>CP099850.1:999537-2396292 GCA_030062745.1 Capitulum mitella | reverse complement strand
CGTCGCTCGGTTTGAACAGTCCGAGAGGCAGTGTGTAGGCATGACGTTCAAGTAGCATGGAACTGGGAGAAATCGCCTCTGGAGACGTACCGACTTCCGGTCCGCCTCGGGAGCTACTACTGACTCTCGGCTCATTACTGGAGAGGCTGCTGACTCCTGGTCCGCTTCAGGAGCTGTTCCCGACTTCAGGCCTTAACCCTGTCGGTGCCGACACAGGAGACGCAGAACTGATCACTCTGTAGGAGCGATTAAATGTCGCTGCGTTAAAATGCCTGAAATGCCCAGCAACTGATGACAAGCTTTATCTATTCTGCGCGGAAAATCACTATACGACGCTTATTAATAACGGTCGAAACTTAAAAACCCTAATCGCCCAACGTTTACCTAACAACCAGTGCTAATTCGCTCGGCGTCATGAAGTATTTTGGACTGCAGGAAAAGTCCGGCGCAAGTTCACACGCCAGCATTACAGCAAGACTCCAGTTATGTTGATTACACGGCTGGGAGGGACGGTAATATTCGAACGTAGATACTCCGCCACGACGGAACTACCGATCGAATCGAAACTGATTTTTTAGGAGATCTTCTCATTACTATTAACTCAAGACATGCAAAAATCGCATCGATATCTCGCTTAGTTGCCGAGTAAAAGGCGATTTAATTTCAAAACCGGATTTGCCGATCCGGGGTCAGCTGTGCAATAAGACCATCTCCCGCGCAAAATCCAGTACTTGAGAAGTCCATGCCCACACAAATTAGCTTTTTTTAGAGAAACGGCCATAAAACGTTAAGTCAATAGCTTTTAGTACATTAGACCTAATCTGACCTCGATGGAAATGACCAAAGGTCACGGCATTTACACACTAGAGAGATATCCAGTTTCCAAACACCTTGTAAATATTGTGCTTCTATCATTTATATTTGCTGAGATCGTAGAGGGCAAATGCCGACACACCCACTCGTCCCCTTGCAGGGCGAGAGATTTTCAGAGGCTTTCCAATGCACATGTTAATGCAAAACACAGCGCAGATCATTCTGAATGTGTCAGTTTGAATCATACAACCCAACGGGACGTCACCTTACTAGCCGCGATGGCAGTGGGCTTCTTCTTTGCCAAGTAACCAGCTGAATACGCAGCCACTATTAGTTCAGAACCAGTCGAACTGTACGTCCACGAGACTACCGCTAGTCGAGAACGAAACGAATGGTGGGCTCACGAGGCAGCTACTTCTTTAAGGTTTTTGAAAAGTAAGTTAATGAGATATGTGCTAGTTCAGAATCAGTATAAACATTCGTTAATGAGGAGATTTGTGGTTTGCGAACAGTCGACGTGAAAGCTAACGAGATAGCTAATAGTCTACAGCTGCTGCCAGTCTTAGGTTATACTTTGCTGGCAGCGTCGTTCCAGCGTCGCTGTCGTTTCGCCCTTCAGAGTATGCCAAGATTATCATAAATCGAGGAATGGGTAGCACACAATATGGTGGATCGTCCTGTGTATTCAGCGACAAATATGGCCCTTCAGAGTTTTCTGCGCCTTGATGCATTTGGCCTGTTTGCGGTAAACGTTTTCAGTTCCAAGCCATGAATGACGTGATATTTTTCTACGCCAAAATACAAATGCTTTTGGTATCACGCATGCAGATGACGACAGACGAAAAACAAATACTAACGACATAAAATGGCAAGCAGATGTACTTTGCATAGCACTGCACAGCCATTACATACACTGTGGTGAGTAAACGACACGAAGTCGCAGCTCCTAGCTTACAGTACCTCACCCAGTCAGTCCGAGCTCCCACACGGAGTACCTCACCACAACGGTAAGCGCTGCCCTCCCCCGCGTCGGCGGAGAGTCGGGTATCCAAATGTGTCTCTTGCAGTCCTAGTCGATTCTTTCCATGCATTGTCATAGGGTTAATGTTCAGCATTCTGGGAAAGTGGGGGTGCCATGGCACCCACGGACTCCCCGTTCCTATGCTCATGCCTGCAGTGGTTTTGATCTGAATGACAACTGCTGGCAACCGCAACGATTTGTTTGTTATCTGGCTCCTTTTTCGACGCATCAGTCAGGCTTGACCATTTTGTAGTCGGCATAGTATTGTAGCCGGAAATCGACTAGTCCTGTTTCAAGTCGTGTGTCTCGTCACGTGTCAACCGGTCGTCTGCTGACGCACTAAACTAAACCGCATCAAAGTCAACTCTTGGCCGAAGCTAGCCAGGGTTGGCCGATGTTATGAACAAAACTTGGCCATTACTACTACGATGTCATCGGGCATCTGGTACTTCCCAAGTCTGGCAGTCACCTTCACCATCGTTCACATAATCTGTTCTAGCACCGTAAATGAAGAGTTTCCGGGCAAAAGACATTTGGAGCTCATGATTTCCACACCCAAGCTACAATCCTACTACCTCAGTTCAAAACCCCCTACATATGTATGAACGATATGAGTGTCACAGATTCAACAACCGAGGGAAAATAAATAAACCGCACCACCTTGCCGGCGTGCAGAACTGTTTGAAGCATTCGGACGTAAAACTCCATCGAACTGGATGCTGCGGCAAGTCAACACAGAGGACCCCTCCCGTCAACAGGGTAGGGTCCTCCCAGCAAACGAGAAGAACACCAATTAGGAGGGCCGCTGAACCATCGGGCGTGCCCTGGCAGGTTAACATATAAGGCTCCCGGTAAGAGCGCAGCGCCCTTCGAGCAAACAGGAATAACCCAAGACAAATGTGAAGGGCCCATGTGCAATCGAGAGTGCGCGGGCTGGTTAACAAACAGGGCCCCTAACAAGAGCGTAGGGCCCTCCGCAAATGGGAGCAAATGCGATGAGTCCTAGACTAAGGTAGAGGATCGCTGAGCATCAAAAGTGCACCGGTAGGTTAACTTATGGGGCCCCGACAACAGCGTCGGGCCCTCCGACGAGATGGGAAGAACCCAAGACCAATGTGAAAGGCCCCTGAGCGATCGAGAGTGCGCCGGGAAGTCAATATATAGGGCTCCCGGTAACAGCGTAAGGTTCCTGGACAGCGTAAAGGGCCCTAAACGTTCTCCAGCCACGATCCTCCCAATAAACCAAGAGTTCTTCCTGTCTTCTTGTGGGCCCTCACCTTTGCTTGGTGCCCTTTCTGGTCGTCTGGAGGTCCGAAGACGTCCAATTTTTTTGTGCTTTGTGTCAAAAACCTGCATCCATTCGGCCCGTTGCCGGTCCCTTCGGAGCCCATCGGGGGGGGGGGGTAAGCATGGCCCCTTGGCCCTCCTCTGGATCCACCATTGCTTCGTTCTCGCCGAATTTCGTGACAGACGGATTCTTAAAAAGACGATTTATTTGTAACAGCACCCTTGGTTCATAACCGCCTTTAAATTGCGAACATATTCAAGAAAACCGTTATTGGCTTCGTGGCTCAGTGCGAGTAACCATAGTCATCCCGCAGATTCTCTGCCGATGCAGGATTCGAACATATCTAGCGTCTGTCAAGATCGGAGACAGCAGAAAATCCGCGCATCTTATAAACGCACTAAAAATCTCGACCCTTAATGCAGGTGGTGAGAGAAAGCGACAAACCGACTGCGAGAGGGAGCCAAAATACAAATCCGAACAAAAATCCACGACGGAAATCTAAGACACAAACCCGAACGCAAATCCGAGAGGCAAATCCAAGACACAAAGCCAAGACACGAATCTGAGACATAAATCCGACACACAAGTCCGAGGCAAAAATCGTAGACACAGATACAGGACCCAAATCCAGAGCATGAATCCTGGACTCACATCCGGCGCGAAGACTCAACACACAAGTCAAAAACGACAGGCCCAAATCCAGGATAAAAATGCAAGAGAGAAATCCACGACACAAATCAGGCAAAACAAAAAATACAATTCAAGACAGCAGACTACAAACACAGACTGATATCCCCTGGTTGGCAAACAGGATAAGCTTCGAATCCTTGAACCATTTGTAGGCACTGTGAACAGCACTCCAGGGCTTCATTTTACCGAAGTCGAACAATCTGACGTGAGTCCAAGGTCCGAGAGTGATTTTAAATAGCTCAGCCCTATGACATTCCTCATCAGAGACCTGGAACATGTGGTCCTGTGTTCCAAGGACAAGGTGACAACTCGACCCTGAGAGATCAGCTGCTGCATCACAGGGCACTGAACACTGACACGTTGCGGCCACATCTTTAAAAAAAAAAATGAGTACACCCTCGGCTGCTGTCACTACTGTATACGGTGAGACAGAAGGCACATAAAGATCTCTATTTTCCCTTACGCTGAAGCAATGCAGCATCTCCGGTGGCGATGGGTAATACATGTTTTCCCCTAACAAGTCTACGTACTCGCCACACTTCTCCATCTCCTCACCCACCAGCTTCCTGCACAGGTATCCAGCGATGTATGCGACACAGTTCTCCACATACGAAGACGAGATTTGGTATTGAAACAGATGCTCTGTAACTACATGCATGGGTTAACCAGCACCTCTATCGCCCACTGGTCACCGACGACTTGGACGGCATACGGCATACCTCTGGCAGACTGCAGTCTTCTTGCTGCATTAGTGAACAGCGTCCTGTGACGGACGAACTGACAGAGTGGTGCAATGCCAGTTGACGCATGGCGTGGCACAGCTGGACTGCACTGGGGTTGTTGTGCTGCGCAGATGATCGTGCAGCATTTTGCATGACGACGTGGGAGAAGCGAGTTTTTCCCAGCGGAGCCTCACTTATCTTTCTGATTGTTTGCACTGCTAGTCAGAGTCCCAGGACTGGAGCGTCGTGTGCAGGACTTTTTCGCTGACACCATTTGCAGCCGAAATAAGGTGGAAGAGTAATGTTGCCAATGGGAAATCCTTTCCGTACATTAAAGGAAAATAAAAACGTGGTCATGGAAGCATATCTTGCTTCCATCCACAAGGCGTCATTTTGCAGGCTGGCCCTCGTGACAATAAACATCTAATGAGAATAAAAAGTTCTGCCTTCCGCATTCTTGCACGCTAAAGGCAACAAACCATGCCTGATTTTGACACAGAAGTCTGTTACCCGAGCACGGGTAATCACTGTTCATATTCAGGCATATTCTGCCGACGTCAAGCTGTAACAGGTGATTTTAGCACCTGGGGACCATGTCAAAAATGTCAAAATGTCAAAAATGCCATGTCAATGTCAATGTCAATGTCAATGCCAAAAATGTCAATGTCAAAATGTCACAAATTACATCACAACATTATAACAGGTTCTAATGTTGTAGCGTATGTATTGATATTAGATAGATAGATATATATTAATATAAGATACATAGAATATGATGAAACTATACGAAGCTTTAGCGTTTTTCGTACACGTTTCATTTCTGTATTAATTTTGCGATTTTGTTTCTGGTATTCTGGTCCATTGTTTTAATCATAGCACTTCGTCTGTCAATGAAGACAACTCCGTTGGCAATAATGTGAACAAACATACATGAAGATAACCATCTGCTGCAATTTCTCAAAAACGTCTAGAGGCTTTAACCCAAAAATCGTTAATCGGGTAGGGCTTAAAATAACACAGTTTGATTCGGAGTACCAGATAACCTCACGGATAACTTTATGCCAAAATCTGAGACACGAAGGTGCTAGTTCGCCATTTCTGTGTTAATTACACGAGGGTGTTGATTTCTGCCATTCCATTTGCTGTGCTGGTGCTTCGCATTCCTCTCCAAGGGGACTGCTGGCATCCACATAGTCATACAGCTGATTCACCAATAACATAATGCTAGCTGTTGGCCCAGCTCCAACAAAGCCAGAATGGCCAGGCTCTGACAGGTACTGACGTGTCGTACAAATTGCGTTGCTGAAGATCTGGATGGCAAACTTCACCTTCATCCTATTTTTCCATAATGAATATGAAACCTATGTAACGTGTGATTGCAATCTGATGTTCATGCAGCACTGCAATAATTTCCAGTTTCAGCACAAGATACCATTGGATCCATCCTAACCTCGCAAGCACACTGGTTGTGTTCGTTTGGCGTTCCGGCTGACCGTTGCCGAGATGCTGGCCTTTCAACATTGTGCAACATTCTGCAGCAGAGTGAAAAATGGGCCGAATCGATGCATGCGGCCGCTGGAACACCCCTGAGCCCCTGTCAGGGCGTTGCGGGCTTCCGAATGTGTCGCCAGCCGGGCACAACTGTGGCCGCCTATGTCCGTCGCCAAGGAGCCGTCGCCTGTCGTGAACGGGGACACCTGCACACAAACGGGCTGTATTATTCGGTCGCTGCCATCGATGGAACATTTAAAGGATGAGGCAGGCCACATCTGGACAGAGTATAGTCGGTTCACTTGCTACGTCAAGGATTTCCATTTGAAGATAAGTGGCAAGATCTGGGCGTGGAAGAGAACTGACGGAAGAGAAACGGGGCTCCTATCGACCAGCAGGGGCCCCTACATGTTGACAGGGGCCCACAGGACGGCAGGGGTTCCCTCCACAGGCCAACAGGGGCCTTTCAAAGGCTGACAGGGGTCCCATAGGGCGACAGGGGCCCTACAGACCGGCAGGTGGTCCCCACATGCCGTAATGGGGCCTAAAAGGCCGGCAGTAGGCTCCATGCCGGCCAGCAGGATACCTACAGGCCAGCAGGACACCCTGCAGGTTGGCAGGGGGCGCACAGGCCAACAGTGGGTACCTATAGGCCGGGAGAGGGATCCTTACGGGTCGATAGCTCTCTTTATGTTTGAATCTATATACCCCCTACCTGCACCCCTGACACAAACGCAGCCAAACTCATTCATGGCTGCGCCCCTGACACAAATGTAGACTTACAAGCTGTGACCAGACGACCTCTGGCCACCCCAAGAATTCATGTACTACATGTACTTTCTAGACCTGACTACTGAACATGGGCCCTTTGAAAGTCACACACCTAAAGGCGACTTCATACCGGTTACAGCGACCCCTGATTCCCAGTGATTCCTGAATACACTAGGCCCCTGAATCTGGCCGGAATTTCATTGGGGCCCAAACACATTACGAATCCCCGGTGAAGACCAAGGACCCTATAAAAAGTAGAGGGCATTCCTAAGACGACCATGGACTCTCGGTGTCTCTGGGGGCCATTTGAAGTCCACGGGTCCCAAAGTACCCCTAACCATACCATACGAGCGCCTGACTTCCAGTGGGCCCCCAAATACACGCAAAAGGTCCCTGACCAAGTCTGAGGACCTCCAGATGTGGAGACGGTATTCTGGAGAGGGCCAGGGGCCCTTGGTGTGTCCCGGGCTAATGGAAGGCCAAGGGCCCCAATTCCCAGTGAAGACCAAAGTCCTCCAGAAAGTACAAGGGTCATTCTATGTCAAATCGCACAATAACTGACCCGACCACTTTCGATCTTAATAATATTTGGTAACTTCATAGCTCCTATCGAAAAATGGCCACGAACAAATTTTTTGCCCTGAAGACCTCTGAGATCAAAGTTACAGGTCATGAAACACCACCGCTTTTTACTGGCATTGCATGATTCGTATGTCCATAATTCAGTGACAGATTGTCACAAAAAGGTACGATCAGAGCTATTCGAGAGAGAAATGTTCCCGCTTTCATAGATCAGTTCACTTTTTTCGGTGACCTCAGGATGACCTTTGATCTGACTACGTCATATGGGACATTTTTTTTTAACCATGTTTGCCCACCGTGATCTTCCCGAAAATAGAGTACAACATGCCCCAAGTATCTGCAATAAACGTTGAAAAGAAAAAAAAATTCGGGCAAACTGCAACTTTTCAGACACCTTGGCTTTAGTGCTGTCAAGTGGACATATACCCTGGGGTTATATGACGATTATTGCTCGACTTCGCACTTTCCGTTTGTCAGATTTTGCTACAATTGGTGTACAATGTCCTGCGAGCCAGCTACTCATCAGCTTAGTTGTAAATTGCTTGACCAGAAAGGTCAAAGGTTATGACATCGCGCCATGAGTCAATCCCTACCATCCCGATCAGACATATCCGTTCCTCATATTTCCACGGAAACGAGTTTAACTGGTGTTCTTAGTCCTTTAAGCTAACTGAAAAAATCTTACACACGAATCGGGGCCTTCTGAAAGCCACTGAAGTCACTGATCCCGACTGACTTTGGATAACCTGTTAGCCACGGGCTATTAATAGCTTTTCTAGGGCACTGATTCCGAACTTCATATACAGTTTTGACGTATCGGCGCTTACAACTATCGAAGATTCCATGTCGGCTACCGGGTGTTGATTTTTTTGTCACATCATCCCCTGAATGTCTGAATAGTTACAAATGAAATGACAACTTCGTATGGAAGCAGATAAAAGTGATGATTGAGATACGTGCAAATCAGAAACAGAAAATCAACTTTCATCCAGGATATACCCCGTACGTATCCACTCAAAACGTGCAAAATGGATATGAAATTCAAAATCAGTCCCCGACAACCGATAAATGACCCGAGATCAAAACGGGCAATACAGGGTCAACTGACGTCGGTAGTCTCGGTTGTCCTTTCAACGCTTCCAATGCACGACTGGGATTATCTCAGTTGGCTTTGGGGTCTAAGAACGCACGACAGACTCACTTTTGTGGAAATGTGACAGCGGGCGTACCACATCTGGATGGTAGCGATCGACTGGTAGTAGAATGTCATAACCTTTGGCCTTTCTGGTCAAGCAATTTAAGACTAAATTGATACGTAAAACGCACGCATGACATTGTGCACACCAAATTGTTGAACAATCGGGCAAACGAAAAACAGGAAATCAAGCAATATTCGTCAAATGGCCTTAAAGCATATTTCTCAAGTGCCACTCAACAGCACTTATGTCAACGTATCTGAAAATTTTAAATCTGGCCGGGACTTTTTTGGAATGCTTATTGCAAATACTTGGAGACATATTGTGTTTTATTTTCGCGCAAATCACTGTGGTGAAGCCGAGAAAAAACCTAGAATCTTCTGCGACCTACTCAGGTGAACGGTCACCCAGGTCACCGAAAAAGTGGGCGTATTTATGAAAGCTGGTACATTTCCCTTTCCAATGGCGCTAACCGCACCTTTTTGTGACAATCTGTCACCGAGCCATGGGTGTTTGAATCATGCAATGTCCATAGAAATCGGTCATCTTTCATGGCCTGTAACTTCAACGTCAGAGGACCATGACCCCCTTCCCCTTCTTCTTCTTCACCTTCAGTTGCAGGGGACCATGATCCCAGAGAGCCATTCCTCTGAGCAAAGAAATCATTTCACTGGCCTCGAGAATTTGCACTCCAACTATCATGATGGCGCTACATCGAGCATAGAAATGATTCCTGAATCATTTCTCTGAAAAAAATCATTCCTATCTGCTACTCAAGGATGGCAAATCAGGAGAAAACAGGGCAGATGGGCAGCTAACCCCACATGAAAAGTTAGAGGCAAGCATATGATTTTGCCCCCCCCCCAAAAAAAAAATCCTGCACTGGACCCCAAGCCTGCAGATGGGCTGCCAAAATGGATGAAACAAATGTATTTGTGCCAGGGGCAGATCCAGCAGTTCCATTTGGGGGTGGGACACACCAGTTTCCTGGGTCTAGATGATGTGTCAGCAGTCACTGACCGGGGGAGAGGTGGCGGGGGGTGAATGCTGATTGTGGGTTTGGGGTCTACTCAGTGGCTGAGTATGAATGGCAAGTCATTGGGGGAAGTGGAAGACACTGGCCATGGGCTAGATTAGACATTGAAGCATTTTCAAACCCTGGTTAATTAGAAATATCCAAGTCATTTTTGGGGGTTGGGGGCAAATGGCCATTTGGCCCCCATAATTGTGGTTGGGGGAGGGGATGGCTGAGATGCCCGACTGGAACTGCCAGTGCTGAGCACATTACATAAATGCAGACTTCAAAGTTGTGGCCAAAAAGCCCCTTGCCCCTGAATCTCACATACATGCCTAGACCTCTGGACCTGATCCCACAAAAAAAAAATGCATTAGGATGAACCAGTTGGTACCAAATGGTTTGACATTTGGAATTTTCA
The DNA here is from genome assembly GCA_030062745.1 of Capitulum mitella. Lineage (NCBI taxonomy): Eukaryota > Metazoa > Arthropoda > Thecostraca > Pollicipedomorpha > Pollicipedidae > Capitulum > Capitulum mitella. Next base: position 2,386,282 of record CP099850.1, on the reverse strand, counting down.
GCCTTTTCCAATTGGTCCCAAATTGTCACATCAAATAGTCTGAAATGAAGCCTTATGGTTGTGCCATTAGATATGAAATGGCATGAAATAGTCCTTCAAACTGGTGCTAAACAGTACTAAATGTTCTGAACTGGTCATACCATTTGGTGCTAAATGGTACCAAACTAAGGCTCCCCACTGCTTTGTTAAGTATGTTTAAGAGCATTGAAATGCTTAGTTTCCAACAGAAACAGTGTCAAAGCAATCTGGCCTTTCAGATCTTTGGTAGTGGTTTTGGGCTTTTGGGTGCAGACTGTCACAAATGATGGTAGCATGCTTCTTGCCAGATGCCCTGTGCTTGACAGATCCTGTTTCTATATGTAGTTCATTTTATGTTGCATTTTGCTTTGATTATCTGATCTTGGCAACTGTTTGTATGTCTGACACAAAAGGTGAAAAATCTTTTTAAGCACACAGAGGACTTCATTCTGTAATCCATAATTTAAGGAGTTTACCTTACTGAGCAACATCATGACTACCTGACAAAATGAAATTCCACAAATATTGCCTGCACACTGATGTAATGTATCTGGCATACCTATAAAAACCATGGGACAGGGGATATCCCCCACTTTTTGGCCTGCAGTGTGTGCACCCCTTGTGATACAGCAAAAAAAAAAATGGGCTTCAGAGGAAAATTCAAAAAAGCATCTCTTAAGTCCATCCCCTAAAGAGACACCAGAATGTGGGAAATTTCTTTTCTTTTTGCTACTGGGAAGGGTTCTTTAGCCTCTTCAGTAAAAACCAGCCTCTATGCACCTCCTCCCTATGTAATGACCAACCACTATTCAATAACACAGCAACCCTTACAGGCAAGCACTTGAGTATAAATCATGCAGCCCATGCATGCCAGGTGCCCCTCCCTCCCAAACACACAGAACAGGTGCCATTTGGGGGCCCAGCACTCTTGACAGGAGGACAGACTTGACTTGACAGACAGGAGGCACCTCATACAAATCAGCAACCCCTGGTATAGTACACACCTCCTCTACAGACCAGGTGTCCATGAGACTTGACATTTCATACAGAACAGGCACATCTTACATTAGAAGATGCAGTATGCAACTCACAAGTATGTCTTACACTGCATTATGGCCAACTGCCAGCTTCATTTGCTTTTTGGTTTTGCTTCTCCCCACAAATCAACATTTGGGAGAAGGGAGGCGCAGCCATGGAATAAGGATTCACGGGGAGAAATGGAATGTGGCATAGCTGTCTTGAACCATAGTATCATGAAATAAAGCAGCATAGAAAATGATGTCATAAGTATCAAATCAAATGCCATATTGCCATATGAGCAAAAACTCAACTCATCCAGTTCCTTAACACTACTCATGCCCATGTATGTACATGTGTTATAATTATAACAACACAATGATACATGTGCCTTTAAATCCACAGAGGTGAGTCAACTACCAGTTCCTGTCCAAGTAAATGGTGCCCTTGTCAAAAATTAGCATGCCCTTGCTGTTTGGTGCTGCTGCAGGAATGGTCCTCCCACTTTATGTCACACTGCCAGGGAGAGACTGTATCTCTGCAGGAGGACATACACCCACAAACCTGATCTTTGCACCTACAAACATGGTCTGTGCAATTGCAAACTAAAAAAAAAACAGTTTATGAGCCCAAAAGCAAAACCTGAACTTTCCATAGTACAAGAACAAGCCATATACGTTAACAAAAAACAGGTATGCACAGATACATGGCTGACCACTACATGGCCCAAAACAGAGGTGCAGAAATCTTAACTTAACACAGATACATGGGCACAGTGAGTTAAGTGCATCAGTCACTCTTAAGTTGTAAATTTTTCCCACCCCAAAAAATAAAAATCCCAAATTGTCAGTATCTGAAAACAAAGCAGCCAACATATGCAGGGCTTTTGGTTTCCAGGTTATGACTGCTAAAGCCCCTGCCATACCACAACCCTGGCACTTGGGTGAATCCATGAAGGATTAAGGAAAATTACACCTCTGCATCCTTCTATTCCGCTGCCTGGTGGTGAAAATAATGCTATGTGCTGCGATTTGGGCACAAAGTGAAATATTGCAATGCTTGGAACACAGCATGGCAATTGTCAACTCAGAATTATCTGTTGGAGACCAATCGTACATTTCCCTGCATTTGAAAACGTCAATAAGATGATATTTCTCCGATGTTGCAAGCCTGATAGGGTTGAAATTACACGGCTTCAATCACTCCATCATCAAACCTTGCAAATGTGGATTGCTTGTATAACACGGCACTTGTGAAAGGGTACCAAGCCTGCTCGATCTTGAGGGCCACCAAACCTGTTTCTCACAGCCGTACCGAGGGCAGCATGAACACTATGCCGCCAGCAGGCGTAATCGAACCAACGTGACCCTAAAACCGCAGCACCCCAGTAAGGGCTAAAATAGCGTGACCATTGGTTGACCACAGATACCCTGGCGGAGATTCTAGAACTAATTGTAAAGGATTTGGCAGCACCCAACGAGTTGTCTGCTTTGGACATTATGACCTGTGGACATTGTGAACTCTGGACGTTTTGAACATTGGATGCTGTGAACTGTGGACAATGTGACCATTGGACATTGCAAACTCTGGACCTTTTGAGCGTTGGATGTTTTGAGCTGTGGACATTGTGACCATTGGATGTTACAAACCTTGGGCATTATGAGCTTTGGATGTTATAAACTTTGGACATTTTCAAATTTCGGAAAACGTTTGAAACATGTTCAATTAAATGGCATTTTGCGTTTTGTAGGGAGACTGGAGCGCACGAAAGAAGCGTGACAGAAGGCGAAGAACCGGGACATATTGCAGGCGGGAAAATTGGTGATTTCAACAGCACAAAACCGGCTGTGGTGGTGTCGGAAAGCCGGTGCTCCGATTTGGCACAAGTTTGGGTAAACGGAATGGGACTATTCGTTTTTACATGTGCCAGGGTATGCCTTGGGATACCTTCTGCACACTGTTACTCGAGCCCTGGTTGATATACGTGCGCACGTTGCGCGGTTGTGTGGAGTTTAGGGTTTCGCATCCTCAGGATGATTAGAACAAAATTAGGGAACAACAACAGGCCTCTTGTAGCATGTGCCTTTGTGTTATGTGCGTAGGCCAAAGCAAGTCTCAAAGTTTGCAGGGTGCACATTCAAATTTATGTGTACGATTGCAGTCTGAAAAGAGGTCTGGGAAATGTCATGTTGATGTTCAAGAACAGATGCTAGATTGGTTGTCTTGAGGTGCAGTATGCCATGTGTTTTAACAGGGAGTTCAATGATATGCAGGTCAAGAGTCTGTCCAAAAACAAAATAAAGGATTTTGCCCTGCCCCAAAGTCAAAGAACAAAATGCCTTAAGGTCTGAAAATTGAGAGGCACCTTTAATTCCAACTTGATTGTGGAGCATGGTCAGTTGTAGTCATCCACTCCAACATGTAAAGCCTCAAGTCAGTAGTTTTTAGAATTTATTTTGGGAGGTTTTCTATTCACTGCATGTAAATAAAAAGTGCATAAATATGAGGTACCAGAAGGGTAGGGCATCCAAAATGCATGTGTTTGGGTGGGAAAAGATGTTTATCCCATTGAGAGAATGTGAAATTTCCAGAAAAGTGGGATTCCATTCATTGGTGTAGCATTTTGGTTTTTAGTGAGGCTGCATGTATGTCATCCCTTGATAACCTAACCTACCCCAATTTTTCTCCTCAGATTTGACCCATCTTGTTTTGCCCCATAGTGAAAACCTTGGCCTTCAGCCTTCATGTATTTATAGGCTGTGCAGTGGCAGGAGAGCCTGGGATCAAGCTGAACACATCCATGCTGATGCTTGATTGTACATGAATGAGCTGAATGAATAAATATGAAGCACATTAGCTGGGACCCTGGCAGACCTATGCATCAGCTCTGCAAAAGCAAGGTCACAAACCAGAAAGCCATGCCATGTACACTCACAAACAGTGCACACATGTAGGATCACCCCCAATAAGACCTTGTCATAACTTGTTATAACTTGTCATAACCATGTTTTGCCAACTGGATGATGTGACTGTGGAGTGGTGGCCCTGTGAACTGAGAGCATTTTTCTTTATTTAGTGGATGAATGGAGGTATGTTTGTTATTCAGAAGCTAGGAATGTTTTGTTACTGATACACAGCTTTCACTAAATTCTCAGATACTTCTGTTTTTCAGTGTACACTTCTTGCCAGACCTTTCTTTCAAGGGTTTTTCCTTTTGACCTGCCCTCATCATCATCATCATCATCAGTTTTATTAAGTATGTAATATGCAAGATTGGCAGTCAGCTCAGAAGTGAACACTATTTAGAGTACCCCTCGCAGTTATCCGAGTGATGCGACTCCACCAGTAAGCATTGCATTTTCCAGCAGTTATGTGCAGGTCCAGACACCCAGTAGTGGAAGAATATCTGTGGAGATGGGGGGCATACACGATTTTTACCTTGTTTCTTTCTGTGCACCATCATAGGGTTAGTGTTAAATGTTGCCCATAGTGGGGGGGAGGGGGGCAGCAGCCTCCCCTGCTGCTGCTTCCTATGCCCCTGCAGACACTAGTTCAACATTTTCTCTGATGGGTTGCACTTTGAAAGCCAGGGGCTGCACCTACAGCCCCTTTTATATTTAAAGTTACACTTCTGGTGCCATTACACCTTGACACCCTGCTGCTGCACCTATGTAAGGTGCCTTCAGCTGGGGTGGGGTGCTTTGTATAGTTCTTTATGCTTATGCTTAGCCTTTATTTTATCCCATGTTTTTGACTAGTTATATCTAAATGTTTCATGTTCACAAGATGGAGTTGTTTGTTGGGGTATACTGGAAAATTGAAATAATTTTCTAGGGCTTTTGTAAAAACCTGAAAAAAATGTCATAGCTGCCATACCCTGTCATGACTGGCCAACTCAGGCCATAAAACTACATCTTATTTCCACTGGTTAGTGTGAGACCTTTAGAGACATTGGAGAAGTTCATCCCAATGTTTCCCATCTGTTTGCCATGCCAGTTATTATTATGGCTTAACCAGCGAGACCTGTGTTCTCAGTTGATGTTTGGCCCATGTTGTACTAAACTTTTCATAGGCTGAGAGTACAGGGTTAGCTAATGAATAAGAGATCCTGTTTCTAAAGATGGTTGGTTATTTGATGACGTGGCTAACCAGATATAATTTGTTTAAACGTGATTCATGTGTTGCACGAAGAAGGGAAGCATACAGTTGTTGATCTCTAGCAGAAGAGTTGCAAATCCCTGCAAGACTGGATGAAATGTGACATTCAGCTTATAAATCTTCATCTCTGATGACTGTATCTGGGCTTCCACCCTGCGTCCCTGGACATGAAATGCATGGAGGATGTCATGGATGCTCATCATGGGTCCTTTCCAGCTTTTTTAGTCGGTCTCCGTGCACCCACATGCACTTGTACTAAGAGCATCACAGAGGGTGTTTGTTTCATTTTTTGTCAGCCAAAAATTTTCAGGTTTTGGAGGAGCATGTTTTCTCTGTTGGCATGTGTGCAGTGCATTGTGTTCAGAAGGGGTGTAGTTACTATGCAACTCGGGACGCAGCTGCCCTGCTTATCATTTGAGAAGTTCAAGGTGGGATTTGTGAGCACTGACTGGAAATAAGGCATGCAAGCCTGTCCTATGATACACTGAATCTCTCCCATGGTGCAGTGAATCATGTTTGTCAGACCCATCCAGATATTGATATCTTTAACCAACTGAGTCACCCTTCAGCCTGCAGATCGGCTGCTGGCTTGACATGGAGACGTCCGGGTGGAGTAGGGCCACCTCCGAGCGGGGCGTGCCCTTCTACGTGAACCACGCCGACCAGCGCACCTCTTGGACGCACCCGCGGCTGGCCGCCGCTCTCCGCTGCATACAGGAGCGTGCCTACGTGCGCTACGCCGCCTACCGGATGGCGATCAAATGCCGCGAGCTGCAGCGCGTGCTGGGCCTGGACGCCGTACAGCTGGCGGCAGTGAAGGCGGCGTTCGCGGCGCGCGGCCTGGCCGCCGCCGACGCTGGCGCGACGCTCGACTGCGGGAGCGCCGGCGGGCTGCTGGCGGCGCTGTTCGAGGAGGCGCCGGAGCGCGGCCGCGCCGAGCTGCACGCCGAGCTGGCGCTGAACGTGGCGCTGGCGGCGCTGGACCGGCGGCGCGCCGGCGCCGTGCCGGTCACCGGCCTGAAGCTGCTGCTGGCGCTGCTCTGCACGGGCCGCCTCTCCGACCGCTACGGCTTCGTATACGCCGAGCTGGCAGGCGCCGGCGACCGGCTGCCGGCGGCGCAGCTGACGCAGCTGCTGGAGGTGGCCGCGGCGCTGGCCGAGCTGCTCGGGGAGCGCGAGGCGTTCGGCCAGCACCTGGCGGCCGGCACGGTGGCCTCGTGCCTGGGCCGCGGCGCCGCCGCCGGCGCCGGGCTGACGCGGGACCGCCTGATGGTCTGGCTGCTGCAGAACCCACAGATGCTCGTCTGGGTGTCGACGATGTACCGGCTGACGTCCGCCCAGGACGTGGTGCACAGCGTCAGCTGCGGCGTCTGCGGCACCAAGCCGGTGGTGGGGCTGTGCTACGCGTGCCTGCAGTGCCTCAACTTCTGCCTGTGCCAGGAGTGCTTCTTCCGCGGCCTGAGCGGCAGCGGGCACAAGGCCGAGCACCCGCTGCAGGAGTTTTGTGCGCAGTGGAACCGGCGCCAGAAGACGCAAGCCCTGCTCAAGACGCTGTGGAACAAGCTGAGCGGCTGGCGCGACCGGAAGCCGGCCACGCTGCCGCCTGCGGCCGAGCCGGTCGCCGCCGACGCCGCCGAGGTCGAGGATACATCGTCGTCGTCCGATGAGGACGACGACGATCTGATGTCGCGGACGATCCTGGACGGCAATGTGTCGGCCGACCCGCAGCTGGACAGCATCCTCGGCCACCTCGAATCGGAGAACAGCCTGCTGTCGGGCGAGCTGCAGCGGCTGCGGTGCGTGCTGCCGCCCGGCGAACTGCTGCCAACGGCGCACGCGCGCCAGATGCGCCGCCAGCTGCAGCGGCTGCGTGCGCTGGTGAGCCAGCGGCGCCGCACCGAGCCGCGGCCGCGGACGCCGCCGGCGCCGCCGCGGCCGTCGCACCTGCAGTCGACGCCGATGCCGCGCCTGTCGCAGCTCAGCCCGATCGCGCGCGTGCCGCGGACGCCGGCCGGCCGCGGCGGCGCCGCGCTCAGCCCCATCACGCCCGGGTCGGGCTCCGGCGGCAGCAGCGGTGATAGCGGTGGCGGTGGCGGCGCGGACAGTCCGCCTTGGCCGGCAGGCAACCGGGACGGCGCCGGCATGGACCCGGAGACGGCCGCCGCCGCCGCCGTCGACGCCGCGCCGACGGCCGACAACCCTGACCCTCTCTCGCCGAGCTGGCGGCTGCCGGAGCTGACCGAGTACTCGTTGTCGGACCTGTCCGAGTCGGCGCCGCGCAGCGTCGACCTGACTACGACGCCGGCTCCGGCTCCGGCCTCGGCCGCCGTGCTGGACGCCGAGGGGACGCTGGCGGCGCTAGCCGCCGAGCTGGCGCCGCTCGAGGCCGCGGCCGGCCGCGGCCCGGAGCTGTGGGGCGGCCGCGCTCTGCTGGCCACACCTCCGCACCAGACGGCCGCTGAGCTGGTCGAGCTGCTGGCCGACCTCGAGAACCTCTGCGTCCCCGTCCGCTGAGCGCAGCTGGTGGTCCGCCGTGGAGACGGCGCCTCGCTGATGAACTTGAACTGGAACGACTTGAGCATGGACCTTATTGGGGTGGTGCTGGAAGTCAGTTAACTCTTCAATTGGTGTGTTGGGGCCCATGTAAGGTAAGCTTCATCTCGGCCTATTTGACGATCCAACCGTGCAAGCGATGAATGTCATTACCACTGAAGGATCAAATCGGATCCTCTGGAGATTAAAATATGATTTGCTTCGGTGGCAGTGGTCATAGTTCATGTGGCCGGACATATTAGAGTGGTCTCGCATCGCGGCAGCTGGATGTTATGTTATGTTAGCGTTATCACCTGCAGGCTGTTTTGCCTTGTGGCATGTGTTCGTAATACTCGCGGCGTCGAACTCTGCCAGAAAGCCTTTGAATCTGCCAGGGTAGTTGCTCAAAACGTTTGATATATGGCATATTGATTTTCACCAGTTCTGATTGGTGTCGTCACCCTCCCGAGCTCAGGTTTGTAGCTCCGTGTGGAGTCCGTGACACCGCGTCACACGAGGTACTTGCGACAGAAAAGGTTGTGCTGCCTACGTTACGCTACAGAAGATAAGTTCATACTGGCTAGATATGTGAATGCTGCGTCATCAGCTGTGTATGTGACACTGTGAGGCCAAGCGTGGGTTTCTGTGATTTGCAGGTGCTTTTTCTCTTTGCTTTCCACGGTTTCAGACTGTATCTTGAGTGTTTGTTGCGTCCCACTTTACACAGCTGCGTGGGTGTGGTCTCTTCGTGTCCTGTTTTTCGCATCGTCGTTACACACTTGCGTAGGGCGACTCCACTTTCTTATGCTCCAGTATTTGTTTCTCGTTTTCATATCAAATCCATTAAGTAAATTTGTGTACAAAGTTCTTATTTTTAGAGGTATATTACGTGTGAGGGTTGTCAATTTGGAATTTACTGCCAACATGTGTATTTCGTGTAAGCTTTTGCTCATCTTTTTTCGTCCGTCGGAGTTCAGCTGCCAGCAATGTAAAACGATATTTGTTTGCTTCATTCTAGAGCGCTAAGGTTTTGCGGTATGGATGATGCGTTTTGTGGATTAGGTGTCCTGAAAAGGGGCTTCAAACTTAGAAGCGAACGGATTGTGCGTGTACGTTTATTCGTAATGCGGTTGTGAAGACGTCCTCGAGTATTTTGTATTGCTTGCATTTGACTGCACTCGATCAGTAATGCACGCATTTTCATTCGGAGCATTTTTTCACCAGTTCATTGAGTCTTGTTTTTTCGACAGTCAAGGTTCTGTTGCATCACCAGCGTACGGTTTCGGTCGTAGGTTGCCAGCCTTGGTCATCGTTCATCTGATAGGAGGCGGTCTGAAGAAGTACACGATTTGTGGCGATTTCTGGAGAGTTACGTTAGTGTTAGTTTTGGTGTATGGCTCTTGAATGACGCTCAATTCTTTGTCGCTCGTTGAATAAACATACCGCATTAAAGCCGTGCGTGGAATGCGACGTTTTCACTTCCTGTGCAGTGCCGTCCGTGACTCTGTAATTTTGGAACATGTGTTTAGATAACCAGTCAGAAATAAAAGGAAGGAGAGCACCGGTTGACGCGAATGAAGGTCGACACGCGGCGATGGAATTTCCCTGGCAGGCAAGTATGTGGCCGCATATCGCCTTATTGAAATTCTACACCAAGTCCGACCCGTAACCGCATTATTAATTAAATCCTTTTGATACTGGACTGCCGCAAAGACTAGATTGCAGGCATATGCTGCATGCTGCTTTTAAGTTACCGGGGCATTTCTGATTGTCAGATGCACGTCACTCGGCAAGTCTTGTTAAGTATGAAGACAGTCGTTTCAGCACGCTTTGCTGAGCCACTTGAAGCATCTGACATCTGCATATGCTTCATGTTACTTGCAAGTTACCGGGACGTTGTTGATTGTCAGATCCGCGTCACTCGGCAGGCCTCCTTAAGTATTAAATGTTAGTCGCGTCAGCACGCTTTGCTGAACCACCGGAAGAATGATAACATCGAAGCGATTGTTTGCCTCGCATTTGCACTCCGTCCTTGCTGAGTGGAATCCGGCAAAGTGCCGCTCGCCTTCATCACAACCCTACCAGTTCCACGATGCAAGAAAAGTTAGGACGTGGGACTTCCAGCTTCGCAAGCCCCCAAATTCCTAGCCGCACGCCCGTGGGACGGCCGCTTCGCGGCGTCTGTGCTCTCGGGCGCTACATGCTCTCGATGGTGCTGCGGATGATGCGGGCGCACTCCATCAGCTGCTCCTCGCTGATGACGAGCGGCGGCGCCAGCCGGATGACGTCACCGTGTGTGGGCTTGGCCAGCAGGCCGCGCTCGGCCAGCCGCAGGCACACCTGCCAGGCGTCCAGCCGTTCCGACACGACCACCGCGTTGAGCAGGCCCTTGCCGCGGACGGCGGTGACCAGGTCCCCGGGGAGCTGGCGCAGCTCGGCTCGCAGCAGCCGGCCGAGCCGCTCGGCCCGCTCTGCCAGCCGCTCCTCCTCCATGACGCGCAGCGCGGCCACGGCCACGCGGCAGGCCAGCGGGTTCCCGCCGTACGTCGAGCCGTGCGTGCCCGGCTTCACGCAGCCCATGACGGCGTCGTCGGCGAGGCAGGCCGACACGGGCAGCACGCCACCCGACAGTGCCTTGCCCAGGATGAGAATGTCGGGGCGCACCGCCTCGTGGTCGCAGGCCAGCCGGCGGCCGGTGCGCGCCAGGCCCGTCTGCACCTCGTCGGCCAAGAAGAGCACGTTATGGCGCGTGCAGATATCGCGCACGCCGCGCAAGTAGCCCTCATCTGGCACCACAACGCCAGCCTCGCCCTGGATCGGCTCCACCATGAAGGCGGCCGTGTGCGGGTGGCTGGCGGCCTCCTCCAGCGCCGTCAGGTCGTTGTATGGGATCAGCTCGAAGCCGGGCATGTACGGGCCGTAGTGGCCGTAGGCGGCCGGGTCGGTCGACGACGACACGGCGCTGAGAGTGCGGCCCCAGAAGTTGTTGCGGCAGAAGATGACGCGCGCCTGGCAGTCGGGGATGCCCTTCTGCATGTAGCCCCACTTGCGGGCCAGCTTGACGGCCGTCTCGCCGCCCTCCACGCCCGTGTTCATCGGCAGCAGTTTGTCGTAGCCGAACAGACGCGTGGCGTACTCCTCATACTCGCCGAGCGCGTCATTGTAGAAGGCGCGTGACGTCAGCGTGAGCCGCTGCGCCTGCTCGGTCAGCGCCGCCACGATGCGCGGGTGGCAGTGGCCCTGGTTGACGGCCGAGTACGCCGACAAGAAGTCGAAGTACTGGCGGCCGTCCACGTCCCAGACGAGCGCGCCGCTGCCGCGCTGCAGCGCCACCGGAAGCGGCTGGTAGTTGGAGGCGCCGTGGCGGGCCTCGCGCGCCATGATTTCAGCCGTGCGCGCGCTGCTGGTAAACGCGCGCCGGCCGGCCAGCCGCGACGCGGCCCTCAGCAGGCAGCGCAGCATCGCTGCCGACACTGGCGGCTGCCGGTGTGAGGGGGCCTCAGCCGCCGCCTTCTGCGGGATTTCTGCCGGCTCCTGTGCCGAATCGGCGTGACGTAACGGTGGCGCCGCCGAGCTGGCTTTCGCCACTCTTACCGATCAGTATCAGCCTTTTCACAAGTCGTTCCTCTCGGTGCCGTCTCTCCCTCGCGCTGCCAACCGGCGTTTGTCGCCACCTCCCGCCGCACCGACCGGCGACCCGCCGTGACCTCAGTACCACCCCTGGAAAACACAACTGTCGCCTGTCCGGCGGGTCACACAATACTGGACCCTCCCCAGCAGCGCGCTCTCGGCAGAGGTGGCTGAGGCCGCACGCGCCGACCTCAGCACAGCAGCGGCCGGCCCGGAGCGGGGCGCCGGACCGGTTTTGTCTGCTCTGTGGCGTCGCAGGGAGGGCAGATGGGTGGATATGACCACCCCCGCGGGGCACGGCAGGGGCGGAGCCAGTGACGTGCCGCCGGCTCCGCCACGTTGCCGCGTTTCTGTCAGCGGCCCCGCGGCTGTCATGCTACACTCCTGTGGTTGTGCTGTAAATTCATGCAGGCTTGCCAAATGGTGAGGCGGCTGCTGCCGTCTGGGTGGCATACTCTGTTCTCGTGTCGTCTTCCTGTCACGTCCCTTCGAAGGCACGTCACCTCAAATCTGAGGTGCTTGTTGGCCCATCTCATTGGCTCCCGAGGGGCGGCGTTATTTTCCGGCGGCGCTTTCACTAGGGGTGATGCTGTCGGTTATAAGTATTTCTCCGAATTTCGTCCTCAGCGCAAGAGCGAAGCATTCAGTGCACGTGTATAATGATAATTTCTGTCCTTTTTCGGCGAATCACTGGGAATAATTTCGTATGCAAACGTCAGAGGGCACTGGCGCCGTGTGCCCTTGTTTGGCGAACCTTTATCTGTGGTCTCGGTTTGTTCATGCACTGACGCCACAAGAAAAACATTGATAAATGGCTCCTATCGTTCGAATTGTGGCCTTGATATCGCATTAAAACGAACTTTTTAGAGGCAGTCTTATCTTCTCGTGCCATGACTTGGTCAATATTTGTATTTCAAGCGAACGTGAAACTATGTTTGCGTGATGCTATGACATAGGTCTTTGCAAAATATTTGCGGCTCCGCAAAGTACCAACATCGTAGCCCACAGCCGCAACAGTCGAAATGTTGAGATAAAGTGCTGGTGTCTTGCAATTATGACCCGTTACCGCAGCACTATGGCCATTTTCCGATCCGACGGGAACTTCCCTTGGCCTACGATTCGGCTCAGCATTTTTCTTCGTGGTGGAATTCGAGCACATAACTGTCTAGCAGATATAATCAGGGGCGTCGATTTCTGTGAATGATTTTGGGGGGACAGATCTGAGTGCCTGACAACCTAACCTCCCCCGAATGTGGGTTTATCAACAGATTTAATCCACTTTATTTTGACCAACGAAAACTTATAAGCTTTTTGTTTCTATTTGTCAAGTAAAAAGTCGCATACATCCCCTTGTATACAGACATATATCCCAGAAGATAGAAAGGTAGATACATCACTTCATGTTTTAACCTATGCTTTCTACATATTTGTTGTCTACATACTGGCGTCCGTTTTTCTCGTTATTGTTGACATTTCCCTTTAAAATCGGCAGAAATTATTGGGGGTCTATAACCATTGGGAAGGGCCAAATCAGCATTAAAGGGCCAGGATCCTCACGAAAGAATGCAAATCACGTCCCCGGGCCGTGGCGGCGAAAGCGCGAGGACAATGGGGACAAATTGTCCCCCCATCCAAAAACATTGGGGAAACATATTTTTGCGCCCGCAAAAATGGTCGCGTGCCACGTACAAGTTTTTGGCGGCCGAGTCTTGAAACAGGAACTGGTTATGTCATTACGCGGTATCAAAATTTCATTGCTTCCACCGTTGCGCAACTAAATTCCTTGATCAATTCTCTACAAATCTTGAAAAATAATTGGTCGCGTTTCTTTGAGGTCGATTCAAATGACGGTGTATAAAAAGTTTACATGTCGCGTTTTGCGTATTTTTGCCGATTGGAGGATGAGAAAAGGATCAGATGTGCAGCCATGCTGTCTCTCTCGGAAAATGTCCATTTGTCAATTAGTTCTCTTGATTAGTAGATAGTGGGGGTGGCGCAGTTAGGCAGGGAACTGCAGTTAGAATTAGAAACTGTGTTACGCAGTTTCTAACAAAAAAAAAACGCAGTTAGAAACTGCCCATTGGGCAGTTTCCCCTATCTACCAAAAGACATATGCGAGCTGACCGGACAGGATGCTCCTCTGCAAAGGAGCCTCCAGCTAGGAAAGATCCTCTTGTCATGGGATGGTGTCGGTATATTGGAAGGGAGCCCAGTGACGTAACTTAAGCCAAGGGCCCTAAAAGTCTTATCATTCCAGCTTCAGAAATTTTCAAGTCTCAAGCAACCCAGTTCTCACCCAATAACACTTAAAATACATCAAAAGATATAATGAACTTCCCTATAGATAGGCGTAGATATGGATGCGCGCAAGGGGAATTTCTCGATAAGAAGAGGGCATTTGTGTCTGACTGCAGTCGCACCCACACGACAGGTCCTCGAAACTTGAACAGGGTAATGGTACGCCTGCCGCACCCCGAGCTACTTGCCGTGAAACGATACAACAACGCTACGAATGTTACCGCAATGCCGGTACGCTGCAACGCCACCATGTCCTGCAATTCCACTAGCTATCACCACGGGCCGTGGGAAGTCAACAGTTGCGCCGTCATTTCGCACCACAAACCAAGCACAGGCGTGGGTATACACACACACACACACACACATCTATATATAAATATATATATATATATCTTTATATATGTATATATATGTATGTATACACATGCATATACATACATACAGATATATATATATATATATATATATATATATATATATATATATATATATACGTCGTAAAAACCGGGTCAGACCGATTTGTGGTCGGAATGTGGTAAACGAAGCACAAAGAATTTCGTCCCGGTCGTTATTTATGTGCTATTTCTGTGGAAGCATACCTTCCAGTGAGTCAGGCTCAGTGACAGGGTGTATGATCTAGGGCAAATCCCTGGATGACATAATAAAATTTGTTCGTAGCGCCATAAAGCACAAATAACTTGAATAGCGCTGAGCATATAATTTACCTCTGCAATCTTCAGAGTCTGAGATGCAGGATGTACCGGTGGACAAAATAGAGACGGTTGGAAACCTCGCACAACGCGGGCCAGAAGTCATACGCATGGAATCCCTGTATGCTTTGGCGCTGACGGGCACACTCATTCTTGATGATTCTAAAATATCATTCACTAGTACCCCTAGTGTTCTTGCCATGGATGCACCTCGTATCTGTCAATGGTCCCCTCACTCTCCGGATCTCCCTCACCCCACAAAAGTCCGGGCTGCGCCATTGGCTTGAACCGTCGTGACTAATGTTCAAAATACCTTTTTGAAGCAATGATTTTTTGTGAAAGTATTTGCGCTGTGTCCTATATGCATACGAGCCCGATGAAGTCATTTGAAACGTTCGTTTGCAGAGTGCAGTCCCAGTCATTCCTGGATATTTAACCAGATGAGGAGATCGCGCGGATGACAAGAAATTGGGTGAAAAAACGCTTTTGTTTATTTTGTTTTATTTTGTTTGTATTATTGTTTAACTGGCACGTTTCGCGCCATCAGCGCGCCACACCAAACCACCTCTATCGAAGGAGGCGATATGTCTTGCATTCGTATGGTTTATGTGTAAAACATGTGGTAAATTAATAAGACCTCACCACAGACCAAAAGCACTCAATACAATACGAAGAAATGTAGAAACCTGGGAGCGCAATAATTCGTTGATCATCACCACTCAACTCCGTCACATTTATTTCTTGTCATGTGTGGTCTGGACATAAAACGAAGTGACCGAAATCCAAAGAGAATCCAGAATTTATGGGTGATTTAGGTTCGACCGAATTGGGTTGCTGGATCCGCGAACAGTTTGCCCCCCCCCCGTCCCGAAATAGCTACCGTCGCCCCTACACCTGAATATAATGTTGCCCACATACGCAATGTGTTTGCAACATGCAGCTCTTTCATCTCTCATCTTTGGTGGTGGATCAAATCCCGGATCAAATCCCGGCAAGAAGAGACTCTCCTTGCCGTCAAATCCTATTTTACATCCATCTCTTTCAAAATAAATGCATCCAAAACAACCTTGCTCCTTGTCGGCACAGCCAATAACCTCAAGAAGACCACTTCCTTCCATCTTAACTTTGCCGGCCACATACTAACCACTTCTCCGTCCGTGAAGATGCTGGGGGTCATTATCGACAGCTCCTTGCCCTGGGAGGAGCACATATCCAAGGTTGCCAAAAAAGTGCACTCCATCCTGCTCTGTCTGTATAAGTTGCGTCACCATCTTACGCCCAAGGTCCTGACACTTCTAATGCAGTCATATGTTTTCACCCACATCCTTTACTGCCATTCGGTCTGGGGCGGGGTCGCGTCATGCCACGTTAGCAGAGTTCAGAGGGTGGTGAACTTTGGAGCCAGGATCGTCTTCGGGGCTCGTAAGTGGCATTCGATGTCGGCGACCCTGAGGGCGCTGGGCTGGCGCGCCGTACGTGACTACTTTAATTGCGAGACGCGACAGCATTGGTGTCTTCCGAGCTCCCGAGTTCTCCGGTGGCGGTCCGTTCCCCGTTCACTTCACACACCGCTGTGTCCCAGCGTGCAACCCAGGCGTCGGCGGCCAGAGCCTTGGAGCCGCCGACTTTCCGTCTGTCTGTGGCCCGCAGGGCTTTTTCGTATCGCGCGGTGTCGTCCTGGAACCGCCTGCCGCCGGACATCACCGCCTCTCGAACCCGCGGAGAGTTTGTGCGCAAACTTGACGAACTATCTTCTATATCTTGCGGTTTCTCACTGCCTAGTTTTATCTGTATGACGATCGCGCATATGCTGCACTAAAGTGACTCGAGCCAAACAGTAATCCACGCGCTGGAATGATTCGTAAATAAACTGAACTGAACTGAACTGAACTTTGATCCAATTGGCCAATCCTAGTCGGCCTCCAGCGTAAAGCATACGCTGGAGACCACAAAATAGTAGGCACAATAAAGATACTTTCGTTCAGTATCAAGCATCAGTTTCACGCACGATCGAGCTTTTGTAATGGAAACCTGGATATACATATTCGCGTAAAGCATATCCGAATCTGGGCTGTGCTTGAGCGTGTTTGGACTTGAAACCTCATTCTCCTCGACTCCGTGACTCCGACAGCCTGTTTTGACCCGTTTGGTGCAGATTTCTCATCGGGACATAGTGTGCTTATAGTAATAGGCCGTGTATCACGAAACAACGTTTCTTCGTGCCCTGGCGAATCGTTTACAATCGCCCGCAAGCTACGAAATCAAGCCGGTATAGGTGGCAGTGATATCGCATGGATGAGGGCGGTAACAGGCGGTTCGTGGCATGGCCTCCTCACATGCAGCGCAGTCTGGATTTCCTATGGAGGTCTTTGTGTACCATGAAGAGTTATTGGTTTTTCCGCTGCGTATGCTGTTCGGTATCCCTTTTCTAAAAGACGCGTACGCCGGGCTGCCAGATACGATATGTTAGCCCCACTGATTTATGCCATGGATCTCTAGATTCATCGTTTTTCCGCTACATGGACTATTTGGCATCGCTTTTCTAAAGGACGCCATGCGTACGGGGACGTTTTTGAAGTTTTCAGGACCAGAAACAATTCTGAGGTCAAATCTTTTCATGCACCATCATGCGGCCAATGTTAGAACTTTCTAAGCTTAAGATGAAGTCACCGCCCTACTTGCTATGGTCCTTACGTGCTGCTGCACCCATGGTTTTGCCTCATTCTTCTGTTTTTTCTTTTTTTTTTGTTTTTTTTTTTTGCTTAGCATGAACTTGTTTGTCACTTTGCAACGGCGAATTTTCTGTGCACAGAACGTTGCGATATGATTTGCGTGATATACCAACCATACTTAGCAGAAGACAGTTTGTCGACAATTTATGATCTGTGCAGGTTGATGGGAATGTTTTACATTGGCCGGCTTTCCATAAATAATTTCGGTTAGTCTAAAAATGGCGCTGGTCAACGTTTTTCTCTTATAAATTGCTTAATGCACAAATAAAGCTGTAAGCAGTCTATATTCTGTAGTTATCTTGTGATATGACATCACACATTAGCTAGTCCGTGTCCTATTGATAACAACATGTGCCACCATACACATTAGGTGGAACATGCTACGAATGAAAGTTTCTTGAAAATCGTTTTAAAACACCGCAGACATTAAGTTTTGGAGCACATCACGCAACATATTAAGAATCAGCTTATATTACACTTGCTATACTTTGGCTATCTCAATTAAGAACATGTTCTTAAGACAAGAGCATCCCGTTAACTTCATGGGCTCTCTTTGTCGTGGAAGAGGCAGGGGCAGGGTATGCTGGGTGTTGGTGCACTCTACGCTGGGGCAAGAGGTCCCGGATTCGAATTCATGCGATGCTTTTATTGGGCACGTCCTGCTAAAATGGTGTGCGTGGTTGTCAGGGCGACGCGACAAGGCCCTGGCAGTCTAAAGCGTCGTTGAATAGCTCGATAAAAACCTGCCTTCCGGAGGCCCCGACCTCCGTAAAGTGACGTCATTTCCTTGGCCACGTGACTGGGCAGCACCGTTGACTTTGATTAGCCGCGGAGGTCGGCTGGCCTCTGGCAGCTGTCTGCGATTGTTATTATCATTTCCTTGTTTTTGTATATGCTCTTTCATTGCTCTTGTATTTCGAACAGTTTTTGGCTTTTCTGACCATAGATGTAAAGAAGAGATGAGACATGCCAATGGAAAGGCCCGTCCGCGGACGGACGTCAGTGTATTGACGTTCACACCGGCCGCCATCTTGGAACAGTCAACAGCACGGTGTAGAGACCAGAGACACTGGAGTGAGCGTTCGAAGATCCAAGGGACCGGTTCAAAGTGACGGGTCAAGTCACGTTGGTGAAATTAGGCTGAGAGTCGGAGGAATCAGGGCGAGGGTTGGCAAAGTCGGGGCGAGGGTTGGTGATCCAGGATGGGAGTCACCGGAGTCGGAGCGAGTAGCGTCAGGGTGACGTCAACGGGCCCAGGGAGAGGATCCATGTGGTAAGGACTGGGCTTGATTGGCCAAGGCGACGGTCGACGACATCTGTGCGACCGAGATCAAGAGGTGCAACATTTGCATGAGAGAAGCAAGACGCGGCACGTGCGACCAGATGCAATGGACACCTGCAGGACGCCCGGCACCATGCCCAGAACACTCCCTCAGGAGACCACGTGAGGCACTGCCACCGTAACAGTGATGCAAACTGCGAAACATTCAGGATCTCCATCGCCAGGATCTTCGGAGACGGCCGTTATCAACAGATTCTGCGCTTGTGCTTCACTGCGTTTGTATTCTGATTCCAAATTTTCCTCCCGCTCGTCACGCCAACCGTCGCTTGATCTTTTCACGGACGGCCAGGCCGTACCGCATGGGCGGATACAGGGATCCCTGTATCCGACGGTTGGTGTGATGACTAGCAGGGTTAGGCGACCAAGGCTGTTTCGCGTGTAGTTCAAGTGGCTGTTTTCGAGAACATTGTAAATAGTCGTTAAAATGCCCGCTAACTGTCATCGAAAATGGCTGCTTAAACTGTGCATAACACTAACTTTTCTCTCAATGAACAACAAGGCCTGATTTGGCCAGAGCAAAACAAATAATGGCATTTGACATCAAGCAGTTATTTACTCTTATGTAGAAGCCATTTACATCTCAATGCGCATGGAAAGCATGGTTCCCACTAGGCCTGAATTCTGCTCCAGGCACTCAAGGCAAGCCACTCTGGTTTGCAATGCATGTCGGTAGATGCTCGCATGTAGTGTTGCTGGCATGAAATGTTGAACAGCAACGACGCGCAGATCCATAGTTTCGAGAAATCGGTTTATTTAGTGCGACAGACTCGGCCACATTCATCCAATGAGTTTTAGTCCCAAAACATCAGATTGATCAACAAAGCCAAAGGGAGATACACATACGGTACATTGCATTGATGTGCTCGGACTATCAAAAACTTTATTTGTTTATTTATTTGTTTTTTTGTTTATTGCAGACCTCGAGCTTGAGCAAAACTGTTACCATAGCAGAAGGCATATTTTCTTTGCAATCTTCAAACCCAACCGGCGCTGCATGTATGCAGCGCAGGTTCGGTTTGGATTTTGGGTTCCCTCTAAACACTGAGCTATACGTCTACGTCTAGCTCAGAGGGGTGGAAAATGAATTACAGAAAAATATCTGGTGATTAGGAGCGCGGCTGTGGGCCGATTGGGTTTCGTTTCAACCGCCAAAAAATAAAAATAAACTGAGCTTCCGGCCCGCCCGGCCCGGCCATTACTCTTCCTGCTGGCTGACTTCGCAACCACTGGGCACCAAACCATGAAGTCTTCTCCAGCAGATAACTCGGTCCCGTAATTTTTTTTTCATTCACAAAGAACAACAACTGGCCAGGTGGCGTCCGTCGCGCCCCCAAAGGGTCGTCTTGATGTATGTCTGGGTCAGCAGACGTGTCCGTGTTTTTGTGATACTCATTTGCATTGTCTGGAAACTGAAGGTAATAGTCTGCGTGCACGTACGTCATTACTCACTTTCAAGGAGCAAGGTTGCCATGTATGTTACTAAGAGTATAGCATGCATTAGATGTGCCACATTGGTTATGAATCAAAACTGAACATTCTCTCATTTATCTGCCTTCATTTCGTCTTGATAAAGCGAATCTGGTCCGCATGGACAGCAACATTTTTTTTTAGCATACCACTGAATGCTGTTCATGAAGACCGAAACTAACCCCTGGCGCGGCAGATACACAAATTGGTTCATTTCTGATCGTACTCTCTCATCAGGTGGACAGATGTCAGGTTGAAGCAGTCGCAAGCAGGCCGAAAGCAGTTGTAAACAGTTGTAAGCAGGCCTGAAAGTTCATAAACTTAACACCTTTTTCTACAAAGTACGACAGGAAAGCCCAACAAACCTTTCGTACTCAAAACAAAGCAATCATCATATTCTTAGCTTGTCTAGGTACTCTGACTTCAACGAAATTTTACACAAACTTTACGTCAAAAACCGGAGCGCCATTTTTTCCGCTTTAAAACAGTGATTCAGACGGATTGAACGAGCGGAACGGGTGAACACAATCATACAACTGACACTCAAGGTACACTGACATCAACCGGAGCTCTAAATGGTCATTTGCTTGCTTCCTCGCTTGCTTGCATGCTTGAGTGTAATTTACAGATAATTCTCGAACAATGTTTCCTTTATCGACAATCTTTGCAAGCATGGATATGTCTGAAGCTTATTCAGTATTAAAGGGTACGTTTAAACCACGAATATTCCTTGAAAATAAGCACAGATTTTCCTGAAATGTTTCATTTCTTCCGCTTACGTGGAAACTGTAATCGTCTCGAAGCAAATTTAAGCAAATCCACTTGAGAAAACCCTGGAAGGAACTCACTAGAAGAGACTGGAAACTGTGCATATTTTAATTAAAAAACTGCATTTTTTCTGCGGGCCCAATATAACTTTTTTTACTTTCATGATGCAAGCTCATGTTTCAGATGCCAACCGATTTTGTCGGAAGTCTCTAATCAGGCGACTTGGGTGACAGAGATCCACCGACTAGATAAAATCGCTTTGCGGTAAAAACTAAATAAGGCACATTTTAAAACATCTATCAGCTAATGAAAAAGTCACGGGTTTGACTTGAGTGACTATGCCTGCCTCGTGTCATGCATGACCTAACCAGTGACTTCTGTAGAGTATCTGATAAATTTCGGGTGTCTTTGGCGTGGGTTTCCCCTAGAATCCAGCATTCAGCGCACTACCAACTTAGGTCAAAAACTCTCCTAGGAAACCCTAAAGTCAGTTTTGCAGGAGATCAAAATGCAGTTTTGCCAAACGACCACCCAGAATTCATCTATTAATTTTTTTGCAAGATTCTCCGGGGTTCAGGATCCGAGGATTTATTTTCTCTAGGTATTTTTAGGATCTGTAGTGCTCATTTCTTGTTCAGGAATCTTTCAGGGTCCAGGAGTCATTCTGGGATCTTGAGACATATCCGTCCCGGCTCTAGGTTCAGGAAATGATTCTGCTGTTGCGAGGGCTGCCGTAATGATGTTCTGCACTGCCTAAGAGTTATGTAAAATGAGTTGTCAGCAGGCCTCAAAGGTCAGTCCAAAACCGTCAGAGTCTGACATACTGGCATGCGTGCACGATAATGCTGAAAGATTTATGTTACGGTGCTACACTGGTTACATGCATCGCTTTTTTCTTTCTTGAATACCGTACACATTTAGCAACCGATTCGTGGGAAGGAGGCGGTGGATTATTTTTAGCCGCAGTCAGCGCAGCTGGTAGTCATTTGTTGACCAGCGTAACATAATGAACATCATTCGTTAGTTCATTGGTTTTGTAACTTGACACGAGCCCATTCTGTTTGCACCTCGAGGGTCCGTCACGACAACGCGGGACACGTTGCTTACGTTCGCACAGGGTCCCGCCAGCACTGCAGAACTGCACCAGGATTCCAGCCCTTCACAACCAGAGGCGCAGACGGGATTTCGCCAACGAAGGGACCTCAACAAACCTAGTCCCCCCCCCCCCCGGCTGTAAACTTCGGATTTCGGTCACTTTGTTTCCGAGTTCCGGGAATTTATTGTTATGCTTAAAAACGTTAAATGTTCAGTTCCAAGGAATCAGAACACTCTTGGCCCCCCTTCGCTACGCTCCTGTCCACAACCCAGTCGCGGTGTGTCTGCCCTCTATCAGTCTACCCGTCCCTACTCACGTCCCCTACAAACCTGCTGCCCTGTTCCGATTGCGAGCCCTCAGCCGACCAATCAGCGGCGACGTGGGGCCGTTGCCATGGACACGGTCAGGTGAGCCGCGAGGTGGCAGGGTGCCAGGGATCCGCTTGCGGCGGCGTGCCGTCAGTCAGCTGCGTGGCGAGCGCGGCGTGTGGTGCAGAGGTTGGTGTACTGGTGTCAGTGAGAACGCAGGTCACGGCAATGCCGGAGCCGGTCATCTACTCGGTGGACGATGTCTCTGACGAGGACGCTGACGTCCTGCGGAAGAAGTTCCTGCAGCGGGTTCAGCAGGATGACCTGAAAGGTGACGCGAGGCCCCGCGCTTCTGCCGTCTTCTTTCATGGTCCGCCGTCGCTTTGCTGGTGTGGGTCTGCTCTGTGGGACGGCGATGTCCAGCCTGGAGTTCAGCTATAAGCCTGGCCAGAACAATGCTAGACGTGCCATAGATACTGAGTATATACTGCTATAGGTGCGAAGAAACTGGGAACGAGAGGAAAGTCACCCGTATCAGGTGTCCTCCGAAGATAGGAATTATGGCATCAGCTCCATGATTCGCTTCGAAGGAGCTGAAATTGGTTTTGCTTCTGTAGCCTGAGGACGTGTTGCCGCCATTGCAGCGACACAGGCGGATCCGGGGAGTGGGCATCTCGGCCAACGCCGTCCCCCTAACCGCGTTTAGGGTGCGGGGGCAAATAGTCACTTGCTCGCCCCCCCCCCCAAAAAAAATAAGAGCTATTTCTACACAACTGCACAGCCGGATTTTGAAGTCGCTTGACACTCCGAACCCAACTCACGGCCAGAGTCTTCCCCCTCCCTCCCCCCCAGTCGCTGACTCGCCAACCTACCATCCACACCCAGTCGCTGAAGTACATTCCAAACCAACGGCCAGAGTCTTCCACCCACCCCCGTCGACGACTTAATGGCCCACCATCCATACCCAGGAAACTCTAGTTTGCCCTCCCCCAAATGAGCCGTTGGATCCGACCCTATGCGGCGACGCCATTAGCGGTCGTTAATTTCCAAAATGTATGTGTATATGTATATATGTGTATGTGTATGTTCATATATGTGCGTGTATATGAATATCTGTATAGATGAAATTCATGTTTTGTTCTTGACACCCCATAGTGCATGGATAACACGAGCTTGCTTTAGATGCACAAACGTCACGATAGAAAACTGCAGAGAAGAAAACAAAAGTGGAAAGTGCACAAAACAAAAATGGGAGGACGAAGTCCAAGAGCTGAGCAACAGCTCAGGGGATGTGGCTTGGGGGTGTTGCTTGGTTTTGCAAGGGGGTGTAAATATCCAATTATGTCCCATCAAAATGTTCTAAAGGCTTCCAGTCGGACATGTTATTCGGCAAAGAACAGATTTCCGCGGGCTTAAGGGAGCATATGGGAAACACAAGCTGCGAGGTTCGTATCGTTAGTCGCTACTCTTCGAGTGACTGTGCTAGCCTGAGTCAGTGACAAGCTGATAACTCAGTTTTTATTGGTGTTATTTTGTTGTTAACCCGCGCACGACCGTGGGTCGGCGGCGATCACGCCCGACGGGGGACCCGGTTGACCGCCCCCCTCTAACTCACGAACGGTTGGTCGCACGATAAAAATAAGCACATCGTTAGAAAGCTCGTGACAAGCAGAGATCGAAACTCGTCTTATTTTTAGTTTGGGATAATATGTAAGCCATTTACATCCTATATATGTTTTCGCATAGCCGACTGCATGATACCGAGAAAGGGCCTGAGTCTCAAGGGATGTGACTAATAACGCTTAGGTAAAGGCACCAACGCACAGGTGAAGGTCCGCAGATGCCGATACACGTCTAATTTCTCAGATTTGTTCAATACATACGCCTAAACGTTGAGTTAAAGACACGGCAATTTTCACGCCGGTTGTCGGCGGGCGCCTCAGCCGTACGCAGTAAGAAATTTACGGGAACTAACTTAAGCGTTCCTGTTTTCGCGACATAAGCCTATCCATGTAAATTTTATTGATCTTAGTGGTTCTTGTAATGGTTTCTCATGCTTTAATTTTGAAAAAGAATCCATTAGCTACCAATCTACACAATTGGCGGTGCTTTATTGGCGAGAGTTCGTTTATTTCCAACATTACGCAGTTTTTTTACTTTTTGAGGTTCCTGGTATTACTTGCGTCTGTGTAAGCCAGTTCTGCCATTTTCTGTCCATTCTGAGTAATTCATCGCTGATTTTGTCGGTGGTACATTTTGGCTCACATCAGTTATTCGTGACCTGACCTCAGGTCAATGGCTGGAAGTCATTGATACTTTGCCCATTGACGGTAACTAGATGTCTGCATCATTCCGCACTAAAAATGGTATGAAAAATTTCGCCAGTTCCCGAAAAAAACGACGATATGTCTTCAAAATGCGCTTGACCTTAGGTCAATGGCCCAGAAAACTTCAAAAAACCTGAGATAGCAGATTTGTTGCATCTGTCAAGATCTCTAATCCCTGAAAGTATTATTGTGATATCTTGTTTCCCGAAATAGCTACAGGGCGCTAAACGTCTTTGGACATAGGTCCGCTTGACCTGACGTAGGTCAAGACACCTGATCTGACCTGAGGTCAAGACTTAGCCACAGGGTGTAAAAATGATCAAGAAAAAGGTACACGAGGTTTCGTGGCGCTGCGTTTGTTCGTTCTCTCGCAATCCTAGAAAAAACCTCAGGGGTGCGGTCAACCATCCCCCAGTTGGGGGGGGGGGGCAGGTTAAGACATGTGTAAAGAGTAGCATACTTTCGCACAGATTTATTCAGCGGTCTTCCAGGATGGAGGATTCTCACATTCGTCGATGGAACCACCTTTGCCCTCGGAATTGAAGAGACGTTATGTTGTTTCGTTTTCTTTTGCTTTCATACTTTTTGACAACCACACAGACGTTGCCATTCATAAGATGACGCTGGTGTTAACAGCTTGGCTGAGGGCCTTGCTGTTTTGGAGATTATAGCTTGCATGTTGCATCGAAGTGGGAAGAGGTCACAGGAGGAGATGGTGCTTTTCGAGTTTCTTGATTCACGAGCAGAAAATCCCGGAAATTGTTGGGCACGTAGATGCCAGTTTGAAACCCATTTGTTCATGCCTAGTTTTCATATTTTCCGTGAAGAGGGTTGTATCTTCACCCTCAAATTCCTTAAAGTTCCACTGATGGAAATGTTTCCAAGATGAGCTAATGGTCTCGCTTGTCCCATGGCGTGGTAGGCATCGTTCTTCGATATTTTAGTCTTTTGGATTTAACCCTATTCCCGGCAGGGGGGGCGGAATCCGCCCCCCCTCGGGTTTTCTGCTTTCCAATTCCAGGCTTTTTAACGCAGCTTCACGAAACTTGGTCACTTTTCCTAGCTATTCTTTCTACGTGCTGTGACAAAATTTCAAATTTTTTTTTGCTCAGGGGCGGAGCCAGGCAACGTTTTTGGGAGGCACCTCATGCCATTTTTGGCCATGTTGAGGGTAAAATAAAAATGTCTGCCAAAAACAGAGTTTTAAAGCTAGAACTTAAAACTTTGCATGGATGTATAGCTAAAAAGTTGGGCAATGTGCAGATATAATTTTGTTTATCTGAGGTCATTTTACAAGGTCAGGTCAAGGTCAAAAGTCAAAAGTTTTTTTTGCTATAATTTCGCCGCCATTTTTTGAAATGTCAAACCCGGAATATATATGACGTAGAAGGGTGCTCTCTACTTGTGTAACAAGTTTAAGCTTGATATCAGGTCGGATCACGGAGCTATGATCTAAAACGTCCGTGCGCGTACCCTATATCGCAATAGCCATAAAATGAAATTTTTGAAATAGAGTGAATTCAAATGATTGAACACGTTTACAGATGATATTAAATGCACACGAGATCATTCCAAGTGATCCCAAGGTCACTGGAGGTCATTTAAGGTCAAAGGTCACGAGTTGATCTGAGAAACGTGTGACCGTGACAGTTCCCCCTTTTTCATGTCCCTGGCACCGCCTATGCTAACATTATACAAACATTGTAATGTGATTTGTACTTCTTTAGTATAACATGACTAGCAGAAGCCAAAAAGGGTGTTTGCCTCTTTTGTTCATTCAGTTGTTAGAAAACTAATCCTCCTATTTTTGAAACCCTGTGAACGCCCATGAATTTTCTCAAAATTTCAGATTTGCGGACCCATGGTAAAAGCCCTATCCATAATCTCTCGATTCATGCCAGTTTCATCGAAATCGGTCTTTAAACAACGGAGTTATAAGAAGTCCAAAAGTACCCCCCATTTTGACATTTTTGCCCCCCTGTATCCACAAATTTCAAAATTTTGAAAATTTCTTTTTATAAAAATGTAGTTGACGTCACGGCAAATCGATTGGCGTTTGTTGCGATAAAATCGGACAAGTAGTTCTCGAGATCTCAGGGGGGGGCCGAATCCGCCCCCCTGCCGGGAATCGACCATACCGTCTAGCCCTCCGGGAATAGGGTTAAAGAAGCAAGAACAATTTATTTTAGCATGGCATCCGCATGTTTTCGTCGCAGGGGTCGGTGATGAATTCGCCACTAGCTCCGCCGATGAAGACAGTTCATTCGGACGTTTATTGGCTTTGTGTAACGTCAAATCCAGAGGTCTTAAAAGTCTGTCACCGATCGGGTCTGTTGCCGATTCAAGATGGCAGATACTATTGTGTTACCAGTATGCGAACTGCATCGATATTGTCGTGCCAAAACATGATATGTGATGCCAGGATTGATTACGGTATCAAACAAAAGAGGACAGTGTTGATTAAAATGAGTGGTATAATGTGGATAATTTTGCACGGATCATGCTGTGAGTAAGGTAGGCTCATTTGTATATATTATGAAAAACGGCAGTTACATTTTCACCTTACCTGTAAAGAAACGCTTGACCAGACATAGTTCTGGGAAATGGAAATGTACCAATGGTAGTGGTATTATATTGATTTGGATAGGAATCCTCTGTGAAAAAGTAAGATCTGTCCAAATTACTTTCATTTTGAAAATGAAGGGGTCATCTGAAAGGAAAAGAAAAGGAAATTAACACATTCTTTCACGGAGCTAGCCAGTGGTGCTTTGTGAGTCAGAATCGGTATGGCACGAGGTTAGAAATTGAAGCTTGTTGATGGTAAAACTGGTGTTGGAGTGGTGTTGGGCCAAAAGCTTGTCTTTTGAGGCTGAAAACATACGACGAGTTATATTTTCCCAGGAAATAACTGGCATTTATTTGCGCATTGAGTATCTCTACAATTTCAACTTCTTGATATCGTTCATTGGTTGTTGGGTGGATCTTCTTTAAAATCGAATTGTGTGGAATTGTGGAACAAATGTGGAAAAGCGGAAATTCGGACTCGTGGACGGCAGATGGTTCGTGTGGGGTTGGAGATATATGGTGAGCTAAATTTTCACTGGAAACAACCGGCATTTATTCATACAAAATGGAATTTATGGATCTTCATCAACTTGTCACCATTCATTGGTCGTTGGGTGGATCTTCATCCATTCAGACAAAAACCCTCGTTACGATGAGATTGGCTGTTCCTGCATCTGTCGTTTGGCAAAATATCTCAAAGAAGGATTCTGGAACGGCGGGATTGCGTCAGATAGCCGAATCGAAAAGAATCGGACATTCAAGCAGAAATGGAATAGAATCGTCAGATCATTTGACCTCATTTGAACCGACCTGGTTTGCCTCCGCTTTGAGACATCTGCATCCAACAGGCCGAAAATTTCACGTGCACAGCATTTCCAATGTCTCGTTTCGCCTCGATTGACCTGATCTAGATGGCTGGTTTTTCGGACAGTCATCCCGTTGACAAACTCCCCACAATGTTTCCTTGTGGGGAATACGGGTCAACACTGACGTGGCCGTCCGCCCCCGGTCACGGATGGGCCGTGCTCCGCATCCTGTCTACGCCGGGCCGTAGTGAGAAGGGCTGTAAACCGGAATTTAAATCCCAGACGTCGCAAAATAGGCTAGACTTACAGCAGAAGCTTGGCAAAAGGTCAGCAATGTAATATTAGTATCACGGATATATTTACATCCTTCCCTCTTAAGCACTGCGCGTGTGTTTACCCACCGTAGATTGCGGTATCTGATGTGACGCAATTAACTGAGGAGCAGAAATTTCCCTTAGGTGTCCCTTAAACTAATAAACGAATATGGACGGCTCGAAGACGATCGATTGCCCAGTATCGTGCAACCCCCGACATAAAAAGAATTAAGGACGGGACAAAAATAGAGTCATGGTCCAATGAAAAATCCAAAGACGTCGTATTTCTTAAATGATCACCGAACCTTTTAAAAGATGTCACATTTCATTCACCACCCACCCCATTATAAGTAACTTAGATGCTTAAGCATGTAAAGCACATTGGCATTTCAGTGATTGCTCAGGTTCAGGTCACTAAGGTCATGCTCAGGTTCAGGTTTATAGTTTTTAGATACAGTTAGATATAAATGAATAATTTATTTAATTGAAAATAGGGTATTTAAGATAATACTTAAAACTTTGCGTGAAGGAAAAGGCAAATAACTGGGCAGACATATAAGAAATCTTTCTGTTTGTTTGAGGCTATTTCCCGAGGTCAGGGCAAGGTCAAAGATCAAAATTTGGTTTTACGTAAATATTTTTTTACGCTAGTTTTCAAGATATAAAATTATTTAAACAAATGGCTCAGCATAGTGCCCTGTACTTGCGTTTTACGATCCAGGTTAATATCAGGTGGGGTCACGGAGCTTTGACTTAAATTGTCCGCAAGCGTACCCTGTATCACGATGGCCATAAATATGGGTTTTAGAAAACGATCAATTCAAATGAATGCAGACGTATTTTTTAACGCTATGAAATTAACTCAGCGTTCTTCCATATGACTGAGATCATTTGACGTGATTAAGGTAAAAAGAAAGTGGACCCAATAAATATAAGACCAATGACAGTTCCCTTTTTCATCATTTTGGCGACGGCTATGCCAACATTATTCCAACAAGGTAATACAGTTTTTACTTTTTAACTATAACTTGACCAGTGAAAGCCAAAATAAGATGTCTTTATCTTTTCTGTTAATTCGGTTTTGACAACAAAAATTCCTCCATTTTCCAAACACTGTGAACGCTCATGAAGTTCCTCAACATTCGAAACGTATAACCAGTGGGAAGTCCCATCGATTACGTGTAGATTCAGGCCGATTGCATTGAAATTGGTCCATAAGCAGCGGAGTTAAAATAAGGCAAAAAATATCCCCATTTCTGCCTTCTCCCATATCCACCTCTTTCAAGGTTTTGAGAACTTCTTTTTACACCTATGTAGTTTTTGTCATGGTGAATCAACTGTCATTAGTTGCGATGAAATCGGACGGACGGTTCTGGAGCGGGAATGCGCCCTAGCGCTATGGGCACGGGAAAAGGATTAAATGACTGCTCCAGAAAGTATCTAGTGCGGTAGGAGCTCATTCATGTTAATGTGTGCCCTGGCTGCCTCGTTTTCCTGCCTTTTACAAGTCTGATTTACCGAGGAGGTGATGGGAGACCAGGATTTACAATTACGTAAATCCTGGTAAATCTTATTTATACTGGTACACATTGGTAATATCGGCATGGTAATATTGGCAATCAGTGTAGTCATCACCTCCCGGAACCGGCCTCTTGTGCCATTGCCCCATTTTTCCCCAACTCCGCTGAGCTCCTCGCAGAACTCGAAGAACCTCGGGCTCGAATTGCTTGCGTTTATTCCCTATGCTTACGACCATGTTGCCTCAGACATGCCACAGACTCAGGTTAGACGGCCATGATGTTCTGTACATTCAGTTAATAACTACTTCTATTGTACCAGGAGACACTGTGTTGTTTTATAAATCAGTTGCAGCAGACCATATGTGAGTCTGATATATTTTCGATTTGTAACTGATTTACAGAACAGTACAGTGTCTCCTGGTGTCATGGAGTTCGCTTATTAATTTAATGCATATGTCTAAGAACCAGGAGTATTTAAGAGCCATTCCTCAAGACATTAGGCCGTGATGTTGCTCCGATCGGGCGTCACGGCCGTCACGGCCGGCCTTCGCGTCACGGGCGGCCGATAGCAGCGGCGGCGGACGGCGCCGGCTGCGATACGCCATAATCACGGCCGGGGACCTTGCTCGATGTACTGATAGCCGGCGGAGCGCGCGGCGGGGACGGGGTCAGATAAGGCCTGACAGTACCGCCCCGCCGGCCACGGACACTCCGCGCTGGGCGCGCGGTCAATATCCGCCTCCATAAAAAATAACAGTTCAAAAACCATTCAAAGGGAAAATCGTCACATTACACGTTCGACGCCTTTTCTCAGGTAGGCTTATTCTTTCATTAATGAAACATCGGAAAGTACACAAGAAAACACGACACGATTGACTAACACGATTTCCTAATGCGTAATACTTTCGGTGGTCTACGTTTCATGGGAGACCAAACGGGTCCGCGTTAGATAGGACACAAAATCAGAACAGATGGAAATGTGCTTTGTGTGTGAACTGATTCGTGACTCGCGCAGTCCAAAACTCTGGTGCAGCCGCGCGGTAGATAAGAATGAGCGTCGTGCACCAGATGTTTGGACATTTGGAAACTCTTATATGCGAAAATGGCGTTATCAGTGATGGGTGCAGATGGGTGCAGCACCTGTCCCCAGCGCAACATGGCGCAGGTAACTGGCGCCTGGTGCCGCTGACGCCCGCGGCAAGCCCGCAGGGGTCTGCATACCAGCTTCAGCTATCGACTTCTGCACAATTTTACAAAATGCATTCATGTTGCGGGAAAAAGGGTGGATGTTACTGTTCATACTTTGATTTTGACTGGCTGATCTCACCCAGGCTACCTGTGCCATTGGGTTCTACGTTTATTACACAGGCAACTCCCCACAGTGTTTTGAGGTAGGTTGGCAATTTTTGCTCCTCCCCTCCCCACCCGTGTGCTTATTAATGCTGCGCCCCCACCACCGACAGATCGCTGTGTTTGCTCCTGTTTATAGAGAACAAGCAGCCCACACGGATATTGTTTTGGGACTTGGTGGTTGTAGGCGTTTATGCCGTACAGTGTGGTTTGTGGCTCTTCAGCCGGGTAGTTGGCAAGCCAGCTCCAGCAAACTAACTTCCCGGCTCTTTTAAGAGCCACAAACCACAGTATACAGCATACAGGCAAACAACCACCAAGGTCCCAAGAATGCCGTACAACATTGTCCAGCGGGCTTTCCGAGAACTGAATCTACATTTTTTATACATTGCATCGGCTGAACGTAGCCGTCTGTCTGCCTGTTGGACACCAATTTTCAGCCAAACTTTTATTAATGCATCACAAGACAGTGTTTATGTATGGAGCCGTGCAGTCTGCAGCCGTGCCTCGCCGTCCTTGGCGAGAGCTATCGGGCCGGTTCGCGGCGTGGTGGGGCCTTTTTATCTCGTGCCCGGCGAAGTGACGCAACATCATTTTTTTTTAGCTCAGTGATGGCTTACTGTTGCGTAATGATGAGGGAGCTTTTGTCAGGTTGATCCGCCTTAGGGACGATGTTGCCAGACGGGTGGAGCGTTAGATTCAGGGCGTGGATTACAGGCTGGAGAACGGCTAGCGGTACAGATGTTGACGTCCTCTACGTCGAACGGCGTTGAGGTTGGCCGTGGCATACGCGTATGATAATAGACACAAGTGCAGCTGGCGGAGGAAGACAGCGTGGCTGAGGCACTGGCTGGTGCGTGTGCGTAGAAAAACTGGCATGAATGTCAGTGTCCAGTATTGGAACCTGCTGCATGACGTCTCCGACAATTTTCGGGCGGCAATGATTGTGTCGATCTCGGTGTTTTCTGTCGGGACCCAACCTATTTGGGCTGACCCAGCCAGTGCCGAACACCCCGCATAATGTCTACTTGTGAAACATAATGTACATGTGAAACCCGTCCAGTCGCGACCCCTTTCGTTCTAAAGCCCCACTCTTTCCGACCGTTTCCGCCATCCGACAGTTATCGGCTCAGGGTGGGAATTTCGTGCCACTGCCCGACTTGCCGCCTACAGACTGATCATTGTTTTAAACAGGAAGCGGCATGGGTGACACAGCTGTGCTGATGCCGTGGATACCGCGTTTTCGCCCGGGTCGTTCTTATATATCGTAATGGATCGTGTCGTGGAGGTGCAGGGAACGACAGTGATCCCCCGGCATCATTTGCTTCGGCGCCAGGAGCAAAATTAATCCGTATTTTAGAAGCTTCGGGTGGCGGGATTAGGGGCCCGAGCAAGATTGAACAAGCTAGACTTAACGTCGACTTTGGTCTTAATTCTACACTTTTCATCGCATTGAGCTTATCCCAGTTTTTTAAGGCGACGGTATAAGAATGGCCATGCTGAGCTGACCGTTTTGCAGACATTAATTCCGTCGCCCAAGTGGACCCAGGCCTGATGTCGTGTCTCCGGCAGTGAACAGGATAGGCCTGAGGAATCTTTCACGTGTCGTCAGTACTGCAAAAACGTCGCGTGGTCTTATTTGAAGTGCGGAACGCGGACACAGCGGCGGGGTTTCGCAGGCCGATACGAGAATGGTTGGGATGGAATCGCTGGATATGACGGAAACGATTGTCTCTCGAGTTGAAATCCTCTTTTATCGCCAGAACGTTGACGGTGTATTCTTTATACTGCAAACCTTTAATTTTTTACACGTATAACTGCAGTGTATGTAAAACGGCACTTGTCCTGAAAAGCCGTATGTTGTGGATGGCATATGAATAAATGGTGATGATGATGAATATGTTCTTGGTGACTCTGTTTTGGGCGAGATGGTGTGAGCCGTGTGAGCTGTGGGAGCATACACACACGGATTATGAGCCGATCATGTTACCACAGAACCATAGCGACGACCTTAGCGCTGCTGGCGGTTTACTGACACTTTGCTGTACTCGGTAATGTACACGAGAGCGTTTTGCAGCTGTGGCTCGGGCTGAATTGGCGACGAGCATGCACTTGTCTTGATGAGCATTCCTGATGGATCATGGTGGAACATTGCTCTGAATTAGAGGCGCTGTTCAGCTGAATCAGCGATGCGCCGCGGACCGCGCACTTCTGCTCGGGGAGACGACCAGCGAGCGGTTCAGTGCCGGGCAGATAGCCTATCGACCCTCACCGGCGGCGAGTGTCGAGACGATCGGGCCAAGATCAGCAGCGGGGCGGCACGTGATCCACGCGAGACCGTGACGCAGAGGCGTCCTGCGCTGGCCGGGGTGGCCTGGCCCGCCGGGGGTCTGGACCCCGGCTGAGGGGAGGGGGCGGGAGGTCTGTGGTGCATTAGTGTCGGCGGAGGGACTTGTGTTTCGCCGGGGGAATGTGAGGCAGACGAGGACGGTTCGATGGAAGGGAGGTTGCTGAGGCAGATACGGCCGGCGGGGCGCGCAGGTCGGGCGTCACGACTGGCGTCAGGCCCAGCTGCCGACGGGCAGCTTTGCCCGGTATCTTGCAGCTGGTGTCGCGCCCTGCCAGCCGGCACGTGAGGCAGCCGCCGGGCTGCACAAACGCCGGAAGCGTGAATTCGTGTTGGATATATCGGTGTTTTGGCTTGCAGGATTGTCGCGTCCTGTCGCCCCCATTATCGCGGTGAGGGGAGGGACGAATGCCCGTATTTTCCGGACTGGAATGATGGCCGAATAACAGACGTTCCTAACAACCTTGATATCCATATGTACAAAATACGCTTCAGTGAATCATTATTTGTTTGCTAACTTGATTCGACGCTATCTGGGCCCGCACCGTGATTGTGCTGACTGGTAAAATACTAGTTGAAACGGAAACTTATCAGAGGCAACTAAGTTGCTTGGAAACGAACGTGGAACTATTCTATCGCAGACCCGTTATCAACCTCCGTGACCTGTCATCAACCTCCGTTGTCGAAGCACGCACTTCAGATCACGTTTTGACCGGACTGTAACCGATTATGTATTCAGGCTTCATTTCAACGCTGCCGTCTCAGGATGGTCGGGCGTATTTGTCAGAAGATTAAGCCCATTATCAAAAAGGCCGTTCAGTCTTTGCAATGCCGACCCATGGCTTCCTTTGCGCTGCTATCAGCCGTATCAAATCAGTGTTGTGGGTCTGCTGACGACCTGTGTTCGCCATACTTGAGGGACGGTCTGCACGGGCCAAAGACGTATGAAATCCCCCAACAGGGGTAGCGTGTTTGTCTGCGTCTGTATTTGCGCAGGGACGTATGCAGGATTTTGCTTCAGGGGCACGACTCAAAATTTTCCAGTGAGAACCCAGTTTAGCGCGCTTGAAGCTGACGATTTTTTGCAAAACGTTGAACATCATCGCATTTTTTCGATCTACCTGTTTTTACCTCCCTACCTGGAATTTTTTTATTGCCGGCATTTATTCACGCCCATATTAATACACGCAAAAAAACTAATAAAAGGGTACGTCCTCCCCTTGCTCCCCCCCCCCTCCGAGTACATTTCTGCGTCTGCACGTCTGTTGTATTCCAGTAAGCTTGTTTCATGCGGTGTAGGTGTAATTACGTGTCTGCATACCTGCCACCGTAAGCAGGAGCAACTTTCAAGGGTAGGCAATGTAAACGTTGTTTACCAACTGAAAGACAACAGTTTTTTGAGACTTTACAAAATATGAAAAGGATTTTAGTAAAAACGATGATATTTAATTTTGAAGCAGGTTTCTTTGACTTTGTTATGTACTAGTTTCCCGGTTTCGAAGCTATGTAATGAGAGAAAAATGTTGTTGCACCTCTGCTCGTATACTTTGGCAACTAGAAAAAGCCACTACGCTAGAAGTCTGCACCGTGCTCAATGGAACTGGTCACGTGTTTTGTTTGCAACAGGATGCTTATGAGAGTTTTTACGTTGTTTGCGTTGCAAACTGTTACAGTTAGTTATGAATAGACTATGTTATGTGAAAAGAAGGCCCGGGTACAGCATGACTGGTTTGTAAAGCTCTAAATATGCGTAACGAAAGTGATTAATATATTTGCGTGTGATTAATATATTATTAATACATGGCGCCTA
This sequence comes from Capitulum mitella, assembly GCA_030062745.1. NCBI lineage: Eukaryota > Metazoa > Arthropoda > Thecostraca > Pollicipedomorpha > Pollicipedidae > Capitulum > Capitulum mitella. Next base: position 2,351,167 of record CP099850.1, on the reverse strand, counting down.
GTAGATTTGGCCAAGAGACATATAGTTGAAACACCAGGCCATCGTGAATCGGACAACACATCAAGCCGTGACGAAGACGACGTATATAAACAAACTTGCCGGCGAAATCATTGTTGACTATATTGTGACAAAGTCATTGATGGCATTAGTTTTTAACAACTTTCTGACGATACAAGCCCAAGGCAGAACGGGAAAGAAAACTCTCGAACGGAGGGTAAGCCAGTCACGCGGTTTAGTCAAATTCTACGCAATGCGGACAGAACTATTCTCTTTCGTGGAAACACGCAGCATGTAAATTGGTACACAGGTGGGAGTCTTAACACATTCGGTTCGTTTTGTTTCAACTGAATAAGCTGCGCGTGATGAGCGGTGTTCAGTACAGTAGTAGGTGTTGAGTTTAGTACAAGAAACTATCTGAAGCCTATATCTATTTGATGTGACTTCGCATGGGAGATGGGTTCTGTCCCTGTGGGTGGCCTTGTGAAGCAAATGAATAAAACAGTATGAATATTATTAAGTTCACCAAAATCCGTGAGAGGCTGTCGTGAACAATGGCACAGATGAAACACTTAAAATACCGACGGTAGTAATTTCATGAAGGGTATAGAAAGGATGAGGTAAAACAACAGACACCACGTCGGAGATAGGCGAAACTTTGGAAAAACTTTTTTCTCCTGCTCATCCATTTTCAAGGGTACGTCGCCGCCTCTGACCGTAAGTGGCCGTTTACAGGAGCGTATATAGGAGGATGCCATCAGGCCATGATATCATCCTGTTAGGAATACGGTTTCTGGTTAATGTGGCGCCGAACCTGAATTACGTTCTCGTGGCCTCGACGGGCGACTTAAGAGACCTAAAAATGTCGCGAGGTTGGGAAGAGAATCAACAGTTTAACTCGGCTTAATGGTCATAAAGACCCAAGGTGTCCCAAATCCTGGAGAGCTTCCCATCTCCCCAGAGAGCTTAAAGAGCGACCCTGAGGTCAGAAAACATCTCGATGGATAAAGGATGCCCTGAAGAGCACAAGGGCGCCCCAAGCCCTGGAGGGACATCCGCGAGGGCTGGAAGGGCGTCCCTGTAGTCTGAAAATATGTCCAAGGTCTAGAAAAACGCCGTGAAGAATAAAAGGGAGGCCTAAACCCTCTGACTGGAGGGGCGCCTCCCCAAGGTTCATTCGGGCGCCCGGTAGCTTTTGTCCTATGGATAGAAGGACGTCCTGAATAATAAAAGGGCGCCTAAAGTGACGAAAATAAGCACTTGAAGGACGCTCCCAATGATTCAAAGGGCGCTCCGATGTCTTCAAAGGGCGCGTCTGATATCTGAAGATACGTCCCGAGGGCTAGAAGGACGTCCTAAATAATACAAAGGCGCCTCAAAGTCTGGAGGAACACTGCGAGGGCTCAGAGGACGCCGTTGACGTCTGAAATATGTCCCAGGTCTAGAGGGACGCTCTTAAAAGTAAAAGGACTCCCCGTAACCCTGAAGGAGCAACCCCGAGGGTTCAGAGGGTGCGCGGTGATCTTAGAATATGTCTAGAGGGCTAAAACAACGCCCTGAAGAATAATGGAATAAAGGGCTCCCCAAAACAGGCAGGTATCCCTGGGGAATCAAAGGACGTCCCTGTGGTCTGAAAATATGTTTCCAAGACTAGGACGCCCTGACGAGTCTGAGCGCCCCAGAACCTGGTGAGGTTGCTCTTAATGACTCAGAGGACGCACTTGACGTATGAAAACGTGTCCCGAGCGTTACGAGAACGCTCTTAAGAACAGAAGGCCTCCCACATCACTGCAAGGTGGCCCCTAAGGCTCCCAACGGCGCCGCTGAGGTCCAAAAATGCGTCTTGATGGCTAGTAGGACGTCCTAAAGAACAGAAGGGCGCCCTAAACTCTCAAGGGCTCAAAGGGCGCCGCTGTGATTTGAAATGCAGCAATGTCGGCATTATTTCTATATATGTATACATATATAAAGATGTGTATAATTTGCATATGTGATCACCGTCAAGCATCGTTATCAGCGTCTGTTTCGGCGCTGGATGACTGATGCGTCGTAGTAGAGCTGCATGATTTGCTTTACGCGGGTGCCCAGTGTGATGGTGTTGTTGGATCAACGACGACTAATGTTACGGGATACCGCTTAAATGCACTTTAAATATGGCGTGTAAGATATGTGGAATGAGGGATCCTGAAGCGCCTAGTATGACAAACACAGTCGAATACATGGAAGGCCGAGACTCCTGTGTGCTGCACTTGAGCACCGTCGCGAAATACTCGTATACTAGGATTCGTTCCCGTGTGTCACGCTCAGTGCCGTATTCCGATCATTCTGTGGTCGAGATCTTGCCTCGCCACCAGGGGCGCAGCCAGTTCGTAAGGGGGGGCCAAAGTTCAGTGTGAACTGAAATCATCCGAAAACCTCCTGCTGGGAAGACGATGTGTAATAATTTTCACAAAAATGCGGGCTTAAGGGGGTTTTGGGCCCCCTTTGAGTGCGCCGGTGTCCACCACCGCAGTATCACGTGCCCTGGGGACTAAGAGAGTTATCTGAGGCGTATAATGACAAATGCCATGCTACCCGCCAGTCCGTACGGCGCGGGGCCGTCTCTCCTCACAACCTTTACACGTCAGAATACAAAAAAAAAACTGAGCGACATTTTTTAGCTTCAGCTGCCTTCGCCGCCCCCACCATGTGTATTGACGCCTCTAAAACTACCGGCACCCCCTGAAACACGATGGCATCCCCTTAGTCAGTTCCTAAATACGTCCCTGATTGTTGATGTATTGTTTTGTTCATATGTTCACGTCGGAGCTTTAGTGGTTGTAATTGTGTGCCTGTGTATGTATGTATATATGAGGCCGTGTATGTGTGTCTCTGTCTGTGGACCTGTGACCTATCTCGTTCATCGCTGCGCGCCAGTGGACTTCGAGTGACGACCAACCGGCCGTCGTCACGGCGGTTACTGTTCCATGACGCTGCGTTACCTGCCGTGTTCACCCGTTCCTTTGTACCAGCTGACCACGGGCTCTGACATGCTGTGTTTAGCCGCTGCTGTTTTATGTTTGCTGCTCGGCGGTATGACCTAGCCAGGCTCACCTGCAGGCTGCATTCAGTTCGACACAATTCACGTGCGTCCGGCGACCGCGCATCGCCTTCCGTGTTCCCCTTCCACCGCCCGAGGTCGCGGTGCGGGTCGGCGCGTGCCCACGTCTGCCGCTCCGACCCGGGTGTGAGGTCGTGGGGTCAGAGATCGGTTGGTTGGTTGGTTATTGGGGCTTGGGGGGGGGGGGGTCAGAGGTCGAGGCGGCGCTGGGCTCGAGGGCAGCTGTCTCTGGATCACGAGACCTGAATATACGTGTTACACATTCACCGCAAGTGTGGTCTCATCACCGCCGGAAATCGCGACGACGGACAGGAGAGCTCGTCGGCGCGAGATATTCCTTACGATATGGGCGGTCCTGACGCTCGAAGTCCGTCTGACGGAATGACTGGATCACAGCTGGGGCAGGCGCGGGCCGTGGTTCGTGAGTTCACCTCCGAACCATTTAGCTTCCGGTTCGGGTCTGGCAGTAACGGACTTTGAAGACTGCGGCGCGAGCGAGCCATCTCGTCTGCACATTTGCCACATGATCTGGCCACCGTGATCCAGTCCAGTTCAGGAAACAAGTTTACTCCGGTTGAAAATTCACATCGAAGTGGATTGGTCCTGTACAGTCATTAATTTCGTCTTTGGTCTGAGGAACGGCCTGGGTCTTGTCAAACTGGGCCAGCGATTGGCAACTGTTGATGATCGGCAACTCCCCGTTTAGACATCAAGTTGGACCAATGGCTCCGTCTCGGGTTCAGTGCGATGTCTGACGCGGATCTGATCCGGGTCTGCGGGTCTGACGTGGGTCTGACGCCAAGTCCAACGGGATTCTGACTCAGGTCTGACGCCAAGTTCTCGGGTCTTCCGCGGCTCTGACGTCAGGTCTTCGGGTCTGACGTGGATCTCACGCCAGGTCTGACGGGGATCTGACGCAGAGCTGACGCTCGCCACCGGCGGCGGGTCGGTGGTCTAATCGGAGGCGTTGCGTTACAGAGCTGGTGGACCCGGTGGACATCCGCCGAACCAAGACGGACCCTCTCTGGTGCAAGAGGTTCCTCGCTCATGGCGACCTCGACATGAAGAAGGCCCTCAACTTCATGATCGACTCGGTCAAATTCAGAAAAGAGATGGCCGTCAACGGTGAGTCAGCGCGCCGATGCGAGACCTATGGCTCTTTCGTAATGTTATTTTAATCTTGCCAGTGACTGCCGCGCCTTTTGAGTCTGTGCCCATGGTCACACCAGCAGAAGCGCTTGTTCAGACGTCATTGAGAACCATACGTGAGACCTCGATGTGAACGTGGAAAATGGTCAAGCAAAGTTCCGGTTGACAGAGGGCCGATGAAAACAGATATTGCTCGGTGTTAGGTTAACGTAGTTTTTGTCAGTCTACTGGTGAAAAATCTGGCCCATTGCATTCAGAAACAGTAGCTGACGGGGTAAGTCGAATTCCTCAGATTAACGTTTAATGCGTATAATGTTTTGGTAGAATGACATCCAACAACTACTATGGTATAAAAGTAAACTTCTTCAACAGTTTGTATATGCCGATATGGTCATATACTTAATAATGTGCGTCATGAAAACTTCACTGAAACAATACTGCAAATTTGCCCAACGCGTAATTACACATGAAGAACAGCAATAACTGAGAAACCGTTTTAAATTTAGGGACGGCGTCTTGACAGTAGGCGCGGCTATGGCTACTGTTGCAGTGACGTGGCTGTTAACGAAGGAAGTAACTTGCTAGAGAATGCTGCAAAAAAGACCAGTTTCTGGACGAACAGCATACCGTGAAGAGTGTTTTAGGAAGCATTTAACAGAGTTCCCAGATATCAGGAACTTGTAGGGAATGTTTTTCTCTTGGGTGCAATTGTGAAATAATCTCGCACATTGTCGATTGCTGCTACTCCAGAAAACTTCGTTGTTCGGAGATTGGCGCAGTACAACTGAGGGTTACCTAAAGCCCTCCATCTGCCACTGTAATCGCCCGTGACAGACGCAGAAATGGGTGCAGAACAACTATCAGTATTCAGTATTCGTTTCCGGGTTATCGAGCTGAACGCCCGCTAACTATGTGCTTTGCTCTGATATGCCTGATGGGCCGTCATGCAGTGTGAATTGCGCTCATGTGTCGTTCTTTGCCGGCGGTGAGAACGTTGCACTTTTTTCGCGACATCACAGCCTGTTGTGCTGTGGCCTTCTCGTTGGGGCAAGTTTTTGTGAAGGCATCAGCCTTCGCCCGCCGTCATTGCGCTAACCTGGTCCACTGGTTGGCTGGCATCGGAGGAGATTGCCGACGCTATGAGGATTAGGTCACCCGTTACGAGGTCGTCTGTGAACGTCCACGGAATAAAGCGACCACTAAAACCAGCCGCTGCTCGGTGCTGCCAGTGGTTAACCTTGTGTAAACACTCGCACGGGTGGCCGGGTGAGCTTGGGTGGGGGGAGGTGGTCACGCGCTGGGGCGGGAGTGGTCAGCTTGACCCCCCATAAAGCTAAATTTGCAGAATTGATGCAACCCTAGGGAACTCTCTTGTGTAAAAGCGAAATGTTTCTAGGGCAAGACCTTGGTCAAATAAGATCAAAGAGTCATCACACCATCATGGTCAAATCAGGTCAAAGGTCAAATTCGGTGCGACTCGTCAGACTTTCGCTTGTACCGCGAAAATCGTTGGTCACAGCGCTAAAATGCACCAGTAGTTTTTTGTAGGACACACACGTGCAATAGGTAAGCATCTAACTTAGGGTGTTGGCTTAGTATTTATGCTGAGATTAGTACTTCGGCTCATCCAAATGACTATAATTTCACGATGTGTCATATGCCTTGTTAAGTGGTAACTGGAGATAAATTTTGGAGCTGAATTCGAATTTGGCACCCAAAATATCTCACATGTCACATGTCGGTCATAAAGTTCACCCAATACCATCTAAGGTCGACCTAGGTAAGTAGCATAAAGTGGTCCCAAAAAACGAAAATCGCAAAAATGTGCTCTAAAGAACCAGCTGCCGTCATCCGGTACCATTTTGCCGCGAAATTAAATATTTAGCACTGCTAAATACAAGCTTCATTGCGTCCTCCAGCCTGCCCAAGAAAGTGCGCGGGTATGGCACGGAATTCTAGACCGAAGGCAAAAACCTATGAGATCCGTTTTTCTTTGAGCCTTTTTCTCCCTAACCTATGCCACACTTAGGTAATTTCGGGCGCTGCATTCGAAATCAGCATCAAAAAGCACCCTGGAAAGTGGGTTTTCAGAAAAAGGTGTGCCAATTTCAGTAATGTTCATCTTAGGTCACTGGTCTCAAATGATCCAGAAATGGCCCAAACCATAGGAATGTGTGTTCGGTCATCCCCGGCATTGTTTTGTATTATTTCAGCCTTGAATTAAGCATTGAATAAGACATTGGCGGCGTTTTATTGTCTATCCTCTACAGAAAAGGGGTTAGCGCGAACATGTTCTTGGTCATCTGTCCTTGACCTGTCCTGCTGTCGGCTTGAAGCTTGGTACAAAGGTAAATGAGTCAGTGAGTAACTGATTGCCTTTTTATATATTCCCCGTTTTTTTTTGCTGAGATGATTACAACGGAATTTCTGCGTCTGGTAATCTGAATGTTTGACGAACCCATAAAAGATTTTGAAATCTTCCTTTAAAACTCAAATGGCAGTTTGAAGTTTACCTTAAACATGGCCGTTTTTGACAACCTTGGCCTGACTGACTTGCTCTAGCTTGATGATCCTGAATGACTGACAGTTTTTTTGACACCGAATGGTTACTGTTGAATTTTGCTTAGTCGTGCCATATCTGGTGCGGCTGCGGCGCATCGTTCAGGATCTATTTCAGAAAAACCTCGAGGAATACCAAATTGACCTCCATCCCTCGTCGGACGGGAGGGATTTTCACTCGCACCGATGACGAGCGGAGGGGGTAGTAGGCACCCCGTCGCCATTTGACCCCCAATTGAGCTAACGCCACGGATCAAAAAGCCATCGATAACCGTGTACACAAGGAATCCAGCGGTACCCCGTTCGATCCCGTTAGGCCAACCAGTGACCTTCTAGGTCAGGTCAGACTTTATGCTTGGGAACTAAAAGTCAATTTCCCGGAGTTAAAAACGGTACATGTGGGGCCAGATAAGGCTAAAATCGTTTCCGTTATCATATTTAGTGTTCAAAATTAGCCTAGGAGCGTCCTTGGGTCAAAAAATGTTATCATAGGTCACTGACGTTGTTTGACCTCGAAAAGGCCATTGAACTATCTGGAGTGACTTGTTCGCACGTAGACTACCATGCTGTACCGATTTCATGCCTGCCATCTGACGTTTGTGCATACCTATTGCCCTAAAAAAACACTGACGTGTGGCGCAAAAATCGCTCTGCAATGTCGTACTCCGTATGTAACGCCGGTGCCGTGCGCCGTATTGCCGTGGTCTCGGAAACGCAGTTTGGAGGATGGTATCCATCCCCTCCCCCGTCTGGCGACGGGCTGGGTGGGGCAGTGTTCTGCATGGGGAAAATGGAACTGGCCAACGACAGAGACGAGACATCATATTCATGGCCGCAACTTCGTACTGTTCTCTTAATGGTAGTTCTGTTAATGACAATGAATTGGCAGTCGCAGTGTGGAGGCGGGTTGTTCATGCCGTAATTTAACCAGACGATGAAGGGTAGACATACGGTTTTTCAGTTTTAAGGAAAATGGCGTTTTTATTGGGTATGAAGGTAAGGATCTTTGGGTGACACTCTTGTCAGATAAGCACTGGTTTCGAAAAGGAAAATCTAGGGGAACGTCTGGCAGAAATTCGCCGCAAATAAAGCTTGTATTAATTGATGGACAGCATTCGAGAAACTACGATGAAATAAATAGCTGAAGAAACTGATGGAATTTTAGTACCGGCAGTGATCAAAAATAAACAGGACCTAAAGACATTCACAGAAGAAATATGCCCGAGTTATGGGAAAACCAAAAGTAACTCAACTCGTTCATCCCATGCAACGTCATTGTTAACTTTAGTGGTAGATAATGCACGACATTCGGCAAAATATGATGAAATAAAGAATAAAGAAACCGATGGGATGTTAGCACCGGCCGCGTTGAAAAAGGGACACAGAGACATTAACAGAAGTAAGCTTTCCAAGTTATGGGAACCAAAAGTAACTGAAGTCGGTCATTTCATGCAACGCCAAAAGGGCACATGTATTTGAAAAGCATAAGCAAAGAAATGGTTTCAGAGAGCTGATCCCTGTTTCACCTTAGATTTAATTTTGCGCATTGTTGCCATAAAGTTGTCTGGAAGGAATTGCTACGATATTATTCATCCCGCTCATTTCCACTTTTTCTACTTGCGTTTCCAGCTCGCTACTATAATTTCTGAATCATGTGAATCTATAGCTATACATAATTTGTGAATCATGCGCCATGACTTTATTTGGCTCGTTTTCGTTCTTGCCCCTTTCATCTTCTTCGCCCAGATTCTCATCCCTTTGTTCCTACCCGTCCTTTCCAATGTTCACCCCGTCTGTCATCGACACCATCGTCATTTCATGTCTCTCGTCGACCAACGCTTTCCATTCAGAAATGTCTCTGAAGACGGTGGACAACACGCTCTTCGACAAGGGCGTCATGTGCATCCACGGCAGGGACAAGGACGGCTGCGTGATCGCGATCTTCAATGCCCGTTTACACGAGAGGACGTCCGGGCCTCGGTTCGAGGAGGTCAAGAAGTTCCTCGTCTTCTGGGTGGAGAAGCTGGAAAGGTGAGTATCTGCCGTCTAGCCGGGAGAGCCGCCATCCGCGTTTCCTACAGGTATCTCACATTTCTAACCGCATTCCGAGTGGGGGGGGGGGCGTAATCGTCGATTTAAGTTTTTCGTTTGTCGTGGTGGAAGGTTGGAGTTAAAGATATGAAGTTAAGTGTTTGAACCTAGCATTTTTTGCATATACTGTTAGAAATTCGAGCTTGTAACTGAATCGGAGGTGGATCCGTGAGGTTAGAAAAGGTGCTGTTTTGGGTGTTGAAGTACACCAGGAAATATGTGCTCCAAAAACATTTTGTACTCCAAAATTTTGACATTGTGTCACAGTCAAAAAACTACATTAGAGTCGTGTTGGCGAATTTCCAAGTCTGCAAGCAAATAATTATGTCTCCATTCAGAAAGAGGCAGGTTGGTAAGAGGCAATTTATAAGTGACATACACCATGAACGCTAACGTAAACCAGTATTACTGTTTACAAAATTTTGTGCTCCAAAACAAAAATGATGCTCCGACACCAAGAACAAAAACCAAATTTTCAACCATGTCCAGGACCCTGTCATTCCGGAGGAATGTGTGTCATTTTTCACAAATTCGAAGACTCTTCTCTCTGTTATTTTCTTCGTCACTGTAATTAGATAAACATTTTGTGCAGTGTGCCTGTTCACGTCATGCCATTGACAAACTGTTTACATTTTAAGACGACGGTGAAGGATCCGTCACAAAACAAAAAGGGACACAAAAGGCATTGCTTTTGGAAAAGACAGTGATGGACATTAATACATCTGAAGTAAATGTAACATTTTGTACTTTATCCGACTAAGTTACTTATTCAGACACGAGAAGATGGCCTTATGACAGCAACAGGGGTCTATCCAGGAGACCAAAACTGGGCACTGAACTGATGATGCCACGCCTTAACTTCCGTTCAGTTGGATTTCGAGAACTGTTTGGTATTGTTTTACGGCTTCTGCGTATACGTTATACTTTGAAACATATATACTAAGATTCACATCGCCAAGGGCGGGTGAACACATTGCCAAGGAGACGCTCTTATTTCTGGCACTGGAACTACCCCATTCTTATTTCCTGTGACTGCCATTGGAAGGCACATATTTTCTTCCGCCAGCACAATGTAGAAAAGGTCACAAGGATTTGTTTCATATCCTTTCAAACCCCAGAAATTAGTAAGGGTACAGAAAAGGATGCATTATTCTTTGTCCTGCCTTCATGGTTCATGGCTGCGAAATTGACGCCTATTGACAAATATTTCGGCTGCAGATATATATGTCGGACTCCGGGCCGTTTTTGTGTTCACAGCTTGATTCCGACAATATCCAAACCACGGCGGACCAATAAAGGTTGATGGTTGGATCTGTGGTAACGTGGCTAAGCTGCTGATGCGTTGGTTTCTTCCGGCTGCCCATGAATTTGTAGGACCAGTTTGTCCGTCGCCCTCCCGGTCAAAGTTGCATTGAACCGACGTTTCTATGTACAGGCCCTCCCATTGGGATCACAGTGGCCCCACTTTGGCGGAATTCCCGGAACCCGTTGTACCATAAAGAGAGTCTCTCAAGTGCTCCCACTCGTCGTGCTCTGCAAGAGCAGATACCTTGTCATGATCCGGAGCGGATCTAGGAAGGAGGAAAAAAAGGAGCGGCGCTAAAAGAATGATGTGGACCTTGTCTGTGTCGAAGGGTAATTGAATGGCAACGTGACGTCGGGCTGAAAGGCCAAAGATAGTGGATAGCGAGTTATCGGACGATGCGTCTGCAATGCAGTTTCTCACACTAGTCGCCGCCGAGCTGCCAGTGTGTTCTGTTGCGGATACAGCGGCGTCCCAAAATAACAATTGTCTCGTACAAACACATAAAACGGCAGAGAAAATCTTGGATTTTTCACTTGCTTTGCGTAACATAGATTGTAGGAGGTCATGCAGCGATATGCTGATGTAGTTAGTCATGGCTTCCCAGTGCATCAGACTTAGGGATGCACCGGATCGGGATTTTTGTGATCCGGCCTGATACCGGATATGCCGGATCGGGGTGCCGGATATCCGGCCGGATACCGGATATTATGTTTACATGTTTTTATTTACCATTTTTATTGAAATAATGAAACCGAAAAGACTGAATAGAAAAGAAAAACATGGGAAACTGAACAAAAGTTAGTAAAAAATGCCCACAGCTTGTGAGTCGATATCTTCAAGGCCAAATGGGGTGGAAAAGGTCAACTTTGGACACTTTATCGGCCTGTACATGCCATTCCGTACAACTTTTCGAACGAAACGGGGTGTTTGTTGCGCCGTTAAAACGTGGAATACGATAACTTGCATTCATTTGGCGTCTTGACTGGGAATTTTGGGTCGAGGTCATGTCAGGTCATTGACCTGTGACGTCATTTTTTCATCTTTTACAGATCAGATTTCGAACAACACGGGGCAGTTTGAGAGTAAATGAGGGCGCGACATGTATCTTTTGGCGTATTTTCAGTGAAGGTAGCCAACATAGGTACATCTGGTTATTTCCGGCGTTTATATTTCTGTATGTATGTATAGCTATGTACGTATATAAATGTCAGTATCAATATGCCAAACGTGTTTTAGAAGGGTCTTTGAATGCGTATTTCACACAAATCGATGTATTGCAAAACAAATCTAGACCAGGTCACAAAAACCTGCCCTTGGCCTTATATATATATATATATATATATATATATATATATATATATATATATATATATATATATGCGTCTGCATGTGCGCACACGTGTCTTTATTAGGGTCTTTGAATGCATATTTCATACAAATCGACATGTCGCAGAACAAATCTGAGCAAGGTTACAAGATATTTGCCCTTGGCCTTTAACGACCTTGACCTTCACTGACCTTTGAATATGTAAGCGTATCAGTGTGCGCACACGTGTTTTTATTAGGGCCTTCGAATGCATATTTCATACAAAATGACATCTTGCAAAGCAAATCTGGATCAGGTCACAATCCTTGACCTTTGATGCCCTTAACCCTTATTGACCCTGGCTGTGGCCTTGGTACGTCCATCACTTATGCCCGAATGACATCGCCTGACTGTGTTCAAACAGCAGTCTTAAGTACAACGCCAGTTCTTTCACAAAGTTCCCATTTGTCAGCGACAACTGTCGTTTTCGTGATGTTTGCCTGACTTCAAATGCTTGAAACTTCAAAATTTTCGGCTGATTTCCAATTTTTCTACGTCATTCGACGAGTTATTCAATTCCCATAAATGTCACAAAGTAACAGCAACCAGCTCAGATGCGTTCTCGAGATATTCAAGAAGAGCAGGTGGGGGGCACAAAAAGACCCCCATTCCAGTGCGCATGTTAAAAGACAGCTACAGCTGATTCGAGATGTAAAAACAACGGGTGTCATAACGCATTCCGGCTGGAAGGTTTGGAATCTCCAGAACGTACGTGACAAAAAAAATATTGGTGGCAAACAAGGTTCGGTACCGAAAGAGCAAGAGGTCATCCCAGGTCACCCAAAAACAAGAGGTCGCCCAAAAGACCCGCACCCGGAAACTGTCCCGCGGATCACATGAAATCGGAAAGAACGGGGTATTGCCATGAACGACGAAAGCTTCTTCACCTACCACGAGAGGTATATGTCAGGAAACCTTGGGTACTCTGTTGGAGCACGTCCAGCAGAAGTCCAGCAAAAGTACAACTGAGGCCAGAGAGCAAGTCTCCCCGTTATCTTTTCATGTGGCCCGCCATCTCTCTCAGGGGTGTGACAAAGCCGGCTATCATGTCGGGTATGGGCAATGTTGATGGTAACATGTACCGTGAGAAGTGCGTAGATGTGCTCATCCTATATTTGGATGAGTACTGTTTCGAGAGGGACATGTTAATCTGGCCAGACTTGGCTAGCGCTCATTATGCGAAGAAAACGCTCAAGTTGCTGGAAGAGGCCAGAGTGCCGTATGTAGTGCGTGACAGCAGTCCCCCTGTGTGCACCAGGTGTGTCCTACTGAGGACATCTGGGGCATCATTAAGCAGAGGATGTATCAGGGAGACTGGTACGTAACATCCGAAGTCGCCCTAAAGCGCTGGATGAGCCAGGTGATCGCTGCTCTGGACCTAGAGATACCGCGTAAAATGCTGGTGCGCGTACCCAGGCGCGTGCGTCTCGCTGACAGATGAGAGGCGATGGAGATGATTCATTAAGCAAGAACTGACCGCAACGGTTACGACTACATTTCTGCAAAGTTTAATGTTCATACAGTAATAAATGTGCTTACGGTATGACTTTAAATACTGTCTCATTTTCCAGTGCCAACAATTTATACTTTTCCTTAATGCATTTGTGTCAGAATTTGAGAAAGATAAGAAATATTTCGAAAGAAGGAAATTATAAGATGGGCTGCTGAACGCATGCTGGCTATTGTTTCACAGTTTTGAACCTGAGTCCCATTCTTGCAAGATATCTCCGGACCCTCCCGGACCAATACAGAAAAGAATTGGTTCCAAGGTCTCCAGACCGACTTGGAGCTGCCAGTTACATCGACAATCTAACACAACAAGCCACGTTTCCCCTGAAACGGTTTTGGGCGTAGACATTAGAGCAACGTCTTGATTATACACCGGGAACTTAAATATCCGGCAGTATCCGGCCGGATCACAAAAATATCCGGCCGGATACCGGATACCGGATAATCTCTAATATCCGGCCGGATATCCGGCCGGACCGAATATCCGGTGCATCCCTAATCAGACTCATCAGTTTTTGAAATTATTTGCAAACTCCTGGAGCTTATATATTTTGCCCCTTCTCCGGAGCACCTGTACATTTCGCAGACCAGCCGGGTTAGATCCATTGCAAGCGTTGCGCGCAATTGCGGTGGCGTGAAACGCATGGCCTCGAAACTCGGCAAAGCCTTTCACCATGACCTCGGCATCTTACCCAGGTCGTAACTAGCAGCGACTCGCTGTCGGACAAAGTGGAGATGAAGTCACACCTTGCCGTGTATACGCGTGATGGAAATCGAGACCGGAATCATGAACGGGTACCTGGAGGTCTGGTGATACGCACGAGACTCGACGGGCAGCATGATGCCACGCCATTTGCACCAACAATTAAAGAGTTCGTGAAGATCCGAAACAAACCCGCCGGCTCAAGGTAACAGTAATCAGTACGTTGGACGAGTCACCAAGCCACGGGATGCGAATGCCTTTGATCCAGACGAATTCGGAGCTGAGAGGAGATCCTTCGTAGTTGATCGGTCAGGTCGTTGAGCGTTAGATAACCTTCGTTCGTCTCATTGCGAAAGTCACCTCTCGGTTTCGGCCATGGCGCAGCCACACCGTCCGTCATAATCCCAACACGTGCAGGATTAGTCTCCGTCTCCGATGCCAGCTGACCCGTGTTCGCCGCCTGGGTCTTACCCTCTCGACGTCTGAGCACTTGAGCCTGGGCGACGGGGAGGGGCAGCGAACTAGTATCGTGCATTGATATCAGAGGTTAGCCAATGGCCTTGATATTGAGTGGGTGTGACGTCAGAGGCCTTTCCTGGTGGCGGTGGCATGACTTTCACACGCCGCTAATTATGGGAATAAAAAGCATGTCATCACGCTCTCCGGTTGGAGCTATTTTTGCTTGTTGGTAGCTCAGATACTTGAACCTACGCTCAAACTTTGCGCAGTACACTAGATATGCGTGTTTGGCAGTGTCCGTGTTAACGAAATCTGTATGTGCTAGCTGAATACGATATCGAGAGTATGCTGCTGCGTGATGTTTCCGTTTCATAAGCGGGAATTCTGTCCATGGTGTCTGTCGTGAATCAATAGCGGACCGAAACAAACGCAAAGCTTACAGATGACCAGGATTTTTTTCGTGGCAGCGCCCACTGGACTTAGTTGTGGTTCTCGTGGCCACATTGTGGTAGGTGTTTGATATGGTAACGTTGGTATAATATTTCCATTGCTGCCGCCAGCTGATTGCCTCTGACGGGTTTTAGCCATATTTTCATACGGTGGATTTCGCTGGGAATCCACGCGGGAGCCGATCCTGGGTGGCCTCCCACCCTTCTCCTTCGAGACCTGCAATCCACCAAACGGATTTCGACGAAGAAAAGCTGAAACAGTAGCTTGTGATTTAGACGGTCTTTTTGTAATCGAAACGTCAGTAGCGTTTTTAGAACAACAAGGTGGGCAAACGGTAAATTTTCGTCTTCTGGCATGGGATGTTTGATGTACCTACCCTGAAAATTGACCCTGATGTTCAATTTTTAGCCGGTAGTTAATGTCAGGTCATGCCTGAACACTCTGGGGGATCCAGACGACCAGCTTTAAGGGAAAGCTAAAAGGAAGTAATCGACCTCCCAAATTCTGATTTCTTCTCCAATTTCAACTCTTTGATACCATTCGTTTGAAAATGAGCGCGGATGTAGTCGTAGAGCTAATTTGAGATTCAGTGTACCTATATTCTAAAGTTCATATGAGCCAACAACATGTCTTGTCAGGCACATGATGAGCGTAGCGTGTGTCGTTGCTGCTTGCGTCGTAATTTCCCTTTTGTATAATTTCCCAAGCAAAATAATATTTGCGTATCTATTTTACCATTTTACATTTGCAAAATTGCGTGTTTAAACGTCGCGGGCGTCCATTATACTATTATACTGCTGTCTCCCTATACTCAACGGTCCAGAAACGCCGGGGAAAAAGAGGTGTAGGCGCGAATTCATTATTCCTGGCATAACTATATGGAAAAAATTTGCAAGCGAACGTACTTCAAATGCTAATGCTCGAAACCGAAAAATTGGCTCATCGTGTAGCGGCAGTTTCATGACTTGCTGCTCAGTGGTGGCGAAAAGTCTCCAGGAAGCGTCATGGGCGGGCCGCGCCGGCCCGCTTAGGTCCATTTCTTTCAAGAGGCCATTTTCTTTAACCCTATTCCCGGAGGGCTATGCGGTATGGCCGATTCCCGGCAGGGGGTCGGATTCGGCCCCCCTAAAATCTCGAGAACTACAGGTCCGATTTAATCGCAACAAAAGGTAGTCGATGTGCCATGACGTAAACAACACATAAAAAAGAAGCTTTCAAAATTTTGAAAGGGGTAGATACAGGGGTACAAAATATCAAAATGGGAGTGCTTTTGGACTTCTTATAACTCCGTTGTTAACGGACCCATTTCAATAAAATTGTCATGAATCGAGAGATTATGGGTGGGACTTTTACCATTGGTACGCACATCTCAAATTTTAAGAAAATCATAGGCGTTCACAGGGTTTCGAAAATAGGAGGATTAGTTTTTCAACAAATGAATGAACAAAATAAGTAAAAGCGCTTTTTTTGGCTTCTGCTAGTCATGTTATGCTAAAAAAGTACAAATCGTAGTACAGTTTTTCTATAATGTTAGCATAGGCGGTGCCAGGGACATGGAAAAGGGGGAACTATCATGGTCACATGCTCCTCAGATCAGCTTGTGACCTTTGACCTAAAATGACCTTCATTGACCTTGGAATCACTTGGAATCATCTCGTTTGCATCCAAATTACTTGTAAACACTTTCAATCATTTAAATTCGCTCTGTTTCAAAAATTTCGTTTTACGGCTATTGCGATATAGGGTACTCGCACTGACGTTTTAGACCATACCTCCGTGACCCGACGTGATATCAAGCTGAAATATGATACACAAGTAGAGAACACCCTTCTACGTCATATATATTCGGGGTTTGGTATTTGAAAAACGGTGCCAAAATTATTACTATAAAAGGAAATTTTGACTTTTGACCTTGACCTGATATTTTGAAGTGACATCAAACAAAGTTACATTTGCACATTCCCCAGCTATTTTAATGTACATTCATATAAAGTTTTAAGTTCTATCTTAAAAGCGCTATTTTTGGCAGTCATTTTCCTTTTACATTACCCTCAACAGGGCCAAATATGGCCTGAGGTGCTTCCCAAAAACGTTACCTGGCTCCACCCCTGAGCAATATAGAATTACGAAATTTTGCCACGGTACGTAGAAAGAATAGCTAAGGAAGTCACTAAGTTTCGTGAAGCTGCGTCAAAAACCCTGGAATTGGCGAGCAAAGAACCCGAGGGGGGCGGATTCAGCCCCCCCGCCGGGAATACGGTTAAGGGCCCAAATTACAGCTGCTCGAGCAGGCAGACTAAAATGAATGGAGAGGGAATTTGCTTTTATGCTGAACGTCAGTTTGTCCTGGTAAAATGGTAGCCATGTTATAGATCCCATTTGAAACCATGTGACAGAATCATTTGGCGCTAAAAGGGAATGGCCTTTTGAAAAAAACAAACCATGGCTAAAGGTAGACTCATTCGGCCGTCGGCTTCGCTGGTAACAAATTAAGCAAGATTAGCACGATTCTTTGTTTCACTTTCACGTTTCGTAATGTTGCATCGTGATGAAAGACCGCGCCCTTGAGTGATTTATTTGTATCTTTATTTTTCGCACAGGCCCTGTTCCACATTTGTATCCAGATAGGTTATGGTATGTATTTTGGAAAGGTAGGTTATGGTATGTGTTTTGGAAATTTTTGGTTCTAATGATTTAGATGACTATCACTTTTTTATTCCGGAATTAAAATGCCTAACATCTTGGTCCGTATCTCAACCGTAGTAAACAAAACATTAGATTGGCTAGTACCGGTGAACAAATATACCATATGCTATATTGTTCAGTCATCATCGCCGCCACCACCACCACTACCACGACGACGACCACCACCAGCATCATCATCATCATCATCATCATCATCGTTGTCGTCTTCGTTGTCGTTATCATCATCATCATCATCATCATCATCATCATCATCATCATCATCATCATCATCATCATCATCATCATCATCATCATCATCATCATCATCATCATCATCGTCATCGTCGTCGTCGTCGTCGTCGTCGTCGTCGTCGTCGTCGTCGTCGTCGTGGTCATCGTCGTCAGTGCCTTGTTTAGTTTCATTAACGGCGCAAATGGCCTCATTCGTAAACACACGGAGAAAATGATCGCAGCCTAAGTCTAGACCGTTTTCAGACAGGAGCGAGGAAAACGGATCACCATGTTTTTCGACATGGGCAACGCAGGACTGTCAAATGTGGACATTCCTTTCATCGCGTACCTGATCAACCTGTTCAAGCTGTACTACCCGGACATGCTGAACGCCATTATTGTCTTCGAGCTGCCATTCATCATGAATGGTGAGGCCCGCTCCCCGGTCCTCTTTGGCGTTGTGGTCCGAGGTCTGGCTGGTGCTGGATGCCAGTCGTCTTAAGTCTGAAGAGCTATCAACGCTTGCTAAAACATGTCCATAATAGCTTGTGTTCTGGAGAACTCTGATTTGCTCGCGAGTGCATAATACCCTGTCACGTCATTCCTGATCATCCCATTGGACCACGTCATCCCTGTCTTCACTAATTTTCGGCACGCTCTGATTTGTGGACTGGATCGTTTTTTTCAAGTTTTCTGAGTGGAATATGCCATGCCCAGCTGGGGGAGTTTTCGTCAAGCACAAAGTGCAGGCAAATTCCGAGGGACATGTGGGTGATTATCCTGAAGTGACAACTGCCATACTTCAGTGTACATTACCCTGCTTCTGTTTCTCCTGCTGCGATGCATCAAAACACATCTGAGTGTGCGCGAACCACTGCCGTGGTTCGCGCCTCCGTTTCGAGAGCCGTCCTCAGAACCGATGTTGCTCGGCAGCCGCTTGGAAAATCGTCAAGAACATGCTGCCGGCCAAGTCACACCAGCTGATCAAGTTCGCGTCGAAGAAGGACGTGAGCTCGCTGGTGTCGGCCGACAGCTGCCTGGTTCGCTGGGGCGGCTCCGATACCTGGGCGTACTCGTTCGATCCGGAAGAGTGCGCGATGCCCGAGTCGCCGTTCCTCGGCGACCAGCCGGCCGACGACGGGCCGGCCGACGACATCAACGGAGTCGCGAACGGTCACGACGGGCCGCCGCGGGCCAGCGACCGCGCGCGCGGCGGCCGCAAGACGAGCCAAGGTCACCAGGCGGCCGCCAACTTCCACAGCGTGCGGGATCCGCGGCCGACGTCTCAGGCGGGTCATAAGGTCAGTGAGAGGCCGGGTCATAAGGTCGGCCGGTGACCTCTGGCCGTCTGGTCTCCAATCCTGGTCAGAGTAAGGTTAGGAACTTCCGATGGCTGTTGGTAACGCTGCTTACCTGCGGGAGGGCTTCTGTGTGTTGTACCCGCTCCTGTGCTTTTGAGGACTTGCTCTGCCGTTGAAGGCTGGCTGGGTTCTGTTAGACTTTGTATCAGTAAAGCTGGACAATGCGCAGACAGTGGTTCCATTGTTCGACACCTTTCATTTAAGTGATGTTGATTTAGTATTGTCGTGTTGGGTCCAATTACCAAGCCAGCACCATTGTTTGGAGTTGATTATTTAACCCTGCCGCACTCAGTGTTTCATACAACCAAATGGGAAAGGAGAGAGGGATCAAAAATATTTCAGGAAAAGCATTGTCCCTCTGCGAAATCTGTGCTTCAGGTTCACTTCCCTGATGAGGTCAGCGTCACCAGTGACGAGCTTTCGGACGGAAGAGCTGTGGAAGAAACCTCGACCGCCGACCTAGGTAAGTCAAGAATGCCAGGGACGATATGTTTCAAGCAGAGCACTTCACGGATTGAATTTTCAGGGTCCAGTCCAGTCCGGCCCGTGAAGTCTAGGATCCAGTCTGTCCGCAATCCGCCTTATCCGGAATTCCTGAATCCGGTCCGACCCAGTTTCTAGTAAAAATGTGTTTATAAAAAATCCGCGCCAATCCGTATTCAAGGTTTTGCTTCTTTCATCATAAATAGACAGATGTGGCATATCTGAACATTTTTAATTGTTCCCTTTTAAGAAATTCAATATGTCTTCTAACTGCCTTCAAAGATCGTGTCCAGTTACCGTGTTTCGAAATTTAATCGATCTTCAGTCCGTCAGATCCGTGTGGCCTGGCGAATTCCAAAACCTGGTCCGGTCCTAATCCGTATCTTGTTTGAATTTCGTGGTCCGGTCCGGTCCGGCCCGTGGGTCAGTTCGCTTTCCGCGGAGTTATCCAATCCGTGATGTGCCCCAATACACGGCGGAAATTTGCAGTGCGGCCATGGCAGACACAACTTTCAGCGTACCTGTGGAAAGTCAGGTGCATGCTCCCTTCACCAGCAGCGTTTTGCAGTATCAATGATAACACTTCACATGCCTCAGGAAGAGCGGAGCTGTCCCGTGCTATGGCAGATCGATTGCTGGCCTCTGACGTGGACAGAGGCGCGCTGTTTCAGGCGGTCTATTTGAGATATCTCCTGGAGAAGAGATCTGGTTCGGCAGTGGAGCAACCGGCGCCAAAAGAGCTTTAACTTTGGTCAACACGCGGGGCGCTCCGGTTGCATTCAAGGTAACTAGAAAACGTCCGCTTCGGAGGTGAGATTAAGGAGCTATCGTGGACGTGACCTTTTAACGGTAGGCTGAAAAATATTTTAACCCATTGTAGTGTGGTTGGATTTTTATCGACACCGTCCTTTTGCATCGCAGAAGTTTTGTTGGCTGCAAATCCTTCGCTGCTATTAACGGCACGGGAGTTTGTATGTACGTTCTGAGCACATTGCCGAAACATTTTCTGAGCCCTTGCGACCTTTCGCCCCGGCCCGTTTTTGACACCTGACACGTGCCGGCCTCGCGTGTTCACGACTCCCGATCTCGTCCTGCTGCCACTGGCCAGGTTAAGACAACCTCGCCGGAGAAGTTTCGGGTGCGGCCCAGCAGCGGCATAGTGCCGACCGGGCAGCGGTTGCGGGTGGAGCTGCAGCTCTGCGACGGCGTGACGCCGCAGCACGTCATCACGGACCGTTTCCTGATCGTGGCCGCAGGCGTACCGCACGAGCGTGTGCCGTCCAGGGACATGGGCCGACTGTGGAGGGTGAGTAACAGGGACGCGGGCCGACTGTGGAGGGTCAGCAACGGGACATGGGCCGACTGTGGAGGGTAACAGGGACGCGGGCCGACTGTGGAAGGTCAGCAACGGGACATGGGCCGACTGTGGAGGGTGAGTAACAGGGACGCGGGCCGACTGTGGAGGGTCAGCAACGGGACATGGGCCGACTGTGGAGGGTGAGTAACAGGGACGCGGGCCGACTGTGGAGGGTCAGCAACGGGACATGGGCAGACTGTGGAGGCCCAGCAACGGGACATGGGCAGACTGGGAGGGGGGGGGGGGGGAGAAACGTTGGCGTGGGTCAACTGTGGAACGGCAGTAACAGGACCATGGGCCGACTGAAAAGGGTGGAAATCAGAATTACAGGATGACGAGAGTGGACTCAGGGACAATTTTGATTTGTTCGATGTGTGAAAAACAGCAGACTTGTGCTGTGCCTCAATATTTACCCAACATGAGTAAGCTGCCTCACGGTATCCTGTATTTGAGATACTGAACGAGAGCAGGTTCTTTTCACTGCCCCTACTGTTCATCGTTAATCGGCGGTCGTCATTCGCCGCGCTGCGTCTGCTGGTCTGCAGAGTTTACCCAGCGAGGACAAGCTGGAGCACTGCCTGCGGTGCGCGGCGGCGCCGGCCCTGAACGACCCTCTGATGGCGCTGGTGAAGGGGCTCGGCAGCCGGCTGGAGACGGTCAGCCAGCGGCTGGAGCGGCAACAGCAGCTGCTGAGCGAGGCTGAGCAGCGACACGGCTCCGCCCGGCGGCGGGCTCTGGTGGCGATGGCTGTCGTCACGGCCATGACCGCTGCCAACCTCTACCTGACCCTGACGGCCTCGCGATGTGAGTCGGCGGCAGGCATAGCTGCTGTCCGTGGTGAATGTGTCTGGTCTGGTCACAGGCTCGCTCGAGCTGCCAACATTTCTTCACTGTTTAGTCACCTTAAGCTTCCCGTCGCCCGGACGTGGTCAGTTGTAAGAAAACGCTCTGCCTTCTACATCTGTTTTAAACTGAAACAGTCAATAGTAGTTTGCGATCCCAACTGCTGCCAGCCCTTCATATGCACATCTCAAAATCCTATATTGACGGAATGCCAGACATTTTCAATATACATACACTGAGACCTTTCCCGTAAATATCTCCATGTACTGTTGCCAGTTGTTGCCAGCATGTCGGCTTGTCAACAGCGGACGCAGGCCATTAAACGATAACAGAAGACCCGCACTGAGTGGTCAACGAAGGAATGATGTTCGAATAATCTGTTTACTACATTGTACGCGCTTCTGAGAAGTCAGTGTCCGGAGACTGAATGTCTTCTAGGTTGACAGGAAAACGAGTGTTGAAAACGTGATCAGCGGCCCCTTTTACGGACGAAGCGAATCTATTTCAGAAGTCAACGAAGTTGGAACATTCGCTTGACTCTGATAGTTGGACCGCAGTCATAGTGATTATCGTTTCCTGGGTGTTTCTGACAGAAACGCTTGGGCTGCAGACAAGTGGGCGACAGCCATTCTCATCGAATCAGCTTGCCTCTGTTACCTGCAAACGTCAGCGCTCTGGTGACGAATATCGTTACGATGAACGAAAATTCAATTTCCAGGTTGATATCTCGTCCTGGCCACCACGCCGTACCCAGAAGCGGCCGAAATGTTCGCATTGGGTTCAAGACTGGCAATTGTAATCGAGCTGACCGGTGCGCGTGGCCGGCCAACGGTGCCGACCACCGTCCCTGCGAACCGCCGACACCGGCGTCAAGTTACCGGTACGGCGGTCGAACGAACACTCGTCGCCGCCGACGGCTGCCAAATACCGCCCCGTTTACGAATCGTCATGTCTGGGCTTGACGAGACCCCAGTGACATTATTCTCAGCGGGCTCCGGCGTACTGTATGAACCGTGCCAGCGGTCGGCGCCCTTGCCGGGACAAGGGCGCCGAGCCAGTGTGCGGTATGGTCGTTACGCGACGGTGTGACTCACCGATTACCTGTTCAGCGATGGGGCGAAAGCAGTGCTCGGCTGTGCGTCTTGCCGATCCTGTACAACGTATCTCTGTGTACGACACTTGGGTTAGACAAGGAACTGGCAACGAACAGCTTGACCGGAGCGCAGGCATTCAGCTGTCAGACACGGCTATAAAAACGGCCGCAACACAGCCACCCTGGTCGCCAGAGGAGGAAGTCCTGTCACTGTGATCCGTGATACAGCGTCGTGGGTGAACTGTACTCCATGGAGACCGATCGGGTAAATTACGTCTTCGTGGGTGGAAGTCGTCAGCGGCTTTCGCCTCGATGGGTTATCACAGCACGCCTTTACGCCCCGTCGTGTATGTATCCCATCATGTCATATTCAATAATGAAAAAGTTGCACGATCGGCTAGCAGCGGACTCTGGACGAGCAAGCGGCAGGCGGCTGAGAGCACGTTGCCGGACGTGACAGCGCGTATCATTGCTGAATTGTGCACATGATTACGCTGCCCGTACAGCAGAGTCGTTAGATACCTTCACTGGTGCAAATCACCGTCACGGAGCGCAGTCGCACGCGAAAATAACGCCTACAGCCATTGAGGTAGCAGGCCGGGTTTCACTTCTTCGGAGTACTCCGAAAAACCACAGCGAACACAAAGCAGCAGCCAGCTACCAGTTGTCTGTATCACAGCATGGAGCCCGGGTAGGTGCCGTGGGACGACGCAATGGCACATCGATCCGCACCTTTATCCCCGTTTAACTGCCTTTGACCTCCAGTCCCCCCCCCCCGGTCTATCTGTATTTCAGACCAGGACAACGGTTTGGTAGTCGTACAGTATGTCAGACCAGGACGGCCGGGATTCGAGCCAGTCTTCCCTCTCAGCGACGTCCCGAACTGTTTCTCCAGTCCGCCCTGCGGCTTCCCGTCTCGGCGGCTGATCACAGGCCGACGGGCCGGGGCTGCCGGCCATCCGTCTGCGGCCGCAGCAGCTGCTCGTCGGCCTCGTCCGCCTCGTCCACGTCGTCCTCCAGCACGGCGTCCACCGGTCGCTCGGGGACGCGGCGCGGCCCTGCCGGCGGTCGCGCGGTCAGCGGTCACACTCGGGACCGGCCGTCTCGCGCCCAGAGTCAGACGCTCAGGGGCGACACGGCCCTGGAGTAGTTCAGGCCGGCCACGGTCGCCAGACGCCGGCTGTTTGAAAAACGTGCCACAACTCTGATGGCTGTTATTTCTGCATTCTTCGACTTATACCCTGCTCTGTTTTGGATTAGGGTAGTAGTATAATGGTTTGCATAATATACGAAATGCCGCATTCCAGCTCTACCATGGTCTTACAGCGGACCAGATTGTGAAAATAATGCCAATGTAATTCGCGACTAAATCCTAAGTGGAGGTGCGTCGGCAGAACTGCCGTGAATTCAGTATCCGCACCCGTGATTCGCCCAAAAACAAGGCGATCATTCATGGTCTTAGTGTTTTATAAAGTAAAAATTGTTGCTGTTATTACTGGGTGCAAAACGGGTGCGGACAATGAGTTCACGGTAGTATCGTCAGCGTTTCTCCACGTACGATTTAGCTGCATACAACCATCGCGTTACTTTCCGTTTCTGACCCGCTAAGTAAACCATGACAAAGCTGCAGTGCTTTAACCTCACACATTATGAATACTGCACCCTGAAAAGAGTATGGGTGGGAAAAACGACAGAAATCGCAGACCATCGACCATCAAAGTCTATTTTTTGAAACGCCAGGTATCATTAGGTTCCACTGACCCACTGATGCCGAAAGAACGAGTGGTGATTGCTTTCAACTGAGCTGCAGAACGCAGGCCAACACAGGTCATGGTCCGGATGGAATGCACGCTGTCCCGTTTTGCACTCAGCCCTTCGCAGACGTGGGCATGCTGCTGTGTCATCTCGGACAAGCCGTGTCCCGCCAGCCAAGACGACACAACGTTTACTGTGATCAACTTGGTACATCGGGAGAAATTGGGATGACGCAGCGGGATCGAGACTGCACATGTCTGATCACAGGCACATTTGGGTCAGTGGCGAACCTAAAAATCTCACGCTTCTCAAGGAATGCTAAGGTACTGGCCTCACGTTACTGCAGTGTACCGGGCCGACAGTGTTGCCATTAACACAAACAACACTTACTTTCCAAACTTTGAAACAAGCTATAGCGAGCCTAAAGCTGGTCGAGAGAAGTTACTGATACACGCCCCACGGCTGCAGGCTCAACAGGTTCACAGTGCCGCAGTGCGGAGAACATCACACCAACAGACCGCCACCGCCGCCACTTCTACCACTACCAGATCACATCACTTCTGACAGGCTCTCCCCAGGATTCCTAAGCTGACCAACAAGTGTTCGAAGACTAAGCAACCGATCTCAATTGGCTGCTCACTGTTTCGCAACGACATTCACAGCAACATCGCTGAGCAAGACAACCGAGTAAGTCAGATAAGACAGTTCTTGGGCAGGGTCCAGCAGGGTCCAAATAACCATTACCTTCAAAGTGCCTCCTCTTATAGCGCAAGCAGCAGAAACAGCGCTATCATCAGAGTGTGGCATCGACCCCCAACAGGCGCAGGATTTCCACCACCATCCGGACCATCACACACAAGCTTTTGCAACATACTCAGCATGCGCAGTGTCCCCATCCCCACCAGCAGCAGCACCATCACCAGACTGTCGAATCATACCCAGCAAGTGCACAGCCCCCATCAGCACGAGCACCATCACCAGACTGCCACATCACGCCCGGCAGGTGTGCTGCCTCCATGAATTCGAACATCACCAGACAGCCGCATCATGCCCGGCAGGTGTAGTGTCCCCACTCCCACCACCAGCACCTCAGCCCCGGCAGGCAGCGTGCCCAGCCACCGGGCCGTCCGGCCCAACTCACTGCCGAGCCAGGCGGCCACCGCCGCCCTCAGCCGGCAGACGGCACCTGGTTCGGGGCGCGTCCAGCCGTCCAGCCGGGCCGGCGCGGACGGAGAGCGGGGTGGCGGGCCGGCCGGGACGGCCGCGTCCGAGCCGCGCCGGGCCGTGTTCACCATCCGACCGCCGGCGTAGCCTGCCGGACAGGCACGGCACACTGTCAGCACAGCCGGGTACACTGTAGCCTGCCGGACAGGCACGGTACACTGTCAGCACAGCCGGGTACACTGTAGCCTGCCGGACAGGCACGGCACACTGTCAGCACAGCCGGGTACACTGTAGCCTGCCGGACAGGCACGGCACACTGTCAGCACAGCCGGGTACACTCATGGCAGCACAGTCGGTTACACTGTCAACGCAGCCGGGTACACCGACAGCACAGCTAGGTACACTGTCTGCACAGCCAGATGCGCTGTAAGCATAGTCAACCACACTGCCAGCACAGCGGGGTACACTCATGTCAGCACAGCCAGATACGCTACAAGCACAGCCGGGTACACTACCGACATCTTAGAGTACACTGGGACCAGGCACATGGCTTGGAAGGAGGTACTATGGACTCAACAGACACGGACAACGTCGGGTAGGCTGGGATCTTGTAGCAAGGCAAGTGCAGACAGACGCCACTATATATAATGGTGCCTGATCGGCCTGCAGTCCCGGCTCGCACCACATCATACCAAGCCAGTTCAGATCAAACGGGACCTGGTTCAGACCACTGAATCCAGTCGGGCTCGTCGGACCTGATCAGGCGGAAGGCCAGGCCAGGTCGGCTCCGGTAACACCCGGTCCGCAGTCCGCCAGACTGGTTGCCAGTCTAAAGCTGGCACCTCATGCCGACAGTGCGCCAGACCGGGTCGAAGAGAAAGCCAGGTCAGACTGGCTCAGGTCCACAGTCCGCCAGACTGGGTCCGCAGTGCGGGTCCGGTCAGCTCAGGTCCGCGGTATACCAGCCTGGGTCAACGGGTCAGGCCAGGTTAAATGAGCTCAGGTCAGTTCAGGTCGCCCCAGGCCGGCTCAGGACACGGCCGACTGACCCAGCAGGCCGCCGCTGACGGCTGCCAGACCGCCGACCTTGGCGCCGACCAGGAGGCCCAGCGGGCCGGCCACCAGGCCGCCAATCACCGCGCCCGCCACCGGAGCCACGCCCCCGCTCAGGCGGGCCGCCAGCGCCAGCTGACGCGCCCCCTCGGACACGTTCGCCTGCACCTCCTCTGTGTTCGTCTCGATGGCGTCCACGCTGGCGGCCTGCTCCTGGGAACGCGGCGGCACCGGTCAGCGGAGAGGGCCAGGCCAGGCCTACAGTTTGGCTGAGCCCAATGACTGATTGACTGATCGATCGATATCTTATTTATAGTCACACACACAAACTGAACAAAAGGCGACCGGCGCAGAAGCGCTAAGCTCTCATAACTGGGCGCCTCTCCTTTCTCCCCTTAAGTCGGGGCACGGACGGCGTCCCGACTGCCGAGCTAGTCAGACGTCAGCTCTTAGGCCATCGCCTGAGGAGCCCGCCGGTTTAGGGTGCGAACGATGCATTCGGCCGATCCCGCGCTACGTTGCAGCGCAATAATAACGGCATTGCAATAAAACAGCCAATACAACGTTATAATCTCAGTTCGCAAAGGTCGTTGCGATTCCTGTAGTGCCGAATATGAATAATCTTCCCCTTAAATAACCGCCAAAGACATCGTGAATGTCGACCTAAACGCGATATACATACAGAATAACAGCGTGTGCCGGTGAAAGACCGTGTCATAGTCAAGATTACACCCCGGTCGCAATGGCTGTAGTTAGGGATGCACCGGATCGGGGTTTTTGTAATCCGGCCGGATACCGGATATGCCGGATCGGGGTGCCGGATATCCGGCCGGATACCGGATATCATGCGTACGTGTTTTTATCTAGCATTCCTATTGAAAGAATGAAACCGAAAAGACCGAACAAAGAAAAGAAAATGTGGAAAACTGAATAAATAGTGAAAAATGTCAACAGTTTGTGAGTCATCCCCTAGTGCATAAACTCACTGTGAGGTTTCGTTAGGTTTCCTTGTAATCAGTAAATAGGTGAGCAAAGAACACAACAATAATAGCGGAGCTCACCATCTCCCACTGCAGACAAAGGTATTTGTGTAGCCACGATTTCCGAAATGGGGGGGGGGACAAGCTGGCTGCAGTCCACCAAGAACATATAGGGCGAGGGGTAGAAATAACTTTTTGGCGTTGCATGACAACTTACGGTTGAATGTCCTTTTGTTGGATTTCCATGTGCGAGAAATAGTGTCTCCAATGGGAACTTCCTATTTGATACCTCAAAATTAGGGGGACAAATCGCCACTTCTGGAAAACCGCAGGGGGACATGGGCACCCATAGGCAAAGGCTTCAGAATACGCAGAATACCATTACAGCGCCTTCGTAGAACTAGAATACCTGACTTGACAAGCCTTCTTCACGATTACTAAAGTATGCCTTTTGAAGTAACGGGTGGGTACTAAGAAATGAAGAAATGAAAACTTTTGATCTACAGATATTTCTTAAACATTACAGGTCCTATCACTGGTATTTGGCTCATGCATGCTAACCACTATTGGCCTTAAAATCGTGCAAAAATGTGTGAGGAATTTCAATTTATTTGCAGTCAAGAGGCAATATCAAAGCAAGGTGACAGAGAGATTGTCGCGAGACTTGCCCGTGAGAACCAGGAACGGCCCAAATCATTTATCTGGAGGCACTATGAACCCTTTGGGACCCACGAGCGGCTGTTAACAGAACGCTGGCAACCTTCTAGAGTCGTGGTAATGTTTTCCATGTTGGCAATCACCACCAAACAACCAGACTAAGCATTAACCCGCGCAGTGGAAGGGAGTTTTGCACTAACGCGCACTGGAAGGGGGTCTTAAAGTGCCCCCTCCGATCTCGGCAATAAAAAGAGCTAGAAACATGAAATCCTATGGACAGGGTTCTCCATATATAGCTATAACGAGCTATAACGATTTACATTGTGTGCAATGTTCATGACTCTAGGTCGATATCTTCAAGGTCAAATAGGGTAAAAAAGGCCAACTTTGGACACTTTCTCGGCCCGTACAGGCCATTCCGTACAGCTTTTCGAACGAAACGTGGTGTTTGTTGAGCCTTTAAAACGTAGAATACAACTTCCATTTATTTGGCGTCTTGACTGGGGATTTTGGGTCGAGGTCATGCCAGGTCATTGACCTATGGCGTCATTTTTCATCTTTTCCGGATCAGATTTCGACTCTGGTATACATGT
The DNA here is from genome assembly GCA_030062745.1 of Capitulum mitella. Classification (NCBI taxonomy): domain Eukaryota; kingdom Metazoa; phylum Arthropoda; class Thecostraca; order Pollicipedomorpha; family Pollicipedidae; genus Capitulum; species Capitulum mitella. Next base: position 2,322,223 of record CP099850.1, on the reverse strand, counting down.
ATGCGTATCCACGTGCGCACACGTGTCTTTATTAGGGTCTTTGAACGCATATGTCATACAGATCGACATGTCGCAGAACAAATCTGGGACAGATTACAAGATATTTGGCCTTGACCTTTAACGACCTTGACCTTCACTGACCTTGGTATATGAAAGCGTATCAGTGTGCGCACACGTGTTTTTATTGGGGCTTTGAATGCATATGTCATACAAACTGACATGTTGCAAAATCAAAGATCGATCTGGAACTGCCAATTACATCGACAATCTAATACAACAAGCCACGTTTCTCCTGGAACGGTTTTGGACGCAAACATTAGAGCAACGACTTGATCGTACACCGGGAGGTTAAGTATCCGGCAATATCCGGCCGGATCACGAAAATATCCGGTCGGATACCGGATACCGGATAATCCCTAATATCCGGCCGGATATCCGGCCGGACCGGATATCCGGTGCATCCCTAGCTGTAGTGGTGTCCCCGCGAACTCACGTGCGTCGTGCGAGCGAGGTCAGAGAAGATCTCATGCAGGTCGCTCGTCTGCTCTTCTATCTCGCGGTAGGCCAGTAGCTGCTCCTGGCGCCGCTGCATCAGCTCCTGCTCCATGAGGGCCAGCTGCTGCCGCCTTAAGTGCTCCTGCTCCTCCTCCGCCGCCGGGGAGGAGCAGGAGTCGTCAGCGCCCGTCTCGGAGCAGCCCGTCCGACTGGCCGCCGCCGCCAGCGCCGACTCCATCCTCTGCTGACATTCTGCCAGCCGAAAGAGCAGTCCTGCTGAGGCACGGTCGCGGCGCAGCGACGGAGAGCACGTCCGCCGCCGTGAGACCGGTCCTGGCGGCACCCGGCGGCGAGAAACACACCGGACCACGACGGTACACGGTATGGCGGCACCCGGCGGCGAGAAACACACCGGACCACGACGGTACACGGTATGGCGGCACCCGGCGGCGAGAAACACACCGGACCACGACGGTACACGGTATGGCGGCACCCGGCGGCGAGAAACACACCGGACCACGACGGTACACGGTATGGCGGCACCCGGCGGCGAGAAACACACCGGACCAGGACGGTACACGGTATGGCGGCACCCGGCGGCGAGAAACACACCGGACCAAGACGGTACACGGTATGGCGGCACCCGGCGGCGAGAAACACACCGGACCAGGACGGTACACGGTATGGCGGCACCCGGCGGCGAGAAACACACCGGACCAGGACGGTACACGGTAGTTGGCCACATATACGCGGTAGGCCGCAGACAACACAGGATAAATCAGGACGATACACGTTAGCCAGACATGAGATATACAAGACGATATACAAGCCAAACATGAGAGTGCTGGACTGGGCAGGTCGCCATTGGCAGATATGAGTATTATTGTACAGATGGGTCTGAAGACCTGTCGGTCGCTGACACTGCGTGTCACGGTGGACCTGCCTGGGCGAGCTGCCCCTCCCACCCGCGACGGGCCGCCAGACACCTTCAGCCTTACCGAATTTACCACACCCGTGATGTTCTCATTGCCCATGAGGTCAACAAAGTGGTCTTGCATGGGTCCTCAGGTCATAGACTACTGATTCCCGTTTGAACCACTGAAATCCACTCACCGTTTGTCGGAGAGATTTTTTGTCTAAAGTTTGTCAGAAACGCAAAAGCAGCCAAATGCAATAAAATACACGTAGCACCTTTCAGAATTCCTTACCTGAAAAGTCCTGTATGCACTTCTGGGCCTTTTCCCTGACTGGGAGAAGCATCGCCTCATACTCAGCCTGGTCGTCAATCTCCAGCCTCGCCTTGACATCCTCCAGCTCCTTCAGCGAGCGATGCAGTTTTCTCAACGTACTGGAGGCCTTCAACAGCTCTGCTCCGACTCCTCGCCAGTCACGGGAAGCCTCCAGCTGTTGAAAAACGTGACGTGGAAATGTCGCTGGAACGCACGTCAAGGGTTTTTTGACATCATTCTGAAGCATCTTTCACTTCATTCTTAAATATGAGAAGTGGCCAAAGAAAGGCAACCCAACACATACTTCTATATTTTGCCTGAATTCGTTCAAGAAAGTGGCACTGGGATCGACGTCCACATGAAGCTGAAATGGAAAATTAATGTAACTGAAGGAAAGATCTATGGTACAATAAAAATCATAAGTGAAGTGCAAAAAGTTTTCCTTTTATTCAAATGAATGCTAGTTTGGTGTAATATGCTGCTGTGTGACCTTTTTGTAGACATACTGCTAACCTTTGTGTCAATAAAAAATTGAACAATTTAAGATTACTCATGTGCATGTCAATATGCCAAAAACAAACTTTTATGCTTTAGTTCTTTAACATGAGCTAATAAGAACCATGTTAAGCAAAGAGTTCAGAATTCCTGCACCCTGCATTCAGATTTTAAATGAAATAAAAATGTAACAAATGTAACAGAAAAATATCCACCAGGAACATAATCTTTAGTAGGACTGCATGCAAAATATGTATGCACAGTGAAAAAAGGTATTTTGAAGGACAGGAATATCACCACATTGTGGGCAATGGCATAGATGACAGCCATAGGAGATTCATGGTTGGTGGGTGATGACCACTTTGTTACTGATGACCACCTCGTTTGCATCATAAAAACTGCTCACAGTGTAGTTATGGATAAATGGAAGCCTGGGGACAGTCCAAACATTTTCCATCTAAGACATGATTGAATTCCTGTTGTTGAAATCTTTCATTTGGTGAATGAATTTCATTTGTTTGATCATTTGATCTTCCTGTTGTTGAAAAACTTTCAAATGAGGCTTAAAAAAGAATCAGAGCAGCCTGAAATGAAGAATGAAAAGGCCAATGGAACAACATGTGCATGTAGTTTGTTCTCCTGTCCATTGCAAAAGATTCATGGAACTTGCAAAAAAAAGTTTGAATAATTACTTAAACATATTCTAAAGGGGTGGGGTTTCCTTCAGAATCCATGCAGGGGCCGGCCATTGCCCCCTCAAAGATGTCAGTCTACTGGACTGACTTTGATGAAAAAGGCCTCACACAAAAAGTTTTGGTCTGAACTAACTTTTCATATATGTAAAGCAGCAAAACAATCAGTGATGTTTTGAACATTTTCACTGACAGGTTGAAACAATTTATATAACATATGTCAACTGCAATCAGCCAGCTGATGCTTGATGTGGTAAATATTACATTATAATGTTTCAATTATTTAAAGTTTTTGCACATAACTGAGTTAATTTGAACTAAAAAAGGCAGAATTAAGACCGTTTTGATGTAGTTGAAACATTTAGCATGTTGAAATAAATTCTGACATTTTATATGATTTTGCACCAATCTGAGCAATTTTTAACCAGCAAGTGGCAAAAGATATTTTGCCTGGCTGAAATGTCAACCCTGGCCCAAACAGAGGACATCATGGCCAAAATACAACCAGCCTGAGGAACAATATACCAATATTACTATCCTTGGGCTTTTCTGTGTAAAACATATGAAAGAAAAACAGATATTCCGGAGAAAACAGAAAACCAGAAAATGCAGATCAAACAGGATATCTGTGAAGGAAACTGACACAACCAGCTGCCAGCACCTGGCAATAAAGGTTGAAGGTATAGTATACATAGTATAGATAGTAAAGCTTGTTTTTAAGAAGCATTTATCAGGGAAGTCAACAGATATTCCTACCAACTGCACCCCAGGAAAATTAATCAGTGTCCCTAAGTCAGGACTTACATTATATGTTGTTCATGGCTGTGATGCAGTGCTTGTATTCTTTGTGAGACTGAGGATGGAATAATTTATAGAACTCAAAGAATGCTCAGGACCATTTTATGAATCCACAGGTTTGGAGAAATAGCAGCATCTTCTGTATTTATGACAAAATGCAAGTAATGTACACCATTTTTATTTTAGCCATTTGTGTTTAAAATACAAAACTGTAACAACTGCCAAATGATGCCACAATACAATACAGGAAGTTGATGAAATACACACATTCTATTCTAACAGTGATGCAGCAAACTATGGAGCTTTAGTTAATGTGAACCCTGTCCTAATTTGACACCTTTTTGCAACATGTGCCTTGAAATCATATGCTGTATCTAAGAATCATCAAAAATCTTACTGGTACCATGTGTTTGATAGAAACCCCTGGTCATTTTTATCCTGCAGCAAGTATAAATGCTTGAAAGTCCTTGCTTGTCATGCTTGAACATATTGTGATGGCAATGAACAACACGAGTGTCATTAATAGTGCAGATTTACATCTCACCTTAAAGAGTGTTTGCTTGTGCTCCTTAATTTGGCGTTGGAAGTGTGGTAAATCCGATGACGCAAATCGCTTGACAGGTATTGAAAAGAGCTTGGCAGGATGAGTTTCAGCCATGGCAAATGTCTCCGTAACTTTCTGACACGTAATTGAAACACGCCAGCCAAACACTGCCTTGGTGGATTGTATTTTGTTTGCCAATATCCACAAGGCACGTTATCGAATCATGATAAACTGTTTGTTTCTCCCTTCATTATCGAAGCACCAGCCAGACCTGGTTATTAGTGTCGTAGTCTTGAGTCGTGTCGTGTGCCTCGCCAGACCTCAGCGATGGAATGGACAACAAAAACTACTGGGATTTTTCTGTCCTATATGAAACTCAACCGCCACAAATGTCATCAAAGTAAATGCTTCCATATCATGGACAGTCGAAGTCTTTGGAATCAGGTCAAAGGACGTAATCAGCTCGTTTAACCCGCGCACGACCGTCGGTCCGTCCCGAACATCGGCGACTGGGGGGGGGCAGTTGACTGCCCCCCCTCTAACTCACGAACGGTTGGTCGCACGATAAAAATAAGCATACCGGTCGAAAGCCTGTGACGAGAAGAGCTCGAAACTGGTCTCATTTTTAGTTTTAGATAATATGTAAGCCAATTTACGCCCTATATATGTTTTCTCATAGCCGACTGCATAAGACCGAGAAATGGTCTGAATCTCAAGGGCTGTGACTAATAACGCATAGGTAAAGGCACCAGCGCACAAGTAAATGTCCGCGGATGCCGATACACGTCTAATTTCCTCAGATTTGTTCAATATATACACCGAAACGTTGAGTTAAAGACACCGTAATTCTCCCGGTCGGCCGTCAGTGTGCGCCGCTGGCGCATGCGGTACCAAATTGACGGGAACTAATTTTGGCGTTCCTTTATTTTCGCGAAAAAGGACAATCTATGTCAATTTTATTGATCTTTGTGGTTGTAGTGATGGTTTCTCATGCTTAAATTTTAAGAAAATTGATTAGTTACCAGTCTACAAAGTTGGCGGAGCTTTATTCGCGAGAGCCTATTTATTTCCAAAATATGCTACTTTTTCAAACTTTTTGAGGTTCCTGGTATTAATTACGTCTGTGCAAGTTAGTTCTGCCATTTTCTACGCATTCTGAGTAGTTCATCGTCGATTTTGACGGTGGTACATTTTGGCCCACTACAGTTATTCGTGACCTGACCTCAGGTCAATGGCTGGAGGTCACTGATACTTTGTCCAATGACGGTAACTAGATGTCTGCTTCATTCCACACTAAAAATGTTATGGAATATTCCGTCAATTTCCGAAAAAACGGCGATATGTCTTAAAAATGGGCTTGACCTTAGGTCAATGACCCGGAAAATTCCGAAAAATCTGAGATAGCAGATTTGTTGCATCTATCACGGTCACTACTCTCTGAAGGTATTATTGAGATATCTTGTTTTGCGAAAAAGTTAGAGGGCGTTAAACTTTTTTGAACATAGGTCTGTTTGACCTGACCTAGGTCAGGCACCTGACCTGACCTCAGGTCAAAATTTTGACACGAGACGTAAAATTGATGGAGCAAAAGGTACACAAAGTTTCGTGGCTCTGTGTTTGTTGGTTCTCTCGCAATGCCAGAAAAACCTCAGGGGGGGGCAGTCAACTGCCCCCCCCCAGTCGGGGACGGGTTAAGGTCCATAAAAGTTCTTTCTGGGCTGAGGGAAGTTTCTTAGCAGTGGTGGGCTCGGGATTTAAGACCAACGCACGATCATGATAAACAACTTGCTGATGATCAGTCGACCGGCTACCGGATGTATGGGAAATCGGTAAAAGAGAGGAAGCACCGTTGTTATCTCTCAGGATCCACGATCATATATATATACATATAGCATGGCTTTGACCTGTGCGAGAATAAACGATAAGTTTGTCTAAAGCGTGTCGCCGAAACTCCTCCTCGCGTGCGATACATAAACATAAAAATGTGAGACCAGACTGCGGTGTTTTCCTACCGCCGCTATCCACGTTAGGACCAGAGGCGTACCCAGGGAGGGGGCTTAGGGGGTTGGACCTTCTCCTTTAACATCCAGGCCCCTCCTCGCGCTGCGCGGAAGGGGCCCGGACTTTGACCGGAATGTGGGCGTGCCTGCAGAGGGGCCCCATACCGGCTTGTAAAGGATTCCCTGTTGGCCTACATCGAAAGTCTTCCTGCTGGCTCGTAAAGAGTTAACTTACAAAGATGTGTATGGGCCCCTTGTTGGCCTGTAGGACCCCCGCAAGTCTGTGGAGGGCGACCTGCTCGTCTATAAAGGGGCTGTGCTTCTCTTAAAACGGACGGGTATTTAAACGGCCTACTAACTTCCAAAGGGGTTTCGTGCTGCCAGCTTCACAGGCCAACGGGACGTCCTTTGGCTTGCAGAGGGGTATTCTGCCAGCCCGTAACGGGCTCCTCTGATGGTGTATGTAGGCACCCTATGCCAGCCAGAAGGGGGTCCCCTGCGGGCAGGTAGATATGACCTAGTAAAGAGTCCCCAAGCTGGCCCTTAAAAAAAGCTCCTGCACGTCTGTGAAGAAACCTTTTGGTTCACATTCTCCTTTGTTGGAATCTCACTTAGTACCTCCCGGTTGCGAGACAAAGGTAATACACGTTGCTGCATGAGGGGTCCGCTGAAACCGAAGCCAGCCCTCCGACCTCCCCGGCCGAAAACCTAGCCACTCCCCCTTCGCTTATAACAACCCTGGGTTCGAGGCTGGTTGCGAAGCAAACGCAGTTCATGCCGCCGAACCCCCGTAGAGTCGGATGCCCCCGGCCTGAGGCCAACTCCATCCCTCAGGAAAATGCTAGGTGTGCCGATGCTTATCACTCCGAACACTGATGCCGCTAATTCTACAGCAATGCATTGTAGTGATGTCGGGCATACATAGCATTTTCTCAAATAAAACTCCGCAGTCCAGCCAGCCCAACCGTGTTTGCGCCCAGATCATCAGAACATTAGGTAAATGCCCGACATACTAAGAAAACGTAATGTCGATGAGGTCTGCAGAATCAGGGTCACATCGGAGTTCGGTATAATGACGCGTGTTTGACAAGTTCACGAGGTCGGAACTCAACCATGACGGCGCCACGACTCCACTTATGTCTCCCCAAAAATGGTCTTAGGTCAGAGCCTCTCCCTAGCCATCACATATTCTTCGTCTGGCGGGAAATCCTGTCTGACAGATCTTCATTTCCAAACGGTGCTGGAAGCGCTATCCTGCCAATGATCTTCGTCTACTACGCAGCATGTATGAACACCGCAACTCATAAATCTTCCTCCTCATTATCTTCACACAGCAGCACGTGATCCCTTTTCATCCTGACTATTCCGTTGTCACTGCTATCAATGGAGGCCCCGTCAGAGCCCATGCCGCCGGTGATTGGCGGATCCGCCGGGTGACCAATCGACCACCCGCCTCAGGCGTCATGTCGCAGAGCCGCTGAGACACGTCTGGTGCGCTCGTCAGGCACGAGCACCGAGCATTCACCATTGTCACACGTGAGCTGGCGAAGAAGCAGCGGTTCCCCTCGCCCATGAAAACGACAAGTCAGAATAAATAATGACTTCATATATTTGTATAAGCCACGAGCAATGAAGAAAAGATGAAATTCTACAGTATGAATGTCTGCCCGTCTATTAAAATGTACACGTGTGTCATCTGCAGGTCATGGTCAAAAGAAACATCAGGGCGTCATCTCCGTAAAACAGTGCTCGGCCCTCCAGTCCACGCGCGGAAAATGAAAAGAAGCAACGTAATAACAATGGCGGATTACCTCGTCGAGAACAGCAGACCAAAACCACGGCTCCCCATCTACGGGCTAAATACACAAGCCTACGTGCCCCGCTGCCCGCGGATCGCGGCCGCCCACGCCTCCCATCGGCCAGGCCAAGCTGTCGGGTCAGACCAGGTCAGCCACCTAGAGGCCCGGCGCAAACGCAACAACCAATGGATCGGCCACCGCCGGGCGCCGCGAAACGACAGCCAGACGGAGGCGGCGCGCCGAACCGAAACCGGGGAGCGAGCGGCGCGCGGGCCGGCGGGCCGCGGCCGCGCCCGCTCCGACATCAAACATTAATGTTGCACAAAATAGCTGGTTACGGGCGCGGCGGGCGGCGGCGCCACTGCTCGCCGCCGGCGCCGGCCGCCGCGGCCGTCCGCGTCTCAGTTCAGCCTCAGGCTTCGCGGCGACAGCCGAGCGGGCCATTTGTGCCGAGCGGCGGCGGCCCGTCGCGCCCAACACTGCGGGATACACTGCACCGGCCGGCCGGGCGGCGCCCGATACCGCCTCCGCGCGTCCGCGCCCGTCTGCTGGCGTTGTTCGCGACAACAGCGCAGAGGGCGCCACCGAGCCTCCGGCAGGTGGCAGCAGCGGCGGCGGGGCCGCCTGACTAGCTGCCGCTCGCCGCCCGGGCCGGCGCCGGGCGGCCATCACATCACAGGCGCGCGCGGCGCGTGCGTCCGGCGCGCACTATTGCACGACACAGCACTTGCCGCGCGGCTTCTTTTTCAAGGTCACCTGCTCCACCTGGGACGCGTCCTCGGCCTTCACCAGCTTGTGCTGCACCTCGACCGTGCCGGGCTGCTGGGCGGCGAGCGCCGTCTGGGCGGCCGGCGCCGAGCCGCCGTTCCGGTGCGCGCCGGCGGCGGCGGCGGGGGCGGCCGACGGCGCGGCCGGACCGTCGCCGCGCTCGGCCGGCGCCGCCGCCGCCACGCTCGACTGCACGGTGGCGACGACTAGCGGCTCGCCAGCCGGCCCGCCGTTCGGCGCCGGCTCCAGGTGGCCGTTGGGCCCGGCGGCCGGCGCCGCGTCCGCCTCGTCCAGGCTCGAGTCCAGCGGCCGGCCCGACTGGATGGCGCGCACGATCTGGTCGGCCTCCTTGCTGAGCTCGCCGCCCGGCCGGAACGGGTTCTCCCAGCCGGCGTCAATACTGCAACAGGGGCAGGCCGGTCGGTAAAGATCACCCGGTCCCTATCAGCACAGATCAATCACCCACTCCCTAAAGGTCACCCGGCGACCCAGGGTCAACACGCGTCAGCTCGCTTCGTTTCGGGTCATAGCGGCACATTAGCCGGCGTTACCTGAGTTCGATAGATAGATAAGATGATACAGGAGTCAGGCCCTGTGCCACGCCGTACGTACAACACAGCCCAAGCACCGAGACAGAGCGACGAACAGAACACGCCTACTAAAACATCAAGTCACACAACGGAATGTATCGCCACATCTGCCAATCACAGGCTGAACGGATGAGTCACACGCATTTCGGATGCAGCGGGACAGTTAGTCGCTGCGGCCCCGTGCCAGGTGCCGGAGGAAAAACAGCGGCCAGCTGGGGTCCGTCGGCTGGCCGCTCCCGCCGCTGCCATTCCGAGACAATGAGATGACGTCAACCGAGCAGGCCAGGTCAAGGTGACCCCGCCAACTGGCGACTGTGACCTCATCCACCGGGCAGGCGGCACCCGATAAAAACACATCGCGAAAACAATCAGCGAACGCCGGGCTGCGGGTTGGTCTCTATTAGAACGCCATATAAGCTCCACCAGTCTAATCAACCTCCCAGACGGGGGCGGACGCAGAATAAATTAAGGCTTATTGGGAGCGCCGCATTGATTTCGGATTGACTAAATCAATGGATCCACTTTCTGCAGAAACTAATGGTCTTATCATATCGAGATGGTGCCGAATTAGGTCAGATATGATGTCTACTAATTCGTCCACGCATTACACAATCACGTTTCACTCCAGGATAAACGGAGAAGCGCTGGAAACAAAGAAAAGCAGGGTTGATTCAAGCTGAACCTCCACGAAAATAATGTTCAAACATAAACACATCGGTCCAGGTACCATAGTCAAACGGCTAATAGAAACACCAAAGCCACGTCCAGAGGCTTTGGTCTGGTGTCTGTTGTCTGGTATCAACGTCTGGTGACAACTGACAATCAGCAAGGTGCTCGACTCCGAATCTGTTCAAAATGATTCTAAATCGGTTTAGGGATTTAGAACTTTTGTCGTTAATCATCACCGGAATCGATAAGGTTGAAAAATCACTGAATGAGAATCTGAACTGCCTATCACTGGTCCAAAAAACCGTTCGTCAATCCGTTCATGACAAATTACAAGCACAAAGGCAAATAAGATATTCAAGTGCCTATATTCCACAAGAATTCATGACAAGACTTCGCCTTTTTAACTGCTTTGGTTTTTACAAGAAAACTGCATTTTATTGTTCGTATTTCACTAGTAATCTGACTAATGAGCAGAAGATTCGAATTAATACACAGATCCCTATAAAGTGAATCAACACTAAACCATTCCATGCATCAGTCTGAGTCGGAAATGAGCCGATTAAGTTAGAAACATGCCGTGAATCAGAATCAGAATCGACTCTAAATCTGGAAACCGCGCAGTGAGTCCTTTCACTTCAGGTAAATCAAGCACAAGCCTGCTGGCAATCGCACACAAATATCATTGTCACGCGAACTCGAACAGCCCACGGAATCACCGGGAATTTCCTGGCACCGACATGTGTACGACCTGTGACGCCCACAGCTTCATGAACATCACAAGACGGAGCCCAGGCCGAAATTCCCACACCAACGGACGCCACGGACAATCCACTGAGAGCGAGACCGACGTTTTTTGCCGCTGGCTGCCGGCGTTTCAGATTTAGATGAGAATGCTGACAGGAGGCCATAAGCCCGGCTGGCGCCCGAGCGGACGCAAAAACGGCCAACAAACGAGCTGAGAGTCAGCCGGCGACGGTGGGCGGCGCCCGTCGCCATGGCAACAGGAGCGCTGCCGAGAAGGAAACCACCGACAGGTTTCGGGCCCGTGCCGGTGGACAGAGAGCGCCACGGAACTTGTTTTAGTGGGCACCTTTATTTATTCCTTGGCGACAAGCGTATCGGTATCTCTCAGGATGAGGCTGCAGCGCAACAGGTGATGTCAGTGCCATCCGATACACGCTTAATCAGCGAGAGAGAACGACCATTCCAAACACGAGAGCAACCCCTTCATTTCAACTGCAAGCTCCCAAACAGCGCTTTTTGCGGGAACGGGATGCGATCAGAGCTTGAGGCAAGCCGATTTCGCCGTCCGCCGCTGCTACCAAGATGATTATAGGATTAACGAATACCGTTGGACAACACCAGATCAGTCATGTTTCCAACACGCGGTGACAGGAGGGCCCATTTTTGCACGAGCCATGAAAAGGATAAACAGGATATCACACTTCAAGCGCAAAGTACAACACAGGGCGCTGGCTTTAGAAGTCGCTGCAGCTGCATTCCTGTTAACGCTGGAACCTGTGGCCATGAACTTCATTCGCTGCCGCCGATCGGCACCGCCAGTACGTCACGACCGACAAGGTCGTAAAGAACGCAGAACAGCTCAATCGGCTCTAACTCTATTCAGCCAGTTACGACGTACTTATTCAGTCTGATGTCGAATGTCATGGAACTGCGTCGTTGGCTGCCAGGAGGGCAGCCAGCCAAATAGGACGGGGTCGGCCCCTCCCTCGGGCGTGTCCTGCCAGGTCGGGCATCGACCCTGACCCCTGCCCCAGACGGGGGAGCGAGCCAGGTCAGGCCTGGCCGCCGGCGTCCATCCGCGACCCTGAAACGGTGGCCAGAGTCGGCGACCGACTCTCGGCTCTATCTGTTACAGACGAAACGGAGACGGACAGAGGCCGCTGCCGGCTCCGTTAGCGCCGCCCCCGTCCGTCCGGGACCTCCTTATTCCACCACCTAACTGTCCACCGTCTGGCAGCCAATTGTGCTACCGGCTGCAGCCGTCCGGCGCGCCGACTCCGGACCGAATGGCCAACCAGACGGCGGCCGGCGACCCCCGGCCGTCTCGCCGGCCGTCGGCCGCCGTCGACGCCACCAGCCGGCCGTCTGGCGGGCGGTACCCTGACTCTGGGGGCCGCAGCAGGACGCCGCGCCCGCTAAAACCCGGCGCAACGACGCCGGCCTGGCCGGACCGGCCGGCCGACGGCCGACGGCCCTGGTCTGGTGTCCCTGGCCTCGCCACAGCCAGGACCGGAGGCTCCTCATACTGGGCGGGACACGTGAAAAGGCGCCGGAGCTGGCAGCCGGGCCGGCCCAGACGGCGGCCAGATCCAGCGGCAGTTCCAGATGACTGCCGCCAGGTGTCTCGCGGATCGCGGCAGAAACATCGCGGCAGAAACAGAGTGCCGAACGTCGGCGCAATGCCGACGCCGTCTGCTCCCACTGACGACTGCTCCTGCCATCCGTTCCTACAACTGGATCCTGCCACCGTCTGCTCCTACAGTCGGTTACTGATGTAGTCTGCTTCTACAGTTGGTTACCGTTGTCCTCTGCGCATCCAGCCGCTTCTTGCCGTCGTCTCCAAGTCGGCTCCTACAGTCAGATACTGCCGCCGTCTGCTCCTAGTCACTTCTTGGCACCGTATGTTCCTGCAGTCAGCTCATACCACCACCTGCCCCTGCAGCATTTTAAAGCCGTATAGTGCTCCTCACTTTGATACTGTTGTCGTTTTGCTCAGAAGTTCCGTTGTGTCCACGTCCCCTGCGCGAGCCAAGCTAACTGGCCGTCCTTGCTGGTACGACCTCAGCAAGGCCAAGACCGCCGGTGAGAAAGCCGACTGCCCGTCCCTGGTGCAAGCGTGCCGTCGCCCCGACCGTGGGGCCGGCCGCCGGACCGCGCACTCCGTCCTCGTCAGCCATTACCGCGCCCGAGGTCGACGCAGACAATGCCGGCGACGGTGCCGGTGTCGCCGGCGGCCGCCGATTCGGCGCTCCATCACACGGGCCGTCGTCCGGGTCGGGCGACGCCTGGCACGGACGCGCGACGCTCGCAAAAGCAGCGTCCGCCGGCCGCCGCCGCCCGCCGCCCAGCTCGGCAGCCGGTCGGACGTGGAGAGCCGCCGCGTGCTGCCGCGCCAGCCGGGCCGTCACGACAGCTGTCCGAGCCCTCAGGCACACGTGCGGGAATGTTAAGCCCGCGCCACGGCCGGCCGGCCGGCTCGCGTGCGCGGAGGCGGGCCGCCGCCGGCAGGCAGGCCCGCGGCCGCGCTCGCTTGGCCAAGCAGCACTCCGGCGGCAGAGCAGGAGTCCCAAGCCGGCCGGCAACGCTGCTCTCGTGCAAGATCACGCTGGAAGCAGTAATAGGCCTGGATCCCTGTAGAACGCGGGTTCCCCTCGTTTTGCGTCCAATTCCAAATTGGCCAGGTTGCGTTGCGTCATCTCGGCACGGCTTTGCTCTGCTGGGACACGACCTTCGCGGGATGACGCAATAGCACGCCCAGGTCAGCGGAGGGTTCAATACCAAACCGGAGGCCAAAACGCAGACAGCGGGGCTCTCACGAACAGCCAGCGACGGTCGAATGATGTCCAGATTCTAGCCGGCAGGGTGATACACTGGACACGATCGCAGGTGCACGCAGACACGGGGGCGGACGGACGGCTACGGAGCCGTCTACGTCACCAGGAAAATGCCACCGAAAACGCAGAGGACACGGAAACCGCCCACCTGCAGAAGACTGCAAAACAAACACGAATCATGCCTCTCATAAACATGAGTGTACAACCCCAAAAGGCACCAATGCAGAACACAGCGGAACACGCAACAGACAGCTGAGTCGCCTACAGCAGGGCGCGACTCACTATTTCTTCTCCACGGGCACGACGTAGTAGGTGAGCACGGGGCCCTCCAGTTTGGCCATGGCCGGGCCAGGGCGGGCGCGCGGGGGGCGCCCGGTGCCGGCAGAGCGCGCCGCCGCCGGCGCCGCAGGGCGCTGACTGAGCCGGCGCGGGCCGGCGGCCTCAACAGGCGGCGGTCCGCGCAGCCGGCCGGCGCAGCCTCCGACCCGGCCCGGCCGCCGCCGCCGCCGCCAATCAATACCGAGTCACCTCAGCGGCGGCGGCCGCCGCGGCGTAGGCGCTGGGGCGGAAGAGGGCGCTGGCAATTATTGCCGATCGAGGAGACGACTCACCGGGCAGGAGGGGTTTCCGTACGGTGCAGCCCCCCCCCCCCGAGCGACCATCAGCCCGCGCCGCCGTCACAAAAACGGACGACTGACCGCGACGGCGTTTCGTCCGCGTCGCCGCCGTAAAAACCGGGCCGAGGTAGCGCATGGGCCCGCGCGGTCACTGTGTCCGCGCGCCTCCCGAGCCGGCGGCGCCGCGTGGGAGCGACCTCCGACCCGGGGAAAAGAACCGGCGGCGGGGTCGTGGTGACGGACCGCGGGGTCAGGCCGGGTCAGACGCGTACCGGACGTCCCCGCACCAAACGGGCCGCGCCGAGGCAGAGGCGGCTGCCATATGGACGCGCCGCGGCAGTGCCGGCTGCCATACGGAGACGACGCCCGGCGGAGCGCTGCGCAGTGCCGATCACCAGCCCGGAGAACCGGGCGGCCCTCGCTATTGAGCGCCGCCCGACGCTCCGCCAGCCGACTGCAGGCGGCCGTAAACAACCGTCAAAAGGCCCCGTCGAGCTCGCACCGGCGCCCGGCTGAACACACGTGAGACGAGATCCGACCAATAACCGGGAATTCTTCCCAACGTTTGAACGTTTCCGTTTTTGTAACGCAAAGGCGCACCGAGTCATTGAACGTACCATGGGCGTAACCCAACATATCAAGGATGATCCGATTTTATATTATCTCCTGTAAATTGATGTCCCCTGATTATTTGTTTCCATCAAGACGGAAACCCTCAGCCCATCTTCCAGCCGGGCGGTGGAAGATTTGTGGGCGAGATCCCGATTGGCTCCTTCCTTAGCGGGAGCAGACACACCGGAGCCGGGATCCCAGCTGGGTTTATCCTCTTTTCTTCCTCCGCCTGGGCGGAGATGGATCGGATGACGAGATGGGCCGAATGGCGTCATCAGCGCCGGCGGACAGAAGAAAAGGAAAGGCAGGCGACCGGCGTGTGACGCCGGCGGCCGGGATGGCCAGGCCCGGCGTGTGGCCGGCAGCGGAAACCAGCCAAACCGACCGACCATCCCGCTTCCCCCATTTTTCTGAAAATCTGGGATAAGCCCCATGACTAACTAGCCCTACGCTGCACAGCCCTATGGTACTGCACAGGGAGGCTGGATTTAAAACGGCTTCCCACTCCAACTCTGAAAAAGTTCCACCGCATACCGGGTTCCGGGAAAAAGTTCCACCGCTCCGCTCCCAGTTCAGACCGGGCCCGAACCTACCGGGCCGCGGGCGGCGGCCGCGCACGTCCGCTACACGCGGCCCTGGCGCCTCCGGTCAGACGTGACCCGTGACCGCCGGCGGGCTGGCCTCCTGTCCCGGCGCAGGGGCCGAATCCGAACACGGCCAACCCGCGCAGTACGCGTCCGCACACCCTCGATGCCGCCCACCTTCCGCGCCGCTATCGCCGTCCTCTGCGTCCGGAAGGTGGCCGCGCGACACGGCCGACGGCGGGAAATAAAGCTGACCCGACCGGCAGGTCTGTCGATAGGCCGGCAGCGAGCGGTGCACCCAAGGCGCACGAGCGGAACGTACGTACCATTTGACGCAACACCCGGTCAACGGCTGCCCGGGTCAACACGTGGATACTCGGGAAAACTCCTGTTACCCGTCCGTCTTCGGCCAAGAAGACGCCGCACGTTTGGACTCGGCGGTTCATATCAAGTGGACGACGCCTGAGGCTGCCGCCAACTTCCACGATATGCTAGCGGCGACTCCGAAACCCCAGGCGACGTCGTCCAATTTCCGCCGGCCGCCCTCGCGCGCTGTTGCGGACGCCGCCGGCGGAGGTGCTCAGTCCGAATGAGAACGCCTGGACCCGCAGCACGTTTCGCGCGAAAACACTGACATCGCTGCTGGAAACGCAGGACGACAAAGCAGGCCACACTGCGAAAGAGACTGGACAGAAATGACCGACTTGACCGGAAATGACCGGAATGACAGATAGGAAACAATGCGCATTGCAACCTGGCCGCCAGCTGCCGTGATTGTTACAGGGCTATACGACGACTCATCAAGACATCGGAATTCCACCCGGTCCCCACCGACTTGACATCCACCGTATCCCGACCAACAACACAAAACGTTTTAAATAACAAATTTGCGAAACCTCTCGCCGGCAAGTCAAGCTGTTTTCTTCTCGGAACACAACTGGGCTAGGACACCCTTACCCGCCACGGTGGCACCTCTACCAGTACCGGGGGCCCACCTGCGGACCTCACTGCCACACAGATGGCTGATGAGCACGGACGAGAGTCGTTAGGGTGGACTGGTGGCGTCACGTCGACCCCGACACCCCCAGGACGACGCAATCTTCGGAGAACGGCCTCTGCCCGAGCCGCGTCACTCAAGGATCGACAGATCTGCCCGGTAAACGGGACGGCGTCCGTCCAAGACAAATGTTTGCCATGAATTCCGCACAGATCTTTCGAGAGATTTTCTTAAAACAGGATTCCCGGTAAACGTGCCAGTCAGTCCTAATTCGGCGCAAAACTGATGTGGAATAAGTCAGCACGAAAACGATACGCTCTTTTTCCGCCGGCGGCCTGGGTACGTCACCGTGAACAGTAACGGAGTCAGCAACACAAACAAGAAGCGGTCAAAGGCATGTGAACAAGCCTTTCTCCTCGACCCGCACCGCCGAACCGGGCCTATCAAAGGGAGGCCGGCGGGATCGAGGCCTTGGCCCGCAGCCCAAATACAGCGGTCCGAGCGGCGGCGCGCAGCGGCGCCACCCCTCCCCCTCCCCGGCGCGGCGGCCAGCGGGAACGGACCGGCCACCCACACAGCCGGGCAGACTGCTGGGCGGCGACCGGCCCGGCCTGGCCGTCCTCTGGCCCGGCACAGCGGCACAGCGACACAGCGGCACAGCAACACAGCGGGAACAAGCCGTTCTCTCTAACCCGACACAATGACAAAGAGAGAACACGCCAGCCTCCAATCCGGCACACAGAACAGCGCCACAACGCCACAGCGGCGCAACAGAACAGCGGTATCGCGGCACACCAGCACAGTGGGAATAGGCTGTCCTGTCTCACCCGGCACGGCGGCGCATCGAAACGGGCTGGCCGGCGAGCCAGCCGAGCGGCTGCAACACCTCGGCCGCCACCGATGATCGTCCACCGAGATTTAGGAGGCGCCGCGGATATCGACCGCGCTGGCCGTCCATGACGGAGACCCCAGACCCGGAGACCTCGGCCGTCTGCGGTCCAAGAATGGTCCACCCCGGTGTCTACGGCGCACCGGAGAGACATGAGGGAGTGGAACTGGAACTACTCCGATCAGAACAAAGCGCCCTATGACAGCGCAGCGGACGGGAGCTCTAACACAAGAACAGTCGACGAACGTCTAAGACTGCACGCCGGATGCCGGAAGAAGATAAGTGGCGGCAGAACAAACGACGAATCAAAGCTGATCTGAATAAATGATCACGAGCTAGCGATGAGGAGGAGGAAGACACCACTCGCCCCCACAAATGAGTAGTTCCGGTCGGTTCTTTGAGCAGCCTAGGACGCCCTGCTTCGGTCAATACGGTCTCCAGAAATAGACTGAAAGATTTCTGGACGTGACAGAACGGCGCAGGAGCACGATCAGCGATCTCATTGAACTCCCGCCTTATTGTCGAGCATCGTCATCCCCAACAGACCCACAGCTCGCACGAGGCCGGCCTTTCACGAGGTCATCCGGTCTACGACCGCCACCCCGACGCAATCAGAGCCCCCGTTCTCGGCAGGTACGCCGCGGCGCCCGGCGCCATCAGCGCCATGACGAGCCGCTCGAGCGAGGCGCGACGAGGCGCTGCCTCCTGAAATAAACACGCCGCGACGCCGCAGCTTTCCGGGAACGCGGCGCGCGCGCTGATCAATACGCCGGCCGGGCGGCACGGCCGTCTCGAGACCGGCCGGCCGGACCGCGCTCACCGGCCGCCCCGTCCGGCCGAGTCGTGAACCGTACGGCCGCAGACGGACCTGACTGGCCACCGGCGACCCGAGGGACGCCGGCGCTGGGGAGCGAGGCGGCCCGAGGGAGGACCAGCCGGCGGGCGACGATGGAGGCAACCGCGCGCCGCGCGGGCAGACCCCCGCCCCGGGCCGAATCACGACAGCCGGCATCCGGGTGACCTCAGCATCCTGCACAGCCTCGCCAGACGAGCCAGCGCCGCGCCGGAGCGGACGGGACCGGACCGGACCGGACCGGACCGCAGACGAGCAATCAGACAAACACACAAACGGCCGGGCGGCCGGGGCAGGCCAAACAGACGCCGCCGGCCCGGAGAGTCTGCCAACAGCCGGCCGGCCCTCACCGGCTCTCATGGCGGCCGACGGGCGCCGCACTGTACACAATGACGTCACGCTCCCGCGGCGCGGCGGGACCGGGCGGCGGCAGCGAGCGCGTCGGCCCACGGACGGGCCGCTCCTCCCCCGCCGCCGAGGAGCGGCACTCTGCACAGGACCGGCCGGAGCGCCATTCGGCGTGCAAACACGGACGGGGCGCGGGCGCCGCCCACTCGGCCTTCACGTCGGCTCAGCTTTTCTGGGAAACCCTCGGCCCATCGGACGCGGGCCGGTCGGCCGCCGCGTCGATCGCCCAGAGGCAGCCGCGGGCCGCACGAACAGGCCAGAGGCCGAGCAAGGCCCCACAGAGGCAGAGAAGAGCCGGGAGGAGACATCAAGATGGAAGCCACCAGTGTGAGGGTGTGTTCACTTGTAGACGTCGCCCCTTCACTCCTGCAGGTTGAACGAATACACCTATACGAGTACACCTGCAAAACGGCGAGGAACGATGGCGACATTTGGCTTCACACTCGGAGTTCCGACCATCCCCAACTCATTTCAAAGGCAAACTCGCGCCGGGAGACCTCACAATCTCAGCACGGAGGTACGGCCGGAGTCTGCCGTGAAACCCCCGCCGGCTGACCGGACCAGCCCAGCGCCTGGAGCCGGCAGCTCGGCGCGACTCCGCTGTCCGGCCGCCGAACGCAGCCGAGCGTGACGCCAAGGTCAGGACCGGTCTGCGCCGCGGCGTGGGCGGGCCGCCGCTGCCGTAACCGGCCCGGCGCGCAGCACACCGCCAGCGCGACGGCGCGCTCGGGTCCGCCTCTGACCGGCGTCAGACGGCACGCTGTGGCCGGTCCCCCCTGCCCCGTCCCATGTCCGGCCGTCTGGGGCCGTCTCGACTCACGTCTGGACGATGTAGGTGGTCGGCATCTCGCCGGCGGCGGCGATGACCTGCGTGTGAGCGGCGGCCGGCGGCTGCGGCGGCGGCGGCGGCGGCGCCGGCACGTCCAGCTGCTCGGGGGTGGGCACCTCGGCCGGGTCCGGCGCCGGCACCAACAGCGGCTTCTTGCTCTCGAAGTAGGTGACCCGGACGCGGGAGGCGGCCCGTTCTGCCGCGCTCGGCTCCGATCTGCAGGGAAAACGCACGTGAGTTGCATACAGTCAGGATATAGGTGGTCCTCAGGCACCAACTGGATTACATACCGTCCGAACACAAGCGACCTACAGTCACTAGTTATCAATTTCTGTTCCAGTCGGGGTGTCAATGCCATCAAGATGGCATGAGTCATGAGGCCACTGAGGCTACGGTCTTGATGCCATGTACAGTCTCTGCATGATGTCATTGCACTTCCCTGAGGTCATAATCCACCTCGGTAGCCGTCTTCACTCAGAAATAAATCCGCCTCTGACGTCATAATGCCGTATGTGCGTCAGTCGCGATGTTGACTGCATTACCAATAAAACGCAAATGTATTCAGGACTCAGGTCTCAGTTTTGTTAGAAATAGTTCCCAGACCAGAATATTTCGCCTTCACTGGCCCGGCACAGCCATTCAGAAAAACCGTACTCGAAAAAGAGTTCTTTCCGACATGACCTTCCAGTAACCTTGTAGACGACTGCGTCGCTGCAAAAAGAATCACGAACTACGACCGATGCAACATGCGAAACCGCACTGGGTCTACAATTTCCTGCATCGCAAGCTGTTGTGAAATTCGTTTGGCCGTGCGTGTCGCACGCAGCGACATTTCGGCTGCACAAACGACGGTCGTCACAGTTTTAACGTGCTTGCAGCTGACGCCCATGGGTGAATTTAACACCCACAAATGACGCGCAGACCGGAACTTTTCATTGACACTGACTTTTGCCCTGACAGTGCGGGCCCTGGACCAAGATGGCTGCCGCCGGAGGTCGATATCAGCGCTCCAGTCCGCCGCCGGCCGGTGGACGGGCACTGACAAGGACTGCCTGGCCCCGCCCAGCAGCCCAGGGCGGAACAACTCTGACCGGTACAGCACCGGCCTCATCTCCCGAGGTAGAGGATTCGGTGTCTGGACTCTCGCACTTCTAAGACGTTTAAATAATGGGCCGACGGCGATGACTAGCGGGAAGCGGTCTTCTTGGTCCGCCCCATATTTTCCGAAATCTCCAGCCATGTTCCCACCCTCTCCACCGGCCTTGCCGGAGCCAAGAGAGCCAATCAGCGACGCCTCCTCCGCCCTCCTCCAGGCCGCCCGTGATGACGCCATTTGTGGCCACAGGCACGCGCCAACGACGGAGGAGCGGTCCAGGCGGGGCAAGCCGGGCCGGGGCCGAGTCGGACCTGGGACTGGATCGGACCGGGCCGAGCCGGGCAGCGGCCGGGCGGGACCAGCGGCCGCTGTCTGCAGACAAGCCAGACGAGACATAGACCGGACAGCGACAAGCCCCACCAAGGCCGGATATAACTCCCGTCAAATGTGAATGTAATCAATCGAGTTTCAGCAAGGGCAAGCAAGCCACGACATGCGTCGCAATGAGTACAGTTTGATTTTGAAGCTCGCTGCGATGACGATAAGCAGACCAAGACTTCTTTAAAGACCACATTCTAACTTTTTCCAGCCAAAGCCGTCCGGAATGCTCTTGGAGTGCGCGCGAAGAATTCGACTGCATTTTACGCCAGCATAATCAGCCTATTTGTCAGGTTATTTGGTCCACGGCTCTCGCTTTGGTGAACAGGCGCCCTGAATGGTTTATGTATGATCATCAAGCATCCTTAAAAAAAGCTCGTCTAAAATTCACAAATCATGGGTCAAAAGAGGATATGAAACTACCAACAGAGATAAAAAAGAACGCGTAATCAGGCGTGTAGCTGAACGACCTTTGGAGAATGACAACGCTCTCGGAGATCGCCTGTGAACAGAGTCAAATTTCAGATGCCGGAAACGCAGGATAATCCACGCTAATACTATGCAATTAGGAGAAATACCTTACATCCTCGCGTCATATCGATCATATTTTTGACGTAAATCCTATCACATCCACGACCAAATCTCTTCTCCATCCATGCTCTGCCCACCGAGCGGACCTTCCCATCCACACGCATCGGTCGTCACGCACCACGCGTATGCCGACGGTGCCCAAGTGCGTGAGCCGACAGTGCCCAAGTGCGTGAGCCGACAGCGCCCCAAGTGCGTGCCGTCACCGGAACCGAAACTGGGACAGGAACAAGCGGCGACAGCCCTAATGACGACCGACGGCTCCGCCCCGATACCGGGCACAGCTGCGCCTCCCGCCGGCGTCACAGCTGACGGGTCACAGGTCAACGACCGCAGCAGCGGCGGCGGCGACGGGCGAGGGCGCGCCGGCCGGCGCCGCTCGCTCCTCCAAGGCGACGCAGGAGACGGCGGGCCGCCACACGGCCGCGTCTGACGGACCCGGCCTGACGCGGCACGACAGCGGCCGGGCGCCGGGCGCCGGACGTCCGGACGCAGGCGCGGGTCGATCGGCGGCCGGCCGCCTAGCCCACCTGGAGACCATGCATAATTCAGAGCCGACGACGTGCTGGCAGCCGCCGGCGGCCAACACCGGCCACAATCACGGCCGGCCGGCGGGATGGAGGACTTCCGGGCGGCGCGGGCGGCGCGGGCGGCGCGAGCGGCCGAGAGCGTCCCGGCCGTCCGGGGCCGCCGGGGGCAACGACGCGACGCCGCCGGCCGGCCCGTGGCGGTCACGGAGCCACGCCTCGGGTAATGGGGGCAGCACGCGTGACCGCGGGGAGGCCGGTGGGCGCCGAACGTCCCGCCGCCGCCGCCCTCCGAGGCGTCCCGAGCGGTCAGCCAATCGACCACGGGCAGCCGGAGGGTCAGGCCACGACCCAGGGAGGTCATTGGGCGGCGTGGCCTCCTAGGTCACCGGGCAGGACACGGACGTATGCATGAACAGCGCCACACAAACGACGGTATCGGGCACAACAGCAGTCGGCACGTACAAAGCCAGCTTGTAGTCGTCAGACAATGGCCGCACTCGTCCATCGACGGGGTCACAGAGTCTTCCCACCAGGTCACGTGATGGCAGCAGTCCGGCCGAGCCGCACCTGAGGCAGGGACGGCGTCCGGCAAAGCTGGCAGAACGCAATAGACTGCGTTTGCACGAGACGGGTTCGTCGAGAGGCCGGGACAGGGTCATCGGCGCCTGCACCACGCATCGAACCGCGCGCTCAGCTGGCCACTTCAGAAATAAGGACGACGTGTCATAGACCCAGGAATCCCGAGGCTGTCAAACCCAACCGCTACAGCATAGCTCTGCCGGCCGCCCAACCGCTACAGCATAGCTCTGCCGGCCGACCGAAGGAATCGGATATTAAAATCAAGTCCCGCCCGGGGGGAGGAGGAGCCCCAGATTAGAATCACGCGCAGTCTCGGGAGACGAGACATCAGGATCCATTAGGGAATGGGATGAGGACGCTCTGAGTTCCGACTCCTAAGTCATGTGGTGCCAAAGACCAGCACCACGCGGCTCCCGAGGGAGGGAGCGGGGGCGAGGCCAGATCAGAACGACGTGCAGCCCCCGCGGAGGGGCGCCACCGTTACGTCACGATCACGTGCGGAGACGATGAGTGGCGCGCCGCTCCGCCCCGGCGGGCAGGCGTCCGTGCCGTGTCTGTCTTCGGTATTCCGGCATCGCCCGGCCCCCTCGCCCCGGCCGACGGACTGAGACCCATCGGGAGACGGCCCGCATGGGAGCGGGGGGAGCCTCGGGAGAGCTCTCCGGCCGCGGATCTGGACCGCGCGGAGGGGCTGAGGGCACATCCGGCGCCCGCCGTCGGCGGAATACCGGCTCCACCACAACAGAGGCCGCCCCGCCGGCTGATGGCGCACGGCGGACCGACGGCTCGGTGAATGGCCGAGGAGGAAGCGACACAAAGGAATCCTAACGATGTAGATGGAAGAGAAGCGAATGACTACTGCTCGATCGTAAGCAAATCACGGGAAAAGGCTGCGGAAGGATCGTGAAAACTTGGCGTGGTGCCTCGAATGCAGCTCCAAGTCCCTACTGGTAACATTAATCGTCTTTCCTTGTCTGTGTGTATATTATCACTAACCACATCGTCAAAACAAAGAAAAACCAAATCGATTCACAATTTCGTGCGACATGACAATGCCCGACGACGTAAAACTGCGCGACACAGCCGAGTGGTCGATTTAATCCGGAGCCCAAACCATCGATCAGCGCCAGTCGAAACTGGGGCGCCCGGGTCGGCCGAGCCCGGGCGGCGGGTCCAGGCCGCCCGTCAGCGAAGCCCGAGCAGGGCGGGGCCGTCAGCCGGCCCCGGACGCGTCAAAACACGTCCGGCGGCCGGAGCCGTCGGCTCCGACGGCCGACGGCCGCCGAGGACGGATCAGGGCCGCCCCCTGACGCGGCTACCAGAGGGCATATACCAGAAATGGAAGCGCAGCTGGCGCCCGACAGCCGCCAGAGATGGAGCTGCCAGTGTTGGAGCCGCAGAGGGAGTCAACCGTCCGCGGGGGGTCAGGGCCGCAGCCTGACGCGGCCACCAGCCGGCGGTCGCCGGAGATGGAGCCGCCAGTGATGGAGTCACAGCGGGAGACGGCCGTCGGACGGTCCCGCCGGGCTGGTCACGGCCGAGTCTGACCCCAGCCATAGAGATTGCGGAGCTATTTCCATGGCAGACGGCGGCGAAGGTCCGGAGGCGGCAGAGACTGCTGGAACCAGGACGGAGCCGCAGCGGCGGTGGGGGCGGCGGCGGCGGCGGCGGCGGCGGCGGCCGAGCCGACCGAGCCAGTCCGCCCCTCCCGCCGACTGTCGCCGCCCAGTTGGCCGGGCCGGGCCGGCCGCCGGGCCGGAGGCCGGTATTTTTGGCCCGCCCGGTCAGCCGTGCCAGCAGGGTCTCCCCAGACACGGCCACCTCAAACGCCGCCACCGTCGCCGTCGGCCGCCGCCGCCGGCCCGCAGTGACGTCACTGGACGACCGGCCCGCGGCTGACTCCGTCACCTCACGAATGCCCGGCCGCACCCTTCGTCCGCCCACAGAACACGTGACCTCACAGCCTCCAACCGGCAGCCAAGAACCGTCGGCTAGGCTCGGCCCGGCCCAGCCCGGGACGGCCGGTTTTTGCCGAAACACGGACAAAAACTCCCTCGGCTCCTGCGAGATGACCGCGCGCGAGCCGGCCCGAGGAATGTGCCACTCCGTCCTCACGAACGGCCCGGACCGTGACGGCATCGGCCGCATCTCGCCGCAAGCAGCAGAGGTGCCCACTATAGCTGTCCTGTGCTCAGTCTGTCCCAAGGCCCACTGTCCTATCCAGCCTCTGTAACCTCGATCCAGAGCCAGCAAAAACGTCCCGTCGGCGCACACGAACTCATGAATACTTCATTCGTGTTCATTCCGCAAATGGTCTCACAACACACGACAAACGGAACAACTTTCGACGAACCTAGTCAATGAGAACCACTGAGAAGACAAATAAGAATGGATGGCGTCGCAACCATTCTATGGAAGCCCGATAACGGTTAACGTTTGAGATCCGCTCAAACACCACTACCATTCTATTACGCCGACGGACATTGATAAAAATTGGAACAAATCGCAAAATAAAGAAACTAAATGAAAATAAGATTCAATTACTCGAACCACCGGCCAATTCACCCCAATCAATACAGGGAACTGCTCACCGGGCTGGAAAATTTGATCTCACAGTCCGACACAAAGTTTTCAATCACACCTGACTAATCCAACGTCTTTGCAAGCAGGACGGCCTTGGAAAATGGGGCGCAAACCGCAGGCCTTACCTGAAACTAGGCCAATACCCGGAACAAACTGGTACACAACTTCGCCGAGAAGCCCCGCAAAGAGCGGCACCGCCCCGCCTCTATACCCCCCCATCGCTACGGCCCAGAACGCCTCCAGTCTACCTCTATCCCACCTGAATTCTGTGAGCTCCGTCCGCGGTCCGCCTCTCCGTTCCCCCACGCACAGCGGCGAGCCGGCGCGCGTGCGTGCCACACGGCGTCCGTTTCACTCCAACACTGTACGGCCAGGGCGCGCGCCAGCAGCCGCCCATCGCAGGGCCACGGGCGGCCCGGCGCGGCGTACGGCCATCGATCCAGCGGCTTCCAAACCGGGCCGGGGCGCGGCCGGCGCGACGGCCACGTGCCGCACGCCGCCCCTCCTCGTCGACCGACGATCGGTCACGATGGGGGCAGAACAGGTCGGGCTCCCGCCCGCGGCCATCGACGGCTAGCAGCCCGCCGACCGCGACGACGCCGACGGTTTGAGGGCCACTGGCGCGGGCCCGTCAATAGCCGCAGAGCTCGGCCGGCGCGGCGGCCGGAAGACGGTCACGACGGCGGCAGCTCGTGTCGGTCGCGTCATCGGCGGCAGCCTCTCGTCAGACGAGACCACAGCCGGCCCTGGCGGCCGACACCGCACAGGGCCGAGACACACCGTGAGTTGGTGAAACAGCCGGACGCGGCGGAGGTCAGGACCTGACCCCGGCACAAAGGGTCGGCAGACAACTGGCGCCCTCTTGACAAAGTGAGCAGAGGTCGTTGCGTTGCTGAGTAGGCCCAGAAAAGTGGAAAAAGTAAGACTCTCGCAGCTCCCAATAAGAAACGTGCGGTGACGGCAAGCAGCTGGGACGAATGCTACCCGTCCTACCAAACACTTACGATGATCCAGCCGTGCCTACAACATCAACCATCACAAGAACCATGTTCGCTATGACAGGGCCCGAACATCAGTTGACTTGGTCGCGACCTGAGGCCAAGCTTGTGACCTTCCCAACGTCTTCTCAACACGTTTTCCCAAACCCAATCAAGAGAGAGAGAGCTGGTCCCAGCTGAAGTCACGCAGCCGCGGGCCGCTGTTCAGAGCTGCGGCAGCCTCGCTGGACCACGGTCGCGCCGCCGGCGACAGCACCACCGCCCCGAGCCGGGGCGGGATCTCCGCCCGCGGGGCCGCGGGCCGACACGCGACCGGTTCAAGGGCGCGCGGCCGCCGGCGACGGCTGGCCAAGTTGCCAATGTCAGGGCAAGGTGACGCCGCCGCGCGCTGGCACCGCGCGCCGTCAACAGCACGGCCGGCGGCGTGCGGACAGCGGCCTCCTGTGGAGGCACGGACTGGCGCCGAGACGCCGCCGAGATCGACGCTCGCCCCGCCCGGGCGGAGCGTTCACGGGACGGTGTCGGGGTCACGGCCGGCGGCTGGGCTCCCGGTCCTCACTAGACGTGGTGAGCGGACGTCCAGAGTCCGAGGCACGCGCCGACCGGATGCGTGGATCCGCGAAGCTGTATCGATAGTTGGCAGCCGAGACAGCCCAGACTAAGGACTGTGAGTTCGGGGACAGCATCCGGATCTAACGATTCGAGCCCGGAGACGAGCTGTTCAGCTTCATTTCAGTTCCGAATAGCTGGTACACTTCAGCCGGTCGAGGCCGACTCCTGATCCTGCTACCCTCGCCGCCTCCAGTGGAGACGGCCAACTGACCTGAGCTGTCAGCTGACTTACGCTGGGTTGTCATAATTGGCGAAAAATCGCCAGACTGGCGATTTTCCCAGAGTGCTTGACTGCCGCATATTACGACATGAGATTGACGATAGCATTACTCGGAACTGGCGATTTTGCCAAATGTTTAGAAAGTCAATAAATTGCACTAAAAAAGAGCGCGATTACGGCCATTAACGCTATGCGACCGATTTTCGCGTGGGCATCGCGGATTCGTAGATATTTATCACGACGAAGCGGAGGGCATACTGACAGTCAGAGCGGAAGCATCACCAAGAATGGGAGACGAAAGTCCAATGGCTAATGCAAGAAAGTGATGGCGATCCTGAGTGAACAATGTGCAACATAAAGCCTCAACCAACCAACTGCTGAAGGAAGCAGAGGTAAAGATGTCTGTCTGCATGGCCTGCCCAAGTGCAATGGGAACCGTGGACCACTGTGGATAGATCTGGGCTGGAAGGGCTTAATGAGATATCGGGACGGTATCTGTGGATTTGCGATAAATATATGTCACTGGAGGAGACAACTGTTTATAAGGACCGATACCGGTTCAATTGCTCCGCGACTGAGTGAGGGCGCTAGAGAGAGAGGAAGAGAATAGTGCTTCTGACGACACTGCGGATAGTGGGTGGACGATACATAACGGCATACTACTGCATTACGGACAAACGGGGTCGGCCTGAGGAAAGCAAAGATGACGAAGCCTCTATCTCACAGGAGAGCGCTGACCAATCCATTGTGGGCATACCACTATCAGTTTCAGAAGTTCAAAAATTCAGTCCTATAGACAAATGTTTTGAAGTTTTTCAACTTATTCAGCGCTCCCTTACAAAAAGCATGCTTAACTTTGCCAAAAATAGCAACAAACGAGGACCTCGCGGTTTTCGTTAAACTTGGCGACGAATTGGCGATTTTCAGTGCCAACTCGGCGATATGGGCGGTCCGAAACCTGGCAACCCTGGCCCCGCGGGCGCCGAGGTAAACACCGCTAACGACGAGCGGGGCGGGGTCGGGCCCAGCGGCAACAAAACGCCGGTCCACTCTGGCAGCGGGCACGAACAGCAGTCGGCGGCTCCACACTGACGCCAGCCCGCAGAGAACTCACCGCCAGCAACGGAGAGGGCGGCGCCGTCAGGAATGGCGCGAGGGTATCACCGTGAGGAACAGGGAGGGGTGGTGGCATCCCGAGGAGCAGAGGAGCGGCGCCACTGTGAGGGACAGAGGGAGGGTGGCGTCGTGAAGAACAGGGGAGGGGGCGGGAGGCAACAACGGGAACAGGTAGGAAGGGCAGCACTGCTGGGAACGAAGGAGGAGGGTGGCAACGTGAGGAACAGGGAGTGGGTGGCACACGGACCAGCCAAACAATCTCCTGCCCAGCACAACAATAACGAGCAAGCAAGTCAGGTCGATGTGTTTGACGCAAACTGCCCTAATGTCAGTTGGTCTGACGTCAGCTGATTTTACGCCGAACAAATTTCAGTTAAACAAGCCCATT
Source organism: Capitulum mitella (assembly GCA_030062745.1). Lineage (NCBI taxonomy): Eukaryota > Metazoa > Arthropoda > Thecostraca > Pollicipedomorpha > Pollicipedidae > Capitulum > Capitulum mitella. The sequence continues at coordinate 2,293,689 of CP099850.1, read as the reverse complement.
TTCGACGAGCACGTTCGCGACTCCGGACGCCAACCAAATGTCATCTCGTCAGTGTCGACGGACACGCGACAACACGCGCCGCACGGAGCCAAAACGAGGCTAATTCCGGTACCACGACCACTCCTGCGTCAGAGGCGGACCCTGACTTAGCCTGGGCCACATTCAGCCAACACCTGCCAAGCATCTCCTACTAATCACCGGAAAGCCTCCACCACCGGATGCAGCCCTGGCGGTGCCGCCGGTAAAACGTGGGCCGAAAACTCCGGTCCGGGCAAGCGGGGCCGACCGTCAGGGCCCGCCCGTCAGCCGCCGCCGTCGGATCGATAGCGACGGGCGTCGGCGGCGCACGCACCAGCTGTCGGGCGGGGCGTACGCAGCGCGAGGGGACGGCCGCGGCCCCCGCCGGCCACCGACGCCGACACCACGGCCTTCCCGCCACGGCAGGAAGGCCGAACTCTGGCCCGGACCGACACCTCCGGAAACCGTCCGAGTCCGCTGACCGAATACGAGAGGCCCGGCTCGCACTTTGGAGTCATTCAACCGCCTCGGCTCGACGACGGACGAGCCAGGAGGCGGTTCGACCCACCAGACACGCTAGCGGCGAACACCTGACTACACATGGCACAAAGAGCGCCGCGGCAGTAGCCCGCAGTAAGCACGGTAATGCGCCGGTCACAGGCTGCCTGAGCGCGTTGATTCAACAGCGTTATCGACGTTGGCCCAGTCGCACACAGGCGGCGACCAAAGCAAACACCTGATAATCAGCGTGAACACCGCGGCTGCGATGTTGACACATCTACTGTTCGATGTTTATCGACACCCGCGCCAATGACGTCTGGCGGCGACCGGTGGTTCTCTCCCACAGGCCGAGTTTGAACGGAGGTGCTCTCTAAACACGATCTCTCCGCAAACGGAGGTGCCCGCGACCAGTCTGTCACGTGCGACAGACGGAACCAGAGTGCTGGGTAGGCGGCAAAAGGGTAAGTGGGGCATGGCAACAAAACAGTACGGGCATGGTTTTCTCCAGCGCCCGGTCGGGGACACGTGAGCGAAATGCACTCCTCCGGTCCATTTCAAAACATAGCTACGGTTCGTACTGAAATGAGCAGTTACCAGGGGAGCCGGGATGGACGGGGAGTATTGGTCTGGTCCGGCCCACACCAGGGAGGACCGCGGCTCGGACTGGCCGCACCGGCTGGCCAGGCAGCAGACAGGCAGTCTTGCTGGCAGACAGCACTGGTCTCCTCCCCTACAGACGAAGACCATGAGCCGGGCTGTCTGACACCGGCGGCAGCGCGTTTCGTCGCCGCGCTGTCCCGCTTGGACCGGCGCCGAGCGGGCCAGACCGACCGTAGACGGCCTGTCGGCCCCGAAACGGGTCATGGCCGCCCGGCAACACCACACCAGCCACCGCCAAACCTCAGCAGACGCTGGAGAACGCTGGAGGCAGAATCGGCCGCCCCATGCCGACGACGCGGAAGAAACGTGCCGGCAAAGAGGCGGAAAACATGGGAAAACGCCAGAGCGAGGGACAGAGACCACTAGTCCGGTCTGCAGCGCGGTAGCAACCGTGACCTGGCGGCCGCTGCAGGCAGCAGGCATCGTCGGCCCCGGCACGGCGCGGCCCGAGCTCATGATCACGTGCGACACGAACGAGTTCGAAACCGCGACACGGTCCGGCCGCCGGACTCCATCGCCGTCACGGACGCGTCCACGACCGCTCCCAGCCGGCGCCGCGGAAAGCCCCCAGACGAGGCACTGCGGCAGTCGCGCTGCCCGCGCGCACGGAGAAGTCGGTCGCCGGTCGACGGTCGGCCCGGCTCGGCCGCCCGGCCCGTGAGAGGGTCACCCCCCGCTGACGTCATCGCCGCCAGGCGGCGGTGACGTCAGCGTAAGTCGGTCCCGGTTAGCAGCAGTCACCACCCCGTGACCCCGACATCGCCGAACTCCGCCTCGGCCCAACCTGGGCATGTCAGTCTCAGACGGAGCGCGGCCTCAACTGGTAACAAGATGGTCCTGACAGCGGTAACCAGCTGGCCTGGGCGCGGTAACCAGCTGGTCCTGAACGCGACTGCGGCAACAACGCCTATCAGGACACACAAGCACCGCTCCGCCTGCTGGGACACTCGACCGCTGTAACGCGACGCCAGCAGACATCGAGCTGTTCAAGAAAAAGATCGATTAAAATTCCGACGGAAAGACTGTTTGCCGTGCAATGAATCAAAGCTCCAAGCGTCAACACGGCCGAAACTGCGACCGGCAATGTTCCCCAGCAATGCCACGATAGGCTGACTGCTTGCGGTGGGATGAGTCAAAACTTCAAACATCAACAGGACCGGCCCTGTGATCAGCAACGTTACCCCAGCATACCCCGCCTGAGACAAACATCCTGCCTCGCCTGGTAACCCTGGCCCGTGATGCACGGTCCTCTGGCCTGACTCAGACGGCCCCGGGACGAGGAGGCCCGTGATCACCTCCCCTCCCCCCTGCATTCGATCCGTCAGGCGGGCCATTAAAGCCCTCACGAGCCGGCGGGGAGCCACATCGACGCTGCAAAAAGCCCCTCCTCCCTTAACGTCTGCAGACACCGCCCGGGGGGACAAAAACGGGCCCGGCAAAGCGCCCAGTCTTTCCCAGTCTGCCCAGTCATTTCCGCCGTCGCAGCCGCGTCTGGCACAAGATCCGGCCAAACGGACCCCGACGGAAGACGACCGGCACGGCCACACGCTGAAGCTGTCCGGGCCGCCACGCAATGGTTGTTCGAACGGCGGTGCGTTCCTGGCTGATAATAGGCACAGAACGGTAGCGGGATGAGCGATCGGCCCAATATTTGATATCGATGTGGCGGAATTAAGACTACGTCTGCGAGCTCTGTCAGAATTCAAACGGGGTGCAGCCAGGCCTGTGCGGTGACAGCCTAGCCCGCCACAGCAGCGGCGCACCACGGAAACACCTGAGGCACGCAGCCACCGTAGCGGCGCCGTGTCGCAACCGTGCCGAGTTCCGCGGCGGACCGGTGGTCGGGCCCGGATCGGCCGGACCGCTCCGGTCTCTCGCCCGGCGCCGAGAGGAAGCGAGTTGCGTCACCGGGCTCACGGCGCGAGCGTCACGAGGCCGCCGCCGCCGCCGCAGACCAGCGGCACTTTTGCGGCGAGGGCCCGCTCTCACTTTCTACCGCGCGCCGGCCACCCAGCGGGGCCGGCGACCTACGCTGACCTGGCGGCGCGGCCGCGGCCGCGGAGCAGACCGCACACGGCCGCCTGTGCCGCCGCCGCCGCACCGCCGACGGCAGAAGGCCTGACGCCACCTCGAGCTTCGCCGGAGCCCGCGGCGTCGGTCGAGGCGTCGAAACCGCCGCCGATTCCGTGAAGCGCCTGGCCGGCGGCCAGCGGGCCGGGGCGCGAACACGGTGCGAATCGGCGCCATCTTCGGGGTCCGCTGACGTCAGGCGGTGACTCGGCCGGCCACCTGCCAACTTACTGCGGCCCGGCTGGCGCCGGGCGACGCGCCATTGCAGACTGTGACGCCACGCCGCGGGAAGACGCGTCGGTGACGGCGGCCGCGCGCAGGCCGTTCGCTCCGCTCTCCGGAGGACGCGCTGGTCGAGGAAGCACAGACGGCGGAGCGGCGCCTCCCAACACCGCTGAGCGCCTGCGACTGGCGAGCGCCGGGACCGGCAGCGGGGAGTGCCGGCCGGCCGGGGCGGAGACGCAGGAGTGCCCTGGGACGACGCGCTCGGGAGTGGCCGCATGCATAACCGGGCGGCGCGGCGCAGTAGTGCGGCTCTGACAGGCCGGCCGGCCGCTCCCTGGCCGTCCCAGATCCATACAGGGGCTGGTACGAGCACGTGACCCAGCCAAAGACGTCTTGTCGACATGGTAGGGGGTGCGGAGAGCCCGGAGACGTGAGTCGCCTACAGAGACCCCATCCGAAACGTTGACACCATGGACAGTCACGCCGAAGCCAGTCATCCACTGCCACATACCCGAGTCTGGTCGCAGGTCCACAACTTCCCGCAGCGTGTCACACCGCGGCCACTCAGCACCGCACCTCGCCGCCTGCCGGCGCCGCAGGAGCGGAGCGAGGCCGGGGCCGGAGCGGCCTGCGCGGCAGCTGCGCCGTTCAGCCGTCGCCGGGCCGGATCCCGGCGGCCGCCATCTGTCACGCGTCAACGGGCGGCCGCCGATGAAAGGCGCGGCGCACAAACACGGCCGACAACGGGCGGCCGCGCCGAAAACGCCCGCCAAAACGCGGCGCCGCCCGAGCGCCAGACCCAGTCAATGTGACAGTCGGCCCGAGTTGACCTGACGACATCTTAGACTCGGTGGCTACTGTATTTTGCATGGGAAACCGGGTTTCGGCAGATCCGAAGGACGCTTCGAGTGATTCATTCGGTGACGAGCGATCCATTTGTGTATTATGATTCCCGCGCATGACGCCTACCAGTCGAATGCACGCAGGCCAGGCCCGAAATGTTCACCGCTTGCAACGCCCCCTCTGCAAACTGCGGCCAGAAAACCCCCCTGATGCACCCTGACTGGAACTGGATGACGTTAGCTGAGCTCCTGCACGTCACCAATGAAGTCAATGTTCCGACCGCGCCTGACCCCTGACAAGCCGGGCCCCTGACGGGTCGGGTCCCTGACACGGCGGATCCTTAACGGGCGACGTCTCTGACGGTCCAGCTCCTTGACGGATCGGGCCCCTGACGTCCCTGACGAGCCGGGTCTCTGGCAGGGCGTGGACCTGACGGGTCCTTTTAACGCACCGGGCCACTGACGGCCGCGTCCCCAGGGGCCACAGATCCGCAGGTCACGCTCACCGGCAGCCTCCGTTCGCAGCTGCACTGGCAGCGGGCCGATCTCGCATGCCCTCGGCCTGAGACAGGCGCAAAGGGCATCGCTCGCTTGGAAAACCAGTAACGGTCGGCCCTCTGGAGTTCTCACGACCGATGGGGTGGCACCGAGCACAGAATGGCGTAGTGCAGACGGCAGATGGGCCACAAGCTGAGCGGGTTTGGAAGCCTGAATACAAAACTGGGTCATTCACGCTAAGCTGGGAAGGTATGAATTGAAAAACCGGATCCCTATGCACCGCACGGCGTGCAATCAGCCGCACCTGCAGCAGAGAGCACACGGCTTGCAGCTTGTTCGGTGCATACTAACCGTCAGACCATGCAGTTATGACGTCGTTAGGTAAATAGCAATGCCGTCGGTGATTTTCCGCTGAGCCGCCAGTCAGACCCAGCTCGCAGTTGGCCGCGCAGCAGCTGAATGGAACGACTTTAGACTGCACACAGCCGTGTTCTGGGATGATTTCGGAATGGGGACGCCTTGGGCACCAGAGCTGACGCGCCGACTTCTCATCTCCCTGACGCCAACGTCAGGATGAGCGGGGAGGCAGCCGCGTGCGGTCGTGTTCCGAAGCACCAAATGTCTAGATTCCATCGCATGCACCGAGGCGGCTACACAATGACAAGCATAAGCCTTCCCAACGATCTATTCGACACGTTCTCCGACTAGGGGCTGTGCGGTAGTCGATCTTCGCGCTACAGCCGCAGGTCCATCAGACCAAGAGCCCGCGAACCTTTCCCGCACGAACTACCCAGCCGTCATAAACATTTCTATCACGACAGCCGTGACGACTGAAAGCCATGCGCTCGACCTCCTCACGTGCTGTCGTGCAGTGACACGGCAGTGACAGCGCCGGTCCGAGATGGTACAGCGGTGCCCAGCGGGCGGTGACGCAGCGGGACCAGGCCCTGACACAGCAGTGACACGGCAGTGGCACAGCGGTGCCGCCCTCCTCGCTCAGTGGCACGTGGTGCCGTCACGCGCGGCCGGCTGTACCGCTCTCCTCCCCCTCCCCCACGCTGTTCACCTGCGCCCACCTGTCATCACCTGTCCGAGTTATCTGTCGATCACAGCGGGCTCAAACCAAGCCCCCGCGCTGTAATGGAGCAGGAAGGGTGCCGAAAGAGAGAGAACCGATAACAACGAAACCATAGCAGACTGCCAGCTCTGAAAAAGGACGACTTTACTGGCTGGCGCGAGGTCTCCTCAGGGCCCACGATCTCGGCACACACTCACTCGCCCCGCCCGAGGTCCGATGCCATGGGCTTGCATTCGCCAGGTTGCGGTCAGCGAAATCCGCCGCGGGAAACGTGTTCGAACAGTGGCCGGGAGCCTGAACAGGCGAGATCCGGCCCGGCAAGCAGGCCGGTTACGTAAGGTTCGCCGCACGACGCTGAGCTAGTGGCCAACACGAGCGGCCGACCGACTCCCGACCGCACGGGAAATCGAAACCTTATCGTGTGGTAAACGTCCACCACACTGCAGACCATCTGAACTTTCGCAACACAACAAGGGACGCAACACAATTCGTAGATTCCAGGCAAAGAAACCAGTCCACGGAGACAGCATATCTCAACGATGCCGACTCCGGTACATCTCATGCTTCCGCTCTTCTGACACTCCGCTCAGTCTGCGAGACCATTTCTGAGACGGCAGCGGCAGCGGTCGACGCTCGTTCACCGCAAGTCAGAGGGACCATCTGCCGTCTCGCCATCGTACACAAGCCGCAGAGATAGCCGTCGGCGTCCCACGAAAACAGAGCTCCGACGGGCCGTCACCGCGCCCAAGCTCAAGCACTGACAACCATTTGTCTCTCCAGCGTAACGAGCGAGCCTTGTGTCGTGACCGTCGGCCCACGGTGGCGCGGAATTTTACCTGAGTTCAGACGAAAGTGCGAGAGCTAAGCGGACCTTAGCGGGGAGACAACATCACGAGATAAAACATCAGAAACGCGGAAAGTAGCGAGCTGTGTGTTCGAGAACGTAACTAGTCGTGCACGTTAGCGGCGCTCGCCACTACCGCCGCACAATGGACAGCGCGAACTGCGTAGTTTCAATCCGGACTACAATCTTGAATATGTCATTTCAGTTAAATGCAGATCATCCTTAGCATACAAGTTAACGCAAACTGTCCGCGTCCTGCATTATACTGGAGTCCGTGGCAATACTACCCAATATTAATGGACGTTTGTGCATTAATGCCTAAACCATATTTCAGTATTTCTTCTTACCGTGAAATGTCACAAGCGTAATTTCAAAATGTTCGTTAGATCACATTTCAGGTTGTCGTTCCATCTGTGACAGATGAAAACAATTCACGCTGAAACGTTGAATGTAACGGCAATGGGTTCAGCAGAGGAACACAAGGGACGTGTTCCAATACCGCATGACCAAAGTGAGGAGCCAATTGGCTTATTGTTGTCGCACGAAAGGGAAAGGCTAAGCAAGTATATTTTGCTATTACTAGCAAATATTACCGTATCGCCCTAAAAAACCTCTTGCGAAGACGTGCATCACATAATCCCTTCGACATGCCGCCTCACAGACACCCTCTCCACCTTACTGGAAATGCTGGCTAGACGTTGCTAACGTAATCTATGTTCCAGTTTTTGTGGAATTTAATATCACGCCGGTCAAGAGCACTGCGAGAAAGGAAACCATGCGTAATCCAAAACAGTCCCAAAACCTTCCACCAGCAGATGGTGCGGGCATATTAAACGTTTAAACAATTTTTTCCACATTTCATGCTCCCGCAGTGTGCATCCCAAGAACACTTCAGGACACGCCCTCTCCACCTCGTCCACCATGGTTGGAGGTTTCTGAAAAATACTGGGTGGTCCACGTGGGATTTCAGACCGTTTTTTCCAGTCACTGCCATACGCCCGATGTTAAAATCCCTGAATATTGGCGGTCCGGACCCATCAACCCCCCACGGAACCACCGGCCGCTCTGGTCACGCCCTCAGCCCAAACGGCTGATGCCGCTTGTGTACTTCAATGTTTTTTGATACGTCCCACATTCAAGCATACCCCTCTCCTTACCCTTCTGCGCAGTAGCGAGCACGGAAGACCCTGTTTAACCTTCTGTTTTGCTCTTGACAGACCTGAGCACGGCGCAGACAGCGTTGATTTGCCGCCACGCTACGTTGGTGCGCACCGACTGTCGGCAGTGCGCCGCTTTCATTGCCAGCCGCTCATTTTGGACGAGTCCATTCTGACGAATCCGAGGGGTGAGTGGCGACAACTTCCGTGCTCTCCTTAAGAGCTTTTGAGGAATTCAGTATTACTTACGTGTTTCAGTGATAGCTCACGGCATGGCTAGGTCAAAAATTAAGATGTGTGGCCTGTCTTAACCATACTTCGGTCTTCAAAAAGGCGATTCTACTTTCGCGACATCTAGGTTTTGGTCTGTAAGCTATGCTGCTATCCGTCTTTGCAAGAGGGCTAACTTTTCTATTTCTTCTCTCCATCTTAGGGAAAATGCTCGCGAGGCAGCAAGGGCAAACAAACTCCCTCCCTGAAGCGAAACGAAAAATGACATAAATACGTGGAAAGCGGGAAATCGGGCACCTTTTCCGCTAATGGCCAATGCTGTCAAACATCGGCGTGGACAAGGAACAGGCAGGGCACATTAGCTTCATGGATCGTCATGAATCGTAACATATCGAAACCCAGTTTTGAAGTAAATTAAATTTGGAGCACTATACACTATGCTTTTCCATAGATGGATATTGCATGCATGAAGCGTACAGGCGTGGAACGCTTCTCAGGCAGGTCCATGAATTTTGGAAATTGAACATCGGGTTGAGGACATAGGCGCGGGAGCCATGGGGCCAGGGAGGCTTATCCATTGACCTTATGGACGTTAACTGGGAAGAAGTGACCCAAAATGCCTCCTGCCCCCCCCCCAAAAAAAACAAAAAGGAGTTCCCGCGCCCCTGCCTGAGGATGTCGCATGTGCAGTGGCGGTGCCATCCGAGAGGCACGGGGGGTAAGCTTCCCTCCAACGTAGAGAAAATTCACAACACCGCTGCGCAGGTGCATGGAATGGTATGGATTCGAAAATGTCCTATGACCCAGCTGGCCTTGCTTTTATTCCCTGTGAATGCGGGGCAGAGCCATGAGTTGCACACAACATTATCGGAAAACATCTTGCCTCTTTAGATTTGAAAACATTTCACCGTCTCCTCGTTTTTCAACGTACTTTAACCATCAAACTTCAGCCTATGCCGAATCAATACATCGCTATTAACAACGCCTACCATGTCGTTTAACGGCCAGTCACGAACGCTGTTTGGAAATGAAACAAGCAGGAAGTGGCTGAGCTTTAAAGCGACGGTCGTCACACAAAGCGACAGCCGCCCGGCGCACAATAAACATTCTTCCATTGACGTAAACAATGGGTTCCGATGCGCCAGCACTCCCCTCAACTTGACCTTGGCGAAATCACGCCGGTTTTCGGGCCGCGACAGGACGACGGTATGACCTTGGGGCTGGCTAGGCGGCACGCAAATCCAACTGTCGGTAGTGAAGCCGGTACTTCCCGCCATTGTGTCGCCTGGGGGCTGTCTGGTCCCCATTCCCTGCCACCCACACAGCTGGCGGACGGCTTTCGCTGAAAAACAGCTCTCAGCTCTGCTCCCCAAGTTCTCATCCGTTCTCCCTCTACGTTCCCACTATGGCTACCCACAGGTCTTTTCTGTCTCCTCTCAGCCCTCACATACATTGGCGTCGCTTTGTTTTTTTCAATAGAGCCCGAACTCCAATGATATGAATTTGAGCCCCACAAATGTAAGGTTTAGTACCACCAGTGCTGTGGGCCAGAAGGAGCTCTAAAAATTGGGCTGCAAATAGGTATGATAGTTGCGCAATAAAAAAAAGTTAGTGACACTATCATAGAATGCATTTCTAAGTTAAGTTGCAATACTTTGGAACAAAACTAAATGCACCATTTAGATAAAACATGGATTATCCGGGATGCACCCACAGTATTTTCTTGGTAAAAAATGACCATTTTCAAAAACTGCATCAGACAAAATTAAGCGCCCCACATCCGATGCAGAATGGAGAAGATACGCTTTCGGCAGGCTCTAAGGGCCCATCAGTCATTTCACAAAATATCAAGCCCGCACTTGCACAGATCGACTGCCATTGGGAGACAGTCTTTCGCTCTGCTTCCTGCCCCCTGCCCCCTGCCCGCCGCTCTGTTCTCTGTGACGCGGCGGAGACGCTGAGGACACGGGGAGGCGTCTGACCGATCGTCACTTCGACACCGGAACAGGCGGCCCGCCACGTGGTCGGGTCACCTCGCCTCACGTTACGGTCACATCAGCCTCCCCAGCCGCAGGGTCCCGACGTCAGGAAAGGGCGTGACTGATGCGGCCCGACAGTCGACTGGCGTGATGTGACGTCAGCCGCCATCGGTTCACGAATTCGGCTGATATAGGCCAACGCCACGGATGCAGCAGGCTTCATGTCCTATTTGGTCCTGCAAATTGCCTTCATGCAATGCATTATTTCTTTGGTGCTTGGCAAATGTCTGTAGTTGTTCTGTTGTGATGGAAATTGGCACATTACATTATTTACGATAAGTCCCGCGTGCTTACATGCACACATTTGCAGGAAAGCACTCAAACATTCCAGACATTCCACGTAGCATGCCCATGTAAGCACGAAATCAGGGTATCCGCTGAATAAATATGGTGATGAACAGCATTTCGTGACCAAACGAAACGTCTCAATGCACAGTTCGGAAAACAGCCGACCAGCCAATGCATAACATCACGTGCTGCATCGATCCCTACGGCTCAAATAAAACTGTGCCGATATTGATAGCTGTTAAGCACGTTTAGCACAGGGACAGCATCTTTATGGAGGTGAAAATGACGCAGCCACAGGTGAACGCCGCTCCTGGGCCGTTTGGGAACCAGCGACCCCTGGCGACTGTCCGCCGGTATGGAAGCCAAACGGACGGGCTGGAGCGCAGGGGCGACGGATCATGGAGGGGGGTAGGGCAAGGTGCAGGAGGGCCAGACTGCAGTGGCAAAATTATCTGGGTGTCATCTCGGAGCACTCTATATTTGTTTGCTTTCATGTCTTAACTGTTAGACGTTGCACGAAGAAGTCCTTGAAATTATAGTAAACTGGTAGTCTATTATTACAACAGAACTGGTGGATGTATGTCAAAAAAAATTGGTGCAGTGGTCAGCGCTCAGCGCGGTGTACTAACCTGCGATAAAGAAGAAAAAAACATGGAATTTGATATTTTGTTCCTGAGGTTCTAATGCCGGGAAAGGACTCAATGCTCAGGTTCAAAACGGCGTTGTTATAGAATGCAGCTGTCTCAGAGCCGGACAGTGCCCAACAGTGCTCTACAATGCCTGGCGGTGGCACGTCGCCCGCAGCAGACGGCGGCGGCGCTGTTGCGGGACGCTCGAGGCAGGTCGGCGTACACCGGAGGTACGCAGGCGCATGTGGCAGGGCCAGCAGTGCACACAGGAGGCGGGCGTACACGAGAGGTACGCAAGCGCACACGGTTGGGACGGTGCAGTACGCGGGACAAACGGAAACGTGCACGGGAGGGAGACAGGCGTACATGGGAGGAACGGGACAGTCCGTAGGAGGGAGGCGGGTGTACACGGGAGGGGCGCGGCTCGTTCTCCGCAGACGCCGGCCGCGCCGCGGCGGGCGGTCCGGCATTCCGGCGCAGGGTGTTTCCGGGTGACGGAGCAGCGGAACGAGGAGCTGCTCGGGGACGGCGCCGCTCCGCCGCCAGCCACGCGTGGGGACCGCGGTCCGAGCATGTGGTCGCCGGCCACCGCAGAGTCCACGGAACTTTGCAGCAGGTGCCGGAACGGCCCAGGAACGGGATTGCGGACGTCTTAGAACGGTGCTTCGCTGATCCGTGCAGAGAGGCGCCAGGTGGCAATGCGGACGTAGTGAGGATCCGGGTCGCCTCCAGTCTGGGTCATCTCCCACCTGAGTTTCATCGAGGGTGACTCGAAAGACAAACGCGCCCTGCAGCACCGGCCGTACGCTGCTGACCTTGTGCGAGCACTCTTGCGTGCCGACCACGAGCCCGTCACAAAACTGGCCGGACGGAACCGACGAGTTCATCAGAGTTGCCGTCAAGGCTGGAAGGGTGAGGGCCGTACGTCGAGGACAATGGGATGTTTGTGGTCAGACCAGTGTGACCCTTGTCACAAAGCGTGGCAAGCCGTGACGTGAAACGTTACACTGCTTTCATACACTTACATGGCGTATCCATTTCTATCTCGCATCAAAATTAAAACCGCAGCAGTTCTTTCTTATATTTTCTCCGAAACTAGGACAGCCTATTGAAAGCCTTCAGATCTAGAACAAGCAAACTGACGGCGATCCACCTTTCGGATCATGAGCGGGCTCCAACCAGTCCCAACCGGGCGAGCCAAAAACTGGTCTTCTCCAGCCGGTTCCCTCAACACCAATCCGACTACCAGCATCTTGCCAGATAACGGGGAGACCACGGGCCGGTGAGCAGAGATGGCCCCTCCTCAGCGGAGATCTCCTGAAGTCGGCAGGCCGCGAGGGGAACGAGGGGGCACCTACGCCGGCCGCCAAACAGTCTGCCGCTGAGGCTGCGGTGGCCGGCTGCCGGGCTGCTCTGGACCGATGCCCCATAAAACGGACGCAGGCCGGCCGCGCCGGGCCGTCTGGCACGCGGCCGGACCGGTCTTACCGAGCGGCCAGGAGGGGGGGGGGGGGGGGGGGGGGGGGGGGGGGGGGGGGGGGCGTGAAGTCATCAATCGGCCGTGCAGCGGTGAACCGGCCGCACCTCTCGGTGAACGGGGCCCGAGGAGAGGCGCAGAGCGATGGTCCCGGATGGCGCTGTCCACGTGACAGTACAGTGGGTGACGTGTTAAGTCCAAGCTTCAGTCTCACCCGGCATGTTAAGATTCATTGTACGCAGACGAAACGGCGACTATATTTCCTAATGACTTCCTTTCATAAGATTAAGTTGTTCAGGCCTCAACATATTATGTCCCTTTTCCATACTTAATCACTTAATTTTACCTCCTCTGTCTAGCCGGAACTACATGCCAAAGTTTTGATTATTCCTCTTAGTTAACAGCTTTATAATCCGCAAACAATTGACCCTGTGAGTGCCTTAGTCGGTCTGCCAACCGGTTTTTCTCTTCATTCGTGTCTTAGTTTACGCGTCATAAAGCGAGTAACCATTCGGATGCTCGGATAGAATCTCTAGCCAGCCGCAACTGACGCCTTTACAACCTCGTCACGTGTTTCTGGTCAACGGTCAACGCCTCACTGCGCCCGGCTGTATCATGTTTCACGCCTGTCCTAGGTTACTTTGCCTCCATATGCGGGCTTCTTTCCATGCGAACCTAAACGATCCAGTGCAACGTGCCGTTAATTAATTTGTGTCCTTTCTGCATTGGAGTACATGGTACAAAACCAACCATCCATTCTGCCACGAATCCGATAGTGTCAATTAACCAGCCTAAATGACGTCGCTTCATTCCGCTTTCCATCTGAGAATGCGAAATCCCATCCTTTAAACTGTGCGAGCACGCGGACGTGTCTTTATTCCCACTTCTGCCATACAGACACGGTGAAGTATCATCAGGCAATATCCCCCGCCCCTACCCTGTTCTGTGAGCCGGCAGGGGGACCGGGACCCACCTCCCGAACGGTCCCGCGCCCAAGTGAGGGTGACAGCCCCGAAACATAGTCCCGGGTCGCATCAGCATCCAGAACGCACCCAGTCCATCAGCCTGTCCAGGTCGAGTTTCCGGTTCACCGATCACAGCGCGCTCTGAAAAGCGCCGCCGCGCTTCAAGAGACGAACGTTACGCGTACGCACAAAGAGCGCCGCCGAGCGTGCGTGCGCGGCCGCACGCTCGCTCGCGCGCCAGCGGGAGACCGGCCGGGTGCATCTGTCTCTAGGTACGGCCGTCGGGCGCGGGCTCGGCTGGCATCAGGCGCGGCTAACCTGATTACGAATCGGCGACCCCGGCGTCGCGGCGGCCCCGCGACAGAGGACGGATGGCCTCGGACGTCGGCGGGAAATGTCGGCCGGGTCAGAGCGTCTCCGCCTGAGGTGGCGCCGCGCGGCGTCGCCGTGTGCGTCCTCGACCCAGAGGCGAGGCAGCGCCACGCGCCGGCTCGTGAGACGCGATGGGTGAACCCTGCGCTCGTGTCACATCCGGCAGAGACGGAGCCAAAAGAGTACGGCATGATCCGTCCGTTCCCACTATCTACATCCACTGACGGCTGCTCATTCCGTACAGGGGTGCAGAGTTCATGGTCGAATGCTGGTCTGCTGCAGCAGGCCATACGGCGGCCCGCTTCGTCGTCGGAGTGGGCTCCGAACATGCGCTACCCACTCCCTCCCGGCGCTTCGACACAGACAACGGTTCTCATCCGTTTACGAACGACACAAATGCAGCAACCTGTCGGCCTCGGCGCTAAGCTCCTGCTCCCTCGGTCCGAACTTGCCGCGGCTCTGACGCTGACCGATCGTCGTCGGACCAGAGACCGGAGCCGCGCGCCGCGGCTGCCGCCTCGTCCGACGGACGCGATCCCTATGGAACAGTTGTGCCGCCTCCCGGTCGGACGGCGGACGAGGAGCCGGCGGCCCGGCCGGCCGGCGCCCGCTCGCGACAGCTGTAACCTCCGCGGCCGTGTTCGGACGATCGGTGGCCGGCCGAGCGCCCCGACCAATCATCGCCATCTCGTTATCGCGCCGGCTACAGCTGTTTTCCGTCTCGGGACGGGCTCCAACTTCCAATCAGCGGCGCCGCCCGGCCGTGACGCGCCGCGCGGCTGCCAGATTACCCTGCCGGGCTGCCAGATCCCGAGCAGCCGCCCGCGACTCGCGCCGCCCCACCCCCTCCTCCCCCCGGCGGCCTCGGTGAGAAATGACCGGTCGTTTCGAGTTGTTTACGAGCCGCGACCGCCGGCCAATGAGAACAGGACGGCCAATCGCATGGGGCACGTTTAGAGATGCCTAGCGCCGGCAAATAAAAAGGCTAGTGGATTGCCCGGCTGTATCGCGATCGCCGCGTCCAATAGCTCTGCGCCGCGTGACATGACCGACTGGAACCACCATTGTGACGATGACACTTCCAGAATATGGCCACGGGTGGCACGAAAATATGGCATATCCTAGGAAAATCGGTTATCTGGTTGCTGGCACAACCTCTTGCCAACACAGGCCTCCCGTGGGATTATGACATTTTTGATTGACATCTCCAATTCAGAGCCATCTTTAATACATGTATTGATATAAACTCGTCGCCGAGGTTCCATCATAGACAAGTAGCCCTGCCCTCAACAGAAGCTCTCCTACGTTTGGCCGTGTCGCTGTCAGTCTCCCGAGACACCAGATTCTCGACTACTGCCTGCGGACGAGACCTCAGGGATGCCGGGCTCCGAGACATCCGTCGTCTCTCTCTCCGTCTCCCCGTCCCCGAACGCCGCGGCCGGCGGCGGTACGTCAGCCCG
This sequence comes from Capitulum mitella, assembly GCA_030062745.1. Lineage (NCBI taxonomy): Eukaryota > Metazoa > Arthropoda > Thecostraca > Pollicipedomorpha > Pollicipedidae > Capitulum > Capitulum mitella. The sequence goes on along the minus strand of CP099850.1, from coordinate 2,278,335 downwards.
CGCTGACGGCCGAGCCATCGAGATGGGAGCTGGCACAGCCGGCGGCTCCGGGGCAGATCTCGGGGGCGCAGAGCTAGCCAGCGCGGCGGCTGCGGTTCCGCTCCCGCCAGGCGAGCACGTCCGACAGGCCGGCGGAGGTGCGTCACCTTTCAAGCGTTCTCTCAGCTGCCTTATGACCGGGCCGGCCGTCCAAGAGCCGTCTCGTCATCTCATTCGGCGTCCGGCCGGCCCCCACCGTACCACGCCATCTCGCTCTGCAACACTTCGCCGTTCCCGGCGACAACCGACGTGGGAGGCTGAAACGCGAAATGACCCTGGCAATAGAGAGAGTCGATGAATAACCCAATAACCATCAGCTCACGCTGCACAATCTCAGCATCCTCCTGACCGCTCCAGCAGCCTCCACGAAACCCACCGCCGTCAGCAGCGTGTCAGCACCCTCCGCACCACCTCAGCACCCTCAAAAGTACCTCATCTCTTTCGGAACCGATCTAGCATGCTAAGAGCCTCCTCAGCCTGCCCAATACCAAGCCTTTGCTCCATGACCCAAGCCAGGTCCCGGTGCCGGCCACGGCTCACATCCGGACCAGTTCAGACCTCCGTCGCCGCCGACGGCCGGGCCCGGCCGCTGCCGTGCGCGGCAGGTGCTAATGACTCGGCCGGCGTCGACGGGTCGTTAGCGTCGCGTCGGAGTCGATGAAGGCACTCGGCGGGCCGGAACTGGGCGGGGTCGGCTCTGAAGGTCAGGAGTGCCCGGCGGGTCACGCCACGCCCACCCAGAGGTCGGCACGAGGCAGAGTGGTGCTCGCACGATACCGCATCCATTCCGGAGCCAGCATGAGATGCGGAGTAACAGGCAATGCGATACACCTGTTCAGTACCGCACGGGGGCGCGGCATAGGTCACAACAATCTACCTACCTGCGCCCAGATCAGGAATCAGCCACGGCAGCGGAGCACGTGACGACCAGGGACGGAACTTGAATATACTTTGCAGGGTCACGTGCCCCTCCTCCTAATTGCAGAGATTTAACATGGATCCTTTGGGCGTTGCCTGGAAAGCGTGGGTTTAAAAATCTCATTTGCCTCCCAATCATTTTCGAGAAGTTCCATCCTTGGTCACATCCTGTCAGTCCAAAACCGCAACAAGAGGCTAGCGGGAAGTCACAACTAAAACAAAAACTGCAAGACAGTTGTACGAGACCAATCGATGGCAAACGCACGGAGACGTTACAAATGCCGAAACAAAGGCAACAGATTCATCACACGACTAACGAAACATCTCGGCCCAGAAAAACACTTGGGTACAACGCTGGAATCCGGCGGGAGACTTCCCGGTTTGCCGCCCGGAACAATAAAGAAATGAAGAATAAAGCACGCTTCCTGTATCCCCGAACTGTCTTTTCTTCTCATCTTGCGGAAAATCATAATTACTTTTAACCGTACGTGCTGCGAAAAATTGTACGATTTTACGAGAAGTCAGAACCAAGGTCGACTACTTAGCTGGGCAGCGTAACTATCTACGCATTAAGAAGCAACGAACAAGAAAATAAATGAATGGATCATGAGCTGACGTGTCCTAATTTCGTAGTTATGACGAGCGACAACCAAAACAAGCTCGGCCATCACTCGCGTAAACAGCGACTCTGGACAGTTCCGCGAATACCGGACTCCGTCACTGCAGGTCTGCCGCCGAAGCTCTGACACCGCAGTTCTGCTCTGCCGCAGTTCTGCCACCGAAGCTCTGTCCCTGCATTTCTGTTCCCGCAGATGCGCTTTGCCTCGGTCCTATTCTGCCGCAGCTCTGTCGCCGAAGTTCTGTCTGCTCGCAGTTCTGCTCTGCCGCAATTCTGCCACCGAAGCTCTGCCTCTGCAGTTCTGTTCCCCCCGATGCTCTTTGCCTCGGTCCTGTTCTGCCGCGGCTCTGTCGCCGAAGTTCTGTCTTCTCGCAGTTCTGCCACCGAAGCTCTGTCTCTGCAGTTCTGTTCCCCTAGATGCTCTTTACCTCGGTCCTGTTCTGCCGCAGCGCTGTTGCCGACGTTATGTCGGCGCAGTTCTGCTACGTCTCTGCTCTGACGCGGTTCTGCCGCCGCCGCTCCATCACGCAGCGCCACGGCCGCCGGTCGCCAGATGGACACCGCCACGGAGTCCGCCGCGGCCGCGAGCAAACAGCCGCATCGATTATTTCCACAAACAGCGCCTAATGCCGGCGGCAGCGAGAGAGAGACCGGCACGCGTCCGGCGTCCGGCATCAGTCGCCAACAACTGGCGCTCGCCGGTCCAGGCCGGTCCCGGCCCGTGCCGGTCCCCCGGACTGAACTGTCACTACCGACATCAACAACTTGGTCCTCCGTTTAGCGGCAAATGGTGGGCTACACTATTTCGTAAAAGTTGGCCCTGCACACAAGCATCAGCCGTCGTAAAAGTTTTCTCGATGGCCGTGCGCAGAAAAATGGGTCCACCGGCCCGCTAGCGACCCCGCAGCCCGTCCCCGGAGACTGAGACTCCTTTGTCACCGAATTCCGACTGGTGGGTGGGGTGTTCGAAGGCCATCCGCTGCGTCACTCCTCGGCGACATCGCCGGCGGCCCCAGAGGCAACAATGGCGGCCGGGGACCCGCCCTGCGGCTACACAGGGGCCGGCCGGGGAGAGGCCGGCGCACAAGGGCGCGTCGACAACTGGGCCGGCGCGTGACGGATGGGGTCGGCCGCTTGCAGACATTGATTTTCTGGCGGGCCGCCGCGGCGGCGTGCCGAGCTCAGCCTATGGGGAGAGGAGCGGCTCCGATTGTCGCGAGCGGCGGCAGTGATGGAAGAGCCCCAGGCGAATGGCGCCACTGATCAAACGCCGTATGCGATCTCAGGAAGCAGCAGTATTTAACGGCGGAGACAACGGCAATTTCCGCAAAATGGTGGCCCTGGTCGTGTACGTCGGCCGCCACGATCAATTATGGTTATCGCCGATAAATCCGGCGCAAAGTGTCAGAAAATGCCGTTGTAGCATCCACAATGGACCCCGAGCAAACACCGCTGCAAATTACAAACAAGCTGCAAAGCATCGGATACACTGTGTGGCGTCTACCGACAGCGTGTAAAAGCACTGGAGATGATGCAAATAGTCAGGAGAGGCCCCAAAGTCAGGTTACGTTGTTGGTACCTCCGACAGTACAAGTCTGAATGCATCATCAGCGCCAGCGTACATCGACTTGATGGTGGCGATGGGATGCAGCGCAAAATGATTGTCTGTACCATGGCCAAAGGATTTCCAGACAATGTCAGCCATCTCTTTTCAGAAAACCCTTTTTCAAAAATTTGTAAAGACAACACCAGAAAGTACTGAAGAGCATTTGTGACACGGAGTGAGGACTGGGTTTGCCAACTAACAAACGTCTGACGCAGGTCTTGGGTGTGTGTCGCACGTTTCGGCGCCACACCGCTTGTCCAGTCAGCTTGGCTTTGCCGGGCCTGCAAATGGTCACCGTTCTCCCTTCCCCTCGCCCGGCAATGTGCCAGGCCGGTGGTCACACACAGCCCTCGGCAATAAAGTTTACGGCCATGTTTGTGGCCGGTCTCTGTGATGAGCGCCGCCGTCGGCCTACACTTTGCTCACCTCCACAGCCCCAATGCATTCCTGCAACATCCGAACCTTACGGTTTATCCACCTCTACAGCCCCTGTCCACCGCGCACCGTCCTACCCGTCACTCAGACAAGCTCCTGGCTCCTGCCTGGTCGCGTGGCCGGAAGCAGGTCAAGATCATGGCCCAGGGCATAAACAAGCGATCTTTTCGAGCGTCATGTCCTCCAATGCCAGCATCGCACGCGTCCGCTGCGGCAGCGTCGGGTTACCCTCGCTCCCAGGAGGAAATTAGTCACTGGCCGTCCCTGTTGTCTCTGGCCACACCGGCGCCAGCCGGTATTGACAGAGACAGAACCTGACGCTGCGGCAACACGCAGCGGCCCCCGACCAGCCCGGGAAGAGGCGGCTGGGCCGGGAGGGACGCGGGGCGCCGCAGACCACGGCACGTCGCTGCACCCCCGGGCCGGACCGCCCGACGACTTTACGACGCCGCTTCGTGACGCCGTGAGATTTACGGGCCGCGGCACGGGACGGCCACGGGACGTCCTGGTCGCAGAGTTCGGAGAAGGCTGCAGCCATGCAGGAGCGAGAGCGCCGGCACAGCCACCAGCGCTGCCTCTCGGCTCCTCACAGCACAGGTAAAACAGGCGCCGCCCGGCCTGACGGGAGAACGCCGCCGGCGGAGCGGCCGCGGCCGGCGTCGCTCCCTCATCTCCGCCGGTCGGCCGGCGGGCGGCCGGCCGCCGCGCCTCGCCGGCTATTGATCGTCTCAGCCGGCGGGCCGGAGTGCGTGAGTGCGTGACCAGCGGTGGCCGCAGCCGCCCGTCGTCCGCCCTCTCACGCCGTCGGCGTCCTGCAGTCGCCGGTGACGTCAGCGCCGACAGCGGAGTATTGGCCGCTGATTGGGATTTACGGGGCTTGGGCAAGACCACCAGATCAGGCCGACGTCCGCGCGTTTGACGAGGACGGTCGGAGATGAAATCTCGGGGTCGTTAGCGAGTGTTTCGCAACGGCGCACGCGCTGATTCCGTCCGGCCTGCGGTCGTGTCCGTCGCGAACGCTGATCTATGAGGAGTAAACGTCAGAGTTCGGCTGTTCCCTACCGCGCACGCGTGTTCATCTCCTTCCAGAGCCCAGTTGAATCAGAGCTACGACTGGTGGTACTGTTGCCACTTCCCTGACTTCCTCCGAATGTCGTTTGAGTCCTGAATTAGCACCGGGCGAAGAACTAGGACCGGCAAAGGAAGGCAATGCAACCGCACAGACTTAGGTACTCCTAAAGGAGAGGAAGACAGAGAGAGTGAGACAGAGGGAGTATTATAATAGAGGGGAGAGAGAGGGAGAGAGAGGAAGAGAGAAGGAGGGAGGGAGGGAGAGAGGGAGGGAGGGAGGGAGGGGGGGGAGAGAGAGAGAGAGAGAGAGAGAGAGAGAGAGAGAGAGAGAGAGAGAGAGAGAGAGAGAGAGAGAGAGAGAGAGAGAGAGAGAGAGAGAGAGAGAGAGAGAGAGAGAGAGAGAGAGAGAGAGAGAGAGAGAGAGAGAGAGAGAGAGAGAGACAGAGAGAGAGAGAGAGAGAGAGAGAGAGAGAGAGAGAGAGAGAGAGAGAGAGAGAGAGAGAGAGAGAGAGAGAGAGAGAGAGACCAGACCGGCCGCCGCGACAACCGCTCAATCACAGCGCCGCTTCACAGTGCCGCCTTCCGCCAGATCGGTGCCGCCGCTTCCTTCTCCATTTACATTCAATTACCGCCAATTTGGGCCAGGCCGAGGCGCGAGGCACGATCGACGCCGCGCACGCCCGGATTGAGTGTTGGCTCTGTGGCAACATGCCGAAGCGGCCATTGTGGCAACACGGCAGAGTGCAGAGCGGACAAGTCTGACACAACGAGCCAAATGGCGGCAGGCCGTGGTTCAAATGCCCTACAAACAGGACGGCAAAATGATAGCCTTACACGGAAAACTAAGAGTAGTTCAGAATCGGCTCCTGCGTTGGCATGCGGTAACAATTCATCAATATGGGGAAAAAACAGTTCTGAATGTGTCCCCTTTGAAATGCGGCATGAATACGGACTGGGGGAGAATAGAAAACGTGAACTCTCGGCACCCCAGGGAATATCAAAACCGAGAACATCGTTAAATCTGGAGCATCAGCTAACGGCCGGCATGAGGCAAGGGGAAGGAAAAAGGGAAAGAGAAAGAAAACGAGAGAGAGAGAGAGAGAGAGAGAGAGAGAGAGAGAGAGAGAGAGAGAGAGAGAAGGAGAGGGTGATGGCGCTGTCCCTGCAACACTCTGTAGTCGGTTGCATCTGGTCTACATCAATCTCTGGGCCACTCCAATCTGCAGCGTTGCATCCCGCTGCGCCCGCTGCTGCGATAAAGGCAGTGGGAGAGGGACGGGAGGAAGAGGGAGTGAGAGGTAGGGGCAGGGAAGAAGAAAAGAAAAGACAAATGAACGGCGACAAACAGCGAACGAGAGGACGCGAGGAAAAAAAGCGGGAAAGGAGGGGGTTGTCGAGCAATGTACCCGAGCGTCTAGAATCCATGGAAAACGGAAAGAGCGACGACAAACGAGCTACGACAAACACAAGTCGTCGTCGTTAAGGACACAACGAAACGCCCACTCTAATTTAAAGGTAATGATCGACTTCCTCCGTGCACAATGATCGGCCTTTAACAAGTATTTTGAGCTCAGAAAGTCAAGCTGATACATGTAATCAAACGCTAATTCTAATGCGCATCATGTCTCAAACCTTCACATTCATCGAGTTACAAAACAGTTTTCCACTATTTTTCCTGGTGGCCAATTCAGCAGTGTAATATTTGCATACGCTGCACAACATCGCGAGTGGGTAAGCCGACGAAAATCTGCAGAAATGCCTCATATCAACGGATGACTACAGGATATAGTGTTGAACTGTCTAAAATAACCGTCTAAAACAAAAAAAGAATACTGTTCACGCGTCTAAACATCCTTCAGAAATATCAGTGCTGAAAACGTAACAAGCAACATTTTTCAGGGAAGGGAAGTTTATGTATGAAAAGTCGACCATGGTGGGGCATTCTCTAAAACGTAATTCTGACCGCAACGGTCATGGCAATGCAAGACCCTGGTGATGCAACCCATCTCCACGAACCGATCAGATCGCGTATGTTAAGCTCTGCGATCTTACGTAATGAACCGGATTCGTAGCCGAGGCGGATGAGTGTATCCGCGAAGGCAACGTCAGCTGAAAGGATCGGTGCGCCGGTGTGGCCGTGGCGCCAGTGTTGAGTCTGATATCCCAGAAGGGCTGCGTCATCCCTGACTGAGTGAACCCGTTCCAGCCATCACAAGAAGCTCTCTGCACCTGGTGGACGGGGCTTTCGATGGAATCCATGGATAAAATCTACAAATGACACCCTCGGGACCTTGATTCCAATATCTCATCGACGCCAGATGACTGAGTCCGAGCTATCATGTGCCAGCCGGTGCCGACAAGGATTTGCTCCGCCGTCCTCGAAAGTCCCTCCGGACGACATTGTCCAGCGTCGATGACGCAAAGCCGACGAAGTCCGGGGGCGTCAGCGGAGTTTAGTCCGACGCGCCGCGTCGGCGGCCGCCGGCGCCCGTGGCGTCGACTGTGGTCTCCCGTAATCGTCAGTCGGCGTCGGACACCACCCGGTCCGCGGCGACAGCGCCGGCCGTTCCGGTCGCGACTCCCGGCGTCGGTGGAGCGGCTCGCTCTGATCCGCCGCCTGACGGCCGGCGCGTCCAAACGCGGCGCCGGGCCGTCCGCCGGCCGCGCCGGGCGTCCGTCCCGCTGCCGCCGAGAGGCCGACAGCAGCGGCGGGGGGCAACCTGTGCGGCCGGCTGAGTCTGATGCAGGGCTCCTGAGGCTGACGGGAATGGCTGCCACAGCTGCGCTAGCCGTGCTAGTCCGAGCTTTGAGCTGACAGTTCGACATGATGGCTGGCGATGATGGTGTGAGCCAGATTTACACGCAGGGAATGACTGCCGTTCCACAAATCCGCGCCGACATTTGTTACCAATTGCCGGCTTACGCAGCCCATAAGTTTCGATGATTCCAGTACAACCCCGCTCTCAGTCACCGTATCCATATGGAATCTGACGAGGCTTCTACACACAGTGGGACCACATCAACGCCATTAGCACTCGAGTCTCCCTCCACGTCGAATCATTTGCCACGCGCCGCCGTCCCCGCTCCTCTCCTATGTCTCCATAAATTACTTGCATGCCTGCCGTCTGGGGCGGCCGGAAAAACACACGGACACGTGGCGCGAAACGTTAATCACGGTTCGGCCCGACTCCGCCTCCGGCTCGGGCGGCGGCGTCGGCGGCGGCCGCGGCGGCGGAGACGGCCGCCGTCGCCGCCGGACGGCCGCTCGGGATGGGCGGCGCCGCCGCCGGCCGGGCAGAGAGAGCCGGGCTTTGGCGGATACGAACGGCCGAGCCACCGCGTCGCCGTCGCCGCTGTCTCCGCTGAAAGGAGCTACGAATTTACGACGTCGGACTGCGCGGCGCTCCGGCCTGCCGCCGCGGCCGCTGCGTTGGGACGGGAAGCCGAGAAGTGCCATTGACCCCCCCCCCACAAGCCCGGCTGTAAGTCCAGAGACAGGCCGCCCTGCGTCCGGCGCTCTCAACGACTCGGTTCAGTGGGGAGGTGGCTGAGGGGGGGGGGGGTGTCAGAGGGTCAGCGGCCGGAGAAGGAGCGTTCGCCCGAATAAAGAGCGCGCAGCCGGGCGGGGACAGAAACGCGAAGGCCTTGTCTTCGAATGATGTGTGGGACTATTTTCAGACGGTACGAGCGCTAGCTAAATCGGACAAATCTAAGTTAACTTACCGGGAAGAATAAACTAAATCCTTAAGTCATCCGAACAGTGCAATGATGGAAACGAAGTATGTTACAGATGAATTTTTTCATGAGTCAAATTACGACAAGATGTTATCTGAAAAGACCGTCTACACTGCACACAGAACGCAACACGGGTATTTGTTTACGTTTGGTGTTTAGGGTCATCGATGCCCGGAACCATGCGTCTCTTCACTGAATAATTTGAAAGGCAGTGCCAGTCTGCCATTGCAGTCAAAATGTTCCGTATGCATTTCTTCATGAGCTCATGTCAAAGGCCATATGCCCCAGGGATCATTTCCACGCAGACCTAATTGCTTCTCCTCGAAGCATGCTATTGGCTTCACACTCACGGACGAACGTGACGAAACTATCGCGCTTTACAACGAAGTCAAATTAAAGAAAATGACACCACTTCCGGCGCGGGATTGCAAACGTCACGCTCTTACAACGTAGTGCTCGGTCCCACACGAGCGTTGCAACGAGTGGCCGGAGCTGCCACGACTCCACGACCGTCACACTACCCTCTGAAAACGCCGACCTCATCGCCACCTGGAGCAACGACGTCATCACACGATCGGCGCCGGCCGCCGTCAACCACGTGCAGGTCACGGGGACCACGCAGTGCGTTGACGCGCCGACAGAAACGGTCCTATCTCTCGAGCGGACAGCGTACCGAAGCTCGGCTCCGGCCTACAGCCGTGACGTCAGCCGTGACGCCGTCACGGTGTCACGGTGGACCGCGTCGCCGGCGGGCGCCGCTCATGATCCAGTTCAGCGGCGCGCGGCACGCCCAGCGCCGTCCCGGCCGGCCATGAGCACTGACACGCCCGCTCGGCTCACGCTGCGGTCGGAGCACGCCCCTTCACCCCCTCCCGTGGGGTACCGCCTCCTCCCGTGCTGTCCAGGCTTCCCAGGTCGAGCAGAGTGCAGCTCACGCTTCACATCCACTGCGGCTAGGGGAATTTAGCCCAGGAGACTGTCGACAGCTCAGTGGAGGACCCAGCGAGGAGCCTGGACGCTGGACCGGTTCAGGGACAGGGCTGCCTCCGATGAACAGATTGGATGGAGAGACACTAATGCGGTCTGTGCGTGACGGAAGCAGACCCCGGAAACGACGGGGGGGGGGGCGCTTGGGGAACAACCGCCGGGTGTCTCCTAAAACACGCGAACAGGCACACGCTAGGCAACTCATTATGGGAGCGAGGTGCTATGTTTAAAAAAGGAAGCATAATTCACCACGGCCGGTTCCTTTTCAGATCTGAGATGTCAACGGCCCTTTGAAAACTTACCTCGATCAAGTGAAAACCAACAAGCTGAAACGCTTTTGCACGTTTCCGATTTCAACACACTCGAGAGGGACGAGAGGGCCCATCCGTCTGCCGACATCCTGTCCGGCCAGTCTCCCCGCCGTATCGGCGTCCGGCCGACGGCGCGTCGTCCCCGACAGCCGACATCTGCCGCCCGCTCCTCGCGCGGCCCAGTCCTGTTATTAAATTCCATTATCCTTATTGGGGAGCGGTCGCGCGGGCCATTATTTAGCGGGAGCCCGGTGCCGCTCCATCGGTGGCGCGTTCTGGCGGCGACGCGGCGTCGACAAAAAGGCGCGTCACGCCGCCGCCGCCGTCGCCGCCGGCCGCGCGTCTCTCGGTCGTCAACCCTGCGTGGCCGCGCCGGGCGGCCGCAGCGTGCGTGGCTCGCCCCCGGCGTCGTTATGCAAATGTGCCGGCACGGCTCTGGGCGGGGCCCGCCGCCGCCGCAGGAGGAGCTTCGTCCCAATGGCCGGTCGTGAATCCAGACCGCGCGCCCGGCCAAATCCCGAGCCGCCGGTTCGCCAGTGGCCGCCCCACGTGGTCGCTCCCCCCTCACCGGACGCCCCGAGGCCATCACGATCCACCGGAGGCGGCCCGGCGAGACCCCTGTCTGCGACGCCGGGGGGAGGGAGTGGCAGTCGCGTGCCTCTGGGACACGTGACGGGCGGGGGCCGGGGATGACGGCATGGCGGCAGACCTCACGTCTGCCGGGCGACGGACGTGTCGCCACGTGGGCTCGCGCGACGGCGCGCCAGGCAGCCGGCGTACAGCACTTCACCGGCACTCCGGCCGGTCTGAGCAGCGCTCTGGCCCGACCGTCAGCACTGCGCGCCCCTCCACGGCGCCGGGCGGACGGAGTCAGGGCGGATCGGGGTCATGACCCCCCTTTCGCTGGAATGCCCGGACCAACGTGTTCTCTGGCCCTTTTTTGGACGGATGTTGTACCTATTTTGTTTCGAAACAAAAAGGCGTTTATCTACACGTCAATTTTCGTGGCCGAAATCCGTGGAGAAATCAACATTTGGAAGCATGTCAGATTACACGGATGGAGATTCCTCGCCCCCACCCCAGCATGTGGTCTGAATCCGCCAGCGGACGGCGTGGAGAGCGGCGTGGACTCACCGTGCCGGCGTGGAGAGCGGCGTGGACGTGACGAACGTGTGCCGAGGGCCGGCGCGGCGGTCCGGCGACTCGCTGCCGTCCTCCTCTCTCAGGGTCTGCACCGGCTCGTAGTCGTACACCACCGTCTCCACCATGGAGCCTTTACTGCTGCCAAACGACACCCTGCGGCACAGACAGGCGGGATCTGGTCAGGACGACGTCCTCGGCAACGACAGCTGGTGCTCACAACAGTCACGTTAAGTACAAATGCAAGGGCATGTACCTACCAATGAACAGATGCACAAATTTACAAATGTAAATACAAATGCAAGCGTCACATTGTTTGGTGCACATGCAGTTGCACTGAACGTTCAGTAATGCATGTGTGCTCAGAACATATTTTTAAATTTATCAGTGAATGGTGAGATTATGAGCAAATTAAACACAAAAGTGCAAGGTTCATAAAAGCCGTTGGACGTCGTATTTAGATGTCAGCGCCTACATGACACTCCTACAAATACTTTTAAAACCCCTGCACCACCGCTTCCAGCAGAAGCAAAGCTGCATCTAAAATCACGTCCAACCGCTGAACGCCCTGACAGCAGCCCGCAACCAGCCTGTCAGCAGTCGGTCTGCCACCTCCCTTCGCTGCCCGACGCTGTCGGGAACGGCGGCAAATTCGGCGAGGCGCGCTCACACGTGTTCGGCGGCGGCATTCTCACATTCTCACACGTGTGGCTGCCTGTTAACCGAACCCGTTCTGGCCATTTCGCCAGCACTTGGTGATTTTCCGCACAGCGCGGCCCGCCGGCTGCGGCTCTATCAGCGCGCAGCGGGAGCTCCTGCAACGGTCTCGAATAAAGCACCTTTTCATAAAAGAATTCCACCTATTGCCCCAGGGCAATGGGGCTGATCAACTTTAACACAGTCTCAGTAAAGAGACGAGAATGAACTGACGCGGCCGTGATGTACCACCCACCTGCGACCATTTGGCCGCCGTTTGTCCTTCACGGTTCGGCATTTCGCCGCTGCGTGTTGCGCTAAGCCAGTCATCATTTCTTCTCATTCCGCCGAATGGGGCGCCAGATCTCTTCAAGCATTACGCTGGAGAGCTCGGGCTTAAGGGCGCTCAAACTGCCCTCAAGCAATCTGTTTCCGTTCAGACGTTTCTGCAGTTTCCGGCGTGGGTCGCGTGAGAAACAGCACCTGTGGACGCTGTGGAGGCCGAGTTTTTGTTCGTCGCGAGCGTCTCCTCCAGACAAGATTGCCAGCCGCACCTAATGGCTTTCCCATTCGGCACAGCGGCTGCTTACGGACGGTTTTTGCAGATGAGCAAAAAACCGTCCCATATATAAATGCCCGGGAATAGCCATGCGAGGTTGATGCTAGCACGGTTTTTGTGCCGTTTCTCCGCAGACTTTCCGACATTTCTAGCCTTTCCTTTGTTCCGTTGCAATATCCCGTACATCAGACTTTTTGCGCGGCCGCAAAAACAAAATCCAATAAGTGCTCCACGACGTGGCGAGGATTGTGAACTGCCTGATATATACATGAAAAAGCCATTGCTTTTTCTGCTCCCCACAGAGCCACTGATCCCGTGAAGCTGGTCGCGTTGTTCTGCCCTGCTCCCGTTCCGACCGGCCTCGCACCGCCACCATTATGCTGTCAGCTCGGACGTCCAGGCCTCCGAGAAGGAAGCGGCGGCCCGGTCCGGAAACAGGCGACCGGAGTCCTGACGGCAGCCGTCGGCGACGCGTGACCGCCCCGACGGATCACGGACGCCAGCCGCATCCAGCGGAGGTCGGCGTCATCAGGGACAGCTGACTGGCAGCCAGCGGCGTGTCGCAGCAGCTGACCCCTGCAGCAGTCTGGCTGCCGTCCAGCTGACGCGGCCGACGGACCAAGGCGGGCGTCGCCGTGACTGCTCCGCGCGCACAGCTGGGAGTCCCCATCACAGCGACCGTCAGACTGTCGCGGCACGCGGGGTCGACCTTGCTTCGTGACGGCGGCCGTGAGCACCCAGACAGCGTCGGTGCAGGCTTTCCGCCGCGTGCTCCGCCACGCGCCATCTGTCGCAACGACCGTCCCGGGGGCGCTTCGTCATTTAACCGGGACGAATTAGCATTTAAAACCGGCACCATTACGCCCGAAACGACGACCACCCCTCGTCGGGGGACCCGAGAGAAAGCCGATCCCCTCCGCCCGGCCCCAGGCACGCGCCGCCGACCGCGCGACGCCGCCGCCAGTTTCGCAGCGCCGCTGCCGACGCAGGCCCGGCGCCGCCATGGGCAGAATCGATAGGCCGCCGGCCGGGGGGCAGGGCGCAATTGCGCCGCCGGCGCCCCGTCGCTCCCGTCGAGGGCCGGCCGGCGGCGGACGCGCTCGACGCGACGATTCGACGACCGACGGGCTGGCCGAGGACGATCCGAAGGCAGTCAGTCTGGCTCGAGGGATCGAGGCCGATCGCAAACAGCACAGGGCAGCGCGAGTTTGCAGCAAGAAGCCTGTCAGACTGCAGAATTACTCGCTAAAATGTATAAAAAGGACGCGTAACGGTCTCACATGCAAAAGACGGCTGCGACCATAACGCGAAAAGACGCTAAAAACTTCGCTAAAAGCGCTACCTCAAGAATATGTTTCACCAGATCGGTGGCTCCAAGGCGATAATTTCGCTGGATCTACTGATTCATTGTCTCCATCTACTTCCCACGGCTGGTCATTATACCAATACCTGAAACGCCAACCACTCGACCGCATACGCAGGCATTGCCACCTATAACCAGGAAACACTGTCTGGTGATTCAATGCAACTTAATTATTTATATTTTCGCATGAAGAGCGCTCCCCGACATTTTTAACAGTTCTGGAGTCCATCATTACAGCTCAAAAACCAGACCAGAACTCTCGTTTTCAGCAGGACGTCAGGTAGCATCCGCGCCGTCGGGGTGGCGACACACCAGCCAAGTGGCACGGGGCGGCCCCGGTTACACCGCAGCCGCGCCCGGGGCCTTCCTGCAGTGGTGAGCGGGGGGAGGGGAGGCGGATGTCGTCCATAGTCCATCCCTCGGCGGCCGCCGTTTTTGGTGCGCTGTTTATGTTGGCGACGCTGCCGCCGTTTGTCACTGTCCCGCCGGCGCCGCTGTCGGCGCTGAGGCCCCTCGTCGTCCAGGAGGGGCGGCCGCGGCGCGAAGCCAGGCACGAGCCGAGACGGCCGCGGAGCTTCCGCTCAGCGGTTCCCACGGCGCCCACGGCCCGGGAACGGCGCGCCGCCCTGGGATAAGCCGGCCGGCCGGGGAACGACCTGGCAAGGCCGGAACCACGGACGGAGGACAGAGCGATGGACTCCGTCAACCCGTGAATCTGGGGAATCGCACGAGATTGGCGAGGGATGGGGTTATTTTCCAAGCAATGTACGACGCAACAGATGTTGAGACGGACACAACTCATGACTATTTCAGTTCTGATCAGCTTCTTCCGGAACATAGCGTCGTTGGCAAACCTCCACGCCGTGCTCTGCAACACAAAGATGTGCGCCATCACGACTTAACTTCATCCATTTCTCACACGCCCCGCCACGGCACGCACCGCTCCCGGCAGTACCTAGCACCGGCCGCCGGCCGCCGGCACCAGCTTACCTCGCCGAGCTCATCCGGCCGCCGCTCAACACCTCATCGACGACGGCGCTGTGCCGGTGGGCCCTGGCCGAGCGCGACCGCTGCAGAGGACGCCGCAGCGAGGCGCGCACCGCCTGCGCGTCGCCCGCGTCCACCAGCAGCGAGTAGCGGCGCTCAGGCGGCCGCAGCCGCCGCACCAGCACCGGCACGTACGCCAGCCGGTACTCGGCGGCCGCGGCGGCCCGCTTCGGCGGCGAGCGCGGCGCGTCCACGAACGTCAGCATGGCGGCGCTCCCAGCGGTCAGCACGCGGCGACACGGCCGGCCGCCCCTGCAGGATGCACTCCGTCGGCGGCGGCGGCGGCGAACGCAGGCGGTGGACGCGGCGCGGGCGGCGGCGGCGCGCGGCGGCGGACGTCTGCCGACCGCCGCCGCCGCCGCCGCCGCCGCCGCCTGGGAACGGCGCGCCCCTGGCAATCCAGCGTGACTTCGACGGCAGCCCGACCGGAAACTGCGGCCATTTTCTCGCGGCCGGCGGAGTGGCGGCAAAACACCTGACCGCTGCCGGCGCCGGCGGCGGCAGCCGCGGCGGCGGGTGCCCGTCAGGTCGGGCAGATGACCGGAGGATGTCCCGAGACAGCGGACCGCCGTGACGGTCCAGGAAAGCGCTCAGGGCAGAGGGACCGGGCCTGCTAGCGTACGCAGCATCGTGACAAATGGCCGAGCTGCCGGAGATAATAGGCCACGGTCCACGGGTGACAAAGGCTCGAAACGCAGGCCGGCCTGGGGCGCCGACGGGTTGGAACGATCCAAAAACACACAGTTCGTGAAGGTTAACACGACGTTTCATTTCGGTTCCGCCAGGAACGCCAGTGACCGCGAACGCGCCCAAACGCAGTCTTACTTTCCGTTGCGCTGGATAAAACTCTTTGCGGAAGTTCGCACAGGTGAAAGCATGGACAAAGAGCCCGTAAGTGCCGGCGAGCCGACTGGAACAAAGGCTGCACGGTGTTCGGTCCCACGGCCGCGGCGCCCAGCGACCGGGCGGCTTCCGAATGGCGGCGCCGTGCCGCCATCCGCCGCCGCGCTCATGGTCACTCTCATCGGATTAGCATCGGTCTGGCGTCCGGCCCCGTTCACGAATCCGGCCGAAGATAGACGGCATGACTCAGCGACGAAGGCGCCTCGCTTCGCATCACACGAGCCGGAATCATTTCCGCGACCTTCAGAACGGCAGAGGTTCCAATGAATTGCAGTGAATTGCAAGAATCAGATTCGTGCGGGATTCCGATGAAACAAACGGAACGCTGGGTCATCGTCCACGAAAAAGCGGAGGCAAAAAGTTTGAATCGAGCTGACCACCGATCCTGCCTGTCATCTACAAAAACTGTCACATTCCTTTGATAAAAAGGCAGCCCGCTCGCGCTGCAGCATATCCTTCGATAACGACGCACAGGTCGCCGTGTTTCTTTGTGTCTGACGATGGCACGGAGACCAGCCTGACAAAAACCAGCTCATCGCCCAACAACTAGCCGTGTCCAGCGGGTGAACCGCGGCACACCGTGACCCAACGACACCCAGGATCCTGGACAGTCACCGGCCGAGCAGCAGCGCCGGGGACCACACCGCCGCAACGGCGTCTAACCCGGCCCGGCTCGGCCGGTCTGCTGTTCCGCTCGGCTGGGAAAACCGCGGCTCGGCCGGACGGGACCGCTTGGGCCGGGCCGAGGTCGGCCGCCGAGCTCGGGATCCGCCCCGCGCGGCGGCCGCTGACGGCGGCGAAACACGGGTCACGGAGCGACGGCCGGCCTCGTGTTAACTCTGCCGCCGACAGAGCAGGGGCGGACGGTGATCGAGGACGGAGGGACGACCGGCCTCCTGCCGACCTTTCCGGCTTCCCGCCAACCGTCCCAGTCGGCAGGACCGGGAGGGTCCGCCTTCCTCCCGACCTCCCGCTGACCCCGCCTTCGACAGAGCACGGTCGAACGGCAACCGAGCACAGAGCGACGACACAGCCCAGCCAGACGGCGGAGCCCGACACGTCAGCACGGCCAAGAGGCACCACAGCAAGGCCTGGAGGCGCATTGGCGCGGCCGGACGGTGCTAGAGGAGAGAACGCACGGACACAGTCCTCCCTACGCCCGCCTCCATCCCAACGACGAAAGTCGCCCAAACGACAGCGCAGAAAGGCCGCACGGCCCACGGCCGCCGTGGGAGGCCCTCTCCAGGGGCGCCGGCGAGGAGCACCGACGGCCGGCTCCGCTCGGCACGGCGGCCGGAGTCGCCAACTGAGTCACCGGCTGAGTCACCGGCAGGCCAGTGGGCGCCCGTCAGGCACGGACAAAAATTGCCCGGTCATGGGTCACGGAGCGCCGACGGACGCCCGAGTCACGGGTCACGGAGCGCCGACGGACGCCCGAGTCGGAACTCACGGAACGCTGATGAAAGGCCGAGTCGGGATGCCAGAACTCATGGAACCCGGACGGACGGGAGTCAGGGCGGCAGGGGAGGCTGCTGTGCGAGCACGGCGGAGTCCAAGTCTCCTGGTTGGGGACGCTGATGGTGGACGGAGTCCGGACCCAGGTAGCACTAACAGCACGGAGCACTCTCAGTTTGGTTCCGTTGGGGAGATACATGAATAGGTTCTGAGTATGGACAGCAAGTAAAGTCGGTTGCGTCATCCTGCAGCACTGCAAACGTGCCATTTGACGACATGGTTAGCACTGAAAATGTATCACTGACGATGTGGTTAGCTGCAATGGCTATAACGGGTCGTAACCTCGAACTACCCTTGCAAAATTGTGACTGATGGGCTTCAGAAGCAACTGACCAGTATTGAATCTGGTGCACATTACGAAAACCCGACAATCCTTCCAGTCACGCCAAACCGCTGCAGAAGCGCAGGCCGCTGTGCCAGTTCAAAAAACCAACCACGGCTTCAGGGAGAGCCAAAGAGGCCCCCATCACGGGACTGAATCAGTCGCCGACACTTCTCGGAAGGCGAGGGTGTGTTGAGTGAGCCCGAGGGGTCTACGTCGGGCGACGAGTGAGCCCGAGAGGACTATATCTAGACCGCTGAGTGATCCGTTGCACTGGCTCCAAGTCGATCCTTTCATCTTTGACCTTGTTTACGACTCAGGGTCATCCTCGACGAAATAGCCCTGCAGACCCCCTCCCCATCCCCACCTCCCATCATCTCTGCACAGTCAGCACACCACTTCGTCTTGACCAATGCATCTCACGGGAGATGTATGTGAACAAAGCCAGCTCAAGAGAAGAACACACGGTGTTTCGGCGTGGATTGTTTTGACGACTACGTTTTGAAAACAAGGCGAAACGGACCTGAACGAAAGGAATTTAGGGTCAATGGTACGTTAATGAAACGCTTCTACGAAGGCCAATGCACTGAAAGACGGTCTGGCGTATGCGTACCTGATCATCTGAAGATACACTGTGACAATGAACTAGCGATAATAAAGTAATGTAACAAAAACAATAAAAACCGGAACAACTACGTGTGGATGGTCATCCGGTGGCCACTTCATTTCTATGGCATGGCGAACATTTCTTGTCCGTGTGACAACACACAAGTCACGTCAAACATAAATACTGAACGGCGCGTCGCTGTCAGACATTTCAAAGCAACGCCGGAAGCTTTCATGGACGCACAGAAAGCGCAGTCGGCGCCCACGCGGTGCGGCTCTTCTGCCTAATAAATGGTGAGCGCCAACGCGTGATGCACTATATAGAGGGCGGTGTGCGGTTGAAGGTCATCACGCGATGTTTTTATCGTGCTCGACAGGGCCATAGATCACCAGTGCGGACAGCCACACGCGATATTGCTAGCTCTCAGCTTGCGGTTCTCGCACAGTGCCCCCCCCCCCCCCCCCCGAGTCATTCCAGGCAGGGGCTCTGTTTCGTCTCCGTCCGGAGCTGTTCCTGCGTAACCCACCACCGCGACCAGCACCACCAGGGTCAAGAACTACGATCCCTCCGGTCTCCGGCTAGTCAGGTTGCGGCGATGGAGCGGAAACATGGCTGATGATTGCCAAAATGCGGAAAGAAACCTCCACATTGATGGAGTTTAGTCAATTCGATTAAAAACAACGGCTTTAAAAGAACTTTCAGACACCACAGCCTATGTCCCTTCGCATGTGCTTGATCCTTGTATATCGGCTGTACGCCAATCATCATAAGTGCTGCATCCAAAACGAAAAAATCCGATCATCAGACAGATAGACCACTCGCCGGTAACAAAGGAAGGAGATTACTGAGATAACAATGTGGACAGCGAAAACCACAACTGCATATTGATCTGAAATCAGCTGCTGGCTGGATCACGATAACACACTCTTGTCCGGAATTTCCCTGGCGACAGTAAACTGTCGCAAATCGCCCGCCCTGAACGGCGAGTGTGTGCGTGAGCTCTGATTTCTCTTAATTGGTACTATTTTTATCCGGCGCTGGAAACCCCAGCCAGCTGCAGGCGAACTGAGAGGTATTTTCCATAACCTTCACGTCGTTACGATCCTGGAGCAATGTCAAGGTCCAATGGCGGACATTCACGCCACATGACAAGTTTTGGACCTGCCCGGAATGACGATGAATTTCTGAAATCCTGTTTGCTGAATCTTTAACTTCAAGACACATCACTGTGTTCGTCTTCACGCTGTGGAATATTTGATCAAGAAAAGTCTATCCATCCAACAGACATTGTCCTAACAAAACGGAACATTTCGTAAACAGACTGCCTTTTCGTTTGGTTTGGGTCGATTCTTTCTGCGTGTTGCTGATCTAACAAAGGACTTTTTCCGCTGGTAAAAAGCCTTATCCCGCGAGACCTGCACCAGAAGCCACTTTGTTCTTCACGCTTCGTTTTACGGCTGAGTTTGCGGGGCAAATTTACCGCCCTGGGAAAGATGGACGGACGGTGTTATTGCAACGGTACCCGCAGCACTAAATTATTACCAAAAACCATAGCCATCCGGAGAAACACCTTCGCCGTTCGGCGGCTGCATAAACAGCGGCAGAGGCACCGAAGATGCAGTCCGTCACGGCTACCGAAAGCGGTGAAAATAGCATGGCTGAATCATGAGCGAGTTTCTCGATGGCAGCTATCTGGTGATGGTCAGCAACGTTCTGACGCAATGATCGCACAGAAGACACTAGACGAGGGAGGTTCGATGACGAGGTCCTGACGGCGGAGGCCCGATGCAGTGATATGATTCCGGGCACTGGGCCGTGACGCGACCACCTTCATTCCTGTACCCTGCCCCGCTACCAGAGCTGGGTCATTCGCCAGTCCACCACCTGTCGAAGTTGAATCTGTGCAATCCTTCGGTCCCCCTCCACCTAGAGCCGCGTCATTCGTCATTCCTCACTTTCCCTGGGCTGTTCAGTTCGTCATTCCTCACTTTCCCTGGGCTGTTCAGTTCGTCATTCCTCACTTTCCCTGGGCTGTTCAGTTCGTCATTCCTCACTTTTTGGCCCCTTCCCCCGGTTCAACCCTCGATCCCCTCCCCCGGAGTCAGGCCATCCGTCGGTTCCCTTCTCCTGGGTCAAAGGACCACCCTTTGGTCCCCTTTCTCCCAGGGCCGGGTTGCCTCTCGATCCCTCCCGCGGAGCCAGGTCATCCGTTAGTCCCCCTCTTCTGGGTCACCGGATCACCCCTCGGTCCCCTCCCCAGAGCCAGGTCATCCCTCGGCCGCCTCCCTCCCGCGGTCACCTCTCGGTCTCCGCCTCGACCGGAGCCGCGGCGGTCGCCGGTTGCAGGGCGGCCGGCCGTCTGCGGCGCCGCCGGCTCGCGCAAACACCGCCGGCGTGTGCACCCATGAGGCCCTGATGTTTGCGCACGCCGGCGAGGGCCGACCCGCGGGCCGACGCCGACGTCCGGAGCCCGGCACAGTCACGCCGGACAGACGGCTCGGAGGCCCGACTGCTGACTGCTGGCTGTCAGTCCGCTCCGGCCCTGAGGCGGAGGGGCAGCCATTCGACGGACGGCGCAGTGTCTTCGCCGTCCACGGACGGAGGAAAGGAATGCAAAGGTTGCCAGTGCACCATGGTGCCCATGCCCAGTGCAGACGTCACGTCGTCTAGCGTGCTCACCAATCCTCGAGGAGTCGTGGGCGAAATGCTTGGGGTTGGCAAAGGCGATGAGAGGCCAGTCTAGACTGTTCTGGTCTTAATTAAGGTGCTTTGACACGTTAGTCACGGCAATCAAAGCAATTGAGACAGTTAGCTCTGCAAGTCTTGTCCACTTATCATATTCGGCAAGATGTATGCATGGCAACAAACTCGCAGTCGCAAATGTGCACCTTAAACAGTGACCCAACCTTTGGGATGCTTAGATTGAGTAGCCCATTAAGCCAAAAGTTGATTCGAATTTGGAACGATTATGATCTGGGAATTATCACAATGACTGGAGTCGTCACCGTTGCTTTGGATCACCCGATTCTTGTGCGCAAACATATGCTTGGTCACATACCACTAGTTTTTACTGGATGGTTACACAGCCCGGACCTTTTCAAATGATGTCAATGAGTTCGAAAACCGTACTCGTAGCAGCGCAAGTCGTGCATTTTGTTGAGGTTTTTATTTCTTTGTATTGGATTGCATTATATACATACATACACACATACATATACATGTATATATATATATATATATGTATTACATTGGATTACATTGTATCACACACACACGTGTATATATATATATATATATATATATATATATATATATATATATATATACGTAGTGTGAACAACCGTCAGATATCTTCACGCGATAACCAGAATGGGAGGCTTTGACGCTGTGCGGTTCTACAACCTCTCAAAACGCATTTGTACCAAGTCGCCCCTGAGTCATGACAATATTGTTTACAGGAAACACTCTAAACATCAGAAAGCGGGCGCACGCAATACCAGCACGTAGAGATCGTAATTTAAGACAGATAATAACTCCGATAATAACTCCGAAAGGCGTAAGGAACCGAGTCTCGGCAGCCTTTTGCCGGCCGGACAGGGCGCGGGTATCCGCAAAGCAGCGGCGCCATCACGTACACCGGCTTTTGTAGCCTCGCAGCGTCTGCCGCGGCAAAACTGGCTCATGGGCGCGCCGCGGCCGCCCGACATCCAGAGACGAGCAGCGCCGAACACCGCAAAAACCACGGCCGGCGCGGCCGCGCGTGCGCCAAACGGCGGTCGGCGCCCGCAGCGTTCAGCTGGCAAAAAAGGCTCACGGGGTTACCGAAGCACCCACAGGTGACGCGGCTCTTCTCGTCACCGACCGACCGAGAGCGCCGCCACGAGGACGTCTGAGCAAAAACGGCCAGTCGCTCGGCCCGCCCGCGCGATGATAAGGCACTTGACCGGGTGAGTCAGCCACCTGCAAACAGAATCGTTTTCGCGCCGCGGCGACGGCGTCCTTGACTGGTCCTCGCCGCGTCGTCATGGCGACGGTTCGGCAGCGCCATTCAATGGCCAAAGCGCGGTTCTGCTTCATTCGCTTCGTAAATCGCCGAAGCTTCCGTCGCGTGGAGTGCGCGCATCAAGGCGCACCGGCGAAATCAATGCGTTTGGGAGGGCCGGTGCGCCATGAATTACGCTCAAGCCGCGCAGCTCGCTCCGTGACGGGCCCTGTTGAGCCGCTCCCACCCCTCGACGGTTCGATCCGCGTGCGAGCCTTATTAAAAATCCATACGCGGCGGCGGTCTGCCGCCGCACGGTCGGGAAGTCCCGCGCCAGGCGGGGGGCCGCTGCGGTGTATCGGTGTTTACAGAATCGACGGGATCGCGCTGCGAGCTCGGCTCCGCACAGGGTGCCAGCGGCGGCAGCGGCCCGCGACTCGAGCCTACCACAGCTGGACCCCGCACCGCGTCCGTATATAAGTCACTGGATCAATGGCCCATCATCGGAGGGGCGGGAGCCCGCGGCGGTGTGCGTGACGACACGTGTTCCGCGTGCGTGGCGCACGTGCGCGGGTGTGCGTGGCCTCCCGCGGACGTGCGCGGGCCACGAGACCTGACAAACGGCCTGACGTCGCCGCCGACGATCCGTAATTGGGCCCGGTCCGGCCGGCTGGCGCCCAACAGCTGACGGGCTCTCCCGCGCGGCGGCCATCGAACAATGCCACAACGGCAACAATGCGTCACAAATGCAAACAATGCGCGTACTGACGGGACACGACCGCGTCGGGACGGAAAGCGACGATCCGCCGGCGCCATCGGCGTGCTGGCGGTGGACGAGCTGGGAGCAGGACCTCTCCCCGCCGACGGCGGGGACGGCAGCGACCACAGCGAGGGCTTTGCAAGTACCATCCCCAAGCAGCTGTGGAACGGACCGCACTGAAGGCAACGGCTAGCTCTTCCGTCATGTGTTGCTTTGGAAGTCGTGCAGTCGACGTAAGAGTGGTAAGAGGAGAATGCCTCCCGTTTTGGCCCACATAAAGCAGCTTTAAAACTCAAAGTATAATACGGCATAAAGCAACCGAGCACGCGAAAACTTCTACACCGGTCAAAAATGATTCTACGTGCTGTAAAATATGGCATATAGCTTCTTTTCAACGAATTCTCAGACATACTCATAAAGTGCCCCCAGTACAGAGGTAGCGCTGACGTCGTGCTGGACGTCAAATGACAAACCAAACGTATTAGCGTTTTAACAGACCGTCCGACTCCTGATAGCATCGTCTCTCGTGGCGCCCAAAGTTGCTGTTCTACTGAGCCCGAGTGATCAGCCTGATCAGCCTGATCAGCCTAAGTTCTGCAGACATCGAGGTCACAGCTGCTCCCGCGCATTCCCTGTCGCGCCCAGCTTCCACTGCGCCCTGAGCCGTCCGCGGGCCCGCTGACGCGCGCCGCGTCACTCTCGCGCCTCCCGGAACGGGCCGCCGACAGCGCCGGTCCTGGTGACGCTCTCCGCTAACGCCGCGGCCGCGATGCGTCATCAGAGGGGTCGCAGCTGCGTCCCCCGTTAGCCGTGACGCCTGAGTGATCCGGGGCCGCCGTCGAGTGGCGTGTTCTGTCCGTGGAGAGTCGCGGCTCACCCCGCTGGCGGCGAGCATGAGGACCAGGAGCAACATCGAGCGGGGCTGACGCTGTCACGTGGTCAGGAGGCCCAGGAGGCGGTCCGACGAGGGACATTCGCACGAGAGTTCGGCTAAACAGTCACACGCCCGCTGCCTACCAGCCGACCAGCATCCAGCATGGTGATGCCTACCAGCATCACGTGGCGGGTGCCGGTGCCAGTGATGCCAGTGCCAGCACCCGCCCCAGGATCTTCTCGAGTCCACGTCCGTCCCGACGCCGGAATTCTGGCCTATCTGCCGCCGGAGCGGGGCGCCGCGGCGCCAGCCGGCCGCGGCGGCCCGGCGCCGCGGGGTGTTGACGTGCGGCCAGCTGCCGCCTGGCGCGGGATTAATCTGCCCGGACAGCCTGCCGCCCCGCCGGGAGCTGGCCGCTCGGTCCGCCCGGCCACGACAGGCCAGGCCAGACCGGACTGGCCCAGACCCTGGGGGAGATCATTCCAGCCTGACCTGCCGATCCCGTGACAAACTGGGACAGGGGCAGACTCTGGGAGAGACCCTTCAAGTTTGATCTGAACACCTCGCGGCTAGACGGGGACAGACCAGACCCCGAGAGAGGCCATCCCAGCCCGGTGCCGCCGTCTCCGTCGAGTGGAAATGGGAGATCATTGACCGAGGGCCTTGCGATATGAAATCTGCCTCCCGTCAGTCGCCTGTGGCGGGCAAATTCGTCCGCTTCGAGCCGCCGAAACGACGTCTCGATAACCCGCTGGAGAGTGGGTCTCGGAATTGAAAAGCGATCCCCGACGCTTACGAGACTGCGGAACCGTTTCCGGCACCAGAACGGAGACGGTCGACCGACATGAAGTCGAACACGGTCGCCATCTGAGACGAGGGCAAGACCGGCCTGACGTCAACCTTAAGCGCCTAAACAGGACGTGAAGTGTTATTCAATTGCTGTTCTCGACGAGGTTCATCCCTCCGTACCACGACGTCTTCAGGTATGCCACATCCTGGCTCTCAAGGCACTGATGCTCCCCGGCACTGGCAGAGTGTGGCTCTGCACTTTCACGGACAGCGAGAGAGGACGCGAGAGAGAGGGGAAAGGGGAAGGACCCGCCGCTGAAGGAGGGGGTTACGGTCGATCCTCGATTCCTCCCCGCAGCCCCTGTCTCATCAGGGGTCTGTCCCACCACGTCGGACGCAGTTCATTACAAGGCGCTAACAGGGGGAATCGGCAGACCAGCAGACGGCGGCGACGGACGAGCGGCAGCGGATGGGCCGTGGCCCCTCGTGCCAGACCACACCGGCTGCAGGCAATGTGATTCAGTATTGTGTCGCTAAAAATTGGGCCACCAGTTATTGACCGTAAAGATAAGAGTCGCCAACGGCCAATATGGGAGGCACAGTCGGTCGAGCCCGAAGCCAGAGGATGCCACAATGCCAGCCAAAAGTTACTAGGCCAGGGGCCATATGTGACGTTATACCGTACGTCTGTGCCGCGAACCCGAGCGACCACTTGTGGCTTCTCTTGTTGACAACGTGCGCACTTCGGAAGCTGCCTTCCACAGGCCTTGTAGTTGAAAGAAATACAAGGTTCTGGTACACGTCTCAACATCCTGCCACCTCAATGATTCACACGGTCGAAGATTCACATTGTTGCGGTAATCAGCTCATTTGCACGATGCTGTTAGATACTTCGCCAGGACAGCGGTCCCGCTAACGAACAAACGCCCGGAACTCTTAATGACCTTGTCGGACTCGTCATCTCCATATTTCCCCGTCGGAGTTTGTAATGCGATTCCGTGAAATTGGCCGCCAAATGAGCGTCTGGACGGCAGGCAGTTCTCGCTCGGCCTGGATTTATGTTCAGCCCGGCCGACGCAACAGCCGGCCGCGGCGCTTTAATGCGCAGCCGAGGCGGAACCCGCCGGGCAACAGTCGTCCCAGCGACAAACGGCGGGCCCCTCGGGGAACCCGGGCGGCGTCGACGAACGCCTTTTCCGGCGTCCGTGGAGGTTCGTGTTCTGAACATATGCGGAGACGCCTTTCGGGTGCTTCTCACGCGAGAACTTCGGGCGAGCACCGCGAGCAGGCCCAGCAGGTCCTCCGTTCAGCGGCAATGTCACTGCTCACCAGCAGATCTACCGGCTCGCACCGCCAGTGTCTATTTGAGCTCTGATTTGAGGTTCGGGATTCGAGAGCGCGGGAGACGCGCCTCGCGAGCCGAGACCGTGGGGTCGCGGCCGCCGAATCGCCGAGACGTCCGGGAGCCAGCGATGCTGTCGGCACGGCTGATCAGATTTCAAGATATTCTCCCTCGACCGGGTGTTTACGGCGCGGCCGCCGGTCCCGGGCGCGACTCCCGCGGCCGGAGGCCGGCAGCTGGACTCGCATTCCTCGCAGGCTCCGATGCCGGGCACGTTCTCACGAGCGCCGGCACCCGCTTTGTAATCACGGCCGGCTGCAGGAGGGTGCTCGGCTCCGGGCGAGAGCAAGCTCGGAGAACAGAAGTGCAGAGGCGTGGTCGGACGTATGGTCGTTTCCATCGGGTATGGGAAGAAACCTTCTTTTCCGCACAGTTTTCTTGCCAGTTACTCGGCGGAAATTCGCGTTACCCTGGTACCAGTGGGGAGCTGACGCTACCGAGACGACGAAGCTGTCCTAGCTGATCCCGCACGGCACGGACATCAGGCCTCATCAGACATCAAGACAGGGACGGACACCGTGCTGCCAACAGACGGCCGGAAGGGCAGCGAGGGGAGGCAATTGTCTCGGGCCGGAGCGCTGTCGCGGGCGTGGGCGTGTCGGTCTCTCGCGCTGCCCCATCCATCAGCGGCGGCGGAGCTGCCAAATGGCTACGTGACCGCCAGCCAGGCAGGCAACCGTGCGGGCACTGTTTAGCATCCTTCGCACATGACCGAGGCAGTTGGGGAAGGTCGGACTCAAGGGTGGGCGTCTGAAAGTTGGGAGGGTAAGAGTTACCGAAAGACAAGGTGAGCGGAGGCTTCGTGAGAGAACCAGACCGTCTTTCCCCAAGACGTCGGAGAAAAAATCCAGTTTATTCGAGACAGTTTCTGCGAAGCCAGATTGATTACACGTCGTTAATCCGAACCAGGAGGCAGAACCGCTGCGTTATTAGATTTCCTCGAATAGACGCCTCCAGTGCAATCTTCACCAGGCCGCTACTGAAGCGGCTATCTATATCCCGAACCTGCGCCGCAACGCCCACAGTCGGGCTTCACAAACACAGGACAGTGACGTGGGCGGTGACGGGACAGGCGCTGGCAGTAGCCGGATCGGTACCGCAGGGACGCAGATGATAACGGATACAGATGTCGCACAGTCCAGACGGCCTGGAGTGGGATGACGAGGATTAAGGCGCTGACATACTGGAAGCAGATGGTTATGGAACCCGAGGTCTTTCAAGGGCAATGTTCCACCTTAATCGATATTTCATAAAGATTTACTTGTGTCGAAATGTTTCGCATCTTATGTTTTTAGCGCTAGCATTTCTGAGTGCTGTCTAGAAGCAGAGGCGTAGGAACGTCTCAGAAAGTGGGGTGCAAAGCCAATTTTCAAGTCGATTCTTTCCATCCATCGCCATAACGTTAGTGTTCAGCATTCTCGGAAAGCGGGGGTGCCATGGCACCTACGACCCCACCCCGTTCCTACGCCTATGCATGGAAGCATTATATATAGCGAGTGAAGAGCTGTATCCTGACGCCACCGGTTCAGGATGACGAAATACGGGTCTTCTGCATCGTTCACTAGTCTGTGTTTCCTCATGTCGTCACACGACAGCTCACAATAGGATACGCAAGAGCAGGGCACACGGAAAATTCGCGGGAAATGGCTTTGAAACTCCGTAAACATAGATTTCTGAGGCAGCATCTGTGTGAGCAATTGATTTTTGCTACCCCAGACAAGACTTAGATACGAGCAGCATCCCCTTCAATACCGGGTCGTAGATCTCGGTGGACAAACCGAGGCGCCGTAGTCTCGGAGGCTGAAACCGTTCGGCCCGCCCGGAAGCGTTCGGCGGCAGACAGCGGGAAGGTCACCACGTGCTCCGAATCCCGGATCGTTATCTGTTCGGCGCGCGCGGCGCTTACGAGGGGAGCCGGCGGCGGCGGCCCTGGCGTCGGCGCGGCCTTGCCGGCGGTCCCGCCGAACAATGCCGGAGACGGTCGCCATGGCAACGGTCAGCGCGACGCATCCGCATCGCCGACCAGACGCAGGTGAGTCACGGTGCTGCCGCCCGCTCTCCCACGAGCCTTTGTCGCCCGTAATTGAAATCGTGGGACTGTTTGAGCGCGTGTGTGCCCGGTCTGATGGTTCGTCCGCGTCGGTCGGTGCGGACCGCCGGCGAAGAGCACTCTCACGTCCTGCTGCGTGATGCTGGCAGTGGCGAGATGGCGTGGGCGTGGCGCGAATCCCAGCCCTGTTGGCCACGATCAGTTTACGGCTATTCAAGGTCAGGCGCTGCGGCGAAATGGTCCGAGTTTCTGCCCGCGTCGCGTGCACCGAGCCGTGACGTAAAAGCATCGTTTTACAGTCCACTTCGACACTTGGCATATTCGGCGGTAGATGCTTCCGTAGCCATGATGAGCGTCCGGGACAGGCAAGGAACGACACTTCCGCCCGAAATTGCCATCCGACCCGGCCATGAGTCATCGTCTCGCGCTCTCCTGGGTTGTTTGGAACCAGCTGGGAAATCCTCGTTAACACCGCACAGTAAAAACCCTCAGGTAGAAACAGGTTTTTCTGACGACGAACAGCTGTCTTCGGATCAAGTTAACAGGCCGCGAATGAGAACACGGTCAGCCCGACGAAAAATTGTACCGCGGCTGATAGCATGAAATCAGGTCACCCGAATAAATAAAGCAGCCAGCAATTTCGAAAACATAAATAATCGCGCACTTGACTGACAAGGCGCAAGGGCACTGGTTCGTCTAGAAAGCCAAACAGGCACCAAAAAAGCAGGGGGATCTGCCGAGGGAAATGCGTCTCGACCGTCCAGGCCATTCTGCACCTCGCCCCTCAGTGCTTGCCAAGATACGACAATTGTAGCGCACGGAGATGCAACAAATGCCGGGAGCTCGCAAACCAAATAACCCTTACACAGTTTCGTACTCTTTGGAACCATTCCTTCATCCCCTGACGTCAAAGTCCCCCATTACGAAACAGTTCGTGTGCGGGACTGTTCCCTGCACTGTCGGGTGCGTGTCACCAGGAAGGGGGGGGGGGGCATCACAGCAGCGACTCAGTCAGCACTAATGCCCTGGGACTGATCACTCGGGCAGAGGTCGGCAAAACGACAGGTGGACGCCAATCAGGGTAATGGAATCTACCCGAAAGCTGCGGCTGATTCTGACAAGAAATGCAGTGGCTGTACAGAGTTTACGTCGTGTCGTGTCAGTGTCGCTGGTGAACACAGGGTGGGGGACTGTCCGAATGGGTCCCTTTGACCCACATAACAATTCCAGTCCCATTAGTCGTGGTGCGTGAAACATCACTTCGTGGTCGTTTGGGCCACCAGGAGCAAATTATCCTGTAAAATTTATCAATGCGCGTTCGTGATATTTGAAAATAACCATGAATCCACGACACTTGGAACATTGGGCAGTATGGGGTGCACTCACACGCATCTAGAACGTCAAGCCCTATCGTGGAAATATCAAATCTTGACAAACAGGCACACGGCTCAAAACATCTACCAGAAATGTAACGCCTGGTCATTCCCGACAAAATGGTCCCATTTTGTCTCCGGAACAATGTGATTCATCTTTCACACAGCAGCTCCAATGTATATGACCGGTTTGAAGTTTGGTCTCCTTTTAAAAACAATGCGGGGACCAAAAGGTAAAAAGCTGACCACAAAAAGCGCGCAGTCGGCAGCCCTCGAGGCGTCATCCAGCCGACGCAAACACGCGTAAAACAGCCGTCCGCCCCGATCGAGGGCGTCTGTTGGCCAGGCGGGGCGGGGTGAGCCGCAGGGGTCAGAGGTGGCGACCCCCGCCGCCGGGTCGCTCCGTGTAGCGGAACAGCCCGGCTACACCGCCCGCGCCACCGCCCGACACCCGCCCGACGGCCGAGGAGTGTCCGTGTAGCGACAGCTCAGACACGCGCTGGAAGGCGTGCGGTCCTGTCCGACGGCGAGGGAACAGACTGCGGCGCGAGCCAGCGAGGCAGAGGTGCTGTTACTGCGTCATGGCTGACGGAACCAGGAACGAAATGGAAGGCCAGGTTGTATCGGGATCATGCATGTTGCCAACAGCAAAGTTTGCCAATGACTGTAAAAAATGAATTGTCAACTTTTAAGAACGAGCCGCCAAAGGTTCCGAGAAACTGAGCAACTGTGTGCAAAATCCTCGATAATTTTACGCGTCTGTTGCGACATGTTGGGAGATGGTGATCCAAAACATTAAACAGAAAGAAACATTTAAAAACGCAACATATTTTTTCCACGGCAATGAAATCCAATGTCCATCATCCATTCCATGGCCATTCGATGGTCCAGGCAGTCAGCGTTCTTACTGCAACACCAACAGTGTGCATGACACATACCATCATTCTGCCTGCTGAGGTTAGCAAACATGTCCGCATTACATATGTATGTGTATGCACGCCCCTCACTATCACACCTGCAGTGACAAAAACCACGGTACCCGCGCTGCATCGACTTATCAGAGCTCCATATCGTCTTGTAACTGGCGATTGCACAAGATGCGGTACATAAAACGCCCCTCTTTGCAAGCGTCAATGAGAATACGATATCTGACACGGCTAGCATGGCTATCATTTCCTACCTTGTATGGCCACTCCTAACAGAAACGGCCGCGGTAAGCTGAGGCCACGGACTAGTCTAATTAGTCTGCTTTCTTTAGCTGAATAGACGGCGTGCAGCGAAGTTACATTTTGCAAGAGTATATTGGCATCTTAATGGCTTGCACATCACTGCGAAAAGAAAGAACATTTCACAATCTTACGATCACACAATGAACAAACATTCCACATAAGAATCGTGATGTTCTGTTGCTAGTAATAAAGACCGGCAGCCACGATTCCCTTGAATCAGAGACTTGGCACAGTTTTATCAAGCACTTTGATAATCCGCGACAGGGTGGAATGCTTTTCTACGATGCCGCGGTGGCCAGTTCGACTTTCGTGCAGTCGCATTAGCATTCAGCTGGCGCCCACCTAACGGTAAATCAATCAGAGGGCGCCCGCGCCGCACGGACGGCAGAATTCGGCGACCGACTCTGACGAGCCGCCGCCTTCGACCCACCGGAGCACATTCACGCCGGCGCTGGTCTCACAATTACTCGGCCCAGCTCGGCTCAGTGTCGCTGTGAAGGCCTGCGTCGGACGCAATGGCCTTGCATCGGACGTCGACCCTAGACCAGAATCTTTCGATACAGCGAAAGAAATACTTCGGCACACTTCTATACGGCGAGCGGCCGGCGAAGTCGTCGCCGTATTTCGCCGTAGACGGGCTCTGCAACCCGTGCAAGAAATTGGCCGTACCACGTCGAAAAAAACCGTGCGTTGCGCTTGTTCCACGTGACGTGACTGCAGGCGACTTCCCCATTCGGTGCCCGTTTCAGGCCACGAAGGTTGCGCAACGCGCTCGTAACGCACGAATTTCACCCGCGCTTGTAATAACCAAACCGGTGCCGGGCGCCGGGCCGTCCACGCCTGCCGTACCTCCAGCGGCCGTACGTCGGGCGTCAGCGGCCGTATTTGTGTTG
This sequence comes from Capitulum mitella, assembly GCA_030062745.1. Lineage (NCBI taxonomy): Eukaryota > Metazoa > Arthropoda > Thecostraca > Pollicipedomorpha > Pollicipedidae > Capitulum > Capitulum mitella. The sequence goes on along the minus strand of CP099850.1, from coordinate 2,247,110 downwards.
CGGAGCCGGCAGCGGGCCCGTGCGTGCTCGGCCGTCACCAGCGCCGTCACCTGATCCGACGCAGCGGGCTCGAATGTGGCGCGCGCCGCGGCTCGAATACATCACTGACGGCTATCTCACTGCAGGGGTCCGGGCGGTAGGGGGGGGGGGGCGAGGGGGACACGCGCGCCCGTTCGTGTGGTCCTGCAAGCGGCAGGATTGAGTGAGGGTAGCGCACCGTTCTAACGGATCGCCAAACACGACCGCAGCATTGCAAATGCAGACCTTCGTCATGGCGTTCCCGCGTAAGACGAGCACTAAACCACGAACTGCCGGAAATCCCCGCCCCGACGAGGATGGCGCGCACCGTGAGTGCCATTCTCCGAAACGTAATTAATTCGTGGGAGACTGGGAGCTCACAACGGCGGTTACGCGGTGTCGTTTAGACCACAGCTCCGGTGTCATGACACGCTGAACAATACTCGTCGGCGGACACATGACGATGCCAGCGCCGGTTGAGAAAGGCGCCGGCTGCGCGGCTGACCCGCCGCCAGAGCATGATCAAGGCGGCAGCCACTAACTTCGGTTGTCCAAAGCCAATGCGACACGCCAAGCGATGGCCGATAAACCATTTCGAGAAGTCCAGCCACCCGAAACAATCATATATTCAGGTGCCGGTGCCCAAAACGTGAGAGCGAGTAATTATCATTGTCCACCGTCCCATCAGGCAGTCGGAGCCCCTCTCCAAACGGGGTTTCTATCATCTAAACGGCAGCCCTTTCCGCAATAAGCGCGTACTCTCTTGCGAATGCGTCGGAAAGGGAGACATTTTATAAGACTGACATAAAGCCGAAGGCGCACCTTGGGTGACAAGCACATTAGACCGCAGGAGAGGTTGGCTTCCCAGCGCACCATGCTACAACAAGTCACTGCGGGCATCCACAGCAACGGCAAGCGAAAAAAATAAACAATAAACGACACTCCTTCGCGTGAGTAAGTTATCGTTGGTCCGGTAACGAATGCTGTACGAGTGCGTCTCGTCCCAAGCCACGGCGCATTCATTTATCATCTCGAGACCCTGCTGGCACCCGAGCTGAGGGCGCCAGCATTCTCTAATGGACGTTCCAGCGCACGATTTATCATGTCTGGCAGAAAGCCACAATGTGATATTTCGCTGTCTCGTCTCTCTATTGACAGGACGTCGTCGGTGCAGTGCATTGGAAAAGCACGAAATGTCGTACCGCGCCACCCGAACTGTTTGCTGTCACGCAGCATTACGACACATCAAATAACCCTCCCATTCGTGGACTGCCATCTTCCCAAAAGCACTTACGACATAACCAGCTAATACGTCATCGTCAAAGGCGCACCGCGAGATAAACAGCAATTCTATCCCGGTCGAGACACACAGTCATCTGTGTATCAGCCCATGGGGTAGGTGGGGCGGTGGCCATATGAACTCGTCAGCGATCCTACCCACTTTGAACAATTACATCATTTTCTCTATCGTAATGAGTGAAATGACACTGCCGGAAAAGGCTCCGGCTCTGCCTTCGAAAGCGTTCTTACACTGACGGACAGTTCTTGTCCTGCAGCCACTGTCACCGATCTGCAGCCTGGTTCCGGTCACAGCGCGATGTCATCGCAGACGCTCCCGGCAGCGGGCCGAATAATCGCCTATCCGTCTCTATCGGACCTCGGCCGTGTACCGGCAGCCGCTGCAGGCGCCGCGAGCTGGCTGAGCGGCGCGGCCGGCGGTGTTCGCGTGCGCCACGATTCCGCCCGCGCCAGTTCGGCTGCAACCGAACGCCGCGGCACCGCTAGAGCGGCAGCTGTCTTGGACGGGTGGCGACCGCTATCTGCGCGGTCAGCAAACACCCTCGACGATCGCGAGTTCTGCCGCTTATCGGACGATCGTTCAGGGTTCAGCTGAACGTGAGGAGTCGGCTTTTCTCCTGGCGGAAATCGCTGGCGACGATTTCCGCCTATGTTTCATGTTCTCCAGAAGTCCAGCTGCGTCACTTTTTCACTTTCCACCAATGAACGTGACGTCCCCTCGACACGCGGTCACAGCTGCCAGCCTTTCTAGTCCTTTACCAGGCCATCTGCAAAGGTCGGTTCGAGAGGGCATTTGCTTCAATAAGAGTGCGCAGAGTTGCTTTCGTTGACATCGTGCTTACCAAGCTGGCCTGAAGTGCCATGTGCTAGCAGCAGCACATCCCAACCGTCCCGAACAGAAGCATGTTTGAAATCTGGCCAGTTTGAAAAATGTGCCTCCGGCCGCCGCACATTAAACGCCGACACCATCGGCTTGGCTCCGTCATCACACCGATCCTGGTGGACATTCATCATCCCAACCGGTCGGGCATCCGAGAACTGCCGCCGGCGAGGGCCCAACAGTCCTACACCCTACAGCAATGTTACATGCTGTAGCAATGATATGGGCTACAGGCTTCGACCGGCGCAGCAGCGTCCACCCTCACCGCAGAGCGCCAACGCGCAGCCTGGCAGTGCAGTCCGAGACCCGTCATTCGAGGGAACAGTTCGTAATTTATTGCTGCAGGGATTCGCGCTGAATTACGTGTCTGTGATGGGACAGTGAGTGACGCACGCATCAACACGGCCTGTTTTGCTTGGCGCCGCCGTCGGCAGCGCCGACGGTAATCGTCGCAACTCTGCAAATTGCAGAAGTAGCGCTCCGATTTGGGTGCCGGCCGACTGCCGCCACTTTGCAGCCTGCAGCACGAAACTCGACACCCGTTAAAAATAATCTGGAGATAAAATAGTACCCGGACTAGCAGACCGACACAAAAGCCTGGCAGAAACATGCCGGCGATTTAAGCCTCACGGAAAACGACGCAGCGCAACTACGCAGCGGCGGGGCCCTTCGTCGAAATTCAGGCCGCGTCCGGCTGACTGGACTTCTCCACTCGTCGTGACCGACGGCAGGAGGATGGGTGACAAGCGGGCCCTCGACAGCTTTCGAAGGCGGCCGTCGCGTCGGAAGCTCGCCCTCGGCCCGGCCCTCGCCGCCAGCCCGGCGGTCGGCCGTCCAATGAAAACACCGCGCCACGACGCCAGGCCTGCATCGATCCCGCCCGGTGACCTTGACCGTCACCGGCTGAGGACGGCGTTCCGGCGGCCGGCCGCGGCTGCCGGCTTCCGGTGGAGCGGTCCGGAGACTCGCAGCACGCCGTCAGAGCCCAGTTCGTGAACGCTGGGTGGAGGGGGTCAGCGCGCTGGCGAAATCGACCGAGCTTGCATCAAGCGGTTCTGCGTGCGTAGACGTTCATTTGCGGTCGGCTTATGTGCCGGAGATTTCGCTGCAGAGGAGTCTGCAAAACGCGAAGAGGGGAGAAGGGGAAGTACTTGGTTCGTTCCTGCCCCAGGCCCGTGTCACCGGCCACCATGCCACGGCCAGCATGAGAACCCGAGGCGCCAAGGACAAGGCTAAATGCGTCGTTGGGCAACAGCACGGATGCCTGTTTGGGAGGGGATGGGTTAGACGACAAAGAGGCCAACAACTTGAGACAGGAATGGTTCAGAAGGCCTTGGGACGGAGTTACGCTGCATTTGTTCTTGAAAAAAATCCCGAGAATTTCTGTGTTCTCTCCTCAATTAAGCCCGAATTGACAAACTCCGCTTCCAGCCATGAAAACTTCTTGAGAATTCATTGATCACTTATTAAATGAGCAGCCTTCTGCTTGACTTCGCGGAGGTCTTAGACTTTTACGGCTGCGGATGTAAGATAAGCCACCCCTCACGAAACCGATAATCCACAGATCACTCGCCTCTCCTGGATCCTCCTTGCAAGCGGACAGCCGAAGGCTAAGGAGATCAGTGTGATGATTATCCTGTCTGTCTTACAGAGCGGAGCCCACTGGCAGATGCCGGACGATCCTGTATCCTAATCACCACGCTGCATCAGTCCTACATGGAATGCCAAAGTTAGCGGCGGCGCCCGGGATATACGGGGTGGCCTTACGCCCATCAGTCACATCGGCATGTGCGGGGAGGCATGGGAGCGAACGGAGGCATCGGAGTGGTGGGGGCAGTCTGACCAGGGATGTCAGTTTATATTCTTTTGAAAGGGCCCTGGCCCATCCAACGTTGATTTCCCCCCCCCCAATGTTGGTTTGCCCCCCATATTTTTTATCGGTTTTAAAGGAAAATGAGTAATAATAACCCAAAGGAACGGCCACAACAGATAAGAAACAAGTAAAAAGTAAGGAATAAAGTCTAAACGATCCATCTATCTATCTATCTTCTATCCACATATATACATATGTATGCCTATATACTTGGGGATAAATGCAATTTTTTATTTGATTAATAGTAACAAAAAACTTATAAGTTTCCGTTTGTCAAAATCAAGTCGGCTAAATCCGTTGAGAAACCCATATTTGGGGGAGTTCAGGTTGTCGGGCCCCCGGCTCGAGCCTCCCCAATCATTGACAGAAATCGACATCCCTGAGTCTGACGACTACCAGACAACGCGACTGGAGACAGACAACCGACCATCGCCGCACACACCAATCTGAGTAGCAAGTACGCCGATGGCCGAGCTCCTGCCCAACGTCGGAGGAATTCAGTGCTCCACAGGAACGTAATACAGACGTTGTCCAATGCCGTCGGTGGACAGTACCGATGTCTTCTCTCGCATTACCAGTTCCATAGCGTGATACTGTGCGCGTCGGGAAAGCACACTGAGGGCACTCGCGTTTCGGCAGGCGCAACGAGACGACATGTTTGCGCAGGAGAATATGATCGACGATGGGACGCAGTGGGAGTGCGCCACAACAGACTAGCTGGCAAACCGCCCGGCCCAACAAGCGAGCTGACTGTCTGCACACATGACCGGCTGACCAACGTGTTGGCTGGGCCAGCTGGCCCGTCTGGCCTGTCTGGTCTGTCTTGCCTGTCTAACCTGTCTGGCCCGGGTGGTCTGGCTGGTCTGGCTGGCCCGGCTGGCCTGTAAGGCTGGGCTAGCTGGGCCTGTTGGCTTCGCCGGCTGGCCTGGCTAGGCTTGCTGGCCTGGTGGGTGAAATGGCTGTCTGGATGTCTAGCTAGGCTGGTTGGCCCGGCTGGCTGGGCAGGTCTGGCTGGCTGGCTGGCTGGCTGGCTGGCTGGCCGGCGGCCCGCTATGCACGTGGACGTGTCACCCTTCGCGGGACGGAAATAGCGGGCGCGGCCGGCTGGAGCCGCCGGTTATATCCGTCTCCGCCCGGTCGGCAGCCAGGGGACCGGCCGCGCCGCCCCGCGACGACGGCGGCGCGCAGTTCCGGCCGCGCCCTGGAGTCGCCCGCGGCGCCGCCGTCCCCGGCCTGGGCACGACGGCGCCGGCCCGGAGCAGGCACCCTCGGGGAATGTCCTGACCGACAACTACCAACCGGGCGCCGTCGCGACCTCCGCCGCACCGGCCGGCAGCGTCGCGCACCATCGACAGAAACGGCGCAATTGGACGCGGTGTGGGCGGCGCCGACGCGGCGCGGCGCGGCGCGGCGCGGCGCGCCGCAGCCGTCGGCCGAGGCGCGGTTATTTACTCGCCGTCGTCGGCTCTGTGGTGCATCGCCTCGCCTCGCCTCGTAAATATGGGTGACTGACGGCCCGATCCCGGCCCTTGACGAGCTCTCTCCGTCAGGGTGGCCCCTCCGCGGCGTACGCGGCGGGCCACCGACACCGTGCGCACGTGTAGTCATCGGACCGCACGCCCGGTGATGAATACGCCGTGCTGGTGTGTCTCCCCGTCTCTACAGGTCGTGCGGTCAGGCCCCGTGCGGGGTATATGTGGACACAGACCACACTCCCCGAGCGCTACCGGTGCCGGTGGCCGGAGCTGGGTCACGGACGATGTCCAGTCGGCAAGCGGTCCGGCTCACGCTGCAAACAGAAGCTTCCCCACGCTCTCCGAACTGCGATGTGTCCGACTCGCCGGAACGGACCAGAACAACGCGTCTCCGTTTCGGAAGACTATTTTGGAGGCGAAGCGCGCCGACGGCCGAGGCCGGAGTCCGGGCAAAATCCAAACATCCGCCGACACCGGGCGGCTCAGCTGCTGGCGTCAGACGGCGGCTGACTGGCTGACTGACGCCGACCCGCGGAAGCTGGCAGAACTCCCCGGCCTACACGCTCGGTCTGCCAGTGTGCCGACAGACGCCGACAAGTGTTCGCCGCCGTCTGCCCGTCGGTCGAGGCGTCGGGAAGTGGTACGACTATCCGCGCGATCTGGCGGGAAATCCCGTCTTCGTGTCGGACCACTCAATCACGCCGCTTGCCGTGTGTTGGTAGTTAATATAAACATCCGGAAACTACTTGCACGTTGAAACGGACGCCCAATCGAAAAAAAGGCAAAGATGTTCGAAACTGGAACAGCTGCATGAAACTATCACACAAACATAAAACACACACGTATGCCTCACGGCACGTATCCAGCATGTAACCGGAAGGCAGCGGATGGGCTGCGCATGTGTTCAGCTCATGGGCCGGCGATGTGCGTGTTGATTGACCTCTTCTGGGTCTGTCAGCGCCGGAGGGCTAATGGATGAGCTATCGCCGACCGCGGCGGGTGTGTAACACTGATACGGAAACTAAACACGATATAGCGAATCCGGGAAGACGGGAGAGAGGGAAGGAGAGAGGATGACGCTGGGTAGGCAGAGAGAAGGAAAGAAGAGTAGGAGATGGAGGGAACGGACAGAGAGAGAGAGGGAAAAAGAGTAAAAGAGAGAGGGAGCGGGAAAGAGGAGGAGGGAAAGAAAGAGTAAGAGAAATATAGAAAGGGAAAGAAAGGAAAAAAGGAAGAAAGAAAGAAAAGAAAGAACGAAAGAAAGAAAGAAAGAAAGAAAGAAAGAAAGAGAAAGAGAGAAAGAGAGAGAGAGAGAGAGAGAGAGAGAGAGAGAGAGAGAGAGAGAGAGAGAGAGAGAGAGAGAGAGAGAGAGAGAGAGAGAGAGAGAGAGAGAGAGAGAGAGAGAGAGTTCGGACGGGACGCGCGGCTGGCCCGACAGGTGACAGACTGCAGCCGACACGGCAGCGCTCGGCGGCGGGCGGCGCGACGCGTGGCGGCCGCTTGACGTTGCCTCGGGCGCAGACAGCCGTGACACGCGAGCTGGTCGCACGGAGCCGCGCCCGCACAGGCCGGCTCTGTTGGCGCCGCCGGCCGGCGCGCGGACAGGGCCGGGGACGGCACCCCGTATCGGTGGCCCACAAAAAACCGGCGTCACACGCCCACCGCCCGGACACGGGCCACTGGCCGGCCCGAACGCTGCAGCGGCCAGCAGTAGCCACTGGACCAAAGGCGTGATCGGAGAACTGACTAGGAAATCATCAACGACAGGTAGGCGTACATTTGCTACCGCTTTCTAAAGCCAGTTCCGTATTAACACGGTGATACCGCACTGTTTAATGTTCTGAAAAGCTGGGAGCTAGTCACCTTCGCGAACACGGCAACCAAAGCATTATACTCTCAGATCACGGGAGCATGTCGGTGGCAATGTTTGACCTCTGGCCTCATTGGCAACTGGCTTGCGGTGGCAGCCGCAGTTCTCCGGGCCGGTCGGGCGGGGGCGGCCGAAGACCGGGCCAGCACGTCCAACTGAGCGGCGCCCCGCGACCCCGGGGAGGGCAATCCGTCTCCCGCTGCGTCCGCCAGGTGTTTGGACATCCTCACCTGGCACGGACGCCTCGCCGCCGCCCTCGCCCGTCACCGGGCGTCTGCTGGCGGTGGGAGGAGACCCGTGACAGTTGGGGCTCGGCCCGACCGGCCGGCGCGGGGGAGGGTCAGCGCGACACCCGCCGAGCTTCGCTGTTTGACGGGACCGCGCGCGAATCGAGAATCGCGAATCGCTCTCCACTCAGGCCAGGTGGACCTCATAAGATTATCTGAGTAGTAGCCACACTCCGCCGCGGCCGGAGAGGACGGGGCGGGCTCGCCGCCGGCCGCCGGCGGGGAGGCCCCGAGAGAAGCCGGCCGGCGGCGCGGCGCGTCTGAGCGGCGGGACGAGCGCCTGTGACGGACGTGTAAACAAGCCGAGCTGAGTCAGCGCGCGCCTGCCCCGCGGCGAGGCTCGCGCCGTCGAGCCCGGCCAGCCGGGGCGCGGCGGAGGAAGGCTGCGTCGCAGCCAGCTAAGTCCGACTCCCAGCAATCAGGTGACTACGTCCAGAACGGCATGTCAGTCAGCTGACCGACACGTGAACTCCGGACATCAATAGATTTGACCTCGATGACCTGGCCCCGAAGACGCGCACCGGCATTCCTGACGCCAACACAGCTGACCTGCCGACCTGACCTCTGCAGAGCTGACCTGCAGACCTGACCCGGCCGGCCGGAAGTGGCCGGTTCCCGAGCGTTCGGCCGGAACGGCGCCGCGCGAGAGCGCGCTGCGCGGCGGAGCGACGCGGTCATTCCTGCTGCTCGGCCGGCGACCGCCGACCGCCGGCTACGACCGGCGCCTCGCCGCGTCCGGCCGGACAGGAAGAGGCCACACTGTTTCTCTGCGGTGCCGAAGCAGACCGCGTTAGATATAAGCTGGATGAAGACAGACAGGAACGGGACTACGGCCGCGTCGGACCGCGCAGCGGCAGTCCGAGAAGCGACTGATGCCCAAGTGGCGGCGACAGTCAATGCAACGGGAGGCGTGCAATCTGGCCACTCACTGGGTGTGTCAGACTGCTGACCTTGTGCTGGTATTGACCGCTGGCCCGCGAACTGTCCGTGATTTAAGGTCATCGGACAACAAATGGCCATTAGTCCACCCTGCGGAAACGCTGCAGTCGAGGTCCAGCGACTGGGCGGTGCGGCCAGGAAGTACCTATGCCGGGTCAACCAGCATCTGCTTGAGGAAATTCCTGCCGTCTGACAGAGATATGGCCGCACGTCATCCGATTAAACGAGGCCGCGTGCCACTTGACCAAACTCCAGCAATGCGCCGCTTCAAAAAGTCATCCCGTCCGCCGCGTCATTCCGACCGGGTTACATGCGGCCCAGCCGTTGCAGGCCCGAATGCCGCTTCGTCACGACGACGCCATATGTCGACCCCGCAAGGAGGCCGGTCGGCGTCCTCCGCTGCCAAATCGCACCCGGCCGCCGGCTCTTAAATGGTCGTCAGTGCAGGGCCTTACCGTCGGCTCTTAGACGGCGCGCCGGTGCAGAGCCTGCAGCGCCGGCTATATATGGAGCGGCGGGGACCGCGCACGATAAGACGCTCGCTCCAGTCAACATCGCGTCAGAGGTGATGCACTGTTGAAGCGGTCCGGTGCACCAGATGCTCCCACCGGCGCCTCGTGGTCTCCCCCGGAATACATTGTCACAGGTGCTGCACACGCCCACGGTATCACGGACTTCGTGTCTGCGGGTCGTTTCTCCTCCCGGGAAGGTCCCACGCCTTTCCTGAAAGCGCCTCGGCAGCGCTGCCTATCCGGACCGCTCGAATACGGCGTAGTTCCCCGCCCCAGGGGCCTCCGCCTTCGTCCGCACCCGGCCGTCACCTCCGCCGGCTCAGGCGGACGGCGCGGACAGCAGGCCGCGCACACCCGGACAGCCGACACCGATCAGACCACGGTCCTGACAGCGGACAACCGATAGGGCACGCTCCGGACAGCGGACAGCCGATAGGACACGCTTCGGGCAGGGACAGCCTCCAGGGCACGGTCCGGACAGAGGAAGACCAACAAGACGGCCGACAATCGACAGGGCAGGTTTCGGACAGCGGATACTACCGTCGGACAGGTCAGAGCCCGGTCAGCAGTTGCGGCTCCTGGGCCGGTCATCGAGCACCAGGCCCGACCGAACAGTCACGCCCGGTTCGCTCACTCCACTTGTCAGTCGGCGCTGACGCCAACGATGAGGCCCGACGTCAATCACGGGCGCTATCTGCAGGGAAGATGCACCGCGCGCCATGCCCTGACCTGACGTGACGCATCATATGCGACGCGACGTCAAGCGACGTCAGTCAACACGCAACGCTGCCCTTGACGTGGCATGACGTGTCGTGGCGTGGGGTAACGTCAGTCGTCACGCCGGCGTTCAGCCCTGCGCCCTGATGTGTCGTGACGTGACATAACGTCAGTCGTCACGTCGGCGCAGGCCGTTATCGGTGGTTAGGAGTGACGCCGTCTCGGGAACTGCGACACACGTCCGGCTCCCGCCGTCCAGGGGAGCCGGGGCCCACACACGTCCGGCTCCCGCCGTCCAGGGGAGCCGGGGCCCACATACGTCCGGCTCCCGCCGTCCAGGGGAGCCGGGGCCCACACACGTCCGGCTCCCGCCGTCCAGGGGAGCCGGGGCCCACATACGTCCGGCTCCCGCCGTCCAGGGGAGCCGGGGCCCACACACGTCCGGCTCCCGCCGTCCAGGGGAGCCGGGGCCCACATACGTCCGGCTCCCGCCGTCCAGGGGAGCCGGGGCCCACACACGTCCAGCTCCCGCCGTCCAGGGCAGCCGGGGCCCACACACGTCCGACTCCGTTCAGGCCGCCCTGTGAACTGTTTACCGGCCGCCGCGGTTACGGGCGCCGGGTGCTGCCAGGTGGGTACACAAATGAGGCGACGCTCGTAACAAGTGACCCGTTTGTGTATTCTAATAGGAGCTTCCTGCGACTGATTCAAACCGTGCTGTATGCCGGTGAGGGTTCCCTGAAGTCATGGATATCTTAAGCTATGCCTCCCCCACACACGCAAACATTGAAAGCACAACCACGATCTCAATGGCTAACAGCTTTGTTTTGTGTCTGATGCGGAATCTGTTAGCCGGCTCAAAATTTGCAGTGAAATCTACGCACTAACCAGTAGATGACCTTCCAGTCCAACAACCCTAACGCTGGCTAACATCACGGAGGGCGGAACTCGCTGAGTTCCCAATGTCATAACATAAGACCACAGGCCGAACATCGATTAACCATGAATGCGTCAGCACAAGCATCCAGAAGACAGCCAGATTACGACCGAGCTGTTTTGGTGACCCGTTCTAAACGAGTCGCGGTTGGCATCGTGCCAAGAGAAACGGCCACGGTCACCCCGTCTGTGACACGGCTGAATTCTGGCAGGCTACCCGTGCTAAACTGTCCACGGTGGCACACAGCCGCGGTAAAACCTGGACATGATCCCGCCTGGCAACAGGAAGATAAGGAGGCAAACAACGCGTCTATCTCTCTTTCTCTCTCTGCTACCTCTGTCTGCATTCTTACCTAACGCTGTCAGTGCCCTGTCTCGCTTTTGCAGAAAAAATTAAATAAGAAAGGATTTAGAGTATGCAGCTAAGAAAGAAAGACGCCTTCCGTGGATACCCGGCCCAACCAGGACTCTGGCCACCAGCACCAGACAACGAGCGGCCAGTGCGCCATCGGGTTCTGTCCGACGGCCGGCGGCGGCGCCATCGACCGTCGGCGCCGACGGACACTTGTCCCGGCCACAGGTGTCGGCGCCGACGGCTTAAAACGGCCCGGAGGGCGCCGTTGCGCGGCGGTGAAGCCCCTCGGCTTCGGGGCGTCGCTCACTACCGCTGACGGGTAGCGTGCCTCCGACGAAAGGACGCTGCGTGGTCGGTACAGAGATGACTTCCCCGGCTTTTGAAATGGAGCAGCGTGCGTGATGCCTGAGATGATGATACTCTCGTCATTCTCAGGGCCTTCGGCCAAGTCGTGCTGTGTGAGGCCAACCCGACGTAGGGTTGGAGGGCAAGATGCCATTTGTTTGATGCCCAAAGAATCTGACGTCTTCCTCAAAAGACAGGTAGCAATGACCCAAACGGAAAACGTCGTGTTCCTATCAGGCCATTCCACAGCTGGCTCGACCCCAGTACCCGCTCACCGCTGCACGTCCAGAACGCTGTGCCTCTTTTCTGTACAGACCACGTGAAGCTATCCGCGCCCACGCTCCGTGCGGAGAAGGGAATTCAGCTCCACCGGTTCAGAAGTTCAGAACGACGCCAGATCCAGCTGCGATACCCGGACTCCCTGAATAATGATGCGTCGCTGCAGGCTGTCCGGGCGTGACGCCTCAGGCGGCCTGACTAACGATGCGCCGCTTCAGCGTTCGTTCGATAACGCCGGTCCCGCCAGTCCCGCCAGTCCCGCCAGAAGACTTGATCGACACCGCGCCCCGGCTGGCCGGCCGCCCGGGGCCATGTGGGACGGCGCACCGCAGCTTCTGGGGAACTCTACAGCGCCACTGTCGCAAACTGTGACCGGCTCGTTGAAACCCTTTGGGCTTCAGATTCGCCACGCCATCATTCTTGAGCCCAGAGTGCTGCGAAGTGCCAAGCAGCACTCCGACGCCATAGCGACCATAGGAAGCGGACAAAAGACCGTTGGTGCACGAACTGACCCGGAGCCGTCGGGAGTCCAGGTCCCAGCTACAAGACTGCACTGCCTCGGGAAAGACATCAGTTCAGCCTGGGCGACAAGCACAGCTCAGAGGCCCCGCTCCAGGAAGGGGTGTGGACGTTGGACAGGTGACCCAGGCAAGCGTCAAGAGAGGCAGGCCAAGAACACCGCCGACATGATGCAGTAGGTAATGCATTACCCACACAAGACGAACCAAAGGGATTTTCATGACTCTCTGTAATGTGTCTTCACAGTTCTGAAAATCTTCAAAACCGTTACTTAAAAAACCTCGGAATTCCAAAGTCATTGTTGTATGTTTTTTGTCTCCGTCCATTATCTCCGTCTGAGTGTGCAACATCAACATTCGACTGCAGTTTAGGAGCAGATGGCTCTAAATTGATCTTAACTAGCCGGTGACTCGTAACACAGGTGCCGACTGCCAACACGGCTGAACACAAAAAGAGTGACAGTGAACGACAAATACTCGCCTCGGAAGGGTCAAACGCCAGATAAAAAAACGCGTAATACTTTCGTTATGTCGTCTGTGCTTAGGAGATAATGGGATGTCGGTACATGACTTCTACTTCATCAACAACATGTATATGCATCGGACAAAGAACACGTCAGCATACCCGCTCTTCCGACAAACACTTGCCTGAACAACTGTCTCGCATTCCACACCGGTCCCCCGTCCCGAACACGTCCCGAATTCAGCACAGCACACGTTAAACATGCGCAATCGGTTCTCCAGCCCATTTGCGACTATTCATTGCCGCCTCTGCCGGCGTGTGATCGCGTCAGGCCCGGAGCCGTTCACTTCACGTCTCCCGACGTCCACAGCCGGGACCGGCGAGGCGCACACAATAACAGCTCGTTACGACGCGCCGCGAGCTCGCGCGAAAACACAAGCGAGCAGACCCCAGTCGGCGTCCAGTGAATGGTCAAGGCGCCCGGGGACGGCCCCTGGCCGTGCTCCTCCCAAATACGGGCCGGTATCGGGTCGAGGAGCAGTGAATCGGGCGAGGCTGGCGGGACCGGCACGATTTCTGCCAGCGCGCGGTCTGGCTGCGCACGGCAGGCCTTTACAGCGCGACTGCCGGGTCGACGTTTTTCATAAACAACATAACGGAACGGCATTCGTAACCGGCCTTCTTCCGATAGCCGTGTGATTATGGGAAACAGCCATACAAAGACGCTTCTGCAGGGAAAAAGAAAAAGGAAAACGCGTATGTAATCCATGAAAGGCCATTTCCTTCAGGTGGGCCCAATGTGGGCAAGGTGCCCACAGGTAAGCATGTTCTGACTTACACTGCCTCTAGTGGGATTGCATTTTCTTCCGATATATGAATAAATGGATCGGAGAATGGAACCATCTTATTACTTTCCATCGGACAAGTTTGAATCTCTGATGTGGACTACGCTGTACGTGTTCCGCGTACCGACGAATGAAACGAGTGATCCCACCAGGAACGCTGTCCGTCGGGAAGCAGCAGCTGCTGATTTCCCACCACTAACGGGCATTGCTCGGCGACCTACCCGTGACTATCAGTCACATCAGCGGGGGCGTCCAATCGCGGTACGGAGTCCGATATCGTCAGCGAGCGGCGCTCTTCCGGCCTCCGCCGGCGCTCCTGCGCCCCTTCCAAGGGAGACGGTCCCGTGACGTCACGAGCCGTCAGTTCCGAGATCAATACCGCCAGAGGGCAGGCAGGTGCAACATCCGGGACCGCCGGCTGAGGGCCAAGCGGGCGGGCGGACAGGAAGACGGGCCGCCGCCGTCCGTCCCACCGCGCAGAACGGCCGAGAACGTCGCCGGTCGGGCGGGAGGACTCACAACTGCGGGCCGCCTGCACGTCCGATCCAATCAGCTGCCGCGCGTCTGGCCGCGGCGAGACGCGGGCGAAAAACGCGGGCCCTCGCCGAGGCCGGCGGCTGAGGCGTCCGCGTGGAGCTTCCCCTGATGAGCCGCGGCCCACCGGAGGGACGGCGAGCCGCCGCCGCCAGACGCCCGCCTGTTTATTTTGGTATGGCTCGGGGCCGCAAGTGCAGTGCCGTCGGCCTGCCAGGCCAGTGGGCCGACGGCAGCCGAGTCCGCGCGGCAGTGCCGGCCTGTCGCCGTAATCACGTCCCAATAGTCACAACTGGCGCTGATAATGCCCGGCTGGCGCCAGGCCCGGCCGGCGGCGCCGCCGGCGACTACCGCCAGGGGTCTGCCGCTGCGGACGACCCTGCGTCAAGGTCGGGTCACGCCGAGCCGGCCCGGCGCAGGCAGACCTGCGGTGAGCCCATTCGACGGCCGCGTAGGCTGTCGGGTTTGGACCGCAGGCGTCCCGAGCTGTCCTGTCTGAGCCGCTGCCGTCCTGAACTAGTCCGAGTGCCGCTGCTCTCATACCACGACGACCCGTGACAGCTGGCTGATGGCAAAACTATCCCCGCCGCCCGCGTGGATAGCATCAGCTGGCCGATGCCAGCCGGGTCCGCTGAGCGGTGCAGTCAGACGGTCCAGCCAGCCAGCTGCCGGCGGCGCTGACCCAGCCGTGTGCCCTCCTCCTCAGTCAGGGAGGACCCGAAGGTCGGGCGCGAGTCGCGGTACCCGCGCGCTGACCGGCCGGCAGACGAACAATCTATTGCCGTCTTCCGGCGGCGTTTTTGTCGCAGCGGCAGGCGTTTTTGCCGCGGCCGGCTCCAGAAAAAGCCGGCCCGGTAACCGCCTCAGGGCACGCCACGCGGCCGCCGGTCCCGTCGTTAGTGTTTATAGTGGACGCGCGGCACTCAGTGCAAGTGCACCCCGGGCGCCGTCGAGCGGCGGCCTGCGGGCGCACCGCCCGCCACATCACGCGCCGGGGAGGCAGAGGCTGTCGCCCACTCGGCTGTGCGCGGAGCGGCCGTTCTGGAGCACTGCACGCCGCTGCGGCGACCGGCAACCGGTTCCGCGTCAAGGACGTGATAGTGACTGTGCCCCGTGAGATCTTGTTTTATTGGCGCGGCGCACGGTTCTCGTTCGGGGCCGGGAGGGGCGAGCGTAATTCCGTTGAAAGGCCAACCAGTTTTGAGTCGTCCACTTAAAGGTCCGAAATAGGCCGGTGTGGACGCAAACTGCAGTGCGGCATGCCCGGTCTTGAGCGAAGCTGCGAACATAGCCAGCTGGCAGAATTCTGCCACTGTGCGAATTACCAACAGATTCGCTGCAACTCATGCAAAACAGGCCGGAGGCTAGCCCAACGAGCTGACCGAGGGCTACGCATGCCGTCTCCGGCCCCGGGGTTTCCGTCAGACACCGGCGGGCACGGGGGCGCGTGCCGACATGGCCTGCTGGCACCGCCGTAAGCCGGCCGGGGTGGGGCCGGGGACTCCGAGCCGCTCAGTCCTCCCGGGCACCTCATCTGACAGCTACACTGAGTGACGGCCCTATCGGGCGCCAGTATTTTTAGAGCACGACTCGCCGTTCCCCAGCGGCGATACGGCCACCCTGCGGCGTGCGGAGGGGCCAGGTCAGCAGGGGAGGGGGGGGGGGGCACGCCCCCCGCGTGTAAACAGAGGGGCCGGCGGCGGGCGCTGCCCACGACCACTGACCTTTTGAGCTTGCCGGTCTTGCCGGAGGCGGTGGTGACGGGAAGTAGCGGCTTGTCGTCGCCGCACGGAGACGAGCGCGTGTTCTCCGTGCTAGGGGTCATGACCTCGTCGGAGCGCTCGTCGGCGCGCAGCAGCAGGGTCGACTCGGTCGCCGTGTCGTCGCTGAACGAGTCCTCCATCAGGCAGAGGTCGCGCGAGAGCGGCAGCGGCAGCGGCGCCGGCGCCGGCGGCGGCACGTTGTCCAGACCCGAGGTCATCAGCGGGGCCGGCAGCGGGTGGCTGTTGTTGTTGGGGGAGCCGCGCGGCGTGCCGGCCGGGTCGTCGCCGTTCAGCTCGGTCTTGGTGTCGCCGTGCCCGCCGTTGACCTGGTACACCGTCTCATTCTCTGCCACGGCGCTCACTGTGAAACCCTTCTCCTCACTGGGCAGCATAAACGAGAGCATTGTCACCGCGCCGTCAGCGCGCCCGCCACGCGGGTTCGGGATGGGTCGCGGCGACGGCCGACGCTCGGAGACGACGAAGACGACGACGACGACGACGGGGGAAGACGGCACTCCGTTCGGCGGCAAGGCCGAGCTCCGGAGCTGAGCGCGCGACGACGTTACACAACGGCACCTCCCTCGCGGACGCAGCGTTCACGGCACTGGAGCTGGCGAACGACTGACCTAGCCTCGTCTCGTCCGCGCCGCCCGAGCGCCCGCCAGGCCGGTCCTGCCCCGTCGCCGCCGGCGCCACCAACGACGGAGCCGACGCGCTGTTTGGCACTGGCCGGCCCGCACACCGACGCGCCGCGTGGTCCCGCGCAACTTGGTCGGGCCGCCGGCCGGCGCCGCCGCCAGCTGACGCCGTGACGTCACGGCCAGGGGGCGGTCCCAGGCCAGCTGAGCAGAGGTCGCACCGCCGCTGGCCTGCGGCCGGCACGCGCTAAACGGTGGGTCATCTAACGCGTCTCGCTGCGTTTCGCTGTAGATTCGTCATGTCACGCCCGCGGCGACCTGACTTCTAAGAAGTCTGCGGAACAAATTATCAGACGCAAGCGTTTTCGATGGGACTGAGACGGGCGAAACGCGACAGATCATCGCCATCCAGCACACCTACGCCTGGCGAGATCTATTGTGCAAATTAACGCTTGGGCCTCATGCTCGTCGGAGTAAATTGGCGTCATCCCCACCCGACATTTCGTCCAGGGAAATCACTTTTGTCTCGTATTCGTCACCTATGCAACCGGTTATCAGTAAGTTACTGGTGCTGTGAAGTCCACATAACGGTTCTCCACATCTTCAGCGCAAAGAAACTTTTTTGGCGGTGCGGGCTGACGAGTGGTGCATGCTACAGGAAACTAAAACAATCGCCAGTTTGATAGTTGCCTCGTGGTCTTCGCTAGAGACAGAGAATGGAGAAGGCGACCGTCCATTTCTTGCGAGCTAACGCTTCGCCTGTAGACATGGCAGGAAGACCCCAGAGCCTTACTTTTACCTCTGCCTTTCTATAGATTCGTGCAGAAATTTTACTCTCATTTTCCAATGATAATGAAATTCATTTTCAGTCGGACAGCCATTCGGCTAAGATGGGCCTCATGCTTGTTTGGCTGGTCATGTTTGAACCAGTTTTGCGAAACGCCCAACACGACAGGTGTACCGTAAGGAGATATGTCATGCTCTTATGCTTTCTCCTTCCTTTTCATATGTCTCACAAGCCAATTTCCATGGTTACTTGGCGGGTCTCATACGTATGCGAGGGGATCACGCCTATTCCTTCGATACAATGTCGTAATGTTATATTAAAAAAGAAGAATGGAAAAGTGAAGGCTGGATGTTCTCTCGTCCATCTCGTTCCAACGACCGTGATTCCAAGTCTCAACCATGCAACAATAGCTTATCCGTAATTGTTCAAAACAGCCTTCAACTTTAAACACGAAACATTTGACCTTGTCCACCCTTGTCTTTGAGGTTCGTGGGATGTTTATTGACTCACTGTGTTCAACGCGTGAATGGTCCTCTGCGATCTGTAATTACATAGACAAACAGCACTGTATATGAATAGGGTGGAACAGCGAGAAGAAAAGAAACCTTGCCTTATTTCAGGCTAACAATGATGCCCTTGTCTTGTATCGTTTGGTACAATGAGTTTCTCCAGAATGTCCCTAGCCATTGTGTTCTCGTCTCTCCCGTCAAGAGACGACTGTTGTTGGTGCACGGCCTGAATGTCCTCGTCTGTTATCGGCCGTGGTCGAGCCTGCAAGGCCTAAGTCGGAGCGACCTTTCAATGCGGTCAGGAGGAATTTGAAGGCGGTAATAGACCCCTCCTTATTCATTCACTCATCACAGCACCAGATCACCCAACACAGCACCAGATACTCGAGTCGGAGCCTGCCAACGTCTCCGGGGCAGACCTCTCCTTTGTCACTATCCCATCATAACACCAAATATTCGAGGCCGAGCCTACCAACGTCTCCGGTTGCATCCACGCTGATTCTGCTTTGAGAGCCTACTTCAAGGATCGCCTCAGCTTTGCCGTCCCAATGCTATCTTCTGGGGTGGCTGAGAGAGGCTGCGGAGGATGCTGGTGGTGCCGACGGACCAGGCAGGTAGTGGATCACCTGCGGTTGAGGATGACAACAGCCACCGCCGATCACAATCAGCTGTTGGCACCAGCCCGCCAACAGGTGCTGCCGACCTGAGCCACCTGCCAACGGCCAGTTGCCATGGTAACCGACGGAATCTGACACCGGCGCAACCAGAGGGGGCGGGCCGGAGGCCTACCCCTCCCCCCTTAGGTCCAGATTTTTTAGTGAAACCAATTGCACATTGTCTTCCCAGCAGGCGGTTTTCGTATGATTCCAGTTTTCACTGAGCTCCCCCCAGAAAATCCTGGCAGAGCTCTTGGAATCTGAGGTCCGTGCCCCTCGGGCGACAGTTACGTTGAAGACAGAGGTACATTCTAGTGAACTGTTGGTGCTGCCATCTAGAAACGGAAGGGGGACTCAGTTCTTTTTTGTTTCCGCGTTTTGTTGATTTGGTTTTATCCACAAGCACAAAAAAAGAAGAAATATTATGTCTATACTCAAGGATGATCGCTGCGGATCGGTCGTGCTGAAGGTGCAATATCTTCGCAAGTGATCTGGTCACTTTTCGATCGTGGTGCACGCAGGGGCGGCGGATTAGTGGGGGGGGGGTTAGGGAGCACCTGCCCCCATCTCCGGTCGGAATTTAACGTTAACCCTATGGCGTTGCATGGAAAGAAACGAATTCAAAACTGGCTTGCCCCCCCCCCCCGCTCTGGGGAGGCCCCGCCGTCACTGGGTGCACGGGCCTAAGAACAATCTCTGACATCATCCAAGGGTCGCAAATCAAGTGGGCCCATTCGGGTCTACGTGGCTGCCTCATATCGACCAATTTCAGGAGACAAATGGTGGTGTGCTGATGGCAGAGTTAGCCCATTCCGCCCGTTAACTGCCATGACAACCTATCCGCACGTAAAGACCTTCATGATGGGTCACCGGTGAAAAGCACCCTTCTCCAATCGAACAGTTCCGGATGTGGATTCAAATTTGTGCAATGTTCATGAACTGCGACCTTGCACCCTTACGTTTGCTTAGCAAATTGGCATCATCTTGCATGTGTCAAAAGATATTCTCAGAACAGCCCGGATGAGCAATGTTTCAGCCAGAGAGCTCACATTGTTTCTGCTGTATCACTTGAGTGCATGGCACTAAATCATTCATTCGTGTGGCGTTATACTGCTACTGTTATGTTGGACAAGGAAGGCTAGCGGTGCATTTCAACTGGAGACGGCCTTTTTCTGAACGTAGTTCGTCATTTTGCAAACTTTGCTCTCTTGCTCGACTCTGAAAAGTATTTGCAGCGGTTGATGCTGTGCTATACGAACCGTTCGACATTTGGCGTTAAATTGTCATTAAATCGTCATTTGAACTTTAAAGTTCGCCATTTTTATTTTCCTTGTGCAAGTTATCGCTAAACACTTCTCATTCTGACAGGCTTAAATCTGATTGCTTTGTAATGTTTCTTAGCAACTGCAACTTTTCCATACCACATTTTTGGAACGACTGGGGAATAAGTCGCCTTGAAGTGCCTGTATGCCATGCGTCCTTAAAAAGTTCAACGAAGGAACGTTTTCGACAACTCCACTGTTAAATGCACAAATATGTCACAAATTTTAAACATCATTTTGCCCATAAATTCTAAAACGTTCCAACGCCCCTGCCCGAAGACACAGTGCTTTATTCCGAATATCAGATTTATTACATCGCCACCGGATGAAAAGATTAAGGGTGCTCGACCCGGCAAATAATAATAATAATAACAATAATAATAAACAGTCTCGACATCCCGGAATTGCGGGGGCTTCATTCACGACACTTCAGCATTCAAGAATGAAGAGGAATTATGGATTCCATGCTTTTTTGAGTGTTTGCAGCTTCACCGAAGCCGTGACATGTGCTGTATGAGTACAACCATCGTCACGACAAACACCACACAATTATGTCACAGCATCGCTTTGTTTCATAGCACACCCTAATAACGGTATTCGCGCAGTTCCAACAATGTCGTTTTCCTGGACTTTGAAAAGTGTCATGGATGCATAAACTCATAAACATTCTTTGTTATGAGTCTCTATTCACCAAACGCGTGAGGCCAAACGGAGCTAGTTTCGCATTTCACTCAGTTTAATGGCTTTGATTCTAATGCTGACATTGATAACTCCGCTGCTTTTATTTTTTAATTTACTTCCTCACAGCATCACCAGAAACACATCGCTACGGTATTTAAACTTGTAAATTTCCAGTTTATTTCTCTCAGTGCTACTATATGTATTGACTAGTCGACGATTATGAATCATCTTTGGGAGTTACATGAGCAATGCTACCTTGCTTTCATAAGGAATTATGTTTTGGCATTAAGCTGCAATGTATTCATCAGTGGCGTCGGGAGTCTTACAAGGTATTTTGGGGTAAGTACAGAATATGAAACAAAAAATGTGGGACCAGATATGAAAAATAAATGCACCATGGCTCTAAGATACATATAAACATGGCGATATCGCAACACAAAGAGATATACTTGAATTATAATCCCTAAAAAAACTGCCAGCAAAATGCACACAGCACAACACAAGAATCGCGCAGGGCAACAATCTAGGAGACGGCAGACTGGACCGTGAGAGTGTCGCCTGCTCGAGGAGGGAGTGGACGGTCTGGTGCGGGGCGCCTTATCAGCTCGATAGCGGAACTCCTCGGCGCACTCACTGCTCGCGGCTGCGGCTGTTCGGGCGCGACTGGCAGGTTTGACCATACGCCGTGCAGGGCAGCCGTGTGTGGCAGCGGTCGGGTGCCGTCCTGTCGCCCACCCAGAAGCGAAACTTTCCCAAAAGTTGGGGAGGGGGAACAGATTTTTTAGCCCATCCTTTCCGTTTAAAGACCATATGACGCATGTCAAATCTCCCTGTTGAATCTCAACAGCGGGGAGAAAGAGGTGGGCGACTGCCTCCGCCGGCAGTCGCCTCCGGGAGCCGTGCGACCTGGAGTGTCCGCCGTGCGACCTGGAGTGTCCGATCGGCTGCCGTTGACGGCGGCTCAGTGCCAGGGCCGCCTCGAGGAGGGCCGGCAGGCAGTGAGCTCAGGCCGGACGAAGACCGGAAGGGTCGAAGAGCTGATCTGTGGCTATAGGTGACGCATGCCGTCAACATTCAGCGTCTGCATCGTCCGTCATTTTTTTCCATTTCTTTCGTTGGGTCTTCTTCTCGCCTTCTCTAACTCTGTTCATTTCGTTTGCGTCGTGAGCTGTGGTGACGGTGACACCTACCGGGATGGCTATCTGGTGGGCAGGCCACCCACCAGCTGTTTTCTCAGGAGTCACCCTCAACTTTCGGCGGTGGTTAGCTTTAGTTGTTGTCGACATGCTTCCATTCATTCCTTAACTCCTTCTTCCCTGGCTTTTCCGTTTTGTGGTCATCATGTCTTCTTGTTCATAAACAAATACATATGAATGGAACTGAGAAGCGTTCCCAAACGATCTGACAGATGGGGTTGGCGGAAACTTTCCCTCGTTCTTTATTGATGTCAGTAATGTCCTTGATTTTCTTTCACCTCTCGGATTATCGGTCTTCGCTCTGCGGTCATCCGTTGCAGGCAGTTGTATGCAGTACGAAGACATCCAGAATTATGGTCTCAGGAGGAATACCTTTTTCCGACACTGTGGAGAAGTGATCAGGTGGAGCTGAAGAATCATCACACCCGACATTCAGGTCCTTATCGTGTTCTGTGAAGGGTAGTCGGTCTTCATGCCACATGAAGTTAGAGAGGATACCAGAGAGAGGATACCAGGGTACCAAGAGAGGATACCAGGATTCCATCCTCTCTAGCTGAGAGTCTCAGTGCGGAGCTGGTGCTACGATGTCAAGGACACAGGTATTTTTGGCGGGAAAGGAAGTCCAAATATTGCTGAACCCCCGAGAGGTACATTTCCAGCAGCTGGCAGCGGGACAGCCGTGACCAGGTGGTGCCGGGTGCCGACTGCGCGCTCCTTCTGATCTGAAAGGTCGTAGGGGAGATCGATGGGCGATAATAACCGCTGTTTTCCTCGCCACCAGACAGACGTAGACCGAGTACGTCAGCTCGGCAAAGGCGTGTATGCTCATTTTGGTTATCGCTCTTCGTGTATTGACATTTGACCTTCCCCGACGGTCGTTTATCGAAGTCAACGGCCTTCACACATTAGCAGGGCATCGCATTACTGAAATCGTTTTGTTCGGCATTGCACCGTCTAGAGTAATCTAGAGTGATCTAGTAATCTAGGGTAGGCCATAGAGTAAACTGACTACTCCGCTCTTCATCAGAGGTTCTGTCAGATACCTGCCCAGTCTGACTGTTTGAGACGTTTCCTGACGTGACAGTGGTCGACTGCGCCTGCGACGGGAGCTCCCCAGACGCTCAGGCTGGGAGCTGGTTGACTTCGTGCACTAGGGCTTCCCAACGGCAGACATTATTTATGTTTACAAAACAAGCACAAACCTGCCCTTCAGGCAAAGGAAGAGGATGGGGATACCTATCAGATATCTCTGACCGAGCTGCCACTTCACGTCATGACTTGTCTGCTTATACAAATGGCAACTCATATTTCTCTGCATGCAGTTGGCTTGATTTCACATTCACAGCTATGCGTCACCAACCAGAGCATGCTAAGTCCAGAGCGAAGCAGGTTTCATGGTCCTCCGCTGATTTCCCCTTAGGTCTCACATATTAGCATCATATTAACCCGTCCCCGACTGGGGGGGGGCAGTTGACTGCCCCCCCTGAGGTTTTTCTGGAATTGCGAGAGAACGAACAAACACAGAGTCACGAAACCTCGTGTACCTTTTGCTTCATCAATTTTACATCTCGTGTCAAAATTTTGGCCTCAGGTCAGGTCAAACAAACATATGTCCAAAAAAGTTTAGCGCCCTCTAACTTTTTCGCAAAACAAGATATCTCAATAATACTTTCAGGGATTTGTGATCGTGATAGCAACAAATCTGCTACCTCAGATTTTTCGGAATTTCCGGGGTATTGACCTAAGCTCAAGCCCATTTTTAAGACATGCCGTCGTTTTTTCCGGAAATTGACGGAATATTTCATAACATTTTTAGTGTGGAATGAGTAGACATCTAGTTACCGTCATTGGGCAAAGTATCAATGGCTTCCAGCCATTGACCTGATGTCAAGTCACGAATAACTGTAGTGAGCCAAAATGTACCACCGTCAAAATCATCGATGAATTACTGAGAATGGGTAGAAAATGGTAGATCTAGCTTTCACAGACGTAAGTAATACCAGGAACCTCGAAAAGATTGAAAAAGTGGCATATTTTGGAAATAAACAGGCTTTCGTGAATAAAGCTCCGCCAATTTTGTAGACTGGTAACTAATGAATGAACTAATTAATTTTTCCAAAATCTAAACATGAAAAACCATCACAAGAACCTCTAAGATCAATGAAAAGGAACATAGATTGTCTTTTTCGCGAAAATAAAGGAACGCTAAAATTAGTTCCCGTCAATTTGTTACTGCATACGGCAGCAGCGCACGCGAACAGCTGCCGCGAGAAATGCCGTGTCTTTAACTCAACGTTTCGGCGTATGTATTGAACAAATCTGGGAAATTAGACGTTTATCGGTATCCGCGGATTTACTTGTGCGCCGGTGTCGTTACTTAAGCGTTTTTAGTCCCATCCCTTGAGATTCAGGCCATTTCTCGGTCTCATGCAGTCGGCTATGAGAAAACATATATATAGGGCGTAAATTGGCTTACATATTATCTAAAACTAAAAATAAGACCAGTTTCGAGCCTTACTCATCACAAGCTTTCCAACGGTGTGGTTATTTTTATCGTGTGACAAACCGCTCGTGAGGAGGGGGCGGCCAACTGCCCCCCCCCCAGTCGTCCATGTTCCAAACGGACCGACGGTCGTGCGCGGGTTAAGATGGTAAGAGCCTTACAGGGATTGTAGCACCAGGCCTATGCCAGTGAGTGAAAAGAAACGGTCTGTTCAGACCCTTATATTTTTCGAAAATCTTCGAACATATGCTAGTCATTATACATTTCTGCAAGCAAGTTTCCAGCTCACCTGCGTGGCAGACATCGGACGCCGAAGCAACTCGAGTCTGCCTTGTCAGGATGAAGGGACCAAGTCTCTCTTCCCCTGACTTCAAATTGCCAACCTCCAATCTTCTGTCTTCAAGCAGGGGCGTAGCAGCTGCGGAGGAGGCAGTTGCCCCCCCCCCCCCCTTTCGGGACCATTTAACATTAATCCTATGGCGGTGCATGGAAAGAAACGAGGTAAAAACCAAGTTTGCCCCTCCCCCGCGCCATCTCCACGGAGGTTCCGACGTTCCTGTCTTCATTTCATCTGCCAAAGGTGGGCAGATAATTATCGATTAACCGACAGACAATCAGCAACCAATGTTGAATTTCAAGCTCTCGTTTTTACAGGGGTGTGGTTTCCTATCTCTTTGTGGGTGCCCCAAAAACTGAAATGGGCACTAACCATTTCAATTTTTCCAAAATGGGCACTAACCATTTAATTCATAACCAAAATTGCCGGGGCACCCAAAAAATTCAATTTTTGGGTGCCCTGGCACCCAAAAAAATTGAAATGGGCACTAGCAATAGGACTTGGGCACCCACAGCTTAACTTATGTTTGAATATTGAAATATATTTAATTTTCAGTCCCATGGCGTTAACCACCGAAAATCGGCTTTGTAAACAATAATCGGAACTCATTTACTCCATTGTCACCCACCAGTAGCTTTCCCCCACCACCCTCTAAGTAGCATTGTGTCAAGCCGAGTCCTGGAGAAAGGTCCTCCAATAAAAGGAGCGTAGCTACTCAAATCGTGAGTTTTTAACTGCACGTACGAATCAAGAGGACATTTTTATTAATCAAATCGTAGGTACCATTTATTCTTGCCGACTCGTTCTCGTTTGCTCATATCTTCCTGGGGTAGGTGAGTACGCTGGCTGCCAGCCCAAGTTTAATCTATTTACCCCATTTTCTTTTCAATATTAAAATCGCCAATTAATCGGGTTAGCGTGTCTTTAGCCTCAGCGATGCCGAAGCTCATATCAGTTGACGAACGACAAAATTATGAAGACGGCCATCGTGGATTCAGGCAAGTACCGCTGCTCTTCCTCGAATCTCCCTCACAGGTTTGTATTACGTGAATAGGTCGGAATACGTTAGTGTTGTTTGTCGAAACAATCGTCGCTGCCGTTTGTAACTGCATCTGGTACCGCGAGGCAGAGTGTTGGGTAAGCATCGGGTGCGTCCAAGGTTTACCTACGTATTTTCCGCTCGCCGATTGGCTCCTTTCTCTAATATTTTGTAGTGTATTTTGCCTACCGATATCGCTGTCGATAAATACAAAAACTAAAATGCATGAAATATTGGTCTAAGATGACCAAAATGCGCTTTTCATTTACATGATAATTCATAAGCAGCCTTAAATACTGCCCGGAGTGCGTTTCTGGGATACCAGAAAAATCAGATATATTCCCTTCAAGGATGTCGCCGTCACAAAGCCCCCTATGATTTACGGAAATCAGCCTTCCGTAATTTACCTCCCGCAGTTTACCTCCCGTAATACCTTTTTAAACTCATTTCCCTGAACTTTAGGCATAACCGCATATCACAACCCCTCCTCCTCTCCCATTCGCAATGCCTGGAGGTCTCCATATGCATTCTGGGTACCCACAATCATTTTCTGAAAACCACACCCATGGTGTTTTAGTTATGTTAATGGTATGCACACAGCAGAACTGTAACATTCTGAATATTTGTGGTGCATATCCAAAATAATTATGAGGAAAAATCCACACATTATGTTGTAAAAGATCATTAGAACAATGAAGCAGTCTATTTTAACCCGTCCCCGACTGGGGGGGGGCAGTTGACTGCCCCCCCGAAGGTTTTTCTGGGATTGCGAGAGAACCAACAAACAGAGAGTCACGAAACTTTGTGTACCTTTTGCTCCATCAATTTTGCGTCTCGTGAGAAAATTTTGACCTCAGGTCAGGTCAGGTGCCTGATCTAGGCCAGGTCAAACAGACCTATGTCAAAAAAAAATTAGCGCCCAGTAACTTTTTCGCAAAACAAGATATCTCAATAATACTTTCAGGGATTAGTGATCGTGATAGATGCAACAAATCCACCATCTCGGATTTTTCGGAATTTTCCGGGTCATTGACCTAAGGTCAAGCCCATTTTTAAGACATATCGCCGTTTTTTTCTGAAATTGACGGAATATTCCATAACATTTTTAGTGTGGAGTGAAGCAGACATCTAGTTACCGTCATTGGGCAAAGTATCAGTGACTTCCAGCCATTGACCTGAGGTCATGTCACGAATAACTGTAGTGGGCCAAAATGTACCACCGTCAAAATCGACGATGAATTACTCAGACTGGGTAGAAAATGGCAGAACTAGCTTGTACAGACGTAATTAATACCAGGAACCTCAAAAAATTTGAAAAAGTAGCATATTTTGGAAATAACCAGGCTCTCGCGAATAATGCTCCGCCAACTTTGTATATTGGTAACTAATCAATTTTTCCAAAATTTAAGCATGAGAAACCATCACAAGAATCACAAAGATCAATAAAATCTACACAGATTGTCTTTTTTGCAAAAATAAAGGAACGCTAAAATTAGTTCCCGTCAATTTGGTACCGCATACGGCAGCGGCGCACAGTGACGGCTGACGGGAGAATTACGGTGTCTTTAACTCAACGTTTCGGCGTATATATTGAACAAATCTGAGGAAATTAGACGTGTATCGGCATCCACGGACATTTACTTGTGCTATGGTGCCTTTACCTATGCGTTATTAGTCACAGCCCTTGAGATTCAGGCCATTTCTCGGTCTCATGCAGTCCGTTATGAGAAAACATATATAGGGCGTAAATTGGCTTACATATTATCTAAAACTAAAAATGAGACCAGTTTCGAGCTCTACTCGTGACAGGCTTTCCAACGGTATGCTTATTTTTGTCGTGCGACCAACCGTTCGTGAGTTAGAGGGGGGGGCAGTCAACTGCCCCCCCCCAGTCGACGGTGTTCGGGACGGACCGACGGTCGTGCGCGGGTTAACTATCTAACCATTCTCGCATTCTAATGCGAGGATAGTTGAAATCTAAACCCGGCATCAATATTCATTTTAAGTCTGGGTCCAGGAGTCCTGGTCCCGCGACTGGCGTTCCTGGCATGGACTGGCCTCTCTGTAAGCCCGAAAAACTTCTCTTGGCGTTTTTCTCTGGTTATTTCCAGTCAATGGAGCTGGGTCACCACCACGAAGAAATATCAGACAACTTGTCCCACTGAATTCCAGTGGTTTTCAGCGGAACTGCCATGGCTAGTCTCACCCTGCAGTCTGACATCTCACTCCTCACCTCTGTCGGAAGTTACCAGTACCAGGATATTCTCTAATCGCTGTTTTCGACCATTTCTCCCGGCCTGAAGCGACTAGTCGAACTTCCGCGGCGTCGTGAATCGTGATTATTATGATGAGCAGTTTCGCTGTTGGAATTAGCTTGACATATTAGACCGAATGAATGCATGGGAATGATGTGTTATTTTGCAGAAACCTAAGCCATGTAATAATGTAAACTATAAAATTTCGATAAGAACGTCACCTATAAGCGATCAATCTTGAATAAATCCCTACAAGATGGCAGCACCTTAAGCTATTCGGACCTGTCGCGCCACAAGTGCCACGTTGCGAGGGTGGACGTTTACATCTTGTTGACATGAAAAACCTCGACGCTGTTGGACGAGCGCTGATCGGAAATAGTTGTGAGGCTGAGTACCACATTTAACTCATGGTTAATTGCGCCGTTACTACTTGTCACAGTTTTTGTGATGGCAAGAAGAATGTAGGCCGGAAAAGCTTCTTTGTGTTTCCGAAAGACGAGGAACTGAGAAAGGCGTGGGCAGAAAGATGTGGGCTAGACGAGTTACAAGTGAAAGAGTTTGCCCGCGTTTGCTCAGATCATTTTGCGGAATGTGATTTCAAGCCCACCAAGAAAAGGAAATTGCTACTTCCAGAGGCCGTGCCCTGGGTGGATGTTCCGGGGTCGGGACTGGTGCTCATTATCAGGTTTGTGTGTTGTTTTTGCAGCAATGCAGAGACGGTAATCCTTACCGATCGCACACCATGCGCAGAGTCGAGGGTAAGGTTAACGCGCGAGTGTAGTTTCTGATTTCGCCACCAAGGTGATATTCGTTCTTTTTCTCGCCGCTAGGAAGAGTACGTAAAAATACTGACATTCGCTAGGATGGTTCCGCTCAAGAACGCGCGAGTGTAGTTTCCGATTTCGCCACCAAGGTAATATTCGTTAGGTTAGGTTAGGTTAGGTCTGAACGAATTCATCTGCTTTCCATCATGGTTCGGCAATTCTGGAGAAAGTGGTCCTTTTTTCGTGATTGACCTCACCTGTGACGTCATCAGCGGGTCAAAAGTAAAAAAGTGTGTACTTCACAGAAACGAAGCGTTCGGCGCTATCAACTGGCGTTCGAATCAGCCGAATCGAACTATTGGTTATCATACCATTGGTTCTTGAGCGGAACCATCATAGCGAATGTCAGTATTTTTACGTACTCTGCCCAGCGGCGAGAAAAAGAACGAATATCACCCTGGTGGCGAAATCGGAAACTACACTCGCGCGTTAACCTTACCCTCGACTCTGCGCATGGTGTGCGACCGGTAAGGATTACCGCAGAGACGTTTATCAGTGTACTGGGCAATTGTTTATAATGTATTGGTGGTATAATGTGTATAAGAGATGGGTGAGCTTGACCAGCATTATGCAACATTTCTAAAATATCCCAATTCTTCATGTATTTGCAATGTATTTTGCTGGTACCCACATTTTCTAGTTGTTATTATTCAGTCTATTCACGGACTGACACCATATATTTTGCAGTTATGATGGTAATTAGAGAAAGGTTTGTCTCCAAAAATGTACTTTTAAATGGGAATCTGTATGGAATCTGTTGGAAAAGGAAAACCAAAGACCTGGGCTAAAGGCCAACCTAGCTCAGTGAAATAAAGTGGCCTCTGGCTGGAAAATGCAATTTGTAGGCAGGGCAGCTGGAGTGGTATAACAAGCTAACAAAACCAAAAGGAAATAAACATTATTCATCAAAGTTCCAGAGCTATAGGTCCACTTGTTAGTAACTTAATGACTTCTTGACTCAAAATGTTATTTGCAAATAAGGACAACTGGACAGATGTAAAAAACTGATGAAACCAATGAAAAATAACAGCAACAGACTGTTATTCTGTTGCTTGTTACTAAAGCTCTGGACATAGAATTCAACCTAGGTCAGTGGCTTAGGTCAACTCCTGAATCAGAATTTTGGGTCAGGGGGTGACAGTCAGGAACAATCACTCACAACCTTAAAAGAACCCATTACTAACAAATGCTGCATTCACCAACATTTTAGCCTGATTTGACTTAGCCAAAGGGCCTTTAGGTCATTAACCTTACAGGACTCATCAAAAATTTGTGGGATATTTATTCAGTGGACTAAGGAGAAGGTGCTGAAAATTTGAAAAGGCTAGCTTGCTTAGATCAGAAGTTATGTAAAAAATATTGTGGAGACAGATATGTACCCCCCCCCCCCCATTAGTGCCATGGTTAAGCCCAGAGATGATGCTTGCATATCACAGTGCTATGTTATATTTTGAAGGCAATGGTATATTCATTTCAACTCTGCTGATGGTTGTAAAACATGTTTGTTCATTCCCTTGGCCAACAAAAGTCATCCCAATTTCCCATAACGTTTTGTCACTAAGACAATGGTGGCAGCATTGCTGCACTCTCACCAGCAGCCATTGTTTTGCTGATGGCTGTCTCCATGCCAGGCCTGCTGAGCAGGAACAGTCAGCTGGGGCTGCAGCCAGTGGAAGCAGGTTCTCCTCAGCACCATCAACTAGCCACTGTCAGGACAGGGAGAACAGCAACAGACTGACTGATGCAGGGTGAGAGATGGTGTCATCTTGATGCTCCCTTCTGGTCATCCATTCAGAACCAGCCTTGTGTGGGCATGGACAGCAGAACATCCAGATTTAAGGGAGGTTGGCACAGGCTGTTTTTGAGCTTTTTCTGTATAGTTAATGCCATGGAGTCAGTATGAAATTTTAGTGCTGGAGGGAGAGAGAGGGCATGCAGCGCCCCAGGACCTCACTGGTTGTACCATTGATGTGGTCATTAGTCAGGTAGTATCAGCTGATCTGTTTTGCATCTTGCCCACCTATTGAAGTATAGAAAGGCTTTTTGGTCACTACTATGAGAGACAGCTTCAGCAGGGTAGAATGGGGCTGGTAGTGTTGTCAGCATCATGGGGCTGCTTCAGATGGTGTCACTGTCAGCATTTCTGTCATTTCAGTCTTGCCTCTTGCAGTCTTTTGAGCAATCCATGTTGTCTTGAGGTATTGTTGTGCAGTGTTTGTATGTGTTATTGCTGTTGCCCTCTTAAGCTGATAAGTGCTTAGTGAGTTTTTGATAGTTGGCAAAATGTTCTTGGAAACCTTGATTTTTTATTTGCTGTAATTTTTCACCATGCTGTAACTGTCTCACTGCCCTCATTTCACCAGAATGGTTTCATTGCTTACAGACTGGAAGACCCAGCCAGGAATAATGGCATGCCAATGGCTGAATGTTGTGTACCTCTCACTTCATCAGAATATGGGCATGAACTGATGGGTCAACAGCACAGGTATGCATTATAAACGGTATCTTTTTTCTGCTCCATGCTAAGCTGATTGATCCCACCACCTCAGAAATTTTCCCAATGTGGAATGATTTTGCCATAGGCATCAAACCAGTGACCTAAGAGGAGCTTTGTCGTGCCGTACGACTCCACTACTCGGCCGCCCCGTAACTAGACTTGGTTTTGTGGCGGATGTCAAATGCAGACATCAAACGCAGGGCCGCCATGTACCGGGCTTTGTTGTCGGGCTGCCTATCCTTCGTGGCCACTTCGGCACGCCTTCGGTCGCCGCCTGATTAAGTCGTCAGCAGCATTCGTTCGTCACGTGCTGGAGACTCTGACGCGTCTGCGTCGCGCACGTGCGCAGCGCTGCGTGACGCCGGGCTGTGGTTTGACGGCCTTCGTTCTGATCTCTAGCGGCGGCGGGGGGCGGCCGCCGGCCGCCAGACCCCGGCTCTGGAGGGCCGACCTGACCACGCTCCGGCTGCAGAACCGCCGGCTGCTGGCCGCCAACCAGCTGCTGCGGCTGCGGCTGCGGCAGCTGCGCCTCAAGCTGGCCGGCGGCGAGCGGCGCTGGCGGCGGGAGATGGCGCGGCTGCGGGGGCGGCTGGCCGAGGAGCGGCCGGGGATGTCGGCGGCCGGTACAGTGTGGCGGTCTGGGACTGCCGAGTGACCCGGGCTAGGACGGCCGAGTGACCCCACCGGTTCCCCTGCAAGCCCGGGCCCGTTAGAGGAGCGCCACAGAGGACTCCTGCCCTAGCAGGGAATACGCCCTTACCGCTGTGTGGCTGGGTGCGAAAGCCTTATCATGCCCACTCGTCGTTTTGCGTTGTGGGACGTGTTCGGACTGCCTGTATTGAAGGTTGTTCGCGGTGGTCGCGGAAAGTCTGCGACACTGGTTTAACTTGATACAGTGGGTGGAAGGTATGACTTTTTGGAAGTCTACTTTTGTTTGTCCGTGCGGTACTGATGTTTTGTGATAATGCGCCCTCTTGTAATGTTGTATATCGTGGAGCGGTAGCTTGAAGAATCGTGAATGAAAAACGACGTCTTTATACATGTGTTTTTGAAGGGTGAAAACAAGCAAGGTTACTTTCTGGCTGCCAGTCAGTTATGCGAGAGTGTACGTGCACTCAGCATTTCTGTGCACTCAACAGTGAGAAACGTGACGACACCGTGGGATCTGAGACCGTGATGCGACGGCCTGGCTTCCCGCGCCACCTGTCGAACACGGCGTGCTGCGTCTCCACCACCTGCTCCGGCGCCCGGGCTCGGGCGGCAGTCGGCCTGCAGTGCTGACGAACCGCGATGAACAGCAGTGCGGGCCGCTGATGATCTGCCCGGCGGTAGAACGCGGTAGATCTGTGACGTCTCACTTCTGATCCGCGGGCTCCGGTCTGACGGGCCGCCTTACTGACAGCAGGGATGCTGGCAGCGCTTGCGGCAGAATGGGGGGCGACACGGTCGGCCAGACTGCACGTCTTCTGGACTGTGGAGATCTCCGGAGGTTTGGCGCGGCACCTGCAACAAATGATGGTATTTACGTACTCAGTTTTTTTGCATAACAGGGTGGCATCCCAACTCAGCATACTGCCGGCATGTACGATCAGTTTAGTAATTACGTATTTCTAAAACGTCAGCCAGTTCGCTCCGAATCTCAGTGACTTGATGCTTCATTGTTCCATTTTCCGTGGCTTGGCTTTAGGCACTTGGTTGCGTGTGTAAAGCTGTCCATACGCGTTTCGTTTGATTTTCCAAGTTTTTTAGTTTCTCACCTGGGATAAATTGCTGAAGTTTTTTGGCGTTGCAGTATATTTCAAACATATCTGTAAAACTGCAAGTAACGTAGATGCGACACCAGTGCCACCACTTCCACGCGCCACGGCTCATTTTGTGTAATGTCCCGAAAATGGTGAATCATATGACCTTAAGAAGCAAAAAGAAACAGTTTCACTTACTTTGGGACTCAGCTTTAAATCATGCGTTGGACATAGCTTTTAAATGGAACGCATTTCATTCACGTTCGTTCACTGAGTCACTAAGTTCCATTTAGTTCAGTTTTTACTTTCTAGCCAAATGTCGTCATGCAGTACGCATGCAAACGACCAAAAATGGTTCACATAATGTTCTTGTAAGACTGTCATACCAATTCATCGTGCATAACCATGCTTAAAGATCCTTTCCAGGGTACTTGTTTTGTGACCACGCGCAGAGCTTTGAACCAGTTAACTGATTAGCGGGCTGTTCAAAGATCTGCAAAATCGCTTTGCAGATACAAAAGTATCATAGAACCAGCTATCGAGGAGGAAAGATACCGACCTGAATTCCGTCAGGTCTGGTTTGGTTTGGTGAAATGATCCTTTCACCAAACCAGAAATAAGTTGCATTTTCTCTACTGTTCTGCAAGTCTACGAAAGTCTGTACATAATGTATGCCAGTCGCATGGAAAGGCCCTTCTCCAAATGTGTCCCGATTTATGTTTTTATTGTTTATTTCTTTTCCAGCTCAAAGGAATGGAGAAAAATGGATATTCCTCAGCACTCGTCAGTATCTAGGCCTTCGTTCAACACTTTTCCCGTTCTCGATACTATGGGAAAAGATCAGATGTACCGGGGACTAAACAACTGTTTTCCCCATTTCTTTCCCTCAGCCGCCAAACGTGGCGAGATTTCGCCCAATTAGCGGTATTCGGAGGCGCCTGGCGACGGATATTTAGTTCGTTTCGAATTCGGTTATTGAATTTTGTGCACCGTAGTCCATCGTCAGACACTCCAGACCAAACTTTTCGACGTCGTTTCAACGGGGGAATCCACAAGTTTCTGTTTTTCCTGTTCAATCTGTCTGCCTTCAGTGTATGATAAACCCCGTCATTGTGCCTGCTGCTTTACAAATCTGTCCGCTTTGGCGTAATTGTAATTGGTACGTGAGCATGATTTTTTAACACTCGCGTGGGTGGCCTGTCGAATATAACGCGCTCGGGTGGGATAGGGGGGTCAGTTGAACCCCTCTCTAAGATCTTAGAAAATAACCGGGCTAGATGCACCAAATTTGCAACTTAGATGTAACCATGAAGGCGCTCTCTTGTGTAGAGGTTTGACTTTTCTAGAGTGTGATCTTCGAGGTCAAATGAGGTCAAAGAGGGTCAAATTTGATGTTCGCCAGACTTGCGCTTGTACGAAAACCGCTCGTCACAGTGCCAAAACATGTGAACCATTTCTGTAGGTCACGCAACACCGCAACAGACGGTATATAATTTTAGATGCTTGGGTCAGTACTTACGATTAAATGAGTGATTCAACACAGTTTCAGCCATATGGCTATATTTTCACAAAGTGCCACAGAGCGTTATGTATCTTGTTTTGTGGTATCTCTGTACGGTATTTATTAGTTTTCGTGTTCATTTTGTGGATATTATTGGCTTAAGGTTAATTCTATCTTACCTCATTACAGCTATCATGCTCATTCAAGCACTTAAATGTATTGTGGTGTTCGGGTAAATTTTGTCACTGGATTTGAATTTTGCGCCGAAAAATATCTCATTACTCAAATTTCAGTCACCAAGGCCACCCAAGGTCGTGTGAGCTCAAGCGAGGTCATTGACCTAGTGGCATCGAAAAAGCGAAAATCGCGAAAATGTGGTCCGCAGAGCCAACTACCGTCATCCGATACAATTTTACCACTTAAATATTTAGCACTGGTAAGTAAAAACTCTATCGCGTCGTCCGGCTTCGTCAGAATAACAAAATTAGATGGAATGCTAGATCGAATTCAAAACGCATCTGTTCCATTTTTCTTAACTTATTTACGCCAACGTGCACCATCCCTGGGTAATTTTGGGCGCTGAATTCGAAATCAGCGCCAAAGAACACCTGAGAAAACAATTTGTTGCAGGAAAGGGGTGTACCAAGGTCAATAAAGTTCATCTCAGGTCAGTGATCTGAGGTGACTTGGAAGAGATCAAAACCATCGGAATGTATGTTCATTCGTCCCTGATATTGTTTTATGCCATTTTGGCCTTGAATTAGGCATTGAACAAGAAAATGACGGCGTTTCATTGTTTGGCCTCTGTAGAAAACGGGTACGCGTTAACATGTTTTTGGTCATCTCTCCGTGACCTGACCAGATATTGGCCTGAAACTTGATACACCGGTAGGAGATAAAGTGACCTTTTACATATGTTCCGATGTTTCGGCTGCGGCCGTTAAGACGGAAGTTTTATGTTCGAAAATAAGTTTTGACTTTTGACCCCCATCTGACCTCGTGATGTAACCTCAGATCAACCAAACTATTTTCGCATTTTTTTTTAATTGGTTATTTGCGCAAACTTGAAAAGTTTGAAAGTTTGTGTTCAAGACTATATTCCTGGGAACAGTTTGAAGTTCACCATCACGATGGCTATTTTTGAAAACCATGATCTTACTTTGATCCGCTCTAACTTGGTGATCCTGAAAGACTTTAACATCTTTCATCTGCGCCAAATTTCATGTGGCTGCAAAAAACTGAGACTCATTCCGGGAAAACCCAGGAGGATCAAACTGACTGCCCTGGGCGCCTGTTAAGGTGCCCAATCAGACAACGTTCTCTAGCTTCATCCAAGGTGCAGAAAACATTTCCATGTTTGAAAGAAGTGATTTCAACCCCTCCTGGTCGCCATGTAGACGGCCTGCACTCTCTGCTTTCAATGCTGTTACATTCGGCCGAATATGGTTCTTCTCCACGTCCTGTACGCAGCGCCTGAGGCATTGTGTCTCGTCCAGGTTTAAGCTTGGATCGCTCCGGAGTACAGATGGACGTAAAACGCTTCACGCGCACGCAAATGTGCCGTAATTTTGAAAATGATTGGCAAGGCCAGCCTCTTGGCCCCTCTTCAGTCACTGCAACGATCTGGAGGCATAAGAAAAAAAACCGGGGGTTTCAGTTGATCACATCTTCCTCCGAAATGTTATCTCTTCTTGACAGAGTGTGATAAAACTCCAGTACAGGGCTGAGGAATGCTTTGTCATCTCCCTCACGACGTGGGAGGAAAGGCGAGGAATAATTATCTCTGGGCAGATTGCGTCACACTTGTGAACCATTCCTGGAAATAAAAATGCTGAACGACACGCAGGTGCTTGTTTTTGTCCCTACCCTGAATGCAAAATTTCGGCGTGAGTAATTCCATGCAACCTTAGGAGTGTACCGCGTCTTTCTGTGCAAAGTATGCATTTTCTTGCTTTAAAAATGGAGGCTCGTTGGCTGCCATTCGCAGTCGAGTGGCTAAGATATCACTTATCACCGTCGCAGGAGGAGGTGGTGGTTACGACTCCCGCCCCTTCCCCCCCCCTCTTCCGCCATGAGGTTTTTCATGGACTGCCGGCGAACGGTCGGCGTCAAGAGCCTAGAGCCTACAATTTGCAACTGCTGACTTTGCATATTCCTCCCACATCTTCCTTGCTCCCCGAAGAAAACATTACGAGGTCATATCAGGCAGCAAAACTATGACGTCATTCTCGAAGGCTTGCACACCGTTTTCCTGGACTTCAACTACATTTTAGTTTCTTTCTCGGAGTATGAAAATAAATGTTGACGGTTTTCGACATACGGTTCAGCTAATGCTTCACGACATATCGGAATGTGAAGGACCTCTTCCTGGGTATTGTAAAGTCACCTTAGAGCACCTCAAATGATTTTGAAATGGTCTAAGGGTACGTAATTTTTGGCACTGAGAGCAGAATGGGCAACTGTTTTTATTTCTTATGACGACCTTTCTATGGCAGAACTCTGATCCATGATAATAACGCGTCGTTTATTTTGGCACTGGTAGCGTCACGAAAGATGGCAATGATATCTGACCTTCCAGTGGTCGGGCCTTGAACCGAAGAAAAAAGCAGCACTAACTGCAAGAATTGATCAGTTTTAAAGCCAAGCTGGTACAAAAGCACTGTTTGCAGGCCGTTTTTCTGTAAAACCTTAACAGTGATGGCGGGAATAGGGGACGACGTGATACCTTCTTTCGCCGTGATGTGGCAGGTCACCAAGTAACACAAAGGAATCAAATCAGGCATTGTTCCAATCAGAAAGTATCGACTTCGCGCTCGTTCTGTCGTCGGTCTCTTTCAGTTGGGAATGCAAGGGAGAAATGGGTAAGGTGAGGGGTGGATGGCGACTGGCAAACCTCCCCCCTCGTGTGGCGTGCAGGTGGAATTCCGTATGCTTTTCTAATGCATGCTTGCTTGTTCTTGCGACGTTCTTGCTCTGGTGATGGATTATGATATCCAAAACGTTGAACACTAATGTACGTGTACAGGCCGATTGATTTACTCTTTCCTGATCATGAAAAAGGTCGTCCGGAAGCTCATACAGTAGTCCAAGAAACTGGTGAAAACAAAATACTCTTTGGTCTTTCACAAAGCATGTTTGAATGAAAAGGTATTGCCAAAGTACAGTTATATATATATATATATATATATATATATATATATATATATATATATATATATATATATATACAGAGAGAGGGAGAGAGTAATTTCACAGCAGGGGTAGCAGAAAGACATGCTTGTGTTGCGCATTGTATAGTTATTTCGCATGAGAGTAATATTAATGGTGCTTAATAACGCTTTTCACGTAGTCTGTATCATTCAAAAGTTGGACTTAATTCTTCGTCGGGAGTTTATATGAGGTAAACAAACCCGCGACAAAAACTGAACATCATGTAATGCATGCAGCGAATAGATGTCATTACAAACAGACAGTACCTACACAGTTCAGTACTACACGGTGTATGTACTGTGTAATAGGTATAGACTGCGTATGTGTAGTAGGACCATATATTTATTGGTTATATAAATATGTAGTGTTATGTAATGTAGACACATGGTATCGTTACCCTACATCTTCGTCCGACATTTTCCCTTGGTTCTATCTTCTATTTATCGTGTATATACATATGTAGTAGTATGTACTGTAAATAAATACATAGCATCTTTACCTAGAAAGGTGATGGGAAGGATCCTAGATATCGTATCGGTCTGTTTCTGTACCTTTGCTGCGTGGCAAAACGATGGAAAAATAGTCTACGATGAACTTCGCAAACACACCATACCTGCCGTATCTTAATCCCAATGTGGTTTCTTTCTGGTCGATCCTGCACTCCCCATCTAACTGCATACCTGCACGCTGTGAGGCGCTCAACATCTGACGGATGCCAGCCGGACGTAATCCACGCCGACCTTTCGGCTGTTTTCCAGAGCGTCAGCCGCAAACCGCTTCAGTACAAAGTGGCAGAATCGTGTAATATCAACGGCAAAGTTCTCGAATAGTCCGTCACGTGCCTGTCACGCAGGAAATAGAGTGATCGTGCACGGAAAAACTTCCGATTGGGTCAACCTGTCATCGCCTGGCGTGTTTGCGTAACAGCGACCGCCCGAGGGAAACTGCCCAAAAGGCACCCCTTATTATTTCATTGTCTAACCGTTGGATCTCAATTTCCAGCACCAGAAAAATTCTCTAATATTAAAAATGTCGTGTCAAGGCCAACCCGGGCAAGGTGAAATATTGGTTTTACGTCACCTGCCAAAGGTCGATATTTGCTCCTAGTTGATTTATCCACGTCACAAAACGAACATAAGTGAAACCTTCTGATGATCAGTTTTGCATTACCTGCTTTTCATCCGGCCAAGGTCAGTCTAAGTCAGGTCAGACAAGACTGCATTGCTCTTCCTGCAAAAGAGCAATAATTACCCACTGGTTTTCTTACCTGTATCAAGTAAGAACTGAAAAGGTATCTCGTGGTAATCAAATCTGCTTTTTGCTCTTTATCAAGTCAAGGTCAAGTCAGGTTAGGACAGTCATTTTGCTTTTTCTGACTAGGAAGAACAATTGCTCTCTGCTGCTACTAAACATCCTCCACACATAACGAGTTTCATTTCGTTTTGACATCTATCTATGACGTGACCTGACATGATTTCGCGATACATTTGGCGAACCTTGCTAAAAGGCGCATATAGATTTGCTTGTTTAGCCTGAACACTAGGGAATGTCAGTGGCAACGACTTTTATCACCCACAATGTCAATTACGTCCAAGTGTCATCATGTGGCCTAGCATGATCTCTAATGTTGACGTAATACGGTTGTATATCCTTTTAGGGACCATGTCCTATGGAAATCCAAACAATCCATGCATTGTACTCGCAAAAGTTGTAAAACAAACAAACAAAAAAACAAAACATGTTCGTGCCACCGCCCGAAGCATGCCTGCAAGGGCCCACGTACGACGCCATATCTCCATGACCTAACCTAAAATCGAAATGGTTTTGATGTCAGAATGTATAAAATTAATTGATGGACAGGTACGAGAAGTTTGGTTAGGCTGGCTCGAATAGTTCAGACTTCATTCACCAAAAACCGAGGGGTGCCTTATTTGACATCCCCCATGCGGTGCATGGTTAAAGGAATATCTGAAGTTCTTGAGGTTGACACCTTTACAATTCTCTCTGTTCATTGACAACTTACCGTTGGTGGCAACGTCATCTAAGTACACCATGTCTGTGGACGACGCCATAATGACGTCACGTTTCAACTGCGAATGACTCCTGACGATCAACTTTCGTTTTCAGTTTTCGGACTGGTGTTTAAAACTTAACCCTCAAAAAATGAGTAGCGTTCACAGTGGCTCTCAAACAAGCCCGTCTATCATACCCAATTTATCGACGCTTTTGCCGCGCGCCGTGTGGCACAGAGGCAGATCCAAGATTTTGCTCAGGGGGGAGTGCATGTTCAGCGGCCTCCCAGCCGGCCCCCTGATTTTGTGCTCTTCAGGCAAAGAAGAATGCTGATCTGCTAGGGTCCAGCAGGAAATATCTGATGTAATTTTGCGTTTTTTACCATGTAAGTAACCGAAAGAATTCAAGCGCGCCACCTTGTTCGAGAAAAGTTTGTGTTTCGTTCCCCTACAAAGTGGCTGAAATTTGGTAAGAATGGTAGGATTTTAGTCGGCTGCGTCTTCCCTTCTGTTAAAAATGTTGTGTCTGAATTTGGTCCAGGAGCACCTATGCTCCTGAGCACTCCCTAGCTCCAGGAGGCTTTTGTTAGCTTAGGTTAGGTTTCCTTTCCGCCAAAACTGCCCCTTACAGTTTCGGTGGTCTTGGGCCGTTTGCCTTGTCAGGACCTTCTAGTGGTTTTAGGTTCCTTTGACAATTCACTTGTCCACGGGACGTCTCATGCGATCCTTCAGCAGTTTCAGGGGCGCATCGGGCAGTTTCATGGACTCATTTGGTAGTTCCAGGAAGATTTAAGCCATCTTGGGATCCCTTCTGTCGTCCCTGGGGAATTTTTGCCGTCAAAAGAGCCCATCAGAAAGTAAAGTAACAAGGCCGCTCTATAAGAGGCACTTCAAAAAGAAATGCCTCTGTCTTGCTCTACTGTGACAAAGGAGCTGCCTGGATGTCTCAGGGTTTAGTAGTTTCAGGGGCCTCTCTGGTCGTCTCAGGGGCTCCTATTGCTAGAGACTGCTGGTTAGCAGCCTCAAAGGTCGCTCTCTGGCAGCCTCAGTGGACCACCTGTCCACTTGTCCTAGGTGCCTCTCTTGTCGTCTCCGGGGAATATTTTTGCCGCCTCAGGGGCCCTCTGGCAGCTACAAAAGACCTTTTGACGATTTCGTGGCCTCTGTTCAGTGTCATGGGCCCTTTCAACGTCTCCAATAGTCTCCATCGCTGTAACAGGGGTCTTCCTCTGTGACATAGGGTATATCTGGCAGTCTAAGGTCCCAATGCCAATTTTAATGTCATTTCAGGGACCTTGCTGGAAGTCTCAGGGGACCTTTTCCGCGCCAGGAGCTCACCTAACACATTTGGGGTCCCTTTGGCCATTGAGGGCCCCCATACCGTCTCAGAGGTTCTGTTATCGTCTTTAACTCACAAGGACCCTCCGACCTTTTTGCCGGTCTCATGAGTCATCTGCCTTATAGGGGCCCAATCCTGTCGCCTCAGGACCCATCTGACTTTTCCGGGGCCCCTGACTACATCGAGAAACCCTTAGGTTTTCAAAAAAGACCGTTTGTAAGTGTAGTCCATAAGTGTAGTCCATCTGGGGCCTCTCTCGAAGACGAGAAGGTCACTGACGAATCCTGGTTCAGACCCTTGCCAGCCCCTCCGGCTGGCCAGGGTTTCTATGCTGTGCTAGCAACTCTCTTAAGTTCCTGCCGTCGCAGGGGCCTTTCTAGTACTTTTAGCGGTCTCATGGACCTTTTGCCTTGCTGGGGCCCCTCTTGCGGTCCCAGGGACCCTTGGAAGGTTTCAGGGGTCTTTCTATCCATGTTAGGGACCATCTTGCTCTCTCAGGGTTTCATTAACCTTCCCGGAGACCCTCTGACTGCATTAGGAGCCTTACGTTTTCCACACGGGTCCTTGAAACCTATGACATTTCAGGGGCCCCTACGCCGTCCTCGGGACTAAGTCCTCATATTGGCCGTCTCTTGGGCCCTGTGATGTTTCTGTCGGTCTCAGGGGCAATCTGGGGTGTTAGGGCCCTGTTGTGGTCTCAGGGGCCCTTTGGGAGCTTCAGGGGTCCTTCTATGCGCCTCAAAAGTAATCTAGTCCTCCTTGAGGCCCCTTCCCCCGACTGCATCTAGAGCCCGCCACGTTTTCACAGACATCCCGTGAAGCTCGTATGGGGCCCTTCGGGTCTCCTTTTGAGTCTGAGAGGGCCTTTTTGGGGCCGACCGGCCTGAGAGGGGCCCCTACGTTCTCACGCCTCGGGGAGATGATTGCCCATCTCCCCCCGGATCCTCGCTCGAAACAATTTGACCTTTTGTCCAATTCCGACCAATATAACCCCAAATTGACCTTTTCTGCCCATGTCAGTGTCATTGCCACCAAAGGAAATAGTCGTTCGATCATTTCAGGCTGGCCTTCCCAGACAGATATTGTGCTGAGAAGCGTACCTGACAGCATATTAAACGCACGTGAGATCCGTCCTGGAATGCGGAATTGTAATCTGGTTTGGTGCAGTCAAATCTCATGTCAAGCGCGTGGAAAGAATCCGACATAAACTTCTGACTTGGCTAGCGACTCGGGCCTCAGACATGGACAGACTTCACAAATCTTCAAAGCTGCGAGCCTATGAATTTCTTCGATGGTCCATCACTCCAGGAGCGGCGTGTCTAGTTTGGTCTCAGGTATCTTAGCAGCAAATTCTCCGGGAAAATTGGCTCCAGTTTTTTGATAGGCTGTTTTTCACCGCATGTGCCACCTCGCACAACGCACCGCTCCAGTCTGTTTCAAGTGCCATTTACTCCCGTCTCAACTCAAAAGATGGAGACCTTCTGCAGAACACCGTCCTTAAAGAACGCTTATGTTAATAGCAATATTCA
This sequence comes from Capitulum mitella, assembly GCA_030062745.1. NCBI lineage: Eukaryota > Metazoa > Arthropoda > Thecostraca > Pollicipedomorpha > Pollicipedidae > Capitulum > Capitulum mitella. The sequence continues at coordinate 2,204,625 of CP099850.1, read as the reverse complement.
GATACACTACTTTACAAACATTCTTTGTATTAACAAATCGTTTTTTAGCACATGTCAACTTTCTATAGTTTTCTTCTCGCGTGTGCACTCATGTATGTGTTTTTGCGTATTTTATTTCAAAACTTCCCTTGCAGTGGGCAATAGCCTGTTGGCGATTTGAATGAAGCAATGAAATGAAATGAAAATGCCTATGTAAACCATACACCTATGAAAATGCCATAGTAAACCCGGCATTAACTGGAACAGTTCGCCTGCCTACAGTTGCGCCGGGGGAAGACATTTTTCCCTGCTGCCTATCTTGAGAACCAGTGGTCCGATTTCGACTACTCAAATAACAATCGATTGACCGCCACCCTGGGGCTCGCGAAAACCCCATTGTATCCCATATATCCCATATATCCCATATCCCTACACCCCAGCCTTATCGATGTCGTCAGGAGTCAAGTAAAAAACCTAACTTGACGCTTACTTCTCCACCGCTTCAGAAGCAGATTCGTTGTGGTACAATTATTGAAAATGGCAATGTGTAATATGAAATAACCTCATTTTGCCGTGTCAGACAGTACTTTTACCAAACGTGGCCTGAGAGTAACCTGGGTCACTGGTAAAATTAGACCATGGCCGGATCTTTGGCCTTTTATATGTCACAGACGTCAGGTTTCGAAAAGCTCCAAAATGGCATTTGTCTCCCTTTATCTGCTATATGTTGTCAGCGAGAGCTAATGTGTTTCAGATGCTGAAAATCTCAGATGCGCGAAACTAAAGCATTTCACATAGCTGCTTTCATTTAACATCACTTATGACCTCTGTGACTTGATATTTTGCCTTGGTCCCCTCCCTGATAAGCGTCTGCAAAGCCACGTCAAAAGGAAAGCAGATGCTGAAGACCTTACGGTACCTGAAAACCCCGCCTTTGATTCATAGTATGACAAAGTATGACCTAATCTATCATGACCGAGCAAACATTTTTTTTCACCAGTCGGCTATGTTGTTCGGCTGACACTGAGAATCCGAGACCGCTGGCCTAAGTCGTTCAGAAATTATGCCAAAAAATACAAAGGAGGGGGAGCAAAAGAAATACCCCGTAATTCGCGGATTAATGAGCCATTCTGAGAGCGTATTGCATCTGCTGCGACCACTGTAGGCGGCGGCGGGTCGTACAACTGCAGGTCGAATACATTTCGGCAAAACCTTGCACCTGCGGAACGCCTCTTCTTGCGGTGGACCTCACCATCATGCCTTGCCCTCTTTCAGCACGCCCCGTCAGGACTGCGTTTCGCAGCACAGGTTTGGGATGAACCGGCCCGTGAGGACATGCCAGCCAGCCACTCTGCGCCCCTAATCCAGACCCGCTGGTGCTGTCAGCTCCAGTGGTGTTTGTAGCGCAGGAGGAATGAGTGCCGCTGTCCGGTCGCTCGTGGACGCGGCACTGTGGCGAGTGTGGGCCGTACAGCCCGGTCTTCCGTGCGCCTGGAATACGGTCGGTGCGAGATGATGTGGCCTCGCAGTGGTGGGCCTCTGAGCTCGACGCGCAGTGGGGGGAGGGGGGGTACTTTTGTACTACATCCATGTCTCCGCCATTTCCCGACTGAATGACATGAAATTTGCAAGACTGTAGGCATTCGTTGTGCTAAAACCGAATCTAGCGACAGTTTGTACCAGACTTCTGAACCTAAAGGTCAAATGGGGTCAAACGAGGCCAAATGTGTCGAAGTCCCCCATTTTGCTGTTTGTCTCTGCTAACTCATAAAATTAGGTTTCGTTCATCGAAAATTGGCAATCTTGGGCGCTGAACAGCATTCTGATGAGAAACGCTGCCTGCCTTTGGCTTAAAGAAGTCACATATAGACATCTTTGTTCATCAAAATACGATTCAGCATCCCAAGTTACCCCGTTACAGTCAGCGTAACCAAATCCTATGAGTTAGCAGCAGAAAGCAACAAAATAAAGTCCTGTAACACTTTTGACTTCGTTTGACCCCATTTGACCCTTAGGCAGACAAAAAGTATTATTAGATTCGGTGTCAGCGCCACGAACTACCCCGCCTCTGCAAGTTTCGTGTCATTCAGTCTCAGTTTTATGCCCAGCCTGCCGGCCGCGGGCCAAATTACATCACCGCTATGTGACATTATTCGAGGCCAATTCTCAAAATGCGAGCATCATCCGATGCGAAATCCAATTGCGATCCGCTACGAAACGTTTCAAACGGATACAACAAACGATTCGGAAATGAGTACAAAGAAACCTCTGGTGTTTTGCTCCTCGTCGCCCTCTCGGCGCACTGCGATACCAACCGGTGTGCTGTGCTGTGAGGGAGGCTTGATGTGTGTTACGGTGTCACAGTGGGCCACAACCAACTCAGGGCCTGTCAAAAGAATGGCGACGCCGAGATTGCTTTGCACGACTGGTCATTAAGCGCGCTTTGGTATGGTTTGGTTGTGGTTAGAACTCCTTCGATTAGTTTTGGTCATTTTGGAGCTATGGGATGGAGGAGAGAGGCTTGATTGGCGCTTTACTTGCATCTTAAAGAAGAGTCTTGAGGACAAGGATCGGGATTAAAGAGAAGCGGATGATCGAGCGCGAGTGGATTGGATGGATATTTCACTAGAGCTCCGTGGACCCTGCAGACCATTGTGGAGCTATGGTATGAAGAAATAAGAAAAAGTGGCACTTAGATGTGCCGATAGCGTTGGTATAAAGGATACGGATCGGAAAACGGGGATGAGGGGTGTACTGGACAGAACATGTTTATCTAATTTCATTTTGTTGGACTTTTGAAGGATATTTCGGGCCACTAGAACCATTTCATGCATTACAGATGTGTTATGTTCTGCCATGGATTAAAATTTCGTCCGTATCACGCATCAAAGTTGGTGCATCAGGTCATTGTTGCGTAAGGAAGTAACTAAAAGCGAGATGACTTCCGGACCTTTGTTCCCAAGTAAAACCGCAAGTGAAAGACGTGTGTCACTGTATCACTGTGTCTGTCAATAGCGAATGAGGGGACGGCGACGAATATCATACAGAGCTCAAGTGATTAGAAAATGGGTGATTGCGAGCTGTGCCTGACAACTTCGGCAGGTGTGGCGAGGTCAATGGGAGAATTTTGTGCGAGAGCCAAGTGTGACCAATACGGAGGCGTGCGAGCACAGCTTCTTCCTGTCTGTTCTTCCTGGACGCAGAAACACACACTAATATAAGTGCATTTGTGCGTGTCTGATGGTATTGATCCATTGTTTGTGCCAGTATATCAGGACAGTTCTATGAATGGGCGTCCGCATGGATGAAAAATCTCGATGAATGGCAGTTGTGTCGGTCAATACTAGTGGGTGTTTTACCGCTCGGTCCGCTTGCTCATTTTCCGCAATGCCGCTATGGCCGGAACTCTAAGGAAACCGTACTGGTATCCCAGCTTCTGCCAGCGGTTGTTATACGGTTCTATATGAAGATTAAAAAAGGATGACGGATGAGAGATGATGGATTAAACAGTGCATAGTGAGTTATTGCAGAAGACCGCCTTTCGTACCTCGCCAACATTTATCAGATTCAGTACCAAAAGAATGGTGTGTAGTTCGCCAAGAACAATTAATTGGAAGTGTTGTCTGATAACCTTTCTTGGACGGTACTCCCGCCAAATATCACTGCGTTTGTCGCGTGATCACCATTTTTGGATCCTTCAGTAAAAGTGAAATGGTGCTGACAATGTTTGGCCTTGGAGTCCTTAAAGCGTTGCTGTGTTTCTTGTGGCGTAAGAAGATGTTTGCTTTCCCTGAATAAATCTGATAACGTCGCTTTCAGCCAGCCGCCTGGGCGCCATGCACTTGGCCGACAAACGGGCGATGTGCGCTTTGTTAAAATGAATGGTTTGGTAGAAAAGATTGATGCGTGATGCTATGGGGAGACCAGTTCGTCTCTCCACTGGCCCGACATCCTTGTGATGTATGTTGCGTAGCATATGAAAATAGATGTTGGTGGGATGGCTGGCAAAATTCATCTCTCAGCAATATGTCAAAGTGAACTTAGCACTGCGCATGTATAAAGGTGCTATCATGGTGTTCACTTGCACGGCAATGATTGACAGTAATTCATTGCCCCTACCGCCAGAGGTATGAAACTGTTCTATATTATGTCGAATTTACTCAGTGTAGCATTGCTGGCTCCTGCATTACTATGCATCCGAAATCAATCATAGGTAAAACATGAGCTTTGTGTAGGCGTAAATGTGTGGCGCGGTCGGCACCAAAACGCGTGCTCTCAATGCTTTTAAAAAAGTCGAATCTTTTCTTGTATTTGGCCTGTATATGCTCGAGATGTTGTCGCATCGACAGCAAAGGACCGAGTACAATTTCTAAAAATTTAAAAGATCTTGCCAGTGGAATAGCATGACCGTCGAAACGTCGTCCACGGCCACGATCTATAAATCTTTTGTTCCTGGAAAAGATCGTGACGGCTTATTTCTTAGATGAGAAAGTAAGTCGCTGTTCTTGGACCGAATTTAAGTTTGTGGCAGAGCACCTTGGATCATGTCCAGGCACAAGTCCAGGTTATCGTATGTGCACCAGAGAGCTGTATTATCTGCGTACATGGAGCGTGATATGTTCGAAGAGACTTGATCACAGATGTCGCTGATCATGATGTTAAAACGTGCCGGTGAAAGTTAATTATCCTGAGGAAGACCGTTCTCCAAGGTCAAGTCGGCGAAATGACCAGCGCGGCAACGAACTATGAAAGTAATGTCTCCCGATAAAAAACCGACCAAGTAGCTTGCAGACTAGAATCCTGAAGCCTTTATATGCATCACTGAAGGCAATGCCACTAAGAACCTTTAAAACTCATTATTTAGCCACTTTGCATAATTTGACTTCAGAGATCCCAGAGGCTCCTCGAAATACCTAAGTCGCTGAAGAGAATGTCACTGCCTTCCAGCGACGCCATTACCGCACGTAACGCCTCTCAGCTCAGCTCAGCTCAGCTCAGGCTAATGTCGGGGCGGCTGCTTAATGTAAGCTGCGATAAACCTGTATTCCATCTTAAATTACTTACTTGCCTAAGGATTAAGATATATCTCCAGCTTCACGGAAAAGCTACGCTGCGCCGTCGGCGTCCCCATGGAAACGACGTAGTCCACAGAGGCAGTTAGGTCCCAGTGGTAAAAAAGATCCTCGTCAATGAATCTGCTATGCTTTCAGCCACACTTATTGGCTGTCAGAAGTCGCCAGCAATTCACTTAAACGGTAACATGAGAAGGTTGATAACCAGTCAGGACGTCTTTTACAGTTTGAATACCGTCTTCATGATTAAGTTCCAGGTCAAATGACGGGGAATCTTATAACGGGAAAATTTAAGAGCCCACCGTTGGAAATGATGCCAAACAAGACCGCGTCCACATGCAGTAACGTTTCCCTTCAGGCCCTATGGCGTTTGACCTTCACGGCCAAATTCAGGGTAAAACGACGGGGAACTTCATAACTCGGAACTTCACACGAGCACTCCCTTAAAATGATGTCAAAAGGAATAGTGCGTCGTCATGCAGGCAAAATTTTGCTCTGTCCGCATGGCACACTTCAGATCAAATTCCAAACGATATTAGCAACACTTTTAGCCACACTTTTAGCAGCACTTTTATTTTCTACCAGAAATCGCCAAGAAGTCACATATCACAATAAAAATAACACATATGCCAACAAAAAAGGTTGGTCACATGTAGGTAACATTTGGCTTCTGGGTTTGGGTCCATAACACCTCATAAGTATGGCCGATTTCAGATTAAATCTGACCTTCAAGATCAAGTGCCAGAAAGTCAGGATATGAATATAACCTGCACAAAGGCACGGTCTTTATTTTGACATCCTTCCCAAAATTGTTTCTCCAAATTTTTGAGTTATGAGACACCTCGTCATTTGGCCTTTAGGATGAAATTTGATCAAGAAAAGACGCTCGGATTCGTGATAAATGTTATTCCTTCGGATTCGTGTTATTCCTGTTGATAATAATTAGCCATTTTAACAGTAACTAAGTGTGCCTATCAGCGTGGCGAACTTGGCGAACGTCAAGATCCACATTCCGGGCACGTCTAACGGCACTAAGCCTGGTGAACCCTGCCGGACCGGCCTCCCGGCCCATCTTCGCCGGGCTGCACGGCTCATGAAAACCCCCCTCCCAGGAATTCGAGAACTACGAGTCGCGCGTGAGAAGCAAAAATACCGTGGGAAGGCCGTGGCGAAACTAGAAGGAAGCATCCAGAGTTGGTCAGATCAGGTCAATATTGAGGCCGCTTGGGGTCATCTTAGGTGAAATCGCCTGCTGACATTTTGGCGGAGAACTGTAATAATCTAGTTGTGTACGTGCTCCCAAAGACATTAAACACAAAAAGGAGAGTTGATTTACCCATTTGGTGCGGCAAAAGAGCACCCGAAGTCAGTTTAAGCAATCTCACACGAGACTGAAAGTGAGGGGAAATTTCGTCTTTTTGTAAAGGCAGGAGTCGCGTTTTCCTTATTACAAAAGACTGGGCTAGATCTAGCCGCAAATGTGTTTAAGTTGTATAACAAGTCTGTAACTATCATAATGAGGCCATTTCTGGTATCTGGTATGTCATCTGCTGCATTGCCATTGATTAGACACGAAATGACATAAAACCCTACATGGGTTCATGTAATATCCGTTCTACATCACACAACCCATGCCCAAAGCATTTCCTTTACGTGAGTCACGCAGACAGCGGGCGGCGGGTTGCGGCCACAATGCAAAAACCTAATGGAATCCTAAAAATCTAATGGAAAGTTGTTTTAGCGATGGCCCGGGTTTTATCGTGGCCACCAAGAATAAGAGGACTGGGACAGAAAAGAACTCAACAAACAGAAAACATAGGTTTGACTCTGATCATCTGAGGCCATACTAAGTGTGTGCGTAATGACAACAAACAGCATTTTTTCAGAATGTTAAATCAGGTCCGCCTGGACCAAATGGGATTACGTCAATCCTGGAAAGTACGCTGTTACCACCTACGGGGTGCCCTAAAAATAAGGAAACAGTTTTAATGTCGCATAAATCAGCTTGTGTTCAGCACAGACGAATTGGAGACCCCCCAATGCAATCGGAGTTTTACATGGACATAAATACATTCACATCAAAACAACAGCGGACGTGCGATATCAGTTCTGAGTAACACAGAACAAACACGATTATCATTTTCTTTCGACATGTGCTCCACGGTGTTGCAGACATGTCTTGATCCTGTTGGTTAACTCTTCAATAGCATGTTGGCAGGTCTCCTTGAAGATTACGATTGCATCCACAGCTACCTTTAGGTCCTGCACTGTCGTTGTTGTCGTCTTGAAAACAAGGTCCTTCGCGTGACCCCGGACAAAAAAGCCCACAGCGCTGAGAACTGGTGAGTGAGGCGCCCAGATGCTGTCTGTCTTCAGTGCGGTGACTTTCTCCAAACGTCTCGCAGAGCAGGTGTCTTGTTGCAGTCGCTGTGTGGTATGGAGCGGCATCTTGCGGTACCACTCCGAAGAGAAGCCAGCTCTTGTGTGACGACGGAGGCAGACGGCAAACTTGCAGATGACCTCGCAGTTACGGGAGCATGACGCGTGTATGTGTATGTGTGTTCGGCCAAAATGATTTGTCACGCGCCCAGGCTGAGCCGGAGCGACCTGGAGACTGAAATTTTCGCACGATCCAGGCACGGGCCCGAAACAGTGCAGTGTCACGTGGCGACTCGGTACGGTGCACTATGTGCGCGTGGCGCGCGAGGCAAGTTTTCGTGAACACAGAAAGCTATGGCACATTTCGTCAGGTCTCGAAAAATGGTATGGCAGTAACTCGACGGCAATGGTTCAAGGATTCTCCATTTCAGGAGATGCATCATTTATGCCAATAACCTGGGTGAAACCATTTGATGAAAACAATTTTGGTGCTACAACTTGCAACGAAACCGAGTCCGAGTGATGAACAAGAGTCAAAAAGAACGGGAATCAGAGATGTAACTGACATCCCGCCCAGCCCACACATTTAACTGGGATGACCGGCACACTATTTCTCGTCTCTCATGGATATCAAATGTAAGCGGTTTTTATCACCTGAATTCCGAGTACGTTTGCGGGGTCCAGGCCAAAATGGTGAAATGCCGAGCCTTCGTGGAATGGGTTGGACCATTCTGCCAAACCCGACGGAAACGTCTCGCTGGAATTGTCTCTACCGAGTCCGAGCGACATGTTTGTGATATCTGTCTGTGACGTCCGCAGCCCCTCTGGAGCAAAGCGGCGTCGAGAAGTCTGCAGAGGCCGCCGAAAAGAGGGCGGAGAGGGCCAATGACACCAAGGGAGAACGATGGAGACGGATCTCCCTGCGATCGACGGGCAACAGGCAGGAGGAGGGGGAACAACGCGACTCTCAGAGTGCCGCTGACGCCGAGCTCCACCGCGAAGAGCGTGAGGAGCTGAAACGGTGAGGCGAAAAATGTTGCTTGCCCAAAGCTCCTAAATTCAAAGCACGTTTGCGGGGTCCAGGTTGAAATGGTCAAATGCGGAGTTTTGGTTGAATGGACCATGTTTGAACCACTCCACCAACACCGCCGGAACCGCCTCACTGGACCTGTATCTCCCGAGTCCGGCGATGCGTCTTTGACGTCTGTCCGGGACTTTGCGGCCGCGGGAGCAAAGCAACGTCGAATAGTCTCCGCAGAGGCTGCCGGGAAGAGAGCGACGAATGCCAGGAAGACCGACGAAGACCGATGGAGACGGCTCTCCCCGAGTGCGGCGAGCATGGCCGCCGGCCGGCAGCAGGAGGCGTCGCCGCAGCATCAGCAGCGGCTGTCGCAGGACGCCTCCCACATTGCCGCCAGCCGGCAGCAGGAGGCGTCGCCGCAGCATCAGCAGCGGCTGTCGCAGGACGCCTCCCACATTGCCGCCGGCCGGCAGCAGGAGGCGTCGCCGCAGCATCAGCAGCGGCTGTCGCAGGACGCCTCCCACATTGCCGCCAGCCGACAGCAGGAGGCATCGCCGCAGAATCAGCAGTGGCTGTTGCAAAAACCCGCCTGCATGACCGCCGCCCGGCAGGGGGAGGGGAGCAACCGGACGTCCAGCGTGCCGGTGGCGCCGAGCGCCACCGCGAGGAGCGCGAAGAGCTGCACCGTGCGACACCACGAAACGTTGTGTTGCACGATGCAAGGCGCACATTTGTGGCGCCGCCTGAGCTGCAGATGGGCCGACTGGCAGGAACACTGGACATACCATCCCCGGTGCGTGATGCGAACAGACCGATGAGAAGAGTTCGTTGTAGAGGCGGAGCAACATGAGACCAATGTCACTGGCCACGGCCACCAGTACGAGCATTACAGCCCGTATTGCACCTGAGCGCAGCGGAACAAGCGCGCACGCGCTTGATGTCGAAAAAACGTATGGCAAAAGCTCAGACAGAAACGGATTAAGGATCCCCACTTCAGGGGATCGGTGATTTACGCCAATATCATATTCCTGGTGAAGCCTCTCAGCCAGCAATGCCATTTGTACAACCTGCGACAAAACCGCATCCGAGTGATGCACAGGTGCCAAGCAGAACGTAAATTAACGATGCAAATTGACATCCCGCCCAGCCCACACAGTTAACTGGGGATGACCGGCGGCCACTTTCCATTGGCCTCCATGTACATCAAATGTGAGGCGATTTTCGCGTGCCAAAAAAAGTTATTAGTCCAAAGCACCAAACTTTCCAGTATGTTTGCTGGGTCCAAGTCAAAATGGTGGAATGCCGGCTCATGGTGAAATGAGCCACAATTGGACCATTCCACCAAAACCGGCGGAACCATCTCATTGCGCCTGTATTTCCCGAGTCCGAGTGATGCGTCTGTGACGTCTGTTCGTGACGTCTGCGGCCGCTCTGAAGCAAAGCGGCGTCGAAAAGTCTCCGCAGAGGCTGCCAGGAGAAGGCGGCTAGGACCAGGGAGACCAAAAAAAAAAAACGACGGAGACGGTTCTCCTCGAACTCGGCGCGCATGGCCGCCGCCTGGCAGTACGAGGCATTGCCACAGCGTCAGCAGCGGTTGTCGCAAAACGCCGTCTGCGTGGCCGCCACCTGACAGCAGGAGGCGTCGCCGCAGCGGCAGCAGCGGGGGTCGCAGCATGCCGCCGACATGGCCTCTGTCCGGCAAGGGGAGGGGAACAACGTGAAGCCCAGCGTACCGCTGACGCCGAGCGCCACCGCGAGGAGCGCGAGGAGCTGCAGTGGGCAGCGCCATAAAACATCGTGCTGCAATATACAAGACGCACATTTGAGACGCCGCGTGAGCTGCACATACGCCGACTGGCAACAACACTGGACAGATCACAAATAGTGCGTGATGCGAAAGACGGAGGCGGAGAGTTCGTGGTAGGGGCGGGGCAACATGAGACGAATGTCACCGGCCACGTACAGCGCTGCAGTCCATATTGCGCCAGCTCGCAGCGGAGCAAGCGTGCAAGCGCTTTCTCATCCCGGAGCAAAAGTGAGTCAAATTTCATGTTACCTGTTGAGACAGGAGCACGGTTGGACCATCCCACCAAAACCGCCGTAAACGTCTCACTGGACCTGTCTTCCGAGTCCGGGCGACAGGAGGACAGGTCTGTGACGTCCACCTGTGACGTCTGCGACCGCTGGAGAAAATCGGCGTCGAACAGTCTCCTCTGAGGCCGCCCAGAAGAGGAGGGCGAGGACCAGGAAGACCAAAAAAAGAACCACGGAGACGGTTCTCCTCGAACTCGGCGTGCGCGGCCGTCGCCCGATAGCAGGAGCGTCGCCGCAGCGGCAGAAGCGGCTGTCGCAGCATGCCGTCCGCCCTGTCGCTCCCCGGCAGGAGGACGGGACAAACTGAGGCCGATCGCTACCGCGACGAAAGCGTGGAGCTGCGCCGGCCGGCTCAACAAAACGTGGTGCTGCACGTCATGATGTCAGACGCAGTTCTGTGGCACCCCCTGAGCTGCAGATGAGCCGACTGGCAGGAAAACTGGACAAGTCACCAGCAGCGCGTGATGCGAAAAGACCGAGACGGAGAGTTCGTGGTAGACGCGAGACAACATGAGACCAGTGCCACCGGCCACATACAGCACTGCAGTCGGCACTGAACCAGCGCGCAGCGGAGCCAGCGCGCACGCGCTTACCTTTCCTATTTTGACTATGTATTCTCACGTGGGACCTATTTTAAAGTGTATCTTTACTTTTGGGACCCCCTGTACTGGTGGTACGACTAGTAAACATTGAGAGTGCAAACAGATGAATTACATTCGGCCGCGGTCTGAGAAGTCAATATAAAACGTGACCTGACCTGATCTCAGGTCATGGATCAAAAGGTACATGAATATGTGCAAAGGACGTAAGAAGCACCAGATTGTATAATGAAACCTCAAAACCACCGCATTAGACCCACATTCTCAGCTGACAGCGTAAACAGGGCCGACACTTTAGTTGACCTAAGGTGATTTATTTCGACATTCCTAAAACATCTGAGATGCCAGAATTGTTCCAGCTGTCATGCTCTGTCAAAGTAGCAAGTTTCATGTTCATCGATACACTTTGCAAAAAGTTATGACATTTTTTTGTAACATGATCTTGCTTGGCCTGTTCTAGGTCACTGACATGAGATGACCTCAAGCAGAAAAATTGAAGCAATGTTTAAAAAGGACGCATGGAAAGGTATCCCAAGTTTCATATCTCCGCGTATCTTCGTTTTCCGGCCATCCTCGAAAAACTGTCGGGGATTCTCATGAAGCCCTCCCCCCGGCACGGCGAGGGTGAAATCGTCGTCCTGCACACAGCACAGTACATAGCTTACGTCAGTCTCTTCACGGATGGAAATGACCCACAAAAGCAAAGTCCGCCTTTAAAATAACAGGAATCTCCGTGACCCATCACGCACGCTGCATCGCTCCTGTGTCGCTGCTCTCCCATTAAGCCGGCTTCCGTCGGTAGATCACGAGCCGTGGGTGCGCGGAGGCGTCACAGTACTGCCACTTCCGGAGAAGGAAGGGGAGGGGAGGGGGAAGTTCTCTCAGACCTCGACTCATGTCCGCTCTCTGGAGACGAGGACTCGCTGCTATTGGTCGGCGTTGCCAGCCGACGCCTAGGGCCATTGGAAGCCGCCCCCGTCCCGTGTCACCGGGGACCGAGACCGGGCCGAGTTCACGACACGCTCTGCCGTCCGAGGAAGACCGGCTGTCCGCCCTGGCGTCGGAGGAGAACCGGTCGCCTCCTCTGAAGGTCGACGTCGGGGGTTGTCGGCGACATTTCAGCTTGCGATTCCTCTTCGTGAAAAATGTCGAAACATATTGGCAAATATCCCTTTGTATCCCGAAATTATCCACATGTTTCAAAAGTTAAGACAAAAGAGATAGACTACATTCGTCATGGACCCCGCAATGCGCCTTACCGGTGACTGACATTCGATCGGGCGATATGCTATTTTCCTGGGTAGACTCGCAGCCTGCAGTGTTGAATGTACTTTGCGTTTACCTCAGTTCTCTGCTCCTTAATGCACGATGCACATTTCGCATGATGGATGTGTTTGATTTTGTGCAGGGTCTGTCTCAGACAACCAGTCTTTCGCAGCATTCATCGATCGGTGCATTCTATTCAGCTTCTCCTGTTCGTCTTCATGTTCCTTTCCCATGACGCTCCGAGCAATGGGTAGCCTTAATTGCAGCTAATGTTGCACTGAAATGCTACATTAAACAATAAACACCGAATAAAATGCAATAATACAATAACAAAATAAATGGCAATAATATAAACAATTAACACCACGCGACTGAACACAGAATGATTCATGTGTAAGCTACGCCCTGAACGGGCTAGAAATGGTTTGATCACCTCCCTGTGTTACGTCCACTTGGTGAAGCGTGCTGTTGACCTCGGCATGCAGTCACCGGCATTCAGTGACTTAAATAACAATGGGGCATTCAATTTGCAAACGTATTTATATCATTGTGGGCTCACTTTCATTGCAGTGTAGGTATCCTGGTGTCCAGTAATTTGGTCGACTCTTCTGCGCCTCCCCCCCGCGTGATGAGGAACTCCTCATCGCCACCCACGTCATACAGTGGAATATGGAGACATGCAGTGACGGTAATGGTTGGGTGAGGGGAGGAAACAGGTGAATTATACGGTGAGCGCAACAGTTATCACAGTGAACACGATTCCGATTGCAGTACACAGCTTGTGCTACATAGAGCAATAATGTGACATTTCGGCTGGCTTTACCCCCGAGATGTATCCATAGACCATGACAAATGTTGACTTACGTGCATAACCTGCCATAAACTTCCCATAACAAACATCTCCATTCTTTGACCTTGAACCAGGGGTGTGGTTTCTTATCTCTTTGTGGGTGCCCCGTCGCCCACAAAGTGGAAATGGGCACCCGCAGTACGACTTGGGCAACCACGAATTGAAGTTTGCCTAAATATTGGAACATAATTACATTCTCAAGCCATGGCGTTAACTACCTAAAATCAGCTTTACCAGTAATAATCGGGACTTATTTTCTCCAGTCACCCAGTAGTTGCTTTTTCCCACCACCCTCCAATCGAAATTGTGTCAAGCCGGATACTGGAACAAGGTCCTCCATTAAAAGAAGTGCATTTACTCTCAAACTGTGATTTTTAGCTGCACACGTGCGACTGAAACGGATATTTTAATGAATAGAAACCTAAGTGCCATTTATTCTTGCCAGCTCGCTCTCGTTTACTCATATTTTACTCGGCTAAGTACGCTGGCTGCCAGTCCATGTTTAATTGATTCATCCCATTTCCTTTTCAACAATAAAATCACCGATAAAACATGTTTGTGTATCCTTAGCCTCAACGGTGTCGAAGCTGACAGCAGCAGCCGAACACCGAAATTTCGAAGGCGACCATCATGGATTCAGGCAAGTACCGCTGCAGTTTCACGAATTTCCCGGCAGGTATGCATTACGTGAATAGGTCGAAATACTTAAGTGTTGTTAGTCAAAACAATCGTCGCTACCGTTTATAACTGCGTCTGGTACAGCAGGGCAGTGCTGGGTAAGCAATTTAAAACTGAGGTTTCGGATTCGGATGATTCGAATATTCGACCGAGTATTCGGATTCGACGAATGTTCGAGTCTTGATTTCAAGATTTAAATTTTCAGTGAATATTCGGCTGGCCACTTTTTCATCCGAACATTCGCCAAATATTCGAAGGTCAGACGAGCACTCGAATACTCTTGCATTTCGGTGCAGAATCTGAAAACAAATATGAGCCAAATTATACATAACCAAGCGCAATGCTCATTGGAGCATCGCTAGCGTGTTTATGGCTTCTTTATGGCTGAGAACAAAGCGCGGCAGTGACACCGAAACATGCTCCGCCCCTCCCCACTGTGGCTCTGTTCTGCACCTCACGTTTCAGGGGAAACGCGTCGTTTCTCAAGTAATCTGACGCACACCGAGTCGGGATCAGTCAGTAAGTGAAGCTAGACGCTTCCGCAAGGTAAATATCAGCCCATTTACATCGTCTTCTGTAGGAAATGGCAAGAGAAAAACCCGTTGAAACTAATATAGGGAAAACCGTCAGACTTTCAGGTAATACAAGCGACTATGCGTGCAATGGACTTGAGAACCTATGCTGATTTCCTATACGAAAAGCGTATTGCAGTTTACATTACGCATATGTAACACAAAATGTACCGAAATAGGCAGCGAAATAGCGTCATCTAAAAGTGAAGAACAGATACCACTCAATCCTTAGCCCCGCTCCGTTCTTAGCATTGCTTATGTGCTCAGCCTGAGCTAGCACGGCTAGCAGCCTGAACGGGGACTGAATACATCCATTTCCGGAGGCTATTTTTATGAATTTAATAAAAACGTTTTGCCAGGGCGCTTTCCAACCAGCTTTCGAGCCAAGCCGAACATGTTACATGGGCTCGGAATTCTGATCCTAGGCCCGATTACGTAATGCCGAATTAATGGTACAGTCTGTGGCTGGAGTTTAACGTGCGATCTAAATACTGCTGTCAACTGACCGTTTCCATCTGAGATTGCTGGAGTGCTCCTCGTTCACACGTTCTTTCTCCGGTTTCTGAGACATAGGAAGTTAGTGCTGTTCATAGGTATTTAATTGTTTTGGAGTGCATTAAAGCACGTGTCTTCATGATGGTTCCATGAAAATCGTGACAACATAAAATTTGTTCCCGTATTTTTCTTCAGGGAAGATCAGTTCCACGCTTTGATCTTAACCAAATGGAAAAAGAAACAACGTGTGCTGGTCTCTCCGAAAACACTGGCAGACGCTGGGGTTATCAACATGTCGGTTTTGCTGTTCCTGAATCAGGCGAGGTAGGCAGAACGAAAGTGACATGCAAAATATGTAAAAAAGCGCTCATGTTATGGAACATCCAGAGCTAAAACAAAGGCGCGAAGAAAAGCAGGAACAAATCAAGCTTCCAAGCTTTTTCTCGCAACCCTCAGCATCCAGTAAAAACATCTAAAGAAATGGGGAAGAAATTCTGGGAAATGGAAGGGTGCTACTGACGCAGTCGCGAGGTGGACCAGCCAAAACAACCGGCCCATAGACACTGTTAAGGGTTTCAGTTATTTGTTAACTTGTTTACTTCTAGTACGAAATTCCTCATCGTATTATGGTAGCTAGCTACATTGACGAGTTGCATGAATCAGAGACTGAGCATCTGAAGGCTGACCTGAAAAATGTTGAGACGACGGCAGGCAATAAGTGATAGATCGTCCAGCAGTAGCGCTGCTAGCTTGGTGAACAGTAATGCTCTCGACGCTGACGAGGACTGGGACCTCAAGTCCTCAAGTCTAGACGTGAAAGAAATGAAAAAAATCACATACAGCAGAAAACTACAAGGCTAAGACAAGAAAAGTGGAAGACGAGTTTAAAGTGGAGGACGAGTTTAAAGTATTTGTTAAAGTATTTGTTTAAAGAAGACGAGTTTAAAGTATTTGTTCACGTAACGGACAATGAGAACAAAATGACAGCAGCGTATCCGACTCCGGAGAAGAATGGATGCATCGTTCATCTGATTCGGCCAACGGTCAGCCATGGACCAATAAAAGCGAGCCATGCTATAGGCACCATGCTTCATAAGATGAAAACAATGGTTCAGAAGTCACAAAAAGGCTATAAAATGAAGCATAGGCTGGAAAAGCAGCAGAAAAAAACATAGCCTAAAAACTCAGTCTATGAAGCAAGAAGAAGCGATGCGGTGGAACAGTATCCTTGCAGTGATGAAATCCATCATTAGAGTCCACGACATTGAGCAGGTCTCTGTAAAAAAGGCACGTGACCCGGACGATTGGGGGCATATTATTTCTAAATGCACAGGCATAACCCTATTCCCGGCAGGGGGGGGGCGGAATCCGCCCCCCCTCGGGTTTTTTGCTTGCCAATTCCAGGCTTTTTAATGCAGCTTCACCAAACTTGGTGACTTTTCCTAGCTATTCTTTCTACGTGCCGTGACAAAGTTTCAAAATTCTACTTTGCTCAGGGGCGGAGTCAGGCAACGTTTTTGGGAGGCACCTCAGGCTATTTTTGGCCATGTTGAGGGTAAAAGAAAAATGTCTGCCAAAAGCAGAGTTTTTAAGATAAAACTTAAAACTTTATACGGATGTATAGGTAAATAGTTTGGCCATGTGCAGATATAATTTTGTTCACCTGAGGTCATTTTACAAGGTCAGGTCAAGGTCAAAAGTCAAAATTTGTTTTTTCGCAATAATTTTGGCACCGTTTTTTTTTAAATGCCAAATCCGGAATACATATGACGTAGAAGGGCGCCTTCTACTTGTGTACTAAGTTTCAGCTTGGTATCAGGTCGGGTCACGGAGCTATGACCTAAAATGTCAGTGCGCGTACCCTATATCGCAATAGCCATAAAATGAAATTTTTGAAATAGAGTGAATTCAAATGATTGAAAACATTTAAAGATAATATTAAATGCATAGGAGATCATTCCAAGTGACCCCAAGGTCACTGGAGGTCATTTAAGGTCAAAGGTCACAAGTTGATCTGAGAAGCGTGTGACCATGACAGTTCCCCCCTTTTTCATGTCCCTGGCACCGCCTATGCTAACATTATACAAACACTGTAATGCGATTTGTACTCCTTTAGTATAACATGACTAGCAGAAGCCAGAAAATGGTGTTTGCCGCTTTTGTTCATCCAGTTGTTAGGAAACTAATCCTCCTGTTTTTGAAATCCTGTGAACGCCCATGAATTTTCTCAAAATTTCAGATTTGCGGAACCATGGTAAAAGCCCTATCCATAATCTCTCGATTGATGCCAGTTTCATCGAAATCGGTCGATAAACAACGGAGTTATAAGAAGTCCAAAAGTACCCCCCATTTTGACATTTTTGCCCCCCTGTATCCACAAATTTCAAAATTTTGAAGATTTCTTTTTATAAAAATGTAGTTCACGTCACGGCAAATCGATTTTCGTTTGTTGCGATGAAATCGGACAAGTAGTTCTCGAGATCTCAGGGGGGCCGAATCCGCCCCCCCCCCCCTGCCGGGAATCGGCCATACCGTCTAGCCCTCCGGGAATAGGGTTAATGAACGCGGAGTGCGTCGGCAATTGCTTTCGTGAGATCTGAGAGTCATCACTGGTAACTGGCGAAAGAGAAGCTGAACGAGCCGACAAACTGGCCACTTTCCTAGAACTCTTTGAGATGTCCACGGCCCTGCTACGAGGAGAAGCATGTTAAACGGCATCAGTTGTCCTGCCACTGGTCAAACAATTTGAAAGGCGCGTGGAAGTGACCCTAACTACATGGTGGCTATCAAGAGCGCCATGTTGGACGACTTCATGCGCCGCACTGCCCTGAATCTGAACAGAGACATTCTGGCCAGAGCAACCATGCTGGACCCAAGATACTCCAGGTCATTTGCACTAACAAGAGAGGAAAAAGAACGGGTGTTCGAAAGTTTAAATAACGAAACTGAAAGCACCCTTCTCATCGCATCCGTCACGGTAGCTGCAAGCACGGAATCTGCGCGGAATACCGTGAAAAGGAAACGTCCTAAGATGGAATCACCCTCTGGTTCAAAGGTCGATGACATTGGTTCTCTTGAAACTGAAATATTTAGGTTTCAGCAAGAAAAGCTTCGAAAGGACGCCTCTCCCATGCAATGGTGGAAGGCAAGTTAGCCCAGGTTTTAAAGGCTGGCGCCGCTGGCAAAGAAGTACTTGAAGATTTCAGCTTGCAGCACTCCTGCAGAGCGCGTGTTTCCGCGGGCAGGCTTGGTGCTCAACCGCCGTCGGCTGGCCGCGGGAAAAGATCAGTTTAATGCATTCCCCCTTCTTTCCGACAAAATGTAGGACACCGTGTGAGTCTAGCCAAGTGATGTGGTAATACATTATCGTTTTCTTTGTGCTGTTTGTTACGCCTGAATTGAGTTGCAGTACCTGGACGGCCCGAAATCGAAGCTGGACCTCCAGCACCACAGTTTCCTCTCACAATGCAAGACCTAGCAACGGATTTTCGAGTATTCTTTACAAAAATTTGGTTATTTTTAAACATATATTTAACACAAATTTGAATACCTTTACCTGTTGCCTTCAAACAGAACAATGAACCGTGTGCATTGACCGCCCACGAAAACTGCGTTCTGACGCCGATGCTGCAAATAACTTATTACGTTGGCTACACGGAATACCGAAAGGTAAGCGGCACCTAGTTCTTATCCTTATAGCATGGCTGCGATGGTGGGGAGCAGGAGGAGCGATTCCCGTCAGATGTATGGCTGGTGTGGACCCTTGTCACCTACTCATATCCTATTGATTTCATTTAATGTCTTCATTCCGATATGACCGTTCCGAAGCACCACCACTGTACCGGCTTGACGGTCCACTCCTCTGCCTATCAGAGCGCCCTCTGCTGCTGACGTCATGCCCCTCCCCGCCCCGGTAGCGCCCGGCCGCCGCCCGCCCGGTGTCCCCGGTGTCCGGCGCCGAGCTCGCAGCCCGGACGCCACGGTCCACAGCCGCTGCATCGGACGCAGCGCTGGCCGTGATCGGCACCGCCTGTGTTTTCTGACGAAAACGGCGACGTCACAGCTCCTCCACGGCGCGCTGTGGTGACGCTGCCGCTCTTCGTGACGCTGTGGGCGCCGCATCACCCCATTTAGAGATCCCCGTCTACAAGTTCCTCGCCGCCTCGGCCCTGGTAACACCGGCTGCTCCAAAGGGCTGTAACTTGTTCATGCAATCGCGAATCAGTTTAATTCTTACATACTGTTCCGATTGTACCTTTTAGGATGGAATGAGACCAACTTCAAAAGATTGGAATATTCGGTACGAATATTCGTATGTACCCGTCCGAATATTTGAATCCAAAATCCATCCGAATCCTCTCCTCTAGTAAGCACCGTGTGAGTACTAGGTTTACCTTTCTATTTTCCACTCGCTGATTGGTTCCTTTCTCCAGTATCTCGTTGTTGTCCTGCGCACAACGATAGCATTGTCGAAAAATACAATAAATAAAATGCGAGAAACATTGGTCTAAGATGAACAAAATGCACTTTTCATTCATATGATAATTCATAGCTAAGCTTAAATATTCCCGGAGTGTTTTTTTGGGATGCCAGCAAAAAACAGATATATTCCCTTTAAAGATGTCACCACCATCAAGCCATTCATGATCTACCAAGCACATCCTTCTGAACCATAATACCTTTTTAAATTCATTTCTCCGAACTTTGGGCATACACACCTGTCAGCTCCCCCCCCCCCCGATACGTAATGCCTGGATGTCTCCATATGCGTTCTGGGTACCCACAATCACTTTCCAAAAGCCGAATATTCGAATATGCGGTTTTTCGGTTAACGGTTAATATATATCGGTTTCGGTTAATATTCGGAAGACGGAATATTCGAATGCTCGATTTTTGGACGATTTTTGAACGAGCGAACGATTGAGCCTCGAACAGTAGCGATAATGTGGTGCGGCGTTTGTTGGACTGCAGAGAAAATTTAAGGTGCCACGAATGTTTATGATAGAATGTGGTGAAAAGAGCATGATCTTTTCAGTTATTAACGTTATATGGAACTCGACGGTGAGCGGTGTTTTGTACATCGCGATCTTAAATTACAGAGGTGAAAGTCATTTGTGTAGTTGTCCTAATTGCACCTAAATTTGGCTCTGCATTGCCTTTTGGCTTATTTTTATATCGTACTTCAACCCGGAGATATTAGACACATTATGATTTAAGTAAAAGTTTGCCCTGTCATGACCTCGGAAACTGTAAGCCCGGTAAATCTGAAAATTTCGGAAATAACAAGTCAGACTTACTTTCCAATGCTTCAAATATTGTTTGTTTCTTTGTTTTTTTATGACTTAGGACACAAAGCCTCTTGGGCTCAGGTATCCACAATCTTGGATCAAGTCTTGTGTCTCGTCGGGCGTCAGTCAGTCGTCTGCTTCAAATATGGTCAACATGTAGTATGATGGTGCGTCAAACTGCGTCTTCGATTTGGAGTGAAAAGCCCCTCATTATAACACCTCCTCGGAGGAACTGACCTTTCGACGAAAGAGCATTATTACTAGTTGCTGGATCCGGGGGTGATCCCGCAGCCAGCTTCGATTACATACGTCACGACAGATCTTGGAATCGTATTAGATTAAGAAATTGCTTTTGAAGTTTTGTGGGCTGCTCCAAGTGAAGGTCCAACAGCCCAGCTCTTTTCACAGGCGTAGAAATATAAAAACGGCTATAGATAGGAAAACAGCAGATAAGAAAGCAATTATTTCTAAACAAAGCCATCAGGTGACTTTTAAGGGACTAAAGATGGAGGCACGCGGCCCTGCGTTCTCTCCGATATCTAAGCTTCACCCATTTCGCATTATAAGGAAGGGTGACTGGCTACTGAGGTCTCTGTAGTTCACGTCCTGCTGCCTCTTCCCGATCCTGCGGGAATTCCGGAGATACCGGAAAATTACAAACGCGAGTCCAAGATAGCCGCGACATGGCTGTCGGCGGGAGGTCGTTAGCTGCTCAGCCGCCAGCGCTATACAGGAGTTTTATTTTCGGCTATGATTGGCACGTCCTCTACAGGCCCGATGACATTTCGGGCCGCCTACCCGTCTCCAAAACTGCCACGTCACTAATCGGCACGTATTGCTGCCATTGGAATGTTAGCCAGCTAGACGTCTCCACGGCCTGTTTTTGTCCATTTTCTCGCCGAAGTGACACGGATACAAGCTTTGCCACAATCTGTCGCACCTTTTGAATTGATTTGCCAAGAAGGCTTGCACTTGATTCGGAACCGAATAAGCATGAATTCATGAACTGAGTCGCTTTCCATGAATCGTGATTTGAATCGATTTTTGGTTTGATTTGATTTGATTCATCTTTTTGAAAAAAAGATGAAGGAGTCAAATCATGATTTGAATCGTACACGTACACTGGAGTTAAAAAACGAGTACTTTCAGTTTTGACTTAGAACTGCTATATGTAACGGCTGACGATGATACCGAAGAATGTGCGCACATAGCCTAAAACAAGGCGGTCGTAACTTTGTAGCCGTTTCTATCGTCCAGCACTTTTATGCCACTCCACACACCATCAGTTCTCCCCCGCCCGACTCTAGCGTTCTGAGAACCTGCGCACGTTCTACAGCACGTGCATAGAGTCCCAGAGGCTTCGCCTGGCCAGGAGAACGCAAGGCGCGGCACTGTGGTCAACTCGGCCATCTCTCTCCCATTCTCATTCCGCCGCGCATACAAGTTTCAATTCGCGCGCGAACACATAACAACTCTTAACCCTCGCCCGTATAGGGGGTTAATGCAGTTCCCCCTGAGGTTTCCCAAAGATAACTTCCAAACAGTTTGTTTGCTTCCGAACGGTTTGTTTGATCCATCTGAAACTTGATGTACCTTCTAGGGCATCCTTTCCTCATCGTAAAGTGGGAAATTTCTCCTTTGTCGTCATGGTAACGAGCCACGATGTCATAACCAGAGCCACGTAAGCCGTTTTCGCGCGCCGACGCGGCTGGTTTACAGCGGTCTCAGTTTTGTCTCACTGTGAGACGGTTGGAGTGCACAAATACAATAAAATATATATCAATGGAATCAAAATTATATGTCCTGTAAGAACATGCATAGATTTAATAGGCGTATGCTCATTGCTGAGATTATCGAGGGTGTAAACTGAGGTCATGAGCTACGGCGGGAGACACGTTACTTTTTTATCTTTGAGAATGCGGAAGGAAACAGGCATCGCAAAACAACTTATACATTCGAATTGCTTAGGGTGTAAGGAATCTTTTATATGATTCCTTAATGACAGAATGATATAAAAATGATAGAATGATGGAAACTTGGTGTAATTTATCTTTTATTTTATCAAAAGAGGGCACAATACAGCAAACGCCTGACTTTTGCTCCGCCGGACGGAGCGGCGTCGGCCGAGCAATGAGTCCACAGTACCATGTCATGCCTAACATTAGGCTCCTTTGTTGGATATCAATCCCCCAAAAAACTTTTAAGGCATCTAAGTTACGATTTTTAGCTAATTTGAGGCCATTCTAGGCCATTGGCTTCAGGTAACTTTGTATGGGCTAAGATAGTCTTGGATGACCTAAAATGACCTTTATCAATAGTTTAACGAATTGAATTCAATAAATCTAAAATTTGATAAACCTTTATCGACAATAGTGCTTGCTAAATTAGATGCTACATCTGACTTCAGCATCTATTTTTACCTACAGAAATGATTCTGCTGTTTATAGTACGCATGTAAGACGACGACCTCGGATGACAGGGACTGACCTAGCTTGACCTGGATAGGACACCATGGATAAAATGCAACGATGTGGAGTACATATGGACTCATAATTGATAGACGAACACTATGATACCCGTTTCTTTTCATCATCTTTTATTCTTTGGCGTTCATTTGCGCTTAAAGTAAAAATGTAACAGTTTCTGTCAATTTTTTGCCTTTGACCCAAACTGGAAAATCATACGTTGACCCGAGACCTTAAAAGAGACACCATTCGCGAGATCTCGTCACGCGCAGCGCGCTGTGTTTTCCGCTACGCTGTGGGACGCACGGTGTGGAAATGGTCGGGGGTCGTACCAAACCCCTCCCCCCACCCTACACGTCCGCGTTATGCAGAAGGTCTTATACGAACGAGGGTTAATTTTAACATTTACGTTTAGCAATTTCTAATCTACCGCGTGAACAAATCTCAGTCCTGCCGTGCGAGCAATTCTTAAGCCAGCCCGCGACATATCCGGAGTCAAACTGACCCACCTCTCGGGGGGACGCCTGCGGCAACCTGAGCGACGCGGAAGCTCCCTCGGCCGCGTCGAAGTGCACTTTCCGCGTGCGACCGCGAACCACATCAGGAAACCGACCTTTGACAAAGACGGCTGATGAGCACGTCTCCTCCCTGTCTGGCTTGAGCCATATATTGAGACCTGGCGGAAGAATCGCGGTCTGACGAGAGTGCTCGTCACCATAAACAGGAAACACATCGCGCGACAACATGTCCGCCGCTGTGTTCATTGTGCCGGTTATATGATGGTTCGTGACGTCGTAGTCTGAAAGTTTCTCGTACATGCTAGCTAGTTTCGTGTTTGCTATTTTCGTGTGGTGGAAGTAGCTCAGAACCTGGTGCCCGTACACAGTCGGAACTTCACTCCTACCAAGAAGAGCCTGAGGCTGTGGATCCCCCAGAGCAAAGCCGCGAGTTTGCGCTCTGTAACAGAGTAGTTACGCCGAGCCGCGTTGAAGGCCAACAGTGAAAATATTATGATTCTTGTCTTCCCCTCTTGGTCGTGGGTTAGACAGGCAAGAACAGGCTCTCACTGAATATGCGTCCACCCACAGGCACAATCGGAATGCTGTGTCATTGAAGTCTGGGTACGACAAGCTCGTTTCTTTTTTCATGGCCTCCTTGAGTTCCTCGAAGGTCTGTACCATGGGCTCACCAGGTGAGCACCATCGAGCCCGGAAGACTAGTCAGTCCGTTCAGCGGCTTTGCCTTCGAAGAACAGTGAGGGATAAACTGGTGTAGGAAGTTGATGAGGCCCAGAAAGCGTCTCAGCCTGCGTACAGTAATTGGACGCCTCAGCCCTTCAGCCCTCTTGACATGCTCAGGAGACTTGCGGATGCTGTTGACACCAACCCAGTGACCGGGAAACGAGACCTGCTTCTGAAACCGCTAGCACTTCCGAGCGTTTAGCTTGATCCGTTGTGTTCACGCGCTGTCAGAGCGTCGTCAACGAGCGTCAAGTGTTTCTTAAGGCTGGTCTCCTTGATGAGATCATTCAGGTAGGTGATCAGAGAGCGGCGAAGAACGACCGAACCATAGCCTGCATCTGACATCGAAACGCTTCTGTTGCGTTTTTCAGTCCAAGGGAGAGTCTTCGAAAACACCAGTGATTCCCTGGAGTACAGAAGACGGTCCAATTTGACTAGAAGGCCTCGTTAAGTGCTCTGTGACTGCCTTTTGGCTGAGGCTGCGACAATCAATGCACAATTTCAGTGACCCGCTGCGCTTCCGGGTGGGAGCAATGGGAGCATTCCACGCTGAGTGACTTTTCTCAATTATCCCTAGCCTCTCCAAGTCCAGACATTGTTGCTCCGCTGCTCCTGCAACTGGAGGAGGGAGTCTACTCGGTCGAATGTAGACGAGTGTCTCATCTGACATCCTTATCCAATGGGCTGTGAGTGGCATATGCAGGGCATCCGTATCCATCTTGCAGAATATACCCCTATGGTGGGCAGACAAGTCACTGGCGGCCTTGCACTGCTCCAGCGTGAGTCTTAGCACATCATCCACCAATGGCTGTTACAGCTATCCCCTGTCTCTCCATCGCAGGCTGAAGCAGCGAACATGTCCTGGGATGGTACAAGGCCCTGCTCCTTGTCGACTGTAGTTGTGTAGTGCCCAGTAGTTATTCCCTTCCTGATCTTCACCGCAGTTTGGTTTCGACTGCACGCCAGAATTCTTGGCTAAGTCTCAGCCATCAGACCGAAGATGACGTCCGTCTTTATCGTCTGTCTGACTGGCCGACCAGAGGACGGGCAGTTGGAGCGCAGGCCTTGCATTGCGGGGGTCATTGAAACGAGTGTGACTCGCTCCCGAGCAGAACAACAGTCTCACCCAGCTGCACATCCAGGGCTTCAGTGGCCTTGCAAGAGGCTTCTACGACGAGGTAAGTGCACACAGTTTGCGCTTCGACAGGCAAGTGCGCTGTTCAGTGTTTGCCATCCTTGTAACGTCCAACTACGCACTCTTTCGCCACGTTAACGCACAGCCGATATTTATCCATGCATGCTTGTTCAATGATGATAAGGTCTGTCAGAACCGAGCTTTCCGGGAGAACCAGGCAATCCACCCTGCCTAACTTAATTCCATGCATCTCGATTCCAACAGTTGCTTGCCCTCTTGTCTTCATGATGTAGTTACCGGTAGCGTAGACCCCCTTGGTGCTTCCTGTAATGCAGTTTTCGTGGATCAGACAAGACCTAATCATCGTGTGACTCGCTCCCAAGTCGATGGTGGCTTCAACCGCCTGATCTCCGGTTTTGGCATGGTTCTGTGAGATCGATACTGGCGAAACAGTGGTAACTTTTTTCCGTCGCCACTAAATCTTGCACGAACTTGAGAGCCGCCGACACCACGCTACATACCGCACTGACAGCTAGACTGCACGACTTCACGTCGGCGTTTTCAGGACTGAGGTCGGCGGCCACAGCCTGCTCCGTGATGGGCGTAGGACCATTTAGGTTCCCGAGGGCGGGATCCCGAGGGAACCCCTGATCGACGCCGAGAACGTGCAGGGCCTGAGCGGTCTTCCTGCCGTCGTTGGTGTGCCTCAAAACGCCGACGAAGTCGCGGCCGCTGACGTTGAATCCACTGCTGGCGATCGACGCGAGGTCGAGAGTCTGTGTTGGCTGGAGTCAAACTCGTCACTCGAGGAATGATGTCGACTCAACGACGTCCGGCGTAATTGGCTGCCATGCCATCGACGATCTTGCTGCTGGTAACGTGGACTCCGCAGAGGCTCGGGTGGAGAGGCAATCCCTCGCAAAGTGGTCGATAGGTCCGCAGTCGTAGCATCGGCTTCTCCAATACTCGATGTCGTGCCACGATATTGGTTGCGTCGTCAGTAGCAATGGCCTTCCAAGGGCGGATCCAGCGGCTCCGTTTGGGGGGGGGAAGAAACCAGAGTTTACTGGGTATGGATGGTACGCTTGCAAGTCGTCGACCGGAGGGGGGATGGAAGGAAAACGTTGACAGTGGGCTCGAAGTGTACTTCAGCGACTGCGTATGGATTTGTTTTTCACAATTTTGGTGGGAAATTCGTGAACAAAAACAATGTTCGCAAAAAAGGAACAAAAACAAAAAAAAAACGCAAAAATTAAATCAAAAAGGGTATGGATTCAACGTCTGGCTGTGTAAGCTTTTGGGGCCAACTGGCTATTGGCCCCCTTAATCATGGTTGGCGGGGAGCATGGCCGAGACGGCCCTCCTGGATCCGCCAGTGTAGCCTTCGTCATCCTGAAACGGTGAAGGTCTCCGATGGTCTTCGTCGTCTTCGGCTGAAGATCTTCTTGCCTGTGGGAAGTGGAATAGCTTGGCGAGCGTCCTCCTTCCGCTACGGTTGCGGCAACGCTGAGTCACGTATTAAAGAGATGGATTCCCAATCCTGACGTTGATGTCCCCTCAGCTTCTTTAATTTTCCCCTCTCCAGGAGCGACAGCAGGCTGCTCTACGTCATGTTGGTGCCATGGATTTCACGAGTGTAGTGGCTCTGACGTCTCAGGATATCTGATGCCGGTGGAGAGATGTCAAACAGATGCTCGCTGGACCGCTCTGAAATCCATAGATCACCGTCGGGATAACCGTCCTCAAAAAGTGAGGCCAGTCGAGGAGCGAGGAGACTGCGATTCACCAGAATTTCTCTTGCAACGCCGAAAGCGGTGCCGAGGACAACTACCAGTAGCACCCTCGTGTCGTTGGGCTCACTCAAGCATTGGCCGCTTCACTGTCTAGTACGAGATATAAACGTACCCACAATAGTGGTGTAGCTGATGCCTTCCACACCTTGAAGTTTCGCCTTCAGCACTGGCAGTGTTTCGTCCAGGCTTCCCGCATACCCATGCTCACAGTGGCGCTCAAATCTCTCCAGGAGCTGTAGAAGTGAGAGCCGACCGCCCAAAGAGAAAACCGTTAAGGTTTTCTCTTTAAAAAGGCAGCTCGCAAACATGCTGTACGATGTAGTGAGAGGCAGACGGAACCATAGCAGTAGACGTCACCAGCTGTTCAGGAAGCTGAACGACACGGGCGTCGGCGGGATGCAGCACAGGGGCGGTGCAAGGCTCCACTGTATCCTTCGCAGAACGTTCGTCATCCACGCGGGCATGGAAACCTGCGGTAGTGTGCCTTTGGTCTTCAATCATCTTCATCGCCTCACCTAGCTGTCGCCCCAACCCTTCCAGCTCCATCTCCTTGTTGTGCATCCCGCCATTACACAGCTACCTTGTTGCGAATGGAAATAACTACATTGTCTCAGAACGGAAAAGTTTGGACGAGCCCCCAGAAATGTGGCCGTTCATACCGTTCAACCTGAACGCTTCAACCAGAAGTGCGGCACTTCTATTTCACTCCACGCACCATCAGATCTCCTCCGCCCAACTGCCCAGTTATATATGGAATTATCCTACCAGCTAGGATATTCCATATACGAGTATAACCTACCATTTAGTCATCCAGCCAATTTGGGTTCATGGCGTACACGTGTGACGTCATGGCTCTAAGGTACTGCCTAAAAGTTGTCTTAAGGCGCTATCCCTCTACGAATCCAGCTGAATTTTAGGCTGCATTGCACGCGCTTAACAACATTTAACATACGCAATGTTGAATGAACTAAGTGAAGTATTTGCCTTGACATAGTCATATTAGATGAAGCTATAGCGGAAATTCGTTTACACATGCAGAGACAGTGGAAAGAAAACGCAACACAACATTTAACGCAAAACAGCGCTCACGCGCACAGCAATTTCCACGACTGATGATGATACTGAGCGCATAGGGCCCTGGATAACTAGTGAGAAATGAGATTTAACGGGTTTAAGGTATGCCGTTGGATTGGCTGGTATTGCCATGGCGACCCTATGTTGTCATGATGACGGTGTAAACCCTTGGGCCAGAGCACAACGAAGATGTCATGGTTTCTTTGACGATATGGCACATCATAGAGTTTTTATGGCAATAAAAGCAATAAAGCCACCTCGGATTCAAAAACAACAGAAATCGAGCTTCCCAGTGACCGTTGCTGAACACTTACTGCTGGTTTTACGTCATCAAAATTGCAATGTAAAATTGACGTGGGCAAGTTAACATGGATAAATTCGCTTAAAAACAAAATATGACGGCAACTTAAAACGAAGGCAGAACACAGACAGGACAAGCCAACTCTCGGGTAACATTTCGGATGCCAGTAAGCTATTAGGGTCCCCTGGTATATTACACAACACTGGTGTTTATAGGCATTTGACTTCACGTTTGTTGCACTCGCATGCTTGGGCCTCTCAGAAAAATCACGGACGACAGAATCTCACCACATATCCGGAGGCTTTGCTGCCTGTTGGATTTGGCAGAAAAACGTCCTTATAGGCCACATGTTGCCATGAAAACACTGCAGGTAGGGTAATTCCGAGTACGCACCTTCGAAACTCCGAAAATATTACGGTGTTCACAATCGAAAATGCCCTCAGGCGTCAATCTGTGACATCACACAAAATTTCAAAACAATCCTATGGCCGCTGAAGGGATGACAACCCCCTGCCCCCGCCCGATTCTCTAGCTGCATTCCGAGAACCTGCGCGTGTGCTTCAGCACGTGCACAGGTTCTCAGAGGCTTCGCTTGGCCAGGAGAACGCATCGGGTAGAAGCGTGGTCAACTCGGCCACATCTTGATCGTTAAAATAGCGCAGGGGCTGAAGCATAACATTTTCCATCACTCAAGAAGGAGATCAATAAGCGTACATCAGCAATGATGCGCATGAAAATATTTTATTGAATATAATAATGTTGAAGTTTTGGAACATGTTTATTAAAGTTAAGGCACAACAATAAAATATTTTGTGTCGTTGGGGTAAAAAACATTTATTTAACATGGGCATAGCACAATTGTGTGCAATTCTATACATGTGTTTTATATTTATAGCGTGGACATTCTAGAAGATTTAGGAGAAATTCCAACATACTTCTACTGACCAACACCATTTGAATTCCACTGTTGACTGTTAGCACCATAGAGGTGATGTTAAATTATTGAAACATCGGGGAAATCCTCACCAGTGGCCTTCCAACGTCCTGGGACCTCTAGCCATTATAATATTCAACGGGACATTGCGATGCATTGTTTGTTCTTCCAACAGTTTTTTTTGGCACGGCCATACCTCTAGCATCCACGGCTAGAACAACTAAATCATGGTATGTTTTAGTTCAACAATTCTGGGACGAGGTTTTAGACTGGCATGATGATCACATTTTTGCCATGGTATACACATAACACGAAGCTTGATATGCATTTGCTCGCGTATTGTTTCCGAATCCCTCCCTCCCCCTCTCTCTCTCCCTATTTCACTCACTCTCTCTCTCTCTCTCTCTCTCTCTCTCTCTCTCTCTCTCTCTCTCTTCCTTTCTCACGGTGCGCACCCGGTACGTTAACAGGCGGCATAATTGACTCAGCCTATTGCGGCTGACGGTAAGACGGCAGCTTCCATGCTTCGCGAGCGCCACACACGCCCCAGCCCAACCACAAGAGTTGCCCGGCTGACACGAATCGCAGCACGGCACGTTATGCGCGGCATCAAACCGCACCGCCATCTACCGACTAACTCTTAAATACTTGTGTGCGACCTACACCACAGGTGGCGGTGCATTCTCGGCCGCTCGCTGACCATCAGTCAGGTCAAACGCGCTTGCAAAGGTTCTGAAAGCCGCCAACTCGTATTTTGTGTGATTTGTTAATTTTCATAGAACTGCTTAAATACAGTTATGCAAACGATCTTATTTGTATTGCTCTAAGCCTTCCATGAGGCGTGATTCTGAATCGATTCAAACCCGAGTCAGAATATCATCGATTGACACGATCTTTAAGTCATAATAGGATCGAGTGATTCCCCTACAAAGTTTTCATGAACGTGAATCAAACCAGATTTGAATCGACATGGAAAGCTTTACGTCGAGCACAAGCTTGCAGTGAGCTCCTGTGTTTTTAGGCAGCTGGAAAACATTGCTTGAGGTTAAATTTTATCATGACTTCTCTTAGACGGCACTGGGGTTTTGAGGCACCTAGGATAGCTGCGTTCCATCGGAAACTATCTAGTCCACTCCGATGTTTCAGAGCTCTATTGGGTATATCGGGAATTATCACTATGCCTCTTCGTACCAATAGTGTATCTTAATCCTACCCCGTACCCATAGCGCAAGGGTGCATTCCCGTGTGACAAAGGTGTGACAAAGGGTGCATTCCCGTGCGACCCCCCCCCCTCGAGATCTCGAGATTTTCCCGTCCGATTTAATCACAACCAACAACAATCAATTTGCCATGACGTAAGCTGCATTGCTATAGCAAGAGATCTTCGAAATCCTGAAAGGGTCATTACAGGAGCAAAAGGGTCAAAAAGGGGTTTTACACTAGTTATAACACCACTGTTTAGGGGCCGATTTTCGTGCCATTGCCATGGATCGATGGAATCCATGGAACTTTTCCTATCGGTCCATACTTTTGGAAATAATACATATACATATATATATATATATATATATATATATATATATACCTGTATGAATTGAATCAAAGTAAGTGTTTTCAAAGGTAAAAAAGTCCGCGCAGATATTTTAGTTCAAAGCTCTGTGGAAAAACCCGAACTAATATCGGCCTAAAAGATGGAAGGCAAGTAGAAGGCCTTGAGCTCAGTCATATGTGTTCCAGATTTTACATTTAAAAGATTGTCAAGAAAAAAATATTTGCTTAAAACCAAGCTCTGACTTTTGGCCTTGACCTGGCCTTGTAAAGTGGCCTCGGATCAACAAAAACATTCTTGTGCGTTTGCAGGTGACTTACACACTCATATAAATTTTTATGTTCTGCCTCAAATACGCTACTTTTGGCGGCCGTTTTTTGCCTTCAACAGAGCCAAAAGTGGTCTGAGGTGCCTCTTAAAACACGTGGCTTGACACCGTCCCTCAGCAAAAGTTAGGAGGATTTCGCACAAAACGTAGGTAGAATAGGGAGGAAAAGTCGCCCGGTTTCGTAAAACTGTTTCAGAAACGCCAGAAATTGCGAGCAAAACGGAGAGGTTTCTGAACCCCTCCCCTCCGTACGGGAATAGGGTTTAAACGTACAAAAAGCCATGACAACCAAAGTCGGTCCTTTAACATCACATTTGGAAGACTCTCACAACCTTTTCTTCCATTTATCCTTCCCTAAAGCGGTCTGGCACCTCTCTAGGTTGTCAGTGGGATCTGTAGACCAGACCCCTAAAAAGTCCGGCAGAATAAAGATTTTGACATGCAATATTACGTAATAAGTAACGCATGCTGATACATTTGTATTATGTGGCATGCAGGGCTTTGGTGACTTATACAATTTCGTGGATGTATTCCATATATGGGCGACCTATCCACGCCAAACAGATAACTTTGTTTACAGAGGGCAATTATTTCCATTAGCTGTAATACCTCAGGTACATGATTACTGCATGCTGAAGTTGATGGGTGACATATGGTCACCACAAGATGTGATGATAAAAGCATCACGACATGCCAAAAGGCATTTCTAATCTGGTGATGTGTGGCGTTCGTTTGGAAAATGGAACCTACTGGAGTGATGGACTTAAAATCACACGTGACAAGGACACACAAAGAACACGGTTTCAAAAAAAAAAACACTGAAATGATTTAAGTACCATGGAAGACGAGAACGGAAACATTATCGAACCTACAGTGGAGCAACCAGAAGTTGACTCAAATCAAGACCCACATGAAAATGAGGGAGAAGCTAAATGTGATCATCTGATTCGAGTATCGCTGTTTCGAATACAGAGTTACTCATCCTAATAGATGCTGGTAAAGAGACTAGGGTGGATCACGCATTGCATTGCAGCATTGCAGCTGGGACCATTAATGACTGCAAATTAGCGGAACATAGAAAGCAACGAAGACCTACGCCACGAAAAGGCCAGGAAAGCTCTTCGGATTCCTTTAGTATATACAGGTTTCAAATAGTTTGGGAGACGCAAGGCCAGGTCATCAGGTCAAGTCAAGGTCAAGAATAGAAATATAGTAATTTCAGTTCTGGGGCTCAAGACAGTAAATTGTATGGCTCACCACAATGTCTCCTAAATGCCTACAAAATCTGAAGTTAATATCAGGTTAGGTCAGGTCAGGTCAGGTCATGAGAGCAGAAAATATGAGCTTCGGTGCTCAGTTCGTGTGATATCAAAGTGGACTTGTGCACAAGTTGGTGGAATGAAGGGAATGAATCTAACTCCTATCACCATGAAACATAACTAAAGGTCACCGAAAATGGCCTTGGTGCGTTCCAAGTTAAATATCAAGTTTTTATCTTGGATCGTGTCATCACTATCATCCAACCTGTGACATGTAGGAGGAAATTAGGCTTCGCGCGTGAGATACAGTCTGTACCTCACCTCATTTTTGTGCTTTGAGACATTATCATGATGTCTTGTACCAAGTGTCACAGTAAGGTATTGGCAACAATCTCAAGGTTAAATAAGGTCATTCAAGGCACAGCAGGATAGCAATTTTGGGTTTTCATGTTGAATCTTGCATTCAAACCATCCAAAGCGATATTTCAGCGCAATGCACCAGCAAACACAAAGACGGTCAAATGTATGGTCCATTTACACCATAACTTTGACGTCGACCTTGACAATGAGGCACGCAGTTGTGGTCCTCTTTATGTCTTTTTTTTGTTTGGTAGCACTTTTAGACGCCTTATTGTGGTCAGTTTGTCTCTAGAAGATCAAAGCCAAGCCCTCTTCGCAAAATATGCGAGACCCTGACTTTAGCCTCTTTTGGACCACCTGGAAAGTCAACCGTACGAGGCAGATGTATTAATCAAAGACGCTTTTTTAAGTGGAAGGATGTACTGGTGAATACATACTGGTGAAAACCGCGTCTCTTTACGTGGTTTTGTTCGCGAGTTAATGGGGGGTCACACTGATCCTTCCCTAGCGCTAAACGTAGTAGAAAAAGCCCCAACATTTTATGGCTTAAATATCCTACCGCAAACTGGAAATGACCGGTGACTCATCGCCCAGTCACTGAAGGACCGTAACAGCGGCGTATAGAGGAGGGATACCACCAGGTAGTGGCATCCTCTTACGGCGCCGAAGGGGAAATATCGGGGATAATTTAAATAATGTCGGGAGTACCGTTCACTTGCAATAGGGCACAGCACCTGAAATCATGTTCCCGAGACCTCGAAGGACGACGTAAGTGGCCTAAAAATGTCCAGAGGATAGGAAGAAAATCAACAATTCAACTCAACTTAATAGTCATGAGGACCAAACGGCGCCCCAAATTCCAGAGAGCCTCCACCCACTCATCTCCTCCTCCTCCCCGAGAGCTCAAACAACGCCTCTGAGGTCTGAAAACATCTCGATAGCTAAAATGATGCCTTAAAGAACAAAAGGACGCCCCAAACTCCTGCAGGGACGCCCCCGAGGGCTGAAAGGTCGCCCCGATGCCTCCAAAGGGCGCACCTGAGGCTTGAAGATGAAGACGTAACGAAGGCTAGAAGAACGTCCTGAGAAACAGAAGGGCAGCTTAAACTCTGGAGGGATGCCCGAAGGTTCAACGGGCGCCGCTGACCTCCAAAATATTCCCCAGTTCTAGAACGATACTTTAAAAATTAAAAGGGTACCCGAAACGCTGAAGGGCGCTCCCAAGGGGTCAAAGGTTGTCCCTGTGGTCGGAGAATATGTGCAGGCAGGCCGGAGAATATGTGCAAAATGTCTTAAAAACACCCTGAAGAATAAAAGAATAAAGGGCGCCCCAAAGGGCGCTCCAGGGAGGTATCCCTGAGGAATCAAGGGACGTCCCTATGGTTTGAAAATATATTTAGAGGACTATAAAGATGCACGAGAGTCAAAGCTCCCCAAAACCTGGAGGGACGCCCCCAGTGGCTCAAAGGGCACCCCTGACGAATGAAAACGTATTCCAAGGGTAAGAAGAGCGTCTTAAAAAAACCGAAGAGCTTCTAAGCCGTTGGGGTCATCCCCAAGGGTTCCAATAGCTCCCTTGAGGTACAAAAATGCCCTGATGTCTAGAAGGGCGCCCTAAGGAACCGAAAGGTATTCCGAACTCTTTAGGGGCGCCTCCAAAGGCTCAAAGGACGCCCCTGTGATCTGAAATGCGGTCATATCTATATCTATATCCATATGTTTATATATATATATATATATATATATATATATATATATATTGATTTGGTTCATCCGAGTGCCCAGTGTAATCGCGTCATTAGATCACCGACGATTAATGGCTACCGGATACCGCTTCAATCTATTCTAAATACGGGGTGTAAAGATGCACGAATCGGGAATCGGGAACCTGTAGCGCTTAGTACGGCAAAGGCAATCGAATGCATGGAAGGCTGAGACTCCCATCTGCGTGGTGCGCTTGGCATCGTCGCGAACCGCTCGCATACAACGATTCTTTCCCATGTGTCGCATTCAGTCCGGCATCCGGTAGTTCGGTGGTAAAGATCGTGCCCCGCAACCGCACTACCACACACCATGATGGCTAAAAGTGGCATCTAAGGCGTGGCGCAATGACAAAAAGTGCCCCGCTACCTGCAAGCCCAGACGACATGGGGCCAACTCTCCGCGCATCCCTTACACGTCGAAGCGAAAAAATGAAATGACATTTTTAAACCTTAGCTGCTGACTCGCATCCGCCATATGTATCGGCACCCCTAGAGCCGGCGGTGCTAGGGGTGCCAACCTTGGTCAATTTCCTTGATCAACTTCCCCCTTGGTCAATTTACAAGTAAGTCCCTGGATCATATGCAATTCTAGCCATGGAAAAGATCATCCCACTGATCCTGATCACATATGCCAATTCTTATGTGCCAGACAGACCACTGTATTTGCCACCTAGACCTAGAGGACACTTTCCGTACTTTTGTTTCAGAAGGCATGCATCGCGACAGCTTTCGACACGTGATGGTGTAGTGCACTGTACAGGTTATTCGTAAATGACAACGACATGACACCAAGACATAATGATGTAAATGACATCCAGCTTCGGCTAAAACAGACATCTAATGTTAGAACCCGAACGCGTGGCTCAGGCATGTGATGTTCCAGTATGAAAGTGCATTTGGTCTGTTTGAAATGGCATGCAGTTACACCAGTCCTTTTTGACAGTGGATGCATTTACCCAAGCCTGCGCATGCTGACGATACGGGGTTTTGTTATATATAATTTCCCCTGCTTTTCACCAGTTGTGATCGAGACGCCAGGCACCGCTGGAGCAGATGGTGCACTGGGACGTACTGTGTAACTACAAACCAACAGATGAACTAATGATTACTAATTCCAATGATTCACCGGCCCGGTGACATTACACTGGGTTTTACGTACATGTGTACGTATCTGTCACTCGCGCGTGCGCATCGTGTAATAGAATATCCCGGACGCGGGACATGGTTCTTTCCTCGGGGCGTGCCGCCTGAAGCGGCCGCCACCCGAGCCCTGCAACGCAGAAGGCTGCGGCCGAGAAATGAGCCGGGCAGCCGACCGCCGGATCAAAGTGGGAGTGAACCAGAGATTTCGGCTGTCGCCCACGTGACAGCAAGTGCGCACTTTCAGCACCTTCGCTCGGTCATCATTTGAGATCACTCAATGAGGGTATTCCTGCGCCGAGTGAGTGATCGGGTCGTGCGGCCACCAAAAGTAGTTAAGCCACAGAATTGGCAGCGGCACGAGGCGGACTGAGTTCAGTTGAACTAAAAGTGGTTTCGCGATCAAATCAGGGGCGATGGGGCGCCGCGCGAGTTAAATCATCCGACTGCTAATATTGCCGGGCATCCATATCGTTGATGCACTGCAGGAATGCGGTAGGCGTTTTATCGCTTTCCGCACGTGAATCTCAACGTGTATCATTTGTCAGCGGAGACGGCCAATCGTTCCAGCCCGAACAGAGACGCACGAGCTCCTGGCCGCTCGCCTGAACATGAATCAAGCTGTTGCAGCCATGCAGTCACCTCACGTGACGCCACTAGGCGGTACGCTTGCCTGTTGGCAGCCGACCAGCGATCCAGGCTCGCTGGCAGCAGACCAAAGAAGGAGATTTCCCTGGAATGTGCGCAGTCCTCTGTGTGGCAAGCAGTCGGCGATAATCAACATATCTTTATTGTGCGCAGCACCGGGGCAAGAGGAAGGAACGCTTGGACGGTTCGTGAAAATGCGATGCGCCAGTCAAAGACTGTGCCAGTGGCGGAAGTAGGTAGAGCTGTGGGATTTGCCGCAAAGCTGGGGTCCATCAAAAACGCCTCTGTTGCCCTCCAGTATATTTTATTACATATAAGACAGGATCTGTAGGAGTTTCTCGGCAAAATGTCCACTTTAAGGCGTAATTTTCAATAGGTTCCACCCCTGTGCTGCGCAACGCCTCCTGTTGGAATTGGAACCCAAAACGTGCAAATCTGCTCTTTCGACGCTTATTTGGCAAATGGGACGCACCCTTTCATTTTTGGAGGTATGGTTTCGCGCGAACGCTGTCGAGGTCTACGTGGAAAAACACAGTTGATGGTTTCCGGAAGCCGCCAAAATTTGCGCAGTATTATAGATCTATCTGTGAAGTTCCGAGACACAGCGCTGAAACCCCTCCATGAAGCAAAAAATCTGGGCGTCACATCTGATGGCATTCTCTCCTGGGATTCCTCCGTTTCGGCCATATCTAGACGCTGATTCGGTATGCTAATCGGCCTTTTGCACCTTTTGCACCAGTGGGGTGACCTGCCGCGGCGCCCTGTTCAGACCTTCGTGTCAGCACTCGTTCTCTCGCAAGTCAGATGCCGTATTTCGGTCTAGCGTAATGGTACCAAGAAAAACATAGTGCGGATTCAAAAAGAAAAATCATAAATCTCTCGGCGAAGGTCATTTTTGGTCGAAAGAAATTTGATCACGTATCTGACTTACTGAAGAATCTGGACTGGTTGTCTGGGGAGGGACTGGTCACTAGCAGCACCTGGAGTCTCTCCACAAAGTGCCATCTGGCGGCGAGCCGAACTCAGTTGCTGAAATGTTTGTCCACAACCAAGACCTACGTATCCGCAGTACGGCCAGGACGAGCCCTTCTACCTAGTCTACTCAAGATCAGAGTCCGGCAAATGGCGCTTTGCCCACCGCGCTGTGACAGGTCTCAACCATTTACCTCATGGTATGTCTGACGCTCCACCTGAACGTTTTAAAACTTCACTGAAACGGCTGCTCATAAAGGGATAATCTTTCACTGATAACCGCGTCATTGTTTATTTTTTTTATTTCCGTGGTGCTATTCATGTCTCCTGTACTGTTTCCTGATTGATTATTGGGCCCAGGGGCAAACCGACCTCGAGGTATTTCGGCCCGCACTGTTCGTATCGACTGATTGTGTGTGTGCGTGTGTGACTGCGCGTGTGACTGCGCCACCATGTACCTCGTCCGACTTTTTTTTTGTAACTTTGTGGCTTGGGAGTGTAATAGCCAAACGTTAAAGCCAAAAGACGTACGCAAAGGGGAGTGGGGGGCAAAAGAAATCATGGTTTTGTGGTTTCTGGATCGCAGTTAGGTGTAAAGAATACGAGACCCATTTCTGGCCTCGGTTCGTGCTCGGGCAATGCTGACGTTTCTTCGTTCCCCGCGACAACCGGTGTGTCCGAATGAGACGCGAATTACCTTGGTAATCGAGAGCATAAGCGGAGGATTCCAAAATATGATTGGGGGAAGGATAAATGTATTTTCAGTTCGTTTTTTTCCAGCTGTGGACCCAGCTCACTCGTGTTTATTCTGTGAAGTCCCTAAAAAGTCCCCGACATCCCCGGTCTTCAGGCTGCGTTTAGGTATAAACGGCGTCAAGCCCTTTCACGAACGGAAGCCGGGGCCCTCGAGCAGGGTGGGGTTGACTTGACTCTAGTTCAGCGCAGGCCACTTGGGTTTGTTCTGCGAGGCCCCTAGGGATTTAAATCTCCGTTATCTTAGTTACTTTTGAGTATTGTTTGTACGAGGCTTTCTTACGGACGGGAGTTAGAACAACCTCCAAGATCCGAACTTTGGTTCAGCGCAGGCCACCCGAGTCCATTTCGTGATGCCCTTCAAAAACCGTCTGTTCCTGGTCTCTGGACCATTTCTGAGCATAATCGACAAGGCACACTCTGCTGCCGTCGGTCGTGCAGCGCCCTGTCCGTGGGGCGGCGAAGCCCCGGCCGGCCGGTCCGATCGGCCTGCGCCGGCGGTCCGGCACGTCTCGCCAGATACGGCCGACCATCTGTGTTTGCGCCGCCTTTGTTCCGCGTGGGGCCGCGACGCCCCGGTCGACCGACCGGCGGCCCTGCGCCGGCGGTTTCGCGCGTCTCGCCGGACCCGGCCGGCCACCTCTATTTGCCTTTACTGTTTGTGCTGTCCCCAAAATACGTCTCCCCTTTATCTCCTGACCTCTTTCGATCGCGCTATGTAAGCTTGGTGTAAACACGTCCTCTCTCTCTTCCTGTCTGGCGCTCAAACTGTTCGGACGTCTCAATACGGAACTTCGTTGTCAGTGATGGTGTGCGGCAGTGCAGTGATGTGGAGTGACGTATAAAGAAAAATGTTAGTCCGCGAGGCTCGGGAATTTCCTTTTGCCCTCTCCTTGGCCTCTTGAATGGGAGGTCTCTTTACTGGCTGAACTGCCGCTCTGGAAATTAGTTCATTCCTATCCCAGCGCGCCTGAATTGGAGCGTTCCTTGTGCTCTTGAATTGGAGCTCCTGCCTCACCGATACCAGCTTGAATTTGCTAGTTCTCCCTTTCATGCTGCTGAATTGTAGCATTCTCGGTTAGGACCCGTATGCCATCTTGAATTGGATGGTTCTCCTCTTATGTTGCTGAATTGTTGCATTCTCAGTTAGGACCGAATACCATCTTGAATTGGATGGTTTTCCTTTCATGCTGCTGAATTGTAGCATTCTGCGCCTGCTTCCCCTGAATTTTCCCACCTATTCCTCCTTCCTTTTCTCCTGAGCCGAGCGTAGCCCATTTAAGTGTCGCGGACCTCTAGTGTCCATAAAACATGCAGCCCACACCAGAGAGTCTTTAGACGGGCGCTAGGCGGTCAGCGACACCCTCTCTCGGATGAAAGCCGGTGCCCCCTGCATGCCCAGCATGGTCCGAACTCTTTGTCAGGGCAGGCCTGTCGCGTCCATGCCGCGAGGCCCGTTAAAAACTGTGAATTCCCGATCTCTGGGTTACTTTTGAGTGTAACTGTTACAAGGCCCTCTATCGGACGGATGATGGCGCTCCTCTCGAGAAACGGACTCTGGTTTAGCGAAGGCCAGCTGGGCCATCGGAGATCTTCACGTTCTCTAGGTCTGGTTTACTTCGGAATGCAATCGGCATTACCCTCTTTCGCGCCTAAGCGGGAGGCCCTAGCATGTTTTGAACCCCGGTTTAGCGCAGAACACCCCGGTCCATTAATTATGTGAGGCCCCTTGAAAATTGTGAGGTCCTAGTCGCTGGATCACAGTTGAGAGTAACCGACGCGAGACGGCCCTCTGCCAGATGGAAGCCGGGCCCCCTAGCAGGGTGAGAAGGCTGTACCAGGGTGGTCGGTCGGGTCTATTCCGCGAGGCCCTTTAAAAATTGTAAGTTCACGGTCTCTGGTCATTTTCGGGAGCAGCCTGTTCGAGGCACCTACCGGGAGAAAGTTGAGGCCAGTAGCCAAGCAGGGCTTGAAAGAGCACGCCTGCCGTGTGCCTGCCTCCTTGCCTCCATGGTTACGTTTTTCTTTTTTGTTTTGTTTTAACGTGTCCGTCATTCTTAAGCCCCATTTTCCATTTTGTTCAATTTCCTATGAGACCCCCAACGCTCAAAAATGGGATGACAGTAACAGTCTTTACCCTGACCTATCGCGACTGGGTCAGGGGCAAGACTGACTCATCGCGACTGGGAGGGGGGCGGTTGACCTCCCCGCCTTAGGGTTTTTCAAGATTGCGAGTAAACGAACGAACGCAGGGCCACGAAACTTTGTGCACCTTTTGCTTGATCATTTTTGCACCTTGTTTCAAAGTTTTGACCTCAGGTCAAGTTAGGTGTCTGACCTAGGCCAGGTCAGGCGGACCTATGTTTGACAAAGATTAGCGCCCTGTAACTTTGTTGGGAAACATGACAACAGAATATGAATTCTAGGGATTACAGATGTTAATGAATGTAACACTTCTACACTTTGATTTTTGGAAAACTTCCGATTCATTAATGTATGGTTAACCCCATTTTCCAAATATGCCACCGTTTTTTCGGAATTTGGCGGAAATTTTACAACAGTTCTAGTGTGAGTGATGCACACATCTCTTTACCGTCAATGAACGAAGTATCAAAAACTTCTAGCCATTGGCCTGAGGTCAGGTCATGAATAATTGTTATGAGCCAAAATGCAACTTCGTCGAAATCGGCGATGAATTACTCAGAACGGGTGGAAAATGGCAGAACTGGCTCGCGCAGTTGCAAGTAATACCGAGAAGTTCAAGAAAGTTTCAAAAATTGCTTATTTTGGAAATAAACAGACTCTCTTGAATAAAGTTGCGCCATTGTGTAGACGATAACAAATGAATTTTTCCGAAACATAAGCATGAGAAACCATCACAAGTACCAATGGAATTAAGAAATGTTGCATGAAAAGGCCCATATCGCGAAAATGAAGATACTCCAAAATTACCTAATTTCATACCGCGTTCGGCTACAGCACCCGCCGGCAGTCGGCGGGAAAATCGTCGTGTCTTTATTTGAACGTTTTGGCCTATATATTAGATATATCGGAGAAACTAGGGGTGCATCGACATCTGCGGATTTTTACCTGTTCGTTGGTGCCTTTTAGCCTTTTGAGATCCAAGCCCAATCTCGGTTTCATGCAGTCTGCTGTGAGAAAACTTAAATAGGGAGTAAATGGTTTACATGTTATCCAAAACCAAAAATGGGACCAGTTTCGAGCTCTACTTGTCACGTGTTTTCCAACGGTGTGCTTATTTTTTTGTCGTGCGAGTAGCCGTTCGTGAGTTAGAGGGGGAGGCGGTCAACCGCTCCTTTAGTCGAACGTGATCGGCGTCGACTGTCAGTCGGATGCGGGTTAAACGACTGCCAAAAACCCAGTTTTTGAGATAAGTATATCTAGGTAGAAATATAAAAAGAAGATTGGACGATATGAGATCAGGTCATCAGGCCCATCCAAGGAGGCAACTGAAAAAATATTTTCAGCTCTAGAATTTAATTTTGTTTATCCGAGACCAAACACCCTAAGTTATATGACTCACAACAATGTCTTTTAATCGTTTACAAAGTCTGAAGTCAGTGTCAGGTCAGGTCAGGACAGCATAAAGTTTGAGCTTCGGTACGCAGTTCGTGTGACGTAACCGGAGGTCACCGAAAATAGTCTTTGATGTGTTCCAAGGTCAAATGTGAAGTTTTGATTTCGCATAAAGTCTCCAGTATTGCTCGTGATAAGCAGGAGGAAGTTAGATTTCGTATGTCAGAAAAGGCAAACACTTGACATGGATGTATAGAAATTGCAAAGATATGAAATTAGTTTGGGCAGCATGAGATAAAGTCATCAGGCCAGGTCAAGGTCAAAACTAAAAAATAATAACTGCAGCTCTGGAATCGAGAATTTCATGCAAAAACGTAACCCATAACCTATGTGATTCATCACAATGTCTCCTAAACATCTATAAAGATTAAAGTCAATATAAGGTCAGGTCAGGTCAGAAGAGCAGGAAATATGAGCTTCGGTACACAGGTTGTATGGTATTATAGTGGATCTGTGCTTAATTCGTTGACATGAAGGGAATGATCTAGCCTCTGTCACCATGAAACATAGCCGATGGTCGCAGAAAATGGCCATGATGTACTCCAACGTCAAATGTCAAGTTTTTATTTTGGGGTAGGTCATCACTATCACTCAGCCTGTGATAAGCAGAAGGAAATTAGGGTTCGCATGCCAGACTCAGTGTGTACCTCACGAATTTTTTCCTGTTATGAGATTTTACAATCTCGTCTTGTAAGTAATGTATGGACAGTGATCTCATGGTCAAATAAGGTCATTCAAGACGCAACGGTGTAACGGATTTTGGCTTTCATGCTGAATCATGCATCAAAAACATCTAATGCGATGTATCAGCGTAATACCCCAACGCACAAGAAGATGGTCAAAGCTTAGGTCAATTTCCGCCATGACCTTGACTTTGGCCTTGAAATACCCACGCACCATTTTGTTTCTGTGTATGTCGTCTTTCGTTTGGCAATACTTTTAATGGTCTTGCTGTAACCATTTTGTCTCCAGAGGACCAAAACCAAGACCTCTACGAAAAATGCGCGAGACCATGACTTTGACGTCTTTTGAGTCACCACGAGATAGAAGTATACATCCCGAAATGCTTTCGAAAAACAGAGGGATGGGGCTACATACTGGTAAGAACTGCGTCTTTCTACGTGGTTTCGTTAACGAGATAGTGGGAAGGTCTAAACTGATCCCTTCCTCTAGCACTAGGCGTCTTAGAAAAAATCCCAGCACTTTACGGGTTAAAGTTTTCAACCTGTCTGGAGCTTGCAACGTACCGACGTCCAGCCCTGTATCCGCTCGCCGACAGGTTGGGCCGAAATTTGTGCGACTCTACCGAAAATACGTAACACCAAAATTTAAAAACCAGTTCCCAAGTTTCCAAACAATAAGGAGCCATAATCCAATCATTTCCACATAAAAATCTAAAAAGGCGCTGTATGCTCCAAACTGCTTCGCGTGCTTGTTGCGATGTCCAAAACTGCGTTTAAGTGCTATTTGTTTTTGGTTGTTCTTTTGTCACCTTTTGTGAAGAAGCACCCCGTCCATCACGAGAATAAATGGCGTGATGGCGTCTGATGCAGGCTTGATACAGCGTATCAAAGACTTCTCCGGCATGGGAACGTTTTTGTTCGCCATTCGTTCAAAACCAGTTTGTCACGCAATTTTGTACGCCGAAGGATAAAGCTGGCCACTAAATCCAAACAATGCGAATCTACATATACCCGATCAAGGCCGCAACAACCAGTCATTGTTAAATGAAGAGTGCAAAACATAATTTACTTATTAGGTGTGGAATGCCGGATACCGAGAGTTAAAAATCGAATTGAGTCAATCTTACGGGACCTCGTGAGGTGGGAGGAAATGCAGCATTGCGGTGAAGTGTGCGGAAAATTACGCCCAGGAAAGTCATCTCGAGGAGCCACTCTGAACTAATCGAAATATTTCATCCTTCGCTATAGCATGCCTCACACGCAACGGTGCGGATGCATCATTTCAGTTGAAGCAGAGTTTCCAGATCTGATGTTCAATAACACAAATGTCAAGCCCGGAAAGAGTTTAATTACCCGGTATTTCTGGGCATAGATTGAATTCCGTTCTCACGTTCCTACGTAGCCGTCTATTTTAAGTTCCAGTACTAGACATTACTTATCTATTTCTATGCTCTTTTCGAATACAGCATCACCTGTCTGTCAGCTAAAAATGTATCTCAGAAGCAGGTTAGTGTACTCAGGATCATCGCGTGTTAGCTTACTTTCGGTTGCGTGCATCACATTCCGCTCTGCTCTCCTCATTGGCAGGCGATTGGCAGCAGCCTCCCCGAAACAGCCCCGGCCAGAGGAGCTGCGAGCTGAGAGCTGCGCCAGCCCGCCGTCATCTCCCGGGCTGTCGTTGTCGGTGACGAGAGGGTCCGGCGTCGGCCGGCACGTGACCCATCAACGTGCCAGCCGGGCGTGCGGCGAGCGGCTGGAGGCTCTCCAGCGCGGCCGCACGTGAGTAAATAATGCGGACCAGGAGAGCCGGCGCACCACGCACTATGCTGGCGAAACGGAGCAGTCGGTGCCGCTGTGCGTATAAGAGTCTCTTCTTGCCGTGCGAATCAGATAGTCAGGTCAGCACGTTGCCGTGGGCGGATCCAGGGAGACTTAATCCGTGCTCGTTCATAGCGCGAAATGCCACGCTGCCGTTCATGCCATGACCAGAGACATGTC
Source organism: Capitulum mitella (assembly GCA_030062745.1). NCBI lineage: Eukaryota > Metazoa > Arthropoda > Thecostraca > Pollicipedomorpha > Pollicipedidae > Capitulum > Capitulum mitella. Next base: position 2,160,339 of record CP099850.1, on the reverse strand, counting down.
ATAAACGGTAAAAAATGTCCCTAGGGTCCTGGCTACACTACTGGTAGTCGCCATTCCCAACGAAATGCGTCCTGGGTCACAACACCTATTTTGAGTCCGTTTACACCAACAGAAGTAGCCAGGATTTCACAATGAAGGGGGCCAGACCAAACATAACCATCCTTGGAGCTGAAGGGTTTTCAGCATTTCGGCCGCTTAATCTTCGAGTTTCCAAAATACGTATTCATTTTCATTTTTAGTGCGTAAACAGGCGTTAAATTCCTCCCTCCCCTTCCCAACGGGAGCCATGGCCTACTTGGCCTCCCTTGGCTACGGCCATGCTTGGACCTAATTAATCTGGACGTGTAAACAGGCGAGAAAGTAGCAAACGTTTCCCTCTCTACGTCTTGCGCTCCTGGCAATGCTACTGATGTATATTGTAATGTATACCGCTATTTGAACAAAATGGCATAATCCTGACATATAGTACACGGTATGGAGTCATAGCATAAGCGTAAGACTAAGCACCGATTTGGAAATTTCAGGACGTATCGTAAATCGCAGTCATGCTAATACTTTAGTCTTGACTCCTGACGTCGCCACTGTTTGGCCATTCTACTTTCTTGCGTTAGCAAAGTACAGGAAAATGTCACAATGCTTCCTTTCACATCCCTTCAGGTGGTAACGATTCGTAAAAGTACCAAAAATGCATTATTGCAAGTAAGGCCAAGTCCAGATAAGCCTTACTTTAAACTTGGAAAAAAATCAGCTTGGGTGGTGCGGTCCGCCCAGTTAATAACTCCTTCTACACGCTAATAACTTCATAGGCACTAAGTGCCGAACCATGAAACTCACAAGATGTATCATTTTTTCATTGGCATCCACAATATCTCAGCCTACAAGCTGTGCATATTCCTGTTCCGGAGCGATGTTTTCAGTCTTAAACCTTCTTTCTACAAGGTTTGTTTTTGAACGCTCGGTAAAGCCAGGAAACCATACCATGGAGGCCCGTGACGTTTTCTAAAGGCCTCAGTCGCCACCAGTGCATCCGTTAATTTTTGCCGCGCTGTGGCCTGTCTTTAGCGATTTTTTTCCCAAGACAGATAACATGTAAAACGAGATATATGTAAAACGAACGATGTCAAACATTGTCTCGGTTCGACAAGCTTGCTCGGGAATCAAGTATTAGATCAGTTTGAAATGTGCCAACTTAGAGCAGGCATTGAACCAGTAATCGCGTGGCTCTCAGCACGTTCCAATGCGTCGGCAGGTGCCTCGCGCAAACAGTGGCAATTCGAAAAGGCCGTTTCTGAACGTTTTCAAGGATTGAGTGTAGTGCTGGCGATTCAGAAATCGCCGCGACTTGGAAAGCCACCGGGATGAAGCTCAATGTACAGCCCCTCGTTTGTACCCAAAGCCAAATGCCCCGGTTTGGGAGCCACGCCGCAAGGAAGCAGACGCTGCTATCATTTCTTATCATTCCTTAACGAACTGGATTCGACTGGTTTCAAAGGGTGATGTCAGGGATCGGAGCCTGTGCTCAGCAGAACTTGTTGTGTGGACTCCGACCCCTAAACCCAATCGCGCAATTCCGGGTAGCAACTGATTTTGTGGCGAAAGGTTAACGTGCCGCCAATAGTGCGACAGTACCGTGTGGTAGGCAGCTTGACCCTACGTTGGCCAAATACCAGCTGACTCGCGGGCCAAATATCGAGCGCCGAAGCGACTCGAACCCGCCTTGCCAAGACGGACCGACCAACTCTCTACCAACTGAGCTACCGATCACGGTTAGTTACGTTCTTGTTACCGTTATTCGTTATTTTCGACCATTAGCCGGGATCCTTTATCGGCGATACAGGGTAAGAACGACTAGGAATGGGCATCATCTCACAGATGTAGAACACAAAATGATATAACAGCGTGCAGTGGCAAACCCACGCCACGTGTCCATTGCCATCGGGCAACATTGCAAAATGGTCGCTTTTAACATTTAAGAATGCAGTCATACGCTGTACAACTTGTGCAGCTGCTTGCCCATGTACCCTCTCACTCATAGGACTGTAGAAAACGTTGCTTTCGTTTTGAGCCCCGTCTGGCCAACAGGCAGATTTAATCGAAACTGGCATCTCAACGAAGTACTACACCGACAAAAGCTGCTGCTACAGCTGGTTTTTTCGACAGTTGCTTTTGATCGACGTAACCGATTGGTTTAAAATATTGCGCATCAGCACTTAAAAAGCCTGACCTCATTTTCTATGACGTTTAAGTGCATAATGAGATAGAACTGAGAATGCTTATCATTGACCGGTAATACAATATTTCTGAGTAGTAAAAAGGTTTTTGCGCATAAGTTTCTTAATCAAATGTCGAAAAACCGGATAAAACGTAGCAAACCACGCCATTTTCAAGTTCCTTTCATAAAACCTTGTTAACAGCTGGGCGGACAGCGCTAGCGTTCAAAAATAATCCAGAAGTCTCTTTACCAGTATAATAGAAATATCACCACTAAGATCAATGGAAAGATCACTTTATTTTAAACTTATCCGAAATGAGACTTGGGCATTTATTAGTTGAGGGCACTAAACGTACACTGATAAAGTTGTACATCAGTCGGCCGATTCATTCAAAAGTGATAGAGCAAAATAACTTTGGCAACAGCTTCTAGTCAGGTAGAAGGGTTTGCAGAAGTTCAGAAACCCCGCTGAGCAAAGTAAGCGGCGACGCCTAGTACTTCCATGTTTGTAAAAACCACAGCCTCCCTCGTTTGTGATACGGCCCATAAGGCCACATTTTGGTACATTTGGTATCTTTTTCGGTATCATTTTGGTATATTTAGTATTTTGGCATGATTATTATGGTAGAAGCCCCCGGACCACGAGTTTCGCACAGTCCCGCAGGACCGCCATCGGCAGCTCCTCTCGTCTGCACCTGCCCGGCCGGCGGACTGCTCCGCGTGACACTGCCGTCACGGCCGTCGGCGGCACGTCGGCGGCGACGGACGACGCGCGCAGAGGCCGACGGAGGCCGTCCCCCGGCGCGGCCGGCCGAGGCCAGTGTGATGCTCTCGACGGTGCGACGTGCACGCTCAGGTTGGTGGTGCGCCGAAACGGGCAGGAACTGGCTCGGGTGAGTTTTCGGACGCTTTTTCCGCGCACGAGACCTGAGCAAGGGCCGCTGATGTGGTGTGTGTTTGGTGTTGGTTGTGTTTTTGGTTGTGCATTCCTTGTTTTTTTTTGTGTTGTTCTTTTACAGAAGACTGGTTATCGCCGAATTATGAGCACAGAATGTCATGAGCTTTTAAAGTTCTATCTTATTTGTGGTTTCTACCGAGAAATACAATGGTGCAGCGGTCGTAACAGTTTTTTTTTTTTGTAAGCAACGATTGCCTTATTCGCAAATAAAAATCGCCGGGTCTTGGCACACTTAGTATTTTTCGTGACACTAAAGGCTAGACCGTCCACTTTTGGCTGTAATTTTACACATTCACCTTAACAATAGCGAATCAAAAAATAAGGAAGGCGAAAACAAAACAAAACAAAACGAAAAATGTTCTCTGCGCGTTATTGGGATAACTGTTCTTGACAGGATGTAAAGTTTACGTATTAAAAACGGGCATTCGAAAATTGGAATATATCTGAATTGCTGCAGAAAGGGTCATCTACGTCGAATGGTGATAAAAAGCAGGTTTAATGCCAAATGAGCATATATGCGCAAAGATGTTTTGTCGTTTACCTTCATGGTTTGGGACCCCACTGGACAGTCTTATCTGGGAAATGGCTTAATGTGAAAGATTTCAGTCCATTTGTTTGTCAAATTTCAAATGTCGAATTTCATTTGTTCAGTTTCAGTCCTTCAAAAAGGGTTGGAAACATCCGTTTAGAACATCTTAAAATGGTTTACACAGTTGTTGCCCACAACAAATCGGTCGAAAACTTTTTCTTTCTCATTCACCACGTTCATTTAGACCACATTTATTGATACCTACTCACATATTCACATCTATTCGACGCATCCATTTATCCCTATCTTCACGATGCAGTTGACAAGAACAAATGGAAATTATTCAATCATTTTTTCGTCGTCTAACGTGAATGTTAAATGACCTCTTTCTGTGGCTGCAAAAAAAGAACAGAACAGTGCTTAATAAGACAAAAAATGGCGCTTCTCGCCATGTCTTGGACAACGCGCTCCGCTTTCTTTAACGACGTACGCTGCTTTTTCTACGAAAGCCAGTGGTAGATATTAGTTCATCTTCCAAAACCAGAAACATCCAGCCTGAAGTAAAACGATGTCATATCGTCTCGTTCCAACTGACATCCTCCCTGTGCAGCTCAGCATCATTTAAACAATGGAGGCCGCGCATGCAGAATTGTGGCTGACAATTATTGTCTCCTTCCTCATCATCGGAAACCCGTTAGTGTTACGCTTGACTGAATGAATAGCATATCCTGTGCCACGATTTCCCATTTGGTAGCATACCAATGAAGATGTTTGCAAACGCCGGTCTTAAACCTCTCCGGCTTTATGAGTCTGGCATTTCCTTGCTTCAAGATAATGTCCACATGCAGATTAATTGTAGGTGAAGCCTTATGGTCAAAAAGAGTTCTCCAGTATAGATACAGAGATCAGGAAAACACCCGACTCTCCGACTGCGATCGAGGCCAGTTCTTAGGGACAACAGTTCTCTAGTGAGACAGTCGCTTATGGATGTCCATGACTGTAGCGGATTTTGGATCTTTTTATTGTGGTGATGACTTGAACTTTTCCCATGATTTAGCTCATTGGAAACACACGCAGCAATTTTTAGCAAAACTGAACAAAATTTAGATGTCGTGCGCATCGACCTTGAAAACGTTAGTTTTTGGTCAAACTGGATCCATTAAAAACTTCTTACTGAATTGAGATAACTGATCATGTGACCATATCTTCTGAATCCTCCCGATGAAAGAGCCGTCTTTTGGGCTTCCTAAGTTCGTAGAATATGTGGTTTAGAAGTTACACCCACCTGGGAGCTGACCTGTATTCGGCTCACTCTCAACATACACCTGACTTAGTGCCTAAAACAAGAATATCATCTCCAGAAACGACCAGGAGTTGGCATGGTGTTGGTATGACAGCAGGGGCGTTAAAAATCTGTTGATTGAGGGGTACCACTGAGTGCTATGTTATGTGCCACAGAAACTAACATGGAGGTGTGCCACCCCCGTACGAGCCTCGTAGCCGGGGGCTGCACGCGCCTTTGTGCGTCACGTGCGGTTTGCCTTCCGACGCCGGGGGTAGCGGAGGCATTGTTCGGCCGGTGAGTCTGAGTGGGGCTGGGGAGACTGGTGGTCACGGATGGACCTTGAAGTAGTGGGTAAGAGTAGGGGGATAAATAGGTAGGTGGGACCTCGTAGTAGTAACAGGTAGAGGGGATAGTGCAAGGTGTGCTGCCCTAGCATTCCCCCGGAGCTGAACGTGCGTCCGGCGGCGGCCCGCGGCACCAGTTTTCTGCTCGCGCCAGTCGAGTTTTGCGATCTGTTCGTGTGGGCTGGGGTCTGCAAGAGGCGGTGGTTCAGCTAAGACGATTGGTCCTTGTCTGATGAGTATGGCCTTCACAATGAGTAACAGACAACAAGCAAGGGAGGGAAGACTCTAAAGGCTACCGATTCGGCGACAGAGTAACGTGTGAAAGCACCAACAGTAGCGCTACCTTCTCTAAGGTTAGCCACGGACATATTCTTAATTAAACGTTTTCCTCGATCTGTGGCGCCAGATTGCCAACCACGCGCCGAGTTCTCCAGCACTCCCTCCATGTCATTCAGGGAGCTTCTGACAAGAAGACCGCGTTCAAAGCCACAGCGGAAACGCGACTTGCGAAAGAAAGCTGGTAGTACTCTGGGAAGATTGTCGCTCGCTGCAGAAAAGCAAAAAGAGAGTCAATGATGCACTAGATTGTTACCTTGAGACTTGCCGTTGTCTCTTAGCAAGGAACACTTTGTCGTTCTCATTCATCATCTCACCAGCTGTCTATCGTAATTCTGTCTCGACCGTCTCTATACACGCCATGTTCCACCGTAGAACATTTTCCACCGTGGCTTCCAACGTGGCCTTCTTGTCAGAAGTTCCCTAGTTGGCATGGAGGAAATACTGGAGAACTCGGCGCGTGGTTGGTAATCTGACGCCACCGATCGATGAAGACGGCTAAACAATTACGAATACGTCCGCGGCTGGCCTTAGAGAAGGTGGTGTTGTTGTTGGCGCTTTCAAGCGTTGCTCTTTCGCCGAATTGGTAGCCGTCACTCTAGCCACTCCTACTTGTCTTCTGTTTATCCATTATAAACGCTACACTTATCAGATAAGGACCAATCGATTTAGTTGTTCCACAGACCCATACAGACCGCAACCCACACGAACAGATCGCAAAACTCGACTGACACGAGCAGAAAACTAATGTTGCGGACCGCCGCCACCCGACGCTCGTTCGGCTCCTAGGGAACACCAGGGTGACACACTTCGCATTATCCCCTCTGCCCACTGTACTTTGAGATCCTACCTACCTACTCATCCCACTACTCCTACCCACTACTCTGAAGTCCACCGGTCCCCAGCGTTCTTCCCGAGCCCTACTCAGACTCCTTGGCCGATCAACGTCACCGCCGCCGCCGGCACCTGCAACACAACCCGCTGGCGGCGCACAGAGGCGCGTGCAGCCCCCCGGAGTACGAGGGCGGCACACCTCACAAATAATATCAATAAAGAGATGGTCATCGTTCTCGCTGAATAGCAACGCAGTGTCCGGCCAGCTGCATATGCGTGAGTCGAACACAGGTCAGTTTCTAGGTGGGTATAACTCTTACACCGCGTGTCGTACGAACTTATGAAGTACATGAGACGACTTCTTTCATTGAGAGGACTCTGAAAATATTGTTTTATGATCAATCATCTCAGTTCAGTCAGAAATTATTACTGGGCCCAATATGACCAGAAACGAACGTTTTCAAGGTCGATGCGCGACCCCTCAATATTGTACAGTTTAGTTCAGAACTGTTATGTATGCTTGCAATGAACCAAATCACGGTAAAAATTTCAATAAGTTACAATTTTCAAAAAACTGTCAAAAATGCACCACCTTAATACCCATGTATAATGCATAGCAACGAAGGGTATATGTTTATTTTTGCCACTGTGCTGTCTTCGTCATACCTATGTCTATCCAGACATATAATTCAATGAAGTCAAATTTAGTGCCTGCCTTCTCAGTTAGCCGGCAGTTGTAAGCAGTCTTCCGGCTGACTTTGTTTTCATGGGAGACTGTCGGTCTTTTGTGTCCACCTTTGTATAACGAATCAGCGACGAGAAGTACAAGGAACAGCATGCAAGGTCTTCATCTCACTTAACGATAACATTCGCGGGTGACGTTAAAAATGAGACGCAGTAGTAACTGTGCTTCATGTCGTGGCTGCTGCCGAATGTAAGCAAAGCAACCTGAACTCGTTTCATAAGTTAATTTAACAGAATGTGGAAACACCCTCGGTTCAGTAATTCATTGACATGGCAAACGTCCTTTTTCGGTCCTGGATAAAATGGCTGGAACAGAGTTCGCAAAGCGGATTATATATGTGCCTTATCACCCGCGATACTAGTGTGTCTGATTCAGATTTGATACCGATACTCCACGCAAATGGCAAAACAACTCAGTTGTTAGAAAGTATTTCAAAGTGAGTCATGCCAACCCTCTCCTTACTCAGCTCCCCTCTCTTCTTCTCCCATATCTCCGGGTAACCTCTCTTCACAAGGGCACTGTTCAAAACGCAAAACTCGCATTTGGCCACCTTGGTAGCTAGCAGACGCGATGTCAGGAATGCCGTACAGAGAAATGGAGTAGGGCGATAAAACACGATTTTTATAGCTGAGCGTGGCCGATTAAAAACAAATTTAGTTCTTCCAGCACAACAAGCATTGAAAACTTTCTTTATATCCACTTCCCAAGCAAACTTCGTCTGCTTCCGCCTTTGCGTGATTCCGCTGGCCACCCTCGGCAAACGTAGCCAGATCAGGCAGACCAACTGGCCACCGAGGTCGCTAGAATATTGTTATCGATTTCGGATCAAACGACGGGAAATCTGCAAGCATAGTCTTTACGGAAACCTTGGCGTGCGGATAACAGGCACACTCAGTGAAGATTACCGTCAGCACCTGGTTGTAAACAACTAACATTACAATTACCTACCCATTGCTGATCAGACTACTCTCCAAATGAGGCCGTATATGTGCTATAAAAACGCCACAAAAACGCAAGCACAACGACCAATCAGCGTACATAAGAAAGAGCTGATTCCAGGGTGAAACTTTTTGTGCATGATAAACCGATGCCGAAGACGAAGGGCACAATTAGGAACACAAATATATTTCAGACAGCATAGCTGTACGCTATGATTAGCTTGGTTTACTCCAAAAAATTTTTTGCAAACCCTGGCAAACGTTTGTTTTCACCACGAACGCTAACATGAAAAATGCAACTCTAACTCAAGCAGAAAATCATGGTCGCCATCTCAAATAATTAGAATAATGTACATTACTTGCAGCCAAAAAATCTTGCAAGATTCGGCTAATATAACTTTTCAGTACGATTTTTCCTGGGTCTGCTCTTTGTGATACCTTTTATTGAAATCTACTTTGCTTCACATCATATAGCCATGTTCGGTAAAGGTCCGATGGAGTCTAGAAAAACGGCCAACTGACTACATAGGTAGCCAGCTAATGTCTTGTGCGTTGTTAACGAGGCTAATGTCTGTTTTCTCCGTTATTCCGTCCAGCCCATCTGCTCCGGCGGCGCCATCTGGCGGCCCGCTCGGCGGACGCTCCCGGGCATCCATTTCCATCCTCGCTCGGGCGCGGCAGCCCGCTCCGCCGGCTCAGAGTTCGGCGGCCGACTCTGGAGCACCGCGCCGACTCCGGAGTACCGCCGGCGACGCGGCCCCGGCGTCCCACGCGACGACTCAGGCTCGGCGTGCCCGAGTCAGCGACCCCGCCCGATCTGTCGCCGAGAACCGGCGAGCAGCGGCGCCGTCCCCCCCCCCCCACCCAACTGAGGACGCAGGTCGTTCGGCCCTGTTGCTGACTGGGGTGTCACCCAGTCCGCTGCGCTTCGGAGGGGCGCCTCTCAGTCCTTGCAAATTGGCGCGGACTTGACCTCGCGTGTAGCCTAACTGCTAATTGGAGTCCGTTGTAACTTCTCTTTGTCCTTTCGGGCATTCAGTTCTTGACCTTTTCCAGACCCCATGACCCTGTAGTTAAGAACAAGAGCAAGAGAGGTATTAGATTATTAAACGAGCCGATTTTCACAGGGTCACACACGGCCGAATGTTCGGAGTCGGCGGTTTTGGTTTTGTTTGGTTTGTCTCGGTTCCAAGATTGGAGTATTCCGTGAATATTCCATTGATTTTGGATTCGATCGGAAATTCGCCGAATAATCAAATGTCAGCCAGACATTCAAATACTCCTCTGCATTTCGCCGCAAAATCTAAAGAACTATATGGGCCAAGTGCAAAATCACACCAAATGCTAATCAAGGAACTGCCTATCGTTGTCTTGACTTTCATGCATCATTATGGACGACAGCAGTGCTGAGAGTAACATTAGTAAGATATTTTCAGCCCCCTCCCTACTGTAACACAGATCTGTCCATCATATTTAGTGGGAAGATGAGTAGCCCCGAGAATAATCTGACATTTGTTCCGCCTCTGGCAACGACGGACATAGACGACGAGTCGGTATCGGTCGAAGAGTGAAGCTGGAGGCTGCCGTAAAGTTCATATGACACTGCCTATATTTTCCCTTCAGTGTTTGTCTGTTGAGATGAAAACAGGGAAACAGGTGGTATCTCAGTACATTGACTGGCATTGCGCGTGGTATCAGGTTTTGCACTATGACGGGCATGTGCTAGTCCGAAATCGAGGCGAGAAAGTGCGGCGTCGGGAGTCCCTCACAGACTACCCTGGCGACTCAAATCAGGCATCACGGTAACCACGTCGACGCTGACACTCTCCAGATCGACGCTGACACTGTTCAGCCCTGGTGGCCACTCTCACTCTGGCTCGTCTGGGGAGCACTTGTTAAACGTTGGAATAACACAGTCAACTCTCAGAGCCATGACGGTCACCTCTTCCGTACATGCTGTTGCCGTCTGCTTCCTCTTCCCACCTCTGCTCTCCTCTCCGTCTTCTCTGGTCACGCCCGTCTCCGCCGGACTCTCCCCGTCCAGTTCTGTTCGTCTGCTTTCTCTCGCTGCAGCCACCTCTGTCCTGCCCCCTCCCCTCCTTCCCCTCATACCGGCGACGCGCCCATAATTATTTTCGAGGGCGGGGGCCGGAGATGAATAAGCTCGAAATGTTTAACATACCGACCGCCCCTCTCACCTCACTTATAACGTAATTGCTGATCTGAGTCCGTTGCAGACTTCTCTTTGTCCTTTCGGACATTCAGTTCTCGACAGCTGACCCTGTAGTTAAGAACAAGAGCAAGAAAGATAGTAGGGTGTTAGACGAGCTGATTGTCACAGGGTCACACCTAATCAGGCCATGGCTTTGGAACCATTCTGGTAAGAAAACACATTCGAAAACGTAACGAAGAGTATGTACCGGCTTAAAAAGTTTGAGCAGTGTTGTATCATGAACCGAAAGCTATTTCGAGAGGATCTGGTTGTCGAGTCAAATCAGTACCTGGGGAAAACAACACCAAATGCTGCCTCGACAACACCCATGCTGAAATCGCAAGCTTAGCAAAGGCAAGTATCAAACGGTCGTCATGGATTTATTTTGTTGTACCGTTTGGTTTGGTGCTATCTCGCAAAAAGCTCTTAATCAAGTATACATATATATAGTAATATACATATTTACGTTATATATATATATATATATATATATATATATACATAGAGAGTATATATAAAATATACTCTTTATGTATCTGTATATAACGAGGCACATGTTGACACGTTTACATATGAATACAAGTTGCAATTTTTGCGTCTGTGCCACTTCAAATGCAAAATATGCAGAACAGTTGGCATCAAATGCAAATGCGTCCATAGTGATTTAGTAATCTCGAAAGGGCTACCAGTACTGCGTGTAACTTCCATATCGCTATACGCCTTTGCGTCTACCTCTTTATATGGTTCTCAAATGCCTTTGCCTTAACCTTTCTATATAGTTACACTATGTAATTTATATGGTACGAAAAAGTGATGGCTCGCTCTGGTACGAGTGAAGCTGACAGGAAAAAGCTGGCAAGCGTCAGCGACAGGCTAGGATGGTCTACAGCGAGGCGGCGCCACTGGAGGCGGACAGGAAGGGGGAGAGACGCGCCCAGCAAGCGGAGGACAGCAGACATGGGGGGCGGAGAGGGGCAAAGGCTCATCCAGGGGGGATCCCCCCTTGGAAGGGGAAATAGATTTTCACAAGAAAGAGACGTGACAAAGGAAAAGTGAGTAGGAAGGAGAAGTGGAAGCCGTGAGATGGGCGGTCGCTATGTTAAACATTTCGCACTTATTCAGCTCCGGTCCCCACCCTCGGAAATAATTATGTGTGCGTCCCCGGTATGGGGGGAGGGAGAGAAGGGATGCAGCACATAGGTGGCTGCAGCGAAAGCAGGTAGACGAACAGAATTAGACGGGGAGAGTCCGACGGAGACGGACGTGACGATAGAAGACGGAGAGGAGAACAGAGATGGGAAGAGGAAGCAGACCACCACCAGTCATGCTGGAGAGTGTCAGCGTCGGTGCGGTGCAAAAACTTCCAACTGTGATTTCCGTTCTTCTCATTTCTTCAAAAATTTATTCCGCGATGCAAAAATTTCTAACTTTAGTCGCAATGGTATTCTGTGAGGGACTCCCAATGCCGCAGTTTCTCGCATCGATTTCGAACTAGTATATGCCCGTGATAGTGGAAAATCAGCAATGTGCAAAAGCTTATTCCACGTGAAATGCCAATTAACGTATCGCGATACCACCCGTTTCCCTGTTTTTGTCTTAAAAGACAAAAATGAGGAGGAAAATAAGCAGGACCTTATGAACTTTACGGCAGTGCCTGGCTTCATTCACTGACTGATTCCGACGTGGCATCTATGCCCGTCGTCGCCAGACACCGAACAAATGTCAAATTATTCTCGAGGCTGCTCATCTCCCCATCAAAAACGATGGGTAGATCTGTGTCACAGTAGGGAAGGGGCGGAAAATATTATAGTGGTGTCATTCTCAGCATTGCTCTCACCCATAATGATGTACAGAAGCCAAAACAAAGGTAAGCAACGCCTTGATTAGCGTTCCGCTTGGCTATGCACTTGGCCCTATATTTCGTCAGGTTTGCGGCGAAATGCAAAAGAGTACTTGAGTTTTTGGTTGACACTCGAATTTTCGGGTAATATTCGGTCGGAAAAGTGACCAATAGAATATTCACAGAATACTCCAATCTTGAAATCCAGGTATGAGCATTCGCCGAATCTGAATATTCGGCCGAATTCAAATCATCCGAATCCTAATTCCCAGCTTTAACGAATGCATTGATACGTGAACCCATTCTGTCGGCGAGTGTCAACGTCGATCGGGTTACTTCGATGCACTCCTCAGCTCGGGAGAACGCGTGTAACTGAGAGGGTGAGGGGGAAAGGTTCGGCAGGGGCCTCTTTTTCCACCACCACCGGTCAACAGATGGTCGCGCGCCGAGACACGATGACTCTCGGGTGACAGTTCAACGCCGAGCAGGGGAAACAAGCGAAGCCTTGTGTAAACGAGCATACGTTTAGCCGGCGTTTTGGCATGATACCTCAGTGTATTTCAATGTGTGCCTTTGTCACCTAATTTGACTCAAAGCGCAATGATTCTCGCGGCGGGCCACGCCGGGTGAGGAGAGCGAGCGATGCCTTGATGTACACGAGCCCCCGTTCGGCCGCTGTTTTAGAATAACACCCTGAATTGGCAAATTCCATAATGTGCCCGTCGCATAATTTGTCATGGCCCTTGCTGTTCATTTCCATTGGCAACGGCGGTTGGTCAGCTTTTCACGTGAGCGCTCTCTTGAGAGACGATAGCTGACTCCGGGAGCGTGCCTGTGGGCTGACGACTGACGTCAAAGGCCCCAGACCGTAGCAGAATGCAATAAGGGCTATGCTACGGTGATCACTCTCCTGTCAGGTTCAAAATTATTCTTGCGATAGTTTCAGCTGCGAATTGCTCCAGGCGGACCTGTTCACTGACAAGCGGGGCGAGAACTCGAGACCGCCGATATCCAATTAGCAAATAATCTAAGATGATAAGTCACCCTTGTTCCCACGAAGGAACCCCATTCCAGGTACATCACTGTTCTTTGGTGGTAAGAGCCTCGTCAGACTATCATTGGGTTACTGACGGTTCGGTCACCTGCCCCGAATCTTTGAACTTCTCATAACGTATACATGCTTTAAAACCTAACTTACTTTAGCGCAATTTCACTTTCGTCTGCAATTTCAATTTCACCCACACCGTTTCATCTGGGTCATTCCACGTGAAGCCGCGGAAGAGTTGCCCCGATCCGTTCCGACTTGAATGACATTGGGTAGGGTCGTAGCACCTGTGAAAAACAGACACCACCGATTTCTAAGCCTGGATGAACTTTGAGGTCAAAGTTGCAGGTCATGAAAGGTCACCGGTTTTTGCAGAGATTGCATGATTCAAATGCCCAGAACTCAGACACGGATCGTCACAGAAAAGTGCGATTAGCGTAATTAGGCGCGGAAATGTTCCAGCTTCCTTATATGGATCAACTGGTCCTTTGGCCTCGCGATGACTGGACCTGGCCATATCAAATGAAGTCTTTTCGAGTTCAACCATGTTCTGCCCACTGATCTCCGAGAAAATGTAGCACAGCAAGTGTTATAGTGCCTGCAATAAGCGTGGCAAAAAAACTGCAAATTCCAACCTCTTTAGATGTCTCAACCTATGCAATGCCAAGCGGCGCATGACAAACATGTCCTGAGGCTATTTGGCGAATGTTAGTTGATTTCGCGCCTTTCGTTTATCTGAATATGCTACAGCTTGGTGTGCGCAGTGCTCTCCTTGTGCATTGTACCTCCACTCAGCTTCAAATTATTTTACCTAAAAGGTCAAGGGTCAAAGGCCATAACATCTTATCATCAGTGGAACCACTATCATCCAGATCTTACATGTATATTTTCTCCACTTGTTAACGAAAGCAGGTACATCCAATGTTCTTGGATCATGAAGCCAACTAAGACTATCTTAGCCGTGCTTAGAGAACGTTTTAAGGTCAAACGAGGTCATTGACCTTGGTTGGCCCCGGACGAGCTATGATAGCCGTGGATTTAATTTTCAGGGCACCCATTTCGGATTTTAGATCCATTCACATGAATGCAATGTTGCGACACCTCTTTCCTAAAAAGCTAGAGCTGTTGTTACAACTGGTGGTATGCACAAATATACGCTGTTTTCTGACCTACGGATGCAAGGAATGACGCCATCAGTAAAAAGTAAACATCCTCTAGGGAAATTGGGAGAAATTTGCGATATGTGGATAATCTGATGAGTGAAAAACATGCAAGACATTCGAAATCAGTGCTCTGAAAAATTAAAGCCATATCCATCATATCTCTTTCAATGTCAATGAGTGTCATTGATATGGAAGTGACTTTACATTTTTTGTGGGCAATGGCTCCATATTTCATGCATATTTTTCCGTCATCAGATTATCCATGTATCGTAAATTTCCTCCATTTCTGAGTGCGTTTATTTTTTGGTAATGACGTCGTTCCTTGAATCCATTGGTCGAAAAACACGTACCGAGTCTTTGCACTCACCGTCAGTTGTACAGCTCTAGCTTTTCGCGAAACGGCTGGTCACCGCCCAATAGTTTAGCGTCATGCAAGTACATCCGCGATAATTTTGAGTTAAATACAACTGGAACAGCTGTAAGAAACCATCATGTATATGTGAAGTGTTCAGCTATTACTGTCTTCACAGGTTTTGGTGTCGGAGATTCCGTATTTCGTAACGTTATTTTTCTTTGATTCCTTGGAGTCAAGAGATAGGCACGGCCTGCTTATGCACCGACCCTTCTCTAGGCACGACGTGCATAAGTTGAGGCACGGCGCCGTGTCTACAGTTACTCAAAATTGGCTGCTTTACGCAATTTGATAGCCCAAAAGGTCAAGTTCATGCTCCATCGTCAAGGTCCTAATCAAGATCAAAGGACTGGTACAAGGATGGACGCCGACCAGTTGCAATACACTACAAATGAGGTATCGTACCAAAGAATGGAACCGTTCGCAGCCTTGACGGTTCAAAAGGTCAAGGACAAGGTCCGCTATCAATGTCGTAATCAAGGTCAAAGGACGGAGAGAATCATAACCGCCTATCTGTGGTACCCAACTGTATAAATGAGGCATCACACCAAAGAAGGAAACCGTCCGCAACTTTGACGACCCAAAAGGTCCGACCCAAAAGGCCAAGATCAACGCCTGCCGCCAAGTTCCTAATCAGACTCAAAGAATTGGGACAAACATAGCCGCCGACCTATGACACCAAGCTGTACAAATGAGGCATCACACGAAAGAGATAAACCGCTCGCAACTTGAAGACCAAAAAAGTCAAGGTCAGGTCCGTCCTCAAGGTCCTAATCAGCGTCAGAGGACGAGGGCAAACATAGAATAGAATGTGCAGTCATGGCTTTGACCTTGTTCAGGACCTTGAAGACGGACCTTGATCTTAACCCTTTGGGTTGCTAAAGCTGCGAACGGCTCCATTCTTTGATGTGATACCTCATTTTACAGTTTAATGCCGTAGGCCGGTGGCCATGTTTGTCCCCATCCTCTGACTTTCATTAAAACCTTGACGACGGATCCTGAACTTGACTTTTTGGGTCACGAAAGCTGCGAACTGTTCCCCTCTTTGGTGTGATACCTCATCTGGAAACGGTTATGACTCATCCCATTTTTTGACATTGTCTAGGATCTTAACGATAGATCTTAACCTTTGCTTTTGGGCTGCCGAAGTTGCGGACGGTTCCCCTCTTTAGTTTCATACCTCATTTTTACAGTTTGGTGCCAGAGTCAGCGGCTATGTTTATTCCCATCCTTGGACCTTGATTAGGACATTGAGGACGGATCGTGAACCTGGCCTTTTGGGTTGTCAAAGTTGCAGACTCTTCCCTCTTTGGTGTGATACCTGATTTGTAGAGTTTTGAGCCGTAGGTCGACTGCTATGTTTGCCTCCATCGTTGACCTTAACTTGAATTGTTTGGCCTCTAAGGATCAAACGGCCAAACTAAGAGGAAAAAACTCAGATTCGGAAATTGCACGGCCAGTTGGATCAGACATGATAATTGAGCAAAATCGGCGGTGTGCTAAAAACGAATATGAATGTATGTTCCAAATTGCCTTTTACGGTGCCTGACAAATTTTTAGACGGCCTGGACACTCATGGTGTAACCCAGTCAGTTCACTCTCCCACGACAGGTGACGTCATACTTGACGTAGTTTTACCTCGTGAAGGTGAAATCGAAATGACTGTTAGCGATGGTACCTTTGATTCTGACCACCGTGGAACCTTCTCTCGCTTTTATGTACGCGTACCTGTTGTTCCGAAAGTATCCAGACCAAGAGCTTTTAATTACCGTACTGCGGATTTTGTTGGTTTTCATGCCGCTCTGAGGTGTTTGCCTTGCGGTGTTTTATCTCATTTGCACGTAGACGCCGCCTTAGAAATTTCCTACGATCTTGTAACTGCTGCCATCGCGGACTACGTGCCCATTGTCTCCCGCTGCCGTCGATTTCCCCCGTGGTTCGACAGGGACGTTTAACGCGCACTTAGTAACAAGAACACTGCACACCGTCTCAGAAAGTTCACACCTTCCTCAGAAAATTACCAGGCATTCTCCAGAGCTTCTCCGACTTCAAACGCGTTGCCAACACCAAATGCGGCGAATGTCTTTCGCGCTTCGTTCGCAGTTTTCGTGATAACCCCAAGCGTTTTTGGTCATTCATCAGATCCCTTAAATCATTCTGGCACCGTCCGGCTACCGACGTGCACAGCGGCCAGACACATTCGAATCCCACTGACTGTGCTAACATTTTCAGTGCAACGTTTAGCGTCAAATTTTTAGACCCGCGTGTGAACGCACGGCCTGATGCTCCGGTTTGCCATTCGCCGATCCTAGACATCTTCACCGTTTCCCCTGATAAGGTCGAAATTTTGCTGTTAAGCATCGGCAAACAAGGCTTGAGGAGCAGACGGACTAAGCTCCCGCATTCGGTGTAACGAGTGTCCCTCAGAGCTGGCGATACCACTCGAAACTATTTGCAAATTATCGGCTACTCAAGGCTTTTTCCCCAACTTTGGAGAGACGCCATCATTATTCCAGTTTACAAAAAGGGCCGCCAAAATGATCCTGGCAACTATCGCTGCATCTCTCTTCTCCCTCTCTGCTCCAAAATTTTTGAAAAAAAATAGTTTGCAATTCCCTTCCGGAACACTGCATACCATCACTCCCACCAAGCCAGCACGGTTCCTTATCAAAAGGTTCCTGTGTATCCAGCCAAACAGTTTTCTTTGAACATAGCTGGGACTCGATCCATGAAGGTGTGCCGACAGATTCCATTTACACCGATTTCTCATGGCCAAACGTAAATCACTCGCCGCTACTTCACAAGATCAAAGCATCTTTTAACGTCACAGAACGTGCGCACTCATTGACCAGCCGCAGGCAACGAGTCGCCCTTGATATGTGGCCCACTTCTTTTGACCTGCTTCACCTCCGACTTACCTGTCCTCATCCAGAGCAACTGCATCATGTTTGCCGACGACATCAAGTTCTACCAACGCATCTCGTCTCCGGCCGACACTGACGCCTTTCATGCAGACATTAACCGCCTCTCATCTTGGTCGCGTACATGGCACCTAAAATTAAATCCTACGAAATGCCACGTAATATCCTTCTCACCACGCAAATCCCCAATCCTAGCCACATATACGCTGAGCGAGACCGCTCTTAAGCGTCGCACCGAGACCCAGGATCTGGGTGTTCTACTAGACACAAAGCTTACTTCTGCTCACCACATCGACTCAGCCATAGCCAAGGCGAATCGCATGTTTGGCCTTGTCATTCGCAGCATGCAGTTATCCAGACATCACATCAGAGCCCCTTTCGATCATAAGGCTATGCTATGTGCCTTGTACGCCTATGTTCGTTCCACGCTTGCATACGGCTGTGTTGTATGGGCTGAAACTGCTGTCACTCATATGAAACGACTTGAGCGCATACAGCACAAATTCCTGGTATGGCTGGCTTTTATTTCGAATAAACCTCTCGCCAGCACAGATTACGTCACTCTCCGGGCCCACTTTAACGCGCGCAGTCCGAAGTCTTGCTTTCCGCAATGTGACCTCATGTTTCTGTACGATGTTCACCATGCGAGCCTGGACAGCCCTGAACTGCTGCCAGCATTCGGCTTGGCTGTGCCGCGGCGTCCATCGCGTACCCTTGTGTTGTGGAGCATCCCTTTTGCTCGGGTGAATACCGTCCAGCGTAGTCTGTTCACTCTTATACTCACTCTGTGCAATACCTTCTTGAACTCTTTTAGGAATGTCGATTTTTTTTTACGTCCACTGCGCTCTCTTACAAGTCAAACGTGAACAGCTTCTCGAACTTGGTAGGGTCATATCTGCAAACTTACTCCTGTGCTATGCCTTAATGTTCACTTAACTAGCGCGGTCATGCCGCGTCCCCGCGGCAATGTTGAGTACGCCTTTGGTTTTTAATTAAGAAAAGAATTTTGAAAATCGGTCCATAAATAGCAGTTACAAGGCTCGAAAGGAATCCTTCATGGATACCTGATGTCACAGGGCTGCCATATCATTTGGTAGCATGTTGCGCAAAACTACTGCAGTTTTGTTAAACATTTATTCACTCATTACGATATGCAGGGACACGAATGGAAACAAAACAACGCAGTGATATGCGATGAATTATGTCATACACATCACGCAAGACGTCCAACCCATCGAAATGCATACCATTCGAATGCACCGCGAGACACTGGAAATGCCGTAATTCCTGCCGGCAACGGCACAGTAACACATATGCAAATTACAGCGCATGCATGCATACATATATCAGTGTATATGATAAATTACAATTCTATACACGTCGTACACCGCCAAACACCGCCAAATACACTTCCCATGCCTGCCACGTCGGGTACGTCGTTAGTAGATGGGCAGCAGCTCGTGATACACCACGTTCTGGTTGTACCATGAGCCGCCGCCCGGCAGGCGACCCTGCCGCTGGCCCTCGGCGATGTTGACGCGTAGAGCTGCAAACCTGCGAACACGAGACAGCGCCACGTATAGCTGGCCATGGGTGAACACTGGACGGCGCAGGTGCAGACCCACCATGTCGAAGGTCTGTCCCTGCGCCTTGTTCACCGTCATGGCGAAGCCCAGGCGCACCGGGAACTGGCGGCGACGGAAGGTGACCTGGCCTCCGGTGTCGGACGGGGTCAGCACCGTTCTGTTCAATCTTCAGCATTCTTTTCTTATCAATTGCATCGAAAAGCGGTCCTGCGGCACCCGTTGGTTTCCAATGACGTCATGAGCATTTGCGTTTGCACGGCGGAGTCTTAAATACAAACCTTGTCTCCACTCAGAATTCAGCAGTGAAATACAACTGCACCAAAACTGACTTGATTGTATTAGCGTGCAGTGTTTTCGAGATATTCTTTTCTTATTAATTGCATCGAAAAGCGGTCCTAAGGCACAAGTAGGTTTCCAATGACGTCATGAGCATTTGAATTTGCACAGAGGAGTCTCTAACCTTGGTTACGCTTATGCCTCTGTTATGTGCCATGGCCAAAATCGACTTTATTGTGTTAGCCAGGACTTCTTAAACCTAATGTCACCCACGCAACACGCGACGTGGTTCCGAAGGATGAGGGAAATTGTGTTGAACCGAAAATGGGAAACCTATGGAAATGCGTACCAAAATAAAGCTTACCTCATGTTCTGTCTTTCCAAAGTGGTTTCAGAACTCCATCTTGTACGCGTTTTCAAATATAACGTTATCCACGCGGGGGCAAAAGTGGCGCAAACACAACCTTTGATGTACGTTTTTATTCCTTTCGAACACGTTTCACCCCTCACAACGCACACCACAAAAAACACTGCTGGCCATTCCGTCTCTGAAAAGCACTTTAAGCTGTCCATGGCGCACCGGCAATTTTGTACAACCTATTTCAAGTAGCGCCAGTGGCGCAATGCCCCAAAGCAACATTGTACTTTTCAACTGTTTTCAGTGAGATTTCATCGGCGAAAAGCATACCAGAAGACAGCGTGCGTGCTCCTGTGTCTGTTCAAAGTGGTTTCGGCTCACCATCTGGCACTCGGAGTTTAATACGTCCTCTTGTAGCCGACCATTTCCCGTGTGGCAAAACCGCCCTCGGACAGCCCGACGGCAATCCTTTAGAAGCGTGCGCCATAAACCAAGCACACTGGATGACACATATACGGCGCGCGTGGCAAAAGGAGACGTCAGCTGTTGCGAGAAACAACAACATTATGCACTGGAGCTCCAGGTCGTAGATCACCTACTGTTCGCTCTTGTTTTACACAGTAGGTTAGGTTAGGTTAGGTTAGGTTAGGTCAGGTTAGGTTACGTTAGGTTAGGTTAGGTTAGGTAAGGTAAGGTTAGGTTAGGTTAGGTTAGCGAATAGTAGGTGATCCACGACCCCGGAGCTCCAGTGCATAATGTTGTTGTTTCTCGCAACAGCTGACGTCTCCTTTTGCCACGCGCGCCGTATATGTGTCATCCAGTGTGCTTGGTTTATGGCGCACGCTTCTAAAGGATTAACCCAGCCCGACACCACCTTCTGTCAGTCGAATTTTGAAATGGTCACTGCACTTTTCCGCAAGAAAAACACCCGAATTCCACGCACAGTTGAACGGTGAACATTATCAAAGCACCTCGGATGCCATTGCGTGCGACACTGACGGCGAAAAATCACTTGTCTTTCGGAGCCACTTTCCAGCGCGCTAAATAGGGGACGCCATGCCACCGCCGAGGCGATAGTCAGCTGACACCTACGGTCACGTGACAACACGATTGGCTGAAACGTTTTCGGCAATTTTCGGGCATTTCCAGGCATTTTTCGGCATTTTTGAGCAAAACCACATAACTTTGTTATGTGGTTGACACCAGTTTTGCAATGCACTTCGATCGACACCAAATTTGTCCGTGACTCGTTGGCGGTTTGGCCGCACGGCCGCCTGCGGGCGATGTCGCCGGCGATATGGCCCTGGCGAAACCGTAGTTTTTTGTTTGTCGAATTCGAAAGAATCTGAAAACTTCCGAAAAACGCGACATGGCCTACGCCACGCTCCCGATTGCGCAGTTTCTACTGGTGCAATTGGCTTGTCTGCAGACCCACTGAGAGCCGAGCATTATGTACCTAACAATTTCAACCGCGTATTAATATAGGTGACTAGCGCGGTCATGCCGCGTCCCCGCGGCAATGTTGAGTACGCCTTTGGTTTTTAATTAAGAAAAGAATTAAACCTCCGGTGGTATTTTATTGCACCACCTCGGTCAGGCCCGGATCGGCGTGCGTCAAGACCTCTGTTAACAGGTTGAGCAACGCACCAGCAAATACGCCGACTGCGAGCGCCGCTGCAGTGGGTACGCATCTAAATGGCCGTAGTTTTGTTCCCTGGTCCCCAGTCGCGGTTCTCTGTCCCAGGCCGTTATCCCAGCTCCCTTGTCTCCATATGTGATACCAACACCAGTCTCCATTTCTTACGTCTATTATCCCATGTCGCTGATTCCCTGTGCTGATCAGCTATGGCTCGGTCGGGCCAGTCTGCAGGTTGTGCACCACCTCGGCCAGGCCCGGGACGGCGCCGGCGACCGCGCGCGTCGAGAGCTCTGTTAGCAGGTTCAACAATGGCCAGCTATGGCCGGGTCCGGGCCCGCCTGCAGGCCGCGAAACACCTCGGCCAGGACGTTTTACCCCTCACAACACATACCAAATGACAGCCTGCCGGCTGTTCTTTTTCTGAGAAGCACTTTGAGCCTCTTGTCGATTTGACGTGTCGCAAAACCACCCTGGGATAGCCCGACACCACCTTCTTGCAGTCCACTTTTGAATTCGCCACTGCACTTTTCTGAAAAAAAAGCCTCGAATTCGACGCAAAATTCAACAGCTGCGCCAAAATCGACTATATTATATTGTATGGGCCTGCAATGTTTTGGAGACATTCTTTTCCTATCAATTGCATCGAAGAGCGGTCCTGCGGCACCCGATGGTTTCCAATCACGTCATGAGCATTTGCGTTTGCACAGCGGAGTCTTAAATACAAACCTTGTCTCCACGCAGAATTCAGCAGTGAAATACAACTGCACCAAAACTGACTTGACTGTATTGGCGTGCAATATTTTCGAGACATTTTCTTACTAATTGCATCGAAAAGCGGTCCTACGGCACCCGTAGGTTTCCAATGACGTCATGAGCATTTGAGTTTGCACAGAGGAGGTCTACGAACCTTGGTTACGCTTATGCCTCTGGTATGTGCCATCGCCAAAGAAAACGGAAAACCTACGAAAATGCGTGCCAAAATAAAGCTTACCTCATGTTCTGTCTTTCCAAAGTGGTTTCACACCTCCATCTTGCCCGCGTTTTTCAATATAACACCTTATCCATGCGGGGGCAAAAGTGGCGCAAACACAACCTTTGTTGTACGTTTTTATTCCTTTCAAACACGTTTCACCCCTCACAACGCACACCACAAAAAACACTGCTGGCCATTCCGTCTCTGAGAAGCACTTTCAACTGTCCACGGCGCCCCGGTAATTTTGTACAACCTATTTCAAGTAGCGCCATAGTGGCGCACTGGCCCAATGCAACATTGTACTTTTCTACTGTTTTCAGTGAGATTTCATCGGCGAAAAGCATACCAGAAGACAGCGTGCGTGCTCCTGTGTCTGTTCAAAGTGGCACCATCAGGCACTCGGAGTTTAATATGTCCTCTTGTAGCCGACCATTTCCCGTGTGGCAAAACCGCCCTCGGACAGACCGACACGACCTTCTGTCAGTCGACTTTTGAAATGGTCATTGCACTTTTCCGCAAGAAAAACACCCGAATTCCACGCACAATTGAACGGTGAACATTATCAAAGCACCTCGGATGCCGTTGCGCGCGACACTGACGGCGAAAAATCACTTGTCTTTCGGAGCCACTTTCCACCGCGCTAAATAGGGGACGCCATGCCACCGCCGAGGCGATAGTCAGTTACGGTCACGTGACAACACGATTGGCCGAAACGTTTTCGGCAATTTTCGGGCATTTCCGGGCATTTTTCGGCATTTTTGAGCAAAACCACATAACATCTTGTTATGTGGTTGGTGCCAGTTTTGCAACGCGCTTCGATCGACACCAAATTTGCCCGTGACTCGTTGGCGGTTTGGCCGCACGACCGCCTGCGGGCGATTTGGCCGGCGATACGGCCCTGGCGAAACCGTAGTTTTTTGTCTGTCGAATTTGAAAGAATCTGGAAACTTCCGAAAAACGCGACATGGCCTACGCCACGCTCCCGATTGCGCAGTTTCTACTGGTGCTGATGGCTTGTGTGCACACCGCGTGAGAGCCGAGCATGATGTACCTGAAAATTTCAACCGCGTATTAATATAGGTGACTAGCGCGGTCATGCCGCGTCCCCGCGGCAATGTTGAGTACGCCTTTGGTTTTTAATTAAGAAAAGAATTAAACCTCCGGTGGTATTTTATTGCACCACCTCGGTCAGGCCCGGATCGGCGTGCGTCAAGACCTCTGTTAACAGGTTGAGCAACGCACCAGCAAATACGCCGACTGCGAGCGCCGCTGCAGTGGGTACGCATCTAAATGGCCGTAGTTTTGTTCCCTGGTCCCCAGTCGCGGTTCTCTGTCCCAGGCCGTTATCCCAGCTCCCTTGTCTCCATATGTGATACCAACACCAGTCTCCATTTCTTACGTCTATTATCCCATGTCGCTGATTCCCTGTGCTGATCAGCTATGGCTCGGTCGGGCCAGTCTGCAGGTTGTGCACCACCTCGGCCAGGCCCGGGACGGCGCCGGCGACCGCGCGCGTCGAGAGCTCTGTTAGCAGGTTCAACAATGGCCAGCTATGGCCGGGTCCGGGCCCGCCTGCAGGCCGCGAAACACCTCGGCCAGGACGTTTTACCCCTCACAACACATACCAAATGACAGCCTGCCGGCTGTTCTTTTTCTGAGAAGCACTTTGAGCCTCTTGTCGATTTGACGTGTCGCAAAACCACCCTGGGATAGCCCGACACCACCTTCTTGCAGTCCACTTTTGAATTCGCCACTGCACTTTTCTGAAAAAAAGCCTCGAATTCGACGCAAAATTCAACAGCTGCGCCAAAATCGACTATATTATATTGTATGGGCCTGCAATGTTTTGGAGACATTCTTTTCCTATCAATTGCATCGAAGAGCGGTCCTGCGGCACCCGATGGTTTCCAATCACGTCATGAGCATTTGCGTTTGCACAGCGGAGTCTTAAATACAAACCTTGTCTCCACGCAGAATTCAGCAGTGAAATACAACTGCACCAAAACTGACTTGACTGTATTGGCGTGCAATATTTTCGAGACATTTTCTTACTAATTGCATCGAAAAGCGGTCCTACGGCACCCGTAGGTTTCCAATGACGTCATGAGCATTTGAGTTTGCACAGAGGAGGTCTACGAACCTTGGTTACGCTTATGCCTCTGGTATGTGCCATCGCCAAAGAAAACGGAAAACCTACGAAAATGCGTGCCAAAATAAAGCTTACCTCATGTTCTGTCTTTCCAAAGTGGTTTCACACCTCCATCTTGCCCGCGTTTTTCAATATAACACCTTATCCATGCGGGGGCAAAAGTGGCGCAAACACAACCTTTGTTGTACGTTTTTATTCCTTTCAAACACGTTTCACCCCTCACAACGCACACCACAAAAAACACTGCTGGCCATTCCGTCTCTGAGAAGCACTTTCAACTGTCCACGGCGCCCCGGTAATTTTGTACAACCTATTTCAAGTAGCGCCATAGTGGCGCACTGGCCCAATGCAACATTGTACTTTTCTACTGTTTTCAGTGAGATTTCATCGGCGAAAAGCATACCAGAAGACAGCGTGCGTGCTCCTGTGTCTGTTCAAAGTGGCACCATCAGGCACTCGGAGTTTAATATGTCCTCTTGTAGCCGACCATTTCCCGTGTGGCAAAACCGCCCTCGGACAGACCGACACGACCTTCTGTCAGTCGACTTTTGAAATGGTCATTGCACTTTTCCGCAAGAAAAACACCCGAATTCCACGCACAATTGAACGGTGAACATTATCAAAGCACCTCGGATGCCGTTGCGCGCGACACTGACGGCGAAAAATCACTTGTCTTTCGGAGCCACTTTCCACCGCGCTAAATAGGGGACGCCATGCCACCGCCGAGGCGATAGTCAGCTGACACCTACGGTCACGTGACAACACGATTGGCCGAAACGTTTTCGGC
Source organism: Capitulum mitella (assembly GCA_030062745.1). Lineage (NCBI taxonomy): Eukaryota > Metazoa > Arthropoda > Thecostraca > Pollicipedomorpha > Pollicipedidae > Capitulum > Capitulum mitella. Next base: position 2,134,797 of record CP099850.1, on the reverse strand, counting down.
AATTTTCGGGCATTTCCGGGCATTTTTCGGCATTTTTGAGCAAAACCACATAACATCTTGTTATGTGGTTGGTGCCAGTTTTGCAACGCGCTTCGATCGACACCAAATTTGCCCGTGACTCGTTGGCGGTTTGGCCGCACGACCGCCTGCGGGCGATTTGGCCGGCGATACGGCCCTGGCGAAACCGTAGTTTTTTGTTTGTCGAATTTGAAAGAACCTGGAAACTTCCGAAAAAACGCGACATGGCCTACGCCACGCTCCCGATTGCGCAGTTTCTACTGGTGCTGATGGCTTGTGTGCACACCGCGTGAGAGCCGAGCATGATGTACCTGAAAATTTCAACCGCGTATTAATATAGGTGATGATAATAGGTGATGCTACTATGACTCCATCGTATTTCAACTTCTGCTTTTAATATTTGATTGCGTCAGTTAATGGGGCGACTGCGCTTGTTGTTGACTATAATATTACAATACAATACAAGTTTACGGACATCTAGAGAGTAGCATATAATGGTACAAGACATCGCGAATCATCGGCTTCACATGCAGACCTCAATTCGTTTGCGAGATAGACAAACATCCAGACAAACAAACATGATTGTTGGTTGAGAATCCCTTTGTTAACAGTTCTGACAGAGAACTGGCAGCCCTGAGCTGAGGCTTCCAGCTCAAAACGCTGACAAGGTAGTTGTTGTCGCTGAATTCAGCGATGACAAAAATGCTGATTTTTTCCAATGATTAAAACCCTTATCTGTAATAACCACGCATCATTTTTTCTACCACCAGCATAATAAAGCACGACAGAGGTAACGGCTTGAATTAGCCGATTTTCCTCCACGCTTTTGAATTAGAGTATTTCCGTTATGTCCCGCATACCATCTGGAATGAGGTAGTTTTCCTCTTAAGCTTTTGAATTCAATCATTCTGTTCTAAGGCCTGCAGCACTTGAATGACCTGGTTTTCCTTTTATGCGCATGCAATGAAAATATTCTACACTCGTTTGTCCGGTCATTTCCATGCATTCATCTTTACAGTTTCCTAACGAAGCTCTTTTAAGTTCCGCAGACCTCCAGTGTTTTCAAAAATACGGTTCGCAAAAGAAGACAGCTGAAAGGAAGGCTTAACGGTTGGCGACATCATCTGTGACAGCCGTTTAGATATCTTTTGGTCCAGACACGAGCATTTAGGGGCTTTTGCTGAAGTTCCGTTCCGTTAATTGGCGTCTTTGCTCTAATTTAAGCACACTTCAAACCATCATACGACTGGACCCTTGACTTAGGTTGACTTCTGGCATAATTCTTCTCAGACAGGCGTTGGTTGCCATCCTTTGCCTACCTTGCCCGATTCTTTGGTCTTATGTCTGTAACTATCCGGGTTTGCACACGAAATACGGCGTGCCCCAAATTGGTCAAGTTCTGACGTTCGAAGTCACCTGAGACCCCAGTTGTAATCTTTACGTAAAAATATGGCATACCCTGAGTCGCATCATTGAAGGCTATCAACCGTCGTTCAGATAAGCCGAATGGGTCCATTGCTTTTAGTGTTATTGAACGGAAACGTCTAAGGCTTCCCCCCCCCCATCAAGCGCATTGTGACAAAATACTCAGCAACTGCCGGGTTAACCCTGTTTTGATACGGTAGGTTTCGCTTGAAATGCAAGAGAAGTAAGGCCGTTTCAACCAACCTCCCGATATGTGCCAGTCTATGGAACCGATGTTGACGAGCCAGGGTTCAAACAAAAGCTTGTGAGTTGAATTACTTTCTCGTACAATCCGCATTATCATTAAAATCAATGTCACTATCAGAAGAGCAAAAATAGGTGTGAACAGCCGACTTCCATCATCCAGCATAGGGTACTCCAAGCACTTACTTCAAACTCTGATAGTCACTTGCAAGCCTGTAGTTGGTCTCAGGAAAACCTCAGCCATATGACAGGGTCAGGGAATTGATTATTGAAAATAAGACGGAAAAATAAATTACTGGAAGGTTGCTAACAAACAATAAATTACTGAGCATGTCATTGTTAATAAAGAACAAAATATGTAGGCTTAAATTGAACTCCGTGCCCTAGCATTTCTAAAAGCACGGAAACATCGCCTGAAAGCAGGTGACAAAACGGCTATTTTGAAAATGTGTAATGGACAACTAAGCATTTTTTCATTTTCGTTGTTTTGCTACTTTGTTGCCTTGTTGCTGTTTTGCCCACAAACTGTTATCGTTTGCTGATAGAACGCAATGGCGTGGGCTTCAAAGTTGTCTTAGCCTGACGCAGAAGCAGTTGCTCTATAAATGACTGAAGATGCGCGCAAAATGTTGCTGGCAGGACAGCGAGCGGCGGTCGCGAAAACCACGCGCATTCAACAGTTTGGTGGACCTTGCAGTCATTATGAGGCGGCCCCATGGAGAACACGAGTGCCATGGGTGCAAATATCGGCTTGCGCTGCGATAACGGTGCTACGAATTACTACCCACAGACTACAAAACCTGATCAGCGCAATGAAGGAAGTGTGGTAAAAATCTCCCCGGATATAGTGGAAAGAAAAACAGCGGGGACGGAAACAGTCCCGAAAATTGTGTTACGTTTTATCCTCTGCTTACATGCGACGTCAGAATCTCTTAGATTAGTAACATGCGTTTGAATGCACTGCTCACATATCTATGTTTGAGTTCACTTGTATTGGATTAAAACTTGAATGAAAATACCAGTTAATGGCATGTTTGTAATGAGTGTACCAAAAGCTTTCAGTATTGTTATTTCCAAGCAAATCTGATTTTCACGTCATAAATCCATTCCTATTAAAGGGAACTTACTGGAACCGAAGTTGAAGTTGCAATCATGAAAAGAGAAGCACATGGAAAATGTGAAGCATGTATAAACTTTGAACTGAATTGAACTTTGAATGTTTTGGACGTCACCTGAAGTCGTGTAACTGAGCTCTGTTCCTCTTGACTTTAAATCCGCCATATCGTTTCCTACACAGTTTTCAGTGACGATGACGTCAAGTTTTGACCAAAGCGGAATAAACCGACCAATTTATTCAGCACATCAATGTAAGTCACCTGTCGCAACTTAAAACGATGTCTAGCGCGGCTTCACTAACTTTCCCTCACTTTGAATTTGTGTGTTTCTTCCCCTATCAAATACGCCATTTCGACACACGCCATTTTATCATTCAGCGTTTAACTTGTCAAGGTTGGTGAGAAGTCATCGTAGCATTTTCATAGCTTCGTCATCGTCAGCAGAGAAATGTTTCACGTAAAAAAATAGAAACCAAACAATTCATACGATTTACTTCATCACAGTGAACTAAACCACGTTTGAAATATTCCTCGTTTGTTGGGAAGGCAAGACTGTTAACTAGCTGCTCCATTTCCTTGAAATCGATCAAGGCTTTCAAGGATAGCCGGCGGGATGTCTCATACACAGATCCCTTCTCCACGCATTCTGCAATATTCTTGGGATCTGGTTATTAAGAATTGCTTTAATCTTGGGAACCATTTTGTTTTGCGATTTGGAAGCGCAGAAGATCCTTATGAATCCTGAAACGATTGACTGTGAACGCTAGGGGCTCGATAATGGCACATAGCACAATGGTACATAGCACAAGCTGTAGCCCTGCACTCTGAATGGTTTCGGGGCCAGTCTGCCTAAGCTCTTTAAAGACCAATAGGGAACTACGTGAATGGCCAAGGCCAGGCCAGTAGAGATGGAGGTTTTTAGTTTTGTTCTAAGTTGACGCATGCATGCTTTCCATCCCTGTGCAACAAATGAAGAGTGCGATAAAATTACCTGCACTGAGTTAGCCAGATCAGTAGAAACCCTATGACTTTGAGAAAGCCTCATCTCCACTGAACCAACAGAGCCTAGGCACTTGATCTATGGTGGATTCAGTGCGAAATGGGCCCCACGCAGACTTGAGCGCAGACCAGGCACAAAGAGTAACGGCTGTGGTAAACTTCGGTCCCGGGAGAAATTATCAGAAACCAGGTTATGACGAGACCGTTCGGCTCACTCGGCTGGTGGTTTCTGTGCTTGTTTTCTTAACGTTACCCTGGGAAACGCGTAACTAAAATCATCAAAAAGTTGCCGCCCATTTCTCCCCTACGGATTTCGGAGAGATTGGGGAACTCCTGGGCATTTGGCTTTACCGTCGCCACGCGGCAGTCAAAAGGTCTGAATTCGGTCTTCCATTTCTTTTTAGGAGCACGAGCGCTGAGCGACTTGCAGCTTTGTAGCCATTATGCAGCATCCTGTCCACCACCACTGCAGTGCTCATAACTAGATGTATGATCGATGAGGCTCCCCACAGTTCCTGCTACGTCGGCATCATTGCAATATGTGTTTTGGCTGGCAGATGACCAGCGCTTTCGAGTCATTTCAGTCGCGTGCACCGTTGTGCTCTACCGCTGCTGAACTCCTTTGGGAGAGGTGGCCGCCACCACGAGCCGATCTCGGCTCCTTGTGGAGCGCCCGGAGGGGCACGCAGACGACTGCCACGGTCCGGGTTCCGGTCATCGCTCGGCGGCCACTAACTTTTCACGACCTTTGCATGACCCATTTTAGTATTCAGATAACTCCTCTGGTGTAGAACCTCGAGCCCGAAAAGGCTTAGCATATGCATGCAAGCAATATGCCAAGCACGCATATGCTTATATATCTGACATGCACTGCGTGCAATGAAGAAGTCCTCGGCAACCATTAATAATGCTCTGGCGTACTTAGCACTCGTGTCCGTTGTACGCTGTAAAGCTAAAACAGGCAGGAAACTACTCAACGATATTTACACAGGAATCAGAAAAAGCGATGGCTTGTTTCGTTTACGGTCAACGGGAGTTAGGAATGTTTTGAAGTTTCTTGGACACCATTTGCAGCTTTTCCAATTTAAAAGGTTTTAACCATTGCATTTGAGGAGGACCGAGCCACTTTTTCACCGGTGGGCTTCATTGTGACAGAGGGAGGAAGGGGAGGGGACGGTTTCAGTCCACTTTCTTTTGACCTGCTGATCAGAATCGCATGAAATTTGGTGCACATCATTATTGTTGTCTAAAATGATCGGTCTCAGAATTCAAAGATGATATTCGGAGCCGAATTTGAGTTGTTGAGGTTTACATTTCCGTCATTATGTGTATGAAACACGGCTGGTCGTCGGCCGCGTGGTTGGCGGCTGCGGCGTTTGACTGCGTTTTCGGGTGCCGTTAGCCGCGTAGCAGTGCACAGTGCACACAGACCACATTTGTATTGCAGTTGTTTGATTTTGGTGCCAACAGACGCCCCATGAAATAGTGTTCAAAAAATATCCCAGTATTTGGATATTATCTCATATTTTGGATCATATCTCGGATTTTGGAGTCACCAGACGCGCAGCGCAGTATTAGACATGCAAGAGACGATAATGGTTGTTTTCCTATTTTATGTTCTTGTTAAATTGTTACGATCTATCGACAATGACTATCATATCTTGGCTTTGGTATTGCGTACTCATTATTATTATGGCAGGGAACCTTACAAACCGCACACCATTCGATTTCACATTTCATTGCTATCTGAATGGCAAACGGTTTATTGGGTTTAAACAAGTTTTGTGGTTTCCAGAATAACCGGAAGATGACCACGCGCCGGCTGACGGGATGGATTCTTGGCCGCGCCAAGCAGTCAAACGTCATGGGACTTTTCAGGAATAATTGCAACGAGTTTCAATAGGTCAAAAGCGTTTTTACTCCATACCACAACAGACTCAATCATTCTCAATCAGGAGCAGGTACCAAAAGTTCGGTGCGTCTGACTTAAGTTGTTTGTACGCAGCAAGCGAAAAACGGAGGGGGGATGTTCTTAGGAGCCCCCACCAATGCGATGGTTAAGTGATCAATCGCCTCCGGAATTCTCTTAGCCAATCCTATTTCAGCTGCGTGCAGGAAAACACTTGTGGTTCCCGCACCTCCTCGCTTGACCCGGCACCGCCTGGGGATGTCAAATAGGGCATCCCTTTGGTTTTGCTGAATAAATACTGAACCATCAGAGCCAGTCCAACCAAATTTTCAACATGTGTTCATCAATCAATTTTCCATATCATGATGTCAAACCATATCCATGCCTGGTCAGGTGATAGAGACATGACGTCAGAAGTGAACTCTTATAGGCATGTTTTCTCCTTTTCTAGCGGTGACGTTTTTATGACTCTTTTTTGGTAATATTCGCGAATGCATGAATTACTTGGATTTACATAGGTTACGGTCCCCAAAAGGATATCCGACCGTCACACGCCAACATGAGAGTTTACGCTAGGTCATATGCATCATGACAATTGGACTGATTTGCATTCTGGGTGATAGAACTGCTTGCCGCTGACCTTCCGCATCGTTCAAGCCAGACAAGCAAACCTATATGCGCCTCTTGGTAAGGTTTACCAAATGCAGCGTGAGGTCATGTCAGGTCATGTCATAGGTAGATGTCAAAACGAAATGAAATGCAACATTTAGCTGGAACAAATGAAGATCTTTCAGGGTTAATAAAAAAAGAAATAAATGAAGCTCACTTAGTAGCAGCAGAGAGTAATTGTTGTTCTTAGTCAAGAAAGAAAAATGACTATTTCTCCTGACCTGGCTTGACGTTGACACAATAAGGAACAGACAGAGCAGATTTAATTACCACGAGATGTCGTTTCAGTTCCGTGCTTCACGCAATTAAGAATTCCGGCGAGTAATTATTGCTCTTTGGCAGGAAAAGTAATGCAACCTTATCTGACCTGGCCTGAACTGACCTTGACCGGGCGACGGGCAGCTAATGTAAAACTGGTCATCAGAATGTCTTACTTCTGTCCTTTTTGTCACGCGAATCCAAACGGCAGCGAGCGGGTATCGATATTTTGCATGTAAAGTAAGACCAGCATTTCATCTGACCTAAGCTGACCTTGAACAGACATTTCTTAACATTTTGGCATGCTTCTGATGCAGAAGACCGTGACTTTTCGTTTGCTTTCGCCGATGATATGATGCACAAACCGATGTCAGTGTTGCCGACGTCGTGTGATGTGTTTACCTGAGCTCTGACTTAATCTGTCACGTGACCAGGGCTAACATGTTATTTGCTGAACCGCAAGACTCATTGCAATCGACTGGTGGTACACCGGTTCAGATCTGACGGTTAGATCCTGAGATAGCAGGGAGTACCCTTTTTGACACCCCCAGGCGGTCAAGGGTGCAAAAACACGCCAGGCGGTGCCGGGTTAACACATCCGGGCAATGCCAAGCCCACAGAATCGGACTTGTGATCGATTCAATCGGACTCATAATGGACACCCGAATCGATTCCATTCCGTCCAGAGCCAAAATTGGAATCGATTCGACCGAGAAGCGCCGGAATCAGAGTCGGAGTTCAACCACGGAAGCAGAATTAGAACTGATTCCAATGGGTTCATGTAAATCGGAAATCTTAATGGAATCGATCCCGAAATTGTCACTTAATTTTCAGTAGGAGTCTGAATTGATCCAGCTTTGGAAAACCACGTTGAATCCGAATCAGAATAGAGTAAACAAACCATGAGTCAGATTCGAAATGGACTTTCTTTGACTTGGAATCAAGCACAAGACTGTCCAAAATTACCTTCCGTCCCGATTAGCGGCAAATTAAACCCACGCCGATGTCGGCCATTAACTTTTGCCAGCCTTGGGAGGGTTGCTTTTTGTTGATCATCTTAAGTTCCGGCTTGTGATCATCTGTTTGCTATGTATGCCATTTCACCGGCATATCCTTACAAGGCAAGTATGCATACTTATGAAAAATAGCCAGAAGTGGATTAACAGAGCATGCGCACTGCCACCTTGCCATTGCGGACCACAGAAAGAAGAGAACCAAGCTCGACTTTATCCAAAATCCGTGAGTTATCGTTACGTCGGCAGTGATTGTTTCTATTCCGCATCGGCGCGAGCATGCTCCGGAAACTAAGGCTAAAGGTGAATGTCATATCTCGAGGCTTCAAAAGTGTTGCTCTTAAGCACGAATGCCAGATGAAATGTCCAGATAATTATCAATTTCAGTGGGTATATCATCTGATATTCATGCTTTTGAACAACACTGTTGGAACAATAAGATATGCTTGAAGCCACTATCTTTAATGCAGTAATGCTGTGTGCTATGTAACAATAGGATTGTAAATGCATTATGCCATATCTCGAGGTTTTGGTACTGCACAAGCCTTTAGATATGGCCTGCCCCGCAGCATGCCGCGCCGATGCGGCATAGAAACAACCGCTGCCGACGTAACGACAACTTGCGAATTGGGCACAAAGTCGCAGTTTTTTTTTCATTCCGTGGCCTGTAATGGCAGTCGGGCAGTGAAGTGCTCCGCCAACCCAATTCTGGCTATTTTTCTGTAAGTATGCTTTTGAAAAAGATCCTCGGGAAATGTACTTCCGTATGAAAAATTGGTATGTTGAGGTCGGGCTGAAAACACGAAACGCTTGGCCTGACGTCATTTGTCCAGATTTGACCAGACCTGACCACACACTTCTTTAGGATAATGGGAGCGAAGCTGAAAAAACTGGTATCAAGACCCGTAAAAATGGGCTTACAGTACACAGAGGTTCATAGCTTGCCGCCACCCTTATGAAGCAAAATGTCTAACAAAGGAAGAGTACCGTCCTTCTCGTCCTCTTTTGTAAACGTTATATTGGGATGCTTGCCATTTTGGAAATGAAAAAAGGACTGGCGTGGATCGAGCGATTGATTGTACGCGAAAAAGAGTCATTCTTCCATGTATAACCCATAAGAGCAATTCTTTAAGACATTAATCGGCAAAAATGAGCTGGAACTCCTGGGAACATTTTTCAAGCCATATTTTTCAAGGCGAAACATGCAAATACTTCGTTTTGTTTGGCATAGGTGGAATGAAACATGAAAATGTTTGGCACAGGTGGGACCCAGTGGCAGACACGTACCAATTAGACCAAGTGGCAGCCTCTTTCCGACGGTAAAAATGATCGTTGAAAGGAGAAAAAATCGCCACTGAGAGGTCCAGAGATGTCGTAAGTATTCAGCAATGAGGCCGATAACCTCATTGCTTGTCCGAAAAAGGTGCTGACGACAGGGGTGCTGATTTCTGTAAATGACTGGAGGGCCGAGCCAGGGGCACAACAGCCTAACCTCCCCCTAAATGTGGGTTTCTCAATTGATTTAGTCCATTATATTTTGGCGAAAAGAAATAAATAATTTTTTTTCCCCATTATTTATCAAATAATAGATTTCAGCAAACAGTAAACGTTAAAGAATAAACGCTAAATGATAAACATTTATCGTAATAGATGTATATATATATATATATCAGTATATATATATTTATAGTATATATAGTATATATAGTATATATACATTTCTTTCATATATTCCGTTCTTTTTATTACTGTTACTCATATCCCTTCAAAACCGGCAGAAAATATTTGGCGCCAAAGCAACATTGGAGGGGCCCAAATCAACCATGGACGGGCCAGGGTTCTCTCAAAAAAAAATGAAAATCGACTCCTCTACCTAAAGAGACATCGGACTTGATACAAGACCGTAGACACCTGAGCTCAAAAGGCTGTGTGTCCTAATCCACAAAGATACGAACTCTTTCACGGGGAGTAGTCTGACAGATAGGTATGCGGTGAATTGTAATCTAAGTTATTTATAACCAGGCACTGACAGTAATCTTTGTTAAGTGTACCAGCTTGCCCGCGCGCTAAGGTCCGCGGAAATATGCTACGCTGGCAGATTTTCCATCATTTCAACCGTAATCGATAGAAATACTCTAGTTAACCAGGTGATCAGTTAGTCCGAATGATCTGGCTACGTTTGCCGAGGGTGGCCAGCGTAATTGCGCAAAGGCGGAAGTAAACAATGTTTGTGGGAGTGTGGGTGTAAATGAGGGATTCGATGCTAGTTGTATTGGAAGGCCTTAATTTATTTATAATCTAACCATTTACCATGCGCAGCTTGCATTTGGCACGTAGGTGGCCAAATGAAAGTTGTGTGTTGTGGATAGGGCTGGAAATTCTGGTTCCACGGAACGCTGAGCCTTAATTTTTACTCTTTATTCCTATTTCTTAATTCTTAGTTTTTAATTCTCATCCTTAATTTTTGATGAAATCTTAATTCCTCCTCTTGACATTTAGTTTCCCAAGTTTTGTATTCTTCTGACTCATATAACGACTTCTGATATAACTTAAGTCGCGTAAACCTTCGAGAAATGTAATAGGTCTTACATGTTTTGAGAAAGTTTATGCCAATGACAAGCACTGACTGAGAATACGATGATGCTCAGGACATGTAGTGACAACATACGTCTTTACGTACATGAAGCCCTTTTTATACAAAAATGCAAAGTGACATTCAGTTTAGGAATAGCCTTGACTTTTATCTGGCCTGCTGAAACCTAACACAGAATTTTCGCTGTTAAGAAATATCAAGAAAGAAAGTAGTTTTATATTCATTGCGCATAACCTTGTATGTAATTGTTCAAATCTAACGTGTGGCACCGCGATACCTATCTATTTGAATTCCACAGATGAGAAAGTTTTGTTAATGTTAATAATTGAGCGTCTTTGTGACAATACAAGTAACAAATCAATGTTAACAATTTACAATTAACAAAGGAGTTTGATGACAGCTCGCCCCGTCGAAAAAACGACAATAAGAAAGCTGTTGAGAGTCAAGGCTGCAATCGCTTTTAACAGGATAAGTCTGAAAGGAACCGTCCTACCACGATACACGAACATACTTTTTTAAGGCCCAACTTAAATAAATAAATAAAGTTGTATGACACGGGGGCTTTTGGGAGCTGCCTGAACTTTGTTATTTCGTAAATTAGATGGCGTTCTGTGACCAACTGTTAACTCCATTTCCAGCGTGCATTACGCCGTCGAGTTTAAAATGGCAGGCTGTTTAAAAAACGTTAGAAACAAAGACATGGTCAGCCTTTCTTCAGGACACAAATCCTTAAAAAAACATTGAAGGCATCTGTCCTGAATAAGGCAATAAGCCCGAATGCTGACCATATCTTGTGCTTTTAACATTTTATAAACATTTCGTGATAGCTATCGTTCCACGCATGTAAAAAGGGCTTCATGTACGTAAAGATGTATGTTGTCACTACATGTCCTGAGCATCGTCGTGTTCTCAGTCAGTGCTTGTCATTGGCATAAACTTTCTCAAAATATGTAAGACCTATTACATTTCTCGAAGGTTTACGCGAGATAGAAATACTGTACTCCATTGTTCAGCAGGTAATTCGCAGAATGGAAAAGGGCATTTCTGCAACGTTAATACATGACTTATTTTGTACATCCTATTTCAAATCTAAGCTTTGATTTAACGAGAAATGCCCGACTAGTTGCAAGATACACCAGAAAAGACATGAAAATGGAATCTGCCGTTATTTTGGAATGAAATCTGTCTTGAATAAAAGCTCGTCCAAACTTACATAAATACATATTCCAATATTATGGAAGCAGATTGTTCTTCAAACAATGTTCATTGAAAACAACAGCTCGATTGGCGCTGACAACGTATTTGGATAAGTTCTCAACATTTCGTATAATTTTTTTTGTTACTGGGCCGTGTTTCCTCAAGATAATTGTAATATTCATGCATAAAGAATGGAGCATAGCAGATATTTGGTATATATTTTCAGCGTTTCATCCTACATTAGAGCATTTTCAAGCATACAGTGAGGCAGTTCAAACACGCGATTAGATGAAAACGTTGGTCAAACACATTCATAAATCACACAGCTCTTGGTATTTTTGGCCTGCGAGAATCTAAATCCGTCGTCCCAGCGAAGCACCGTCAGAAAGTTGCAGGGTGCCCCGGGCGTTGACTGGACTGCTGATGGTCGGGCCCAAATCGCGTATATAGACAGCTTTCAGTATTTGGAGTCGTCGTCTGTCATCGGTTGCGATGGCTCTCCGATTATTAATCATGTATCGTCTAGTTAGTTCCTCGGGTGGATCCGCTCGGTGTGCGTGAGCGGGCCACCGCTTTGCGAGCGCATGGTCACTTGTCTGCTGACGGATGTCGCGGTGTGTCCTACGTGTAGTTTTTAAGGATTGCGCAGTCTCCTTTTTGATATTTGTAAAAATAGATAACGTTGGACTGTTTCAGCACAACAGGGTCTTCGGACGTGCTGTTTCTCAGGATGATGGAGGATGTCGTAGGATTTTTCTAGTAAATGATGAGTTTGAGCCTATCTTTCGGGTTTCTGGTCTTGATGTTTCGGTTAATAATGTCTTGGAGAACCTTCTCGTCCACCTTGTGACTGGAAGACATAGTATTCTTGTAAAAGAGCTTGTGAGTAGTCGCAGTATGATCCTTGGGTGTTGCATGATGGTTGTGATGTTTAGAGACGGCCTTGTTGATAGCGTTATCGATGAGTTGCATGGGTTAGTTGTTGTTGACTAGTATCTGCTGGACTGTTCGGAGCTCTTGATCCAGGGGAATCCACGAGGAGCAATGGTTAGAGTGCGGTGGACGCAGGCTCTGATCACGCTCGTCTTGTAGCGGCTGGGGCACTCGCTGTCGCCGTTGAGACAACTTCCGGCGTCGGAAGGTTTTGGCGTACGCTGGTGACAAGGCGCCTGTCTGAGCTGTCAATCGCCACATTCAGGAAGCTGATTTTATACGCTAGACTTTCGTCGGTGGTGAAGCTCAAGCTGGAATTCCCCCGTAGTTTCGTTTTCAACAAGTTTAAACTGTCTAGGTCCTTGATATCTACGGGAATGTCATATATATAACTGCAATACAGGAAATGCTTTATTTCTTTCTGTACGAAATATCAAAAACTTATCCGAGAAGGCCGTTAACACCAATCATGCTGTCGTTTCCAGTTACTTATATATATATATATATATATATATATATATATATATATATATGTGTGTGTGTGTGTGTGTATACATATATATCCGAGCTGGAAGGAGGTTTTATTCAAGATATGTTTATTGAAAAGGGCGGCAAACTTTTTTATGTCTTTTCTGGTGTATTTTCCAATTAATCGGAAAACAATAACGTCAGAGGTGGCAATTTTTTCAGATGTGATGCCAATGTCAGCATCAACCTGAACTTGCAGCCAGGGTTATTGGAATCTGGCTCGATGTACTGGAGCTCCTAACGATGCCAGATATGTTGCAGTGCAGCTCAAATCCAGTGACACACACTAGAGAATGCAGTCTATTTTCTCCTGTAGCATGCCACCGTGATTGAGAGAAGGAAAGGCTAAATCAAAAAAGAAAGGCCTCAGATGCTCAGCAAGATTGGAAATATTTGGGTTTGATGAGGGATCGTTATATTCGCGAAACGACTTAGAGAATAATTGTTGTTATGTTTTGGAATTTTGATCATAGGCATATCCGCACAGTGGACTGTTAAAACTTATCAGTAGCCATTTTCGCAGCGATGATAAATCGAAAAGTCCTACGAAAAAGTCCCAGGGACAAATGTTTCTAACAGCGGAATGAGGGGCAAGAGAAAAAAAATTAGTGCACCGTTCTGTCATAGCCTCGTATTCTGTGTTTTCATTTACGTTGTATCAGTTATTCTCTCCATCCCTTCTACCGGACCAATTAAAACAATTTGCGTCAGTGAGCTGGACCAGTCGGCCGTTTTCACAGCGGCGAATTAGTCGAATAGTGCGACTGGCAACTGCTTCATAATGGCGAATAAGAGTCCAAGAAAGAAAACAAGCAGACCGTTGTGCGCAATACCTTCTGTTCTGCAGTGTTATTTACTTTCCTGTCATATTTTCTAGATCCTCCCCCCTCCCGAATCGGAGCTTTTGAAATAGTCCGGTTCACACTGTCAGATAGTTTGAGTGCACTGGATGGCCCATGTGGTCCAGAACACAATGGCAGTCAGGCTCGTCATGCTAGCAGTCATTCAGATGCCTGATTAAAATCTGGGATACCTGTGGATAGCAACTGACACAAAAGCTGACCTTAAATCATCAGTAGCAGTAGTCCCAATGAACCGAAGACACAAGAAGCTGGTCGTTAGCACGCTTTTCCACATTGCTTACTCGATATCTGGGATTATGGTGAAACCCGAACCGCTGGCAACAATATCACTGAATGAGATTATTAAACATTCCTAGTAAATGAAATCGTGAAACAATCTGTTCATCAAACTGCGAGATGTTTTTGACGAAAACACTTGCACTCGCCAAATTGTATTTTAAAAATGGACCAAATATACCATAGGACTCCCGTCGAACCGATTCGGCTTTACGGGCATGGCCTATGAATGCATTATTAGAGCATGCGATTTGGTCCACCATGGCAGGCAGCGCAGAGTTGAAACTCAATGCCGGTTGCCAACAACAAACCAGATGACAGCTGTGGTGTGTTAGGTCGATCCAAATAGAAGAGTTCTGCTTCTTTGGGCCCGCGGCCAGTCATTACCATTCATTGTCAATCGGCGTGTGGTTGTGGGCAAATGCTTCAACAATAAAGCATGCATTAAACAGTAGTGCCTGGGCCACCGATGCGTTTCGCAGTTGACGCAACGGTGGCACACTGTCCGAAATGCTGCTCTGACTCCCGAAGGAGCTGTTGCCCGTGCTTTCGCGACACTGGCTCTGCTGCAGTGCCGGACCTGCTGATGTCGTGTAGCCTATCGCGCCACACAGTGCGGTCTTCCTCAGTTGTTCGTGTTGGGCCTCCTCGCTAGTAGTGTTGTGTCACATAAACCGGCGAGATGATGCTGTTCAGTCGGATGGCGGAGTGCTGTTCGGTCTGATGTCGTGCCACATTTACCATCGGCACTATACCGTGTCGACTGACACTGCTGTGGCGATGTGCTTCCGCTCTAACTGGCGATCTTGAACTGCGTCGTCGTCACGCGATGCCGTAATCTGTAGGCTGTCCATGTGGCTCTGGCTAAAGAACTGACCAGGCTGATGCTGTTTTGTTTGCTCAGCCCGCTGCAGGCATGGTGTATTTCCCTCCCGAGGCCACCTCCGGTTAAAGTTCACACCTGACATCTCGACTTTGACCTCCGACTTTCTCCCGCAGGATAGCCACAGCCACCCTTGATGCTGTTAGACATGTCGATGAACACGGAGGTGAGGACGGACGCCCAGGCGTTCCTCAACATCATGCTGCAGCGGCTGAACCTGACGCTCGGCGACTGGGAGGCGTTCACCAACCGAAGCGGCGAGTTCGACGACCTGGGCGACACGGCGACAACCCAGAGCGCCGACATCTGCGGCGAGGGGGTGCGCTGGCTGCGGGACACGTACCGGCCGCTTCACGGCTATCTCGCCCTTGTTGTCTGCATCTTCGGATTCGTCGCCAACGTGCTCAACATCGTAGTCCTGATGCGGAAAGACATGGTGTCGCCGACGAATGTCATCCTGACCGGCCTGGCAGTGGCCGATATGGCTGTCATGCTCGAGTACATTTCGTTCGCCTTCCAGCACTATATCAATGAAGCGGTCGATATCTTCTCCCACTGGGCAGCTATCTACGTCCTCTTTCACGCTCACTTCGCCCAGGTCTTCCACACGGTGTCCATCTTCATGACGGTCATGCTGGCGATGTGGCGCTATCTGTCGATTGTGAGGCCGGACGTGGCTGTACGTTTTTGCAACATGAGGCGGACCACGGCCGTCATCATAGGCATCTACATTGCCTCTCCCATCATCTGCATCCCTTCCTATTTCACGTTCGCCGTGCACAGCCAGCCAGCCGGCGGCGACGACGTCCTCTACTCGATCGACATCAGCGAGATCGGCCGGCGCCACCACGGCCTGCTGAACCGGGCCAACTTCTGGCTCTACTCGGTGCTCATCAAGCTGGCGCCTTGCTTGGCGCTGACCTACTTCTCGGTGCGGCTGATCGGGGTCCTGCTGGAGACGAAGCGGCGCAAGAAGCGGCTGCTGAGCAGCTGCCCCAAGACGGCCAACGCCGACCACCACCTGCTGAAGGGCACGCGCCAGACGGACCGCACCACCCGCATGCTGGTGGCCGTGCTGCTGCTCTTCCTGCTGACCGAGTTCCCGCAGGGGATCCTGGCGCTGCTCTCGGGCATCCTGCAGGATCGCTTCTTCCGCACCTGCTACCAGCACGTCGGCGAACTGCTCGACATCCTGGCGCTCATCAACTCGGCCGTCAATTTCCTGCTCTACTGCCTGATGAGCAAGCAGTTCCGTCTGGCGTTCCGCTCGTTGCTGCGCGAGCCGGCCGCCTGGTGCCCTCGCCGCCCGGTCCACGTCGACAAGTTCTACGTCTCGCCGAAGGGGTGCGGCAACACCAACTTCACGCTCGTGTGACCGCCGTGAGCCGGAAAGCCGAGCTCAATGTCCGCCGCTCAGTGTTCGGCGGCTGCGTCGTCACCAGGAGGCGGCGTCCTCCGACCGTGAAAACTGGCCGGCGCAGGCGGTGTCGACTGCTGGCTGTGCCGTTCAAACCACGACTTGTGCTACTTTCGTTTTTCGGAGTACACAAGAGTTACATTTTTGTTATTGTCCACATATTTCGAGACCTGTTGCTGTGTCGTGGTATGTAGTAGAAAACGGTTATTGATACCAAACAGTAGAAAAAACAGTGACACGTGAAACAATGAAGGGCCGATTCGCAGCCACCAGAAGTTAAGGAAGACCCGACAGAAGACTTAAAAAGAGGAAGGAAGAAGACAATGAAAGAAAAATGGGCAAAGATCGGAGAGATCGGGCCAAATAAAGAAAAGCAAGTCAAGCTGGTCGTTGATACAGTCCAAAGAACAAAAGCAATGTCGGACAACTTTGCTAAGAAGGTTAAGTGAAGTTGCTCATCCTGTCCACGTGTGTACCGACTGCCAGGAATTCATCAAGAGAGCTGTGTCCCTGTGTCCCTCTTCACACTCTCAAATGTACAGCCACGAGGCCCCGACGTCCATGACAAGTGTGGACGGCCGCCCAGCAAATGGAACAACAACGCACTCTACAGGGATTGAGAGTCCGGCTCTGTGGAAAACAAAGCTCGCCGTAAACATCCGCTTCCTTTGCACAACAGGTAAAGGAAGTTATCCTTTGTAAGTCAGGCATCATGGCCTGTTATAATGTGGTTCCCCTTTTTAGAAAAGTGACTGGAGGAAGTTGTTCAGGTACTCTGTCCAAAGTTATCGGAAGGCTGTACGCTCTTTGAGGGCTCTGAGAGTGACACTGAAGCCTTGAAAAAACGTACTGGTTCGCCTGGACTGCCAGTATTTCCAGTGCCATGGAAATTCCTATCAACAAAGAAGCGAACCCAAGGGGATAGTCTATCTGCATTTCTTGCTGATGACTTTACGGAGCGTTTAGAGGAAACTGTCCTCGATGCAGCTGCACTTAAACCACAGATGGGGAAAAGGTACGCGGACAACACATTTGTTACATGGCCGCACGGCAGACCTGTCTTGGATGAGTTTCACACACTTTTTCATGGTTTTTGTCCCGCGATTAAGTTCGCCACCGAAAAAGAGATCGTTCAGCTTACTTTTCTAAACGCTTCGATAAAGAAACGTGGATTACATCTACGAACCTCAGTGAATAACCCAATACAGCGGAACCCACTATATTAAACGTGTCGCTAAAATGACCCCATCCACCCCCACGGTATGAAGAATGGTGCAATCAAGAACATGGCAGACATGGGCCGTCTGCTATGCAACATGGAGATAATTCTGAAACAAGAACTTGCCATAACCAAGAACATCTTCAAATCAAATGGATACCCTGGTGGCCTCTTCGACATGCCATGAAAAATGAACGCAGCAATCAACCCCGGGCGTAAATACGGAAAGAAGACAAGACGATGGCATATTCGTGTTCCTCCCTATGTCCGTGGCCTGGGCGAAATAATACAGAAGTTGTTCCGTCGCCATGGCATATGTGTTACGAAGTCATCCGTTCGCATACGCAACCAGTTTGTAAAGGCCAAGGACAAGCAGGCCTCACCCAGCGTCAAAGCGGCGGTATGTATATGAAACAGCGTGTGACTGCAGCAACATAGGAGGAAGTGTATGACCGAAAGGAATCCAAATGAAAGAAACCATCGCCGACATCAAGCACGACAAGTCAGCGCCCACACGACACTTCTTCCAGCGCAAGGCAAGCCTGAACACCATGCCGTCGTCCATGATAGCAACGGAGAAAGCCGGTATCGCGGAACAGGACGGGAGGCGGTCGAGATTAGGCAAAGGTGACCCACAGTCAATCGACATGTGAGCAGAGTCCATTATAGTACTTTCTGAACCTATGCCTGAAAACTTGACGTTTCAGCTATTAACTTTTCGACTTTCGAACTGCCTTCTAGATTGTTTACGAGAATTAGTTATTTTGATTCTTCTGTTCTGACAAGAGACGACAAGAGGAGCTTGAAGACCAGGCAAAATTACGACACCAGAAAAACAGACATATATAGCTACTGTGAATTTTGTATGGTGTGTATCTGCGTGATAAGGCTGAGTTTCACCGTTTCGCATGCCAACGTTTTTATGACGCTTTTTATCAATGGCCGTTTTATATTACTTGGTATACCGTCAAAGAAGAAATCGCGATAGGTCTCGAAAAATATGGAAAGTAGCAAAGAATGCAACCCTTGTGTACTCCAGAACACGAAAATAACGACTATATTACCCTGACTGATTTATGAACATAGATGTGGCGTGAAGAAGTCGTACAACTACTTTTCCTGCAGCTGTCGGGCGGAAGGATGGCGTCATGTCGTCGTTTGTGCTCTTCGGTGTCTTGCTCAGGCTGTTTGGGAAGCAAAAAACGTTCGTCGCGACGGCTTTGCGTGTGCCTGTCGGGCTCTGGACCTGTGCGATGGCTGTTAATAAATGTAATCGTCTTTTTTAGACTTGTGTGAACAATGCAGTGGGATCCGTCTGAACCATGCAAAATGCCTGTATGCCTAAAGGCAGGGGTGTCGATTTGTTGTCTTTTATGAGGGCCATGACCCACATTAATATAGACCTTAGCCCTACAAAGGTGATTTGGCCCCCATATTTTCTGCTGGTTTTAACGAGGGCAATATAGTTTGTTATTTGGTAAATGGTAACCCAAAAAATGAGAAATAAAAATTACCGTCGGTCAAAGCAAAGTGGACTAAATCGATTGAGAAACTCGCATTTGGGAGGAAGTTGAATGTCGGGCCCTCGGTTCGTTCTCCGCCCCACCCCGTCTTCCCAGTCAGCTAGACAAGGCGACATCACAGTCAGTAAAAATAAGTTGAAATGATTTTTCGTGTGCACAAGCATGTAGACACGAATGAATTACCTTAAATACCGGTGCACATTCTATCAAAAGACTCCTTTCAATGTATGGCATATGTCACTGAGAACAGTTCCCACCGAAGGATGGAAGTCATGGTTTGGTCATTGCAATGAAATCATTTTCATTTCGGAAGGACCGTAATAAATAATGGCTAAATGGACCAGGGAACATTTCATTGCTGCCGTTGTTTCCCGCCCGATGGTTAACCATTTGCTGACCATTGAGGTATCACACTACACGGGACTGCGGACGTTCCTCTCAATGTGTTCTAGCCAGTTACGAAGCTTAGTTGCCGACTACGCTTATGTATATATATATATATATATATATATATATATATATATTGCCCTGCGCATCGCCAAAAATTTTCATTGCAGAACTGGGTCATGGTCCGGAATTCGACCTGTCTCACGCGTAAAGTTCACATTGTTGTAGGAAAACAATAAATACAATGCGGGATGTCCTTGCTACTTACAGAGGAATGTTAGTCGAAACACCTGCAGGTTGCAGTTCCATTAAAAATATAGCACTATATATTATATATAGTGCTATATATATTTAGTGTTATGTATATATAGCACGTTGTTCCACCCCGCTGGCACACGCTCAGACGCCATTATCGTGACCGTGTCGGGGAAAATAGTGGTGGGCCATTACGTCACACACCCCACCGCATGTCGCTGTCGGTTCTCCAATCGCCACTCGGCGACTCTGGGTGCTCGGTCTCCAGCCATGTCTGGTTGTGAGTTAGGACGGACAGACTGTTGGCTTCAGGTGTCCAGTCTTGAGTCAAGTCTTGTGTCTCGCCAAGTGTCAGTAAATGGCCTGTTTGCCGATGTAGTTCCCTAACGGACGTTACGCGGGAAAAGGTCCGTCACGTGACCCACGTGGCCTGAAGGAATCCACCAGCCGCCGGCCGGGCCGACTGACGCAACCGCAACCGAGGCCGGCAGACCACCGACAGACGGCTGACGAGACACACGACTTGGCACAAGACGCTAGATGATTGAGCCCAAGAGACTGTGAGACCGAATTGAGAAGCCAACACCCCGACCCGGTCAGCTGACCGCAGCAGAGAAAACTGCATCCTCTGCTACCGATTTTTGTTTGCCCCTTATAGGCCAGGTGGATATTAACCCTCGCCGGACGGGGGAGACATTTACGTGCACCGATGACAAGTGGAGGTGGTCGTAGACACCTCCCCTCGCCATTTGGCCCCTAACTGGGCTAGCACCACGGGCCGAAGAGGAATCGATAGCTGTGTACCCATGGAATCCAGCGGTTCCCCATTCGACCCAATCAGACCAACCAGTGACCTAGTCCATGCCAAACTTTATACTTTACTTTAAGTCCATTTTTCGGGGCCAAAAACGACACATTTGGGGCCAAAAAGACCTAAAATCGTCTCTATTATCGCATTGCACTCATCGCGAAATTAGCATAGGACCGTTTTAAAGTGAACAGAGTCATCTTAGGTCATTGGTCTCGTTTGACCTTGAAAAGGTCATCGATTTATCTGAAGTAACTTGTTTGCATGTGGAATGCCATTCTGAACCGATTTCATGCCCGCCGTCGGTCATTTATGCATACCTATTACCCCAAAACAGTAAAAAAAGATATTTGGAGCAAAAACCGCTCTGCGGGCCTTCAGTAATGACGTCATAGCTCGGTGACCTGACATGGCCTAGGGCATCTTTTTAAATATATGCAATGAATGTATCGTCACCTTTGCCAGATTTCTCGGCGCTTTCGTTCGTCGCTTTGCCGTTGCCTCGGAAACACTGTTTAGGAGTGGGATCCACCCCCTCGTCTGGCGAGGGTTAAATCTTGGAAGGCGCGCCGCGTTTTAGTGCTGTGTTCAGACCGCGCAATAATTTTTGGTGGCGAAGCCCGAGATGAGCTGTGGCCTAGTGAGCTCTGAGAGTGTCCGGATAACAGCCAAGGATTGTCTGTCCAGGGCAGCAGGAAAATTCCTGGATTCTGGTGAGTCA
Organism: Capitulum mitella; assembly: GCA_030062745.1. Lineage (NCBI taxonomy): Eukaryota > Metazoa > Arthropoda > Thecostraca > Pollicipedomorpha > Pollicipedidae > Capitulum > Capitulum mitella. Next base: position 2,113,545 of record CP099850.1, on the reverse strand, counting down.
AAAAGTTTTTATCGCTGTGATCTTCAGCACCACCCTCGTGAGTTTGATCTCGTGCCCGCTGCCTTAGATGATGCTCACTCTGCTGTAGAGCTTGAGCTGGTAGGTGATGGGTGGTGGTAGGGTGGTGATTTTCTCGAACCAGACATTGCTGAGGTTGCTGACTTCTGTGGCTAAGGCAGTCAAGACTAAAACGGTTCTGCAAGCATTTCAAACAAAACCAGTAGTTCACAGTGGTGCATGTGATAGCGCTCATGTTCTGAAACTGTCCGAGATTGACATGTCAACATTATCTGGAGATGCTTCGAATTAGTTCGCCTTCTGATGCTCCTTTATGTGTTTACTGATGTCTCTGGTATTGCAAAAATGCTTAAGTTGACATATTTCAAGCCTTCTCTGAAGAATGAGGCGAGTCAGAGTGTGGGAGGGCTGCCTCGTACCGGTGAATCTACAAGTGACCAGCGATATTTTCAAGGTCATTTTTGACAGGAGTGGAATAATCAGGAATGGAACAATCAATAATAATCATGTTTTCCTCCATTCATGAGCTCCTGTCGTTTGCACCCATAGTCTGCAGTAGCCTCCAGGTACTGCAGGCCGGGGCATAGCGGGGAGAGAAAAAGGTAGCATCTCCTTTGCGGCCGAAAATTAAATTTTTCTTTGATTAAAAATTTCCCGAACTCGAAAACGAAGTGGTCCAAATCAGAGGAGTTTTCAACTTTGAAGCGGTCTTAGGTTTGTCCAGGCTTTTTCCTTGGCGAAGTAGTGGCTACGCCCCTGTCTGCAGAACCACCTTGTTGCTCAATCAGAAGCCTGGAGGTGTCGGGAGTTGGAGGTATGGGAAGTGTTAGCATGGTGGCATTCTGACACCATTTATTCTATCAAAGCTTTCAGCTGAGATTAGGATAGAGAGGGTCCAAGAATACCGAGAGGGAGAGCGATCTTGGGCGGCTGACGACCTTTCTGAGGAAGGAAATCGACAACGGTGAGCGGTCCGGCGCCTTCGCCAGCCTGAGAGCTCCTGCGCCTGAGCCAGCTGTCGGCGTATGCCGCACCAGGACGGTCGGAGCGGAGGATTGCTGGCTCTGCCTCTGTTGCCGCTCTGCAGGACCCGTCACGTGCAGAATGCGGTTTACGTCGCGGGCCTCATCAGCCGGCTAAATGTACGGGACTGCTGCGAGGAACTCAGCATAGGGTGAGGCGAGCTGGTCAGTGTTTCGTGTACATTGGAAAAGACCACCTAGTCGAGTGCGGCGTATGCTGTGATGACAGTGATGAGTGCCAGGGGTTTTGTCAGGGATCATGTGCTTTTATGCTCAACGGGAAGGGCGGATGTCCAAAGTGTGCCCAGAGACAATGTCATGCGACCTAATCATACCATTTGGGCGGGGCCCAATTGGTATGTTGCTGACCGCTCGTGGTCTGTTACGGAGAGAAGAAGGCATTCCAGAACGTGCCACGGCTCTGTTTGACACCGGGTCTGACAGGACGTATGGCTCTGGAGTTCTTGTGAAACTTGTTAGACCTAGAAGACAAGGAGTACAAAAGTTGACATATGTTGCCTTCGGTGGTACAGGGCCGTCCTGTGACGAGAGGAATGTGTCTGGCATTCAGCTTTGTGCAGCTAATTTGTCCTCTTCCACAGCTGAAACTGTTCGAGCCATTCAGTTACCAACCACTTGGACACGTCTCCGGCCTCTCCTACCTGAGCTCTCCTCCTACCTCTCCTACCTCCTACCTGAGCCCCCTGAGACCCTTCACTTATCTCGAGCTGACGAACAACTACGAACATGACCGCCTCCGGACCGTTAATATCCTGATGGAGTTGGACCAATGGCGTAGTCAAGAGGGCGGGAGCTAGGGGGAAATGGCTTCATTGGACTTGAAAATCCAACGTTGCTTTACAAGCCAGAAATGAAAATAAATTAAAATTTCGGGAACCCGAAAACAAGGTGGCTTAAAGGAGATTTCAGCTTGACGACGCCCGTTACGCCCCTGGGCTGGACAGCTTCTCGCAGCTGGCGGGGCGAGGTGTAGAGCGGCGGAAACGGGACACGTGCCTCAGTAGGCCGCCTGTGGTTGGATCCTCTCTGGACAGGTGAGTGAGGCTAGAGGGCTTTCAGATGAGACATCGCAGCTGTTTTGGCTGAGTTGGATCAGGACAGCCCACAGCGCCAGGAGCAATTCATCTCTAATCGCGTCATTGAGACCCAGCTTTTACTTTCCATTTCACTGGTCGCCTTGTGCTGGTGAGGACAACCCTGCTGATTCCACGACCAGAAGTTTACCAGCTAATGCGCTCACGCTGTGTAAGGTTTGGCTCAGTGAACTGCCCTGAATGCACACGCACCTTTCTTCGCAGCGGCACATGTTTTCGTTTGTAAGGTATTGTGGAAGTGGCACGGCGGTGTGTTATGACTACTCCAGCGCGGAGAATGTTGTGCATTTTACGTGCGTTGTCGCCATGTCTGGAAACGGCCGAAACACGCACATGCCCCCGAGCCGTCTGGGTCAGCTGGGAGGACATTTGCCTGGAACGCGCTTATCCGACGATGCACATCTGTTGATGAGGCTGATTTATGGCTCCTGCCATGCCGCAGAATAGAAGCAGCGGTGTTTTTCTGGGTATCTGACATAATAAACCGATGTGTACACCACCCGTTTGCTCCATGGTCTGATCCAAGATTGCATTTTCTTCGTTTGCTCATGGCTGCCTCTGCACCTGCCCCGGAAGTGTCCTGTCCCAGTCAGAAAAGCCAGGACAGTCAGAAGCAAACGGAAAACACCGTGTGACCTAATGTCAGCTTATATGTAGGAATTTGTATTAGGAATTTATGTTTTAATATAATTGTTAAAAGAAAAATAGCTAGTAAGCCTTTCTTTCCTTTTTCAGCCTCACGCCCTGTGTCAGCAAGGTGTTTCACTGGGAACAATGAGTTTCGTTCCACAGGGAACATTGTTTCACAGGGAACTCATTTCACAGGGAACAATGAGGACCGTATCGTCATTTATGGGCTTCGCACAGAAAACGTTCACCCCAGCGAATTACATCAGACAGCTTAGAACTCCCCCTCCACCTCCCACCCTAACCACGACCAAGAAATGCGTTAAGCCGGCCACCGAAGACGCGTTGATCCGATTCGGCCACCTGGAAAACTGACGGCAGTGGGATAAATGAACCCTGACCAGTCGACCGGCAGGCAGCACCGCTTGCTGACACGACACAGCCGTTTTTCGTTTCATCCTGTGTCCTCGTTACCCTCCATTTCTCCGCATTATCGGCTGTGCAGCTGCGTAAATATATTCACACCAGCAAGGATAAGAACAGCGTTCGATGATGCAAGTCTGTAACTACACTGATCAAAGAAAGCTTGTTGATTTTTGCATATTTCTTTCACAACTCGACCGTGCTATGTGTAGTACACCATTGTGTTCGGGAAAGATTAACGCAAATGAAAGTGATTCCTCGACCAGGGATCAGTAACCCTGGCATCCCGAACTGACTGGCTTGGCCATCGATCGATCCAATCAGCGTCAGCAGTAACCAATGCAGGACCGAGCACCACGGTTGATCAGTTCTGTTGAAAGAATCGTAACCTTGGGCATGGCTGGGGATTCATCACAATTATTCAGGGCTCTGTATGGGATTTCAGTTACTTAGTCGTTTCCTTAGGCCTCATGGAAGAATACCTGGAACGTGGTATCGAGGTCCTCCCAACCCTCAGCAGTCATACCTGCTGCCGGTGAGCCGCGTACGCTCGGAGCCATTCCACGGCAAATACTGCCGTGGTTACCCGGCCCCACCACCCCAGCGTTTCGAAATCACCGAGCCGGACGGCGTTGGCGGCTATTCTCGTGACGCACAGTCCCTCGCGGGCCGCACCATCACCTGCCTGCCGTTTTGGTGTGCGGCCGAATACGGCCGCTCGTCCGGGGAGAATTTGCCACGTGACGACCTCCCCCCCTCCCTCGGATCCCATATGCGCCGGGAAAAGGCCGAGGCCACAGACTCATGCTTCGTTACCCGGAGAAACCTCTGGCTTTGCGCAGCGGATGGAAATTTGCCTCTATGTCCCAGTTTAGTGTTTTTTTCGTTCAATGCCGGTCCTTCATCCTAAATGGAAAAAGCAACAAGTCTGTTTTCTTGTGATTTTATTGCTGTTTTTCCAGGCACCTGATAGTCTGAAGGAAGGTTTGGCACGACTTAAAGTACCACGTTTCCTTATCGAGGAGTTTTATGCACACAACAAATGATTGTGCCAGTATCTGTACTTGAATTGGTGTTTCAGCACAGCTTAATTGTAATATACATTCAGCACAGTTTAATGTAATTTCCCGGTGTCAGATATCCTATTTTGTGGTATGCCGGGGTAAATTCTGGCACTGAGTCGGAATTTGGCATCCAAAAATGCCTCACGGTTTAAATTTCTGCCACCAAGGCCACCCAAGGTCATATGAGGCCATCCTGGGTCACCGACCTAAACTGACCTCTAAAAACGAAAATCTCACAAATGTGCTCCACGGAACCCACTACCATCATCCGGTACACTTTTACCGCTAATCTATTTTCTGACGTGGTGCCGTGCGTTGTACGTGGCCTGTGGCGTCATCAGTCACGTGACCAGGGCTGACATAGTATTTTCTGAATTGCAAGCATCAGGGCTATCGACTGGTGGCAGGTCAGTTTACATCCGACGGTGAGATCCTGAGATAACAGGGGGCGCCCTTTCGGACAACCCCAGGACAGCCGCGGGTGTGAAAACGTCCCAGGCGGTGTCAGGTTAATTCTGCGTTGTTGCGAATCATGACTGCGAGAATTTAGACTCGTCTTATGGAAAGCAGTGGGGAATAACAATCCCCTTGCCTGCAGTCTTTTTCGATCGGGAAGAAACCAATCGACATTTTGTTCTGAGCTATGCACGAAGAGTCTGCCTGCAATAAAACCCTGATTCAATTCTGCATATCCTTGCCAAAGTTGAAAAAATACCGAGAGCTTCCATCATAAAATTAAGACTAACTGAGTCGAAAACGCTGCGGTAATCTGCCAAAAGCATAAGGATCTCGCGCTTACAAGTGACGAGATTGCATAAATCACAGGACCTCACCTCACCAGGACCTTCTTCTGTCTTTCGAGTCCCATACAATATCATAAACTATCCGACTGCACTCTCCAGTGTACCTGTTTTTCATAAAGTCTTTTTGGCAAAGGTCTAAGAGGCCATGCAGAACATTTCTGAGACAATTCAAGATTTCTTTTGACAATACTTTTTAGTAATAGCAAGGAGAGAGTTTGAACGCCAGTTGTCGATGAATTCTTTTGGTTTGCCAGGCTTCAGAACTAATGTCATTATACCCTGCCTTTGAGATGGGGATAACTTACCATGATCGAAGGCATAGTTACAAGAGCGGACCAGACCTGTACTGGATTGTTAATCCTCACCAGGGGTGCAGAAAGGTCTAAAAAACGAATGTTTGTTAATGCTAAGCTAGTTGTCTAAATTACTATCGAACGTGCCCGAATAGTATACAAAGAAGTTATATTGTTGCCGAAAAGCCATGCTTCCCTTACCGACATTGGCGGTAAACTTACAGTTGGCAGAGAGCGAATTATTGAATTGTCACTAAATTTCCCTAGCCACACTACTATGATCTTCCGGTGTTAGCGAAAATAGTTTGTGATCGGATCTGTAAGCTATATCAATTGACGTCTTCTTAACAAGTCTCGAAATATCAGAGAAAGAAGGAAAACACCCAGCCTGGATTATCTGAGAGCAGTTGTTTTTCACGTAAACTACGCTATGGAAGGGTTTTGAAGGCGCCAGAAGTCAGCAAGTCCCTCCTCTTCAATGAAGTCCAACACTAAGTTAAACTTCATTCAAAACAAGTTCAAGGCTACAAGTCCATCTGAATGAAGACGATCGATGGAGTAATTACCATCGGCGTCTGCATTTATAACTCGAACAGAAACACGCGCCTTGGTGTTTGCAAGAACTAAATACCCCTAGAGCTGTTCGTTCCATAGCTTGCGTGTACATCGTTCTCCCACTCAGAACGGACAAGCTTAATCACACCTTCCGTAAACTGTGAGTCGACTAAACAGGAAGCATTGTAATTTCGACATTGCACGAAATCAAACATATCTCGCTTCTTTCCTTCCTGTCTCAAACCGCGGACATCCAAACAAAACATTGGAAGAGATATATTAGTTTATGGAAGTCCCCCAGAAATGCGAGGTGCCCAACCCCCTTGCCGACCCCCAGTAAGAACCCCAAACCAGACTACACCAGCCAGCGTGAACCCCGAAAGACGTCTCGCGGTCAAATCGGCGGAAGCGACGGTTTGTGTGACAAGGGACGGCGGCAGCGGCGGCGCCGGCTGTGTAACCTCAGTGGCGACGGCGGTGGAGAAAGGGGTGGTGGTAGAGGTGAGAGAGGCTCTCGCGACAGAGGTGAGAGCGGCGGCAGCAACGGCGACAGCTGGATTGCTGCCAGGTTGCTGCTATCAGCGTCAAGACTTGTCGCAAATGTCACGACTTTAACGACCTGCGCTAACGAGTTTAAGGAGCTAATTCCTTATTTACATAAATGATTCCGCACGTTCTGTATTGACATATCTAGTTTTAAGCTTTCTCGTTCCTCCTTTTTCTTTGTCGATGTTTTTGCTCGTTCCTCATTCTTTGAAAGACCACTCTATTGTGCGCTGTTGAATTTCGTTCATTTTTTGTCATGATTTCTTTTAAAGAGAAACGATGGGGTATCAATCCCACATCATTTTGCAATGTTAACAACTAATACACAAGCAGTCCGATGCCAAGGCAGACGCACAGGTGGTCAGGAAAGCAGAAAGGCAAAGAGAAAAACACACACACACACACACACACACACACACACACACACACACACACACAACACACACATATATATATATATATATATATATATATATATATATATATATCGGTATATGCCAAGTACTTTCAAATACGCTAATCCATGATTGCCAAATAGAAAAAATGGCATTATATGTATATATAATGACATTAGCGTATCTGAAAATACTTGGCATATACCGATATATATATATATATATATATATATATATATATATATATATATAAAAGTACTTCATATACCAATAACATATATAAAAGTACTATATACCAATACATATATATATATATATATATATATATATATATATATATATATGCCAAGTACTTTCAAATACGCTTATCCATGGTTGCCAAATAGAAAAAATGACATTATTATCATTATTATTACGTAAGGCGCACGCCTACGGACGTAAAATTAAGCTAATTTGATCACCATGAAATTAATCACTTTTGGCAAACCTGTTCCCATTCCAGGTGGTTATCCCAAGCGCCGTCGAATGCACTGCTCGCAGCGACTGATGATTGTCCGCGGCGGGGGACGAATACGCCCGAGTGTTCCCGGAGTGACAGCCGACGCGGCGCCGCGCCTCGGGCGCCGGCCGGGTCGCCTCGAACACAGGGGGCGTCGGCGCGTGGCGCCCGCGGCGCTCCTGCCGCGGCACGGGACGCCACGCCGCGCTGGCGGTGCCAATGTCCTGCCGCCGCCGGAGGCTGCATGGCTGGGGCGTTATCGAGCCAAGCGTCATCACACGCGTCATAGTTACGCAGTATTGGTCTGGGCCTGCCTACGTCATTACTGCTGGTCGATATTTTGACGTCTGCAGTAACAGCAAAGGTGCGCTGGACTAATATGAAATAAAATATAATATACAATGTAATATATATGATAATATATGATAATATAGAAAATAAAAAATATAATAATAAAAAATAATAATAAATATAAATAATAATAAATATAATAATAAAAAATAAAAAAATATATATGATAATATATATGATATAACATGATATATGATATGATATAATAATAAATATGAAATGACACTGAAATAATGCAAATGCAAAACGTTTCAAGTTGACCACAAAAATGTACACCTATGAGTAACACTGAGGTTTGTGTCTGGCTGACATCTAACTACTAACCACGTGCTTCTGCAGACATCATCAATTATGCCTCGTGTCAAGGCTGGCCACGAAGGGCCCCTGAGAGCGGTACTCAGCGGCCACGTGCGGCCGCTGGGACCGGGACCCGGCAGCCCGTGCGGCCGCGGTCGCACGGCGCCGGTGCGGTCGCCGCCTCTGAGTCAGCGCCGTTGACCTTCGTCAGCGTGACAGCGCCGGGACGGCACCAGGACGCGACCGACGGCCGCTCTCGGACGACGGCCGGCCCAGACAGCATGTCGAGCCCAGCTCGGGCGCTGTTCGTGACGGCGCTGGCGGTGCTCGGCGCCGCCGCGCACCTGCAGGCGGCCAGCGGGCGCCGGTGAGTGGGTCCGGTGCCGGACTGCCGGCGCAGGAGGCGACTCGATGAGTCGACTGGTGAAGGTGAGAAGTTTGCTGGCGGTAACGTTGCACCTGGAGCGTGGGAAGCCGAATCAAGTTTTTCGGATAATTGCAGTTAGTTTTATTGTATGACAGAGAATCCTTTGAGGATGGCTCGGATCCACGGTAAGAAGTTTGTTGTTTGTTTGATCCGGGAAAACATCTTTGCACTAGGTCATCAGTACCTTTCCGATGGCATGCAGTCAACAAACCAAATGAACGGAAATTGCGCGTTTTTAGACCGAGCAAAAACAGTTCACGCCGGATGTCATTGTCACACCATGTTATAGGCAACACGCACAGAAATTGTCCCTAGCCGTCCCTAGAACTGATACTGTAGAGACATTTATGGAGAAGTATACCGTGGTTTACTGGGACTAAACACACATAATCGTCAGCGGTAAGATGTGGGAGTATATTACAAGTCAAACAGGGTTTAAAATCTTGAAATGTGTGTAGGAAATGAGCCACTGAATAGTCTTCACTATAGTCTCATATCAGGCTCATGCTGGACTGTTTCCATTACCTCGGTCATGGCTGGACTTTTCGTCATCGTGTCAAAGGTGTAGAGCGGAAATGCCATCAGGGATCGGGCGGTGACGGAGATTACCTGCAGCCACTCCGCGGCATTTCATTACACCTCGTTTTATGTCCCCCATAGAAGTGCGACGCTGAGATGGCGCTTCAAATTTTACGACGTGGTATGCCATTTCATAATCCTTCATAAAACCAGCGACCACCGGACTATATTTCACAATTTTCTAGGCAATAAGGCACCTTTATTGTCCCACACTGAGCAAAGTTGAGACCCGATAATAAGTAGATAACGCCCGCTGGAACATAAATCTGAATGGCTCTGAACGTCAAGGACCAGGGAAATCCATTTCTCAACGTCAAGGTCCACGCGGGCTCGTCAAAATGGATGCTTACCCTTAGGTTAAATTGCAGCGCCACGAAATCTTCCCATTTTGCTTATGCGGCCGTAAAGCACGTGATTTTAAGGTGGCGGTGTGAACCAGAATTCTCCGAGTCCGTTTCCGCAGAGCAAACGGTTTCGATTAGACTTTGACGGCCAGAGGCGTAGGAACGGGAGGGACCAGGGGTGAATGTCCCCGCTTTTCGGAAATTTAGCATTCGCTTTATGGGATGGACGTTCTTGCCCTCCTTCCCCAACACCACACTTTTTGGGTGGCCCTGTGGCCCTAGTTGCGGCTATCAAAAACTAAATAAACAGAAAATTTCACTTTTCTTTTAGTTGCAAATTTTAATCTAGGCTACAGGCGGAATATCCATAGCTTACCAAGAAGGATTATCAGAACGCTGAAGATACCCGATCATGACTGGTACTCGTTTCCCAGTTTCGATGGGCTCGTGAGCTGGTGACGTGATTATTCATCCGCTTCTTCATAGAGTACGAAAACCTGTCCGATTTTAAATGACACATCGAATAAGCACGGTAAAGCGGAATAAACGGAAAAATTTCACTTTCCGTTACCTGCAAATATTAATATGTAACTCCATAATAATGGAGAATATCCACATTTAAGGGAGTGATCAAGATAGATTATTAAAATCCGTGAGGGCCCGATCATTACTCAAAATTTGAAATTATCTTAGGGCTACCAGCACTGAAGAACTATACATTTTCCCAACATTACATTTAAAGTTTTGTGGCCAAGCACAAAAGAATTCTGTCTGTGGCCGAGACGAAGTCGAGACCACAGACTGTAAAATGGGAAACTAAATCTGGCAACTGAAAAAAACCCTGAATTCATCGCAATTTTTTCAACAATTATGCAATTATCTAATCATTCAGCCGATATTTCTTCTGTTTTACCAGTGCCGTGTTCCCATTGCTTATTCAAGACATTTACCGCGACCAACGCGGCGATCTTGCAAAGCCTCGACCGCGGCGCTGTTGTCGGCAGGCAGTTCCTTAACCCGCCATTGACTGGGGAGGGGAGGGTCCTTAACGGCCCCCCCCCCCCTGACGAATTTTCCTAATAACTCGTAAGCGAGTAAAGATATCGACGTGAAACTTTCGATGCCTTTTCCTGCATCAATTTAACACATATTACCCGAAGAAAATTTGTTCGGTCCGGTACGTTTTGCGGAAATGACGCAAAAGTGACGTCGCTATCCGTGATTTTGGGCCTAAAAAGGTAAAATGTTAAAAAAAATTCGCCAAAAATAGAGTTTTAAAGAGAAACTCTTAAACGACAGAGTCTGTAAAACTGTCATCCCGGTTTTTCAAAATTTTGAGTTTCCTAAAAATGAATTTCGAAAACTAGCATTTTTGGAAAAATTGCCCCAAAAGTCCGCGTTCCTTGAAAGTTAAAAAAACTGTCGTATATGGTACCGCTTATATTCATGCATACACATAGCAGGCTTCAAGTCATTATCTTGATCAGCTCCAGGGCCATGGCCTCTCAAAGGTCACCATTCGTGTATGGTTTTGGGTGGCCGGCCGACCTTGACCTACTTTTGACCGAGAATGACCAGATACATGTTAAAAAGGATTTCTGATACATTCCTGAAGCAAAAGCAGTCTGGAAACATGTATCGCGTGGCCCAATTATATTATGCCATATACTGACCTTTCATGACCTGGCCTTGGCTTGAACCCTTAATTTTGACCCTAAAGTAAGCTTAATACATATTGAAAAAAATTTCAGGTGCATTACCTTCGCAAAAATAGCCCGGGGTCATGTGTAACATGGCTAAACTAAATTGCATCATATCTTGGCTTTTAATGACCTGATCCTGATCTGACCCCTTCGTAGCACCGGCATATTCGTCACACAGAAGCTTGGCCTGGTCATAAGGGAGACTTTTGAAGAGAATCAAACCGGTTGTTCTGTTTTCCTGACTTCTGTAGCCGCTGATGGACAAGGGTTCGATCTTGACCGTTAACCTGTGTTTCACTTGACCTTTGACCTCAAAATCAAAGTCTTATTCATATTTTAGAACCGCCTTATTCAGATTTTTCGATTGGCGTTTGTTGCGTCTAAATCGGACCGTCAATTTCGGAGATAGAGGGGCGGGCCCCCGTTAATGGTGGGTGGCTGAAGACCCCAGCCACTGCCTGGATAACTGCACTTTTAATATCAGCTTCAACATGTAATGGGTGGATGAAGGGAGCTCCATGAGTTGCGTTTTTGCCGTTATTAGGCCCGTCTATATTGTTGCAAATGCTGAAATACAGGCTTACTGCACGTGTTTTAGTTGAATTGTACGAGTATAGAAACATTGTGGGGTGAGTGGGATTTCCCCGCTCTGAGGAAAAAATAAACATGTCTGGGGAGCGATTGCCGTAATGCGAAGATTTACCGTCGGAGTCAATGGTCTAAAAAAAATCATTGAGTCCCGAAGACATTGACAGGTTAAAGGCAGTCGCGTGACCTGGGCGCTTCTCTATTGGATTTCTCACGTGACTTACTGACCAAAGACTGTAGTTTGTGGCCACCGTCCACAGATAGGTCTCATAGTGGCTTTTTCGTCATGATACGTGAAGCAATGGCGAACGGTCCTCAGCCTTACACTAAAGTGCAGTTTGTGATCATCGTCCGCAAACAAATCTATCGATGACTCTTTCGTCATAACACTTGAAGCAATGGCGAACGATCTTGAATCGTTCAATAAGGTTTGTTATCGAGCAATTATAACAATAATATAATTCGTCATAGTGAACGTGAACATTTTAACGTTTCCAAAGTCTTCAATTCCCAAGCTTTCGGCCATAATTTCTTTTAATTTTTTCATGTTGCATGTGAAATATTGTTTCAGGGAAAATTAAGTAGTGCGGCCACATGAAGATGGAGGAACTCAAGCGAAAAAACGTACATTGTGTTTCCGGGTAGTCTTGTTCAGAAATTACGATCGATAGTAGTTTCAAATACGGTAACGTTAGGTCAAAATTTGGCTCACCCTGAAACTATTCGAGAGATATCGACGAAAATATAAAAACTACACATGAGCGGAGATTTGAGCGAAGTTTCGTAGCGGGACATCGAGCGGAAGTCGTAGAACATCGGCTTAGGCGGCTCAGTGACCAAGCAGCTTTCCTAATCGGTTCCGTTGGACAGAACAAGTGACATGGACTCCAAAGGTCGGCTCGTGCTGCGATACTGGTCGAAGAACTACCGTCAACAGCTTACGAAACCTCTTCAAAGTAGAGGCGGAGGTGTAGTAAAAATTTTATGGGTGAAGTGGACAGTTAAACGGGGAGAAGGAAATCACTGATTCTGCGTTTTTTTGTCATTCTCCGCCTGCATCAGACACAAAAGTCCCTGGAAACAGTACCATGCCTTTTAACACGTCATTAACTGGCACTGAGGTATTTTGTCAATCGCTGTTTACCAGGGGAGACATTTTTTCCCATCCGGTATATCTCGAAAACCAATGGTCCCATTTCGACAGATCAAATGAAAATCGACAGCCAGTTGCTCTGTGGCCCCAGAGAGCGATGAGATCTGTTGTCTGTTAAGTCACCGATGACGCCACAGGTCAGGTCAAAGTCCAACCAATGACTGTTATTTGCAGACAGGTTCAGAGGCGCATAAAACAGGGAAGGATGGTCGGAATTGGTTGTATACAGTATCAAATGAAGCCGTTTTCACGACGAACAAAACTTTTGCATAGATTGATCCAGGGTCAAACTATGCCACAAAACTAAATTAATAAACGCCTAAGAAATTAAGTAAATGTGTATTGGTATAATGTAAGCGCGGGAATTGCACGACATTCACGCATGAACAGTAGGGCTTCTCACTTTTCAACAGCCTCTGAAAATCATATGTTTTGGAAGTTTTTTCCGTTATTTAATCCAATACAGCTATAATGACAACAATTTTAGTAACAGACGTGATTTGCAGTGGCCGCGCAAAGCGACTTAAAACTCCAATTTTTAGGCAGACCGGCTCGTTTTTGCAGTTTTGTTTTTGCTAAACATTCCCTAACTTCACAATAAAACTGAAATGTGTTGCCTTTGTTATATCTATCAGCCTTTGAGAAACACCTTGGTATTAAATTTATTAAGTTGGTAGGTACTGACAGATCCCGGGTCCACCTTGAAGAATAGGTTTTATGAAGGGCGTTGTCGTTGGCTGCGGACTGGGTAATGAGTATCCGCGTCCCTAGCATTTTTGACACCGTAATTTCTGCGTACTGACTAAACGCGAGATAAAAGGGTCTTTCTATATATATATATATATATATATATATATATATATATATATATATAACGTATACAAATACAAATAATATAACGTAACGTTTGGAGACACTCATATCTCATCATCAGAGTGATGAAAACTTAACACAAGTAACCATTTGAAAATTATTCGCGGTGCACCAGCCTTACATGCAGTATACATTACCATTAGGGAAATAAGTTAATGAAAAAGAACACGTCGAAACGATGGATTAAGCAGGCTAATATCCTGCTCCCAGTAGCTCTAAGGCGATACAAGAGATCAGATGTTTGTTTGGAGCTGGCAAATTTTCATGAATATGGGCACTTTCCCAAGTCTGGAGTAGTCTCACGTCATAGCATTTTCGTAGTATGGTCGTATTATTGGTCAGTGGTCACGTTAAGGTCTGTTGAACTGTTATGAACTGCTGAACCTAGGCCTCAACTGCCAACTGTCTTGCCTAGATGTGAGAAACTTAAGAGAAAAGTGGAACTGGAAAAACTCTACCAAGATATCTTAAAACTAGAAAAAATAAAACAAAGTGACTGTACACAAGGACTTGAAGAATAGCCTGATAGGTAAGCACATAAATAAATAAGCACACAAGTAAATCTGCGGTAAAGACGCAAGTAAAATTTTAACTCCAGAGCTTCGAAACCCAGCAAAAGAACTAAGGGGAAACTAAGAAATTATCATTCGACAAGCTGATAAATCCTGTCTATGCGTTTTACTGAACAAACGAAAATACCTTGAAAAGCTGAACACAATTCTAAGTGACGAAACGAAAAAACCGCCTGTCAAAAGGCCCAGCAGACAAACTCAAAACCGGGCTGACAAAGCTCAGCTCTACTGACAATTCTGCAGTGAATGGTGTGCACTTTGCCAAAATCTTGGGTTGATATTCGCCGGGTTATGCGTACGAAAAACTAAAAGTCATCAAACAGGAGATCCATTAAGATTAATAATTTCCCAAATCCCATCCCTTACCTACAAACTAGTAAAACATCTTAATGCCCTCCTCGCACCATATGCCACAGGATCATATTGCTTGTCGTCAACTGACGGATTCATCGACATCGTACATTTAAGCAAACCTTAGGGTACCCTAGCTTCATTGGATATGGAAAACTTTTTCATCAACGTCCCTGTCGATCGCACCCTTTCCATCATTCTGAGCTGTGTTCACCACCACCCTAAAATGCCTTTCCCAAAAAGATTCCAAGCTTCTCCTGCAGTAGCTTCTAGGTCCATGCACCAAGGAAGTGCCTTTTCGTGCATGAGATGAGCAATTCTGCTGCCAAATCGATAGAGTTGCAATGGGATCTCCACACGGGATTTTTGGCGAATTTCTTTGCGAGTTTCCTCATGGTACGTATAGCAATGGAAATAGTAGAGAGCAACGACCTAAGACCTTATATCTGCTGTAGATACGTTGATGGCATCTTTATTGACATAAACGACACGGACCAACTGGACAGACTCAGACAAACATTCCAAGACAAATCGAGCTTAAAATTCACGTGTGAGATAAGTGTTGACAATGTCATTCCATTCCCTGATCTGTCCGTTAACGGACAAGGACAAAACTTTGAGACAACTGTTCACCGAAAGACGACGGACAACGGACGGTGTCTAAATGCAGTCAGCGAGTGTCCCAGGTGTTGTGAAACCAGCGTCATTCGGGTTTCTTGTAAGACGTGCATTTAAATGACATGTTCAAGACATGTTAAAAGACATGTTCAAACTGGACTAACTTGCGCCCTGAATTAATACGAGTTACGCAAATTCTGGAAAACAATGACTTCTCTAACACAGACACTGGAACAGTAATACAAAGACACATGGAAAAGTACTTTACTGAACCAACACAGCATAACCAATCGGCCCAGATTACACTCTTCCGCCGAAGCCAAATGACAGCCTCCTACAAACAGGACGAAACGGCGGTAAGGGAAATCATATCCGCATATGTTCAACCAAAGTAGGGAGGGAAACTACAGGTAATCATTTATTACAAAAACAGAGACTTCAGATGTTCTTATCAAAAACAACCGTACTCGACCAGACAAACTTAAAAACATCAATGTAGTGTTCCAATTTACCTGTGAATGCGAAGGCTGCAAACTTCGTTCAGTACATTACATTGGTGTTACAACGACGCTTTCTAGACCACTCACTATGCACCTACGCGACAGAGAACCGCTACATATGAGACAAGAACATGACGAGACCATAACGTGACAACCACTGCGGACAATAGGACCATATTACGAACATGAAATGACGTGAAACGACTTCAAATATGGGAAAGTGCGTATCTTCATGAAAACTCGCCACCTCTAAACAAATGAAATCTGTTTATGAATAAATAAAATGAAATGGTGCCGCCTTAGAATTACTGGTGACATTGCGTTAGCTCTTTTAACCAAATATTTCGATAACTCTTTTGCCACTTACCTATTTTCGTACCGATAGTATATGCTGCATGCAAACGTGGTGCACAGCGAATAATTTTCAAATGGCAACTTGTGCCAATTTTTCGCCCCTAATATATATATATATATATATATATATATATATATATATAACATTACCATAATAGATTTATAAAGCGATACGAAAAACGTCACAACAAAAGCTGAAAGTCTGTTTTGATCTTTCTGGCCTTCCCCCAAGCATTAAAACACCCACCACGTGACTGACGTGCACACCTCAACCGTGACTTTTCAACTGCCGCATATTTTACTGGAGCGTCATAACCTGAATTGGGCAACTTCCCATGTAAGCATTCGAAATGATTTCATAGTTTGATTATGACTATGGCACATTTTAATTCCTCACTTGCAAGCATGCACCTACACCCCGAAGGATGAGAACAAATGTGCACAAGAACACTCCGGAATCTTTATCGTTCCCCGTGTAACCGGAAAAGTTACACGAGGGACGCTGACGCGCCGGATGCAGTTACATGCCCGGAACAAGGTGTAAATAACATGCCGACATGACCAACATCACCTTTTCATCAGCCAATTACGCGGCATTGCATTCCGCTAGTACAACTGTGACCACCACCGCTCGTTTCAGGAATGTGGCTACATTATTACAGGGTTTTAATAATGGTATCATTGTAAGAAACCGATGATGTTACTTAAGTTCTGCAACACATCATGTGGATGGTTTGTGTTGCAAGTTTTACATTTCTGTTGTACCACATACAACTCAACCAGTCTTCGTCTGGCACCGGTACCACTACTCCAAATTCTTTTAGTGGCTAAAAGCACAGAGGGGTTGTTCATGTCATGCAAAGATGACGGACGTTCTGCTGAATATTTTAAACATGCTTCACAACCTCGTTCACGGCTCATGAAACCTCTCTCAATCGTGGATTAGGTTACATACATTCTTTCAGAAGATTAGCTAATTCGAATATCTGTTATTACTTTGAGCTAAACGTAGTCTAACCCTTGAAAGAATGACGCTTAGCAGAGAAAAATGTGGCCTGATCATAATCACTTCCGTGTTTACAATAATTTCAAAACCCCACGGAAATGCTCACGAGGGAATCAAAATTCCTCATAGTGGGCACAGATGAACATTTGAGTCTTTCTCAGTACTAGTCTTATTGGAACGGCTCACTCGACAGATTTCACATTATGCTCGGGCCATCATCACGCGCCAGGCGGGGATTCATCTGCAGTCCCAGGGCAATTGATGCTGTTGTTTTCGGTAGACCCTGATGACTGGCATTGCGTTTGGCGAGGAAAATGAGTGCCCTCACATCGGAGAAGTTCTAAAAAACGTACGCATGCTAATTAGTTAGCTCTCCGGAACAGTGTCTTCGCGTTGGCGACAGCGGCTCTGTGAACGAGCTTATCTTGTGAAAACCCACGCGCTCGCTGTTCTCCCTGGGGCTCCTATCTTGGGAGGAAAGCTTTCACGGGGAGCACCTCTCCACACTACTTGAGAACGGCCGCTCCGTGCGCTCATTCAAGGGATCCATCTGTCGAGTTTTGGTCACTGCTACCGCGGGGCTCTTCCGCTGAGACGTGCCTCCTCACAGTGAGGGGCTCACTACTGGGGACCGACGCCGACTCCACGAGCTCCGCCCGTCTCCTCGGCAGTCGTATCTTCCGGGACTTTCCTGAGGTGCGATGATGTTTCGGGACATGGCGGAGCGTCATGAACACTCAGTTCTCCAGGCCACAAAACTCCAGCGCAAACGCCGGGTCATCAGGTCTGATTCAGCCCCATTCAGGCTCTAGAACGGTAGCGATACTGCCTAGTACGCCACAGCTGGGGCCCAGCACATCAGGGAAAGACGGCGCCAAATTGCAAGGGCAAGGCTGAGCCGTACATTCTTCCGGGTCTTTCGGCCTTCAACCCCCTACCCCCAAGTAATCGGCTGTCCTATCGCAATTAATGGCAGATTGTACAGGGTTTTGAACCTTGCGTTCTACGAGTATTCCATGTGTCAAGGAATGTACAAAATCCCGCTACGACGTTCATTCTATCCTCGAAAAAGTTTGAGAGTTTATCGTCAAGTTTGTCAGAGCTAATGTAAACATTCAATTTCAGTGGGAAAACTTCAGCCAGTAGAGATAACGACGACTTGGCGCTGTTTCTAGGTAAGCAATATGTTTGGAAAAAGTCCAGTCAATCATAGAAACACTGCCAAAAGTTGTTTAGTTTCTTTGCATGAAAAGCTCTGTTCCAGCTTTGATTGAACAGTGCCCAGAATAGTGATCCTTTGTCCACTAATGCAGAGAATCGGAGTTATCCTTTTGAGATTTCTTGGCGTGAATAATGACTGATTTACACTTTGCATACGTCGTGACCTTGAAGTCATACAAGCGCCATTCCACTGGGCTACTAAACAACCCCTGATCAAACAGAAAATAGATACTGCTGTTAAAAACAAAAACTTTCTGGTGAATCCGATGTCCAAATTCAGTCAGTTGTGGCCTGCTTGCAGACGCTCTGCAGGATTCGGGCCTGTACCCCTTCTTGAGCGGCGGCGGCGTGCTGCCCGTACCGGGTGCGGGCAGCGGCGGGTTCGACCGGCGCTACCCGCACGACTCCGGCGGCGGCGGCCGTCGCAGTCGTCGCAGAGGAGGACGCCGAAGACGGGAGCGTCGCCGGCGGCGGGATCGTCGCACCCGGCGCCGACGCGACGAGGGCGAGGGGCCTGATGGCGGGCGGGAGCGGAGGGATTCGGACGGCGAACGCGGGGGACGCCGCTGGCCAGGTGGGAGAAATGACGGCAGACGCTGGGACAGAGGACGGAGAGGGACGAGGAACCGCAGGGACGCCCGGAGAAGGGACGGCGGGCGGCGCGGCAGGGGACGTGGATTCCCGTCTTTCGGGTTTGGAGGATGGGGTTTTCCTTTCGGAGATGGTGGGGGAAACGGAAGATTTCCTTTCTTTGGGACTGGAGGGCGGCGAGGGCGGTTTCCTTTTTTCAGACGGGGAGGACGTCGTGGTCGGTTTCCGTTTTTCGGAACCGGGGACGGAAGAAAAAACCGGGGCAAACCTGGTGGAGGGAGCCGCAGGAGGAACAGAAGACCATACGGGAACAACTCCGGATTTCCCTCCGTTTGGCCCGGAGACGGAAAGTTTCCATTTTTTGGGACTCGGGGAAGAAGGCCGTCATTCTGGGACAACGATGGGGATGGCCGATTCCCGTTCTTCAGGGGGTGGGGACGGAGAGGAGATCGAAGACGACGGCGGTTCCCCTCTTTCGGCGGCCGGTTTCCGTTCTTCGGCGGAGGCAACGGAGGCAGGAGGAGGGACAGCTGGGGCCGACGGTTCCCATTCTTCGGAAGTGACGGCGACAGGGAGGGCAGGAGACGCGGCAGATTTCCCTTCTTCTTCGGAGATGGGGACGACAGACGACGCCGCAGACGCGACCGGGACCGACGGGATCGGGATGGGGAAGACGGACGGGACCGGAACAGGGACGCCCCCGATCGGGACCGAGATGACGACAGGAAGAAAGGCAGCCGTCCAGGATTTGGATTTCCGTGGTTCGGAGACCGCAGATTTGGACACAGCTTTCCCGGATTTTCAAAAGGATTCCCGTTCGGCGGAGATGACGCATTCGGGGTTTCCTCCAACAATGGCAACACCACTTTTGTTGGATTTAAGGGTGACAAGTAAGTACAATATACAGATGTAAGTATGACTGACCGGAAGCACTAGCAGTAAATGCGTGAAATGTAGTAAATACAATGCATTCTGTCTAAACGAACTCTGGTCAGTTTGTTGCTTACCATATGTCAGGATAAAGCGAGGTGAAATGAATACCTTGCATCGAATCGTTCATACTAACGCAAGCAAGCCGTCGAGAGACATTTAGATGAACATTTAAGAAATCAAAACAATGCATGATGTATCATCCGGGTGCCAAGATATGTCTACGTCTGCCTTGTACCTACTTTTGGCGACACCAGCCGTCCTGTTTCCATCTCATCCTGCGTACGATCTAGGAGCAGTGGTACCGAGAACATCCGTTCCGCCAGTCGCTGCAGCTGATGCGTCGCCGCCACCACGTCTCCGCCTCATTGTGCGAACTCTGTCGCCCTTCCCTGGCCTACCCAGCACCCTCCCCCCCCCCGAAACTGAGAACGTCGTAGAACTTGGCCGTCCCTTTCATGACCTGTTCGACGCCCGCCGACGGTGAAAACGTCTGAGATCTCGGCTGCCTGCTCAACACCCGCCGCCAGGGAGAGCGCTGATATCTCGGCCGTCCCTCCCTGGTCTGTCCACCGTCACGCGACCGAGCCGACCTCCCCCGCCGCCAGGGAGAACGCCTGATACCTCGGTTGTCCCTCGCTAGTGTGTCCACTGACGCGCGACCGAGCCGACCTCCCCCGCCGCCAGGGAGAACGCCTGATACCTCGGTTGTCCCTCGCTAGTGTGTCCACTGACGCGCGACCGACCCGACCTCGCCCGTCGCCAGGGAGAACGTCTGCGTCGAAAGACGCAACTACACCCGCCGCGTGGACCGGGAGCCCGGCAATCGGCGCTCCACCTCCACCCGCTGCACGGCCACGCGCGGCACGCGGCTCTGCGTGGCCACCACGGTCCGGAACGGCGTGGCGTACGTGGAGGAGCGCATCAGTCGGTGCTGTCCCGGCACCGTGCCCACCGACCAAGGCTGCAAACGGGTCCGTGCGGGGCGGAAATATTCCGGGGTCGGCCGCCGTGGATGTAGACACTCGACTGTGGGATGCGCGGAGCTTCCGTTGGTTCACGGAAAGCGTGGCACGATCAGGCCTTGGGTTTGGACGGAATTCGCTGAAAATGACTGGCATCAAGCCGAGAGATTTGTAAAAGACATTCACAGAATCTTGACTTTAATTGTGATCCATTAATTAATGTCTTTTTTCAGCTATGAACTATCACACACCACTTACTTACTTCATAACTTAACATTATAAATTTTTCCCTTGATTTTAAATTATGAAAAAAGCAGTATGTTTCTATTTACCACGCATTAACGGCGGTGAGTCATACTGTGGGAAGACTATATAATGGTCAAGGTCGCACAGTTTTTAGTTGGCTGTTGACATTTACAGGCACCTATAGACAAAGCTTCGGAGCAGATAAAGCAGTTAAAGTCATTCGCTTTCCTTAACCTGTTAAAGAAGGCAGGCATGCAAAAGATACTTGAAGACAACTGCACACTTTTTGTGCCAACTGATGCTGCAGTGGATTCTTTCATCGAGGAATATCCGGTGAGTATTTTTGCGGGGTGCCGTGCATTTGCTTTGTCGCTGTTTCTATTGTATGCCCGCTATCAGACGAACTAATTTAAAATAATGCCCAAGTGAATAACAACTACCAAGAGTGTAAATTGACACCGGTAAAATAGCCAAACCAACAAAAGAATCTCCCGAAGCGGAATGAACACCCGCGCTCAGCAGGCGGGGGGGGGGGGACGTTTCGACGCCTCCTCCCAAGGACTTTTGGTAAAAGCAAAAAACAGCTCGCGCAGCGCACTGAAATTTTTGGCATATTTCCTACATCCCTTGCGCATGTCCTGTACAACTTTCAGCTTCCGATCGTGTCGAGCCAGTGACTTAGGTGACGGAAAAGACGTCAACCTCCGATTTTTTTCAAAAAGTCTTCCGCAAACTAAGCCATGCGGTCGATCGGTTTAAATTGACAACATTCATAGGTATTGTGCTATCTTGCATTTGTCGTCAAGGTCAAGATCGACGACCTGACGTCAGCTCAATTTGCGCTCTATTTCCCTATTTCTATCGGTTTTGAGCCGCTTCTTGGGCTTGTTGACACCGAAAACGCATTTCTGGGCCAAGGAAGTCACTAAACACAAGTGGCGTTGAACCACGTGAAGGGTTGTAAGGTCGGGTCATGTCACATTTGGAACGAACTAGCAAGAGATGTCTAAAATACTGCTTTGATGATCCCTGAGGTAAAAGCGTGGAATGAAGTCGATTTTGTAGTCCAAAAATGCACTTCAACACTTCCATGCCATGGAATGACCTTAGGTGACCTCAGATCAGAGAAAGTCACCGTGGTAGAAGCTGAGTTTATGTTCACATGTCCAGCCTTACCCCTCTGGTCTATTTCATGAGTCAATGACAGATCTAGGCGTGCAAAAATGAAACCCAAGCGTCTTCAAATCAGGTCATGATCCTACGTCAGGTCAGGTCATATGATTGACCTTATTTAGCATCCTTTTGATAACGGTTGTGAAACCCAAGGCGTTTCAGTCCAAAGGTACCCCTTGCCCTTTTGTTTACATTGCTATCGATCCTCGATAGAATATGAAAAAAAAGTCTGAGAGTACTTTCTCTCATGTTCACCAACGCATACTAATGCGTGTGATATCCTGCATATGGGTTTTCATTTTGGTCTTTTTTGTCTATTTTTAGTAGCAAGTGCTAGTATTATTCTCTTTCGTTTACATATCTGATTGCCTTGAGAGCTAATTTAATCCTCTTTGATTAAATTAATGTCCTTTGCGTCATGGTGGCTTGGGGCGGGAGAACCCCTGGCCACCTGATAGTAGGTGGTGGATAGAAAAAATGAAAACGGCCGAATATTGGGTCAGGTCACAAGGACAGGTCAGGTTCGGTCAGGTC
The DNA here is from genome assembly GCA_030062745.1 of Capitulum mitella. NCBI lineage: Eukaryota > Metazoa > Arthropoda > Thecostraca > Pollicipedomorpha > Pollicipedidae > Capitulum > Capitulum mitella. The sequence goes on along the minus strand of CP099850.1, from coordinate 2,090,809 downwards.
ATTGGCGTTCTAGTCTGTCGATATTTAAAGGAACTCGCCAGTGACGTTCAAAAACCTCGCAAATGCAGGGTAATAAAATAGTGGCATTATATCAGATCACCTAATGTAATATGTGATAATATGCAGGTTATAAATTGTATGTCACCGTAATGTGCATTTTATGAACTTTCTATTGGCATGCTTAGAATTGCTCTGTATTTGATAGGAGTAGAGTAAGAGTTCTTAAAAAAACTCATTGTTGGATATACTGGTCAAAAGGTGCATAAGTTTTCGCAAAAAAATCTTTCAATTTTTTCAAAAATATCAAGTACTTCGAAACATACTCACGACAGACTTTTTGATGATACAAATTTCAATTTTTCTCCAAGGCTTCGTTCGCGAGACGGGAATGGGGAGGGCCGCTCTCCCGGCTCCGGCAGCCTACGTCAGTGGGTGGGATGGGCGCTGATTAAAGGCAAATGCCCAAGTGGAATGACGTGGCTGGGACAGTTCAACCTCTTTCGGAAGTTGAAGTTCGTCGTCCGTTCAAATTAACCTTCAAACCGAACCTCCAGTTTGAACCCTCAAGTAATCAACAATCAGCTTCAAGCAATCAACTTTAACACACGGAGTCAACAAGGCCAATCGCAAACCATTGAAGAAAAATACATTGAAAAGGACGATCACAGGGAAGGGGAAACACCGTGGTTCGAAACGAAGCCTAAATACCCTTTGAAACCCCCACTTGTTTTTAGCACGGGCCGGAGCTGAACGCAGGCAAACTAAGACGAGTGATCAAAAGGAGGAAATTGAAAAAGTCAGCCCCGGACCGAGTCGCGATTTCGTCGAGTTTTGACGTTCGCGCCTTCGCTGCGGTCGCCAAAGTCCTGCGCAATATCCCAGGAGCGATCAGCATCAAAGAACGAATACGGTCACGGACGGGCCAACGGAATGCGAATTGTTGAATGGAGAGAATGATAACCTATAAAGCAAGTCGTGCGTCAAAGCGCAGACCGTGGGGACATGCCAACCAAAAGCCGGCCGTTCTCGCCAGTATGGTCATAATGCCTGCACCAACGTGCGATTTTGAGGATATTGGTGCTTCACCTGGCGACCTCCGATGAAATCCGTTTAGATCGCAGCAATTCTTTCTTGAAATGGGATTTCCGTCGAGATAAAATTGGAAAGAACCGGAGGGCAACAGACGGTTATATGGGCCGTCTAGTTTAATGGTACGCCGTTCGCTCTCCATGTTTGAAATGCTGCGGCCCTCTGAAACCTTGCATAAAGATTTCTATGATTTGATTGATTTCTATGAAGTACTTTGAGGTGAACCACGTCCACGCCATCAATTTCTTTTATTAGCTACTACAACTCCACTTACCAAAGTAGATCAACATAATGAACCAGAACCATGTCTGTACCGTGTTTTTTATATAATGTTAAATTCAGGCTAAATACCTAAACCTTAAGCTTAAAAACGTTCACAAGTCCATGTTTGACACCGGTTGGAACACGTATTGGCATCATTTGTCTTCCAGTCCATTACAGAAAGCTCTAAAGACCTTCGCCAGTTTGTTGGAGGGCACGTTGTGGATGACAATCTTCCGTTACCGCTTCTGACTCTGAAGGTAAGAACAATCATGAAGGCAAGTGGTTAAGTCATCACATAGTTTGACTGCTGCCTCGCATTTGGCAGTCGAAACTAATGCTGAAAGTGGTTTGTGGCGCCCTCATGATAACAGTTATCAGAGCGCCAGCGAACGTTGACGTGCTCTTAATTTTGATGCGGCTATCATTCTGTGGTGATTAGCGCCGTCGTTGTTGTCTGTGGCTATCGGAATCATCATGAAGCGTTCATACTACTTTTTTGTCACAGTTGCCATTGGAATGAGACATAGTTAGCTTTGGCAGTTTTCAAATGACGCTTTCTGTATGCGCCATTTTTACATTTAAATGTAAAATGGCGCATACAGATGCTTTGGTTACTCTGTGAATAACGTAGCTTTGATGTTCAGTCCGAGATTAGAAATCAGCTAACCATGGATGTTTTCATTCAGAGGCAAACAGTACATATAAAACAGTGGGTTGGTCGTCCCTGTATTATATTGCTCCGTACATTTTTCGTGACTCCTGTTTGTTTCGATGGAAATAAGTTATTCATAGGTCGAAGTCATTCTAATGAATCATCAACTTGCCATCAGCCCCGACAAAGGTAAGCGAGATGCTTACCAACCCTATAAAAACGTATCCATCAGACGTGTCTCTTACAAAAACGTATCCATCAGACGTGTCTCTTCCAAAAACTCGCGCACTTGGGGATGTTTTCACTTTATTTGCTCGGACCATGACCCAACCTGCCCCTGTTTTTGGCAGTCCTGACCGCTGTGTCGGCAGGGAACTGGTTGATGGATCACCGTTTCACCTATGGTTTATTTTGCGGCGTAAGGAACGGCGTAAAAGCGGACTGTGCCCTCTCGACAGTGTCTGACCCAGTCCACCGTTGCCCTGACGGCACGGCTCGCTGTGTCGACCAGAACTGACAAAACTCCGTTGTCGACAGAGTCCTCTAGACACTCGTTCGGGACCCCTGTGGGTCTCCCGTGGCTTCCGGGGTCCTCTGATCAACTGTGTGCCCCTTCTGACGCACGATCGGCCCACGCCAAGCGGAGGTGTGATCCACACCGTGAATGGCGTCCTGCTGGCACACAACCGTTCCCTCCTGCAGGCCATCAGAGGCACGCCGGAACTCTCCACGTTGTCGCAGTGTAAGTTTCTACCGCCGTCCACACCGTCGCACATTACTGAGACAGAAACTGGCCACCCGGTCGCAGCGTAAGGTTCTACCGGCGTCCACACTAGTCACAAGTTACCGAGACAGCGGCCTGGTCCTGGTCCAGAAAAGGTTCTGCAGTCGTCCGTGCTTTAGGTCCCATATGACACTTGCGAAAGAAACGTAAACAGTCATAGGTATCCCATTTTCTACAGCATAGAGAAAGGTCCTTGTTGCACGATACCTGACTTTCAGTTGAGGCTACCTCAAACGCTGATCAAATCTCAAAGTCTGATCAAACAAATGGAAGCCCGAAACGTATCTATGGTTTGGTATCTATGGTAATGAGACTACATACGCAGATGTAAAATTAAATTTGTTTCGGAAGTTTTTTCGCGGTGGATTTCTGGATCTGAACTCATGCTAAGCGGATGCTGTTGTATAGGCCCTGAACCCAACGTCCAGTCTTGCAATTTCAGGTAGCGGCCGATTTTCGAGCGAGCGTCTAACCCTCGCCAGGCTGGGGGGCGGAAGCCCCGTTAATGTTTCTTAGCGTAGCAAAAGAAAACGGCGGCGCGCAGCGCCACGGAATCTTTAACAGTTTTTTCTCATCTATTTTGCAGCCTGTGTGCAAATCTTAAGTTCTAAGTAGGTCAGGTCACTGACCGAGGCCGGCTCAAGTAAGTCAGACCCCCAAAATCGCAACACTCATACTTTTTTAGTGTTGGACAAATTTATATGAGACTTGCAGGAGTAACAGAATGTAATAAATGCAACAACTTGCATGTTTCGGACTTTTTGGGAAAATGGGGATCAATTGCCTGAGTTCAAGTCATTTGTGGACCTTTTTTGGGACTTCGCCTAAGTTTCAGCGACTTTTCACGGAGTTTTCGTGTTCATATATTGTCAAAAACATGGCCAGCGGCATAAGCTACCATCGTATTACCAGAACACTCGTGACCTTGACCCAGGCCATGACTCTCGGAAAGGGCACCTGTTTCCTGGAACGCAAAATTTCCACAAACCAAAACCGTCCGCCTAGAAATAATATTTTTTTGTTTCCTAGGGTAGAAATCGACGACGAAATCAAATTTAGCTAAAAACAATAGACCTTTCTCACATTTTGGGTCAAAATAAGGTCACTCAGTTATCAAAGGTCATTGACCTCTGGTGACTGCTTGACCCGAGTCAACCCTCAGGGAAGTGATGAAGTTTTACCAAATGTTTTTCTATGCCACAAACATCATCTTCGAGGCGCAATACATCATAATACAGCCACAAACATGCATACAATTTGGTCGTAGCTTGACTTGACGTGATTGATTAATTGGGCCATTTATGAAATGAATGTGCTCGGCATGTTAATCATCGTAGTATTCCACCATCATGAAAATCATCCCAAATTCCTTTCCAATCTCACTTCCACCACACCTCGTCTTACTTGTCATGACCTCTGATGACCTCAATATTGACCCAAGTTATAAAACATTACGCTTCTTCGACTCAACTTGATGTGCTCTCTTTCCTGGTGGTTAGTTTTTTTCCGTGCCATGCACAGAGCCCGAGATGCGGGGGCGGATATCCGACTCTTCCCCGGCCGGACAAAGAGCACTCTGAGGTCCGGCCGGGCGCTAATTAACATGACACCAGGGTTAAGACACGACTATGCTTTTATCAGTAGGACGCTCTGCTGGTGAGCTGCCAGGTGATGCGCGGACCAAATATCGAGCGCCGAGGCGATTCGAGCGCGGCTCGTCGAGACATAAAGACCCGAACCCTCTCAAATAAGCAACGGATCGCCTTGAGCTGCGCAGATGCAAATTGGCGACTTAAGGGCATCAATGTTGCTTTTAGTATAGTTAATATATCCCGAGAAAACTCGCTGACCGGTAGTGATATTGCAAGGAGTGTTGGGCCACCGCTGGCATTACCTGGTAAGTGCGGTAGGACCATTGCTGTCGATGCCGTGCTCAAGACCTTCATGAGGCAACAGAAGGTTGAAAATCGCCTGCCGGAAGTGAAAGCATTTAGCAGTTAGTAGTTCAAAGATGGTTAATTGACATCCATTTGCCCTCGATTTCGCTCCATCAGATGCAGCACCCAACTTGGCCGCCAGCCGGCGCTGCCGCGGTCTCTATAGGTAGACTAGCCCGCAAGGCATACCTGTGCTCCGGTGCAGTCTGCTATTCGGTCGGACGTCGACATACGCAGGACAGGCGCGCAATACGGATTCCAATGCCAGCGGTTTAGCTTGCCATTGACATCCTGACATTGCTTATCTGCAGCCGGTCTTGGAATCACGACTATTTATTTATATCGTTCTTTTGTGAAGTCACCATTATGATCAATATCAGACCAAATGTGCTACCGGATTCATGATTACCAGATGTCAAACCCATTCTGGTCAACTGAAAGGTTTGGGAATCGAAATCAGAACGGGATTCGATTTGGGAGGCCTTGGAAGAACCGAAATCAGCTACGGGGTTCAATCTAAGTGCGTCAGCACTGGAAGGGCCCAACGTGCTATGAAGAGTGCGCTACTGTACCACAAACGGCTCTGTGGTGGAGCTGGAAATTATTGGTTATAATACATTTGCTGTAGTGCTGTCATACTGGATAATCAGCATGAAATATACACACAGATCTTAAAGGGTAAGAAAATCAGCAGTTTTTTTTTTACAAATGACGCCACGCCCAAAACGAACCAAAAGCAAAAGAAACAAGTAGTGCTAATCTGATGATGCCAAATATACACATGCTTATTGAACGCAGACATTGCGATTATTTGACGTCAACTTTTCTTTTGCATAGACCAGATGTGTGTAATTCTTGGTGACAGTTTGCTTGCTGATTTGTGGAATATTTGTTCCAGTACTCTTGGAAACAGGCCTTGCGGACGAAATCGCCAACTGGACTCACATAACGCTGTTTGCTCCCACAAACAAGGCATTCAGATCTATTCAGTTACCCGAAAACATGCAGCAAAAGAAAGGTAAGCGCATACTCCACTCATGTTATGGCTTGCATAAGGCTATGTGAATGATATGGAGCTCAGCTTTTGTGCCGCGTGGTGTCGATTCCGAGCGTGTTAGGTTCCACAGGCCGACAGGTTACCAGTCCAATGAGGCGCAGCCAGTGATATCAAATGTGATGGGAGGCGGGGATTCCATCCTCGTCAAACAAGATAATGATTGCCAACCTGAAAAGTTCCCATAATGGCTGCCAGAGGTTGGAGACAAGGTGGGATTTCTCCTTCTCAAATTTTATGCCTGTTCCCGATTGGGACGACAGCTAAAAAGCTGGTTAAACATATCAGTTTCTGAATTCGGAAGTCTGATCATTGCGATAGTCATCCAAGCAGAGGAACAGTACGTGATTTAGTGCGTGCGGTCTGATGATCGCCAGAAAATGGGCGGGAACGGGCACTGAGCCGCCGCTGTGGCCAGCGGCGTCATTGTGCCACGTAGACCGCACCAGAGAATTTCTGGAGTTTTTTAGTTTCCTTCGGACTGGACGTTCCTGGTCACAGTCAGTCGACAATCAGTGACAAGCCTTCTAAGATTAAATTTCTCAGACGGCTGAGCTGCTGCATTCAAGCTTTGCTCCAGGCAGGTTGAGCCTGTCTGCCATCTGTCTGTCTGTCTGTCTGTCACTCAGTGACAGCCCGCCTGACAGGGTGACAGTGTCACCCTGATATCTGTCAAATCCAGCCACTTGACTCGCCGGTGAATTGATGACGCATGTGGCGTACTTAACTACTACGAAGCCCCACCTGTGCAGCTGAACCAGAAAATTTTGGGAAGTGGGCAGGCACGGAGATCCGTGGCCCATCCTAGCAATGGTTTGTAATCAAGATAAAAAAATGTCATTTCACCATTTTCAATTGCATTTCCTTTCTGATAAAGACTGGAACCTATGGAGAGTCCCCACTTCATGCCAGATGCCGGTATATGTACACGTTGGCTGATGCCTGAAGGGCTAATGTGCATATTTCGTGAGTTTTCCGCGGATGCCCCTGTGTGTTGAACTTCGCACATCGATGGCGTTTTATTTGTTGCGCACGAGGGAGGTGTAAATTAAAATTAAGAGGTTACTAGTGTGGAATTAAAGAAAACAGTGTGTTGGGAAATGCTCATTGGCCAACAGGGGATAAAACAGTTGTGGGAGTTCGAGATTGGTCGGAACAGGGTAGAGTTAGTTGGCAGAGCAGGGAGGGATGGAGCAAGTCGAGGGAGAGTTGGTTCGGTCCAAGGCCCTAAAATATCAGGTCAGACCATGTACAAGTTACCTGTTTCCTCCAAATTTCTAGTCCATATACCAGAAACATTGACGTTGCTTTTTATTTTTCTGTTTCTATATATTCTATATTCTATCTATTATATATTTATTATATATTTACATTTCAGTTATATATATACATTTATTTTGCATATATATATATATATATCATTCTATTCTTTTGGCATCTTCATTTTTGATATATAAATATGGCGATAAACATCTTGTTTCCAGTCAAAACTGCAAAACACTTATTGGAAATGCGTGAATATCTCCAACGTAAGGTGAATGGGTAAAAAGTGATTTTAAGGCAAAAAGTCAGGTGATTGTGGCCCTGGCGCTCTTCATTCGAAACCGGCTCGACTCCATATTTACCGCAAAGACCATACTGATTACTGCGTGCCTTCCCGGTGAAAGGTAGTTTTGGCGTTTGTGGGTTGTGCTGTATGTAATTCGTGATGCTATGTTCCCTACCTCATTGTTTCGAAGTGTTTTCCGCAATCGATGGTTCGATTTGATCGCGTCCATAGTGTGGTTTTATGTCTCAGTGCTTTTAATTGTTCTGTCCGATCTCATGTTTTTTTTAGGAAATGGTGGTGTGTGTGGGTACTTCGTAGTAGATTAGACATATTGTCTATCATTCAACAAATTTGGAAAGCTTCATGGTTTGTGGAATGTCCGAAACAGGTTTTTAATTAATGAATGTGTGCTGTTTGGATAATCATCCTGATGTGTTGAGTAATTACATACACAATGTATTGGTGTTATCATATGCTGCTCTGGTCTGTTGATAAGATGCACTTGGATAAGATCTTGCTGGCGCATCTGATATCTCAGACGCCATTTTGGAATTCTGTGACACAAAATTTACATCCCAGGATCAGAATAAGTATGGCAGGCGCAGAAGTGTCATGTTAGGTGCAGAAGTGTAATTCTGGGGTGCGCGTAAACTGTAGACTTGGAGTACCCTTTATGTGGAGTGCACCTGATCTCACTTCCAGGTGTACCTTTTGCTGGCTCAGGTGCACATCAAACTGACCACTATACCTTGCGCAATTAATAATCTGTATATGCGGCTATTGTTTAACAAATCCTATTTCACTTTCAGGAAGACCACTTTGAGTGCTTGTCTTACAGTCATATGTTCCACAACCTGAAGTGTTGTGGAGCTTTGTGGCTTCTGTGAAAAGATTGGTTTGTGATGTTGACGTACACATGGATGAAGGCCAGGCAATTACTGGTGCTTCTCAGAGTTGAAGAGCACCTGAGACCAATTACATCACTGAGCATGGGTGTTTTATCCGACTCTGTTTTGTCCCGGATAGCTGTATTGGTGAAAAAGACCCCAAGGGAAAATGGTGTACTGCTTGATGCCTGAATGCACTGGTGGGAATCATATGGTCATGCGAGACCTTAATGTGATGATACACCAGCTTTCAAAAGATACAAGAATAGTAGCTAAACAGATTCAGGCCACAATGAGGGAAAACCCATCTCAAGGCACACAAGCCTAGTAAGCTCCAATCATTTCTTGGTTCAAGGTTATGAATATGATCCTCAGTTTGAGCTCGTCAACCTAGGTGTTGATCCTATGCAAAATCCAAGAAGAATCCTCAAGGGACCAGCTATTTCATCACAAAACATTATCAAGAAGGACTGCAAGGCGAGGTGTGATTTCAATATATATATATATACGTTTGCCACATGTGAATGTTAATCCGCACCGCCTGGGAGGTGTCAAATAGGGCACGCCCTCGGTTTTAGTGAATAACTTCTGAAACGTTGGAGCCAGTCCATCCAAACTTTCAGGTCGTGGGGTCAGGTCAGGTCAGGTCAGGTCAGGTCGTGGAGATATGGCGTAATAACTGAACCTTTGCATGTATTCTCTCGCCTTTTCGGGCGGCGATGGGAACATCCTTCGGTTTTTTTATAATCTTCGTAAATATAATGCATGGATTATCTGAATTTACATGGGACACGGTCCCAAAAGAATACATAACCATGACACGTCAATATTAGAGGTCATATTAGGTCACATGCATAATGACCATTGGACTGCTGTGTTGTGGGTGACAGATGTGGTTGCCGCTGACCTTCCTCATGCGCCTCTTAGCAATGTTCACCAAATGCAACGTGAGGTCATGTCATGTCACATCATAGGTAAATATCAATACGCAATGAAATGCAACATTGCCTGTGAAAGATCGTTCAGCAACAGCAGAGAGCAATCATTTTTCCTAATAAAAGGTAGAAATGATTATCTATCCTGACCTGGTTTGACCTTGACACGATAAAGGGCAGACAGAGCAGATTTAATTATCACGAGATGTCATTTCAGCTCTGTACTTGACGCAGTTAAGAATCCCAGCGAGTAATTATTGCTCTTGGGCAGGATGAGGAATGCAACCTTATCTGATCTGACAAATTGATCTTGACTGGATAAAAATCAGGTAATGCAAAACTGATCATGAGAATGTTTCACTTCAGTCCTTTTCTTCACGTGAATCAATACGGCGGCGAATAAGTATCGACCTTTGGCATTTAAAGTAAGATCAGTATTTTACCCCACCTAGGTTGATCCTGACCCGACATTTTTAACATTTTGACATGCTTCTGATGCAGAAGGTCGCGACCTTTCGTTTGATACCCAGCTGAAAGTTCTAAGACGAGTATTGCCAATGATATGCTGTACGAGCCAGTGTCAGTTTTCCAGATGTCGTGCTATGCGTTTTATGTGACCTGTGACGTCATCGGCCGCGTGACCAGGAATTACATGGTATTTTCTGAGTCGAAAAACAAAATGGTTTGTCTGCATTAGCACTTCGTACTGAGCGATAATGTCACCAACAAAATTGAAAGATCATTGGTTGAGTGTGAAAATTTGGTGTGAGCACCTACAATTGCATCGTCTTGGTACGTGCTGGTCCCGGTGTCACGCTTCAGTTAGTTCAGCTGCCGCCTACCTGCTAATTTTGGTGTTGCCGCCGCTGACGTGCGGCCCGCGCAGCTCCGGTGAATCTGACACATGGGGGTGAGCAGTACACGCCAGCTGTCACAGTTTGCTCTGCCCGGGTTACATCGGCATAAGTTTCTGTCACCTGCCGGGTCTCCTTCGGGATATTGAAAATGGGGAAGCAATCTGTCATGGCCGCATTCTCGCGGCAGATTGCGTTCATTGCCAAGAGCCGCACAAAGTTGCGCGTGAGTGTGCGCCACGTAGCACTTCGTCTCTCGGCAAACCGTGCTTATTACAAACTACCATTCCCGACTTCTGGAAGAAGACCGCGTGTATAACTAACATAACTAACAGCTACAACAAGTTTCAGGTATTTATGCGCAAAACAGCGCGAAGCATCCCAGTGTTTAGGTTGTTTGGTCGTTTGGTTAAGTTACTTTAGAGGCAGGCCGTCGCCCGCTCGATAATTTTTACTTTTCTGATAGCCCCCATGCTTGATAACTCTTTATTTACCATATTGCAGTTCCCGAAATTGTCCACATTGAAGAGCCAGGCAGGTGTTTTCATTCCCCTGTCCTTTTCTGGTTTTCATATTCTGAATTTTTTGCCAAGAAATCGCGATGGAATGAAATGAAACTTAGCCCTATTCCCGGAAGGGGACCGAACCCGTCCCCCTCTGGCTTTTTTGCTCGCAGAGTTTGTGAAACAGTCTTATGAAACTTCGTGGCTTTTCGTGCCCCTTTTCTTTTTTTTGCTAGGTATTATGACAAATTTTCGAAACTTTATTTTGCTGAGGAGCGGAGCCAGACCAAGTTTTTGGGGAGATGCCTCAGATTTCTTTGGCACTGCTGAAAGCAAAGGAAAAGTGGCTTACAAAAACAGAGTTTTTAAGGTAGAACTTTAAACGTTATATGAATGTTTAGTTAGTTAACTGGCTGGGCACACATCCAAAAGTATTCTTGTTGATCTGAGGTCACTTGACAAATTCAGGTCAAGGTCATAATTCAAAACCCGTTTTTTTAAGTTGGCATTTTTGACGCTCATCCTCAAAATGCAAAATCCAGAACACGTTTGACTGAGAAAAGTGCCCTCTATTTGTGCAAAAAAATCAGGTAGACATCAGGTCGAGTCCCAGAGCCATGACCTAACATTTCCGTGCCCATACCCTATGTTACGATGGTCATGAACAGGAATTTTAGAAATATGGTGAATTCAAATGATTGGAAACATTTTTAAACAATATGAAATTAGCCCAAGATCATTATATCTGATTCTTAGGTCTTTTGAGGTCAGTGGGGGCCAAAGGTCGTAAAATGACCTGATAAACATGTGGCCATGACAGCTCGACCCTTCTCCATGTCCCTGGCATCGCCTATGTTAACATCACGCATACAGTTTGTACTTTTCAAGTACATCATGGCTAGTAAAAGTTAGAAAAATGTTTAGCCTTTTGTGCTAATGAAATTAAAATAGATATTCCTCATCTTCAGGTTTTTTAAATCCTCTGAACGCCTGCGAATTCCAATAATTTTCTATAGGCCAACGGGAAAGTCCCATCAATAAGCTCTCGATTAGCGAAGTTGTAACAAATGAATGATATCTTCCATTTTGATTTTGTTGACCCTTGTATCCAGCCCTTTAGAGGTTCTGAAACTTCTTTTTAGATAAAAATGTAGTTTTCGTCATGTCGGATCGATTGCCGTTTATTGCTATGAAATCGGATTTGAAGTTCTCGAGATCGTTGGGAGGAGGGCGAATCCGCCCCCCCCCCCCGCGCTCGGAATCGACTATGCCGTTTTAACTCTTCGAGAATATGGTTAAAGAGAGAAAAATACAGGACCGGGTTCAACTGGCGCCGGTATGCCCAAACTGAATTTCCTTAAAAGAGCGAAAATTTCGCTCAGATGCACGCCGACTTGTATTGGCTAGCATGTAACATGGTGTTGTATGCCATGATCCTGCTGGGACATCACGCTGGTGATATACGCTGGAAATCCTCTGTTGCCGTACACCTGGTGTCGTCGGATGTCGAGCGCCGCCGCTCAGGTCAGGTGGGGTGAGGTCAGGTCGCTCGCTGTCGCCTGGAGCCGGCCACCGTCTGCTGGTGCGCAGCGTCCCACTGCCACCGTGCATCCGTCGCAGTGGTGCCATACATTCGCGCGCCGTCCTATCAGTGCCGCGCGCCGGCCGCCCGCTGCGCGACGCGACATTCCCGAGCCATTTCCGTGCTGCAAGGCATGCAAGGCAAGGCAGCCTTCTATAGCGGCTGCCTCGCCTCGCCCGTATACCTATAAATATGCTCTGCCCAGCCTCCCAAGCATCCGGGCACGCCGTAAAGTCAAACTGCATCTGCGCCGCCACTGAGCGATGCAAAAAAAATATTAAGAGAGGAGATAATGTCTCGCGGCTGCCGGGAGTTTCACTAAAAATGACCATTATTGCAAGATATGCAAAGTTCCAGAAAATACCCCTCTGACGGAATATCAGGCGTTCCTTTGTCAGACTGCCTCTGGGTTTAACAGGAATATGTTTCCGGTACCATACTGAGACACTTTTCATCGGTTAAGACGTTTCAAAAAGGCGTAAACTCGCGATATCAAGACTGCGCATTTTCTCCGTTGCCGTCAATATTAAGGGCAGCGCGCCGTCGCACTGCCACGCTCGAGGTGTTGCCGGAACCTCGACGGCGTCCGGTTCCGGCTGGGCTCGATGTGTGGACGGCGTGGCGGGCGTGAGTGCGGGAGAGCGCTACGTCGTAGCTGTGGCGCAGTGAGCGCCCAATGCATTGGAAATCCGTTTTTCTCTCGCAAATGCAAGCTATTTCGGCCCTAGCGATGGCACGCAAGCGGCGATGCGGCTGCAGCAGGCGACTGCATGGGTGTAAGGTTTAATCCTGAATTTGACGGAACCTCTCACGATGGAACTGAGCGTCTTGACAAATCGGAACTTGTCTGCCGTCTCAAGGGACTGGTGAACCTGCAAAACGCGATTCCACTCCGATTGGCTGGCGACGCGTTCAGTTTGTCCGCTCGCGCAGCATCGCACATGCCTCAGCCTGCGAAAATTGGAGGAGGCAGCGTCTGCACCGTGAGCTGCGACTGGGGCGCGTGAGACGGGGTTTTGCGCGTGTGCCTTGGATTGGAAAGCAGCGCAACGGTCATTCTTAACGCGCTCGTCGCCCGAGGTCAGTCGTTGGGTCTCGACCTGATTCTTGGAACGGACGGTATAGCTGCTCTCGGTGGAGTGGCCGTTCTGTCAGCGGTTCAAATTCGTTTTGTTGCTGAAGACGTCCGCAGAGTTTCGGCGGCCACGGCGATAGAGGAGGCGGACTGCAGCGTCGGGTATGACGGAGAATCCCGGAAGCGGACCGTGGCCTGGAAGTGGATTGATGGGAAAGGTCAGGAGAAATTCGCCAACAGAATCACTGAATACCGCATAGCACCGGCTGCTCGAGACGAGTACGAGGAAGAGGTGATGAAGTGGGTCAGTAACAGCTGGCTGACGCCCTACGACGAGCAGGCACACGCGCCGGTGCGAGGCACTGTTCCTCTGACGGCCGTCATCCAGTTCAACAACGAGGAGAACCGGCCCGTCACGGCTTTCGGGAGCTGAGCAGACATGTAGAGATGTGGCCGCTCACGCTGCAGATGATGACATGTGCACCGACAAGCTGTGCGCGTAGCGGCGGCGAGGCAGAAGAATCGCGTTCATCAATCTCCGCAAGACTTATCTTCAAACACGTGTGCACGAGGCCCTGTGGGCGCACCAGACCGTGGTGTTCGGCGGTAGACGCTGCTGCCTCCGTGGACTTGGATTCGGACTCAATACAACTCCGCTGATCCTGAAGAAAGTCGTCGCCCCTGTGATGAGCCGTGACGAAAAGGTGCGCGATCCGACGTCTCCGTACGTGGATGACATTTTGGCGGACGATAGAATCGTTTCCCCTGAGTACATCGAAGCGCACCTGCGTCAAAACGAACTTAAATGCGAGCCAGCAGAGCGAGTGCGCGGCGGCAGGGCTCGCGTGCTCGGTCTCCATGTCTGCGAGGCAGGAGACCAGCTGAGCTGGAGACGCGACAGCGAAGCCGGCGAGAGAATCCGACGCGCCGCGCCATATTCCCGCTGTGTGGCGCCGTGAAAAGGACTGCAGCCCGCACCGGTTTTGGCGTACCAGAGGCGGTGTACATCTGCAACGTCGCGGTGGAAGATGACGTCGGGTCAAGCTCGGCTCCAGTAAACATGCTGTACCGGTAAGAAGTGCGAGTGCCAGGCGCCGACGGCGGCCAGACCGAGTCCGGGGTGATCTCGTACCCGTCCAGCGTTGGCGACAGTGTGAGTGAGATGTCCCAGCAGTCGGTGCGACGCGCAGAGCTCGCTGCTGTGACGCGAGTGGCGACGCCTCAAGCAATGCAGGTGGACGGCGTGACTCGGCATGTGCGAGCGTCGCGACATGCCACACAGCACGAGGCAGCAGGGGAGGAACGACCGCAAGAGGACTGCGAAAGTGACGATGGTCCCTAATAATCGTCGACCAGGAGAATGAGGAAAATGGTGGCAACAAAGATCAGAGAAACGAGTACCAGCGAAGGGATGGAGGTAGTGAGCGAGAGCGAGGAAAGAAGGTGAGACTGGGAAGACGAAACTGACGCAGAGGACAGGGTAGAGGAAAGCACTGTTACTGATGTGACAAACAGTGCGCTGCGGAGAAGCTGCCGGGAACGGCAGCCGCGAGCGCCGTGTCCATGTGATCGTTGACGTTCAGGGAAGAGTGTGTGTTGAAATTTGGATATCCATTTGTTGCGCTCGAGGGTGGTGTAAACTGACATTAAGAAGTTGCTAGGCAACGCCTATAGCATTAAGGATGTTGAGAAACACCCATTAGTCAATAGGGTAATAAAACGGCCCTGGGAGTTCGGGATTTGTCGGGACAGGGAAGAGCGGGAGGGGTCTAGCGAGCTGAAGAGCTGGCAGAGCTGGCTCGGGTTAGTCGGGCAAGGCTCGAGGCGAGGAGGGCTTGGCGAACGCGAGTGTGGGAGGGTATGTCGCAGATACATCTCCTCAAAGGTTCCGATAAAACGAGCACTGTAGGTATCCAGAAAATGCTTGAGCCATGGCCTCACTGTATTTCATCGTGCAAAATGACGTCATGGACCTTTGCTGTACAGCGGGGGCAGAGCCAGAGGCACAAGTCGGTCTTTGTTTTGTGATGGTAGGCAGATATGTGCGTTTGTTGGAGAGAGAGAGACGGGGGAGGGAGAGAAAGAGAGAGAAAGAGAGAGGGAGAGAGAGAGAGAACACGAATAATGAATATGAGCATTTCCCGGGTGTAATTTTAATGCAATACAGAGTTCGGCAGTTTGTTTGTTTGAACGAGTTCAAGACAGATAAACACAGCAGGCGAGTTTTTTTACACCTTCATACGAGCGAGGCTGTGGACAGAGTGAATCTCGTTTCAGCTAGCAGAAAATAAAGCAAGTAGACTTCTGAAGTGAATTGGACCAAGACGGCGGGCCTTACCCCTCGCCAGAGGAGGGCTGCCTCCGACAATGTGTTTTACTAGTTTTGTGAACTGTAGGTCTTCGTGCTATTGTTGCAAAGCAAGCCGACCTTTGCTCCGATATCACACGTTTCCTCCAGCAAACCACATTATAAAGGCGGCCTCTCACTGCGCGGCCAATTTTCCACGGTCTCTGCGAATCCTGTTAGATGTTCCGCCACGAAATTGTGCGTACATTTCTACCCGTGTCTGGTGTATTTTTATTTCACTTTCGCCCATCTGTCGAACGATTGCTACAGGATGAGTCAATGATGAAACCCATGCCACTGTGTTCTGAGCTGCAATCGATCGCCAGTTCGGAAAAAAGTTACTTGGAGCCACAGCGTGCGCTTCTTCATTCGGGTTTATCCGTTCTATACCTTAAATGTGGCCTTATTTCTGAATTTGCTCAGAGGCGGCTTTTTTGCAGGCAGACTTTCAGGATGAAAGAAAATGCAATGAATGATCTGGCAAGGTGGGAAAATCATGCATTATGAATCCGCATAACTTTATCTTTCAAAACACATTCTTAGCGAAATTCACGACAGAAGTCCATTGAATTACAATGCGCCACATGATGACTGAAAGCAATTTGTGAAATGTTTTGCAAAAGCTTAGTACTGCCATCTGGGCCACAACCCAATTCTCTAGTGTTTGGAAATGCCCATAATGTTTGCGACAGAAAGTGGCGTTACTGCTGTTTCTCCTGATGGTTTTTTTCGTGTTCTCGCTGAACGCGCTCTGGGTTTAAAGGGTATGCCAGTAAGCCCTGTTCGGTATGTAAGGTATGTTATTAAGCTCTCATCAGTAAGCCCTGGAAGTCCGCTCACCATACCGTTAAACTCGCATGCCTCCGGCCGGCGCAGCTAACGTCCCAACTTCAGCTTCAGGCGAGCAATAAAGCCCCGTCCGATGGACGCGGGGAGCGCAGATGAACATTGCTGCCGTTCGGCCAACCAATCAGCGTATCGACCAATGACGTTGCATCGACGCTGCTCATCGAACTATTTCAAGCGGCTGCCACACCGGCAGTTTCAGCTGACTTGCTGACCTGCGCGGACCGCTGCAAAAGAAAAGTTAGATTCGCAGTGCAAACAGCCAATCAGACCCCTGTTCATAAATCCGCGACACCTACGGAAAGAAATACAAACTGGATTTTACTGGTACTGCCTTAAATCTTCAGCGGCAGTGGTCCCGGCTCACCAGCGTACGAAAGGCTCGTTTACGGATATTTCCACAGCTTATCTGGTTGAGCTTGAACTTATCAGGCATTCTCCTGAAAGTCAGAGCCATTCGTACATATGACGCATAAGTTTGCGTTTTCTGTGTTCTCACGCAGATAAAATCTTGAAAGGGTGTCGTCAAATTAAACACGATGTGTTTAATTGCATGTTTGATTAAAATTAAACACGACGTGTTCTGGAGCTTTGCTTTGCTGCTACCGATGACATCGCGCTGTCCAGCAGTGAGTATGCATCGACTGCACCGGTGTCCCATATCGGCTGTCACTGTTTTTCCGACAGTCGATCATATTCGACCTGGAGGCAAATAGTTTCATACGACATCGCCTAACGTAAACATTGTGTCCGCATAAAGGATTATATGCCATGAAGTACATGGCATATAATATATAGACATATATGACGTATGATAAATGCCAACATCACGGTTCATGTGTGCGTTTGGGTTGACGGAGGTTGCGGTGTGTTATCACCATATCAGCCATTCATTGATCTCCTGCAGATATCCAGTCAGCCGCCAGGCATCCAGTCATAGCCGTCAGTAACGGTCTGAATAGATGTCCCATTTCGCTTTCTGCAAGAAATCAGAAAAGATCAAGTAATTAAGCAATTATGTAATTGATTGGAAAAGGGTAATTATTGCTACCGATTCTCCAAGGATCAGACAACGTTTCGGTGTTAAGATATTTTCGATGTGTTTCCAAACAAACGAGATATTGCGCGTCGCCGAAATTATGTAAGAAGTAACCCCCGTCTTCCCTACAAATTGCAAGCTTTTACGAATAAAAAACTACCCGCAGTTTGTAATATCACCAGGCCAGATGCAACCACCTACGGTTCTTCCAATGTTGTTAATTTTGTTGAAGTGAACTGAATCTGAATTGTTTTTACAACTGCTTATTCTCAAAGCTCTCATCATGTTACCTGACATCATTCCTCAAATTGTGCAAAATTTCTTTTTGTTTGTTTCGTTTTTGAAACACTGGATGGCGAGCTCCGGATCGGCGTATGCAGCTCGGCTTAGGGGCCGAATCGGACGCCACCGCCTGCTGGACACCCAGGCTGCATTCCTGTATCAGGCACCGAGCTTCGATTCTCAAACGTAGCCAGCACTGTTTGGCCCTAAACAGAAAGGATCACTTCGGTGCCGTCTGGTGCGGCTCCTCGGGCTAAATTGTGCCACATCTAAGTCCAATTCGGAGACGATCGGGTCGGTATCTGCACAATATGTTCAGCTTAGTGTAGACCCCGACCACAACGACGCTGGCTTTCAAGGTTCGGATAACACCCAGGCGCAACTGCCTGCCGCCCAGTCCAAAAATATCAGGAGATTGTAAAATGCCGTGAAACTTTGCGATGAAGACTCGAGTTACGTAATTTACTGTTCGGCTGATGCTAAACGCTGGTCTCCTGTCACATAATAACGACAGGGACGGAGCCAAGGAAGGCCATGGGGACGCTTCCTCCACCCCCGAGCCGAACGGTTTTTACTAGACTTAGCGATTTTTCGGGAAGAAGTTATAGTGGTTATAGACATGTTACAAAACCAAACATGTTTATGCTGTGCGTTTAACAATAGGTTAGTTCCATACCATTGTTGTTTTTTTTACAAATGTTGTCACATGCCAGAGGCATATGACGAAATTCGACATTTACTCCCTTCCCCTCCACCTCTCCCCGGGAATCCTGGCTACGTGGTAACTGGGCCAGGATTCCCGCTGGTAACTGGCTCCAGGCAACTGGCTACGCGGTAACTATGTGGTAACTGCTGGTAACTGAGATGTCGGCGACAAAAGCCCGGTCGTGCGTGGCTCATTGACATCTCGGGTGTGCACAGCAATTCGTTGCTAAGGAGTTTATAGTTCCCCTCACTTGGTCGAAACGCAGGTAAGCGTAAACAGCATCACATCCAGATGGTTCTGTGTTGGCTGAACGACAGCGACTGAGCACTTAACAGACCGCGCCCTTGTCATCCACAGCGGACGTTCACGCTCCACTGCAGCCTAGCGCGGCCAATATCCACGCCTGGCGCTGCATCGACCGACGCCGGCAGTTGCCACCCCAGCGCGTGCTGACGCGGCCTGCCCTTCCAGAGATCCTGCGCGGCCACGTGCTGAGCGGCCTGCAGTGCCCGCTGGGCCTGCCGGGCGTTGGCCAGAACGGCCGCGGCCGGCCCGTGTTCCTGTTCGGCCGGTCCGGCGGCCGCGTCACGCTGGTGCCGCGCCTGCTGCGCCAGGCGGCCGTCACCGTGGCCGTGTCGACGCCCGGCCTGCTCACGCGCCAGGGCCTGCTGCTGCCCGTCCGGAGCGTCATCCGGCCGCCGTTCGGTGAGGGGCGGTCGCTGGGGCCAAGCAGGAGCCCCGCAGCGGGACGAGGCCCTCTGACGGAGAAACCGAGCCGTCTGACGATAACCTGGTGACCTGGTAACGAGCCCACCTGAGAGCAATCCAGCATGGCTTAAGGAGGACAGTCTCATCTTGGGGGATGAGCTGCTTTAATGTGGGGAGGGGGCAACACGCAATGACGTTACTATGAGCCGAACGAGCCATGCTTATCGCCCCCACTGAGCGATAAGAGGAGATAAGAGCGACATGAGGGGAAAACACGTCATGCGGGTATCGCTCCGATGGGGTGAACGATACAAGGGAAGTGCCGCGCGTACCGCTTTGACTGGGAAGACGAGCCAGTCTTCACAACCTTATCTCACCGGCGGAAAATGTCCGACACGCGTCCGTCCGGATATGACCAGCGTCCTGAGTCTGGATCTACCAGCGTCACGTGTCTGGGTCTCAACAGCGTCTCTGTCCAGATCTGACCAGCTCATGTGTCTGGATCTGGCCGGACGCTGCGACACGTGACAGGCAGAAAGACACGCGACACTGCAGCGTCATGCTTCCGTGCCTGACCGAGAGAGTCACGTGTTTGCGTTTAGCGGAGAAGATACGTGCCGCCGGTATGGATCCGGCGGAGGGACACGTCAGCCTCACTCAGGTGCGGAACTGTTGTGTTGAATGAGGTCATAAAACGCTGCAAATCGCCAAACGAGCCTTTGGGGCCAGTGTCTTTATTGCCATTCTGCTGGGGCTCTGGCGCAGGGACTCTTGCGCGTTTCCAGGTGCTGACCGCACGAGTCGAGAAAAGCATACTTATGCTCGGTGAACAGCTATATTACAATACAAGCAGAACTGCTTACGCATCAAACGGTATGACTCAAGGACATCTGGGTCTGAAGTAAATTATTCTTGCATAAATGCCTATCATCTATTTCTACGTTTCATGCCGTACAATATAAAGGTTGCTCACGCTAACGCCAAAGGCAAAATCAAAAACACGCACACACACACACACATGTTTCCAGACTTTTAACTTGCTTTCTGCGCAGACTATGTAGGGAGACTGTGTAGGTAGGGGGATTTCTTTTATTTCCTATACCCAGTGTACTTAACCGTCCAATGACTGCGTCTGCTTTTCGGTGCCATATCCTATACGACGAGGCTCCCGCGGGGTCCCATCGTTGAATTTTACATAGATATTTAAATGAAGAGGTCTCTTGGATGATCTTTGTAAAGAGGTTATTCTTAACTTATCTTTGCACGGAGGTCATGTATCATGCCGGGTAAGTACATTTACCCGTCGCATGACTGTTACTTGCCGTTCGAATACAACTTATTTTATGATACTTCTCTGTTTGGTTGAATTAGTATGGGTTGTTTTCCCCCTATTTCTGCAGCGCAAAGGAGCAGTAAAGCCAGGCAGCCGTGTGGTCAGTTAACTACGGTATAACCAAGATCGCGCTTGAAAGGTTTACCTCGCCCCACATTGGGCCTGGGTCGGCGCACTGGTAACGGTGATGCCGCTTAAAACTATCCAGCGCTCCGAATGTAGAATAGTGTATGTCGTGCCTGGACTACTTGTCAAACGTTTTGTAGTCATCATATTGATTCCATCGCTAAAATCTCAGTGAGGAAAACAAAACGAACGTGAGAATAGGGCCTGATCTGGACGCAGTTGCGGAAGAATGGCTTTTGTTTGAGCACAGGATTCAGATGTAGAACTCAGCTGGATTCAAATCGAGCAATATGGCTGTTGCTTCACTTTGTTTTGGTTGAATCTGGTCGTATTCTATCAATCGAACTGATGGCCTTTACATCCTACAAGCATGCGACAGGCAGAGTTACGACTTATGCTAACAAGCGTGCGACCACTGATAATTAACCCTCGCTGGCCAAGGGATCTTGAGAACCCCGTCCAATTTTTTTGGATAGTCAGCAGAGACATGAAACTCGGCGTACTTTTCTATACATCATTTTTAGATCTTACGCCAATTTTTAAACATAAGATTACCTCAGGTCAAGGATGGCTATGTTTTAAAGGAAATCAAAGTGGCGTAACTTTCTGTGAAACGTACCGATTGACATGAAACTGAGAACTTTCGTAGGACATCATAAATGGAGTGATTCTGATATTTATAGTTTTTTTCGGAAACGTCCGGGTCATTGATCTTGGGCCAGCTAAACTGTCTGCCTTTTTTACGTTTGCTTTTGGGACTGTGGGTCTGGTTCAGAGGTTTCAAAGTTCATACATGTGTCCTTTATATATCATGCCCTTTGCACTAGTAATTGTGCCTCCTGACCTGTGGTCTTTGGCCAGGTCATGCTTTATAACCAATCTGCGGCCCCACAGCCGAATACAATTCATCGGTTTACAATTTTGGATTGTTTATTGGTAGTCACATGTGCTTTGGAACCACCAATATATAGCAAGAGCTTACTTACCAAGGGTGTCCAAGCCCCATTTCACCCAAGCTGACCTGGTTTGACTTTTTGAAATGTGATGCTTGCAATTCGGAGCACCTTACATGGCCACGAGAGATAAGGACTATACCCATGCCCTCTTTCCATATAGTTTGTGTTTCCCCAGTCCTGTTATTTTTTCCCAGAATAAAAACCTATGCCACCACGGAAGTAACTCACTGCCAAATTTTGGTCTTTTACACTGCGGACGTGCCCGCCGCCCGGCATCTGTGTGACTTCGTGAAAACTATTTTGTGACACTGGTTTCATGATGCAGAATGGATACTACATGAGCCGATGTTATTGGATTTTATGCCGTATCGTGTCCGTTCATTGGTAATACGGCAGATGATGCGTCAAACACAAGAAGCGAGTGACGTAAAGACATCAGTACTTTGACCTAGGATGACGTTTTTGGACCTAAATATGTTAGTTGCAGACGTTATGTTTATACCAGACATATTTGCAGAGCATGTAAGCCCAAACGCATCAGGGTACTAAGAAAAAATACACGACTTCTGCTGTTACAAAAAGACGATTTTCCATTTCATTGTCAGCCTTGTTACCGACTACCGATTTTGGTCTCAAATGCGTTTTTTGCCCGCATAGAGAGTCAAATCAGTTCTACTGCTAACCCTCTTTTCAGCCAGGCACGTAGCCAGGGTTCTCCGGGGGGGGGGGGAATGTCAAGTTTTTTCATATGCCACTGGCAAATGACGAAATTTATAGGAAAACGCAGTAATTTTATGCAGTTTACCTCATATCTGACGCACAGGAAAACATATAATGTTTACTTTTGCAACATATATATGATCACTCTTCCGTGTTCTTGCAGAATCGCTATATATCTAATGTAGACCGCTTGGCTCGGGGAGGTGGGGCCATGGCCCCATGCCCTTCCGTGGCTTCGTCCCTGTTTTAAGCCACGTACAAACTTTGGCTACCAAGGTTTTTTGATAGCATGTCAAAAAGGGAAGTTGACCTAAAATGACCCGTGGTGACCTTTTACTGGAAAATTCGTCTGATTACTTTCTTCTAGTTTCTCCAAGGCAAACGGTATGTTTAATTTTTGGTGGACTTATGGTTCTCGTGATTTTGGGGCTTCTCATGATCCCCCATCTCATCCGGCCCGGCGAGGATGGATCCGGATGCCTGCCTAGCAAGGGCTGAATGCGCATTCTTGGGGTTCGGTTTGAATGCACCAATCCGCTAGTGTCTAAATCTTCTTTTGAACCGTAGATCTTCCGGTTCCTTTGCTTGTGCTCCCATGCTGTCTCTGAAAACCAGTTTAAAAGGGTTGGCAGATTGCGGTTAAGCGTAGGCGAGACAGCGTACAGTGCATTCTTTGCGTAATATGAAATGGACATCCTGCTTCGGCAGCAGGCGAGGTCATGTCGGAAATAAACCAATTAACAGCCAATGGACGTTCCAGAGCCGCAAAAGTAAACTATGGAGGTCAGGTAGCACACAAGCCGCTGAAGCACAGACCTGCCATTGTGCGGCGCAGGCTGGGGTAGCTGCTGCCGCGTAGACCCTAGTAATGTGGCCTCGGCTACTGCGGCTGTGTCTGGGGCCCTCGGAGCCCCAGAGTTGCCTGTTAGCTGCCTTTAGTGGTACCCGTTGGAGGCAACGTTAGCCCTATGGCTGACGTTTTGCGTCTGACAGCAGCGCGCTTTCACCGTTTACCTGTTGCCGAAAGACGACGTTTTGCTATCGAATGCTGGTTCGGCATGAAAGGTAACTGAACTAGCCAGGGAAGTCAGCTTTCGAATGTGCATAGTTCGCCTATGTGTGCTGCGGTTTAGCCTACCCGCTACGGCGCCGCTGCGCGGAGGAGACGCGCGCTGGAATGCGCTGAGACTGGGTTAGATAATGCTTACCGATTTGCGTGCTGCTGAGGTTTAGTTCAGATGTTCTGAAGTATAAATATGCTCTTTGATACTGCGTTTTTCCCGTGGTTGTGCGATTTTGACTAATGACCTGTGACCTGGGGTCGGGTTTCATTTCACACGAATATCCATGTCGCAACCAAAAAACGATCGCCGCTCGCCCGGCGATGACGGCCTCCGAGGTTCCCTGACGCGCGCCGTTTGCCGCAGCTCGGGACACGATGCACACGCTCAGACGTCTGCGGGGCACGGCGCCGTTCGCCCAGCTGCTGACGCGCGCCGGCCTGGCCGCCGCCGCCAACGGCAACGGCGTGACGCTGCTGGTGCCGCCGGCCTCCCTGCTGGCCAACGCCTCTGTCGTGCCGACCGTGAGTGGTCCGCGCGGCTCTCCTACTGCGACGCCTCCGTAGCGCGACCACCAGCAGAGGCGGAGGCGAGGGGTTTCACAGAGGGCGAATAATGGCAACTTGATATGAGAAGTAATAATAGTAGCAGCATGAAATACGGATGTAATAATGTGTATCAGGGTAACGTGAACAGTCGTACAGTGAACAGAATTTTCTTTCCTGTAAAGTGCAGAAATGGGGAAATAGATCCATTTTTCTTTCAACCTCAGCTGTATGGCTGATGGGCTATGCGTAACCCGGGATGAGACAGATTTACTCGAATGCTGCCATTGATCTCACGGGTTTATACGCCATACGTCATGCGTCACGGTCATCTGAGATGTGCTGACGTGTAGTGCGTGATGTATTCGGGCAAGTGCCAATGTTCGGGATGTGCTAAAACCTGCGATGTTCTGGTGTTTTTGACCTGCTGCCGTCTGAGCTCCGCTGCCGTTTGAGACTTACTGACAGGTAAGTTAAGATAATAATATAATAATATATAATATATAATATAAATAATAATAAATATATATATATATAATATAAATATAAAAAATAATAATAAATAAATATATATATATAATATAAATATAAAAAATAATAATAAATAATATAAAATATATAATAAGATAAATAAGACACAGGATGCACTGTCAGCTGTGCTGTGCTGACTCCAAGGATGCGCTGATGTAAAAACGCACTGATGTCCAGATGTACTGATGTCCAGCATGTGCTGACATCCAAGTTGTGTTGACGTCCGGTCGAATCGCCGCCGGCAGGACCGAAAAAAGCTGCGCTCTCTGCTGGAGCGGCACCTGCTGCGCGGCGTGGCGCTCGCCGAGCGGCCGTCCGGACCGCGGCTGGTCCGCTCGCTGGCCGGGTCAGCGCTGCTGGTCACCGGCGCCGGGCGGCGGCCGCTGGTCCAGTGCCGCGCCGTGCTGGGCCGGCTCGACCTCGACAAGCCGACCGTGGCCGTGCTGGGCGTGGACGGCCTGGTGCCGCCGCCGGCCGAGGCCGACTTGCTGGCCCTGCTGACCGCCCAGCCGGATCTCTCCAACTTCGCCAGGCTGGTCCAGGTGCGACGTCCCAGGGTGGTCCAGGCGTAGGGGCGTAGCCGGGATTTTGCCAAGGAGGGGCTCAAGGCAAACGTAAGCCCCTGGAAACGGAAGTTCCTCTGATTTCGGCCACCTGATTTTCGGGTTCGGCAATTTTTTCCGCATTTCATTTTCGGTGCATAAAGAAATGTCAGATTTTCAAGCCCGAGGACGGGCCATGGCCACCTTGGCCCCCTGGCTACGCCCCTGTCCAGGTGGAACGCCGTGGGATGCCTCAGGACGGTCCAGGTGAGACGCACTGAAACGCACTGAGGCTGGTCGAGGTGGAACGCGTCAGGATGTGAAGGCAGGAATGATCTTCACCATCGCCAATCATCATCATTTTCGCCATCGCCATGAGTGTGACGCATCGTCAGCTTCGGCAAGTTGGAATGTCTCTCCGGCATGGCATAATGTCTCTCCCGTAGGGTTTAGTCGCTATCAGAGTCAAGCATCAAGGTGCTAAAGGCCTTTGGCAGTACAGACTCCCTGGACGATCTCTCGTGGGAGAAGAGTCCTTCAGGTAAGTGGTTAACTTTACCCAGTGTTGATCTTATTTCCCTGAAGTTAGCTCAAGATGCAATTGGTGTCGAATAAATTGGAGAAATTTTCCAATTTCGTTCCCAAATATCCCTGCACGTCTGGTCCAAGCCTTTAGTGTAAACATTTCAGACCGGGGTTTTGTGAAGAATCATCATAAGAAATTGCGACAAAGAGGAGTCTTGTGACTGATTTTGAATTGATTCCAATCGATGAATCATTACCAGTTTCTCTAATGAGCCGGGCATTTTCAGTTCACATGCACGTCGATACGAAGTGAATCTTGGCTTGCAGAGACCCATTAGCTGTAGATTATGGTAAAATTGCGACGAAAATAATTTACATCCTAAAACATACATCGGTTATAAGCAGTCCATTAATTCGTGTCAAACGATCGATCACTGGCATGCACCATTAATCACGACATCTGCTTCATATCATGCAGTGTTATGATAAAAAATGTTTAGTGTGGGAAGCGTCCCTCTGCGTTCCGTCGCTGGCTTCGTGTGTTCCCTCAGCCAACCGGAACAAAAAAGCACATCATTGAATTGTATTATCCTGTGTCAAATGTGTTTTCTATTCCTGCTGTCGACCCATTTCCTAATAACTGTATCCCATAAGCCAATCTGATACAGCCACCATCAGAAGCAAACAGGCGTGCTCTCGCGGCAACCAATGTCATCTTTCGCGGAGATATTAAAGATATTAAGAAGCAAAGAAGATATGTTGAGTTCGTGGACGTGATGTGCAGTGTTCTCAGACATGCAGCATACGGCTTTGTCGTATCTTGCTATTTGTCGTCCCGAAACGAAAAAGGAGAGGCATTAATGAAACAGACTCATAAGTTTACGGCGATCCCGCTGCCGAGGAGAAGATCCGGCGAGAGAGGAGCTGTTGCGGCTGATATTTGGCCGCTCCGGTCCGTTTTCCGTCGAGCTGGCTGGGCTCCAGCGCCGAGAAGCCTCCTCGTCCCCATTGTGCTTTATGGACCGGCAAGGGTCGCACCCCTCCAAATCCTACCCGAAGCTGACGGCTCCGGAAAAATGCATGGCTTGATCACCCTCTGGAGGGTGCTGACGTCACCGCACTGCGTCTGCTGAGGAGAGGAACGAGGCCCGGACGTTGTCCGCGCTGTCCGCTGCATTAATGTGAGGCACACATGACTGCTCATCTCCCACTCGAGTAATGTCCCCATGATCGGTCCTGGCAGACTCTAATCGTGCTACTCGCTGGCGCTAAAAGGTAATCCAGTCAGTATGTCATGCTCCTCTTCATCTTGCCGACCTTGCTGGCTGATATGGCATCTCGATGGAGGAAACCAATACTCGGCGACGTGAGCGAGATGCAGAGCGATAGCGTGAGGGGCATCCAAGCGGACGACCGTATGGATGATCACCGGCGCAGTGCTCGCACTCCTGCCCCATTGGCATCAGATTGGCGAAAATTCCCTGTGCGCACTGTCTCGGCACGCGGCAGCAGTCAGGCGAGAAGGAGGCCAGGGGCGATGTTACAACCGCGGCAAACCGGGAACTACCATTGTTACAAAACGCCCATCTCGGAGAGATATGTTTCATGAGGTCGGCTGGGACCTAAGAGGAAAATATATCCCGGATCGGGCCGTTCATTGCAGCCGTGAGCTGGGTGCACACATGGCCAACGTATGGCAGGTGTTGCTGGGGCTAGGACTGGAAACACGCCTGCCACCAGGCCCGTTCATTGCAAAGGTGGACCGGGCACTGCAATGCGACAAAACGCCTGCTGGACATGTCCATCAGTTGTAACACACGCACAGGTGCGCGGAACGCAGGCGTTGCCCGGATCCTTCCAGCAGTAGGTACCACGTAAACACACGCGGACCCGGGGACGTAGCTAAGTGGGAAGGCAAAGGAATGCCCCACTTTGGCCACTTTGAGTTGAATTTTGACGTTTGTTTACGCACTAAAAATAAAAAAGAAACAAGGCGGCGCAAACCAGAGAAGTTTTCAGTTTTGAGGAGGGTCACGTTTGTCCTGGTCTCCTCCTTGGCAAAATCCTGGCCATGCCCTTGCGCACACTGCTGCGGCCCGTTCCGCGCCTGCGCCCCTGCCTCCCGGACCGGCTGCACCAACGTCGGCGATGCGTCACCGCTGCCGGTGCACGGTGGCGGCGGGTGGTGACTCGTGGGCCAATATGTGACCGCCGGCCGCGCCGCGGCGCCGCTTGGAGAGCGCGACAGCTCGGCGCTCCAGCTGGGTTCTCCGGCAGCCGCTGGCCACCGGAAAATGCGGCGGCTCTACCCCGAGACTGTTGCGCCTCACTGCTGGTCGTCGAGATCCCCTGCGGATTGGGTCATCGTGGAGGGGAGGCTGATGTTCGCCACGTGGTCTCGCGTGGGCGGGGTCGGATGTTCGAGGTCGCACATGTTGTGTGGCGTGATGTGGTGTGATGTGATATGCGCAGTGTGTGATGATGAATGATGTGTAATGTGATGCTGCGGAGAGCGGTCAGTGCGGCCTTTCAGATCTTTGTCTGTTCGAGAAGCGTTCCGGGATTAAAGAGTCCTCTGTTTTTCTTTAGTATCAGACGAGCAAAAGACGTCAACCCTTTGACGTCGAAGGACTGCCGGTAGACTGCCATCTCGCGCACCTTACTTTAATAAAGCCTACCAGGTTCTGGATTTTAGGCTAACTGTTCATGTTCCGAAGACATCTTCACCCCAATTAGGACAGGTTTTAGATATATACTTACAAAACGAAGTGGCCGGACACGGCACCGGCTTTCGAGTAGGGTTTGTAACGCATAGAAATAACCGTTTTTCTGACTGTTCATTTTGGCTCGGACCGAGCCTGATCATGAATAAAATACTTCAGCCCTGACCTTTTGCCGCCTCCGCGACCGAATTTACCGGGTCGGTGGCACAGTTTCTCGCCTGAAGTCTCTAGAGGGCGTCTGCCCAGTCCACCCAGCGTCGTGGAGGCCAGTACATAAAGCGTCGTTTCCGCGCTGGAACGTCCTGCTCCGGCGTGGCGTACGCCTTCCCCGCTCTGACCGCCGGTGCTCTGCCTGCCGGCCAGTGGTCTGGACTCTCTGACCGCCGGTGCTCTGCCTGCCGGCCAGTGGTCTGGACTCTCTGACCGCCGGTGCTCTGCCTGCCGGCCAGTGGTCTGGACTCTCTGACCGCCGGTGCTCTGCCTGCCGGCCAGTGGTCTGGACTCTCGGAGCGTTTGAGGTCGCCGCCGCCGCTGACGCTGCTGGCGCCCGTCGACGCCACCCTGGACGACATCAGCCAGCTGGACACGACGGCGAAGGCCAACAGCTTCGTCCGCATCCACGTGCTGGAGGGTGAGTGCGCTGCTCTGTTCCTCGGCGTCGCCGCCTGGTTCCGGACGGCGGGCTCAGCCCAGCTCACGAGCCTGGGCTGCAGACACTGTGCTCACATGTCGGACTCCAGGCAGCTCACGAGCCTGGAGTGCGGACAATGTGCCCACGTGTCGGAGTTCAAGCGCGGGTAGGGTTTTCTGTACTTTTGTGTGTGCTTCGGCGCCTGGTCGGGCACCCACAAAGATTTCAGTTGAACGTGTCGTCACGTGAGGTGGGTACCAACGACCATGAGAGCTGGGCACCAACATTAGTTTGGAGTCTCATGACAATCAATCAGCGGGCATTGCCCCGTCCACCCGTTTTACAAGGCTTCATTTCTGCGCCCACGGCACAAGTTTGCCACTGTGCTCACGGGTTCTGGGGCAGTCGCATTGGTATGGGCGGTGTGAAACGGAAGAACTAGAATGGGCGTCGCAGTCTGTGTGGAATTGCGCTTCAGGCCCATGGATGTTACTCAAGAAGAAGCACCTTACAGAGGTTCATGCACTCGCCAACTTTTGAACGCTGCTCACGCTTTGACAGTTGCTGGGTGTCTCACCCAGCAGCTGTCGTATGTAGCACGACGTACGCTCTCATGTCTAAGATTTCGCTGAAAATTGCCACCTTGGGTTATCTGGTGCGTGGAATCTGCATGGCGCAATATCAGCTCTCTCTGACCTATAGGTCACGAGATATCCCCCGAGGCGTTTTTAAAAGTTGACGTAACGCCGGTATGTTCTGAGCACTGTAACAACGAGAAAAATGCACAAAATATGATCAGCTTATACATTTTCGAGATCATGAAGAATCATGCAGTACAAATGCAGGCAGGAAATTCACCTAGGTCAACTTGGAAAAATGACTTTGTGACCTAGGTCATAGGTCGCCGTGCCGCCTTTGGATGATTTGCGTTCCACTTTTGTCGCAGATAATGCCATTGGTATGTCGTCTTTCCATAACAAAAGTAATATCGGAGGGCACGGGTGTGAAATGACTACTTCGTGGCTCAAATATCGCTCTTTTCACTCATTTTGGTAACCGGACGTCACCGAAGAGATAGGTCACCGAAGTGAGTTCACCACGCCATCTAAGATTTCGCTCAAAATTAGTGCATGGGGTTGTTCTGGGTCCTGATGTCGATTCTTATGTTTAAAACTCCTGGGGGCAAGAACTCACGAGGTGCAAGTCATCGAAAATGTGAGGTCAAGGCCAACGACCAACTATATAGGCACCCACACACACGTGCTCTCATACATATCTCTATGATCAAATAGGTGGTAAAGACAGAACTATATCTCATTAGAACGAGAAAGAGCCAAGGATTGTGTTTTCGTAAAAGTTTAACTTCTTAGGTCAAATTTTAATTTTTTCACTTCATGAACTGTTTTTGAGGTCGAGGCCAGTATTATTTGTCCGTTTCCGTTTCGTTTAAATTTACACTGAGATAGTTTGCATGGTTGGTATCATACTAAAAAAAACCTTTTGTAATAGGAACTCGGGGGGCAAGGGGGTCGTGAGTCTTTACCTGACTTGATTCGTATGCTTACAAACCTCGATTTTTTCCAAGATATAAGAAATATGGATATCATTTGAAAACACTTCTCATGCGGAAGGAAAGTAAATGAAATCAATATTTGTTTTTCATTTTGCCTTCATATGTTTCACCCCGTGCCAGCGTACGGTATTTCGACGACCTCGATAGTACGTGTGTGAAAAGCCGGAGCTGTGAATTCGGATAGGTTTTGGCACTCAGATATTTGAATGGGCACATTCAAATTCGAATTTCTCGAAGTTTGTGCTGTTTTCTCCCGAAAGGTACGATCGGAACAAGATGTAAAAACCAGGCCGCTTCACAATTGCATGGACAAGTTACAAAACTGCAAGCCTGCGGCCGGCGCCGAGCACCTGGTTTACGGCGGACGGTGGCCGGGCGCTGCGGAGGCAGGGGAGGGGTATGCCGTCACGGCTGAGGGTTTTGTTTGTAACTCTGGTTACATGATTGGCAGTCATGCCGCTGTATGTAACCAGAGTTACAAACCATCAAGCCAGTATGATACGGCGCTTCGGAATGATAAGTTTCATAAGAAGAGATAAATATGGGAAAGCATCCACCCAGCTGCAAATACCATTGGTAAGAATACATCCTCTTGTTTCTCGCCACCGCACCGTGTCCATGGACAATATTGGAACAAGGACTAGGTTCCGCTTGGCCTTCGGTATTGCTTCTAACCATTCCGGCACATGCATTTCTATCATCGGCAGCAAAGCGTGATTTTTGTGAACGGCTTTCGTGCAAGTTTTTGCTTCTCTTCAAAGAGAGCAACAGCTAAATAGAATGTATTCAAAATTATCCACATCTTCATAATGATAATTTCAAATTTCTAGCCACCAGGATAGTATCCGAGGGACTCCCGATGCCGGGGCATCTCGCTTTAATTTCGGCCTAGTATATGTCCGTGATTAGGGAAAATTAGCATCCGTGCAAACGCCTATTATACGCACAATGCTAATCAATGTATTAAAATACCTGCTGTTTTCCTGTATT
This sequence comes from Capitulum mitella, assembly GCA_030062745.1. Taxonomy (NCBI): domain Eukaryota; kingdom Metazoa; phylum Arthropoda; class Thecostraca; order Pollicipedomorpha; family Pollicipedidae; genus Capitulum; species Capitulum mitella. The sequence continues at coordinate 2,059,460 of CP099850.1, read as the reverse complement.
GGTCTCATTACACTAACATGAGAGATAATATGTTTCTCTCGCCGACTGATGCCGACCAGGCGTCCCCGCTCGTCGTTGCCAGACGTGGAACAAATACCAGATTAGGCTCGAAGCTCCCCATCTCCTCACCAGATATGATGAGCAAATCAATCCCACAGTAGAGAGACGCCTGAGCATGCCTTATCAGTGCCACTCTCGACATTGCTCTCATCCGTAATGATGTACAGAACCGAAATCACGCCGGGCAATGCCCCGATTAGCATTTCGTTTGGTTATGTATGCTTTGGCTCATATTTTTCTTTAGACTGTGCATGAAAATGCACAAGAGTATTCGAATGCTCCTCGACACTGAAATATTCGGTGGATATTCGGATGAAAAGTAGCCAACCGAATTTTCGTCGAATGTTTGAATTTTGAAATAAGAATCTGAACATTTGCCGAATCCGAATATTCATCCGAATCCAAGTTCTCAGCTCTAGTAAGAACCTCACCTGGCGACTGACCCCCTACGGCGAAACGAAAAAAAAACATTCCTGTTGCTCGTTATGAGAGAAAGCCAATGGCATCCGTTTTTGAGGTTTTAAATAAACTGGTGACCTCCCAGGTCATGTCAGTGACACGAAACTGGTGGAATTTGCGAGGCGTTTTGTATTGGGGGCCACAGAACAAAACAATTTACACTTAGATGGACCGGAAAAGAGGCGTAAGACTCAATGATGCATTACAAATCTAATCGCATCTTTCAAAATTACTTCCTGCCAATGAAGAAGGTCAGGTCAGGTCAAATCCTGTGACGGCCTGGAACAGCGTAGAATTTAAAGCCCTCTTGCAGTTTTGAAATGAACATGAATGGGTTGGAATGGTTTAAAATGAATGCCAAATTTGAAATCAACGTCTAAAAATACCACATTACATCTTAGGTCAAACAGGTCATCCTAGGTCATTCGGCGTCATTGACCTCGGACAACCTCAAAAAGGTCACGAACTCGATGGAACCCATTGTTGTGGTTTGTTTACCCTGACTGCCTTTTAAGTGTCATCTGCTTTCGCAAATCTGTGATTTCCCGACATTTCGGACAAAACTGGCCTTGCACAGGCCCAGAAATGACGTCATAAGTCACTGACTTGACCTGACCCGGACTTGATCTGCTCCAAAATGTCCAGAACAAATGCCCGCAACGCCAGTGCATGTTTTGGTGCGCTTCCCAGCCCCGTTTTTCTGACGTCTCAGAAAAATTCGATGGGTGCATCACCTTCCTCCTTCACTGGCGAAGGTTAACAAAGATAACCATCCCCAAGTCAATGTGAATTCCGTAGATACTCTCAGAAGTCGCACCACTGTTCATGTAGCGCTCTGTATCAACATTTGGCATAATTTGTTATTGCCTGTTCCTGATAGGTACGTATAAGGTATGCCATCGGTGTGGAAATATGAGTAAGAGGCAATTAAACAATTTTTATGATGCAAAAGTAATGTTATGAATGTATTCAAATGATAATCATATTGTTTATATTTTGGAAGAAATCAAAGTTCGTTCGCATGCGGTCCAAATCAGATCGTGACACATGACTATCGTTTACCACGTTTTGCCAAGGAGTTCCCATTTCAAAATAAAATTTTGTCAGTGTGTTATCATCAGTGTCGCCCTTTTTTGTGCGAATTTAAATGAATTAAAAAGAAGCAAAATGTGTTTCACTGTGACTCCATAAATAGGCCATCGCATCAAATTCCCAAACCTGGACTGAGAGCATCAGGTTTTACGGAAACACATTCCTTGGTTCTTTCTCTTTCTAATGATATGGAGTTTTGTCTTGGTATCAGTTCTTGATCACGGGCCCATAATGGCATACGTAGCTGGTCGTCGGCCTTGACCTCATATTTTCATTGAATTGAATCTCGTGACATCCTGACCTCTTGGCTTTGTAAATTCCCAAATCGAAGTAAAGGCACAGAATAACCCCGTGTAACAATTATTTTGAGCGGAACCCGATGTTGTGTGATCTCTCTTCTTACCTTGGTGATTTGTCGCGAAATTACCCCTAAATGAGACGTTTGTTTACCAACTTCCATGCCACGCCAATCCATCCATTATCGCTCAAATATTGCCCGAGGAGTTTTTAGGGCTTCACGCAACATTTTGGTGGCGTCCGAAAGGCAAAACGAGGGAAGAGGGTGACGTTCTGAACGATCGGAAAGTCTGTTGAACACTCGTATTCCCGGATATTTTTTTTTTTCTTGCCGAAAAACAACATACCAGGCGATTATTTGAGGTACAAAAATGTAAGAACGGGAATTTCGCAAAGGTGCTCACGTGCGGTGACCGAGGTCACAAGGTAACGTTTTTTCCAAACTGACCCAGGTGCATTTGGCTTTCTTAGTCATATTGCATGAGCCTCAACAATCTGCAAAATATATAAGTTGGCAATACTTTACCATCTTTTTGGTGTTACGGCGCTCAGAACACACCAATGTTACGTCCAGGTGTAAAAACGGCTCCGAGCATGCCTCGTGACAGGCAGACCACAAAAGCTGATGCCGTGCCAGATGGATTTCGCGCACCACATAAACAATGGTACCACTTTTTTCTGAGATTTGAGAAATGAGAATGTTGAATCGTCCTGTTGGTGCTGCGCTGGGCGGGAGACCACACCAGCTCTAGAAAGACTTCAGGTACAACAGTTCTCAGAAAAAAACTTTAGAGTGTGTAGAAATCTAGAAAAATTGAAATTTTACTGTTTTCAGATACTGCGACTTCGGAGACATCGAGTGAACTTTGCTACACCTAATGGTTATTTCAATCCTGCAGAATATCACATCTTTGCTCAGCTAAGATTTGTCGCGGAATGGAATGGTTATGAATGGCTGACAGATTCCAATGGCGCATTTCACGGTTTTTTTACTTCCGATGTAAAAAGCATTGGTGCTAAGAGGTATTTCTCATGAGCTCAGCCATTGCAACTTAAGGAATTGAGCATATTTAATGGCGACATTTCATTTTGCGCGAAATCCACGTGAAATTATCTTTGCGTCACAGAGTGATGCGAAGATACAGATATTCTTGCACTGTCCACTCAATCGAAAATCAACCTCTAATAGGGAAATAATGTCCGTTTTGCAGTCTCAGTCAAGGTCCAAAGCTAAGCGCCGCATTCCATGTAAACGCCATTTTGCTCTTAGTTCGTTGGCGTTATCTTTTTTGTTCGAATGTACTGAGTTTAATTAAGAAAAAATTAAATTAATGAAAATAAAAATTAATAAAAAGAATAATTCATTAAAAAGGTCGCTTCCCAACTTCCTTCTGAAGTGAAAAAACCTGCTGAACTCAACGAGCCTTGCTAACAAGTTTTGCATGATGCATCGACCAACGTCTGTTTGCGACCTGTGCCGTCGGCTCGGCAGGGGCTCTGTGCTGCGGGGCTCTGCGTCCCTACCTGACGCCCTACCGGCGGCTGGACGGCGGCGTCGTGCTTGCGGCCGGCTCCGCTGGCGGCGCCACCTTCGCGCCGGTGGGCACGTTCGCGGCGGCCGCGGTGGCCAGCCGGAGTTGCGACGCGCTCGCGACCAACGGCGTGCTGCACCGTCTGAAGCGGCCGCTGGAGGGGCCCGGCGCCGACACGGACCCGCTGTCGGCCGACTCGGCGCTCCAGCCGCACCTCTACCTGCCCACTTTTTGAGCGGCGCGGCAGGAACACGGCCGAGGCGCGTGGCGCGGCGCGTGACTGTCGTGTCGCGGCGCGTGGCTGTCGTCTCGCGGCGCGTGGCTGTCGTCTCGCGGTGCGTGACAGGTGATTTTAACTTACGTAACTGGCCAGCGGATGCATCACTTCCCGTGGCTGGCAGCTATGCAGTGGCGTTGACGTACCACGTCCAGCTTCAGCTACGTCCTACTGATGCGTTCAACGATGAATAGATTGTAAGACAGTCATCCTTGAAATACAGGCGAGGATGCATAAATGGAATAGAAAAGCGTCATGTAATTACAATAATCCGCCATACACAACAAGACCTAATATAATATACTACCCAATTACAATTGCTGTTGTCACACGTAGTGCTTTGGATGCCAAATCGATACGCAGGCTTGTGAGCGCTGTTCTCCACGGCCTGAGCCAGTGTCGAGGACGGACTGCTGGGACGGCTTGAGTGACAGCAGATCGGATCCGGTTTGCTGCTGGCGGCGTGGTCAGCCTTCCCGCCGGGCGTGGCTAGGGCTGAACTGATCTGCCGCAGCTGGACAGAACACGCAGAGCCGAGCCAGACAGCCCGGTGAGGTGCGACTCCGTCCTTACAGTACGCTTCTTCCGTCGCAAAAGGGATTTCCTGGTACAATTACAATGGGAGTGTACGTGCTTGTTCCGAAAAGTCTCGGGGCTCGTCAGGAGCATTTTCTTTTGCAGCGAGCAACGCCGGGTCCAGTAAGTGGAAAGGTCAATTAATTAGAGCGACGATGGTCATTCGAAGCAAAGCCGCGATCTACAAACGAACGACGTAGAACGGAGAGACGCCTGAGGCTGTAACTGGGAGTTCCCCGCACCTGCGCCAGCTTCTGGGGGTCAGGCTGCGGTAGTTTTTTTCAGACACACTCCAGGTGTTTTGAGTAGGTGGGTAATGTATAGCGATCATGAGGTGCGCATTAACCACACCACGTGTTCAGACAGATCAGACCACATGGGGCTCGGAGTTGAGCCGAGTAGCTTTATCATGGTTTTAAAGATACTTAATCGGCGCAAAAAATTACAGACGTGCATGCAGGTGGCCATGATCTGTTTTCGAAACTGATGATGTTATGACGGCTCTCTAATGCCTACTGTGCAAATGTGCCCTGAAACTCGCTTATCTCAGCTTAGAAATGGCCTGCAACAAAGGGCCCGGCACGAGGGCCGGTGCAGGGTAACGCGTCCAGAACGTGATTCAGAGTTCGATATGCGATATTCAGCAGAAAACCCATTGTGCAATTAGTTTATTACCCTTACAACCCAAGGGACATTTTTCAAAAGCCCTCAGTGGGTCCACTTGGCGCAAGGATGTTGGTACAGGAGAAGCCCTAGCAATCGTAACTAACCGTCATCAGAACTGAAAACCCTGCGGATTTCGACCGCTTTGTTTCCAAACTCCTGAAATTCCGTTCCTATTTATGGGTAAAACAATACAAAGACTTCGGACCATAAGGGATACGGAACCTCTTTAATGCGCCTACGGGTGGATCTATGTAGCATGTTTTTAGTCATGTGGATAGCCACGCTTAAATGTATACCTGATTGCTTTGTACATATGTGTAAGGGCCGTTTTGGGTTATGAAAGAGTCCAGTATTGTTTTTGGGGTCATAAACCGCCTTGCTTTTGTGGTTGCACAGGCCATGTCTGGGGTTATACAAAGCAGGTTATGGGGGTGCACGCGCACACAAAACAAGATTTTAAGTTACACCCCTGCTTGCAACGAAGGGGCGTCATCTCGACCACCCAGCCAGTTAATGAAAATATCCGGTGGATAAATGAAGAATGTAGAGTCCAGTTGTCCCGCCGGGTTTTCTGACTTGGTCTTACGTCTGGCGCACCTCTAGTTTATGCCGGATGGATATTCAGTGAACGGGCACCGGAAAGAAGCCTGTGCCTCCCTCGAGTGCTTCAGAGCTTACGTCTTGTGCGCAGCGCTCTCAGCGCTCGCACCAAACTATGCGAGTCGATAGCTGGAAGCTCGATAGCTTCAAGCAGTAATGCAGCCTCGCATGCTTGCACTTACATGGCTCGTGCCGGAAACGATGCTGAGGCGCGGCAGACAACGTACAGGGTCCGACTCGCGTTCCTGAGAGCAGATAAAAGAGGGCGTCAGATTACCGCAAATCGCGAAATCAGAGTGTAGCAAAGCATTACGCGCAGCAAGGATTACGCGCTGGGCCCGCCCTTCCGCGCGGGCCCAGCGCGTAATCCAAGGCAGGGTCAAAAGCCCATACTCAGACCGTGATGAAGAGAAGCAATGTTTTACAGCGCTGAAAAGCAGTGTTAAACGGAACCCTAGCGACAGTCAACTGTGTGCCGCTCCCAGCAGACTTTGCGCCAGTCCCAACAGACTCTTCCAGCCAGTCTCAGTAGACTCACGTTGTCATCATAATCACGGTGCAGTAGATTTTTAAAAACGGGTTAAATGTTAGGCGTTTACGGGCGTGATCCGCTACCGTTGTCCTATCTCGTATGCATATACATGCATCTCCTGGCATTTTGTGGATGATGTGGATGACCTGTTATCAAAAATGTCATGCATCGACGTAGTGGTTTTACTGTCTTCGGCGTTATCGTCATCGTGCCAAATATTGATTTTTTATGCACATCAGCATGCCCTAAGTAAGATGTGCAGCACAGCATGACGAAGTTTTTCTCTTTTCAATACAAACCCGGCTTCTTATACATGTACTTAAACATAATGGACACACAAATGCGTGATATACGAACGAAAACCTCTGCCGGTCAGAAACCAAACAAAGTATGGTTAATGCAAAACTCTTCATTTTTACATGGATCTTTGCGTGCTATGAAATCTTTACTAGAAACCAATCCTTCGGTATTGCCGACACGTTTCATTTGTGCTCGAAATCCAGCCAGGATATACAATCTCCATTTAACTTTTTACAGCAAATACATTCTATCTCTCGTAATAAGGTTCGCAACGTTCAGTAGAAGCACAATAAAAGTAGGGGATACACATAAGCGGAACAGTAAAAACCTCCGTCCGTTGGATCCTACCGAAGAGCACAGATTAATAAGACGAAACGAAAAACAGGCCTTGATCGAACCGTCGCAGAAAATCTATTGTAGCGAGGGTGAATGAGTGGTGGAAAAGCTGAAACGAGATCGCGCAGAAATAACCCGCACTGCAGGTGCGCCGCGCGCCGGTCCGTTTTAACGAAGACATCGTGACGTCACGACTCTTCCGTCAAAGTGATAATTCAAAATCAAAGACTTATTCACTCCCGAGCAGTTGCCAGAACATTCCAGATAAAGGACGGCGTCAGGAGCCGGATACAGCGACGCTCATAAGCTTCATTTCCAAAATTGGCTACTGCACACTTCGGCAATTAATCGGAATCTTCACCGGCTGTTCGCCGTCATTGGCCAGGAGCGGCGGCGCTCGGCCGATGTCAGATAGGTTATAATAGGTATTAATTTAATATAATATAATAGGTATTAATTATTAATATTAATAGGTCCCTCTGGCAGCTGAAGGCCGGCCACTACCGTCGGCCGCTGATGGACCCGGAACAGCCGACGCCGCGGCGCCGGGCAGGACAGCGGCCTCGCTGTTGGACCTAACACCGCCCACCCGGCGCACGGCACCGGCGCCGGCGGCGGGAACACAGGCGTTGCGAGCCGGCCGCCCGCTGAGGCAGGCCACCGCGACGCCGGATCCAGCGACTGCCGACCGATACCCTCTCAGGGGCGTTTGCAGTTCCCTGACCTGTTCCGGAGATGTCACGCACACTGGGTGCGAGTGCAGGTAACGTTTATAGGCCGGCGCGCCGTTTTCGTAAAGACGTTCGAAATGAGCTTACCTTAATTTCGCGCAAGGGCTCGTTGAAAATCTCGCACTTGGATTGTGTTAACCAGTCGTTGATGAAGTACCCACCCCATATTTCACCGCCGTATACGTCAGCGTCCTCAGCTGTTCAAAAATACTGCCATTTCGAAAGAAGAGCCTATCGTGTTTTTTCTCGAAAACGATGCGTCGCAGCAAAGAGGATGGTTTCGTTTTATGAATACACAGTTGACACTTTCTATGATTTTCAATTCCCTTGCTTTGGTCTCTTGAAGCTGTCATTTGTGTTTCCAGTAAACTGTTACCATTGTTTTGCGTAAAGGCATTGAAATTAACCCAACCAATCTGGCAAAACTGGGTAAGAATAACCCAAAGCTTTGTACATAACTACCCTTATGTTCAAGATCCTGAATCCGCCACTGCTCCGAAATTGCTTGTAAACATGCCTTGAAACTAAATGAAAGCAAAAAGCTGTTATCAGAGTCGAAGTAAGTTCATGCATTGCTGTGTGTCAGACGAAGAAAATTGCTCCTCTCTTGCTCGCCTTAAGCTGCCAGTCACGTCTTTTTCTATTTTTCTGCATGCCAAAGTTTGCTTCGGATCAATGGCGTCCGTTTACTCCCCGTTTTGTTGAAATTGTTGTGGTAGACTGGCAGATCTCTGTGGGGTGAGAACCAAATAGCTCTCCCCCTCACCCCATGGATTTGAAGTGAAATCCACCGCATGAAAATATTGTTAATAAAGTACGTGAGCTATGAGCTCAAAGGACTTGCCTCTTCGGAAAAATTATTTTTGTACTGGTGATTTACGATCTCATCGAAGCCGGCCATCATATCTGAGATGAACTGTTGTCAGTTTCGCTTGATACACCGAGCTATCTCGTCAGCAGAGCCGGTTTCAATGTCACTAAACACCGAGTCGTGGGTGTCGACTGTCGACATTGTCCTCCATATTTGTGACCATCCCAGTCATATCTCCAGCCACACACGACGCCCTCCGGCGCCACTGCGTCTCCCTGCCACACCGCAAGCCCCGTTTTGGGTCCATCAGCGTGCTCGTGTGGAAAGAGGAGCGAGGCGTTCGACGTCTGCACCGGCCGGAGGTCAAGGTCAGACTGGCCGAATATTGGCTTATGACATCAGTATAGAAATGAACGAGGATTCACTTCAAACGACTCCAAAATGGCCTGACGTACCTCCCAGAAACGTCTCCTGGACCATGTAGGACGTTGAAATGGGAGTTTAATGTGCGAAAAACTGCGAGAAACCTCACTGCATTTCAGAGCCAGGGCACAACAGCACGCCTTCGGCGTCGCGGTAACACCTGGGGGAGGGAGGACGATCAACCCGAACATCTGGGGTGTGTCGAACTGTAGAATGAACAGACGCCTCTGGAGAACACATGATCGACAATCACTCTGCCACACAGCACACCGACACCAATACCGATTTCATAATCAAAACTTTGGCCGTCTTGAGGGACAACGTGGATCTCAAGTTTATTGATTTCATACACATTCGGAAACTCCGGCCTAGGGTTTTGCTTGGTTCACCTGAATTGAATCGATCATCTGTCGGATTCTCAGAGTCAGGAATCGATTCTTTTTCATATTCATGGCATATGTTTAACGTAAACTAATCTTGCTACGATCCAAACCCACATGGAATCCATTTTTCTTTATTTCGTTGCAATGTGCATATATGAAACATCTAGTTTGGCTGTTAGTTAAATGAGCAGAGCAGTACGAGTAATGCACTGCAAAGCTTATTTAAAAAAATCGACGTATTAAAAATATGGTGTTTTTTTCATGGGTATCTAAGTAGCATACCTGAATATGTTATGTGAAGACCGAGGAGCACAGCTCATGAGGTTTGAACAACAGTTTCACCTCAACTGTCAAGACAGTGAATAAATTCATGTCATGAAACGTATTCCAGGAACAACAATGTCCTGGATACACGAAATAATAATTTCAGTATGATATGCCCAACATATCAACAGCAATTACATTATTTCCTGTTATATACAAGTGGTATATGTGGGACTGGTATATATAACAGTGATTTGTGGTTTTATTCTCTAACTTATTGGCCAGTCAGTTCACGGCTGGTTGTTTAGACCAGTACGCAGTTCAATATGAATTTTTATATGCTGCAATTAAAAAAATCGGACATTGTTCTGATATAACAGCAATTTGGTAAATTCCTGAATTAATACATCGTCGATTCGAAGGGATTCAGCACCGTTCTGCTCCACCACCATTTAATGCAACAAATGCGTTTTGCATATCATTTGAGTATAAAACGGGGAAAGGCAAGGACAAGATACTGTCACGCGCAATTGCCGTGAGTGCTGTGTGTAACACTGCAACGCTTGCAACACGTAAGCCTCGAGGTCTTCTGATGGAGTCTGATCTCTCGAGCGCGCAGGCGTTGTCCGCTCGGCGCGCTGCTGACATTTTGGCCTCTGGCAACGGTCTGCAATATTCTGCAGCACGGGCTAAATCGATGAGCGAAGCCGTCGGCACGCGTCTCAGATCTCACCAGGTGCATTCTGGTGCCCGAACGGTACCGCGTGTGCCAGACGCAGCTGTGGCCGCTCCCATTTCCGTCTCGGAGGAGCTCTCGTTTTATTCCCCCGGGGAAGGTGCAGATGATTCTTAACCTGGCCGCCGACCGTGTAATGCGTTGGGCACGGACGATCCGTGCCCAACGCAAAAGTCCAACCCAAAAGTCCAAGCCGATAGTAATTCACTCTTCCGGAACTAATTCACCCAAACCATTCTGACGCTTCAAACCTCTTATGAAAAATCCGAGCAACCGTGAAGTACATGTTGCTGATACGCACTGGATAAATCCAAACAGAAAGTCCCTGGCTGACAATCGGTAACTCCGTACCGATTGCGGAACGGAATGGCCAAAATAACTAAGCCCGATCTTCTAGGTGCCGTAGCGACACTGATCACGACTAATGTACAGCATGAATAAACGAAATAATAAGTATAAAAAGAAACAATAAGAAGGCTGTAAGGAGTTCAACTTGATCCCAGAGCTCATCTTGAATGCACGGCTTCGTCACAGAATTGCTACGTGTTATATGTCACTGTAGGTGCCAAAAAAGACGTTGACACCGTCATACTACAAATTATTCGTCTAGCGGCAGACGGTTGTGACAGATCTCAGCCTACCTGATCTTTTTTCTACGGTCAGCCTCAATCATATGGAAACAATTCCACGTGTCAAAACCAGGGGTAAGAGTAACCACAACAGACAAATCTTTCTTTGGGTCCGACACACTAAGCTAGGACGGGAATACAAACCGATACGAACCATTTATTATATCCAAGTATATTATTGCACATATATATATATATATATATATATATATATATATATGTATATATATATATATGCAAATATGTGTGCAATGATATATATGCATATATATACATATATATATATATATATATAAGTAGATGTATTTTGTATGTTTGTATATGTATATGTATTTTGTATATGTATATGTATATATGTATATATATATATGCAAATATGTGTGCAATGATATATATGCATATATATACATATATACACACATATATATATATATATATATATATATATATATATAAGTAGATGTATTTTGTCTCCTCATTTTATTACGTCGCCTAAATGCAATTACCGAAGCAAATGAGAATTTACCCTTAAGCTGAAAATTAATTATCTGGTTCGATATTCCGTATATCATGTTTGCGGAAGGTCATGAGACTGCTGGCCTGTGCTAAGGGTTCTATACAAGTAATTTACCCTTGCTGTTGATACAGCAGAAAATTTCTGAACTCGGGTTTTATCTTCAAGTACATTATCTCAAGGAATAAGAGATTTCTTCCAGTTCGTTAAGGTCGGCACTTTTGTGCTTCTTTTTGCTGTTGACTGATCAAAGGTCTCTGACTACCGTTCTGCTTTTAGCAGATGTCAAAACTTTCATCAGTCCGGTCTAAAACCCATATGGAATCATTTAATCACGTTCCGCTGGCGACATCTAGCCCAAAATGATCTGAAAGTGCGGATATTTGACATCAAACATCGCTCCAGGATTTTTATCATTCAGCAGCTTTAACTCCTTTGTCGTCCGTGAGCTCAGTGGCATGTTCCGTGCGATATGCACAGCCGATATCTGACCTTGACACGGCTCAGATTATTCAGATGCTTCGCCGTGGTCGGTATTTGGTCTGCTCCGTTAAATTTACCTTGGGTTGCTTCACGACAATTAACTGACGCCTTCAGGTCAGTCTTGAAGCCGAGCCGACAGTTAGGCTGATTTCTGACTTTGTTCCGGCTCGGGTCGCTGAGATGTTTCACCGTGGCAAGATGCGGTCCGCGCACTTCTAATTGGCACGATAACTAACTGATGTCTTTAGGTCGGTCTTACAGCCCAGCTGATGGTTAGGCTGGTATTGGACTTTGATCCGGTTCATACTGTTCAGATACATCGTACCGTAGCATGATATGGCCGCACTGGTTTGATTATCTTTGACTGCGTCACGAAATTAATTAATGTATTCAGGTAGGTCTTAAAGCCCAGCCGACGATTAAGCTAATATTTGGCTTTGATCCGGTACAAATTTTTCGGATGCTTCTCCATTGCAAGATTTGGGTCCGCAAGCTTAGGTCCGCGGGTTAAATGTATTTTGGAGTGCACCACGATAATTAAGTTATGTATTTAGGTCCGTCTTGCCGAGCTGACGCATTGCCTGGCATTTGATTTTCATCCGGCTCATATTGTCCAGATTCTTTGCCGTGGCAAGATTTATGGTCCGCACTGGTTTTCGCAAAGCTGACTGATGCATTTCGGTCTGTCTTGACCCCAGGCCGACGGTTGGGGCCCTTGGTCCCCGGTCTGGTGTTTATTTCATGATCTATCCAGCGAACCGAATAGACGCTGTAAATTTGAGCAGAACTGGCATTAACTAAAACCGTAAGTGCGAAACGGTTGCAAAGGTTCGTCTTACGTAGTGTTGCAGTGGTAATAAATTACAGCAGATATCCTGTGGTTAGGGTTGACACTGGCGGATCCAAGGGGCCATCTTGGCCATTCCCCCCAGCCGCAGCTGGGGGGAATGGCCATGGTCGTTCCCCGGGCCATGGTCGTCCCCCAAACGACATAGGTATTTCTACTTAACCGAAATTTGAGGCTGCTAGAACTCCGATGTCTAACCTAATGAAGATAATGAGATAATGGTTATAGTTAGTCCATAGGTTAGAACTCTGAATCTAACCTATGACCATGGTCTTCCACCCCCTCCCACCCGGTCGATGACCCATCATTCATACACAGCCGCTGAAGTACACTCCGAGCCCGCGGACAGCGTCTGCCCTCCCCCCCCCCCCGGCCAACGACTCCGCTGACCTATCATCCAGACCCAGGAAACTCTGGTTGCCCCTAACCCCAAACGAAGCCGCTGGATCCGTCCCTGAGAGTTAAAGAAAAGTAAATTATGCAAAGTCAATCACCGCGGTCCGACAGAGATCGTTCATTCAGCGTCACAAACGAGGTTTAGTAACACGCTACACTCGTGCCTTTCGCGGATCGGTAACGGCCGCGCGGCGTGAATTTCACCGTGCAGCGAGGCGCGTGGCGGCTGACCGACGGTACCCCCGCGGCAGATGACGTCTCAGTCAGGGGTGCCGAGGGAATAGTCACAGGCTGGTCATGCGTGGTGATCGACCGGCTCAAGGCAAGTTCACGCGAGCAATTTGTCTGCCGCAGCGGCAGGACGGCCGCGTCTTGCAATAGCTGGCAGAGGTCGTCGCGTGTCTGGTTGCGTCACACATATGGCATACTTCGTCATTGCTGTTGCCCTGCCAACTCTGCGCGAGCACCGTTATTCAAAATCCCTAACCTCTAATCCGGCTACGGTCAACTGAAATCCTGCGTTTCGCCCGGTTCAGTAGGCTCGGCTGTGGTTGATCTATCGCACGACAGACCTTTCAGTCTAAGCGATCCCTGATCGACGTCAATGCCATGCTACGTCAGAAGACGTCATCAGTTGTCACTGCTCATCAGTCGCGAGACAGACGCGGTCATTCGAGCGGCAAAGCCGTGAGTGGCCGCGCGTTTTTGCCGCTCTTGTCAACAGGGCTTGACCACGGTGCCCGCGACGGCCATAATCGACTGATGACGTCATGAAGGGGACCCGAAAAGATGTTTACGTGCAGAGTGCTGATTAAGATCGGATGGGACTGAATGCGCGGCGCCGGGTTGCAACTGTATGTAGAACGAGGGCAAACTTGATTATCAGTACGGGACATGAGCGTCTCGGACGCAACATTATTTATTTATTTGTTTATTTTACGTTGTGGGTCCATCCTCGATGCATGACCAAAGCCAACAGGGCTTTTCTTGGGCCCGAAGTCATCACTTTGAGCTTACGAAAGACAACGGAGTTAAAGCTGCTGAATGGCGGAAACCCCGAAGCAATGTTTGATATCATCCTCCGCTTTTAGATCAATTTGGGCTAGATGTGACCTGCAGAACGTGATGAACTGGCTCCAGATGGGTCTTCGACCGGGGTGATGAAAGTTTTGGCTTCTTTGCAAGAGAGAGCGGTAGTCAGAGAGATATCCTTTTTGCAAAAGTTTTGGCTTGTAAACTGTTATTTTAGAAGTCAAAATAAAAAAGGAGTGCAAATGTGCCGACTATAGCAGACTGGAAGGTTTCTCTCATACCTTGTCCTCGAGATAATGTAACTGAAGATGGATGAAATCCTCGTTTCAAGAACTCGTCAGTACGGGTTACTTACTGGTATAGGGCCTTAAGCACATGCCTGAAGTCTGATGCCCCTCCTTTGACATGAGATACGGAACACCGAGCCAGATAATTAATTTTCAACTGAGAAGCCATTTAGCTCGGTGATTAAATTCGGGCCTCAAAATAAAACGCGGGGGCCGGATGAATCTGCTTAATGCGGCATCGGGCTAGTTTGCATCGATTTGTATTCCGTCCTGGGCCATAGTGTGGGACCTAGGGGAATTTGCTCTATTATCGTCAGTCTTATTTCTGGTTTTGACTTGAAGGATTGTTTTCGGATGATTTAGGTGGCTGTAAAAAATGAGGGCGGTTAAGGTCTGCCATCACTGTCTTTAAATGCATAGAAATCACGGCTATGATGCGATGTAGTCTGATCGTGTCAGCGGTTATATCGGCGCATACATTGACGTCTGGTTCATTACAACGTCTGTAGCGAGGCCGTCTAGTCAAGTTGAACTCTGTGACAAAGCTCGACGTTTTGCATTTTATTGACTTATTATTTCACTTATTTATGCTATACAAGAGGCGAGATCATTGTCGTTATGATACTTAACAGATCGGTTGGTGATTTTGGTCACTCCGTTCCGCATTTGGTATTCTGTGAGGCAGGGACTTACTATTCGGATTTTGGCTTCTCGTGTCGCCAATATTCACTTTACGGCTGGTCAGATTTCCTTTTAGCGGTTTTGCGTCAAAATGGTAACGACGAATAAGTTTCAAAATACTGAATTACTAACGGCTCGGACTATTGGACAACCGTTCCCGCACAAAGCATTGCCTGGACGGCGGCCAGGTTAAAAACTATCTTCACATTCCTAAGAGGAATCAGACGAGATCAACATTAACCGTAGATTCTCGGGGAAAGAACGCCAGGGATCGCTGCCCTGGCACCACGTACAGACGGCCGCACGACGCCCCTGGCGACGACCGCTGTCGTCATACAGCGGCTGCATCCTGCACTCGGGATACTTTTGTGAGCGGCCTGATCCCAGCAGCCGGTCGCTGCGGAACTCATCGAGCGGCTGGAGCCATCGTCGTATGGTTTCCCGCACCCAGCCTTGGTCATGAGCTGCAAGGCTGGAAGGCATGATGTCCGTGGCAAAACGGACATGATGTCCGTGGTATAACGGACATCATGCCCCCGGAGCAGTCCCGCCCCGGGGCGTGGGAAAGCGCTGTCGCTGGGAGCACCGGAGGTCGTCCGGGACGGAGTCCCCGCTACCGAAAAGTATTTAACACCTCCTCGGTGTTGAGCAAGACGATTCGGACGCTGCAGATCTACGTGGGGACGCAAAACCGACGCTGGCGGATGCAAGCCGCGGAAAGGTGGAACTGAATGCATTACATGGAACAGCTTCAATGGGGACCATTTATCTCATTAAACTCCGGATCTCACCGCATGGAAGGAGTGCTGATGGACAATGAGAGGTACGGGGCGGAAACATGAAAGCGGCGAGCATAACATCGAGGAAAGGGTTATGCGCTGTCGCCGGCCCATAATGGGAGGAGCTTGATATCTTGTTCAAGCAAATGGGTTGGGTGATTACACAAGAAAATGTGGGGTGGAGCGCGAGTCGCCTTGGCGTCGGCCTGGGGTCGGTAGACACCCATCATGATTATACGCTTGGTTCTGGCCGGGAGACGGGGTTCCGCCTACGGGCAAAGAAGTAATCGCCTGCGGAGAAGCGGGCCGGGGCGCCAGCTTGGCGAAGGAGTTCCGCCTGTGGGGGAGGGGATAATCACCTGAGAACAAGTGGGCTGGAACCACGTCAGTGGGAGGCGGGGATATTGCGACATCCGGCGGGGGCCCAGAACGCAGTCAGGATAGAGGGCACCTGCTCGCGAGGTGAATAAGGAAAAGAGTACCGCGGAAAGGTCAAGACCCACGCCGAGGAGCAAACGGTTCGGTACCGTCGGGGAGCGGTGACGGTCTGATGAAGCGACTTAACTGGGGCCGGGGCCAGTAACTGCGCTTTGATCAGGGGCGAGTCCCGATCATGCCGCTGTTGTCGGCGCCGAGCTGAGAGGTTTCGCCTCATGGTTTCACCAGAGCCAGGGACCATCCCCGAAAAGCGTCCCAGTTACCCCAAGGGCACGGGTAGGGAGCCGGGTAGGGGTGAAAACAGTTTAGGCGGTAGATCTATAGTCTGTCAGGCTGGATTTAATTCATAATTGATGATAATTTCGGGAGCATTGCCTCTCCTCCGGAGAATTTGTTGCTTTTGATAATCCCACACCGCTGCAGAGAAAATGGACCACTCAAGGGTTGTTAGATGACGAGAGACCGACAGCGACGCATGTAACGCAAAGATGACATGGGGGACAAGGACCCAGCGGTAATGGAGTGATGCTAAGGGGGCTGGCATTGACAGCGGGCCTCAGAAAGAAAGAAATTTGTACTCAGCAATGGGAGGGACCCAAGCCGCCTGAATATTACACCCACTCCGTCGGGAAGATCTGAACCGCTACTGCTTGGACATTCCAAATGAACGGACGTCTATGGAGGACGGAAGAACCCATCCGTCAATGCACTCTGCCACCCAGAATTTCCCCGCTCACCCCTCGTCGGATAAATCCTGTCCGTAACCGGGAGCCGTCTATATGACCGATAGCAACTGGCAAGTTTCAAACAAAAAAAGGAAATGGTTGTTGACGGCATGCGCTGGTCATCTGCAGACCGACGGTATACGACATTCCTAAGTGTCGGCGTGCTGAGCATGGCTCCTCTGAGCCGGAAGTGGCAGGGCAGGCGCGGTGCTGCCGGGGGACCGCAACGCACCTGGCAGAATCTGAAACGCGTCTCGGCGACCTCGCGCATCGGTTTGGCCCTTGTTGAATAATTAAAGAATGTTGCACAGTGCTGCGAGGGTCGATATACCAGCGACGGTCGGGCGGGGCGCCAAACAGACAGCACCGGCGTGCTCGCGAGGTCGAAATTCACCGGAGGACTTCCAAGTCCATTGTAAAAATCCTTCGATGTTTTACACTGCACATGGGGTGGCAATGCAGGTGCGGACAATGATCTCTTTCCTGGAAGCGTGGTGACCAAAAACGAGTGCAATGAGTGACGTGACAGAAACGCGCTACCTTTCTAGAAGGTGGTCGATGAAGTAAAAACATAACACAAATCGGCTTGGTGTACATCACGAAAAGGTCACAGCTCAATACGTTCAGTATCACGTGACTGAACGACAATTGAATCCCACCGGAATGATATATGGCCCCTGGAACGTGCAAAGCAGTCGGTGTCTGGCACATATACGTCGGAATGTCAGAATCGCTGCGGAACGTCGAGCTGTCCTGGTGTATTCTTCTTAGTTTGTCTGCTTATTACGAGCGGTGCCCAATTCCGAGTGAGTCGAACTTCGACTAGCGGAAAAAAATCAGACTGAGCCGTCGGCCCGCCTCAGCTTAGCCATAGCACTTTCTGGATGTTAATAACTATGCAGCTACTGAGCGCCGAGTCCTGAAGCTTGAACTGTACCTAGCCCATTTCTTAACTTTAGCGTAATTTCATTTCATTTGCTGAAATGTTTTTCTGTGGACGTTTTAACTCCGAATTGGAAAAAAGTATGTTTACAAGAAGTTTGACTATGATGAAGGCGAAATGAGTCGTTAAATTACGATGTTCACAGCGCTAGCCTTTTGGTGAAATCGGACGGAGACGGATTCGGAATAGTGCTGCGTTTTGAATCCAGGGACAGCTCACCACATTTTTACAAGATGATGACGTTATGTACTTATGATTCCTAATAAGGGTTTCTACACCTTTTCAGCGTTCTCCAATAGACGAGATCAGTACTTCAAAGATTCAACCACAACTGCACCATTATTTTACATCTCCATAGTCCAAAAATCGGGGAGCTTTTATGAAATTAGCTGGCTTAGACTTCGTACTTTCTCATAACGTGTTTTCCTACTGTTTTGTTTCTCTAGGCCCGTAATTCTTAGTTTCGCTTTATGAAACGGAGCCCTGGGTTAGTGGCGTGCTTGAAGCAGGGAAGAATCGCCAAAAAAGTACGTTCATGATGCTTGAAAGCTTCTGGTGTCTGATGAGCCAAATTTACAAAACGCAATGAACGTCCGGCAAGAACTGCCAAGTGCTCACATCAGCGCCGGCTAATCTCAACGGTGTACAGACATCTGCAAAATTCTGGTTGTTGGCAGGCCTGTTAGAACGGACAGCAACCGTTTAAAACCTGACCGGCGCTGCCACTCCTCGTCTTACCGGTGAGCACAGCTGCAAAAGGCCCGTCCTCCGTGAGCCTGTCTGCGGCCCCGTTGCCAGGACAACTGCGCGTGTCGCCGATTGCCGACGGAAGGTGCGGCTCCGAATGCGACGGCGACATTTTGCCATTATCTGCCTCGACGCACGCCTCCGAGCAGCGCCATCCCTTAGCGGCAGCGTTATTGATATGGAACTGAATACCCCGCGCACGCTCCATAGCAGATCGTTACGGTCACAGGTACAGGGGCAATGGCCTCCTGGGCTGTCCATGGCGCGTGGATGGCAGCCGAGCCCAATTAAAGCAATCTCAGCCGAGAAGCCGGGCGCCCCAGGTGCCTTAGTTGTCTGACCTCTTCCGCGAAAGACAAGCGCTTTGCACGAGACGAACGCTGAACATGACACCGCACCGCCAGCTCCAGCGTTCAGGTTTGGTAAACTGCCTCGGCGCCGGTGCCTGCTTTGGCGAGGTGTCGGGGCGGGCAGCCCAGATCGGCTGACTGCTGGCAAGCAGGAAGCCCGCCCTGCTCCGTTGCCGGGATATTACGGTTTCACGTGTCGGCGGCGCGGGCGGGGGCGGGATTGGCGGCGGCAGAGCCGGCCCTCGTCCCACACCCCGGCCGCCTCGGCTGTCGCGCTGTCTCGCGAGAGCATGAAGGAAGCAGTTTCACGCGGGACCGGCGAAGGATAGGCTGGGAGCCGGGCGAGGATTCCGGAATCTGGGCCGAGATTTCGGAATCCTCACCGAACAGAACAATTCCGGAACAGGAACTGTGAGCCGGGAGAGCGACGGCTCAAACGCTCATGACCAGGATAAAGCTGACGTTTTTTCGTCGAGAAATGGCTTGATAATGCTGGTGGAATGGGCGGGCTCAAACACAATTATAACATCGATGAAAAACTTTCGGATTTATATTATGCTCGTGTGCCACAGATCCGTGCGTAAGTCGTGCGTTTATACGGTTACTATATAGAGGCACAGGCTCCTCAATCGGTAAGTCGTGACATAAATGATAAGTCGGGGGAGAACATGGTACCTGACGGCCCAAATTTGCCCAGATTTAAGATCCAGCTCGTATATCTCAAAGCTATCTGCATGAAAATGAGGCGGCTGCATGACCTGCGTTGCGTTAGAAGGCTCTCCCAGTGATGTTTCTGATCTGAAATGTTTCTGAAGTTGGCGAGCAAAGGAAAATGCAGCAGCCACGTTACCCTCACTTAAGGCCCCTTGTCTTTGTAGGTAACCAAGTGTGACCTAAAGTAACCAATAGTATGGCATTAGATACAGAAAACAGGGTCATTCTCTGTGTTGGCTAGGATTCATGAACGAACTCGTTTATGGCAACATCTTGAGAGGCAGAGAGCCAAACGAATGAGTGGCGCCGCGGCATAAGGACTGAAAGTCTGCATCTGTTTAAGAAATGCCAATGCTCCCTAGACTTTTACGCAAAGTGGTATCATTGCCAAGAGAGGCACACCGGCCGACGGTTCCGTCAGCTATCTGAGAGATTCGGCCCCTTAATCTTCCGTGTTTTTAATCTGCGCCAGAACGTCGTTTACTTCCTTCTGAGACGAAAGGTTTCGAAAGCCCAAACCAGACTTCCGTAGTTGGACCAGGAACAAATAGCTTCCGAGCCTCAGACTCAGACTCAGACTCCTGAGAGTGCAAGTACTTCACTCGTTTGCGGCGATTACAATGACATATTGCTAGATGTCATGTATTGTATGTACGCATGATTCAGACAATGACAGCAGACAAATATTGCCGAAATCCAGGATGAATCAGCACACAAATGCCTTTCCTTGAAATACATGAGTGACATCTGCCTCAGCGGCATCAACATGGGCGCCTACGAGGCTCGCACTCGATTCCAAATGGATTCTTTTCAACCCGACATCGATCAGGAACTTCGCACTTCTGTCTCGAATGGTACTTTTTATTCTACCAATCCTACCATTAGCGATATCAATGCCTGAACCTCTCAGACATCGTTTTGTCACTTGCGTGTTGTTTTTGGGGACTATGTGAAACGTAACGCGACTCACGATTTCAGGATGAGCAGTTAGATAATTTTCACCACGTCACGTTGCTGTCCAGTTTGTTTTTGGTCAGCCAAACGACGCAAGCCAGAAACGTAACCTCACCTCGCCTGGACGGTTGCAAGAGGTCGGTTATGTATGCCTCGTGTAAATCAGCCAGTGCGACACCTCGCCGGAAGCAAAGGATGGATGGCAGTTATTCATCTCTCCAGCGCGGGGCGGGGCATTTCCAGAGACGGTTTCCCGGAATTCCAGAACTCGTACTAAGCCAGCCTGATTGGTTTCCTCTTCGTTATCACACTCTGTTCGTTTTCAGAGTAACATTAATGACTTTTTCTAGAGAACAGGAAAGGAAGACATAAACATGGGCTTGCCAAAACTCCTTTTTCTGTGATTATCCTTTGTTTCCACCTTTAATATACACATCATATGCTTTATCTCGATTCTTGGATAGGTTTAAGTAACAGCATACAAGGGCATATTAACCTTCGCCGGTAGAGGAAAGGTTTACCAGAGCCCTCTCCTTTACGGTTTCTGAAACTAACCAAAAAACGAGAACGTGCAGAGATTTGAAACTTGGGTTTCCTTTTTGTAAATTATTTCTCCATCTTTTGTCTGTGAAATGGGCACATTTGACTTCGAGTAATCTTTCACTGTATCAGCTAGACAAATCAGGCCTTCTGGTTACGCCTTATCTCTTTGGAGACACTTAAACGACTTGATTATCACAGTTTTCCGCCCAAAAATGTCAACAGGTGATTTGATCGCAGATTACCTCTGGTGACCTCAGTATTTACCTGACTGAACGTTTCGACAAGGTCATTCCAACGGCGTTTTTGTGTTTTCTGTGGGACTTACAGTTCCCGAGATGTTGGGGGAGGGGCTCCGATCAAGCCCGGACAGGTGAAGGTGGATCCACACTCCGGAACTCGGTCCGGCGTGGGTTAACGTGACTACATCCCACAAACTAGCTGCAAGTCATCCCGACATTTGGGTAAGTTCTGTACCGGGTTTCACGAGCTTTGGCGGCACGACATCCCTTGGCGATCAAGGCATTTTTCTGTCGTTCATTATCTCTAAGACATGCTGAGTTTATCCGGTCGATGTTCGCTTTACGGCAAGATGAAGGAAACGAAATATGGTAACAGCATCGCTTTAGAAGCCACAAATGACAGCTTTGCAAGGACTTTCCAGTTTGTGCTCGAAGCGCTCCTTTATGAAGTAAGAGTAAGAGTCCATGTCTTGCGTCATTGACCCGAGGCAGTGAGCAGATAGCAAGACAGGTAAGATACGTCTTGGCTTCCGAGCATTTGTGCGGGGAAGCCAGTGAGCCCCCCAGTCGCTCGGATTGCCCCCGATCCGCTCTCTCAACCAGTGTTCCGGGTGCGTGCTCCCGAGCCCATCTGATGCCCGTAATGCGGGGCTCTGGACGTGCCACGGCCCGCTAACTCCCACGTTTGACAGCGCTGATTAGAACGGCCTGGCGCATGGTCGGCCTGTCTCCGACAGTGGTGGACACGCTCGACTGGTGACGTCATGTCCTGTGACATCTGTCCGGAGTGTTTTGCTGAAGTGATTTTACTCAGCTGAACGTCTCTTGAAAGACGCCTACTCTACCAGTGCTGAGATATAATAACTAGTGCATTCTGATTTGCAGTCTGTGTTTTCTCATTGATACGTCAAGAAATCTTCCACTACGTGGGAACAGTTGCGCTAATTTATTTTCACGTTTTCACATGTTTTCATAAATCGGTGTATAAGGTGAGGGGGCTACATGCGATGTTTCATCAACAGTATCTTAATTGCGAAAACTACTCCGGAAAATAGGGAGCGCAGGGTTTCATGCCGAATACATGGTATTGCCTATTACGCTCAATACATGGTATTGCCTATTACGCTCAATACATGGTATTGCCTATTACGCTCAATGATTGCAGAGTTCAGAAGTGCAGGATTGCAAACCAGCTGCCGGATGTAGTTGAAGACGGCTTCTGGGAACTCTTTGGTGTATTTGAATGTTGTCCTGCGTGATATACCGGACTCGACAGCTCAACAAAACATCATAATGAGCGCGACATTGTATTGTAAAGCAGCCGACTACGCAACTTGATAAAATTCTTGAACAACCTGACACATGACACACGCTGCAGGAAATAAATTACATTTCAAACACTCGAGCACACTGACACCGCCGTTTTGATTTGCTGCAGACATGAAGCCAAGAAAGGTACGGACGCAGCGCCCACCACCAAAGTCGAAGGAAGATTCAACGTCAGGCGCTCGAAAATGACGGATTCACCGAAAATCAGAAACATCATTATCAGCGACTGATTGGCTGAAATGGTCCCGGAAATGTAAGCACGTCTCATGGCGAGCTACAGGACTATCTCCAGCAACTATACATCTGAGAAAGGGCTCGTTCATTGTAGGATGGTTTGTTGATATGGCCTCACAAAATCGGCACACCGAAGAAAACTGAAGATCAAAAGCCATGTTTACACTACCATTAACAAAAGCGCTTGAACCGGGAAAGATGTCCTTTAAAAGTTGCGCATTTCATCAAAAACTCCAAAAGTCGAAGTGGCAAATTGTTTGGCACGATGTTATCTGCTTGGCACGGTATCCTGCGTATTGGTAATCTATGGCTTGTCAGTTTCATTCGTCACGCATCTTAAGCTAAACGTATCGAATAAAAATATTTTCATAAGTCTTGAGCACGCGATCCTATTCCTATTTTGATATCCACTTGGATTCAAACAAGCCTTTCTATCAGGTACAGCATGCGGCGTCGCTTATAACAGCAATGCCTGCGGCATTTGTGTGTAGGTCTTCATTGGTATGTACACGATTCAAAAACGCCTCCAGTGCCACGAGTAAAACCAGTGTAACCATTCCCTCCCCACTGGCTTCAGGCACATCACGAGATCCTGTTGTTAGTCAACTGTTAGTCGTCCACTTCACACTTCACACTTTCGTTCGAGCAGCTTATCTACGAGAGGCACGTCAGTCATGCCAATCCGAAGTCGCACTCTTCTGGCACCGGCTTGTATCACATTTCCGCTCGCAGAGCACGACACATCACATGGGCGTCTGCCCCTCACCCACGGCCTGGCCGCCACTGCGGCCCGCGGGCCCATGTTTTGTCCTGCCACCTGTCGGTCGGCCACAGAAGCTGTACTTGCTCAGTCCCCCACCTCGATCATAGTGATGTGGTAGGCGCCGTCCGGGTCGGCTTGGCGAATCTCCAGCAGGAATGTGTCCTCATTACAGTAGTGTGCGATCATATCGTCGTCCATAGTCACTATCACTCTGAAACGTGCGAAAACGTTCGGTACAGGACATGCTTCTGTTCGTAGGACAGAAGCAAAAACGACCGGAAGTCACAGTACTTGGAAGCCCGTGTTCCGATGCAAGGCA
The DNA here is from genome assembly GCA_030062745.1 of Capitulum mitella. Taxonomy (NCBI): domain Eukaryota; kingdom Metazoa; phylum Arthropoda; class Thecostraca; order Pollicipedomorpha; family Pollicipedidae; genus Capitulum; species Capitulum mitella. Next base: position 2,035,439 of record CP099850.1, on the reverse strand, counting down.
GCATGACAAAGGAATGTCAACAACGGTTAAACGCCATACTTCAGGTTAACGGCTGATTTTGTGGCGAAATGTTAAAGAGGCAATCAGACCAATATGCCCTTGTGATGGCCAATGCCATTATTTTCTGACCCACTTTCAGCTGACACTCAGGGCAAATACCGAGCGACAAAATGACTCGAACCCGCTTTGCCAGACTAAGCAGACCAGCGCTCTTTCTCCTAAATTGCCAGTTACAAACGCTAACAAAACTCAGTGAATGAACTAATGATGTCGACCATAATTTGATGCAACATTAAAACCTTTCAAATAGGTGTTATCAATTACGGAAGACCATCGTGTTCCACCATGCAGCAGAGAACTGTGGAACATAGTCATGTGTTGCCAAAATACTGCGTACAGCGCATGCGCCGATAGTGCTGTCGTTCACCCAAAACGCTACGCCGTGGAGCCACGACTTATTCAATACTCTGAGAGGACTCTTCCCAGTGGGTTATCTAAACTAGACTTGATTTTCACCTCGGCAATCAACTTGCTTCCTATAAAGATCTGAAGTGGTTGAAGTTAGAGTGGATGTGTAAAGATGCGGTTTGGACGTTTGACTTACGATATCACTTTTAAAAGTTGGACAATCAAATGTTGCCCTCCCATCACCTTTGGCGCATGTCATCCGAACTCTGTGCGTTACAACGATTTGGATTCCTCATGCTGTGCTATATGAATGGGCCAGACCTTCATGAAGCAGAAAAATGAATACACATGCTTATTCCACCATGAAGGTAAGTGTAATGAAAGCTCTCGGTGCGAGGCATTTTTCTCAGTTGTAATTTCCCGGTTTAATGCTGTTGAAGTGGCATGCAAGTCGCCTAGCGTGGTAAAGACAAATGATAAAACATTCGGCAAAACAACGAAATTACACGTGAGTATTAAAGTGGCTTGTTATTTAATGCTTCCTGTTTAGTTCTGCAATTTGGACTAAATAAAGAATACGAATGACATTCACGGCGACAGTACACAGACATTCACAGATAATCAGTAGGTATTGTCGACAAACTACAGAGAAGCGATAGCGTAAGTTTTTAATGAAACAGCATGCGCTACATACCCTTTTTTGTTTTTCCGACAGAGGGTTTGGGCACATGAGGCATTGATTTTGTACTTGCTCTGAATCTGAAATGCACAGGCCGGCATGGGTCAGTCCAGGTTCCGTCTCAGGAGCTGTGCTTTCTGCTGCATTCTGCCGCAATTCGGCCATGCATTCTGACGACTGTCTGTAGACGGAAATGCCACGGAAGTCCAGCCCACTGCCTCACAGATCCGCTCAACCCCGCACTACAGCTATGGAGACGCAGTGAACTACCACCAATCGCCAGGACTCACGGATTGCAGAGAAATGAGCATGGATGCCGACTTGCTAATGAAACTCGAGAAAGGGCTGCGCTCTTGGCTGAGACGAGACTTCGCATTTCACATAATGGCGATCAGTTTTTCTTCTCCAGGTTTTTTTGTGTAAGAATAATTTGCCTGGTCTGATATTGGAATTGTAATCGCACAGTCAGGAAGAATTTTTTTTTTTTATAAAATAAGGGACGTTAACTCACAGCTGCCCATAGTTTGCAGAAGTTTTTTAGATCTATCGAACAATCATGTATGATGAAAATGTTGTCACAAATGGAGCCTTAGTCGGCAACAAAATAAGCAATACATCAGCATCCATTCTCTCATGGCAATGCAAGGGTGTGTCACGGCTGCTACGCTAAGTGTTGTCCTCAGAGACCTGTCGCCCAGTTACAAACTGTGCCCGTCGCGGCAAGGACACTGCCACGTGGCGCCATCTGGCGCTGCTCACCGCGTGCAGGAGGCCCAGCGTCGTAGGTGGCGCCACGTGCAGAGGCGTGTAGACCTCCTCCTGCTCCTGGCGGGCGTACAGCATGACCCGCTGGCTCAGCGGCGGCGTGAGGCGCGGCCGCTTGGCCGCCGGCACGAACATGCCGCTCTCGTCCCTGTGGTCCCTGAGGCGGGCACCGGTGTCAGAGGACGTACTTCGCCGCTGTCGCAGCGCGTACCGAGCCGGAGGGGCAACGTGGCTGAGGTGCTGCCCGAAATGCGGGACCTGCAGTGCGCTCGAGTTTGGAAGTTCACTACTGAAGTTTCAGCGCTCACGGTCAGTCGTATGAGTGAATCCTGCAGAGGAACATCAGCGGAGAGTACGACGCCTCGGCACGTAAACACAGGGAGTCGGCCAACCAAGCATCATTTCGTATCTGCAGCTCAGACGAGGACCCCTCAGCCAAACACGACATCGCCCGACAACAAAGCGCACCGGCGCGGCACACAGGCACGCCTCCACCGCCGCCGCCCGGCCACCGATCTCAGCTGGCGTGCCCGGCAGTTCAGACCACGTGACGTCACCACAGGAGGAGAGCTTGCCGGCGGCGGGGAGCCGAGCGCGCGGCGGCGCCGACGGGAGGGGGCGACTCACCCCTCCGCAAGCTCCCCCACCGGCGCCGTGAAGCTGTAGTGGGACTTGAGGGAGGCGGGACTGGCCGAGGGCTGTGGCGACGCGGCCACCTCCTCGTACCTGCGACCGCCCGGGCGCTCGTTAGTCACGTGACCGGTCGGGCGACGCCCCCACGGGGTCGAGCACGGGCATGCAAAGCGCAGTGGTCAGGCACGGAGTGGGGCAATGTACACGACTGGGATGGGCAGCGAGCGAAGAAGCTCACACATGCGGAGGTTGCTGCCGACGAACACTGACAGGCTCTCTGGCCCGAGTCGTGGGAATTCACGGACTTCGAAGCTTCGCGCAGAACTTAGACTGGCTTGCATTGGGTGATGACCGCGATAGCAAAACAAGTGCGATGTCTGACAAGATGTTGATGTAACAGTAAACGAATAAACATTAATGTGTAATTATGTGGATAAAATAGTACAAATATGAATATAAGTGAGTATATACATAAATGAAATCCGGGCTTGGTCATCGAGTACTTCAATAACAAAGGGTACTTCGAGTACTTCAATAACAAATACCTCGAATGGGTCATTAAAATAAAAACGAAAAAAGGTCATTTAACGTTTTTATCATCTGCATCTGCAGGAAGCTATTTCAGTTTATTATGGCTGTCGTGCTATTTCAGAACGGTGACATTCCGACACCAAAATGTCACTTTGTCCTAAAAGTACGATGGCACTGTTCCAAAATCAGCTGAAAATATTTCATAATGTCAAAATTTCGGCCATTTTCATAGCATCCGATCTTAACGTTGACCCGCAACGTTTCTGCAGGCGACGGACATCGAGGAAGCAAAAACATGCACGCTGAAGATATGCAATGCAACAAACGATGCAATCAGTAAAGCTTTATTGCACAGGTAATACAAGGGTGATGGAGTGCCTGAGCGATAGAGGACAGAAGAACGAGATCCAATACACGCAAGGACGAAGCTGCACAGGTTACTCACAAACTGTGATTTTCACCATCTTGCTGGGCGTAGTAGTTTTGCAGTTCGATGTTCCCAATCTGAAACACGTTAACATAGACATGCTGAGCTTGCAAGAATAAACGCAAATAAGAAACAACTGTGCAAACCATACACCTGCGAGTGACGCGGATTTTTCACTAAGCAAACCAGTTTTTAAGTCTATACATTACATAGATGTATACATACATACATACATGAATGTTAATATATATATATATAATATATCTATAAATTTATGAGCACTCAGGAGACAGACCATGACGAATGGAGCGGCGCTTGCGTGTTGCACGATTTACTGCCGACCTATTTACCACACTTTACGAGCAGCGTGCAGTACAGCATGCCGATGCCTCTCCACGCTATAACCAGCGAAGCAGTTCAGATTTAGCCAGCAGCATCTTCTCAGGCCCAGTGCAGCCAGCGCTGGACCAGTCCGACTTTCCTTCGCCGATCGGGGATCAGGGGACGCATCTGATGCGACCCGTGAGCGCGCGGCCAAGCGGGCTGCCGTGTATCGGATCTCAGCTCGACAGGCGGACAGAGGAGACACACCTTCTCAGCGTCGGCGCTGGGCTGGAACAGCTGCGCCGGCTTGGTCGTGTCGGCCATCGTGTAGAACTCGGTGCGCTCGCAGGCCGGGTGGTACATCTCCTCCATCTTCTTGCGGCCGGTGGCGGTCATGCGCCGTTTGGAGGCGCGTCTCTCTTCGTCGCGGGTCTTCCTCTCGGCACCCTGGCGGCGAAACCAGGCATCGCCGTCACGCCGGAGGCAGGGAGAAAACCGCACGCGTCACTGGCGGAGGTTACTGCACCGTGACAATGGCTGGGCCTTTGCACAGGAGTGGCTTCCTGATGGTTAATTCACCGGGTTATTGTTCTCTGAATTTCATTTCAGTGGAGGATGAAGGGGAGATCTAGAAATTCTGACGGCTTACGTTGGACCCATTTTGCCACGACGCTGGGAAAGATTTGTCGGCGGCGTGCAGTCAAAACATGCACGGAGCATCAATGCAGATGCGATGCATCGTTCCAGGAAAGCACTGCAGCAGTGCATCTTAATCAGCGCCTTAACCCTATTGCCGGAGGGCTAGACGGTATGGCCGATTCCCGGCAGGGGGGGCGGATTTGGCCCCCCCTGAGATCTCGAGAACTACTTATCCGATTTCATCGCAACAAACGGCAATCGATTTGCCGTGACGTGAACTACATTTTGACAAAAAGAAATTTTTAAAATTTTGAAATTTGTGGATACAGGGGGGCAAAAATGTCAAAATGGGGGGTACTTTTTGACTTCTTATAACTCCGTTGTTTATGGACCGATTTCGATGAAACTGGCATGAATCGAGAGATTATGGATAGGGTTTTTACCATGGGTATGCAAATTGAAATTCTGAGAAAATTCATGGGCGTTCACAGGGTTTCAAAAATAGGGGGATTAGTTTTCCAATAACGGAATGAACAAAAGAGGCCAAAACACTTTTTTAGCTTCTGCTAGTCATGTTATGCTAAAGAAGTACAAATCGCATTACAATGTTTGTATAATGTTAGCATAGGCGGTGCCAGGGACATAAAAAAGGGGGAACTGTCATGGTCACACGTTTCTCAGATCAACTTGTGACCTTTGACCTTAAATGACCTCCAGTGACCTTGGGGTCACGTGGAATGATGTCGTGTGCATTCAATATTATCTGTAAACGTTTTTAATCGATTAAATTCACTCTATTCCAAAAAAATCATTTTTTGGCTTTTGCGATATAGGGTACGTGCACTGACATTTTAGGTCATAGCTCCGTGACCTGACCTGATATCAAGCTGAAACTTGGTACACAAGTAGAGGGCATCTTTCTATGTCATATATATTTCGGGTTTGGTATTTGAAAAAACGGCGCCGAAATTATTGCGAAAAAACAAATTTTGACTTTTGACCTTGACCTGACCTTGTAAAGTGACCTCAGATAAACAAAATTACATATGCACATTGCCCAACTATTTAGCTATATATTCATATAAAGTTTTAAGTTCTATCTTAAAAACTCTGTTTTTGGCAGACATTTTCCTTTTACCCTCAACATGGCCAAAAATGACCTGAGGTGCCTCCCAAAAACGTTGCCTGGCTCCGCCCCTGAGCAAAATAGAATTTCGAAATTTTGTCACGGCGCGTAGAAGGAATGGCTAGGAAAAGTCACCAAGTTTCGTGAAGCTGCGTTAAAAAGCCTGGAATTGGCAAGCAAAAAACCCGAGGGGGGGCGGATTCCGCCCCCCCTGCCGGGAATAGGGTTAAGACCACACACAGGACGGAAAATTCGAACAGGTTGTCCGCGAAAGGGATCGCTCCGGGCGAGAGGGCGTCAACTTGGCACACCAAGCCCGCCGGAGATCTGGAGTATCATTCGGGCACAAGGTCGCTCGGTGCCGGCGCTGGCGGCAGCCGCAAATTAGCCAGCCGTAAAGCTGAATTGAAGGTCTGCAAACGGGCCGTCGTAGAGGCAACGATGGCGCACAAAGGCTCTCAGCCGTATACAAATGATGCCTGACGCTAATGAACTGGGCCCGAACGCGGCGGCCCGAACACAGAACGGCCGGAGAGGTGGTCTGAGCTCTGGCACGTGGGAACCGGCCCGGTCCGGTGCGGGCTCGGGGTCTAGCGCCCCGGCGCCCCGGTTAGAGCGTGATTTACTGGAGCTGCGGGCTAGACGCGGCACGGTCAGGGTCGTCGGGCTGTGGGCCGTTACACACGTGGAGCGGACGGGTGGGTCGACGGGGGAACGGTAAAGGGAAGTGATTATGGTGCAGGGTGATCAGAAGAACCGTTAGAGGTAAAGAGTGGGCGGGTGATGTGTGAGGGATGTAGAATGGGCGGATAGACCGCGGCCGGATGTCTCTGATCTAGCGAAATCTTCTTCAGAACATTAACTGGGAGCGTGGCTCAGGATTTGGACCTCGCCAAAATTCCAGTCACATCCGCGAATACCGCGAATACGCGAAGGGCGGTGGACTGAATAAATTGCGGTTGACTGAGAGACAGATGCCTCCAGGATCTTTGATAGCCGAGGCTGGGGTCGTCATGTGAAAACAGCAAAGGTCCTAGGTCAGTACAGCGGAGTTCAAAATCGACTGTCAACTTGGCGTGCGTCCGAAATTTATCGCAGGCTTAAACAGATGAAAAGGCTATACGCCAATCTGAGCTTACGACAATGAAAACGCAAATGCAAGATCATAAACTAACAAATACGGGCATAAATCACCATGCATGTTGCGGTGTCAGCATGGTTCTCATCCTGATGCGTTTCGGAGGGATGCTCTTCGCTACCTTGCGAAGTATTTCTTCCAATTTCCAACGAAGCCCGTCTTTTGCTTCCGGTTCATTGGTATGACAGATCGCCATCGGAACAGGCCAGAAGACAACGAAATTGTCCGCACTGCCTGTTCGAGGACTCACCTTATCGCAGAACGATTTGACCTGGCAATATGCACGCTGCAGCACGGGAGCATTCGGATCTCGGTAGTCGTCGTACGTGTCAATTTGCACGTGCAAAGGCAGACCCTGTCGAATGGACAAACCGTGGGGCGTTAGCGTTTCCATTTCCAGTCACGGCTGAAAATATGTGCGGATTTCTATTAAGCCACTGGCGTTCGATACGTTAAATGACACCGAGCTTTACTTGTCTAATGTATATATATATATATATATATATATATATATATATCCAAACTTTGTTAAAATATCTTTTCATATTGAGAAATTTTATAATCATTGGATTGCTGAAAGCAGAGCCTTAATTGATTCAAGCCAAGTTAGAAAACACCTATTTCTCGTCGAACTGAACGTTCCGCGAGAGACAGAAGTGCGGGCACATGCAGAATCTCACCTTAACGCCCTTCTGGCTACTGAAGTCGGTGCTGAGGCACTGCAGCGCGATGCTGATCTGTAAGTACGGTTTCGCACGTCACCCGATCGCCGCCATGACACGGCCAAACACGGACCGCAATAAACAGGGTCCTCGTCTCGCTAATGGCATTTCGCCCGGCCGCTCATGGCCCGCTGCAGTGGGTCGATGCTTAATGGCGCCCATCGGCAGTGCCCGGCTCATCCATTGCAATTACGTCTGGCAGCAGGGGCTGTCTCTGATTTTATCGCTGTAAATGGACGCGTCAATTCTGTGTTGGTCGACACAGGACCGGCGTTCATCATTACTAGGCTGTGAGTGCTGCAGACCGGGAGCAGCCGATACGTGATGACAAATGCCAGGCCGTCCAGTCTGCAGAGGCTGAGACAGTGCTCGTTTCGCCCAGTACCACAAAGGACACACAAACGTCATTTGCCAGGTAGGGGTACTCATTTGAAAGGCGATGAAGAAAAACCGTTCAAGCTTAAATCGCCTTCAGTTATGTCCTGTTCACTGCCAAAAAAGACACAACTTGCAGCCTCCCTATAGAAGCTCCGGTCAAGGGACAGCGTTGTCAGTCAAGCCAACGGACCGTCCGATCCTGGTGCGAGCTTCCAGTCATTGGGTAAACCAGGCATGCTACACCCAGAGACGGACGCCGAGCCTCTGATGTAGAGAAATGATCTAACGCCACTGAAGAGGAGTGTTATTGATTGAAGGTAGTCCCATTCGTCCCACCATGTTCTGCAATAACAGTCCCGGCCCCTACGTTCTGGACGAGTCGTTAGAGCGTCTGGGGACGTTCCGGGTTGATCTGGCATGTCTGTTCGCAGGAGCGACGCTCAGCCGTCAGCGGCCTACCTTGGCAGAGTTCTCCAGCGGGTTCCAGTACACGGCCACGGCGTTGTGAGCCACCTCGTCGATCCCGCCCACCAGGCCAACGCTGTTCTTCGTGTCTGCAAGCGAACATGGCCTTTACAACAAGCGGCAAATTTCATTAAAATCGCTGATCAGCAACAGCGTGATTCTGCTTCCATGCTGTGGTAACTCGCGGGCTGACCACCATCTGCTTGATCACTTGCGTCGTTCAACGCCTACTGATGCTGTCCGTAAATGTCAGCCGCCTGGCAGCCGTACAGTGGGCAAGCCATTAATCTTCACGCTCGTTGTACACCAGACTCGTTCACAGCCCTCGGCTATTACCAAAGGGTTGGCGCTAGATTGCGCCATCGTGGGTTGGTTAGGGCCGGCCGCCGGCGCCCGTAACATGCTCTCTGTCATGGACACAGCGAGCATCAGAGAGAGACGGGCGGACCCCAGGGCTGGCAGGCGGACGGCCAGACAGACGGACAGACAGACAGACAAACGCACAGAAAAACGAAAACCGACAAACAGACATACACACAGACGGACAGACAGAAAGGATGAATGAAGGATAGTCCGTAAGACGCAAAATGGCCGGTACTCAGGCACAAAGACAGACAGAAAGACAGACCGACAGTCAGACGGATAGACAGACACTCGCACAGACAGACGGACAGACAGACAGACGGGAGCTGTGCGGGCGCTCACCGATGTCGAGGATGCGCTGTTTGACGCTGTGCTGCCTGCTGTGCCAGAACTGCCACGCCTTAATCTCGTCCTCTGGCGGCTTCTCCTCGCGGAACAGCAGCATGACGACGCTCTGCGCGCGAGGGACGGCCACCGTCAGCTCGGCGGGGGGGAGGGAGCATTCTGCACGGGCGCGGCGATAAAATGAACGTGTCGTCCTTGATCACCAGATGGAAAAGAAATCGTTATTTTCTACTTTACGTTTCGTTTCTAAATTGTTCTTAACACAGCTGTGTATGTTTTAGTCGTTGAGGCATCAGGGCCGTGTTTTAGTCATTGAGGAATCAGGGCCGTGTTTTAGTCGTTGAGGCATCAGGGCCGTGTTTTAGTCGTTGAGGCATCAGGGCCGTGTTTTAGTCGTTGAGGCATCAGGGCCGTGTTTTAGTCGTTGAGGCATCAGGGCCGTGTTTTAGCGTGCAGGGCCGTGTTTTAGTCGTTGAGGCATCAGGGCCGTGTTTTAGTCGTTGAGGCATCAGGGCCGTGTTTTAGTCGTTGAGGCATCAGGGCCGTGTTTTAGTCGTTGAGACATCAGGGCCGTGTTTTAGTCGTTGAGGCATCAGGGCCGTGTTTTAGTCGTTGAGGCATCAGGGCCGTGTTTTAGTCGTTGAGGCATCAGGGCCGTTCGTGCCTTTTCTAGACGACATCCGTTTTAACTGTGAAAGGAAGCCTGCAGCAGCTGGAAAGCAGCTCGTCGAGTTTTTCGGTGACCATTTGACTTTGTGATGTACAAGTCTCGGTGCTTCCACGACGTCCTCCCAAGACGGTGAGATAATTGTTAACTTAGAACCTGGGAAGGCTTCCGCGGAATACCACCACCTTCAGCGCGTGGACCCGCTGACCGCACGCTATTCCCCATATCGGCGAAACGGCTCAAGGTACCTGGTACACCCACCTGTGAGGACGGGAACAGGTTTCACCAATTTATCACTCGCTAACGATATCACCAGGGTACCTTAAACAGGATCAGGACAGCCCCTCCCCCGTCGCCTGCCTCCCAGCTGTCGTGGATGAGGGCGGTCTCTACGGAAGCAGGTCACGTCCGAGGAAAAACCGAGCTCTCAAGGACAACAGCTTTGGCCGGGGCACCCAAACGTCCCCTGACATGACGGTGAATCTTTTCGTCATATCAGTCAGTAGGTTTAAGATATGTGACATCGTTATGTGCACCATGCTTATTGGTGACAAGTTTTCAGGGTTCTCATTTTCAAGAAAAATGCCGAACACTGGGTCAGATGTAGAATGAAGGTTAATGGAAATATGCCACATAATTAACAAGAGTATCAATTATTTTCTTGGTGCAGGAAACGTTTGCTCCCGTTTTTCCTCATGCAGCGACCGTCCCGAAGCTGTCATCTGACAAGACATGACTTGAGGATTCCTTCCTTTGAACCGACAAAGCCCCGCGAACGGGCAAGCCATCTGTGACCTACAGTGAGCGCCGGATTCTTACCTTGACTGTACCGCTCTTCAGAGGTTTGTCTGGGTCAGGCACGTACTCCATAGTGATGCCATAGAACTGTCCCTTGTTCACGTACGTCAGTCGGTCGTCCTCGCGTCTCTGGCTGGTCGAAATCGGGGCCTCCATGTGAAAACGGAAGCCATAGTTGGAGAATCTGTAAATGAAAGTAATCGTTCATCCTATCAGCAGCAGCTTGGCTTAGTGTAGGGATGAGGACCTCGATTTCTATCCATGTAGGTACCTAAACCATTTCGCTGCAACATCTTCATGACGTGTTTTGAAAAAAAAATCCAAGAATTTGGTCAAATTTTAAACGGCTTCGGCTCCTTGTGATCCCGACTATCAGGTCCTCATTGTCTGCAGCTCCCCAGATAAAATCTAAGCCAATGTAAAGCATACCCTCCAAGAGGGACCAAATGACACTGAGGTTTCGAGCTCTCAGCAAGGGAAAGCTGAAGATAACTGGATGTCTTAACATTGGTATAGCCCTAGCATCGACAATGGCATCACGTGTTGGTTGTCCTGGCAACGGCGTGGGGTCTTCCCACGAAGGCTTGTCAGGAAACGGAAACATTACCCTAACCAATAATTCAAGCTGGTATTGACCTGCAATTAAGAAAAACCAATGAGAAGAAATCCTACGGAAGCGTTCGCTAGGTTATCGCCAGTCAGCTGATAATTCCTACGGACAACACTAACGGAACCATTACAACTATAAAAACACACCATTCATGCAGCAGAAAATAGTGTGATACTTTGCAAGTCCGCGAAGTTAATAAAATACAAACAAAAAAACATCAGTTGCCCAGCTTCCTTGGGTGACGTTCTAAAAAAAACACCACGCACCACACGGAACGCTGGTTAGTCTCCGTGACCACATGCTCAACGCAAATGGTAATGACTAAATGTAAAAATGACTGCCTGTTGTGACTCAGTCTGCGACTTGACTTACTGCACATCTACCATAACAGACGACACAGGACAGCTATGTCAAATGCCATGAGCACACACCGTTGCAGAAGGATCAGTTACACGACCACAGTTTTCAGCGGGTCAGTTTAACCCGGTACCGGAGGGTTATCGCACGATCGCCGCGGCGTCTGATCCACGGAGCTCCGTCGCGGCCTTGGGCCCAATTGGCCAAGGTGAGGAGGATCATGGCACCGTGTTATTAGCCGGGCGCGATAGGCGACTGGCGGCTGTGATTCACGTGAGGCAACCGATCGGACGAGAGACGAGGAGGCGCGGCCGACCGGCGACCACGTCTGAGCGGGAGAGAGGGAGGGAGGGAAAGAGGAGAGGAGGAGAGAGAGGGGGAGGGAGAGAGGAGAGAGAGGAGAATTAGAAAGAGGAAGGAAAGGGGGTAGAAAGAGAAAGAGGGAGGAATGGGGAGGGAGGAAGGGAGGAAAAGAGAGAGAGAAGAGAGAGAGAGAGAGAGAGAGAGACCGCCCGTCACTGCGCCCCCTAACGAATGGCTTGATTGCTCACAACGAAGCTTTTCAAGGCCAAAGCTTGTTCTAACTGATTGATTTGGTTCATGTACGGGAGCAGCTGCACTGGGCGGAGAGTTCGGTGTCAAAGGTCACGACAGACGGGCTCATCTTTGTCCCGACATGCCGCTATCCAACATCATGAATCCTCCTTCCCACGACGATACCTCGGACGTGGGGAGCACACAACAAGAAAGTATTCTCTATAATGGGCTGGAAGCAATTGAAACTAAAGGCCATCAGAAATTTTCATGCAGAGTTTTTTACATCTTCGGAACGGCCCAGTTGGGAAAAGGGCCGTGAAAACTAAGACTAGAAAGTGGACCAGACTGGCGAGCGGCTGCGAGGAGACTCACATTTTCGGTATGTGGATCTTGTCGACCTCTGCCTGGCGTCCGAAGTCGTGCCAGGGCCGGGACCGGGACGTGGACGGCGACACGGCGCCCCGGATCAGACCGGGGTCGGCCAGCAGCGCCGACTGGCTGCACACTTCCGAGTACTCAAACCCGGCCGGGTTCTGCAACACAGGAAACAGGCGGGCTCACCTCAGGGAGCACGGCCGTGCTCAGCGTTCGGCCCAGCTCTGGAGCACACAAAACCCGCGGACTCAGCTCAAGGAGCAAAGTCGTGCTCAGTGTTCGGCCCCGTTGTCCGGGTGTTGGCCCAAATGTCCGCGCAAGTTAGGCGTAAGCGCTGTCCGAGAAGTACGCTCACTGGCCGCAGCTCTGATCATAGGACGTTATCCGGAACAAGTTTCGACTGCGTCAGCCTCAGGCCAAAGCGCATTCCGCAAATCATCGCGCTCTGGTCTGCGGTCTGCTCAAAGTACCCAGAGAATTGCTCCGTCTGGAATTTTACCGAGCATGCCATGCGTCACACTGACTTCACTTGGCCCATTTGACTTATCAACTGAGCATATACTCAGTTACATGCATCGCAGTTCACATTTTGTTGATGTCCAGCTGGGACGTTGTCCGCAATCGACGAAGTATGCTTTTCTTGTCGCGTGACAAAGTTGTCAAAATGTGAACAAATGTCATTTCTGATATACGGGCGTTAAATCGTTTGAAGACTTTCCCCGAGAAGACTGTAGGTTTCAAAATGGCTGAACAGCGGTACAAAGTCATGAAACATCTGAGAAAAATAAGATGTTTCCAAAATATCTGGAAAACTGACGATTGATTATTGAGATTTTGTTCACAAAAGAATCGTTTTTAGTTATTATTTGCTTGCGCAGCTCGTACCAAACAGCTACATAAAAATTCCTGATAATCAATTGGGACTAACGGCCCCTGATTCATTGCCCAATGTGGTATGCAGACGGTATTTCCGTGACTTATGCATGAAGCACTGCACATTGGGCCGACCCAGCGAACCCGTAATTAATCGATTAATCATACTTTTCATTTGACTAGGGGGAAGGCCGCAACGCTCTCTCTCTTACGGCTGGTCTCTCGCGTTCAGAGCTATCTCTCGGGCATGCCATCCTACTGGAGGGACCAGCTGCTTCGACGTTAACAGCTATGAAAGATGACGTCCCAATACCCGAAAGCTAATCGTTCATCTTTGTTAAAGGAGCGTCCATGATGGGGAGAGATATCTCGATCACTCATCATGAGCCACAGCCGGTGAGGCCTCACGGAGTGAGTTTACAGGACAGGGGCGTCGCACCATTCTCATCGGCATTATTAGTTCTGCTTGCTAGATATGTGCTGGGCAGTCTGCTTCCCTTGTGTTTCACTAAGCAGGCGATAAGGGCGACCTCGTTCTTAGGCCCTGTCACCTCGCCACGCGTGATCGCATTATGAAATATGATCCGGCTCTAGATGACGGGTTGTTGTTTAGGTGCCCGTAGAAAAAAAAATGAAAGACTCAGAACTGTCTGGGGAGGCGCACGGTAGCCACTGCTTCCAATAATCTAAACGCATAGCTTGAATAATTTCAAAACTGACCATTAACCTGCTCTAAAACTAACGAACACATCGCTCCTCCTTGTGCAACTTGTCTGACGCTTCCAGACGACCTTCCGACAATCATTTTCGTCACATCGGACGGGGAAGGTTATTATCCAAAAGAAAGTCGAGAGAAACGCACTGAGAAACTGAGGAGCATCGTTTGTCCTGGACGGCTGGAAACTCCAGGTGGTTACATACACGGCGTTTTTTGAAACATTCCGGGGAGTCAAATCCTCCGGACCCCATTCTCGATCGATGACCATTGACAGCCCCATCATTCCTAAGCCGCAGCGATTACGCCAGATTTTCTCGAACCGACAACGTCGTAGATTGACATCGGGTGAGTCACACGCTAAGCCGAAGCGCGCGGGACCGGGCACTGCTAAAGCCGCGGCAGTATTGCACGAGACGGAAAAAACTTCCCATTTTGAGCGGCGCTCCAATACCGCTCCCAGTCACGGACGTGGATGCCCTCGATCTTAAACAAAGACTTCCGGTTTCGACGACGCGAGAACTATGGCCTCGTAATTCGCGACTGGTTTGGCTGAGTCATCACGGACTCAGCAGTAGTAACAGTTCTGCAAGGGAAATTTCCATGCTTTCCAGGAGAGTGGCAGCCCACTGATGCGATCACTAATCGACAAGATGTTGGCGTGGTAAAATTAGAAAGGGCTTATATAAGCCAGAGAATGTAAGCGTTCAGAAAACCATGACTGGTTGTTTTGCGCCAAGTTGGTTCGTTTCTCGCAATCCGTTCCTGAATTTCTGATGCTTCCGTCACGCACCACAAATCTGACTAATTCCCTATTCCTGGCTCCTGTTAGCTCAGGATTATTAGCTCCGTCTCCTTTGCTCAGGAGGCCGTTTTGTTCAACAAGCGTAAGTCTCAAAACGAAGACCTGGTACACGGAGCTCTGTAAGTCCCTCATTAAGACTTGGAAACAATTACCGTTTCGCTATTCCAACCAGGTGAAGTTCATTTCGTCATTGTAGAAGTGTAACTGAAACCCGCAAACGCCGTTTGAAAAGTGCTTCGGTCGTATAGCGTTATATACAGACTGCATATTTGGTAAAGAAGGCGGGAAAACGGCATAAGGGACTGATCGGTTCCTCAGCTTTGACCTGGACGATTGGTTATCTACGTCGAATTTCGGCTGCGATCAGGTGACAAAGCTGGGTCATGAATCACCAGGCTTCCCCCTCCTGACCAGCGTCCCTCATTACGTTCTGAAAGGGGTCAGAGATTGCTCCATCTCTGGCCGTTCCCTGCGTTAGCGGTGTCATTTTTTAGCCGTGGTGACACAGCCATCAGCCGCCCTTGTAAAACACTCGACGCCAGCAATCATGGACCGAAATTACTCGCCTCGCGCGTTCCTCCGGTCGGCGAGGACTGTGATTGGTCGGGGGCGGGTCCGTCAGCTGATTTACCGCGTCCGCTAACTCGGGCGCCTGGCGCCCCAGCCCCTCGCCAACGGCCGGCTGATTTACGTTGTCCGTTTCCGACTGACCCAAGCGGCTTGCCAGGCCGGCACCGCCTGTACCCTTTGCTAAAGTATAGACCGCGTCGGGCTTACTTTGTATGACCAGCGACCGCTGACCGACCTAGCGTTTTCAAACGCAGAAAAAATAGCAGGTCTTCGTGGAGGATAATCGTCTATGCTACCTTCGATAAATGACATCTCCCAATTTTCTCTTCCGTGTGTTTTTGCTTGCTTGACAGACCAACCTGTTCCATGACGAGCTCGGATATTTGTGCAGGGACACGGGCGGCAACTGAGGCGTCTAGCCCACATGGAACAGTCCCTCAGGGCCGAGAGCATAGGTCACACTTTCGGAATGGCAACTTATGTGACTCAGAATAAAGCGGCCAAGACGACCAACCAACCAGGCAGGGCTGGAAAGAACTGCTCTCGAAAACTAAGGTTACTCAATGGCGGGAACATTTGTGGGCTGTGGAAACGTATCAGCAACAGCCCACAAACACAACAGCCCACAACGTATCAGCACGTATCCCCAGTTGACTGGCCAATTCCGAGTATTTTTTACTTGAGCCAAACCCAGGTAAACGGTACTAAATGGTGTCATTTACACGCAAACCGATGTCGTTGAGGGACAGAGGACTTTTCTTTCTTTGGCTGGGCCTTTCACCACACTGGCCATATGTGTCAAAGGAGCCCTGACCTCCACTGTCGCATCTGGACACTGTCGCATCTGGACGGCTTTGCCGGATGTCAAGTGACTTAAATTGATTCTGATATATCCGCGTGATTTCCCCATCCTTGTCGTTGTTTTGTGTTACATGAACATCCATAAAATGTCCGAAAATGCCGGCCATCAATTGGGAGTTTCGAGACAAACATTCTGGGACTTCCACGGGTCTTCTGGCTCCAGACTTCAGTCATCCGAACATCTTGATAGCGTAATAGGGCGTTTCTGTGCCAGATAGGCCATTATTCTAGATAGACTGACATAGATGGGAAGAATTATCTTAACGCTGAAAGACCTTGATTAAAGCACGATAGCCGTCCCTACCGTGGCACCGGCGACCACCTCCCCCCTTCTCATCTGTCATCCAGTTCCCTGTTTCTTCAGTTCCCTCAGAGTCCCGGTCCCCAAGCGTGATCTTTGCCAGTGACTGTTCGACTGCGGGTAGTTGACATGCAACTCAGGTCACAGGCACCGTGTGCAGCCTCGAGTTATCGCCAGGGACACGCTTGATCAGGACAGGGTTCCCCCCCCCCCCCGTCTGAGACACTCAAGGCGAGACAGACACTGCCCAGGCGCAGACGAATGGCCAGACGCCCCAGGTCCCAATAGCCCCATTGGCCAGGCGCAGACAAATGGCGAGACGCCCCAGGTCCCCATAGCCCCATTGACCAGGCGCAGACGAATGGCCAGACGCCCCAGGTCCCCACAGCCCCATTGACCAGGCGCAGACGAATGGCCAGACGCCCCAGGTCCCCACAGCCCCATTGACCAGGCGCAGACAAATGGCCAGACGCCCCAGGTCCCAACAGCCCCATTGACCAGGCGCAGACAAATGGCCAGACGCCCCAGGTCCCAACAGCCCTGTTCATAACGCACAGCTCACAGTCGGTCACCAAGCTGACAAACAGACGCGATGCCAGGAACACCGCGCAGAGAAATGGAGGAAGGCGATAAGACACTGGATTTTGACAGCTGCGCTTATTGTTGTACGATTAGATTATTTAAAGTAAGTTGTTAGATTATGAATAAATTTAGGGCTTTCAGCAAAACTCGCGTCGGATCCTTCCTTTGCATCCACTTTCCCACAAACTTCGTCTACTTCCGCCTTGGCGTAATTCCGCTGGCCACCCTCGGCGAGCTTAGGCAGATCGTTCTGATTAACCGTTCACCTATGTAACGGATAAAACGACGGAAATTTTTTCCGGCGTAGAGTCTTGCCGGGAAGCTTGGCACCTGCACAGGCAGGTACACTAAGTAAAGATTACCGACATCACCTGGCTTTAAATAATTTGGAACACCTACCCACCTCCTGCTTGTCAGACTACTCTCCGAAAGAGGCCGTAAATACGCTGTGAAAAACGCCGCAAGAGCGCAAGAATAACACGCAATCAGCAGACGTAAACAACAATTGATTCCCAGTTAAACTTCCTTTGCATAATAAACTGATGTCAAAAGATGCTAAGGTGGGCACAGTTAGGAATACAATCTTATGTCAAGCACCATAGCTTGAGTCTATGATGGGTTCATCTAAGTTTAGTTTATTTCATTTGAATAAAGTTTATTTGAATTTGTGTTTGGTGTATTTCAATGGCGTTTCTTAACAATTCCTGACAAAAACTGTTGTTCATCACGAATGCCAAACGATAATAATGTGTATCTCTAACCTATACAAAGAAATACCACCACCACCTGGCATAGGTGGAATATTGTTTGATAGCTATAATATTGCAAGCAAAACATCTGGCAAGATTTGCCTGATGCAATTTTTGCAATTTTTTTTCCATCTTTCCAAATTTTGTTTTTTTGATACATTACATTACACTCTAATTCATTTCGCATTACATACAGTCATATCCGGGGACAATCCAGTACGACCTAGAACAGCGGCCAACCGGTTACCTTGGTGACCATCTTCGTGTGTTGTGGACAGGGTTGACGTTTGTTTGTTGTCGGATGACGGTCCGACCAGCCGCGCGCCGCTGGTAGTGAGGTCGGCCGACGCCTCGCCACTCCCGCGTTCGCGCGCGTGCCCGGCCTGGGGACTGACCTGCTGCAGGCTGGTGGCCTGGTCGCGCGGCGTGGCCGCCTCGGCGCCGATGCCGCTGTCCGGGGACGGCAGGTCCACCGCCAGGCCCTGGCTGGAGAGCTTGTACACGGTCGAGCCGGGCCGCGCGTACCGCTCGACGAACTGGGCGTGGCCCTCCTGGCCGTCGTAGAGGGGCGCGGCCCGCGCGGCGCCGTACTGCTCGCCGGCCGGGTAGTAGTCGCGGTAGTACGGCTCGGCCACGGCGTAGGCGCCGGCGCGCAGGCCGGCCGAGCCGCCGGCGTAGCTGGCCGTCGGCGACGGCGGCAGCGCGCTGTACTGCGAGATGGGCTCGGCGAACACCTGCGCCGGCGCCAGGCCCGTGTACTGGGCGGCATAGTGCGGCGCCGACATGTCGCGCGGCCCCGGCGACTCGGCCGGCAGCGGCGCCAGCGGCGCGCCGTAGCGCGGCGAGCCCGGCTCGGCCGCGTCGCCGACGATGACGCCGCGCCGCTGCTCGGCCGGCTCGGCCGGCGAGCGGCGCGCCGTCAGGTCCTCAGCCTCGCGGTCGGCCAGCAGCAGGCCGAGCTCGCTGCCGGACACCAGGTCGGCGCCGGCGCGGCTCTGCGTGGTGACGACGTTGCCGGCCGCGGACGAGACGGCCGCCGTGCTCCTGCCGGCAGAGGAGCGCCGTCGGAGCGGAGGTCACGGCGGGAGCGCCGTCAGAACAGAGGCCGCGGCAGAGACGGCGTCAGAGCAGAGACGAGGGCGCAGTGGAGACGACGTAGCAGCAGAGACGACGTCAGGGTAGAGATAAAGTCACGGCAGGGGCGGGATCAGAGCAGAGACGAGGTCAGAGCAGAGGCAGACAAGGTCAGAGCAAAGACGGGGTCCGGGATATGTCGCGGTGTCCGCTGGAGACGTGGTCAAAACAGATACGATTTCGGATGAGGCTGTGTTAAGTAAAACGGCAGACGGCGACAGAGACAAGGATCGAGAGAGACGATGTCTGTAGAGAATCAGAGTCAACATTGTTATAGCGGAGATGGTGTCAGAAAAGTCAGTAACAAACAAAACCAATCGTCAGAAAAGAGACATGGTGTTAGCAGAGACGTCAAGATGGTGTTAAAAATGACCACTGTTGTCATACTGTCGAGTTCGAGGAAAGTGTGTTCAGCTGACGTTTTAGACATGTAAGGGAAGATGCAGTCACGGAGGACTGGAAAGGGGTTTCAACACGTCCCTCCAAATGATGACCTGATGAGGCGCTTGAGTTGATGAAATTTGCGAATCCTCAGAGCACTGACCACCCAGTGTACGCATTCGAGGCAGTCACCTCATCACTTCATCATGCTGGAGAAACGAAAGCAGTTCTTCGTCAGAGGCTCACGGGAACACGCCATGGAAGCGGCTGACACACTTCAAAGTCACCCGGAAGAGACGGAACTCCCATAAAATCGAACTACCAAGAATGATTCAGTTACGCCACAAAATGTCGTCGAAGAGATGAAAGTAGCTATCCTGTAAGCAATCAAGAGGATTAAACCTGAAAGCAATGTTGTATCCAACGCAGAGGTGGACGGATTAGGCAGAAAACTTCGGTTGCAAAAAGGCCCGATGTGTCGAAAGCTTTCTACGTGCGTGATGAACGAGAACCACTCAGATGTATTCCTACTACTGGGCATTGACCAGCGCCATCAGGCCGCATTGCCATCACGCCGATTTTAGTGTTCTGGTTATCTAAAATTTATCTATCGTCCGATACCGCAGGCATTGTGCATTGTTCATTGTGTGTAGCTTTGCAAAGACGGGCGTTATCTGCGGCCGATCAGATCGCCAGATGGCCCGCGGACGGCACGACGTCGCCGGTCTCCGCCGCGGAGTGGGAGATTCGGACCCAACGGCAAGCGGGACGCCATCGCGGCCGCGGCGACTCGGCCAAATTTGGCGGAGGCGGCGCGGCGGCGCTCGGCGGCCGCTAATCTCGCGCGGCCGAAAAAATGCCGCCGGCGGTGGTAATCCGCGCCAAGTGACGGCCGCCGACATGACGCGGGAGAACTCGGCCGTCACCGCGCGCGGGCCGCGTCCTGGTCCGCAAACAGGCCGCTGGACGGGCCGGCGGCGGCCGGCCGGCCGCCGGGCCGGCGTAGCGCTGACGGCCGTCCCGACGATGGGCTCGCACATCCACTCCCACCCTCACCTCCTCGCCGACACCTTTGTGGACCCGGCCGTAACGTGACGCGACGGCCGTGGCGGGATTGTCACCTGGCGCTGCCCCGCGCGTCACCCCCCCCCCCTGCCATCGCGGCGATCTACTGCGCCGCACGATCAAAGCGCGCCGGCGCGGTGACCCCCGTCACACCTGTCAGTCAGCCGGGAAGCCACGCGCTGCAGCCGGAGACGAGCCGTGCTTAGGTGTCGACAAAATGGCCGCCGCCGCCGCTGCCGGCGCCGAGTGCGCGACTCAGAAAGAGGAGCCGTGCTCACCGGCGGCGTGACGCTGCGCGGCCGCGCGTCACGCCGCGTGACGGCTCCTGTTACCAGCCGACAGTTGAGAGCGCGTGACGGCGCGGGGTGACGGAGACAGGGACCCCCTCCCCCGACTGGGCAGATGGCAGGCCACGGTGGCCCGGCGGCCCTCATGAGTACAGGAGACGGTTACTCCAAGATCGAGTATCAACGTAGAACACGTCCGCGAAGAGGACGACGCGCTTTGGGTTTTGTTGATGGGCGACGGTGAACGCAACACGGAAGTGGTGCCACTTCCCTGCCGCCGTCAAACTGGCCGACGTCAGGTCAGTATGGAGAAAATGTGTTACAGACAACCCGCAGTTTCGATAAACGGCACAGAGAATTACAGCTTTCTACACGCGTCACTGAAGAGTCCGTGTTGAGAAGCACGAGCGAGTCCAGCTAAATTACACGAGCTGAAATGTCTTCATCTGGGAATAAACGCCAGCCAGTGCACGTTCCGCGCGAGGCACTGTACGGCTGGATAGCGAATATCTGCCGGTGATGTGCACATCATGCATCCAAAAACCAAAACGTCATACAGTCGGAGTTTAATCAGACCACACCGACTGACAAATCGTTGATGGGAAAGCAGACGACACACTTAGCGTTTACGAATGCAGGTCGTCTTCACGGCCATGTCGTATCGAATTTGATCGCACGTAAGACATACGGTGAACTAGAGGCCCGGATGACAGCGGTTAATTAGGGAGTTTGATGATGCCCACGCTACCCTTGATAAGACACGTTTGTGCGTCATGGCTCAAAGATCCTGTTGTCTAACCCGCTGTTTAGAGGTGAACGTGTTAGACTGCGGCCGGTTCAAGGGACGGTTTATGATGTCCAGCAAACATTAGAACAGTTAAATACTAGTTAAGTAACATAATTCAATAAATACTTGATGCTTTCCTCTCAGACAGTGATATTGTGACTACCGCGTTGCGCTTCACTTTCGAGAAAATCTCGACCGTAGAATATCACTACTTTAAAAGTTTCGAATTTGATAGGTTTCAACTTATCGAGGAGACTGCAGATCAGCGGAACGCAGTAGCCTTTTATGAATAAGAATTGTGTAGCTGTTGGTTTTTCGGAGGCACAGCAGCAAAACGGGAGTCGAAAATTTGCAAATATTGTTGTAAACTCACGACCATGCTACCAAATGTCCTGTAGCATAACAACCAGCACCCATTGCGATGCATTGCTTATTTCAGCAAACAAGGCAGCGAACCTGGCGCCTGAAGACAAAACAATAGTGGGCCCCGGACAAGCCCCGCGAAGAAGAGCCCGCCGGCGACACGGAGGACCGGCTTACCCGAACGGCCAGGTGCGGAGGAAGGCGTCCATCGGAACGGCTGCCGGCCACCAAACTAGCCCGGCACGAGTGGCGGCCGGCCGGCCGGCCGCCCGGCGAAAGTAGTCGTGCCCCCGGCCGGCGCTGCCGCCCCCAGGAAACCCCCAGCTCCGCTCCGCCCCCTGGCCCGACGACGGGCCGCCCCCGGGGTCATCAACCGGCCGCGAGCAGCACGCTGCAACGCCCACCCGAAAAACGCTCCCGGAGAACTCCGTTTGGGTGCATTCAAAAGGGCTTTGAAGTCGTAGATGATTTGCAGGAGAGCAGCAGGCAAAAAAAAAAACGGAGCCTGGGTTGTGGAGAAAGACTGGGAAACGGCAGTCAAAATCGAAGAGGAAAGACTGAGACTGAGAAACTCCAACCGCAACTGTGACGTCGTAGAACGACTGGAAATGATGGAACTGTATGGGGCTGTGAAAACCAAATTTCACAGACACAGTAATTTGGTAAGCAATGTTTCGTAAAAACGTCCATTGCATCATTTGCCGAATGCAAAATAGCTCCCATTATACCCAGAGAACATTCGCTATTTTAGAAGTTATCAGTAAAGAGACTGGCCCAGAAAGATGCTCTGCACACGGTGCATGTTTGTGAAGCGTTTCGACAAAAAATGAAGAGTCCCTGAAGACTACGGGTTTTGAATTATTTCTGTTTCTGGCGAAGGCTGTCAGGAAATCGGTACACAGTCACATCTACCTACGAAGATCATAATATTAGTGCGGGAGAGGGCATAGACCTCCGATGTTATGTTTTTTGCAAAAGTTAACATCATGATAGATCTTCTACTCTGTGACATTTTCGTGACATGTGATAAGCTCGCTAATCGGTGCCAGCAATGGTTCTCTGAGATAGCCACCCGGAATCTTAACTTTCGATTCGGGCAAGCATAATAGATCCAACATTTGATACACCTGCTCGTCTCCTCTGTCTTCATTAAACTGCGGAATGATCCTTATGACTCTGCTTTGATGAGATTTCATTACGATCATGTCATAAACATGCTTCGAGTTTCAGATCATTGTACAATGAAAAGGAAGAAATGAGTACGGCCATGCTTATTGATGGTGAAATGTTATGCAATACCAGCATGCAAATTGGATGCATAGTCACCAAAATATGGGCAGTTTGGCAATCTGCGATAGGGAAGTGTTGGGTCAAGACGGCCAGGTATAGGTACGATTTTCTAGAATATAGACTCGGGTAGTCTACCACACGACGTTATCGAAGACCACAAATAAATTGGTTAACACATACTCCGACGCTCTTCATACGGAACTGAGCTGAAATGACGGAGTCGAGTCAAAAATTGCCAGGATGGCGCGAAAGGTTCACCACTACGAAAATAGATAAGCATAAACACTTGTAATACAGGACATCGTAACGGCTTGCAAAGCCGAAAACGATGTGAAAGAAGGGCAGGTACCAGTTCAGCATGTCTCCGTGACCTACTCGGAAGTACGGAGGAGCCACTAGCTTCCTGTATGGATGATGACCCAACTTCTTAAAAGAAAACGCAATGAGAGTATTATAAATTGGCCTGGGTGGACGGAACAGTCGGAGGCAAGGTTCAGTGCTTCTGGTCGGGCGTGGTGTTTGCACCATACAAGACGAAAAGACGACGTAGGCTGGCTGGTTCCCTGGAAATTCTTCCGCATCTCTCTCTCTCTCTCTCTCTCTCTCTGATCCTTGCAGAGTTTAACATTTCCAGCAGCGGGCAAGCTTTCCGCGATCTGACAAAGCATGATGGTGCAACGTCAGTCGTGTACAGCATGAAGAGGCCGTGCTGAACGGCTTCATCACTTGGGCTCCATCAAGTGGCATTAACAGTTTTATTGTTTGTTTTCATTTGTAACAGTTCCGCATTCTGCAAAACCTTCGGGACGCGTGAGAACCAACCAATTGTTGCCGAAATGTGACAGTATTCTTAGCTTTTAAACGTTTCCACTCGAGAAGGGGCCGTCAGAGGCTTTCAGCAGTTATTTCAGACAATGATTTGGTAACGCTGTAGGACCTCCTGCACTTTTTGAAGCAAACGTTTCCTGGCAAGGCTGCGTGAAGTTACCTTCTGAGTGTCCTAATGCGGATGTTGGGTCCCTGAGACCAACTTTAACATTTTACGTTTAATCGATCAGCTGAAGGCAACAGATGTCTAAAAGAAAGAAGATCTTTATTAAACGTTAGCTGCCACCTGCAGTTTTACCCATGGATACCTGGATATATGGATATATGGATATATGGATACTGTACTCATGGATAATGCATGAATCGTGGACATCCAGAGCCTAAAAGACCGAACGCTCGAAAAACATTTAAAATGGTCCTGATCTTATACCAGAAAAACATGATGTCAACAGCTGCTTCACCAGCAACAGGCCAGACGAGCAAAGCAAAACCTTGGTAAAAACTTTTCCCATAGGTCATAGATTACCGCCAGTCTGTCCCAACATATATAAGCTAGTTCTCGAATTCATAAAAGTTAATGAATGTATTGGCAATCAAGGAAAATATAGGAATATAACTCTCTATGGAGCGTCAATGCCTGCTCAGTGGCGCAGCACCAAACCTTTTTCTAGCAGTATAAAATCGCCATGACCAAGTTTTCCACTTGTGATGAAAAACGACACATCCTTTAGAATATTTCCAAAGCTTTATCCAGAACAGTTATGTTTAAATGTTTTCGAAATATTTATACATCGCAAACGTGGCAAAAGCAGCGTTTCGCGGTGGTTGCGATCTATTATGCAATGGAATAAAATAAATGAGTGCACTCCACGGAATAGATATGCATATAATTTCATTGAATCTATATCATTACGTAAAGCATAAAAACCTGATTGTAACGTTTACCTTTTTTAAGTATCTCCAAACCAATGCTCGCTGGACGTGGGGAGAATTTACATCTATGTGCCCAACGAGCCTGCTCATTTCGTTCCTTACGAAGATAGAACAACGAAATAAACCCAACGTGTAGATCGCTTCTTACTGATGCGATTGATACCGAACGATGATGCCCAACTTCCAAACAAGGGTTAAAATGCCGCGTTTCCAACGGGGCCGTCAAGATCTTGTGTTACACCACATCGACTTAACATGAGTTCAGACAGTGTGGCATGTACCCAACTACAAACACGTTAAAAATGGAATATTCGAACGAATGAGTCGATATTTATATACCTGTCAGGATATCAACCCCTTAACCGAGACAACACCTCTTCTGTCCGGATTGTTGCCGCTCATGACAGCTCATACATAACTGGAGTCCTTGTCAACTCAGCAACTTCTCTCCAAAGACAACATCGATGATCTTTATCGATGAATATAACGATAACCGATATCATGATCCAGGCGATTTAGCGGCTGTTGGTTCATACGTACCGCATTCAACAAACACGAAATTTACTCCACTCCCGTGGACTGCCTGTTCCGGAAGGCTGAATCCAGCCGTCGCCGGAGGTTTATTTCGCTCGCCTGGCGTGACTATCTACGGCCTGATCGACCCGTCTCGCTTTAATAGGAAGGTATATTACGGTGACTACTGTGTCTCTTATGTCTCGCTTTCGGCTGCATTGTTTCCGTTGCACCCGTGTAACATTTTTTGCCATTATTTTCCTGACAGAGGAAAGCTGTTCGGCTGCGATCAGGTTGGTCCCCGACGTCTCTCGTAACTTCCAACAGACCAGACAACATACTGCCTGGAAAACATGCAATGTTATGGAAATGCTTTCAGACCTTGACCTCAGCCGGTCCCAGAACGTTAAGTGCAACTAACAACCACGGTAACAGACAAGTTGGGCGTGGCACTTGTTGGGAAAACCGGGAGGAGCCTGGCTTCTTTTGCTATTATTAATTTGATCCGAATGGGTTGATAAGGAGATGAAGGGCTCGTAGCCCGTGCAAAGCAGAGGCTTGATGCATGAACTCCGACTCCTAAGTCCCATCGCGCCATTCCAGGTAACGGCTTATTTCACTGTCAAAGCTTAACGTGCCGCTGGCGATACGGCCAGACCGCGTGATAGAGAGCACGACCCTACATTGGTCAGATGCAAGTTGAACTGAGGACAAACTGTCAAACGCCGGGGCGACTCGAACCCGTCCTTGTCAGGACGGGGAGACCAACGCTCTACCAGCTGAGCTACCGATCGCGGCAACGATCTGAGCTATAGCTATCATCAGTATCTGAGCCCCACTAACTGAGCTACCGATCACGAATGGAGCGCAACACGGAACTGCACGTTGTGTCATGTTCTGTTTCTGAAAGACGTTTTAAGCGTCCTCTGACTCCAGCAAATTCAAAGCCCTGGTCACTGGGTGGTTCTTAGCAAGACGCTGGCACATTCTGACGAGAAAAAATACTGCATAAAGAAAGCAAAGGGTCATAGTAAATGGACTTCAAGCTACCCAACGGTAACCACATCATGCATTGTTGCTGTTAGGTAGAGGACTACCAAACGAAGAGCATACCGATCATTGCTTAAGACAGATGTTTGCTAACCATTTACATTCCCGCTGAGCGCCTTTCTTCTTTTGAGTGATGCGGTATGACATTTTGGCAAAACCTAAAACTGACTTGCCTCCGGCCTGAGCCTGCCGTAGCCGAGCCGGCGCCTTGACCTCCTCCGTCTAACGTTTTGAGACAAAATCTCGCTGGACACCTCCGGTTTTGTCGTTTCAACTGTGGACCCGTTTTTGTGGTTGCATTAACATCCACTGAGTGGACATCCACCACAACCTGCCCACGGAAACGTTTAGTGGAGGTTCGTAAAGGCTGTAGTGGTGGAGCCACGAAAACAGATAATATATTGACTTGTTTAAATGGATTTTGAAGGTACGGAACTCGAACTGTTGCCATAGTAGTGTTCATTTTCCAAGGAGTATGTCGTGGACTTTGTTGGGGACGGACTTCAAACAAACAGTACATGCTTCCATGTTGATCAGTGATCGCTGGTGCATTACGAACATTAAAACGACCAAGAAAAGTTTGATAAGAATAGTTTCTGTCCTGTTGACAAATGTTAGCTCTCACACAATCACGCCAACCGAACTGACCACAGAGAACGATCAGACTCCGGCCTCCGTGCTGCACTTTGTCGAACCGGAAGGGGTGAACGCACCACAGTAATGCAGACGACGGGCGCGTTTGCTGGGAAGATTTGCGATTTCCCCCGATAAGGCAGACCACCAGATCACTTTTAGGTTGCCCTCAGCGCGACGTCAAATAATCTGTTCGTCGCAGTGTTTCCGAACCGTTAGCTCCGCCAACAGCCCACTAGCGCCGACGTCCAATCTTTTTTGGCATCAGTCGTGCTGGGGTGGCCGGCAGACGCAGCCTGTACAAAGTCCCGCTGCAAGCCACCGGAATCCCTTGGCATGCTGCGGCTGGGTCGAGCCCCCCCCCCCCGACCAGCTGGGGTCGTCACCCGCGGCGGCCGCGCCGGCGTCGACCAATCACAGTGCTCCGCTCGGGCGCTAACGTTTTGTCCGCCATAGGCAGCGCGGCCGGCGACCGCCTTTCCACGACTGTGCAGAATCCCAGAAGGCTTCCGGGTTGCGGAACAGGTGCGACAGGTACGGCGGAGCGGGTCGACAGGTCCCGGGTCGGGTCAGGCCGGCGGTCCGGACCACCGGACCGCCGGCCTGACCGGCCGGTCCGACGACCCGGTCTGCCGCCAAAACTGGGACGGGGCCGTGCGCGGCCGCCGGAACCGGCGAGGTGTTTCGGCGAGATTACGATGGCTATCTGAGCTGTCGGCGATCGAGACCATGGTACTCTGCACGATGCCCGGAGAAACGGTGCACGTGCTAAAGAAAGAAATCCGGGATCAGAGACCTCTTGATGTAATTCAGCACATTTTCTGTGCTCTTAGAAAATTTCGCAGGAGATAAAGGTGAAAAATTGGAATGGTTGCTATTTATTGATTCCATCGTGTCTTTTTCTAAAAGCCCAAAAACCACGCCTTCGTTGCCGCAGCCTCCTGGGGAGCGGAGAGGGGGGCTTAGACACCAGAATGCTTTCTCTGACGCATAACTCCGCAACCAAAAGACGCAGCACCGACAAATTTTCGGTACCCTTCGGCACATCATTTGCACATGTTTTGATCACGAGTGTCGAAATAATTCAAGGTGACATCTGCATGATGTCAGAAAAGCGACGATGTTTTACGATTTCGCCGTTGTTTTGGGTTTGCTTTATTGATCTATAAAGATTTAATCTTAACCGATATGCCAGTCGTGAGAGATGACAGACAGTGTGTAGTATGTGTTACAATGTCGTTAAAGGTCACGATAAAACACCCATGGCCTCACGCAGTCATTATGCGTCACATTTGTGTAACTGTGACTTTCAGATGTTTAGTTTGTCTAGTAAATTCGGCCAATTTGGCGCTGATACAGCCCTTGTGATAATTTGGTTTTAGGTACGGTAAATGTATGAATCGTAACTTCGTTAAGTTTTTCAATGAAAAAATCGCGCCGCTAATTACTTATTAGTGTTTTTTTCGGAACATTAGCTGAATGCATCTGAGTATGCAACAAGCGAAACAAATGTGCTGCATTCGGAGCAAGAATAGTGACGAGTAAATTCTCCAGCGGTTCTTATATGGTCGACCCAATTTGAACGCTAGGAGGGATTTCATTGCAGAATAGGATTTTGTCCACTCAAAGTCGTTTGGGGCTCCCTCTGGAAACAGCCAGGGCCGAAGTTTAAACAGAGCCGAAAATCGCCAGCGTAATGTTTTCAATTATCTGCCCCTAGTTCAATTATGTTGACTTTTTTTCCTTCACTGCAGGCAATATTGGCTAGAAGACACCTTATACAGTTCTGCCATCCGATCGCAAACTGGCATCCAAACTGACGTGTCATCCCATGAATGTGGCAGTTCTTAGGACACTCAAAAACTACTATAGTTTACTACACTTACTAAATCCGTGTGCGGGTTTCACGAGACAGTAGAATGAGTCATCAAAGACGCAATGCCGTCGGATGTGATTACAGCTGAAGCCGCGAAGCCCTTGTGCAACATTTTTTGTTCCCACTTGACAGAGACCGAGCGCAATTCTTGGACGCTGACCTTGCATTACAAGAGCCGAGAGGATTCTTCTGAGATCTGACGGTTCAGAGGTACAAATGCGCCAGGAAAGGTGCACGTCAGTCACCTTTATATGTGCAATTAACCAGAGGTCCATAAATGCAGGATTGCATTTTATGACCGAAGAAGTACTTGACCAAGTCAACATCCAACACCGCTAAAACGGGCCCCCGTGATGAACCAGTCCGAAAAAGTGAACACACAGGGGTATCATCAGAGTGCTCCCTCCGGTCTGGTGGCACCAGTACTGCCGTCCTTGACTGGGAGCGAGGGCCGCGTTCGGTCATTCCTGTTTGTCCACCCATTCTGGTGGCCGCCGGCCGCCGGACGGGAACTGGACAGTGGGACCGGGACGGGACGGGTCAAGTTAGTCTGGTGCTTACCCGCGCCCACACGGGGCGCCTAGGTCAACCTGGTAGTCTGAATGTGGCTGGATTCCTGGGATTTTGAGAGCTCTATACATAGTCAGTGTGAGAACAAGCATCAATCGGGTTTTAAAGTGCTCAAATGATTCCTAGGATGCATAAGCCCAGGAACCCAGCAAAGAAAAAAGGCAAAAAATAACAAAGCGGGAAACTGACAGACTGAGTAATTTTTTGCACGCATCGCCATAGAAACAACCTTCAGCGATTAATAACAAAGAAGGGCTGTGGCTGCTGGCCTTCCTAATCGTGTGTGACGTCAACAATGCAGTCACAGTTGTTAGTTTTCTTTGGAGCAATTCCTTAGCAGTACGTTTACCGATAGGTGCGTAAGGATTCACTTTTGCGTGAGAGTTCGTGGAAATGCGTACCACTGGCTATGACTGCCTTTTTGCGTCACCTCATATTGCTGGTGATGTCATGATTGCTCAAATCCCAATTTCGGTCATGTGTACTGTTTGCTGAGAATGCAATTGAAAATATTTTTGGCTGCTCATGCCGGTGATGAAAATAAGAACCTCTTGGTATCTTTGGGCCCTGGTGAAGACAGAGGATTAATTTTACAATGTTCTACATTGCAGACCGATAATCTATCACTCCGAGTACGCGTGATAACTGTCTGAAAATAGCAATGTCAAGGATTAGTGAATGTCAAGTTCTAGTCCCTGTTCCTCTCGTTTTGCAACATATTATATCTGTGGCTAAAACCCATGTATACTAGCAACCATGCCATGCCTAAAGCAATCAAAAGGTCGTTATCGAGATCTCACGAACCTGTGAATAACCGCAGATCTGATTACCCAGCACGGTGTATGCACATATTATGACTAGAACGACTCATGGACCCCAACCATGGCAAAGATACAGACACCTCGTCATAAGTACTCTGCAAAAAACGGGTAGAATGCTATTGCTAGACTAGCATGAACCTGAAGAACATGGGTCTTGATTCCCATGGTCCCACGACATGTGTCTGAGTCCGTTGCTCCAAACCGGCCGCAAGGAAATACCACACCCCAACGCACTGCATGATTATGGTGTTCAGAACACCGCTGCAGTGATGTTCCCTCGTAATCGCTTTTGCCAGTACAACAACCCCCTTCTTGTGCAACGTTCGCCGTCCTCAGGTCATCGGCGGTCACTCACTGTGTCCGCCGCGCGGTAAGCTCCGCCGTCAGCACACCGTGGGAGCGCGGCGAGTGCGGCGCGGTGCGCGGATTTCCGCGGCGGCTGCGGCGCGGACCGTTAGCCGCCGCGGATTCCGCCCGTTTCCCGGACCGCCGCCTCCGCGGCCGCCGGCCGCCGGATCGGCTTCCGCCGCCCTAATCAGGCGGCGGCATTTTTGCGCGCCCTCCGAGCCGGTTGTTCCGGTCCGCGCGGGTCAGCCGGTGACCGGCGCTGACCCGGCCACGGCGCCGACCCGGATCGGGTCGGACCGGACCGGACCGGCCGCCTCATCGACCATGCGACCGCCGCCGCTGCTCATGACGTCGTCCATGAGGAAGAGCCGGCCGATGACGGCGCTGTCTGTCCGAAACGATGGCAGATGAGCCGGTTATTCCGCAAACGAGCCAGTTCGGCAAAGTCCGGTTTGATGCATATTTTCCAGCCAATGCGAGGCATCGAGGACGTGCACGGCGTTCTTCAACATCGTTCAACAGCAACCCAGCGCGGAGAGGCGGCTGGAGGTCCGGGGCAAACTCGGCCACTGCGCAAACTGAGAGATCTTATCCGGTTCTGGCCTCTTCTGTGCCTCCTGTTCTCCGGCCCCAGCAGTGCACTGAACTGATCACGTCCTCGATCCTGGTCTGAGGCTGCTTCTCCAATTCCTCATCAACCTGTCGAGACCCGGTCCTTGTCGACGTTAGTTGGGTTCAAACGTCACAGGTTGGTACATCGGCAACATACCAATGGCGTTCGATGCAACATGCAGCGACGCTTGCCAGCAAAAAAGACAGCTCGCGGAAGGTTTATTTGAATTAATGATGGAGGAGATTGTCTGTTGTCTCTGAAGTCTGTGCGATATGGGGTCTGGTCTGGCGGTGGTATAGAATCACAAAAGACATTACTCTCTTGATTACGAAGTGGAGTTTTTCTGTTCATAGGACCTAGGTCGTTGAGCAGACATTACGGTACTGAATATGCATACAACATCTGGGCGCTGCCTTTCGAAACCGTTGCAGAAATATGATTAGCAACGAAAATAGCAGGAAGAGTTGAAATTCTGCCTGCCCATGATAAGGACAACCACCGATGCTTGCGGAGAGTAGAGGCGCCTGAGCAACGTCCGGCGGCGTCTACCTGTAACTGTATTCGAAGGTGGTGGGCGGCTGCCCGTTCTCCGGCGCCGTGCCCTGGATGTCCAGCATGGCGGAGGCGGCCGCTGTGAGCGGGTGCTCGTAGCCGGCCTGCCAGTCGGCCGGCGGGTCGGCGGCGCCCCCTTCGGCCGGCGAGCCGGCTCCCGGCGGAGACCCCACAGGCGGCGGCGGGGGCGGCGGCGGGGGCGGCTCCGGCGGCGGCGTGCTCGTTCGGGACTCGCTGGAACAGGGCGGCACGTCGGTCAGACTGAAAGGTCACAGTGAAACAGGCCGGCCCGCGGGTTAAGCTGAATCATGGGGCTCACTAAGACAGGGCCTCTCTTGATGCGGAAATCTCTGATGTGTTGCGGCATCTATAATATCCCTGATCTGAATGCAATTTTTTCTAACCCGATGTTTGCAGCACTCTAAAGCTGTCTATCTGCAGTCACCATACTTTTATTTTTAAAGATAAAACCCTGGGTAGAATAAATAGCCACTTAAATCGCATAATTTAAAAACCAAATTAGGCCCCTGCAAAACAGAACTGTCCGCATGTTTACTTTGTGTCAGTTCTTTTAAAAGTATAATGCTGCCACGTCGGTCTTAATTCAAAATTCAAGCGCTACTTTATGCCAAGTGGGCACAGTCACACTTCTCTGTGGCTGCTGCTCTTCACAAGTGCAAATCTGCCTACATCTCAGTCAGTACTCTAGGAAGCACATACATAAAATTTGCAACAGAAGGCGGACCGCAACATCGTTTGGAAAAATACTTCCGTGCTGAATCCGTGCTAATATAGTGGGCAGTCCGGGCAAGTGAAGCGCAGTACAAATGCCATAACGTAGTGAGCAAAAAAATCTTAACTAAAGCTCTGGTTTGACTGTTGAAAATCTGTACGTTGGTCCTTCCTAAACAAAGCCTGGCTGTTTTCATTTGCCCTGAGGCGTTCCATGAAGTAAGCAAATCATCTACGTGCCTGCCAACGCCTCTTCTTGAGATATTCACTCTCTCCGCGGTATCACTGGCAGTGAATATCTTCCCCCAGGCTTGATGGAAGAGCCTAACCGGTTGAAATTTATCAGTTACATGTCGAGTTGGTATAGAGAACAAACAAGACTGCTCTGATAGCCGCGGGTGAAACCAACTCCACACATAATCTAGACAGACAACCTGAAATTTTCATCATCGTACGAGGATGGAAGGCATGTTCATATTCCACTTTATACTCAAGGTATGCCTGCATTCGACCTGATTTCCTCAAACGGCAAGGGTTTTTCGTGACGCGGCTCCAGGAGCGCTGTTCGACAATCACTTCTAAACATTTTATGTTTAGTCTTTGAATAATGTGTCTCGACACGCGAACGCAGCAATAAAACAGCCAACACATTTGCATGCTGAAATACTTCGCCACGGCAATTAAGGTGGTGCAATCGCCTCCCTATTTACAATGACAGCAATGATGCAAGCAATGATTCATCCATATCGCAACGTCCAGTTCTGCGGCTACCAGCATCTTTCCCCACTTTGCCAGTTTGAAATAGCCTACATCAAATTCGCTCCAACGCGCCAACAACTCTCTAAACCATGGACTGTGCTCAGCGCCCATTGCCATCCCGTTCCGGAACAGCGGGGACTCCCTAGTGGTCCCGGGAAAGGATGCCCACCCTGCCCGGTCATTCGAGGCGGCGGCACGGGAGTCGGTTGAGCGGGTAGCGGAACTGGGACCGGTCGGCAGGACGTTGCCCGACCGCAGCCCCGTCTCGAGAACCGCCCGGCGGTGCGCGTCACGGACTCGTCCCCGTTCGTCTGTAGCTCACGGCTGACATCGGTAAAACTGAGCCCATCGCCATGTCGGCCGAACGGACCGGTTGAAAAGGTGGGAGTTTACTAGAAGCCACCGTGTGTGGCTTAAACATTTTATCGTCGTTGATAGGTATGAGATTCAGAAATTGGCTGGCTTACTTTTCCTGGTCATTCGCAGGCCCAGGAAACACGTTGAGTGGAGGAAAATCCTTAAATGTAGGCTGGAGATAGTCTGACAGGGTGACGCTAACCACCGAAAGTGTCAATACGGCTTCCCACTCGCTGCATTGCCTGTGGCAACCACAAAAAAAAACAGTTAATGCTGTCAAGCATGTCAAGTTGCCCGCAAAGGAAGCAAGGGATTTGGTGCGGTGAACATGCAGGGACGGACCGTCGGCACGCGACAGAGGTCAAGGGCTCGTTCACGGCATCTCTCGTTAGAACCGTGAACGGGAATGCTAGAAACCGAAGACTGTTTGTTCCCTATAGTCATACATTGTGAGATCCTGGTCGATCATGGATGGTTTCAGTTGCTCGGCTGGCCAGCTCACGGTATACGGACGAAGTGGGGGCTACCCAGCCAGCTGCCAGTACAACCAGCTGCCCTCAACCACGACTCTGCGCGGGGGAAGGATGGCGCGCCGAGGGTTCTGTGGTGGCCAGCTCCAGCAACCTGACCACTTGGTGCCGACGCAGCCGACCGCAGCCGCCGCCGCCGCCGAGTCTCGACAGAGACCACCTGTCCGAGGCAGGGCGCAGAGGACCGACGCCTCCGCAGCCGCCGCGCTGCCCGATCGGACAATGGCGGCGCCAAAAACAAGATGGCGTCACCGCTCCGGGCCGTCGCCCGCAGCCGGTCGCAAGTTGGCCGCACCGTCTCAGACCGTGCCTCAAACAAACGCGTGGTCATCGCGGAAATCCTGCGCTGCGACTGCAGAGCTGGCGTTGTCTCAATAAGCGCTGGCTTGTTGTTCCCATGAGCGTGCTGTGTCTGTTGTTAGTATTTTCATTATTTTCACTACTACAAATTAGTATCAAAGTTTGAAGTTCCATCCAGAATTGATAACGCAATCCTCATATATTCAGTCTTACACCGCAAACATGAACCTCATTGCATATGAGCACTTTAACGAATTCACGGCACCATTTTACAGAAACAGGAATCGCAGTTCGTTCATTTCAATCGCAGTTTATTTGTTGTTTCCAGCATAGCCGACGATGCGATCCGCAAATGTTAATGTGTTTGCAGTTTACATCGGGGAGAATATGCTACACCCCGTAATCAGAAATCTTCAGTACATCACTGACCGGCATGGGCTCTGATTGGTGAAACCAGCAGATCAGTGACAGTGATCGATCAGTCCCTCCGGAATCCGCAAGTCGGAACTTTGATGCCAGGATCGATTGAGCCGTCTGTAGAGCTTCACATTCCTCCCATTTGCTTTGCATTCACTGGCCAGCCCTATCCGTTCCGTCAGGCTGTTGCCGTTCATGCTGCTGGCATAGCTTCGACGATAATAATACGCGAGTAGTCCGTAAAACAGCCAAATTTTCGCAGGTTCCATCTCGTTTTGTACCTTTCCCGTCCCCTTCAGTTCACAGTTTATGCTCATCCTGTGTACTGTAGGCGCCGCGGGGCGATGCTTCTTCTTTTGTTTACGTTATTCTTCGTAATTGGTATCGTTAACCCATTCCTTGTCGATCTCAGAACTTAACGTAATTTGGAGAGTTTATTCCGTGGTTGGTGGCGGATAATAGAACACAGAAGTGGATGCTTGAAAATGTTTTATTTTGTACAAGAACCATCATGTTAATGTTTAATTCCATTTTCAACTGATAAACTGTATAACTGTTATTTCGATTGTCTTGCGTTATGTCACTCTTTTCTTTGCCCGGGACTGCTCCTTTGTTCGTGCTTGCAAGAGCAGGGGAGCGCTGCAAATTCGTCAAAATAGTTGCGTCACTCCGGCTGTTAAAAATTTCCGCGTGAACCCTCAATGTGTTCCGAGCTAAATGTTTTGCAGAGCCTTCTTTATCGTTTCAAACCAATCGTATTCGCGCCAATCCAGTCGTATTATCGTATGTGGTCTGCTGTGGACCATATATGCGTTGGGCTTATGGATTGTTGGCTTCTGTATTGTTGGGCTTGCGGATTGTTTGGCTTGTGTATTATTGGGCTTATTCATTGTTGGGCTTGTTGAACTGGCGTCACATACCAGAATGTTTTTTTTTCAGAAACCACTCCACAGTCCAATAAAGCGTGTGTTGAGACCTGTGTTTACAAAAGCTGAGATCAGACGGAGCAACAGTTTCGAGGGTGGAACTCCATCAACATCGGCTTCAGCGCCAGCATACCAACTGCAGCTTCCGCCAGCTGGCAAGTAATGGGACTTCAGGTGCAATCAACATCTCTACGGCTACTGCCTGGGTGCAGATGTGGCCTCTTTGGAGCTGCAGGGGACTTTGAGTGCTGGGAGACTGATCCTTGCCTGGCAATATTTCTTGCAAAGCTGAGTGTTAGATCCTTGACAAACAGTGCAATAGAATTCTGCTAGGCTCGTTTGTGCTGTGAGGTCACTGCTTGGGCCATGCGAAGCAGCCAGGCCCAGGCCTTATGCTGCCCGTTTGTGCCATCTGGATAGATTGTGAAGCTTAAAGGGCTCTGTGCTGCTGATGGCCGAGTTGTTGAGTTGTGTACTGCGTAATGCATAATAGTGCATAATGCCAAAATGCATGTGTTACTGAAAGTCAGCATTTGTGAAAATGGATTGTGATGGGATATTTGTTAATTGTTACACGAGGATGCGTTGAGTGATGCCATCTATGATGTACATGTTCTGTGATGCTGAGATGTGCCATTTGATAAGCATCCATTGGTAGCATGGCAGACTGGGTGTATTTATGTTTGATTATGGCTGTACTACGGGATGGGTTGATCATTGTTACATCTCTGAACAGGGCATTTCGGACAGGGCACATCTTTGACAAGCGATCGCCGCATGGGGCCCTCGGAGTCCAGTGGGATGTCAGCTTCGATATTCCCAGCTTTCAAGCGGAAGTTCGTCCGGGACCTCCGACGAGAAGAGGGAGTTCTGTCGACTGTCAGCTCTGTTTACATCCCACCAGAACTCGAAGCTCCTTTCGTCTTACCAGCCAAAATCATCCTGCAGGACCTGTGTCGGCTAAGCATTGGCTGGGACGGAGAAATCCCCGAACTGCAGCAGAAGAGGCGGCTGTAGTGGCATTACGAGCCGGACGAGCAGCACCAGTTTAGCGCGAGCTGCGTCAGTCATGCGTCAAGCCGTAAAATTTGAAGACCGAAAGTTGTCAACTCCCCCTCTTTGCAGACGCCAGCGAGGTTGGTTATGGCACAGCCAGTTACACAAGATTCGCGGACGACAAAGCAACTGTCTGTACCTCACTTCTAATGGGAAAGACAGCTCCGCTGAAAGCATGCACCATTCCACGACTAGAGCTCTTCACGGCTATTTCGGCAGTAAGGATAAACACGTTAGTGCTGTCGGAGCCTGAAATGCAGGTGAATGCAGTCTCTTTGGACGCACAGAACGTCAACGTTCAGGTACATCCAGAACGGAACTACAAGGGTCCAGAAATTCGTAGCTAAGAGGTTGTCGGTTATCCACGATGGCTCAAGCCCTGAACAGTGGAGGTACGCCCTCCGCTCTCAGCCCGGCGGATGGTATCTCCCGGGGCCTCTCAGCGCCGGGTTTCCTAGGTCCCCGCCGCTGGAGTCGTGGCCCCGAGAGTCATGGTCCGGAGAGTCATGGCCCGGAGAGTCATGGCCCGGAGCTCCTGAGCTGGCCGGAGGAAATGGCCTGGTCAGACCAGAGCGGTTCGAACAGGACCCGATGCTGAGCCCCAGGAGGCGAAGAGATCTGTAGGGAATGTCTCGTGAGTCGATGACGATGATTCCACTGCACACCTCCTGAAACAGTTGGCACACACAGAAGAAGGCGGCGGTCTGGAGTCCGAGGCCAAGAAAGCTCTGCGGAGCCGAGCGGCGGAGCAAAAGTCCAAGCAGGCTGGAGAGGAAGGTGCAGCGTCATGAAACCACCTTTTTTAACCGCACAGATGAATTTGGAAGAGCTCAAAGTCACTAGGTACCTGTAGGAACGGCCTTTTCTTGAAAAAATGGACTCCAGGTCAGACACTGTCCGTCGTGTTCTCGGAGCTGGTTCTAAGGGTCACCGTCCTGTAGGTGCATTGTGGGGCGGCGGCTGAGAGTGATAGTGGTGTGCCCGAGATGTGGTAAATGTTGCGGGCCGCACAGTCCCTGGTAGTCCGACTGGAACAATGTACTGCCCCGGTCTGTTTAAGTGTTATAGGTTTGAATTTATTGTTGAGCTTAACGAGAGGAAGTATTTGGATATTTTGCGGCATACACGTATGACATAAATCATGATATATGCATAAATAGGCGTGCATAACATACACCATTATATACATATACATAACGATGAACCGAATCTTGTGGCTTGTCTGAACGAATTTTAAGCAGTTTTCCGATCATATCCCCGATTCCCGGGCAATGAGCAACAATTGTCAGAGAGTGAAACACGGCATACATAGAATAAGCAAAAATGCCTTTGCGGCTCTGTAATGCGATCTTAACGTAACCACTAAAACGCCCCCTAAAATGCACGACCGGTGCAGCCTACTGCGTTTGCCTTTAAATTTGGAAAGCTAACGTGAAATATTGTTTTGCACTTTGCTGTTTCCTGAATTTCCCAATAAAATGAATATCTGCCACTGTATTTCGGCATTTCGTATCTAAGAAATTGCAAGTTTAAACGTAACACTCTCCCATCATGTTATCTGCTATCATTAATGTGCGGTCGGGCTAGTTGGAAGATACCCATGGACTGCAAAAGAAAGAAACTTGATTGAAAAATCTGAGTGATTTGGATTGGAAAGCACCCATCGGTTATAAGCTCACAGATTCGAGTTACGTGAGCAACCATACCCTGAGACCATTGATAGCTTACTCACCACGTCTCCTTCGTGTCATACATGCTCTAATTAATGTTATGAAATTTCACACGGTGCCCGTAAAACATCTCCTTTACAGGCAAAGGTTTTCCCGGAATTTCAACCCAGAGTTCTGACTCCAGGCAAGACATTCCAAGAAAAATCAACTTGAAGTAGCAAATGTCGTGGCATATATGCGATGAGATCTGCCTTATGCTGATGTTGACCATGAGTGGCGGAAAAGAACCAGTTTCAACGTGCTTGTGGATCACATTGCAGGCGAAGGTCATTGAAGATCAGCATCCCACGGTGCATTGCATCAGTAAACCTTGGGCCGATCTAGCCAAATCTAATATCAGTGTTAGTCCAGTACTGTAAATTTGGAGAAAAACGAGAGCATCGAAAACGGTAAAAGCTGGCATACAGACCCATAAAATACAAATACTTGAAGAGTGTGACCACATGACAAGACAAATGGAAGCAAACCAGTGCAGTTTTACATCTGTGGCTAAAAGT
Source organism: Capitulum mitella (assembly GCA_030062745.1). Classification (NCBI taxonomy): domain Eukaryota; kingdom Metazoa; phylum Arthropoda; class Thecostraca; order Pollicipedomorpha; family Pollicipedidae; genus Capitulum; species Capitulum mitella. The sequence continues at coordinate 1,996,348 of CP099850.1, read as the reverse complement.
ATCTGGCTTACGATATTTATATATATCCACGGCAAAGTAGCAAATACCTTGTAGCTAGAAGTGGATATGAGTTACACGAAAAATCTGTAAATATGGTCACCTTTGTAACGTCATTTTGAATTGGCTTAACCCATTTTTATGGGATGGCTTTGAGATGACTTTGCATAATCTTGTTAATCTCTCTTCTACAGAAATATGCACGAATGAAGTGCCGAGAGATGCTGAACACGCGACGAAGCCTGTCACTTCTCCGTTTGGTCACGGCATTATAAAGTGGGGAAACAGTGAGGACGCCTAACACCTCTCCCCCTCCCAACAAACGGTGCACCCAGATTTCTGACGCTGGTCAGATCTTACATAGAATAAAGGGATTTTCTTTTAACCATTCTCTATTCGTTTCATTTATCGTTAATTCGCTCCAAAGACATCAAAAATCACGAAGCTATTTTTGATCAGTGAAACCGATGAGAACGCCACTGGTTCGTAAAGCAGAACTTCGACGCAACTGGTACCACTTAGCTATCGGTGGGCATTCACGAAATCGTCAAGTTTCATCGGTCATGGTGCAAAAACCCGAAAATGCCAACAACAGCATTACAGTATAGGAGTACGTTGCTGTTTTCCTTCAACCTAACTCTGGGAATATTACTTCGTTTAATGCTGTGTTCTGTCTTGCAGCAGAAACAGGCACCTGCACGCCTGTACGAGGGAGAGAGAGAGAGAGAGAGGAAGGGAGAAAGAGAGAGAGTGCCTACATAGTAAGACAGGTGGTTAAGCAGGCATGTTGCCTAGGGGCCGGGATGACGTGATAGCGGGTAAATGGTGTAAGCACATCTGAATAATTGCAACATTGTAACATCAAGGCATTTTAAGCCGCAATGTTAAGCGTCTTCTCGGATCAGTTCCCTGGCATGGAATGCCAAATGCAGTGTACAAACTTCCAGGCGATCCAACACCAGTGAAATGCCGACTGGTTTCTGCCCTAAGATCATCCAGCTCACGGGCAGAATGGCCGCGCACTCCTGACATCTACCGGTCGCTGCGGTAACTGTATGCCGGCCCCGTTGGGATACTGCATCGCTGCACGATATTTGAACGACTGCATTGCAGCACAGGGCACCATCCGTGTGATGTCAATTCGCCAAAGAACACCAGCACCAACGGGCTTCCGGCCGGACCGGCGGGGCACCACTCAAGGCAAACGAATGCATCAACTGAATTAAAACCACGCTTTTCCCATTAAAGATTGGATTTGTTGTCAGACACTTAGCGTATATGGTACGCTCCTTCCTGAACACGTAACACGAACTGCGATAGCGCGGCTGCAGCCTCCAGTTCTAAAGCCGATCTGTGCATTAGATTGTCTCAAAATTGTACATTCATGGAGGTTCAGAACGATTTCCCAAGGCTTCCTGTGTCCTGTTCGCCTGTGTCCTTTCTACAGCTGTTGCGTGACATCGCACCGCAACAACAAACAGATGCCGGCCACTAACGCTTGCATTCAATGGCTGGCGCAGGCCCGTGTTGCGTCACATTGACGAAAGACCACAGAACATTGTTTTTGATTCATTATATTTTTAACTTTACAAACAGTTTCCAGAAGAGGGTACCAATAAGGCTATCCGAGACATTTTTCAGATCTATTCATGAAATGTCGACCTCGGTGAAAGTTGTTTATGTTTGTTTGTTTATTAAGGTTTAGGGGCGCACCGACTTCGTGGTCGCATGGCTCCCACCAGATGAAAGCGCCATGCATCATATATGGCGCCAAGTGCTTTGAGAAGTTTGATAGGCAGGCAATCCCTTTGTATTGAGCTGCAGTTTCTTTAATTTTCCTAGGGCTTTGGATATTATCGACCCTGACCACTTTTGCCGACGTAGATTTTTACCCACATAAAAAAGTATTCTAGCGATCTATTAACCGGCGCAGTTAAATTTGTTGATTAGGTATTTTTGATCGAACTTTGGGACCTGCGTGAGGCGACGGGCAGGTGTGCTCCATGGACGCCATCGGATGTGGTCCGGTTCTGCGCGGAATTTCGGTGGACTTGGGCCGTGTTAACCCGGAACATTTAGAACCTCACGAACACAACCATTTCTAGATTTGGAACGATGACATTGACCATTTTAGAGGAAGACACGTCCATGGGTACGTGTGACATGTGCTTTTGCGTATTTTTTATAGTCTGGGGACCTGTGCCCCGTGGCCCCTGTCTCGTGCCTCGGACCTCATGCTCCCTGCCCCTCCCTCTGTTTGCTTCACTGGCGGGAGGAAGTAAGAGTGCTGCAGTGTGCCGGTGCTGACCGGGCAGACCGCCACGGATAAGGCAGCCTGTTCTGGTCCTGACGAAGTCCTGTTGGCCTGCTGGCCGCGGCCAGCCGGGCGACATCTGACCCCACCACACACACTAGAGCTGAGCCGGGCGTCTGGAAGCAAACGTGTCCCATCGGCGTCGTGGGGCCGCCGAGCATAATACGATTATCGAGCTGTTGGGTGGCTTAACTGCGTCTGAATGTCCGTTCGTGAGATGTTGTCTAAGTTCTGGCGAAGACCACGTGACCAGACTTAAGCAAAATGCGAGTCGAAATCTCTAATTCACGTCGTCGTTGCTACGTCTGTACTGTTTAGGACCCCACAACCAAATACAGTCTGTGTGATATCTGTGATACAGGGCAGCATCTTGTAAAGAACGTAGTGTCGTAGTGTGCGAGCGAAAGGTGCCTCACACGTTTCCCGCAAAACGCCGCGTGGATAATGCAAAACGGTTTTGTCTGCTCCGGTTCCTTACAAAGCTCGACATACGAGTATATGGCGTGGCATGATCATGATCATTTACTAATTTTTTGTAGAGCGGTTTTGTATAGCTTACTAATGGTGAAATTTCTTTTGGATTCCTATTAAAGTAAGGCTAGAAAGATGAGCCTAAAATAAAACGCATTTGTGATCGAGGGAATCTCAGGGAAAAATACAAATGGTCTTTGTTCATTCATTCCCTCTGACCTCCAGAACTAAATAAAACCAATGGCACAGGCAAAATTCAACGGAAAATTGAAGTTACCGTCTTTTGATATTCTATTTGACATGTTTAAAAATGTTTTTGATGTCGCAAAGCTGATCGAGGTTACTGGTTACCGTTACTGGGGTTACCACATATGCCATATGACGTCGTTTTCAGTCATGCAGCAATTTAGGTTTAACTGAAATTTCGTGTCTTCCAGGGAATCAGAACTAATGTCCCGATAAATTACGGCACCAAAATCATCTCTGGATTCGGCGAGTATGCCAGCATTTGTATTTATTTCAATGCAGTGCTCGGCATGAATTGGCTTCTCCATTGCAACTAAAACAGAGCTGTTTAAAATCAACGCATTATGCCATTTTGCCTTAGACCCTAACAGTTTATATATATATATATATATATATATATATATATATGTGTGTGTGTGTATATATATACATATATATAGCTTCAGCTTCTGTTCAATATTTCATCTTGAAATAAATATTTCTGCGTCGTTCGTATTCTTGATTGCATTCTTGACTTACGTGTACACATCTCAACGTTTCGGCGTCATGATATGGAGTCATCTTCAGGAGAACAAATTGATTCACATATACAGTGAACTAGAAAGCAGTACAGGACGCTGTCAGCGCGAAAAAAGACGAGTCGGGTATTTACACAGATATTGGTAACCACTCACATTTAGGAGAGGTTAAGAAACAATCTTCAACGGAAATGACGAAACCGTAGTATTTAGGGTGGGCTGTTCTTTTTTAATGTATAACGATTCAAGAATACCAAAATCGCAGCTTTTCCTTGATGTCCTAATTATAGCAGCATTATTAATGCTTACTTAAAAGCCACAAAGTGCGGAATGTTCTCTTATTGTTGAGGGATGTGGGTGGGAGAGGGGGAGATCTGTGCGGTCAGACTTGCCTAAATGCTGCTGAGTCCTGTTGTGGAGATTACGAAAGGGACCAAACGTTAGACGCCCATCACGAAGCGCGCCAAAACGGTAAACCAGTGAGGATTGGCCTCGTTTAGGCATTTAGTCTTGAATTTAAGCAATGACTAGCGATATAAATAAATGGGTTGTAACTCCTGTTTTCAAGACGTATTTTCTTATTGTGTCACATGAAAATGTTGGCAAAGATGGGGCCAAACGGAAGACTCATACTAAACCGTCTTCTGACGGTAGAACTGATCATTGAAAAGAAAGAAAGAATTCGTCACTGAGAAGTCCAGAAGCGATCTAAGGTGCTCAGCAATGAGGCCGATAACCTTACTGCTGATCCGAAGCAAGGTACTGGCGGCAATTTCCATCGTTTCCTTCCATAGGATGTATAAGGCTCTCGATACCAAAGCTGGCCATGAAAGAATTTGGTGGGGTATCGAGGGAGTTGATTTCAGTCGCAGCAAGGTAGGAGTTGATGACTGAGTACTCGTTTATAGTGATGGAGACGAGAACAGATACGAGATATGTAGTCTGGAAGTAGGAAGGAGTGCCACAAGCGGATGGAATTGGACGGCAGTATGGGTTTCCTGCTTGGACGGAGGTTGGTATAGGCCTCCTGCCGGGCCAACGTTTGCCAACATTTTCACGCGTCACCATAAGAAAATATGGCTGGAAAGGTGTCCCCAGGAGTTCCAACCCATTTCCGTCGTCGGTATGCCGACGATTGTTTTTCCTTTTTCGCGACCAATCCCACGCTGGTCTTTTCCTTCTTTTCTTAAATGGCAAACACCCAATATCAAACTTACGAAAAAGAACGAGATGGATGGATCTTTCTTTTCTAAGCATTTTGATTCACAAAGGCAGCGGTAAACTTTCATCCTCTGTGCACCGTAAGCCTACTTTTACGGGTATTAGTACCAGTTTTTCCAGCTTTGCTCCCAGTAGCATGAAAAAAAAATGTGTGGTTAAGTTGGCTGTCTTCCGTGCTTTCCACTTGACCTCAGCGTACCAACTTTCCCATAAGGAAGTAACTTTCCTGAGGGCCTTTTTCAAAAGCAATGACTATGCAATCCAAGCAGTTAACTCACCCCTTAAGAGGTTCTTAGATCTGAAATACAGTCCTTCCTTGCGGCTCACACAGTTGCAAAACTGGACAGATACTTCGTTCTTCCCTCTTTCGGATCAGATTCTGGGCAAACGAAGACTGATGTCTCCGAGGTGCTCACGACCTCCTACCCTTACCTGAACCCCAAAATTACACCGGTCATTTTCTTCACCACAGGGCCATGGTTTAAACTCAATGACAGAATGTCTAAACGTTGCCAATTCTCATTCGTTTACCGTTTGTTGCGCCTCACGTAGGGCGTCTTACGTTGGTTCACCCTTCGAAGTTTCCACCTCGGAATTCAGCAGCATTTAGGTAAGTCTGACCGCACAGGTGCACCCCTCTCTCACTCACATCCCTGTCTCTTTAGTGAGCATTGATAATCTGACTATCATTAGCAGATCAAGCAAAGCTTTAGATTTACATATTCTTGAATCTTTGCACATTAAATAAGAACAGCCCACCCTAGGTACTGTGGTTTCATCATTTCCACTGAGGACTGTTTCTTAAACTCTCCTAAATTATCAATATTCCTTTGAGTGTAAGAATCGTGTTTTTCTGTTCGCACTGACACTGTGCTGTACTGGGGTTTTTTTTGTTTGATTCACCGTATATGTCTACTACTTCACTCTCGTGAAGATGGTACCGTATCATGATCCCGAAACCTTGAGCTGTGTAAATGCGTTAATCGGGAATACAGTGAAGAAAATGTGAACGAAACACACACACACACGTTAATATATATATCATATCGGTGCCTGATGTACGATCTCAAATCTTTACTCCCGATGGTGCAAGTCTAGTCAGTATGAGTCAGAATGGCGGAGACTGGATGCTGAGCCCCGCGAGTCAGACTCGCAACCCGGACCGGGTCAGAGTCGCAGACTGGACCCCCAGCCCAGCGAGTCGGCGTGGCGGCCGCGACTCCTGGCCGGCTCGGCAGGCGCGACGCGCCGCAGCCAGATAACGACGGCCGGCAGGTGGGCGGCTCGCCGGCGCCGCGCCGCTTGGCGGCACGGGCGCCGCTAATGTCGGCTTTTACGGCGCGGCGCGCCACTTATCGGCCCTGGCTGCTGCTGGAAGCGCGGCCGGCCGCGGCGCAGCGTCCAGCAGCAGCACAGAGGCATCGACCAGGCACCTTAGTCACGGGGAAATCGCGGTCCATTCACGAGGAAATATTGCGACAGGTACTCTGATCACGGGGAGTTCGAGTAGCTAAGTCAGTGCAGAATCGGCGAACGGGTAGTCCCATTACGGAACAATCGGGCCAGAGAGTCCCGTCACAGTTGAATTAGAGGCTGGGTAGTCCAATCGCTGGGGATCTGAGGCAGTCCAATCACAGGAGAGTCAGAGTCCACGTGGTCCGATCTCAGGGAATCGGCGGCTCGGTAGTCCAATCGTGGGGAATCGGGGGCCAGGCAGCCTGAACCGCCTGGTCCCCGCCAGCCTGAGCCAGCCTGAGCTCGGCGTCCAGCGGCTGATTTGATGCTGGCAGGCGGGGTTTGGAGGTGGATCCCCGGCGTCTGCTCCTCTATGAGAGATCAGTAGCCGACAACAGCAGCTGCTGCTCCTTCTAGTCACCTGAAGACTGAGCGGGCTCATTTTGCACTCTGTGAGATTGCTGATGGTCAGCTGAACACGATGTGCTGAGCAGTATGATGCCAAATGCTGGGTGTATTCTGATCACCTTGATCGGTAGCTTAGTTGGTACAGCGCTGGTCTCCCCGTCCTGGCAAGACGGGTTCGATTCGCCCCGGCGCTCGACATTTGGCCCACGGATCAGCTGGCAGCTGGCCAACACAGGGTCGAGCTGACAACTGCGCGGTCGTATCGCACTCTTGGCGACACGGTAAACGTTTTCCACAAAAGCAGCCGTCACCTGGAATTGCGCGCTCGGATGTCGTAGGTCGATCCAACAAGTTCTGTTTAGCACGGACTCCGATCCCTAACAGCACGCTATGAAACCAGTGGGATTGAATTTGAAAAATAGTGTATACCGGCATAAATTGCCGCGTAATATCTTTGCGTGTTCACTGAGCGACTGGATAGGTTGGTCGTGACATGAGGCGCCGACAGGTGGGTGGGAACGGTCGCTCAGCTGATGACAATGGGTGGGAGACTTTGACGTGCCGGCACGAAGGAGCCGAATTGTGATGCACCTGCCATGGGCGCCACGGCGAAGTGAAATGTCAATTAGGGCGTGGGCCATGAAATGGTGAGATGGCAGCTGAAATGGTTTGAACTGGTAGAATGCTGATCTTGACAGGCCTGGGGACGTGAACCTAGCCTCACACGAGTTATTACTTATTGGAATGTTTCAGCGGGTTAATCTTGCATCGTGATTTTTGGAACCGTTTCGTTTTCGGAACACGAGGAGCTCAATACGCGAGGCCAGATGGAGGTCTGGTTACTGGTAATGCAGCACGCTGAGTGGGCATCTCTTTGTAATGCAGGTGCAACGTCGTTAATGTATCCACCATGTGGTCATCCAGCTACCTGGTATAACAACGTAGTTAATGTAGCTACGATGTGGTCATCCAGCCACGACACGACATCATTGACGTAATAGCGACAATTAATTCGTCTGATGCAAGTTATGGTCAGTACAGGTTCATATCCATAACCGGAAACTTAATGATACGGCTTCTTACTTTAATGGAAATCTGAATTATCCAGTGTCTTTTCTATTCTCAGGTTTTGGAACATCCATCCACTGTTACATCTGCAAATAGTTTACCTCGTATGTGAGGAATCGTGACTAGCCCAGGTAGCTCGTATTTACCATCAGTTTTTGTAAAACTTCCATTAGTTTAAGGTAAGGATATTCACCTGGGAGGAATAAGCCAAAACTTAACCCTACTACCAAAAAAGCACATTGGTCTCCACAAAAATAATACAATAGTCGCAGCACGACATCGCTGTCAGCAATATTAAATGGTCTTGGCATTTGAATGTGAAATTGAATGCACTGGTAATATCCTGATATAATCAAGCTCACAAAATGGGCGTAACCGGTGGGCATTGTGTCCGTTTCTGCAAACGACAACCAAGTAGTGTCCCTAATTCTTGGAAAACTTTCATATCCTGGATAATGATGTCTGCTTCAACCGACCATTTATGAAAGGCGCTATGACACACTAGGCAACAGCAGTCACGCTGGGCGTTTTGTTTAAAGCAGTGTTTGGTCTAAAGTCAACAACATTCGGACAAACAGCCCAGATTTCAGGCTACCGTTAGGAGCTCCTGAGCTCCTGAAAAATCTCTCGTTATGACAAGATTGCACTTATAAATTCCAGATGAGATGTATGAAACAGCATCAACCAGGGTGCCTCGCCGTAAGGCAAGCAACTATCTCCTGTGTGTCGTAATATGGCATCAAAGCCGAAACCGTGCAAGGCTGACAAGACCATTTTTATTTCATCGAGCTGGCTCAAGTTACGCCTGCTTCTCCGAGCAAAAAAACTGTCAAAGGCAAACTGAGAACATTTCCTATCAAACAGCACAGCTCGTGCCTCGGCTCCTGGGTAGGAGAAAACGATTAGCATTCCCAGTCTGCCTTCGTGGGCCACAGGTGTTGATTGAAAGGTTAAGTTTGCTGAGTTACCTTAAATCTGTAAATCTCTAACTTTCGACATTCTGCGCCGCTTTTGAACAATGGTTCCGTGATCTTTTCAAGTACCATGAGAACATTCGCATGAAAGATTATCGGTACTGTAGCAAACGGCTTCCACATGTCCCTGTCAAAACTTACTTTTATCAAAATAGCCGTTTTAGGTATGTGGTATCTGATGCTCTTTGGTCACTGTACTTTACTAACAAAACAGTGCGCAATTAGCGCCTAGTCAAACAACTGATTGCTACGCCTCTTTGTTCATTTACAGCTCTTTTGAATTGAAAATCCTGAACATAACTTGGAGTGGTTCCATTCTTACGACATCCTTCGGCGATATCAGCATCAAATGCCTTCTATGTCCCTAAACCACAAATATATTCCTTGCGCATCCACATACTCAAGTATCCAAATTCCCAACCTGACAAGCGGTCCAAATTTTTCTCATCAAGCCGTCTTCCAAGCTCCAGAAGGTGCTGCGGTAAAACCGGTTCCCGTGGACATCGGCATAGGTGTTAAAAATTATCCAATCGAGTCTCGTTTCTCAAATTACTAACCGATACTACGCTTTAAGCAGCGACTTGTGAGACGAGAGTTACCAGTTCCACTGACGTACCTGAAGAAGTTAAAGAGGTGCATATTCAGGCCACCTAAACAAGCACGCACCTTCTGTTCACGCTCACAATTAGAATAGAACTGGTACGCCAAATGATTGGCATCCTACATGTGCTGCCGCCTGGCGGACGATGCTGAAAGCCGAGCCCGATAACGTCTATACACGGCCGACATAAAAACACGCTGGCTAATGAGTGCCCTTGGCTACGCTTGGCCGGGCGAACGCACCTGACAGGACATATCTGGAAACAAACTCGGACAGTCGAATCACGTGACGACAGGCGGACGGCGCCCCCGGGGACGGAGAGTTCGCAGCACACGAATAGCTTCGGAGGCAGGTGGCGGCGGGTCAGCCCGTCCATCTGTCGACCGCGTCGCTGGGCGGACCAGCAGGTGCGCTGCTGTTGGTTTCTGACCTGGTCCGGTCCCGCGACCCGGCCGGCCCGCCCGGCGCCGCTAGGACGCTGCCCAGCGACTATTATCTGATGGACGGGCCTTTAGCGCATGCCGAGCCGATACACGCGGACGCGGCGGAGGCGGCGCCGGCGCGCGCTGTGTTTGTCTCTGCCCAGCAGAGTCGGAGCTGTGGTGTATCGCGCCGTGTCCTTGTTGCCGGCGGTCGTAACTAACGGTGTCGGGAGTCTGGCGTCGCCCGACCACCCGCCGGTCCCTCCGTCCGCATCTCAGGACAACGTATCGTCTTCGATAGCGGGTCGATGCGTTCCCAGCGAAGGCCGGTCTTTACTCTCTGTCTGACGCATGGCGGTGCCGTGCCGATAACGTGCGACGCTCTGCAGCCATGCTGGTGCCGTCATCCGTTCTGAGTCAGTGCCGGTCGGCGACAGCGAGTTCTGCATCATCTGGCCCGGGACTGATCCGCGCCGCAGACGCCCCGGAGACCGGAGCTCGTCTCGCCAGCCGGCCAAGACCCGGCGCCGGTCCAGCGGACACAGCCTTGAGCCCAGTCCGGCGCTCGCCACTCGGTCAGCTTCCGAAAAGATGGCGATGCGCGGCGGAATACAGAGCAGGCGAGCGCAGAGCCTGTGGCGGCAGGCGACGGAGAGAGACCTTCCGTGCCGCGAGTCGCCTCCTGTTCGATGCCGGAGGTTTGCCGAGAGGGAAGTCAGCGCTTGTTGGATACCGCACACTTGCCGAGCGGGTAGTCACTTCCTGGCGAATATCAGCTGAACATGAGGCCACTATTTTTACATGCCTGGAGCTTACCGAAGGAGGAACAGGCTCTTTACTGAGAAAGATAATATTTCGCTGGAGCATTGTGGTCCAATCGTTTTCCTCGGCTCGAAGGGCACCAAGGCCGCGAGGATTCCTTTAGTGTTCTTATGCTTGCTAATACGAGGCTTGTGGTGATCTCACACTGACAATATTTGACAGAAACGCGGGAATTCAAGACATGGTTAAGGTTCCTTCGACTCCTGTCAATTAAATGGTGGCTTTCATTAAATGGTGGTTAAATTAAATTAAATTAAATTAAATTTCTGGCGGCGACAAAGTGACGTACTTACATTGTGCTTTACTGGCAGACGTGGCGCTCTTAAAGGAAGTCACTTGATACTTTAATAGGATATCTGAACCTTGGATGCGATTATATGACTCATATTTTGTCCGTGACTGCTGGAAGCTTGGAGTTCGTGGACTGTCAGTTGGGCTACTAATGGATACTAAAAGGGAACGGGTCTTGCAGTTTAACAGATCAGCATCCTTCAAGGTTAACTTGCCGAACATTGCGTGGGATGGAATGCTCTGAAGATAAGCCCTCTAAAATTAGATTTGAATAGCGACTGAGCAACAATATCTATCTTGCATGTAAAGTAGCACTCTAGTTTCTTCATTTTCAGTATCCAGACCATGCTCCAAGCCGACGTGAGACCATTTTACTTTTTTTGAACGATTTGAGGTGAGGATCAAAGCACATACATCTAGTTCGTAAGAAACTTCCATTTTACGCACATATTCGTGACACAGGTTTATTCTTTGGAAGGCAAGTGAGCCTTTTAACGGAAAACGGTGAATTTAACCGGATTGGAGGCGAAATGATTTGCAAAGCATGAACTTACGGAAAGGGACCAATACGGCGTTCTAGAAAAATTGTTTGGAACGCCTCCTTGTGCAAGCCACGCTTTGAAAAAAGAATCAACGTTGTCTGGAGGTGAAACTGCTCAACGTACGCCGATAGTCGCGTAGTATACCAACACATGCCCATTTGAGACATTATTCATCAGCCACCAGAGACACAGTTTGGCCTTTAGGCGTCAATCTTGATTGATTACAACTGTAAGGGACGCGAACAACAAACACATTTTTTCGTTCCTCTGCCTCACTGGAAACATACGAAGGGTAATTTCAATGCTTTTAGAACGTTATCAATCCTTTCAGAGTCTTCAGAAGGTATGCCCAACATGCGGCAATCGTTAATTATCCTCAACAAGCGCACTGCATGTGCAGGCTGTTTGTTTTGAAGCCCTGAGAGTTATCTGAGCGGCTCTTGCAGAAAATGCCTCATCTCGTAATTGCCAACCGATTTTGGTACGTGTCACATTATGCATCATATCAATCGACCTCGTGCTGCGGGACCAGATTCGCGGAGATGTGCGCGGACCCGGGTAGCAGCCCGAAGACCACGCCCACCGCGCTGTGTCCGCCGCCTCAGGTGTGTCCTTCGCGACCGCGTCGCAGATGTACATCGACACGGCCGGTCTCCGCCGGGCCACAAGTTATTTATGCTGTATCTATACATCGGGCGGGCAAAAAGCGGTCACCTGTCCGCGCTGGATAACGAGCTATCGACAGATACGGACGCACATGCACTCTGCACCGCGTCGCGTCCAGCACGGCGAAAAAGTGGACCAGTCAGCGTCAGAGCCACGCTCGACTGCGGCCGCCGCTCGGCGAGCGCTGCTCGGTGGCCGGCCGACCTGCGGGCTGGACACACGTGCTGGCGGTCGGGCAGCGGCCGCGCGCGCGCGCACCGTCCCGTGCAGGCTCGTCGGTTATCCGTCTGTCAGAGTGCTGGCGGGGCTCTCATAATCCCACCCGTCTGCAGGCTGGGTACGGCGCTTCCACCGGCCCGGCCGTCAGGCCTGCACGCGCCTGTCAGGCTCCTCGCCGGACCTGCCCACGCCTGCCAGCCTGCCGGTCTGAGCCACGCACGCCTGTGAGCCTGCCGGGCCGAGCCGCGCACGTCCGTCAGCCGTGGCGTTTCGACGGAGCTGGAATGGATACCGCAGATGCCGCCGCGCTCGCGTCGGCGCAAAAACAATGCATTGAACTGCGTGGTAAACCACTATAATTGACGCGGGGATTCGTCGCCGGATGCTTTGCATAGTTGGAGTGAGTGGCTCGTCGCAGTTTTTGCGCGCGCACTCCGCCGACGGCGGATCGTCGAAGAGTTGATCGATAGCGTTCCGTTCTGATCATAGATAACCCCGTCACGCAGAGGCCCGCCGGAGTCTGAACGGCCGGGGAAAAAGACATCGGTTTCCCGGCGAGACGTCGGAAGCCAGGCCTCTCACGCGCCACGCGAAACGCGGCTTTCCGTGAAAGCGGTTTCACTCAAGCGAAAGAAGGCATTTGGGAGTGGAAACGCCTTGGATGTTGTTTAGCCGTGCCGGAGCAGAAATGGAGCAACCAGAACAGTCCGGATACTCGTGCTTTAGTCATCTCCCATGCTCTTAGCAGCGTTAGATTTGCTAAACTCACTACAGTCGTTGACAATCAAGCGATGCTTGCGTTTTTATCCTTTGTTGTGTTCCATCTCAGTTTTAAGGCCGTTTTACTGGTGCCACTTGCTCGATGCCCTGCGGAATGATTGCTATGACGGATATGTATCACAGATCGCATTGTTATTCCGACTGCCGCCCCACCTCTTGGTTTCTCCGAGCGTCTCCAGCAGTCTCTATCATCCCGAGAATGCCTTCTCCGACTTTCGTTTTTGCCGCTACCGCTTCAATGGGCCGGTGCCGGAACTGCTCGGCAATGACGGGTTTCCGTAAGTGACGACACCGTCACCTGTCGGCCTGCACCGCCGCCACGAGTCGGCCGTGGATCGCGGACCTCAGACCTGTTGCCTCCGACCGCCTGCCATGCGCTGACGGAACGCGGACTCCCGGACTCCCAGGCTCGGGGCGGATCCGAACACAGACTCCCAGACTCCCAGACTCTGGGCGGATACGGACGCAGACTCCCAGACTCCCGGGCTCGGGGCAGATATGGAAAGGAATTCCCAGACTCCAAGACCCCCAGTCTCAGGGCGGACCCGGACGCACGGGTCGGCACGGGATCACGGACCGTCCACTCCGCTGCAGTCAAGGCCATCGCCGACGTACCGCGGCCCGCAGGAGCCGGCTGATGGGTGACTGGGCGTACTGGCCAGCGAACCCGGCACCCTGCAGGGGTGGGGGGGGGGTCAGGAACCGGGGGGCTGAGAAACGGAGAGTGAGACAGAGCAGAACATGACAGAAGCAGTGGAGGGTCGAAAGGAAGGTAGACACCTGCTCATACCAAGAAAATAACACGCCTCAAGGACGGCAAGAGATTAGTCGCAAGGAAGGCAGAAGCCAGTTGGTGACGAGCGCGGAGGTCAGGTCGTGAGGGAAGCGGGAGATGGGCAGTAAACTCTGCAGCCTGCAGGTTAACGGCTCCGGCTGGAGGCGAGACCTCCTCCGGCACGGGACAGCGGGGTGCGGCCCGAGGCTGGGGCTGGCAGGCCTGCCGCATCGTCTGAAGTGGGGTGATCACAAGGCCGTGATGCCTCACGGCCGTTCGTGAGGCGGCCTGCCGGGTCATGTTCCCGCTTGACGCGTTACCCGTGCTTAACTGCTCGAGCACGGGTCGTAAAATTCCCGCGGTCTGTGCAAGGCGCAAACATGCAGCAAAGATGTTGGTTGTTCGATGAACACGACTTTACTCTGTAATCAGCAAACGGGAGAATTTGCGACACAACTGTTGCAGTCCTTGGAAATAATTATGACAGAGCATGATGCCATTCACATTTTCCCCAGGGGAGTCCACGTTACTAGCCCAATTATCGTACCAGAATTCCTGTGATAACTCGAACATTTATGTTTGAGCCAAGTGAGAGGCTTAACCCTATTCCCCGGCAGGGGGGGCTGAATTCGCCCCCCCCTCGGGTTTTTTGCTTTCCAATTCCAGGCTTTTTAACGCAGCTTCACCAAACTTGGTCACGTTTCCTAGCTATTCTTTCTAAGTGCTGTGACAAAATTTCAAAATTCCATTTTGCTCAGGGGCGGAGCCAGGCAACGTTTTTGGGAGGCACCTCATGCCATTTTTGGCCATGTTGAGGGTAAAAGGAAAATGTCTGCCAGAAACAGAGTTTTAAAGATAAAACTTAAAACTTTATATGGATGTATAGCTAAATAGTCGGACAATGTGTAGATGTAATTTTGTTTATCTGAGGTCATTTTAAAAGGTCAGGTCAAGGTCAAAAGTCAAAATTTGTTTTTTCGCTATAATTTCGGCGCTGTTTTTTCAAATGCCAAACCCGGAATATATATGACGTAGATGGGTGCCCTCTACTTGTGTATTAAGTTTCAGCTTGATATCAGGTCGGGTCACGGAGCTATGACCTAAAATGTCAGTTCGCGTACCCTATATCGCAATAGCCATAAAATGAAATTTTTGAAACAGAGTGAATTCAAATGATTGAAAACGTTTCCAGATAATACTAAATGCACACGAGATCATTCCAAGTGACCCAAGGTCACTGGAGGTCATTTAAGGTCAACGGTCACGAGTTGATCTGAGAAACGTGTGACCAAGACAGTTCCCCCTTTTTCATGTCCCTGGCACCGCCTATGCTAACATTATACAAGCATTGTAATGCGATTTGTACTTCTTTAGTATAACATGACTAGCAAAAGCCAAAAAAGGGTGCTTGCCTCTTTTGTTCATTCAGTTGTTTGAAAACTAATCCTCCCATTTTTTGAGACCCTGTGAACGCCCATGAATTTTCTCAAAATTTCAGATTTGCGGGCCCATGGTAAAAGGTCTATCCATAATCTCTCGATTCATGCCAGTTTCATTGAAATCGATCGATAAACAACGGAGTTATAAGAAGTCCAAAAGTACCCCTCATTTTGACATTTTTGCCCCCCTGTATCCACAAATTTCAAAATTTTGAAAATTTCTTTTTATAAAAATGTAGTTCACGTCACGGTAAATCGATTACTCTTTGTTGCGATGAAATCGGACAAGTAGTTCTCGAGATCTCAGGGGGGCCGAATCCGCCCCCCCTGCCGGGAATCGACCATACCGTCTAGCCCTCCGGGAATAGGGTTAAGTACATTCATGATCTGTGGTGCGTGACATGTTCGACCTACGCTCAGCACATGGCACCCTACCGGCAAGACTAATCTGCTGGTATTCGTCCCAGACTTTTTGCTTGGGAAACACCACAGTGCATTAAGACCGCAATTTCTAGGTCCTATCACACCTGAATTATTTCAGACTGCCCGAGTTGCTATGTCGCATTGGTTTATTTCATTTGGACAACTGCAAAGAGGCACATGCTGCAGCATGCACATGCACAAGTAGACTTCGGAACCCTTCGTGTCTACGCGATAGGATTATAGTTGCAGCAAAAGCTTGTACAAATTTACCACTCCTTGATTGGGCGAATTCATTCGTTTCGAATCCAATGTTCACAGGTAAAGCAGCACAGGACGCATGAACATACTAACGATGTACGCGAAACCAGCCATGAAGTTTTTCGTAAAACGACCTATCATCTCGTTGTAAAACTGACGACGGATGGGAACTCCTGGGACATGACTTTTATCTGCAGTTATTATTCCTGACGGGTGGAGTTTCCAGTGGGTCCGAGTTCTTTTCCCCTATATGTGTTGGTCACGGACAAGCACCTTTTACTACTAGGTTAGCCAAATGATAATGAGCATTCGTGATGATATTGGTTGATTGACTAACGCTGTCTCTGTTGCCAGCTGTCGAACTTCTACTCCCAAAATCAATCAAAACTTGCGTTTTATCATTACGATACACGTCTCTCGGCTTAATGAATCGAGGCGTCATTGCCAACTGGAAAAGTTTCTCTTCTTTCGAGCGTGCGTGACTTTCTGGTGGCTGTCAGCCCAGCAGATGTCTGGCGTGATGAGGAGGCACAGGTGCAGCCGTCCAGCCAGCTGCCCGGCCGTGCGGTACCTCCGGCTGGCAGGACTCGGGCGTCCCTCACCGTCCCGGAAAACGAGTCGCCCCGTACCCTTCCGCAGTTTTCCGCGATCAGCCGGGCGATAACTCGGCCGCAGTCATTGTCAGCGAGTTTCTTTTGGCGCATAGCGTGACAGGAAAGTCAATCGATTTCTGTCTGCGCTGTTCCTGACGGTGCGGGTGAGTTTAGGAGCTTTCCATTCGCAGCCGTACAGTGTGCTCGGGACTTTGGTTAAACGAGACTGCGAGAACGAAAATGCGGCAATGTCGACGCTCCTCGGGTTTCATTTTCAGCTGCTTGTTGCGTGCCTTGTTGTTTCTCTTGTGAGGTTTGTTTTCGCCAGCTAATGGGTGTGGCGCAGTTAGTTAGGAGCTAGTGCTGGGGTCGCAGGATCCAGGGCTCAGTGCTCGCCCATGTTGCTCGAAGGACACGTACCACAACGTCAGATATAGCACGAGACGTTGCAAGGCAAAGTGGCAATGGCAGCCGAATCGCCGCTCAATCAGCTCCTCTCAATTTCGCCGTAAGATGCGGAAGGACGATGCCCCGCACGTTCTCTTGGACGACCCGGACAAAAGGCCGGCATGACTTTTATCAGCTTGCAGTCGGCGATGACGATTGTCCAGCTAGTCATCTGCCGGAGAAAGCCTCGCGATGACTGCGGTCAACGATTTTTCCGAATCAAATCTCCTGCAAACCTGCGGACACCGTCGTGGCCGACACGCGGTAAGGGTTTTCCAGAGTTGACTCTGCGTCTGATGTCACATTAATTTCCCCGATCCCGAAAATCGGATTTCGCCAGATCGCAATCTGTGTTCTCTTGCACGAGCAAGGCCTAATCTGGCATTTCACTGTTCATTAACAGGCCGATCCCGGACTTTTCTCCTCGGCATGTTGCTCCTCGCATTTGTCTGCGCTGCAATAAGGCCGAATTTCACCCAAAACCGAGAGCACGAAGGCCTCTACCACCAGCTCTCGTAAGTCCCAGAGCCGGCGGTTGAGGTATTTTGGCGTGCATCTCCGTCAGTGAGCCGGTCGGCTGTCTGCAGCGTACACCGCCTGCCGCCATCGCGCGGCCGCCATGTCAGCCGACATCGGCCGCAGTCCGCACCAGTGACGTCATCGGGGAGGGCCGCGAGCCGCGTGCGGCGTGAGCGGCGCTTCAAAGCGTGCGTGCACGGCGGTTAGCTCAAGCAGTGCAGGGAGCGAAGGGTGGGACGAAAAGCACGGGATGTCTGATCCAGGATAAGAATAGCAGCGGCGGTGGAAGGCTGCCCTCGGATTAGGTTTCGCGATATTCGCTGATGTAATAGGACCTCAGCGAGACGAAGCTAGAAGCGCCGTCTCTGACGGACAATAGTAGAAAAGATTTTTAAATCGCGGTCGAATGTTGCGACAACAGGGAAACAGTAATAGCAGCGTCTCAAGAATTCGCCAAGGTTGGCTTACTGTGTGTAGAAAGAGAGAAAGAAAGAGAGAGAAAGAGAGAGGGGAAAGAAATAAAGGTCTTTAAAAGAGGGTGAACAAACGGGGAAAAAGAATTAGCAACAAAGGAGGTGTATGACAGTAATCTTAAAGATAAAACTGCATAACACTGGTGGCAGCTTTCTTAATGGTGGCCACAGTAGGGACGTAGCAAGGAGGGGCCATGGGGGCCATGCCTCCTCTAACCAAGCGGTCTACACTAGAAATATAGTGATTTTGCGCAAATACGGAACAGCGATCATATATATGTTTTAAAAGCAAACATTATACTCATTTCTGAGGGTGAAATATGGGGTCGGTTACATAAAATTTACGGTTTTTCCTATAAATTTCGTCATATGCCAGCGGCATATAACGAAATTTGACATCTCTCCCCCCCCCCCCTAGGACAATCGTGGTTACGTGCCTGGACCGCAGTAAATTGACACATCAAGCATCAAGCTGACTACCACATGGTCGTGTCGCACCGTTTGCAGCGCGTTAAACTTTCGCCATGAAATCAGCGTTTGCCTGAAATTGCTCGATCGGGTATATACATATATATATATATATATATATATATATATATATATATATATATATATATATAGGTATGGAACAAGCTCTGTTTAGCGCAGGCCCCGATTGCTAGCAACGCCCTACTGAACCACTCGGATCAAAGTTATATGAAAAAATGCAACCTTAAAACTCGTGTTAAAGTAGAACATTCTCTTCAGACGCAACGCCAATGCACGTTACATGAGACGAACGCCCTTGGAAACCTTACCGTTCCCTGAAGTTCGCATCCGTGGTGGAAACTTTGTAGTGGTTTGAAGTTTTGCAACAGATACCACAAAGCTTTCCTATACGATAGAAGTCGTTATGCAGGAAGTCGGGAAGGAAAATAGACCTTAAAAAAATCTCATAAAGTTTTAAATTGGAAAAAAGACATATGGTAAACGCCTGATTTATATGAAGGAATCTGCTACATAGTGATCATTTCCGGAAAACGACCATCGTTTCTGCGTTGCTGGCCTATTTTAAACACCACAGCACAGCAGAACGCTGCTCTTCCTCGGAGGATAGATACAGATGCAGCAGAAATTAGATATGCGAACACGGTTGCAACGACAAAATAGCTTTAACAATCGTTCTTACCTGATGTGGCAACCTGAACGCGTGAAACTCTGCTTGTAAAAGCTGCCTGCTGTATGTTCTGCAATCGGTGACAGACTCGTATCACAGCGATGTGGCAACGGTGATGAAGTCTCACGATTTAGCAAGAAACAAAGCTTTTCATACACTGCGAGACTCGACCGCTTGCTAAAAGAAAAAAATGCATCAGTAGCCAAGCGCTAGTTTCGATGGGTCACCTGTGAATTATCAGTATGATGATAAGACACTGCTGGCTAATGTTGAAATTCCTGCTCTGCTTTTCAGCCGTAAGACATATTAAATCCTGGAATAACCAAATTTTGTGGTATATCGGTATTACGGCTTCTGTTTCTAGCTTGTTTTATTCATCGTTCGTTAGTTTCTAGAGTCTTAAATGTCAGGTAGCCCGGCAGTTGAATCATACAGGCATTGGCTTTACACGTTAAAAATGCGCGGCATAATAGCCGCTGATCAAACAAGGAGCTGGGCGTCAATTAAGCTCAGTTCAACCCGGGCCATTACTTTTTTACGATTATAACGGTGATGATAATCAATTAAAAACGCTCTCTGTATATGTCTGATGCATTAATTAGAGAGTGATATCGCCCTGGATCAGCGGCGTGTATCCAGGGGACATTCAGATCGCCGGCCGACTGGTTTTTATCATTTACAATGAAAAATGGGCACGCCAGCAGGCCAACTCATAATGCAAACGGCTCAACAGCCGGCGAGAAGTGTAAAGTCCATCTTCATCATCGTGTCATTCGTAACGCGTCTCACTCGCGATAAATGCGAGATTTTCGACTGGCTCCTTGTTACTGTGGTGCTAATAGATGTACATCGCACACTTCCAGCATGTCACCTGGATCTTTTTACCCTCGCTCTATGAGGGGAGAACGGATTCGGCCAGTGTGGCATTTCCGTCTGCAACTCCGTAACGGCAAAGGGCAGCTGCACGAAACTTTGGGTAGCTCAGCCATATTCAGTTTTGCATATTTTGAGTCCAATTCTAGCCTTGGGCGTGTTGTGCACCAAGACACGAGGTTATTTTTTAAGGCATATTCTGTGACTTTGCCTTGCCTTTTGCACATAATAGCGCATTGGTAGTTCAATAACAGGCTGAAATTTTTAGCAGCCTAGCCAGAAACGTTCCTGAAGGCCTCATCAGACCTGATTTGACCATTTTGGGGGTCATGGACATTTTACACATCGCAGAGACTACACAAACGGCGAGACAGCATTTTTGGCCTTCAAGGTAGCGAGAAGGTCTCAAGTCTGAGTCACATTTCATCGAAACAAAATATGATGTTTCCCTGACTTCCTGCTACCGGTGTGCCAGGCACTCGTAAGTCGATTCGAAACCCAATCTAGGATGGCCGTTTGACCGGACCAAGGATCATCATGCGCCTTAAAACAAGTGTTGTTATGCTGGAAGCATGATAAAGGCGTCGCCCAACATCCATGCTTCAGTACGAGAAACAAGTATAGTCCGTTCATCCTAACAGCGAAAATTGGCCATTCTGACGGGATCGGCCATCAGAGCTGCTTAACAATATTCTTGAGTTCTATCACTACGGAAAAAACGATCACATGGAGTTTATCCGAACGCTTTTTCCTCTTCGTCGTGTTAACAGCAAAGGCGTCGAATGATCCCAACCTCTCTTAGGCCTCGTCGGTAGAAATGTTCTGTGGGGCAAATGTTAAAAAATCTTGATTTTATTCAACCAGTCCTGCGTTGAATAACCAAGACCATATTCTTTTGCTCTGTGCTGAAATGTTTTTAACTAAACATGCCGCTCAGGCCACCTCCAGTTTCTTCATGCTCAAAGAATGGCATTCACCCTAAGGAGAAGTCTTTTATACACTTTACATAAATATTCATAATAGAAAGTTGGCGCTCTGTGTCTGATACCAAATATGGTTATCACGCGATGAATTGGCAAACCCTTATTATGATGAAGACAGCTAACGGAATGACGCTACCATAGATTGCTCTAGAAGGCTGAATCATCGAAGAAAACGCAACCATGGGTGCAGTTTCCAGATGGGTCAACAATATCAGATCGCTCAGTGCCGGGAGAGTGGTCTGAGTCCAGCCGAACGTGCTCCAGTGTCAGGGGCGCTTTCGCCATCGTATTTATGGGCATTCATGTCACAACGCCGCTGCATTCCTGGGTCCAGTACCTTCGTTTGTATACTGTAGGCGGACAGCAGTGCCTCTCATGCTGCAGAATGCAAAGCAGCGACAGCAAATTACGCTGCACTGTCACCGTTCTGAATCACCTCGAAATATCTCGATAATTATGTGCTGGAAGTCGCCATTCGTTCCGTTTATACTTATCACCTGTTTTGCCCAGCCAGAGCCTACAAGAGAATCTACCTGGTGTTGCATTAAGTTTGTGGCAGAAGAATCTGCATTAATAAGCACGGTAATGCAAGCTGCGTAATATTCGTTTTATAGGGCCTTTCGATATGAATTTTACGAGTTGCCACAACTGATGCTTCCGGAAGACTAAACCTTGGGTAAATGATAAATATTATATTATGCGAGTAACAGTTCTGGCATTTATCATAATCGTGCAAGTTTACGGGCGTTTTTAATGTCCAATAAGACCTTTGCCATAAAATATGGAAAAGCAAACTTTCCATGGGAGTTTTTGATGATGCGTAGGAATGTTTTGTTTTCCAGCACTTTCTTATCCATGGGACATGGAAGACGGATATTTTTATATTGATTCTGTTATAGATCGTAACAAACTCGTTGACACTTCACGTACACTTCCTCAAAACAAGAACATCATGCTTTCATCTCATTTTCACATGCGGCAGGACCCTATATGGATCAAACCAATTGAGACAATATCACAATGAATCTTTTTTTTGACGATGGCGCTCCGTAGACCCTCGTATTACAGACCTTCGTATTAAGACCTTCGTATTAAGCAGACCCTCCGGGAGTACGTGGCTTCTCCAGAAGTATGAATAAGCTGAATGATACCAAGGATTAAGCACTATGGGATGCGGATTGCTAGGAGCTTTAGGTAGCAAGAGAGAATACTGCTGGGAATAGGTACTACAAGATCGCTTTTTTTCGTTATTCAAATCTTAATCAGCAGCATTGTGACTATCCACCCGGTGCGCAACATTTCAGGCAAACTGTAAATGTCTCCTCTAGAAATGGCAAGTGAAATGGGATGCGACATACCGCAGTTCCATAGTACGTAAAAGATATCATGGAATGAACAATTATTACTCCGTCTGTAACAAGCCCCATGCGTTCTCCGAAATTGGCATAAGAGGGTCGAACTTTCACACACCTCTCCACCGCACGGGTCGTCAGAGTGAAACTGCAGCGTAGTGGGTGCACAATGTCCTCGCTCTGCATCACTGTCTCCAGAAACACCGCCACACCCGGCCGCTCCCATGTTTTCCCACTGCGGCGCACCCGCCAAGACGGCCGCTGTCCCATCTGGTCGCCAGCCATTCCGCCCCGCACCGCAACTCCCATATCAACGACCGACTGGCCGGAGAAACGCAAGACGGAGTCTCCGGCCAGGCGCCCACCACGGCCCCGCTGAGGCGGTCCTTAGGTCGGTGCCGTGCCGCGTCTCCGCCGCGCCGAGCCCGCCGCCGGTACGGCAGGCGCGACAGTCAAGGGGAACTGGTGGCCGGCCGGCCGGCAGGCACCGGGGAGTCCCGCGCGGCCCGGCTCCAACCGGTATCTCCGCCGGCCGGGCCATTCACAGAGCAGGTTTGTCTAGTTGCCGGTGCGCTACCCAGCCGGGACCCGTTTCCCCAGCCTTGGGAAGGACAGTGTCGGCGGCGGCCGGCCGACCGCCGGACGCCCGCGCGCCGCTCCGAGCCGCCGGTGCAGTGACCCTGCCGCCTGGCGCCTCTGCCGGCAGTGTGGCCCCTCAGTGCTCCTGCCGTCCGAGCCGGTAGTGTGTCCCCAGACGGCCGAGTGTAGCCCCTCAGTGCTCCTGCCGTCCGAGCCAGCAGCGTGTCCCCAGGCGGCCGAGTGTTCCCGTGCTCTCGCCGTCCGGCTCCGAAGCAGACAGTGCTACCCCGGCGGATCGAGTGCGTTCCGCAGTGCTCCGGCCGCCGGGGGATATGGCGTTCTCTAGCGTTTCCCCCGTCACCGCGTGTAGCTCCTCAGTCGGTACCCGACAGTGGGTGCTCGGGGCGTCCACAGCGCTACCTCCCACGGGTGCTTCGTTCGGGGCTGTGTCCATCACAGCATCTTTTTCCGTCCTCGCGATGCTCTGCGGGAGCGGCAGTGTTGTCAGCGCGTCGGTCAGCGCCAGGCCAATGGTCTGCGCAGCGTCAGTCCGCGGCGGCCCGCGCTCTGCGGTGTGAGCGGGGAGTGGTGCCGGGGGCCAGCCTCGATCTCCGCTCAGGATTCTGCCGGCCTGTCTCTCAGAGGCCCGGTCTGGCAGCGCGCCCACGGCCCGGAGGCGGGGGCCGTCTCAGGGCGCTGCTGGTGGCCAGTGTGGGGCCGTTATGGAAATCCAGCGCTTCGGCGGTCGCTGCTGAGGTTTTGATAGATGATGTGCTAGCGGATCGAATGCGATTCGTGGACCAGACTGGAAATGGTCGAGCTGATAAGTGATGTATGTTGCTGAATGTTAGGGTGTGTCTTCTTAGAGGGAAAAAGCTCGCTGATTACTTGTGCTGCGATATGCGGTAGACGGTGCTGCTGTCTCGGTTGCCATGATGCCTGGTGAACTTCAACAACAAAATCGTGAAAACACTGGCGACTCTACGGAGACCTCGGAATCGTTTTCTGTGCAATTTCATCCCGACCGAAAGACGCTGGGTTTTTGTCATCGCTTGCAAAGGTCATCGCTGATATCGCTAACCCTACCGCAACAGGTGGAGGTGCGTGTGTTGAATGTCAATGAAAAGAAGACGGATGGTTTTACTTTCGAACCTGGACTGTATAGCGCTGCCGGCCCGCAGACCTGGCCGCTGCGGCCATGACTAGATCGCATGTTGATTGCATCCCTTGCAGTGAATTCGTTAAGCCGATGTGTATCGTATCAAGGCGGGATCTGCTGCACCGACGGGCCTCGTGTGCACTGCAGTGCACGTGCATCGTGCATGGCGCCGCCGGGCGGGCGTTTTCACGGCGTGACCAGCTGAGCCTGACTGATCTAATAGGCTATCAGACAGCCTGCGACCCGCATGCCGGTCAAGTGAATCGCTGTATCGTTATAACTGGTTCTGCCCCATGTACTGATACAAATGATGCTCCAGTTTATAACGTTATTAATGTTCGAGTCTAATTCTGCTGGAAAGCTCTGACCAGGTGGATAACTCTCACTGCGAGAGAAAGGCATCTGTCACCGTGTAATCGTGTGGGGCTCATGCTCATTACGTTCGTGTTGGCATAGCCAGCCAGCTGGCTGCGACGCACATGCGTCAGAGCCCATGGCCACGTGCGGCCGGCAAAGGCAGCCTTTTCGTGTCCGTCAGCTGCTGGTGGTTCCCTTCGCGGTGTCGAATTTGTCTTTGATTTGTCTTTTGTCTTTCATTTTTCATTTCATTTCATTTCAGTTTGTCTTTCAAGGGCCATGACAAGCTGCCGTGGTGGGCGAACGACAACCGGGCGCTAAAGCCAGTATGAGTATGCGCATTACCAGAAACAAAATGTTCAAAAGAGGGGACTGGGGACTGATCTGGGGCAGGGGGTGGGGACTGATCTGGGACAGCATGGAGCGGGTACGCATGACAGACAAGTCACATGGCCTTTGTTGGACTGGGTGTTAAGCTCGGGCTGTCAGATTGGGTTCGGCGTGCTACCAATAAAAATGTCGGCCATTTTTAATGGAAGCACGCAGACTGTTTGCCTCTTTCCGGAAATCTCGGTCCCTGGCAGACTTCTCGACGGGAACGCCATAAGGCAACCGAACCTCGCATCCTTGTAACTCATTCAGCGACAGTAAAGCGAGTCCTCACTTCTAGTTCAGAAATTTTAGACGGCTACATATGGCGCAGTGCCAAGACAAATCAGAATACGTAATCGTCTGTTTCCAAAGGCGGCTGCCGCGGCTCGGTAGCGCCGGTAAAATGATCACTGCAGCTTTCCAGAACTGCAGGCCTGTCGTGTTCAGCTGGTGCTACGTCCAGTCATCCGGCGCCAAATGTAAGCCAAGATGGCGCCTGATAAAAGGATAAGCGCCGAGCATTGCAGGGCTGCGTTGCGAAACAATGTCACACTGTTCTGGTGTGGCCCGTTGCACGGTGCACTGAGGCGCTCTTAGGTTCCAATCTGTAAACCTTGCAGGCTACCACCGCATCACACAGATGTGGAAATAGTTTGATGTACTTTCCAGATAAGCTGGCTACGCAAAACATAGCTAAAACGCCGGCAATTTCCGTTTGAATTACCTTTGTGTTTTGCGCAGCTCGTTATTAATAATTTCCGAGGACGCCTCACATTTACCACCACTTTAGCCTTCAGAACTTCGTCGCTCCACGTTTTTCAGATAATAAACTGCCGTTCTGTGCATGACTCGGGAGGAAGTTTTCTAGACTTTCTCTCTACTCCATCGCGCAAATCACGTGTGACAATCCTTGCTGAAGAGCGGCAATGGTGTGGAAAATTTGCACGATAGCTGACTGCTGAAGTATGCAATCGTTATTTGAGGCTAACCTAACAGTACAAAGCTTCCTACGCGAATTTTGTTTTCTTTGCTCAAGATTCCCATTCCCGTTGTTTGTTTGCCCCTGGCCAGGATGATGCAGCTCGGATGGGATCGGATAGGATGCCCCAGTACGGACATGAGTCACAGGCCAATGAGTTTATAGTTCCTCGCCACCATCGCGGTAAAGCTTCTCCCTTGTTTCCGAAAGGTCCCTTGCTGATGTCATCAATAACCGCTGCCAAAGGGGGTACATACCAAGCTGCCGGTTAGAGGAAGGCTCCATCTTGATCCATGTAATGTATTCAGCGAGCCTTCAATACGGCTGCTGCCAGAGCTGACGGACAGCCACAAACCGCAGCGTGTCGGCACCATCGCGCAGCCAAAGCACCCCTCCCTTCCCGCCGGCCCGGCCTGACCCCAACTCCGGTCAGGCCTCCGCCCCGGCGGCGGCGCTGCGTCATGCTGGTCACGGCAGCGGTGGCGGAACCAGGCACCAAATACGAGGACGCACAAACCTCCAGATCGACTTCCCCTGAAAAGACTGACGTGGCCTGAAAATGTTTCTGATAAAGCTATCAGCACCCTTCCTATGGGAGTGTTCGTTGACCTGTGGCGGCTTGTGGCGCTGCGCGACAGCTGCAGTCGGAACACAGCCGAACGAGAGTAGCAGGACACACGGGAAAACCGTGCGAAATCGCTCTAAGCCTCTGTAAGCACAGAGTGCGATGACAGCGCGTATTGCGGATTGGCTTTGTGTATATGCAGTATATGCGGACAAGCTGCAGCTGGGCTCAGTTCAAAAGAGTGTTAAGATGGGCCATTCGCTTTGAAACTCATGCAAACCCAAGGCTTGCATGTTATGCGGAATACATCGTGTTTGTTCCCCCAGTACGTAAACTCTGTGAACTAAACCGAAATGTCACAAATCGTGCACATACATTACTTTTTCTTTTCGGTGATTTAGGCCGAATTCTCGCCAGACAGTTCTTGTCTTCCTGGTTGCTTACCATTTTACGTCGGATCGAATCAAAGGCCTGACGTGTGGTTTCCGCCTCGGCCCACGACCATCAGGGCCTTTGAACAACCTCCATGGTAAATCACTGCGAATTTATTCTCTTTTACTGCCGAGCAGGTCCGTGAACTCTGACCCTATGGGCTGGTTCAGCTGGCCAGCCCGGCACTGCGCTACGCTCCCATTGTTCCGGATGAAGAACACCACGGTGACACCCAGACTGGCATCTGCGGCAGCATATGGATCTCCGGCATCCCGGTCCTCCCCTTCGAGTTTTTAAATGAATTTCAATTATCTGTCCAGGTCATACAAAATTAGACTCGACATGCTAGACATCATTCTCGCGTATTCATCAATTTGCGAGACCTTAATCGTTTATAGCAGTGAGCTCAGGCACCTTTTGCACGTACAACCAATGTAGATGGGCATCATTCGAGGCCGATGAAGCTTCGGCTACCTGTGTAAAGCCAGTCTCTTAGTGCAGCACGCGACCTACATGAGGTGTAACGGTTCATCGGGCGTGGTGTCTGGGCCAGGGGCACTCCTTGCGTTGCGGCTTTACTTCAACCGGGGGTTCGGAGGCACCAACAAAGACCCCCCACAGAGCAGTACCGGACAATGCGGACCAGGCGATGGTACCAGAACAAATCAGGGAGCGCTGTTAGCAACATTTTTGGCATCCATGTTAGTGCTGCAGCAGTGGCATGCATTGCGAATTTTGGACACATTCATGCATGGCACGTTCTGGACAGTTCAAGGACTCCACAAAGCACAGCAGGGGTGATGTCGCAGGATTGATGGGCTGGGTGGCGTTACATATGCTCGTCTTCAAAGTTCAAAGACGGATGGTGCAAATGCGTGCTACTGATGATCTGATCACTGTCGGGGCACTTCGATGCTGCTCAAGTAAGTAGCTGTACCACTGCTTACATTTTCCAGATCGAGTACCCTCGCTTGCTTGCTTCATATTTATAAACAGACACGCAGACAATGGCGAACAGACCATTGCTCGCCACTTCATCTGGACGTGCCATCGCGCCACTCGACAACAGCCCGACGTGTACAAATGCCCGTGACCGGCGGGCAGGTCTCCGGGAGGCCGCGTCGCGGGGATGAGTGGTGACATCAGTCGACTGGATGAGTGGTGACATCAGTCGACTGGATGAGTGGTGACATCAGGCGCTCCTGACGCTCCGAGGCCACCTGCTCCCCGACTGCAGAGTGCATACCGATCCATCCCCCGTTCCTTGCCTGACCGCCCACCAAGAGAGCCCCCCCCCCCCTCCTTCCCCGACTGACAGCACGCCACGGAAATGTCGCCAGCTTGTAAATTATGGACGGCGAGGCCTGGCTGGATATGCGCAAGAGCTGCCGCAGCTCCTCCGGATGACTAATGTGAATTGGTGGCCTCCAGCTGTTCGATATGCGGAAAATAAGAAAACCGACAGATACGTCAGCCTAGAAAGTGGAAAAGTGGCTGTGCACTGCTATAAACGATTTCTTTTTACCTTCCACACTGTGAGAGCGATCGACAAAATGCCTTATTCGTCCTCCATTACTAGATGGGTAATATTTCGTAAGGGCGACACAGTCTTGACATCTCGGGTATCCATATTTCAATATTAACAGAAGGTGATCCAATGAGCTCAACAGGCAAACAAGTCACTTGATGGGTTAAGACAGCACCTCGCAGACAGCTGTCACTAGGTCCCCGAAAACTTTGGAAACTTCTCTGCCGGAACCTACCAGCTCGCGGACGGGTACCACGCTGTCGAGCTTATGCCAGTCCCGCTCAACCTCTGTTCGCCGCCGCCAGAATAGGTCCGTCCTAAGAGTAGCACAGACCCTACCACCCCCGTTCAGCCCCATCGCCCTCCTCGACACCAGTCTCCAGCCTATACAGCGCGCAGTGGCGTTACTGTCCGCACCGTGGCAGGACTGAGAACGGCCGTCAACAATCGGCGGTGCCCTGCCGGGTGCCGGTACCGGCCCTGGGTCCCAGAGACCAGCAGGTTCACAGACCGGCGCCGGGCAGTATCGACCCTGGGTCCCAGGGACCATCAGGCTCACAGACCGGCGCCGGACGGTATCGGTCCTGGTCAGAAGGAAGGTTGCGGTCCACAGGCCGGCCAGACCCCAGCCCAGCCAGGTGGAGTGGCTCGTGGATCCTCGGCTGGCCGCTGTGACTGTGATTCAGTGGTGCTGTTTTATTCAGAGCATCCACATACGTCAGTTGTCCACGTTCAGCAACATTCCCCTAAGACTAGACGCTGCATATGCCAGGGCTGTTTTTATTTTCAGTTACGTGTTGAAGATTGACCCAATATGGGAGAGGAAATCCTTCACCGTGTTGTTTATGCATGATTTGTGCTTTTTAAAGCTCACGAGCGCTATGTTTCATCTATATAAACAGAAAACCATGCACTAAACGGCACATGGTTCATATTTAGTATGTACAAATCATGAACGTAAATTCAGTGTTTAAGAGTTGAGGAGTACACGAAAACGTCTCTGTAGCGTACATTATTGACAGTTCACATGGTTTTCTATGCCCCACGACGGCTGATTTATCAGTGGGATTCAGAAAGGTACCTACCCCAGTTTGTCACGCTATCAGTTCCATTTGTCTTGTTGTCTGTAAGGTTCATTGATATTCATCGAGTATATAGCAATCATTTCTGAAGTCTAATACAGCGTGAGCTTAGCGGTCAACCCAGCTCACCCAGATCTGCGAATCTCAGAAATCTTTCCTGTATATTCTAGAAGTATTTAAATAGCAAGCAACCTTCCATACGAGCACACCGATTTCGTGCGGCAAGACCAAGGCTAGATATGCAAAACTGGAACTTCGGTTGGGATGTGAATCGGTGATCTGTTCCTGCTCTTGTTTTCTGTTCCTTTTGCGTTTTTGGAATGTGGTATATGTATAGCCATCTAAGCATGGACTTAAGAAACTGATTGTAAGAGCCGAAACGAGGCATTCGAATGCTTTTGGCAGCGTGCTAATTTATTGCGCATCCTGATGACGTGAAAAACTGTGAAAAACTGAAAAAATGAAAAAATGTTTCAGGTAGGTGTAAATATTTTCCAGTGGTGGTGTAATAGGAAATTTGCGGAAACCTCAACCTTTACCTCAACCTTAACCCTGAAAAGGGGCCCCGGTTCCATGTGGTATCCTCTGGTCGTTTCTTTTGCATCCAAGTGGAGTACATTTCACAAAAATGAGGTCTGACAACAGTGTAGGTATGTGCCTATCATGACATGTCGCTGGCGTCTTTAAATGTGTTGTTTTAGGACATTCTGTAAAGTGCAAATACCACATATATACACAAGTGCCACTTCGAACTACAACTAACTCCATGGCTAGTTCAATTACCCAAACAAATCTAGACCACATTAGAATTTAGCGTATCAAATTGTTCGCTGGAGAAACAATGGAGCCGAAGTCAGCCGTTCTTCTAAGCTAAAACTGCAAGGCGGATCATGAATTCACATTCCGCGTGGCCTTACATGCCGATTAGTTTTTGTCTGATCAAAGTGCAAAGACAGCTGAGGATTTAGGGTGTGTTCTTCACACCGGTATTGGGACGTGGAATTCACGGAATTTCCGTTGCGCTGAAGCGTTCTTTAACTGCATCTTCCACGTCGACTGTGAATCCACCACGCTGAACGTGGTTATTGTTGCGATCGCTGCCTTTTGCTCCTACCGCTGTGAAATTGGATTGTTTGAGTCGAACTTTCTAAATTCACAATATTCTTCTCACAAGCTTCATGTTCACTGGGCGCCGCCATTTGCCAGGAATCTGCGATAGTTGCTCCAAGGATCCCCCGATCTCACGCTGCGTTCCACGCGGAATCGCGCCCAATCGTGAAGAACGGAATATGGAATCCGGAAATTCCACGTGAAATGTGCAACAAAGAATGCACCCTTAGTGTGACTTGCAACCGCGCCACACGATCTATCGGTCTCACTTGGGGAAGTCAGCACCTCTGGATAAGTTTCATAGTGGGTTTGCCACGCACGTGGCTGCAGATTTCCGAAAAGGTGGGGAGAGAAGTCTGCATAGGATTTCAGACGGTTTCTTTCCAATCGTTGCCTTGTGTTAAAATTCCTCATTGTTAGGGTTATCGACTCCCACGCCCCCCCCCCCCCGGTCTCCAGCCATGACCACTCACCACGAGAGAACCAATTAACTTCACGGACTAGTTGACTTATCCACCGGTGCATCTCTGCGACGTGCCATGCTCTGGCCTCGTAAGGATTAAACGGATTGTTTCGTGAATTTCTTAAACATATCCTTGTCAGACGAGTAGGTACAAATCATACGCTGCACGGAATAAGACTGGTTATATACATAAATATATTTGGCTGGTTGGAACGATGGTAGTGAATTGATTGAACTGATTATCCCCCCATGTAATTCCCTGCGTCAGAGCCTGTCTCGCTTCATCCTTCAAAATCCAGGTGATTTACAGAGAACGTCGTCTGACTGACAATGTAGCCGGTGTCAATGGACCAGTTTGAATTGTGTCGCGTGGCTCTCGAAAACCGGGAGGTCGCCGGATTCTGCCGGGGCTGGAGAGCAGTCTGCTGCGTCTCACCGAGTCAGACTGCCGGGGTTATGCCGCAGACTGCAAGGGCTGCGCATCGGTCTGGACTGACAGGAAGTTTGTCGGGCTGGGACGCAGTCAAGACCGTAGTCTGTCGCTGCTGGGCCGCCGGGTTGGACTCAGTATGTTCAGGTTGAGCTGCAGTCTACCGAGTTCTCAGTCAGAAGCTCGATCGGCAAAATGACAGCCAGCTCCGGCAACGATGCGGCAGCCCACGGCATGACCGCAACAGAACCAAGGCCAACGTCTGGCCCGAGCCGCACCGACAGTGTTGCTGGAGGCGGACAGCTCCAGCTCCGAGGCTGACAGCCCAAAGTCCGATGTCGGCTGTGGTCAGCAGAGGCCGGAGAGAGGCCTGAATAAGCCGACAGAGATCCGACCAAGGCCCGACAGGTACCGGACAGAAGCGACAAAGACGGCAGGTACCCGACGGAGACCCGACAAAGGCGACAGAGACGACGGAGACGGCAGAAGCCCGACAGAGATCCGACAGAGGCGACAGAGACAGCAGAGACCCGTCAGAGACCGACGGAGATCCGACGAAGACGATGGGGACCCGGCAGAGATCCAAAAGAGACGACAAAGACGGTAGAGACCCGAATGAAACGTGATAAAAGCAACAGAGACGACAGAGACAGCAGAGACTCGACAGCGATCCAACGGAGATCCGGCGGAGACGGCAGAGACCCGACAGAGGTGACAGAGATGGAGACGGAGTCACGTCACGGCGCTGCGAGCGGCCGCTGTCTGCAGACCGAGACACGACACTGGGAGTCACCGCCGCCCTGTCATCCGATCAGTCGGCTCCTTTGTTGGAAGCCCGGAGTAATCCGCAAACAATGAGTGGCATGACATTTCCGCAGAACCTCGGGTTTTATTCCCACCGGAGCAAGCACGGCTTTTTGTTACACAGACGGGTGGTCACTTCTTCCAGCACAGTGCCGGATGTATTGTTGAGGTGTTCGTTCTCAACAAACACGGGCAGCGTGTTCGGGGATTCGATAATGCAGGGTTTAAAAAGATGACCAGCAGTCGTTATTTGCGGAGAACTACTTGACTCCTAGATTTAAAGTATCTTTCAGTCAGTGGTCAGATTGCTCGTGCCTTTAAAATAACTATTTCGGGAAGTAAAATGCAGAATTATTGCACAACTCATGAGGGAGCAATTTCAATGGACATCATATCGTATATGTAGCTTACTTACTAACGCAAAGTACTTTGCATGATGTTTCTTGTCAGTTTAATAGATTACAGTTTATTTGGTGATATGCTCTTGTCCAAGGTGGTGTGATCATTTTCTTTGTCATTTTGTACTTTGTGATATTTGGCTTTTAGAAACTCAGATGTGATATATATCTCTTTTCTCTAATGACAAAATTGTTATTTAGTTTACACTTTGTGGCATTTGGCTTTTCGAAACTTAAACGCCATATATATCTCTTTTTATCTAACGGCAGAATTGTTAGTGTGCTTTGGTGTACTTTTCTGGTAGAACATGCTCACTGATCATTTCCAATTTTTCTCAGATATTTGGGCCTGAGCCGGGTGCATAGATGGAGCAAAAATTTGTTTTGTCCCACATTCAAACTGTGCTTAGGGACGAACGCCTAACACAACCACTTCTCAATACCGTAACTTCACAGAATGCATGACGTCCAATGGTCTGGAACCTTTTACCACGGAATGGCGCTTTTGACATGAATGATTCCAGGATTATCTTTGCCGAGAATAGCGACTTTGAAATGACGGTTTCCAGGATGTTGCTGCGCTTTTTCCGCCGCAGTACAGCTCACTGATAAGTGGGTTACGGCGTGGCAGCCAGGTGACACATCTGTTCAGGCCCAAGGGATGAAAAAAATTGTGGCTGGCATTTCTCCGTATCTGACCTAAATATCCACTGCAATATACCTGTGCGGGTGGTCTGGCCACGTGGTTAAACAAGCCATTGTAGGGAAGAGCCAATGGTTCCAAATACAAGATACCACTAAGAGGCCCCAAAGGGTAAGGTGAATTCGTTCAAAAAAAAATGACAAGATTATGTTGTTTTTGTGTAATGGTGGGCTGACCACTGCGTTGAGGCGACCTCGATGTGTCAATATCGGTGTTCCGTAATGAGAATGAGCCGACTCTTAATTACACCGTGATGAGCAGTCGGTCAGCAACGGCACTAGCAAATGCAGGTTTTTTGTGATGTTTCTGAAGGACTCGAACCAAAAACGTTATAAACCGTCAAACTCCCAACGAACGTTCTATGGTGAGTGCCTGAATGATAAATATCCTCCCAGCTTGTTCAGAGGAAATTTTTCCAACATCTCTACCCCGCAAGAAGCACCAGTCTGGCCCGCTGGATGCCTGAAGTGCCCTTTGATCTTCCCTCTCTGCTCGTGGCTGCGGCCGTCCGTGGCTTGGCACCACGAAGATGGGACCTAGGGAACTTCAGGCACCCTTCTTTATCCTCCAACACCGGTCGGGAAGACCCGTTAGACGTCAGCGCAGCTCTCCTATCGTGCGGTCTCCAGCGGGAGCGCTGATTCACTCCCCCCCAGCCCGGCCACGGCCCCGGCCGGGACTGGCGGGGAGGGCGGCCTTCCCGTGCAGCCGTCCCAGGGACCTGCCGCCGCCCTGCTGTATCTCATCGCTGACGTCACCGGCCTCTCGTCTCACGTCACGGACATTCTACGGTGACGTCGCTCGCGGCTTCGCAACTGCGGTGCGGGGAACGGGGAGGAGAGGAGATGGGTCGTCACTGCTGACCTGCACGACACGAGCCGAGTCACGAGCTGGAGCGTGGGTCTGCGGAGAGGCATCTCTCACCTGACCCAGAGGAGTGGCGAGAAGACAGCCTCCTCTCGTCCGACCCAGAAGGGCACTGAGACAGCCAGAGGGACGCCGGTGCCGTCCTTCATCTGACCCAGAGGGACGCCGGTGCCGTCCCTCACCTCACCCAGAAGGGCATCAAGGAGACAGCCGTCCCTCACCTGAGCCCGAGGGAAGCCGAGGAGATCGTCCTTCATCTGATCCACCCCGTCCTGCGGCCAGATGGGCACCAAGCTGAGGCTATGGCCGGGGACTGATACTGGCGGTGAGCTGTTACCGGAGTTTAGCCAAAAAGGGGCGTGAAGAGCGAGCACGTGTAATTGGCTTTTCCTTGATTCAGCCAGTCTTTGGCTTCCCTGGAGGAGCAGATTGCTGTCATCATGTGCGCCGGACTTTTGCCACGATACATTTCCAAATATGTGTCCGTATGCACATTTCATTTCAGGTACAGTAGCACCTCACGTTCTCGTTTATCATGCTTCAGAATTCTCCCGAGCTCACTAGGACGGACTACGTGTGTGGTGGTGGGTCCTTCAAGACACGAGAACCGCTTTCGGTTACCTAACCAGTGTAACACCCCAAAGGTCTTCTCATTCACCCGAATACATGCCTGAGGATACGGAAGATAACCACGGGTCGTGCAGCGTGGGACATGTCATTTGTAAGCCAACATTTGTGATTTTTCATTGCATAAAATTGTCGCTTATCCATATTGAGCAGGTCGCCACGGTGCCCAGATTTTCAGTGGTACAACTGGCAATGTCGCTTACTTTTTGTCTGTAGGGTACTTGCTCTGGTCCATTACACAATATGCCCAACTGCAGCGAACGGGAAAAACTGCGACGTTCGGCGATCCTTATAGCACCATGCTTTTCAGATATCCTGCAAGGGGACGCAAGTGCCCGCTTGCCACGAACAAATGGGTACAGCTGTCGAAATGCATCCGAATTTACGGCGTATATTTTCCATTAATGACAAGCAGCTGCGCATCGTGTGAAATTCTGTGTCTACTATAAACTTTCACCGAACCACAACAACGGAATATGAAGGATTCTTTGTCATATCGATGACCTTCGCAGCTGATATCGTGATGCATAACAAGTTTTGCATGACTACAATACATCTGAGCATGCCCTAGGATCCAGCGTCTGTTTGTCTGGTAGCTGTCTAGTAGCCCTCCTCAAATTCAAACCTTTGAGAATTAAACAAACTAAACGGCGACGACAAGATTCCACAAAATCGCATGGTGAAAGCGACTTTCTTGGAGTGAGCGACTATCAAATGCATACGGAGCAATGCACCCAACATGGAGGCGGCAATGCTTTTTATGACGTCATTCAGTCACGCAGGAGGACTTCAGCACACCCGAATCCAGCAGTACAGCAGACTGGGTCGGGTCGACGCGCAGCCGTGCAGCCCACTGCAAGGGCCCAATTAGCGGCCTGTTTTCCTCTTCGGCACTGTTTCCGAGAACTGCACCAGAGCCGGTCGAATTCACATGCGCGGAGGCAGTCGTCAGCCGGTGAGGGTTAAGTAATCGGCATACAGAATGACTGTTTCGGCTGCCGTAACGCGGAGGTCACGTCGGCAGCTGGTGTTGCATAAGTCAAGCCAAGGAAGACTTGCCGCTACTCATGCCCTAGCTGAGGTTACACCTAACGTCCCGGTATCTTCAGAAGGGAAGTTTTCACCCTGGATCTCCCCTTGTCGCGGCCATCAGCAGTTCTGGCCGCGCTACTTTGTTACGCCTTTGGGATTAATGCATGAAGAACAACAGCCGATGCTAGAACGTACGGTTGTGTGACAACCGGGGACTGCACCGCTTTACAAACAGCGAGCACCAAAGACTGCATCATGACCACGCTCTAGCACAGCAAAACTAAACACTACGCCAGCATCTCGGATAAATGCATTGTTGCATCCAAGGGACGTTAGATTACGCTTACAACATTACATCTTATAGGGACGTGCGCAGTTGGTCATATGATAGTTCTGGAGGGCTACGAAGCGGGAAATGTTCTGGGTGTTACATTGGGACATGTACTCATTTGGTACGACCGGCCCGAAAAGACCATGGCTCCTGACTTCATACACGCGGAAGACTGTCTTTCTGATTCACACTACACACCAGCACGAATCGGTGAACAGAAAACCGGCTGAAACACCTGTGACAACAGCGCCGGGCCTCCGTCGCGATGATTCGATTGGGTCCCGCTGACCCACTGAGGCCGCCCATCGGAGGACCGGTTCCGACGACCAGTTCCTCGATTTATGCCTACCCGGCCGTCATTAGGAGCAGCCTGCCCCCGCATTACCCCGCGGCGGCGGCGGCGGCGGCGGGCGGTTCCGGTCCGGTTGACCCGTCTGACCGGTCGACCCGCAGCCCCTGCGCACCGGGGCGGCCGCGGCCGCTACTCACCTGTCACCGTCCGGCCGATC
The DNA here is from genome assembly GCA_030062745.1 of Capitulum mitella. Lineage (NCBI taxonomy): Eukaryota > Metazoa > Arthropoda > Thecostraca > Pollicipedomorpha > Pollicipedidae > Capitulum > Capitulum mitella. Next base: position 1,959,715 of record CP099850.1, on the reverse strand, counting down.
GAAACTGGGCAAACGGGTCTGCGTCTCGGCCTGCTCCATGGCTGGCGGTCACCGCACACTGTCGGCAGTCGGCGCCGCCCGGCCGGCCGCCGCCGCCGCCCGCCGCTAGGTGTCGGCCCGATCGCTCGCCGCCCGCGGCGCCCCCCCCCCCACCGGGCTAGATTGCACAGCTGATAGCGGCCAGGCGGCCAGCAGCGGTCTGCAACGCCGGAGTCTCACTAACGGAGGAGGCCGCCGTCCACTTATCACGTGGGCGGCGGCGGCGCGGCGGCGGCGCCCAGCCCCAGTCATGAGCCAGCCGAGGCCTGCGAGGGATGATCTGGCTGAACGGGCCGGGCACATGCAAACCGCCCATCAAGGTCGACGATGCGTCCGCTCCACACGGCCTGTGGTCCATTGGACGACGATGGGTGCAGAAGAAGCGGATAGAAACGCAGACGTAGAGTTGTGAGCGACGTGGACACGTTGACGTTCGCGTCAAGTCTGACGATGGCCAAACTTCCTGTCTTGCAGTCGGAGATGGCCCCTAGTCGTGGGTGAAACCACAACGTCGAAGACGCTGCACGTGGAAAGCTGGGATTCACGGCGTGTTGCATTGTCCACTCCATAGCAACGATACAGCGCCCGAGGAATCTAATTCAAGACGATTGGTTGGTTGGTTAGTCGGCTTGGTTTAGGGCGCACAACCACTTGGGCTTCACAACACATAATCACACGGGGTCGAGACTCGAACCCACAACCTTGCGATCACGAGTCCGAGTCTCTGTCCACTGAGCTAACGAGGAAGATCGCTTCGAGAATGTCAGGCCGGCTTTCCCGACCAGCCCTCTTCGACTCCAGGTCACGTGACCCTCACTGGAGACTGTCAGCCACACCTCACCGGCTAAGAGGTGGATGTCGAGCACTGCGGAACAGCCGCGCGCCAGGCGCCCGCCCGCCACGCGCGGGCTTCCTCATTTCAGCGGAGAAATTAACGTTGTGCGTACGGCGCTGCATGGAAAAGATCAGCGGCGCACCCGGGATTTTCCTAAGGGAGACGGGCGGCCTTTTGCCGGGAGGTCTCTGACCTCGGGGGCCTTCTCGTTCCGCAGCATGCATTGCGTATAGGGGAGACCGGGGTCAAATGTTACATTTTTTACATTTTCGATCCTGGAACGAAAATATTTCGGGTTGGGGAACATTTTCTCGGGTTTTCACAAACTCTGATGTTTTGCCTTTGTAGCGGAAATGAAACGATCCCGAAATAACGACTTTAAGGCATCGAAATTACTGTTTCAAAAAGTCGCCTCAGCTGTTACAATTAACCCCAGGTACGGAGTAAATTGTAACAGCACCTAGGGTCAAATGTAACATGTTAGCGAATGGTGTAGTGGTGTAGTGAAAGCCACCTTTGTCGAAAACAGCCCTTACTGAACAACATTGTCTCTTACATCCTGAGCCTTTCCTGGATTAAAATCACAGCTCCAATACAAAAATACCATTACCAACGGTGTAAAGCTCAAGTACTCCAGCAGCTTTTCCTGAGTTAAATAACAGCTCTACCTTTCTCAGGCCAAGAACCGACGCCTCATCAAACAAAATGCGATTTCACAACAAAACAAAGCTCTTTCTGGAAAGAACATCACAGCCATCTCGGGCTTAGAAATTCAGTAACGGGACCTCTGAGGTCCAAAACATGCCCTGAGTGCTTGTGCTGAAGTAGAGGAAACACGACACCTCTAATATCTCTGACGCTCGGTCTATCATCGCCTACTCGGTGTCTGATTCACAGTTTTCGCATATGTAAGCCCCATACTTTTCGATTGCGGTAAACGCCTCGTGGGCCCACATTGCGCGCATTTGGCACCGGATCCACCTTTCTTTGGATCGACTGTTTTTGAAGCTTTCAACGCACACAAGGCAGAAGACGTCTTCTTCATCATCACTGCTGCTTTCCCTGTGTGCTGTCTTCCGAGCCTTCTTCCCACCAGCCTTCATCTTCTCTTCATGCTTGTCCTTGTCAAAATTTAGCTTCTTCGATGCTTGTTTGCAATCCTTTCGACTCTCTTCTAGCTTTATCGCTGTCTTTTCTAGAGTGTCAGTCAGAATTGCGGCCTTTCACTTTCGACCCGCACTGCTGTTTTTTCTTGCACCCGCCCTGGGTAGCGGCCGAATCGCTTCAGGGGTGAGCTGCTTTGAGGCGATCCGCGATGGACGAGACTGTTCGATCCCCGATGGACCAGGCTTGTCGATCCCCAATGTATCAGCCTCTCCAGGAATGATGCATGATATATGTCATCCATGATGCATGGATATAATAATGTATTTTCAATGTAACATTCAGAGGAAGACAAATTAAACTATATACAAATGTCCCATACTTCTCCCAGAAATATCCAAATGAAGTCAAACTAGAACTTTTTAATCAATAAAATAATAAATAAACCAAATAATAAAATATCTTAATAAATCCGCTGTGAAGGTAAAACATCTACGGTAAGACGACGGTCACTAGCCGCCAAAAATGTAACCACGTCTTAAAATTAAAAGTGATAAAACAGTACCTAAGAGATAAATCAGGGACTGGTGACAATAATACCGTAAGTATGATTTCTGAATGATATTGATATTGCATTTGGGTACGAAATTGCATGTTGATTATTTGGAGGGGGCATGTTTCCATAGCCTCCGCCCCCAGTGGTTACATTTATGCCAAGTGCATTGATATTTTACATAAATGTAGGTTTAGTGGTCTGGTCATAGGGGTCAAATGCAACACTGTTACATTTGATCCCAGCAAAAATGTTACAATTGTCCCCGTCACGCCACACCATCTTTGAGACAAAACCGACGCAAAACAAGGCGGCGTGGGCGGCAACTGATGCACTCATTTTTGACCAGGTACCCCCACCCACCCCACACAAACTCTTAAACCTGTGTCTAGTAAGATACGTGAATGAGCTGATCATATTAAAAAACAAACAAAGTTACAGCACACTCTAAAAAACACAATTGTGAACAGCACAATCGACTCACCCGCCGCACCGGCCTGAAACCCCGTGAGGAAAAGGAACAGCTTACTGCGCATGTCCAGTAGTTCCTCCAGCGTCATCCATCTGTAAGTTTCGAAGTTAAAGCTTCTGTTACAATTGCCCCGTGTTACATTTGACCCCGGTCTCCCCTACTTCTTACCGTATATCTGTACATATATATATATATATATATATATATATATATATATATATATATATATATATATATTGTGTGTGCGAAAATATATACACACGAAAAGAACGCAACAGCAAAAAAACGCACCCCCGGAAGTGACAAATTGTATAAAAACTGTTCGCTCTCAAATGCATTGGTGGACACCAATTTAACTTCGTTGTAGAATGTCACACAACAATTTATGCTACCGGATATGGTGATTTCTAAAGCAGGTTCATATTGTTTATAGACCAGCGGAGGCCTCCTTCACAGCTCAGACAGATCCCCTGTAGGTCAGTGAGAGTTCGGAATCACACCATATGCATAAAAGAAGGCAACGGCAAAAACGCATGCAGCGGAAATGAGTCGTTAAACGAAAATTGTTCACATAGTTGCATTTGCGGACGACAATTTCAGTTTGCTATAGAATGCAACTCCGTGGTAAATGCTATCGGATATGGCAGCTTCTAAAGCAGCCTCATGCTGTCTACAGGCACGCGAAGGCCTCCTTCACAGCTCAGCACGGGTCCCTTATATCCTAGCAATGATCCTCCTTACAGGTAGGCAACGTCCCCTTTGTTACAGCGGGGAACACGATGACTTTCAAAAGGGGCCGGCGTGCCCTTTACAGGCTAGCACGGGCACTTTATGGTCTAACCATTCACGCTCTGCAGGCCTGCACAACATGAATGGTTAGCCCGTAAAGTGCCCGTGCTAGCCTGTAAAGGGCACGCCTATGGTTCTTTAGATGGCCTCCTACCAGTACAGGTCCAAGGCGGGCTCTACAGGCCAGGAGGGACCCTTTATGGTTCAACAGGGAACCCTTTACAAAGTGACATGAGGCCTCTTTCTAGGGCCCCTCTACAGGCTCGCAGGGAGCCATCTTCAGCGCGACATAGGACCCCTCTGCAGGCTGGCAGAGGACCCTTAACATGTCAGCAGGCCTATCTACAGGCTCGTAGGCGAGCCCTTCCCAGGACGGTAGGTGCCCTGTGCAAGCTGGCAGGGTCCCTCTTTGCAGGCCAGAAAGTGCCTCCTTCACACGCCAGCAGGACCTTTTAGCTAGTAAAGTAGCCTGAGCTAGCAAGTAGACCTTAGTAGAAAGGGCGCTTAATAATGATGCCTCTCTCCTGAGGGGTCCCAAAGCCGGGTAGTCGGGGAATACGTCAGCGTTACGCGCAGACGGGTACCTTTCAGCCCAAATCGGGGCCCCGTCGTGCTTGTGGTGCGGAAGGGCCCAGATTTGAGACGGAAGGGGTCTCCTCCGTGCTAAGGGATGGGTTCAAGTCTCCTAAGCCCCCAACCCGGGCGCTGCTTTGGAAATGACGAGCTGAAAATGGCATTTGTACCTCTAATTCCAGAAAAGTTCCGCCTGTAACCTTTCCGTTCTATTGACTCAGGGGCGTAGATAGGAGAATGTCATCAGGCCATGCCATCCCTCTCGAGCGTCGAAAGCACCCCTGTCGGCGATAATGTTTAGTGGGTAAAAGGATCTCCAGGCATTAAAGGGTGGCTCATGAGGCCTAAGACCGGCCGGAGGATGAGAAGGGAATCAACAGCTCCACTCAGCTTAGTGGTCATGAAGCCCCAAGGGCGCCCCAAATTCCGGAGAGGCACCTCCTCCTCCCTCCGCGTTCCGAGAGGTCAGAGAGCGCCCTTGAGGTCTGCCGATGACCAAAAGGATGCCCTTAAGAAAAAAAAGATACCAAAATACTGGCAAACCCTGGAGGGGTGCTCCCAAGGACTGAAAGGGCGCCCCTGTGATCCGAAAACATGTCCCGAAGTGTAGGACACTCTGAAGAATAAAATGGCGTCTCAAACCCACGAACTGGAGTCCCCCTCCTTCCTAGGCCTCATTCCGGCACCCCTGTAGTCTATGTCCCGAGGGATAGAAGAACGCCCAAAATAATACAAGGGCGCCACAACCACTGGAGGGGTGCCCCTTAGCACAAAGGGCACCCTGAGAGCCCCAAAAGGCGCCCCTGACATTTGAAGATATATCCCGAGGACTAGAAAGACGCCTGGGACACCTTTAGGAAGGCTAGAAGGACGCCTCAAACCCTGGCGGGTCGCCCCGAAGGCTTTAGAGGGCGTCCCTGAGGTTTGAAGATACGTCCCGAGGGCTAGAAGGAAGCTCTAAAAAAATGGAAGGACGCCCCAAACCCTGAAAGGGGCGCCCCCAAAGCCTCAAAGGGCGCCCCTTTTATACGAAAATATGCTCCAAGGTTTACAAGAACACCCTAAAAAACGCTAGGGCACCCCAAAGCACACAGGGGCGCCCTGAGAACTCAAAGGACGTCCCTGTGGTCTGAAAATATGCTTCGAGGGTTAGAAGGTCTTCAGAAGAAGTTCCGTCTGCGTTCTCCAAAACCTGGAGGGGCACCCCCGATGGCTCAAAGGGCGCACCTGACGTATGAAAACATGTCCCGAGGGTTAGAAAAAAGCCCTCAAGAACAAAATGGTGCCCAAGCCCCTGGAGCGCCCCCCCCCCCCCCGAGAGTTCTAACAGCACCCTTGAGGTCTGAAAATGTGTCCCGATGGCTAGAAAAACGCCCTAAAGAACAAACAAGTGCCCCAAACTCTTCAGGGCTCAGAGGGTGTCCCTGTGGTCTGAAAATATTCCCGAGGTTTAGAAGAACGCCTTAAAGGACGGAAGGGCGCCCAAAACTCCGAAGGGCGTCCCGGGGATCTGAAAATGTCCTAAGGACTAGAAGAACACCCAAAAACAAAAGGGTACCGCGTATTCTAAAGAGGCGCCACGGGGCTCAAAGAGAATCTCTGAGGCTCGAAAGTGTCCCGAGGGCTATAAAGAGCTTCTGAATAAAACGGCATCCAAGGGTCCCATGGGGTCCCTGGGTGTTTTGAAAGGGCGCCCATAGCGTTCGAAAAATACACACCCTTAAATGTCATTCAGGTTCCACGGCGCCCGTGCGGAATGTCTGATGGACGAATGCAACCTTCGTTCGCGATTTATCCTTCACAAGTAAAAGTATTTGTTTGTTAATTTTGTGGAAACACTGTTCGCCCAGTACAATGGTGTCACTGAATCACGGACGGTTAATGATTGAAAAAACGCCTAAATCCTTTTTAAACATGGAGCGTAAAATGTGTAGAACTGGCGAACCTGAAGCACTTAGTATGGTATAGGAAATCGAATGCATGGAAGGCCGAAGCTCCCATCTGTGCGCTGCACTTAAGCACCATCTCGAACCGCGCGCATACAACGATTCGCCCCCGTGTGTCCCCCGTGTGTCACGCATTCCAGTAGTTCGATGGTAGAGATCCTGCCCCGCCACTGCAGCATCACATGCCCTGGGGACTAAAAATGGTACCTAAGGCATAATGTGATGACAGGAAGTGCCCAGGCCGCAGAGCCTTTAGACATCAAAATACAAAATAAAAACAAAAACAAAATGGAATTTTTTAAACTTCAGCTGCCGCCCCAAACACCTAGGCGCAGCCAAAGGTATGGGACGGACTCTGCCCTAGGCCTGCATTTTTGTGAAAACCATTGCATGTCTTCTTCCCGGAAGGCGATTTTTGTAAAATTTCAATTCACACTGAGTCTCACCCCCTCCCCAAAGAAAATCCTGGCTACGCCCCTATCCCGCCATACCCACTGGTGCCCCTGAAACTGGCGGCGCCCCCTAAAACACAACGACATTCTCCTTGGTCAATTTCTAAATACGTCCCTGTATTGACTGATATCTACGTTGATTATCTTAGAACGGATATTTATTAAAAATCTTGTTTAAAATTTCACACAATATTTGCTGGGGTCAGGAACGTAGTCAGGATTGCCCTCAGGGGGAGGGGGTCAGATGTCAACCTTCTTCACATGCGACTGGCATATGATGAAATTTATACGAAATAGCAGCGATTTGTTGTAACTGACCCCATATTGGCCCTACAGGATTACATATAATGTTTGCTTTTACAACATATATATGATCACTATTCCATATTTGTGAGAAATCGTTATATATCTAGTGTACACCGCTCGGCTCAGGGGAGGGGCCATGGCCCCATGCCCCCCTCCCCTTGGCTCCTTCCCTGGCTGGGGTATGTCGCCAGCTTCCACTTGCTGGGGAGAGGGGCGGTGCGTCAGACGCTCCACTGAATCTCTGTCACCCATGGAGCCATTGGGATGATTCGTCGGCAATGGATTGGACCCGACGATGCCCCCAAGTATGAGATATTTTTGCACCGCATGAATATCTTCAATGTCGACTCAAACTTTCGACTTCACATTCAGCTTCAAAGATAAATATACGGCCGACTTGGGACATGTATACTTGCCACGTCATATGCGTACACACCGGGCAACTGAAGACATCCTATAGATGAAGTGTGCAAGACATGCATAAGGCGCCCACACTCGTCTAGCTGAGGGTGGTAACAAAAGTAGAGCTACGCCACGCCATACCAAAACGTCAACTGTGTTTTAGTTCCAGGTAGCGCAACTCAAACTCAACAAACTAAAAAGTTTGTAAATAGACACGTAAATTCAGTCTAAATCTGGAAATGCCTGAGCAAAATGGTTGTATGCTGTAACGCGCCATTTTACAACAAATATCCAGTTTGGCTCATGCTGACCCAGTGTGATGTTATGGGTAACCCATATTGGCCTGTCTTGAAATTACAGCACATATTGCACACTGTCGCCATCTAGCACCAATGTATCGAAGAAGGTCACGAGGAAAAAAATTGGACAGAATCATAAAACTTTTTGACCTGTGTGACACACTCTTCAAATAGCGTTTGATAAGCTCGCTTTTTTACCACAATGTGCAGCTGATGTAAAGGAGGGTACTGATAGTCTGACGGTGCTGCGACGTTTGCTTACAGAATTAACAGTCACCTGCTCGGTAAAGAAGTGAGAGCGCCTTATCCCCCGCCCCCCAGCAAATTCAGGACTCAGTCTTGTCGTAAAGCAGCGCATGCAGTCTGACCCTCTTTCATTGCAACTGTCACGCGAGCCTTGTCTTTCATTATTTTTCAGGGCAAAAAATTGCTGATGCCTTTCTACTTATTCGGCTTTGAGCTCCCATATCAGCATCTGATTATTGTTACGCAGAATGGTGGGAAAAATAGCCAGACGAAATCATCTCATCACCGTTATGGTGTCTGGACAAATGTCTGCACTGACACACTACAGCACCGGCACTGTGGCCTCCTTAGACTGTGATACGTTTTAGTCAATGACTGTGGAAACCTGCCAAACAGACGACTTTCCGCAATCAGTGTTGATTCGAAATTCGGAAATACACGTGGAGTCAGTCGCAAACATTCCCCGCATTGAGTTCACCGGTATACAAATGCTTTTTAAGCTGTTGGGACCAGAAATGTGTTGTGGCAACTGATTTCCATTAATGTCATTGTAATGGTGTTACTTGGTGTTGCAATGATGTCAAGAACTTGAACATTATCCTAATACACTGGAGCATTGTTAAAGTTATCCGAAGTTGGCGGGACCGTCACCGCACCTGCTCCATGACCCGCTACGCCATGCCTGATGTGTCGGCACTCGAGGACACATCGCGTCTATCAAAGAGCATTTATTGACAAACACGGCGCAGAGATCAAGAACGGATGTCATAATATCTTGGAAGTTCGGCCGCGAAGCCCGCCGGGCCGGACGGGCCCGTAAGCTCTCCGCCGCCTGGCGACGCCAGGCAGCGCGCGTAAGCCGCCAGCCCAGCACGCCAGCGCCATTGGCACAGCTACCGTAAGCAAACGGTCCTCTAAAAAGGTGGCAAGCCGCGCCCGCTGATTCCAAAGCTCGCCGTCGCCGCGTCGGTGGGCGAGGTCCCTGTGTGCGGCGCGGGCTTGCAGCCCGCAAGCTTCACGAAAAAGCGCGGCGACGCAGCGGCGACGAGACGCAGCATCCTGTCACGGCGCCGACAGCCATCATCGCAGCGCGCCTCGCCAACTTGCGTCGTCCCATCACAGGCAGTGCAACTCAGCTACCACGTGCAGTCCACAAACCAAGATGGGGCCCGCCGAGGAAGCGATGATGAAGACATGGCTACCCGATCTACCAGAGAACACGGTCGCATGTTGCGAGAACTACCAGCGACTTACGACGGGCCTTCACGGCTGGCAACCGCATGACATGGAGCCAATGCCAGTCCTGAACAGCCGTTCGCCCCAACAACTATCGCCAACATACGCTGATAACCAGGTCAGTCGTAATCAGCAAAGTGGTGAGATTCTGGAACAACATACGAGATCCCAGCATCGCAGCCATGCAGCACTTACTCAAGTTACCCGTTGGAGACCAGGCGAGTAGTGAACGCGTTACACCTAAAGCACAATATGACGTAATAAAATATAAAAGACACCTTAAATAAAAACAACAGCTTTCAATGGCCCGAGTCCCGCCCACCTTTAAGACGCACACTTCCGCCCTAAAACCACGACTGGATATTGGTTAGCACCGCGTGGTATTTTACATCAATCAGGAAGATTATAATTGCCGATGGTTTTCCATAAATATACCTCAATGAACTATGCAGAGATTCAATCAACAGCCCATCCGCGGCCGCTGGAAAGTGCATGGACATGAACCGGGCAGGTAGCACCAATGACCGTTCGGCAACCGACCAGAAGGGTGGAGCATGACAGTAGATTCAGTAGTGGCCTTAATGTCGGCTAATCGTGCACCTCGTATTTCCAATTTTGCTGCCTGCAGCTGAATTTATCTGGTGTCAACCACGCTCTTTTCACAAATCGGTTGTTCTGAGTTGCTGTTCGCAAACGCGTCGGATACACAAAGTCGACGCGACTGAGACCAGCACCCACAGCAGAACTCAGTCACAATGCATTCACGACTTATAAGCTCCGACACATATTTGGTTAAAGCGCAGATTGAAAGAACCGAGGATAATCAATGTCATCGCGCGTCTCGACAGCACACTACGGCAGGTTTGCGCGCGACTACCGTGAGTATTACACCAGGTCTGGCGCTCAGTCTTCGCTGACGGAACAACATCGCGGCCGCGGCCAGAAAGTCCTCCGTCGCCGGGCCGGAGTTAAAAACGGCAGGCGGCGGCCGAAAAACAGTCAACAGGCTGAGACCAGACACCGCAGACAGCGGCCAGACAACAGTCAACAGGCTGGTGCCAGACACCGCACACAGCGGCCAGACAACAGTAAACAGGCCAGAGGCGGGTGAGGCACCACACTAGTTGTCAGGACGTCGTCTGCCAGAAATGGCGTGTGGAAACATCGAGGGAGGACTTGTCAAAGTGTCAGTGTGTCAAAGCCCAAGGGAGAACTTGCATAGGAAGATGACGTATTCGTTGACACATAGAGCTTTAACGTCGTAACACCACCAGTTTGGAGAGGTCTAGTGACTGGACCCGATAATGCATGGAAGTTGCCACAAAACGAAGGGAGATCGGACGAAACTGTGAAGACACGAACCTAACGCCGGTCACGAGATCCTCATCCTCGGTCGACCTGCGGCAACGGGCATCGACGGTCCCTCCCGTCTGGCTCACAGTTCCGGCACCTGTCCGCAGGTGGCAGCACTGAGCCGACAAAACGACCAACAATTCGGCATCAGCCGAGGCTACTGGCAAGAACGAAGACTGCCGTCGGCGTGAGCACGTGTAAGCGTGAGGCCAGTCACCACCGCCAACAGACCGCCCGTCAGACGTCAGGCCGAGCGCTCCCGGTCTGCGCAGCTAGGCTCAGCTGAGTCTGTTTTGCTGAGGCTCTCAGCCGCCAGCCAGGAGTGGCCGGTGTCGCTGCGGACCCGCCGACCCCGCCTGAGCAGAGCTCAAAGCTCACGGACACCGACCCGCCGCAGCCCCGCCAGGCGGCTGCGACCCTCCGTCACCCGGCGGACGGACAGCAGGACCGCCGCTCGAATCAGCGCGCGGACAGCGCCGACGCGGCCCACCAGCAGCGGCCAAACGCGGCCTCCGCACACACCGAGACCCGCACCCTGCCGACGGCCGGCGCCGGCCGTCACGTGGCCACCATCAGCTGACTGGACGACTGGCTGGGCCGGCGCAGCTGCTGGCGCAGCGACGCCGGCAGCAGGTAGTAGGTGCCGTTCTGCACGTGCCACTGGATGTAGGGGTTGTTGTGCAGGTACTGCTGCGAGTCGGCCGCGTCGTTGAGGTACGGCTCCGGCTCCGGGTGCCGGTAGTTCCAGTCGTCGGCGCCCGAGAGCAGCGTCGTCCGCGTCGTCTCGTCTCGTCGGATCAGGCTGTGCTCGGCGGCCGGCAGCCAGCGCGGCAGCAGGGCGACCAGCAGCGCGCAGGCCGAGCCCAGCAGCGCCAGCACCTGGCCGACACAGACGGACCGGACGGTCAGTGAAATCACAGATGTAACACATTACACTGATAACCAGTTAATTATTAGCTTGTCACACCATCACAGCGACCAGAGGTAGTACGCCGCCAGGTCCCTGCCACACCACGGGCCAGCTTGGTCCCACCCTGGGGTGGTCGCAGCGACGCCACGGATTAACAAGTCACAGGTCAAGGTCAATATCCCACCGTCCCCCCCCTCCGGCAGCCGAACACCGGCAGCTGCACCAGCCATCACTACCCGCTACAACAGGGAATGCTTGACGGCATGCATTACAACACAGAGGCCCCACCGAACACAGTAAACGACTGAAGGACGCCAGAGTCACACGACAAGAGATGGAACGGTACTGAGGAAGAATTAGAAACGGTCACACAGTGATCCACTGCTAAATGACTATGATTTCGACACATACGCATGAGCAAAGCGATGACAAGAATGCTTTAACTTAAGTTCGCTGAAAACACCTGCTGGTGATGTTCTTTAATCTGTTCGTTTAACTTAACCAACCGAATTGCAATGTAATATAACCCACCAAAATATTGTCTGCCTGGCAAAGATCGTGCCCTTTATGGTTCAGACAGATGACTCATGGAACTCCTCGGACCAAACGCAAGATGATGCGACATACTCGGGCCACGCGATGAAAACTAAAGACGGTAACGCGAGGCGCCTGCCTCGTGCACTGACCGCCGCCGCCGTGGTACAGCCGCGGGTCCACGTGGACAGCGCCGCGTACTGGTACGTGTACAGGTACGCCTGGTGCAGCAGGAGGATGGCGGCGACTGCGTGCACCGCCGACACCAGGCAGAACAGCCACGCGTGCTGCCGGACAGCGGACGGATCGGACTGATGCAGGCCGTCACGTGACCACAGCCGGGCAAGGTAGCAGCGGCCCAAACACGGCATAACAACCGATAACAAGGACGGCGGAGCATGCAGATGGAGACGATGAATCATTTCGGAGAGGACGACAAAATGCACGAAAACGACCAAAGTTTGGTACTCTTTTGTAACGGTTGTACTTCTACAGACACAATTTACTCAATATTTCTGGAATATGTGCACGCTGATTTTCAAGATCATGACTACCAGCGCAAAAATTTGGCTTTGGCGCGGCCATGTCAGACAGTCCAACACCAGGGTGGTACGCACCATGAGCGCCCAGTTGATGAGCAGGACGTACTGCAGCCGCGTCACCTGGACGAACAGCAGCAGTGCCGTCCACAGCAGGCAGAAAACCGAGCTAAAGATGGCCAGCCGCGTGTGTGTGGCGTGAGGCAGCAGCAGCGGCGAGCCGTACGGAGGGTCGCCGCTGACACCTATACTGGTCAGACAGCCGACACAGAGCACCTGACGGCAGACAGGAAAATCAGACGGCCGACACAGAGCACCTGTCAGCAGGGGGACATTCAGTGCAGTACCCAGAGAATTCCTGGATTTCATGTGGCGACCGTGTAAAATGGAGGAGAACATGCACAATTTCCATCAATAAGTGTCCTCAACACAAACTACAGGAAAGCTGTCACCAGTCTTGCAAACCCCTTAGAAATATCTGGAAATTCTTCAAGCGTCTCCACTGTGATGAAAACTGAACATGAATACTTTTAGCTAGGAATCTTCGGAGTTTCCGAGCCGCGCGCCTGCGATCATACAGCGACCCGAACAGCAGCGCGCATACACCTGGACCGGCAGGAGGCCTCATCTCAAAGGAAAGGAGCAAGTGCCGGTGGTTCACCACACTCAACAACGCTATGACAAAGTGAGACCACGGTAGTTTGCTAGTTGTTTAAAAGAGAATCAGCATGATCCATTAGCACCTCCGAGATGCCGTCGATTTTTTTCTTGTCAGAAACTACTCGGGCGGAAAAGACAGCATCTGAAACCACCTTCACCTTATAGTCTACATGGTAGAAACTGTGAAGACTGGTGCATCGCAAAGGCTGTACGCGGTAAAAAGACCATGCAATGTGGCAGTTCAGGACGCTGAGCGAAAGAGAGCCGAATACGACTGCAAACAATCAGAATGCCAACGCTGCTTTGTTTCAAGCGCGACATGTAAGCATCCCGCGACAGACATGCATCAAAAACACTCCAGGATAAAACAGCACCGGGTGTGGTGTAAACGCTCCTCTGTCAAGGTAATTCAGATCGTGGGGAACACATAGGAGGTTCTGCCCATGGCCAAACACCATGCACCGTGTTCCCTCCACCTTCAAGCGTTTGCTTCCAACGATTCGTCTATAAAGGAGAGGCCGCGTTCGATGCCGGTAACCGAGGCACCGATATCACCATTCCTACCAGGTACCATGATTTGTGTAGCGTCGGTGTACTGGACGATATGCGTTCTGAGAGCGGTGAAGCTAGGACTGTTTGGGAACACCATGCACAGCGAGGGTCTTGGAGCAAGTCCCTGAACAACAGCAACGTTCAACAGCTGTTTTGAGAGGATTCTACGACCGTTAAATTTGTGGCTTCGGGTATGTACGGAGAGGCAGGAGTGACCCGGAGAGATATGTGCGATACACAAGACAACCGCTAGACCAGTTGTCGGCAAAGGGGAATATCAAAGAACCGACACGGAGTAGCGACAAATCAGACAGCTGACACAGAGCAGCTGCTTCCGGAGAACGCCCGGATTCCAGGCAACCCGGGTACACAACAGCTACGTCAGTGAGCAGCCGATGCAAAACCGTTAATGGGAGAGACAAACACCAGTAACACACAGCTGCCGATGGAGGTAATGAATATGAGCCAGACTTCGTTCTGAATGCTCTCACCGCGATCGCGAACTAAACTCAAAAATATTCGCCCCTTGGGTGAACTGGGCCCGCCGCTGCTCACCGTGAGGACGATCGGGGCCCCCGTTGCTCACCATGAGGACGATCTCGGTGAGACCCAGCGGTGAGAGCAGCAGCTCCGGCTGCCAGCTGCAGACGATGCCCTCGGTGCGCGGGTCGGCCGGCGCCGCTGTCGGCTGCAGCTGGTGCGAGTCCCACGTCTGCTGCGTCAGCCGGCTGCCAGTCCGCTCCATCTCGATGCACTCGCCGCTCTGCGGCACGCGAGCGAGGCGTCAGCGAGCACCGCCGACTGGCGGACTCCACTGGCCGGACGGCTTCAGAGCCGGGCTGAACACTTCGAACGTCCAAACTAAACGTATTACGTCTGATATCCGTGACATGGAGAAGTGCCGAGCGACACATCGTCACTAAACATTGTACGATTCGGATTTGATAACCGAGCCAGCACGGAGCAGATAATCGCGGCAAAAACGACCAAGACTCGGCTTCCCTCTTACAGGAAAATGCCGACAAATTCAGACAACACTGTAGGCAGCGTCCGCCGACTGACTGCGGCGGCTCTGGTCAGAGGCCGCCGCAGACGGCCGCGGATGCGGCGAGCGGCGCCTCGCGCACCTCTCCGAACAGGGTGATCTCGTCGAGCAGGTCCTGGATCTCGTCCACGCCGCCGCACAGGTCCGACACCGAGATGAGCTCGCGCCGGATCCGGGTCTCGCACTCGCTGGCCGAGTCCAGGCCCGAGATCCGCGAGCGGGTCTGCGCCGACGCGCTGTCGGACGCCATCTCGGCGGCGGCGGCCGGTCGGCGAACGTCAGGCTCGTGCTGCCGCCGCCGTCAGACTACGAGCTTCTGGACTCTCCGCCGCCTCCAACCTGATCGTGACTTCTCTGTATGAGGGAACATTGAGAGCGATATCAATCTGCTACTCTGTGATGAATGAACGGCGTGCCGTAAGAGGACATGCGTGACACAGCATGAACGCACGGCTGGGGGTCCCGCGGAGGTCTAAACCGCCGCTCCCCACAAACACACTTTTTTTATTAACATTAGGTATTTTAACATTAGGCATATCAAAAGGACTGCAAAGAAATGGTCTGGAATCCTCTTGGGATCCCACAATAATTTGTCGGGAATCTACAGCCATGCATGTATGACTTAAACATACGCCCCAACCCTCAGCTCATGCAGCACGAAACCGATGGTTTCGGGCTAAATAACTCAGGGTTTTCACGACCGCAGTGTTCCACATTGCCATCTTTGTCAGCCTACAATGATGGCCAGCAGATTTTTCGAAGCGGGTACGGAACTAAAGCCGTTTGTTTGTACGGTGAAATCCGACAGAATCGCGAGTAGCGAACGGCGATTCATACCTTAAATCCACCGGAGCGTATCTTTTTTGCCAACGCTGGATAAAGCGTACGATCGAGGCATGTCAATTTACGAAACCTCGCGAATATTTCTGGCACGTGACGTCCCGACTGGACAGACCACCGCTGGCCCACAGAGAGCACGCGAACACGAGCGAGGCCCGCTCACCTGGCTCCGTGTCGGCGGCGGCCCCAGGGCCGGATCAGAGCCCAGCTTTGCCGCCGCTCAGCGGTGTGCCGGGGCCGGGCCGCCCGTTGCCCCCGCCGTCAGCGCTGCCGGCCATAGCGCTCGGCGCGCCCGGCGCCGTCCGCGCATCGCTACACCCTGAGCAGGGGGAGGGGACGGTTTCAGGGGCAGGCAGGCAACCCTCAGCTGGTGACCGGTCACACTGTAGATTCCTAAATAGGTCGTTTGGGTTTTGATTATGATGATGATGCGAAGTTGGGGCAATAATTAATCAGCGGCGGCAAAATTCAACCGGGCGCTGATTCAACACACGCCTGGGCACACTCTGGCATCGCAATGCGCAGATAAGTAGTAGATAAGTAGCAGATAAGTACACAAGTACACAATCTTCTGATTACCTCAATGAACGACTGCACAACACTAAATTACAACTATATGCTCAGATAAGATCGTGATTGCATGACGGTGCCAAAATTACTAGCCGCCAACGTTGGGTCAGCGAATAACTATCTGTCCTTGAGCAATGGCCACGTGACGTATCCCAAATGGCTGGTCTATCGTAATGTTACGAGAATGGTGCATTCCAAGCAGAGGTCCTCGAAAAACAGATATCGCCTTTCTGGTTTGTCTATTGTACGCGCAAGAGGTCTGCTGTAAGCTAATTGTCCGAATTCATTTGCACTGTGGGTCGAAATGTACGAAAAAATCTTCAAAGATGTACATATTTCGCCATCGGGGAAAAATACGGACGCTTAACAATGACACACATTTACAAACAACGCACATCGCGCTCATTTTTGTGTTGTGCTTTTAACTCACTGTTCATGAGAGTCACAAACACAAAAACGTGTAAAATATTTCTTCTGTCTAGACACTGTAAATTATGCCACACCACGGGAAAGAAAAATCTCTGATGAGCCAATTTCACAATCATGCAATTAAATAATGTAGTTAATAAAAAAGGAATTCGGTGGCATTATGCTGCATCGTATCCACAACACACGGCATCATGCACTGACAATGTGCTGCAAAATTAATGTGATGCAGAGCCAGGGCCATGGCCCCTATCTCCTGAGCCAAGCGTTCTACAACAGATATATAGCAATTTCGCACAAATACGGAACAGTGATCAGATATGTGTTGCAAAAGCAAACATTATATGTATTCCTGTGGATTAAATATGAGGTCAGTCGCGCAACATTGCTGCTTTTTCCCATAAATTTTGTCATATGCCAGTGGCATATGACAAAATTTGACATTTGCCCTTCCGCCTTCCCTGCGGGAAATCCTGGCTACGTGCCTGATGTGACGCAACAACTTTTGCAACTGAGATGTATTTATTTTCCATGTTAGGTGCCATTTTCCATCCAAACTTGCAAATTTCGACACACCGCTAGAGGCACAATTCATTTGTCGTAGGTAGCCGTCATTGCTTTGCCGTAAGTGTGGCAATCCGTTTGCCGAATGCGTAGTAACTGCCCGATCAACCAGCGTATTAAATGCCATAAGTAGCCGATCAAGGAAGCCAATTTTCCTCTCTCGTGATCCTTCCCCTAAAAATGTGGTTATTCGTGCGACTTAAAAAGCCCTGTAGAAACGTGAATCGTCCTCGCAGAATGAAACGTCACCGCTGCTGACTGACTGACTGACGCTGCCTGTACGACTTTCAACGTGTAAAAACATAGGGCCGTCAGGTGTAGTACTCCATGCAAGATCGTTAGCAGCACGTCATTTTCAAGGGATCTGCGCATTTTTGAATGAGTAACGAATGCTCCCACGCCGTACAGCTTTTACTACAATACGTTCTGTCAAGCAAACTTTCTTCGGTCTCAGTGTTACAGGCGCCGAGATGACAAGTACGCTATTACGCCATACTCGGACAGCCTCTTAGGAACGTAGAAGCATGTAAAAATGTCGGGCCAGACTTTTTTCCCTCATGGCTAATTATAGCATTTCCCTAAAAGTATACCGCCATGGTCCCCGGCACCCATGCTCCCGCGCTTATGCAGTTTCCTACGGAATATGTTTGCGATTTTTGGACGAATAATTAAAAGATTCAGCAAGACCTGACACTCGGTTTAGTTCTGTCAGATCGGGGAAGGTGCAATGCTTCTCATCGCTTGGGATTACGCATACGGACGTCCTGCGGCTTAAAACCCTATGAGAGCGTTACCAAACAACACTTCATATGTATATAACAACACTTCTTAGATGAATACCAAACACATCTCAACATTCAGCCCGTAGTGCACCCAGCTTACGACCGGCACACAGACGATAGAAACACTGACTGACTTGCGAAGACAGCACATTTAGAAATGCAGACACCACAACCGATAACGCAGTTTTCTCCCACATACGGAGCTGAGAGCAATGTGCTCGCTACTTTGCTCATTTGCCACCAACGTACCCTAAAACGCTCGCTTACCCCGTCGTAGCCCGAATCACACGACTCAGTCCCAACTGCTAGTACTCTTCTGCTGAGATACGACCCCTAAGCAGCTGAGCGTGGAATCGATTTTTCGTACTTCGGCAGAATTTTTACTTGAAATACTAGATAAATGTCAGACAGTATTATTTCATTTAATTATTTTACATCAGGCTAACACTTTTTGATTATCATTGTTTCTCATCTACCTTATGATAATCTTCGATGTCTCATAACAAAAGCTCTTGAACACAAAATAGATAAGCCATTTATGCCTTATTAAAGCCAAATCCAACGCATGCGATTGTTGTGGTACGGGTCAAGATTCTCTAAGGCTGGACGCTCGTGTGACGTTAATCCTGCCCTGGCGGACCAAACTACCGTCGTCTTGATAGATTATACCCGTTTGCTGAAAAGCGGAGGCCTGAATTACTTCGACGGAAGCGGACAGCTTGTCCGCTGCACTTTGCGAGTGTGTTTATTTCAGTAAACTTTCGTGTTGACTTCTGCATTCGCTAAGCTTTCTGATTCAGAATTGCCATTTCTCCCTTTGCTTCTTTTTTCTTTGTCCATGCTTTTAGATGTTTTTTCATATAGCCCAAACAATAATCCAGGTCGCTTGTAATAGTTCAGCTTCATGGGATGCTATGCTGCCATTGCTGTCATATTTTATGTGATGTTTTATTTGTTTGATGTGCAATGACTGTAAAGTAAAACATAAAGCTGTACAATGGAAGTGAAATGAAGCATAACTAGTGGTACTAGCAAAGGCAGAATTTTGGCAGCTTGTCATGGAACCAGGGATGCCAAAGACTGGGCTAATAGTGTATTTATAACATGACAAAAGTAGTATGCTTACAGTTCAGAGACATTTTCAGCATTACAGTATATTCATGCAAAAAATCACATGATGCTATCCAAGCTGCTTAACACAGCCAACCACAGCTCTTGTAACCCAGTTTATGCCAGAGAAAACACCATGCTATGCATGTGCAGTGTTGAAGTGTATGTGAATTATGCTTAGATTAAATGGCATGAGTTTTGAAAATTATGCTGCCCCAACTTGGCCTAGCTTTACTGAATCTTAAGTGGTCCACAGTAATGTTTTACAACTTGATAGGTGATATTGTAGCCAGTGAGATAATGTAATATACATTTACTGCACCAGTTGGCCATCTGAAAAATGTGGCAGATCTTGATGAGATATTACTGGCTGCATGGCTGGGACAAGGAAAAATGAAATTTTGGGTGGCTTTTTCAGAATTTTGGGACTGAAATTCATGACATCGGGCAGTTCATGCTACCTGGGTTCAGCTGACAATATCAGACACCAGTGGCCTAAATCTGGTGAGAACTTGTGTTTTAGGGATAGGTTAGGTTATATCCAAATGGGTCAGCATCTGCCCCAAATGGTGCAGCTCACTGTCCTTTGTGAGCCAAGATTCAGGCTGTCCCAAATATTTTGTTGCCATCCCTGCCATGATTTCTGGATTATGCCTGTTGTAAGCTGATTTCCCATGCTAAATGTGCAGAATGATTAGGTTTTGTGCTGTGTTGTAATTTTGGTCTTCTTCCAGTATATATCAGCCTTTCATCATCAAAGTTGCACCTATTGAGCTCAATGAAATTATCTGTCAAATGGCAGCAGTTTTATGTACACATGTTTCAGTCCTGAACAGGGTATGAGGGTGTGGTGTACACTGCTACCCTAGCACAAAGCCATATTTGCTTAAAATCCTATTCTAACTGCTGGTGTTATTCACATCATGCTTGCTGTTTCTCACAAGATTACAATCTGACATTTGTACTTTAATGTACAGCAACTAGCAAGCTGGAATATGTGGCATAAAGTGTAATATGCAGCATACCAGTTGACAGTAAGTTGACATATTTTGGTGAAAACCACATTTTAGTAATATAGCTGATAGAGTACACAACTGTTATCTCCTTTGAATCTACTTAATGGCACGATTTTTAAGATTTTCTCTAGATATGAATTAAATGGCCATGGAGTTTCCTTTCAAGGACTGAAACTTTGGATTAATAATCTTTTTGTCAGTATAAATGATGCAGTATGGCTCATGTGATGACACTTACAGCATGTTTGGCAAGTACAATTTCCTAATAGCAGACCTTAAGTAAAGCTTTCTTGGAATGGTTATGAAATTACTTTGCCCTTTGCCCCTTTCCCTTTGTGTTATCCTGCTTAAACTAACTTGCTCCTGATTGCACTGACATATTCCCCCTTCCTTCTCCTACCCTAATGCCTATGTGTGCCCCTATTCTGACCTTTTAGTTGAGAAAAATGATGTTTTTTCATAAAATGCCTTGAGTTAATGTCTAGTGTTTCTGTTTGTAATGGCAGCAAATCATAGTGTTTTTGATTGCATGGCATAGTAACGTTTTGCCCATGCCCCTTTTATCAGTTTGATCAGAATGGTTGCTGGGTGATGTTAGGGATCACAGTCCTTGCTAAGTGTAACTTGTTGCATAGACCCCCTTAACCCAATCTGTCAATTCCAGATAACAATTTGTTTTGTTGCAAAAGTGTTGTGTGCCACCTAGGGTGCAGCACAACTGAGTGATAACCAGCAGGACCGTATATTTGTTGTTTGCCAGGTGGCATTGGCTCCTGTCAAATATCAAACACTGAGGTGACCCAAGTCCATCTTGCCAGACCAGGGAGACCAGAGCTCAAACTCATTGGACCTGAATATAATCTCACACCAGCAAGTACTGATATAAAGTAAAATGGCATGACAATGCTGAATCAGCTGGCCTTCTTTCATAAACACAGATGGGGAGAAATGGCGATCCATTATTTAATGACCTGGAGTGATCTAGAAAGATTGTCACACAGCCAGTACAGAGGAGACATTGGGTCAGAAGGTAGCCAGCAGGTGTTTGCAACTTAAAGAACGCGTCAGTTGTCGAAACCTGTGATAAAATCCTAGTTTTCATGGTCCCTGGTGAGAAGGTTATATGGTTGGCTATGGGACATTGTGTACAGCAGTCTCAAAACTCATGCCTATATTGCAAGGGAATGTAGATACTATAAATCAATGAATGAATGAATGAATGAATGAATGAATGAATGTCTAAATGAAATGCTGTTTCTGTTGCTACCTGTCACATAGTAGATCCTCCATGCTGTGCACTGCTGATAGTGTCTACAGTTGCTGACTGAGAAAACTTACACATTCCTCCATTAGCTGTTCCAGGTTTTAGACGCTGATCGAGAGCAATGGCAGAGATTGACTTCAGTCCACTGACTCCCTCCTGCTACCGGGCCCTCACCGACAAACTGTATGACAAGAGGAAGGTGGCTGCAGCAGAAATTGAAAAGTCAGTTTGTTGAGGATCTTATTTGGTGCCACATACACTATATTGATGTTAAACATTGGTGTTCAAATGTTGGTTCATGTTAATTGGCATGTGCTGCATTTCCGCGTTTTCTTCGTGGCATTTTTCCTTTGAAGCCGTTTTGTTTAGCACAGACTAATGTCATATGATTAATGGCAGTGTATGTATCTGTGTCATATGGCCTCTAAACTTCATTGACCCTGGGCATGTTTGGTACTACCGTCATTGGTAGAAGTGTAGTATTTGCATATAGTCATGGTGATGTGACGGGGATTAACCCTCCTTGGCAGGATGGTGCGTGATTTTGTGAAGATGAACAACACGCCCATGCTGGACCAGATGATGGGCACCTTCAAGGCCATGTGCGACTCACCCAATGCGAACACAGTCAAGGGAGGTCTTATGGGCATTGGTGCCATGGCTGTAGCCATGGGACAGGTAATGGGATGTTCTGCTGCTGCATGGAACATCATTCTTCTGGCAGTCAGGCTCAATTCATGCATTGTATCAGGAAACTGCAGAAGAATAAGAACGTTGAACGTTCGCCATTTTTCTTATCCATTTGACTTGTGATGTCCCACATTCCTTGCAGTGTCTTGTTTATTTCTTGTTTTCTTGTCAGATACAAAGCCTCCTCCCTGAAAAAGAGTACACATAGTGATTGGATCCAGGGAAAATATAAATAGGCAAAACTTCTCGTTGTTATAACCCTCTGGTGCAAGTAAACTTGTGCTCCCAACTGTTGTGACCAAGCCTGCCAATTCCTACATTGCTTTGCACAGTGGCATCCATGTGTTAGATAGTGCATTTTTTCCAACTGGGGGTTATCTACTTTTGATGTATAGGTGTGTATTTGTGCACTGTTTAGTAATGTTGCAGAATTACCTTTCCCAAATGTGTAAGGTAAGATCCCTGTCCTTTGGTCGTGGTCGTTACCACTTGTCATTGTTTAATCACTTTCTGAGCATTGTGTTAATGCCACGAGTGTGTCGCGCGCGTCTCTTTTACAAAGGAAGCTCGAAAAGCTGTTATCGTGTGTCTTTCGTTCTCCGACCTTGCCGAAGCCACGCCAGCCTCTTGGCAGCCGTCCTCAGTTATCCGCTGGTCCTAAAGGCTCGCTGCGCCCCCGGTTCGTGACCTGGGAGGTTTACGGTGCTGTGGCCCCCCGGTGTTTCGCCGGGCGCGTGACAGCTCGCGCCACCCCACTTCCCTGCGCAACAGTCCAGAGTGTTCCCAGTTTGTGCTCCCCGCGCCACTGACGCCGCGCCGCCTGCGGCAGCCGGCCGTGGCGCCGTACGCCGCCGCCATGATCGACACCGTGCTGGCCTGCTTCGTCAAGTCGCACGAGTCGCGGCTGCGCTACTACGGCTGCGAGGCGCTCTTCAACGTCTGCAAGTCGGTGCGCAGCGCCACCATGCCCTCCTTCAACCGCGTCTGGTGCGCCATGGCGCAGCTCAAGACCGACCCGGACCTGAACGTGCGCAGCGGCGCCGACATGCTGGACCGGCTGCTGAACGACCTGGTGGTGGAATGCCCGGCCTTCGACCTGCCTGCGCTGATGCCGCACCTGCGCGACCGTGTCTACACGGACGAGCGCATCGTGCGCCAGCTGATCATCAGCTGGCTGGCGCACCTGCACTCGCTGCCGGACCACGACCTGGTGCCGTTCCTGCCCGAACTGCTCGACGGCCTGTTCCGCATGCTCTCGGATCCGGACGAGGCGCTCATGACCAGGTGGGTGTGGTCATGAGGAAGAGGGTGGCGGTGTAGGTGAGCTGGTGGGAGGAGCTCATGATCAGGAGGGTGCGGTTAGGGGGAAGAGGTTGGCGGTGTAGCTGAGCTGGTGGGAGGCGCTCGTGATCAGGAGGGTGCGGTCAGGGGGGGAGGAGGATGACGGTGTAGCTGAGCTGGTGAGAGGCGCTCATGTGATGACCAGCTGATGACAAGATGCGGTGAGAGGGGAGCGGCGGTGAGGCCGAGCTAGTGAGAGGCACTCATGGTGAGAGCGTGTAGATTGGAAAATTTGCGACAGGCGTTAGTCTGTCATCTCGATAGGTGAGAAGTCACTGACAGACTATCCTTAAATTGACGTCGTTGGTTTAGCGAAGAAACAGTAATGTGTTCCACACCGCAGTGTTCCGTGGTGGGAAGTGGTAAAGAAGCCATTGCCATGATATTCTATTTCGATCTGATGGTGCTTTCTGTAGAGTTGGAGGGAGACACATATTAATCTACAGACAAAATGATTTGTTGGACCAATAATGTTTGTCGTTTATATATATATATATATATATATATATATATATATATATATATATATTCTCAGCTGGCAATAGCAAGTAGTTTACGGACGGTATTTGAGCAGGTGGTACCTGGCCTGTGAGCTTCGACCCTTAACTCGACATGACCGTTGATTTTCCCCGTGGTTGCTGGCTAATCTTCAGATATCCTATGATTATGCTGTATATTACGTGACTGTGTCATTGGGACAACCACGATGTCAGTTCTCTGTCCATGACGATGTCCATCATGCTACCCGTCTTACAGCTGCGAGAGCCTGCTACAGCGCTTCCTGGACGCCATCCACAGGCGGCAGAACACGGTGAACTTTGCCGGCATGATCAACATCCTCATCACGCACATCCAGTCTTCCGACGTCAACACCCAGGCATGAGAATATACTAGCAGTAGGCCACCGATCGGTGCATCTAGTCCAAAATCGCCGTCATGTCGACATCTGAGTGCAAAACACGGGCACCGTCAAGTAACATTTAAGATATGGTGTTCGTCAAGCGTAACATCGGGCGGGTTACATGAGTCACGTGGACCGCCCGATGGAAGGCGTCTGTTGTTAAACATTGGCTCTTAATGGTCTTTGTCCAAAAACTTTCTTGGTGTTTACGAGTATGCACTCGTGTGTCACATTAAATGCAACACTTTCGTTGCGCATGAGAAACGCATTACGATGCACAGTGGCCAGATTGACACTCAATCTAGACTCTTCTTGTAACACGAAGATATATATCTTACATCGGCTGCTAGCTTTTGGGCCTGCTATGGAGGTTACTCTGTTATTCATCAGTCTCGTTTCAGCTTGGCCGGATTTCATGGTGAAGCAGACATACATTTGCCACAGCCCGGGTCAGCGTCCTGGCCACCAGCGCAGCGTAGAGTACTGCCGCGCCATATCCGGAACCGCCATCACGGCCGCATCGCTCTGACTGTGTGCGCGTTCGGCAGCGGGTGGCGGTGTCCTGGACCAAGGACTTCGTGACGCTGGCCGGTCGCAGCCTGCTGCCGCACCTGGCCGGCATCCTGCTGGCGGTGCTGCCCTGCCTGGCCCTGCAGGACGACAGTCGACAGTGTGAGTATAGTCTGTGGTTCTGCAGGACGACAGTCAACAGTGTGAGTACAGTCCAGCCCTGCAGGATGACAGTCGACAGCGTTAGTAGTCTCTGGTTCTGCAGGATGACAGTCGACAGTGTGAGTACAGGCTCTGGCCGTGCAGGATGACAGTCGACAGTGTGAGTACAATCTCTGGTCCTGCAGGATGACAGTCGACAGGGTGAGTACAGTCTCTTGTCCTGCAGGACGACAGTCGACAGTATGAGTACAGTCCATGGTCCTGCAGGATGACAGTGGACAGTGTGAGTGCAGTCTTTTTCGGTGCTGCTCTGTCGTGCTGTGGAGGGCAACAGTCAGCAGTGTAAAGACAGTCCAGGGCGCTCAAACGCTTTACCAACCCCGCGCAGAGACGGCTGGGGATCCCCTGTAGAAGGTTGGAAAAGATGCTGTTTTTTGTGCTGAAGAACACCAGAAAATATATCCTCCAAAAGCATTTTATGCTCCAAAAGTCTAATGTGCCTCCTTCAAAAAGCTACGTTATAACGGTCTTGACAAATATTTAACTCTGTAAGTAAACGACTCTGTCTCCATTCTGTGAGAAGTACCTTTGATGGCATAACTGCCCTACAGCAAGAATGCCAAGTTGAACCAGTGCTACTCTTTTGAAAATTTTGTACTCCAAAGCAAAAATTATACTCCGACACCAGGAGCAAAACACATTTCCAACCCTGCCCCGGTATGGCCGCTCCCTGTCGTGTCCCCATCGTGCCGGTGGACGTGTTCGCTCCGCTGTGTGAGCTCCCCTGTCGCCGTGTGTTGCCACCTTCTGCCGCTCCCCGGCTGCGACCCCGCTGACGACCTCCACGGCCTGGCTGGCAGTCACCAAGGAGAACGCCAAGACCATCAGCTACAGCCTGATGCAGCTGCTCGGCTCGGACGCGGCGGCGGCGGCCGAGCTGAACCTGCAGGCCGTGGTCGAGGTGCTGACCGCGCGGCTCACCGACGCCCAGTCGGTGCCCACCAAGGTGGCCGTGCTCAAGTGGTTCCGGCACCTGGAGGAACACCTGCCGGACGCCGTGAGTGGACGCGAGGGCGGACCGGGGCGTCGAGAGGACGCGCCGTGGCGTAGGGACCGATCGGAAGACGCTCAGAATTGGCCTGTGTCCAGGACTGCCTGGCGGACATCAGTGTTCGGCCGAGACGGACCGAGCGGTTTGCGGAACCGGCTGTCGGACGAATGGAAGCAGCCGTGTGTCGCCGGAGGGATGGAAGAGTCGGACGGACCGACTCGAACAGACCAAGCTGTCGGACGGGCAGTGTTTATAACGGACCAAACTGTCGGACGGAGCCGACGGTTGGATCGACTGATTGTTGGGCGACCAGGCTGCCGGTTGGACCGAACTATCCGACAGCTTAGTCTCGGACAGACAAGGCTTTTGAACGCGCCGAACTGTCGGAGGGACTTATTGACGTTTGGACGCTCCTGTTGGATGGACCAACTGTCGGATGGACCAGACTGCCGAACAGCAGTGGTGTCGGACTCACAGACACCAGACTATTGGACTCACTGGACTTTCGACGCATGAGGCTGTCGAAGGGACTGATTGACGGATGGACGATCCTGTCGCACGGATCAGCGTATCAGATGGACCATACTGTCGGTTCAGCTGACTGTCGGCCGTGCCAAACTGTCTAGCAGGCATGAATGCTTCTCCGTTGTCGGAAGACGGCATTCCCGAACGGACCTGGCTGGCAATTGAACGTCTTCTTGAGTTTTCATGCCTTTACAGACGAAACATTAGAACCTGCCTGGGCTCGTGGACTCTGTTCGCCATTTTCGCTTTTTCACTGCTTCTTTTGTCCGTCTTGGACAGCCAGTGTGCGACCACCAGGCCGTCCTGGATACCTGTAATTAAGTGCCTGCCCAGTAGGTGACATGACCGCACAACCAGGGTGCTTAAACGTCTTCGGCAAGATGATAGTTGCCAAAGCCCCTGTAATACCGAGCCTTCTACTATCCCAGAGTATCCTTGCTCTTGCCTCCAGCCGGCTTGAACTTGAATATCGAATTACTATGATGCCAGCCACCAAGGATGAACACTATTCTGACGTCTGCCGGCGATGCCGTCAGATGTATAAGCACCTGGACAAGATCTTCCCGATCCTGTTGACGAAGCTATCCGACCCTGCGGACGAGGTGGTCGTGCTCAACATCCAGGTGCTGGCGGAGATCTGCTCTGCCAACCCGGCAGGTAGGCTGTTCCTTCGTCACACTGCCGCACCACTGTCTCGCCGTTGGCGTGTCGTCACTGCTTGGTGATGCAGAGGATGTCCGCTCATTGGCGGTCTGCTCTTCAGATGTCGTCTCGTCGTCAGCTTGGTTTGCCGTTGGTTACCTGACGTCAGCAGTGGCAAGCGTACAATGGGAATGCTGCCTAGTCGGACATAATCAGATACTCACGTTCAAACACACTAGCGAGGAATCTTTGATAACTTACCTCCAAACGGCAATTGCTTAGAATTCTGGCTCGGATGTCTGTGCTTGTATGAATGCATGGCTTTCTGTCTCCTTGTGAACCGCCAGTTTGTTTCATATAAATGAAGGCCTTCCCGAATCCAACAGCGCCGCAGGAGATTGTGGACTCGCACTATTTCAACGCGGTGATGGATAGCCTGCTGGAGGTGTTCGAGAACAACCTCACGTTGCTGGAGGACCGGGGACCCATCATCATTCGGTAGGCACCTCACTAGAACCGAGGGCGTTTCTTGCTGTGTGAGATGGAGCGACTCCTCCTCGGAACTGGCGACTACGCTGATGAACGCCGAAGAGTTAAAGGCATTCTGCCCTGCGTCGCTCGGAGCAGATCGGTGTTATCTTGTTTTGGGCGGAGCTGCAGCTTAACCGGGTTCTTTCCAGGCGTTCACACTAGCGCAAATTCTGTGCTGGTGCCGACAGATATGGTAGTCCTTTCGACGGTTGATCTGTACAGCGTGCCCCTGCCATGTCCGCAGACAGCTGTGCATTCTGCTGAGCGCCGAGCAGATTTTCCGCACCCTGGCCGCGTCCCTGCGCGCCAACGCCAACCTCAGCTTCGTCTCGATGATGATCAGCCAGCTCAACTCCATCCTGATGACGTCGGCCGAGCTGTACGAGCTGCGGACCGAGCTGCGGGAGCTGCGGTCTGAGGTCAGTGCGAGCCGCGGCAGCCGCGGTAGGGGGTCAGCAGCTGCGGACTGGCGACCCTCCGGTGTCGGTGTGAGGTGTGTGCCGCGCCGCCGAGACGCGGGACAGATGTTGGCCGGTTTGGTACCGGCGGACGGGCCGGGACGGACCAGTGGTCAGACCGTTATGGTGGTCGCGTGCCGATCGAGGCGCCTCATTCGTCCGACGTAAAACTGCCGTGACGAGGCTTCTTGGGCTTCACCGCCGAGCTTACGCGCCATGTGCACCGGGAGTTGGCCGAGACATGGGAAGCCGATGGGTGACCAGTGGCACCGATGTCGTCTGTAGATACACCTGAGCGGTGTCTGGCTTCCCGTGGCGTCATGGCGTCACACCTGAAGTGTCGGCTTTGACGACATCTCCCGATTCCCGCAGGAGAGTCGCTCGCTGTTCCTGGAGCTGTACAAGACCTGGTGTCACAACCCCATCGCCACCATATCGCTGTGTCTGCTCTCGCAGAACTACAAACACGCACTGGCAGTCGTCAAGTGCCTGTATCCTTTTGGCGTGGCGATGGTGCGAGGTGTGGGGCACCGGCGGTATATACACGACACAGGTGTGGTAGCTGACAAGGCATTGTGATGGTGAAGTTTTGTTTTTCACAGCCTTTTGGTGGCCACGTACCTATCACATTTAATGGTAATTACACCAAGCGACCCCTAAAATCCGTTTTTCACTCTTTGTTGACCATTAATGTGTTGTATTCGCACTTGCCGAATACAAACACAGATCAAGATCCACGTACATAGGCACTGTATTCTCTTCCAGTACTCATATGATTGGTAGTCACCACCACAGTAGTATAGAATGACCTTGACGTGACCGCAGCGGCAGTATTGAAGTCACCGTGGACTACCTGACGGAGCTGGACCGGCTGGTTCAGCTGCTGGAGACTCCGATCTTCACGTGTGAGTCGGCCGCTCCGGTCCGAAGCGTCGCTTGGCACGGCGCCGGACGCGCCTCCGTCGACAGTGGACCTCCGTGGCGACCAGCGGCTCTGCCAGGGCTGCTCCCGTCTCCGGAGACCGTCTGTGCCACCGCGTTCAACATGTAGCCGCACGAACGGCGGCTTCGAGCTGTCCTGGTGTGGAGTGTTCACGGCGGCTGCAATCTTTTAGTTTTGTACCCGTGTCTGTAGTGTTTTGTCGTTTTGACAGGATGACACATGACGCTAGTGCTGAAACACTAGTGGTATTGCGACGTGAAAGGCATGCGAAGGTCTCGTTTGGAGGTCACATCATTAGCATCATGTGGCTGCCGACTGGCATTGAGGGAAGCGTCAGAGAGAAGGCCAGTTAATGAGTGGCCGTCCCGCTCAGCGTATGGCCAGTCTGACGTGTGCCTTCGGTGCTGGGGTGCTTTCAGACCTCCGTCTGCAGCTACTGGAGCCATGGAATTACCCGGAACTGGTGGACACGCTGTACGGCCTGCTGATGGTGCTGCCGCAGACGGAGGCGTTCAACATGCTCAGGAGACGGCTCGGCTGTGTGCCGACTCACCGACGCGAGGGGTATGTGGTCGCCGGGTCCTCGCCGGCGGCGGACAGCAGGACTGTGCTGGTTACAGCAGGACATGGTTGGCAGCGGCGACTCATTGAGCCAAAAACCGCGGCCAGGTGCTTGGCAATGTAACACCTCCTTCAGAATGCTGCTGTTGCGATGTAAATACAACTCGTGTAGGTAGCTGGCGACCAGGTTGAAAACGTTTACCGCGAGGCCGTGCAAATTTTCAACGTTTCTTTTATGCATTGTATTTGGATGTTGTTTGCACTTATTAATCGGTCTCCGTCATTTCCCGCGACCTCATAGCGCGGCCGTTTCATGTGTGTAGGTGACCCCTGACAGTTTTCCTTCCGATCGTTTTCCGTGTCCGTTTTCTGTGGGCTCATCCGTACTCGACGACCCACTATAGGACCCTACCTTGCCATCTACACTGGGCCCTACCCAGTGATGTGTCCTTTGACTGCTGTCCCAGGACTATCTCAGTGACCTCTCCGTGACCGTTCCAATGATCTCTCCCAGTGGGTATGTCATTGACCAGCTTCCCATTGATCTTTGTCTGTGATCTCTACCATTAACCCCTCTGAAACTTCTATCATTGACTTCTCTCAGTGGTCTCTCCGTCGACCTCTTTCATTGATCTCCCTCAGTGCCCCTCTCACTGATCTCCCAGTGACCTATCACCGTGGCCTCCTCTGTCAGTGATCCCCTCCGGTGACGTTGCTCCGTTCTGCCCGCAGGCCGAACGGCAATCGGCCGCCACCGCGGCCGCGGCTCGCCCTGTCCGACGACCAGCTGCTGGCCGAGTTTCGCACCGCCACCGACAGGCGGCGAGCTTATCGCGAAAGCTCGCACTCGTCCAACCTCCTGGACAAGCTCAGCTGATGACGAGCTCGACCTGGTACGTCGTAACGGGGAATGAAGGAGTGATGGTTACGGTATTCAAGCTGCCGTTGTATCCGGTGAAAGGTTTCGTACATACTCAGCTTTCGTACATTCATCTTCCATGTCGGTATTGTTCCTTATTTGCCTCTAACTTCCGTTTTTCTCTGTCTTGGGGCTCAAGCGTTCACCATTTTGCCTTGTCACTTACCGCTTGTCCACCAAGTTTCAACAATGCCAGTCTGAAAGCTATCATTGAAAGTCTGTGTCGATGATTCTCCGGTGCTACGTGGACCGAAGATATCGCCGACCACGTGTCCGACGGCTGGCAGTCTGACCCAGATTTTGAACAGGGCTCCTGGGCCGGACGCCGGCCCCTGCCATCAACATTAACCGGCTGCCGGCTCCCGGCCCGTCCCCACTCGGCCGTCATCCAGAGCTGGTCTGTCAGCTGGGACGGACCTCTGGGGCCCGTCTGACAGCTGGGACGGACCTCTTGGGCCTGTCTGTCAGCTGGGACGGACCTCTGGGGCCCGTCTGTCAGCTGGGACGGACCTCTGGAGCCCGTCTGACAGCTGAGACGGGCCTCTGGGTCTCGACTGTCAGACCTCTGAAGCACTTCTGTCAGCTGGGACAAACCTCTGGAGCCCGTTTGACAGCTGAGACGGGTCTCCGGAGTCTGTCTGTCGGCTGTGACGGACCTCTGGTGCCCGTCTGTCAGCTGGGACGGACCTCTGGAGTCCGTCTGTCAGCTGGGACGGATCTCTGGAGCCCGTCTGTCAGCTGGGACGGACCTCTGAGGTTTGTCAGCTGGACCCGGCGCAACCCGAGCCGGCAGTTCACAGCCTGCCCTCTGCCGAGCAGGCCGAAC
This sequence comes from Capitulum mitella, assembly GCA_030062745.1. Taxonomy (NCBI): domain Eukaryota; kingdom Metazoa; phylum Arthropoda; class Thecostraca; order Pollicipedomorpha; family Pollicipedidae; genus Capitulum; species Capitulum mitella. The sequence continues at coordinate 1,928,238 of CP099850.1, read as the reverse complement.
GCCCAGTCCCGTGCGCAGTACCTGCCGGTGCTGATGGATCAGTGCTTACTCTTTCTGCGGGCGGGCATTTGGGTGCATTTCTTGGTGTGTTGGTTACACAATGTTTCATCGTATTTATTCCAAGCCTGGGCTTTTTGATGATGTGCCTATTTATCGTGAGTAATAATGAGAGATGTAGATAGGTATCGCGGTAATTGATTCACATCACGCTGAATGTTTTATCTCAACAGTTACCGGGTTTCGCGGTTTGTCGCGTCGGTATATTTATGTTTTTCTCAGGGTTTGCTAAGCTTTGGTCAAAACGTTCACGTCGCTGGAATACCTAGAATCTAGGAGTTTTCCTGCGACGGCTGATTCTCTTGTTAAACCCTCCTCTGTAGCCGACGCGATGGTTACCCGTTGGAAACTGTATCTTTTCTCCTTTACCGCTGTTGCGTATTTTAATACAGCCGGTCGTATTTAGTACTGCTCCCTTACGGCATGCAGCGCATTGGCATCGGCAGTCGCGCGGCTCCTAGCTCCGCGCCTTCCAGCCTTCATTGCCGCAGCTTCAGTCGCTGCGCGGCGTTGGCTCTCGGCTTTCCGTGGCCGTCGTCGGCTGGCGAGCTTACCGCCGAACCAGCGTCGTTCCTGTGTCCCCGTCGCTGCTCCTGATTGTGCTCTCATTTCCCTGCTTCTGCTCCGGTGCTGGTCACCCTCCTTGCGATCCGCTCCTGACTTCATGTGGCCGCTCCTGATCCGATTTTCCCGAAGTTCGTGGTACTTCCGGCGACGTTTTCCGCCCATTTTGTTGCCGTTCCTTCTATGTCTTCCCGCGACTCCCGCCACTTTGTCTGCTCCGGACGTGTCACTGTCCCTGCTCCGTTTGTTCTTGACTTTGTTACCGTTCCCTCTCCGCCATCTCCTGACTTTACCACTGCTCCTTCCTTGCCTACGCCTTACGTGTTCTGCTCAGGCTTCTCCCGATTTAATGCCACCTTGTGCACCGTTCCTGTTTCGATTGCATGCATCCACGCGGTCTGCTCGCTCCGGGCATTATTCTAGGTCGGAGCGCGCCGTTCTTTGGTTCTGCCGATACTGCTTGCGCTGCTGGCTGTTCTTATCCTGCTCATAAACCTCTCGCGCCATGCGCGTCGTGATTGGCCATCTGGCCTCGAGCGGCACGAGCGAAGCGCCTGATATGTCGCAGTGTGCCTTTTGCAATTCCATGTACCGGGCTGCGCCTTTGGCTGTGTGTATACTATGATGTTTACCCCGTGTGTATAACGCCGATAATCACATGCAAATACTAGAGGAGTTTAGCTCACCGTACAAGTGCTTATCCCGCCGTCACGTTGCGAAGTACAATAAACGAATAAACACGTCTGCGTTTGTAATGGTTATTTGATACTGGTCGTTTTCGCCAAAAGGCGTCCGACAGCACCCATACCCCGTGCCAGTCATGATCTGCAGTAATTAGGTAAGCTGCATTCCTCTTGATGGAAAGGGGGAAGGGGGTCCTCCAGTTAGTTTTAATGTTCGGGCTCGGTAGTCCCCAGACTATGCAGAAATTGTCAAGGGGCACCCACGTCAGGTTTGTTTTGGATGGCGTGCGTTATGCAGGCATACCTAGCAGTCGTTTACCTAAATGCACTGTTAACCTTGCACACAGACACGCAGAATGCACACCTCGAACACACATCAACAGTGCGCCTAGACTTCACACAGTACACACACACACAGTCACCAGTCACAGGTGGTCTCTCGCCCCGCTAAGGGGCTTCGTGCCGCTTTTAATATCGTCCCTAATTTCGGTCATTATGTACCGGCTCTGCAAGTCGTCAGCCGCAGAGCTTCACATCCTGACATTGCCAATTTGCCGTGGCAGCGGAGTCGTTCACACTGCTGCACGTGCCGTCAGCTGGCGCCAAAGGACGGCCACGGCCGGGCAGAACAGAAGCGGGGCAGCCGCGGCAGGCCGGGCCGGCGCAGCGTTCAGACCCAGCCTGATCAGCCGCCGCAGTTTTCCGAACCTGCCGACCACGTCCCCCAGCCGCGGCACGCGCAGCTCATCGAACGGGATCCACGAGTAGTAGGCGCGCAGACGGTTCTGGCGCAGGTCGGACTCGATCTGCCGCAGCTGCTGGCTGAGCGAGCGGTTATGCGACGCCTTCCGCATCTGCCTGAGGATGGTGGCCGCCTCCAGGCGCACCTCGCCCGTCGGCCGGCACGCGCGCTCGCTGACGTTGAAGCGGAAGCCGTAGCGGCAGACGCAGTCGAAGCCTCCGCGCAGATTCAGGCACGTCTCCGTCTTCCTGTCGCAGTCGTCGGCGCCCTCGTAGCACTCGTCGACGTCGGCGCAGCGCTGGAAGTAGGCGCTGAAGCGGTGGCCCTTGGCGCAGCGGCACGACACGTTCAGGTAGTTGGCGATCAGCGCGTCGAAGTGGCGGTTGCCGGGGGCGTCCACGCGGCAGTCCCGTTCGCCCGGCTTGTTGTCCGGCATGCACGGGTTCAGCGGGGAGTCGGCGCACTGCTCGAGGGAGCGCACCGCCCGCAGCGGACAGCACGTCTCCGGGCAAAAGCTGTAGAGCGCGCAGGCGAATGGCACGTCGGCCGAGCGCACGCGCGGGTCCTGGTTGCCCACCTCGGTCGAGCTCGGGCTCTGCATGCAGTCGGCGTAGTTGTCGCACCGCTCGGAGAAGTACGCCAGCTCCGGCATCTGGTGCATCGTGTACCAGCACATGAAGTAGCTGGCCGTGACCATCCAGCGGAAGCGCTCCACCATGCTGTGGAACGGCTCCGGCGCCTCCGACTGCATGCGGTGCAGCTGGGCGCACCGCCACGTGTGCGCGCGCAGCAGCCGGTCGAACTTTTGCCTGTGCTCGGCGCGCCAACGCGCTACGTTCCCGACCGTGGCCGGCTCCTTGAAGAACGCCTGCAGCTGCGCGAGCGGGTCGTACCGCCGCGCCGTGTACGTCTGCTGCGTGACGACGTTCAAGTACCAGAGGCACTCGTAGAAGCTCTGCCAGCAGTGGTCGGCCACCGCCGAGTGCAGGCTGGTCAGCGACGGGCGCGGGAAGCGCAGGAACAGGTTCCGCGCCGGGACGCGGCCGCTCTCGCGCCACTGGTGCTCGTACCGCCGGTCGTACTCGTTGAACTTGTGGTGGCGCAGCGTGTAGGCCACGTTCAGCACCATGGCGGTGATGTTTTCGGCGGTGATGCCGCGCTGTTTGTCGTAGTCGCCGCGCACGGCCGCCTTCTGGCTCACCTCAGCGTACAGCGCCGCCTGCTGCGCCTTGCTCAGCTGCTTGATCACGTGCCGGAAAGGATTCACGACGTTCATCTGGAACGAGCTTATGCCCTTCTTCAGGCTGAGCCCCGCCGCGCCGCGGAGGGACAGGGCAAATACTATTACGGCCAGACGTGTTAGTTCCCGTGACATTTCGGCTGAATGCCTGGGCTCACATGGACCGCATCGGGCCGAATCCTCAAAATATCTTGAACGGTTAGCTCAAGAAACACTGGAATTTCGTACAAGCAATTTGCATGGCGCGGGTTGTTGAACAGCAGTTCTCACATTGGTGCACTACAGCGCTGCATATTTCTAAGATGAATGGGAGGAAGGGTTGCCATGACCCAGCCATGCCATGCCGAACCAATGAATACCATGTCAATGTCATACCAATGAAGCCCTACCGGTCATGGTAGGGATGTTTATCAGTATTTCATGAACGGTTGGGTGGTCGATGTCGCATAAATTAAACTGTGCTGTAAAGAGTTCTGCTAGCACTCAGGATTCCGAAGTTCCAATTTCAGAGGTTTGTGTTCGCTTTGTAGCTTGCTGATAGCAAACAAGTATCAGAAAGTTACCAACACAGAAAAAATGCTAAATTAGGACCCTGTTATATCATTTTTTCAAGAACTCACGCGACAGTCTTCAGACATTCCCTCCATCTTAGGGGCATAATCTTTTTAATCATAAACGGAATGAAAACAGTCTCTTCTACTTTAATCTCATCTAATCTCGTACGATGAGGAAACGAGAACTTGTCCAATGCACACTGCTTTGGATCACACTGCTCACGATCCTAAATATCAGTCTGCCATACTAAAGAGGGCGGCAAGGGAATATCTTTCCATTTTATTCGTCGACGTTTTTTTATGTCGCCGTACCCTTTCATGGGTAGTCCCTGATGCCTTTTCGTGCCCTGTGACGTCGCTGTCGGATGCCTACGCGACTGTTCAGTTGTGGAATTCTGATTCTCTCGTCTTTTTGGATGCCGTGGCGATACGGTCCACCCGGCGTGACGTGATTTGCAGCAACCATCCGTATGCCCTCAGCCTATCGTCGCTGCTCCGTCCACGCCTGTGTTCAGCGGCGCTCATCGCCATCGTCCCTACGGCAGAAGCCTTGGTCACCAGTCGCCTGTCCTGTGGTGACGCCCACGGACCCGAACCCTCGGGAGTCCTCTGCCAGTGTTCCTAGCCCCGAAAGACCAGCTCACCCTTGTTTTGGAGTCACTGATATGCCAGATAGCTAGGAACTCTGAATCGGATCTCCGTCAAGGGGCGTCAAGTGTCTTAATTCTGGCCGGTATTTTCATGATGGAAAAAGGAATAGTGGTAGATCTGACAAGTTTACTAAGCTCGTCTTGTGCAAATCCAGGTATTCCAGCGACTGGCCCAATAGTCCTGATATCAAAATTGGTGTCATATTGCCGATAAGCTTACCTCAGTTCATGGAAAGCATATCGCCTGGATCGCACCCGCAGCAGCCAGTTAACAAAACCTACGACTATGTTGCCGTATCCTCAGAACAAGATAAAAAAAGGAGCTTCATCACGTCATAACCTTCGTAGAATGTGTCTTAGCAAACTCCAAGCAATCTGATCCATTCTATATCTTCCTCCAACAGGGCACCTTTGCACCAAATGTGTCTTAGCAAACTCCACGCAATCTGATGCATTCCATACCTTCCTCAAGCAGGTCACTTCTGCACCAATTATGGCCATCGGCACCTCTCACGAAGCCCTACCAAACGAAGCCGCTGGGGTCAAGCAGTTTATTTGAAGCTGGTTGTTCGACATTCGATCACACAAGCCAGCCCACACGGCGGGATTAGGGCGCACCTCCTGGCGTACGTAATACAAAATAGAGCAGTCGTCTGTCACGGTGAGCACCAGCGGGCCGCTCGGCGGCCGGCCGACCGGCCGGGGGGCGCCGCACCGCCCCCGGTGGCCATCTGCCGGCCGGCCAGCCGCCGGCGGTCCGGGCGGCGGCGCGCCGCACCGCGCCGCCGCCCGCCCCTGGCGTTATTGCTGCCTCCGCTCGCGCCGCGCTCTCCCGTCCACACCCCGGACGTCAGTCCGCGCTGTCTTTTGACAAGCCAATCATGCCGCCAACACTCACAAGGCCGCAGTGCAGCACACGAATCATTAAAAAACCTCCACACGTCATCAACACCCCGGACTACCATTAGTCTCGTGTTTCTAGTGCGAGCCGCCAGGGCGGCGCCACCGGTCTGGACTGAGACCGCGGCGCACGCCGCCCCGCGGGCCAACGTAGCCGCTCCAAGCTTGACAAAAATAACATATCCGTAAATGATAACATAATTAATGATAGAAAGACTGTTAGATCGCGTCTCAAAGCACCTTGGCAGTTTAGGTTAGTGATCATTATGCTCTAGCTGCTCCGTGCCTGTGGGTATGTATTTACAGTCGCTCCGCTCGCGTGGTCCCGGTCGGGCGGCCGGCCGGCGGCTTAGTGCCAGCGCGGCTTCTCCGAGGTGGCCGACTTCCTGGCCTGGCCCCGGCTCGAGTCGCTGGCGCCCGACGAGCGGCGGTGGATCTTCGAGGCCGAGTGCTCCCTGCCGAGGAGCGGTCAGTCAGCGCACGGCCGCGACGGACATCGGACAACGGACGGCGGACAGCGCGCGTCACACCTGGCACGTCTCCACGCCGCCAACAGGCAGGTGCTCATGAACGTCAGGCGGGAACACGCAAACCTCACGCGGTCTGTCGCCACTGGGCTGTTAGCGTCGCTTTCGACTGCCAGCGCCGGGTCACGCCGCCGCCTGCGCGGCCAGTCCGACACGCCCGTGAGTCCTGTGTCGGACTCACAGCGGTGAGTCCGACATGGGAATCAACTCCGGTGCGCGTAATACAAAATAGAGCAGTCGTCTGTCACGGTGAGGACACCGGAGCGCTCGCTAGTTACCTCTGCACCGTCGGCACGGGAATGTGGGATCCGCTGGTTTTGGGTCTGCAAGAGAGGCGGGTGGCGGTTAGTGCCTGCGCGCTTTCCACGGCGGTCAGCCCGTGTTAAGACCTGCACCACGTGTCGCGCCACGTGTTACGCCTCGTGCGGGCGCCGGCCACGACAGGCGAAGCATCTCCATGCTCGAATCACGCCACCGGTTCAAAACGTGAGCCGTTCGTGACCTATTATGCTTTTCACAGCGATGCAGGTCCACACATACACATTTCGACACTGCGTGAGCCGCTACCGGCCAGACGCTACTGCCTGGTCACCTACAGCCCAGCAAGCAGCCTTTCGGTTTACGCTGTGAGGTGATCAGTTCACAGCCCTATGCTCTCGCCACTGGGCCCATCGTCACCAGCGTTTCGGTGCAAGACGTGAGCTCATCACGGGCAGCCTTTCTATCCCAGCCGTGAGCCGGTGCGCTATGTACAACTGACTCTCGACACAATCGTGAGGCTGGTGAGCTGCGCACGACAGCCATCGTCAGCGAGCCTGTCCGGTGACGTCATTACCTCATGCTCGTCGACAGTCGCGAGGCAGAAGACAAGCTCGACTGGGACGAGGTTCGAGATCTGTACAGTCAGACGGACGGAGGCGGTTAGTGGCGGCGTCGGCAGTGGCAGCGACGCCGGTGAGTTGTTTCGACAGTTAATGACTCGCCAGTTAAGCGGCCGCAAACACGATTTGACAGTTAACCAACCAGTGAGTTGGGTAGCCAAAAAGGCTTCAAAATTAGCAAACATTAGTTCGACAGCTATTTCACAACACGTGCGGAATTAGCACCAGCGCTAGTGATCTGGGATCATGAAAAATCGTTCAGATTAACGGTTATGGTAAAAGGAGAGCAGATGCAGTCGTGCACTGAGGAGCGGTGAAAACCGCCTATCCACAAACAGGGCAACGGCCAAACGTAACCAAACGCAGGTCACTGTCTGCGTCGATGTAGGCTTGCGAGGCATAAGCCTTTCACGTTCATACGGTCAGGTTAAAGCCAGTCTATGCCAGCTTGCCACAGGATGTCACTGTCCGGTGTCTATGGACAACAGGTTGTAGGTAACAGCGAGTTAAGGTACTTGTTAGACTTGCCTAACGGACGTCAGAATGCCGTGAACATACCCTGCCAGTTTTCAACCGAACATGCAGCAACAGGAAAGGAAAGATACAAGCTGGCGTTGTCCAGCTATGAAAGACGCAAGCCCGCGACGGGGACGATACCAATAATATGTCACCAGGATGAGGGGACGACATTAACATGCGTCACCAGGGTCCGTACCTGCCTATTCCGACCATGCTGGTGCCCCCTACAGCACCTAACGTGAAGCCGGGGAGTGTATGTTAGTACGCGTAGCGGGGGGGGGGGGGCTGCCGTATGCCGGGCCAGAGGGCGTGCGGCGGCGGCGTCAGTACCTGGTGCGGTAGCCACCGAGCCGGGCCGGGATACTCTGCGTGGAGCTGACGCGGGCCATGGCCAGGCCCGGCCGGCCGGGCGGCGTCCGCAGCCTGACGCACGGCCCAGCGGTCAGACCCTCTGGCGCGATCTCACGCCAGCTCGGGCGGGCATGCAGAGCGCTCGGCACGCGGCCAGGTTAGTCAGCCAAGACGACCGCGGGCGAACAGCGAGGCAGATATCAACAGCGGGGCCAGCAGACAAGACGTTAGGTGCGACGCATCGAGACGTGAGCCGCTGTGGGCCAATAGGCCGCCAGGCCAAGACAGCGAAGCGGAGGTGCCTCTACTGATGGCAGATGACAAAGTGCATCTAGGTCGCCTCCGCGGCCGTACAGGGCACAGCGACTACGTCAGCGTTCGAGTTAGGGTCGGAGAGAGCGGAAACTCGTTTACCTGGAGTCAGTGAGGTCGATCTCGTCAGCCGTGCCAGAGCGAACCATCACCGGGATGCGACTCCTACGGCAGACGGCAGAGCGAGGGATAGAGACAGAGCACCGGAGACGGACGCGTGCCCGTGTCGCGGCAGAGTGTTAGTTAGTCGTCTCACGCACGCCGGTTAGGTGCAGCGACGCGCACACGTGGTCTCAGTGCGGTGACAGAAGGGCTCAGGGCGGATATCACGTGGGCGACAGAACCAAAGCCTATGTACAGATTCGGCGAGCGGCGTCGGTTAATGACAGTGGACGCAAACCGCTGCCGTCACTCCGGTATTCACACGGTGACAGCAGGCAGGGACGGACGGCACAGCGTTAGTATACCTGGGGCTCGGAACTCCGGGAGACATGGACGACACGGAGGCCGGCCGCCTGTATGGCATCCTAGAACAGTTAGTGTCCGCCGTTAGTGGGAGCTAAAGCGGGCGTTACACACCGCTCACACCGAGCGGACCAGTCAAGCATACAACATCAACTAGGGACAGCAGCACTTGCCGACCGGTTAGTCTTGACTACCCGGCACAAGCTGCCGGGCAGCCAGAGCGGCCGCGCGTTAGTCTGAACTACCTGGCAACAGTTGCCAGATACCTCAGAACGGCGGCCAGGCCCGGCGGCGCGGTGGCCGCCAGTGCGCCGACGCCGGCCGACTGGCGGCGATTTCGCGAACCACCGGTTCCTCGCTCGTCAACAGGTGGCAGCGCTGGCGAGGAGGTCGCCTTCAGGAGCGGCCGCAGCAGCCGGCGAGGCCGCGCCCCACCGCGGGGCCTGTCGTTAACAGGCGGCGGCAGCTGTTACGGAGCGCTGACGCCAGGCACGCCCCAGACCCGAACCCCGCTGCGGTCTCTCTCGGACGTCCGAGACAGGTGGTTGTGAGCTGCAGGAGGCATGCACGGCTCGGGTCTCGGGCGGCGGCGGGTGGCATGCAGAAGGGTGACGGCGGCGGCTGGGGAGCGTCCAGGTCGGCTCACCTGTGCTGGGCGGTTCTGCCGTTCGTCGACCCGTTCGGATGGGCGGGCGATGTCTTGCTCAGAGGCGTCGAGCTCTGGCCAAGAGAAGCGAAAGTCACGACATCGAACGGCAGCATTACACCTTACGTCACACCGTTATACGACTGAAGTTATGCGTTTGTAGATGGGCTGAATACGTCAGGCCAGCATCTGTCCCAGTTAAAAAAAGACCAATTTTCAGTAAACCCATCAAAGGCGAATCACTGCCGCAACAGAGATTTGCAGAACGAAGATGGGTAATTCAGCACAACGAATACGCGTCAAACATCCATCCCCATCAGTCGCGCATTCCACAAACGCCAACGCGAATGGCACATCGTAAAACTGCGCCAACCAACTCGGCAGCCCGAGCGTTGTCGTCACATCACTAACGCGCCCCTGCCACCGCTCTGGCCGCTACCCGTCCGTACAGGGCCCGCCCCACCCCGCCTCCGCTCTTTCCGGACCCCAGCGTCGCCGCGGCGCACCCACCTTGCGTCCGGTGGACGGCCGGTGACTAGAGGAGCCCGGCGTGCCGGTGCGGTGTCCGCGGCCGTCGGCCGAGTCCAGGCTGACCTCTGAGCCGGTCCTGCTGGGTGGCTTGCTGCCGCCCTGCGAGCTGCCGCTCCGCACCGGCGTGCTGCCCTTGCGCAGGTGGCGCGGCCCGCTCTCCATCGAGCTGCGGTCGCCCGATGCGCCCGACACCGAGGCGCGGCCCAGCGGCATGCTGCGACCCGTCTTCTCACGTACCTGGCGGAGCGTCCGGCGGCGGGTGAGGCCGGGGCCGGTGTCACGGCACGGGCCGCCGCAGGGACAGCCACCAACGGGCCGGAACGGACAGGTCGCAGCGAGCAGAGGGGACCAATATCACGGCACGGACCGCATCAGTGGCCACAGGCCACGCCACGGAACGCCAGCGCACGAGCCCAACACGACGCGGCTCTGCGCTCACCTTGGTGACGGGCCCGGCTGTGGGCACGGACGTGGACCGGCTGGACGTCTTCGACTTGAACGGCGTCATGCTCTGCGACACGCCCGGCGCCAGCACGAACTGCTCGCGCAGCTCCACGTTGGTGCGGCCCTTGGCTGTCGGGTAGGCAGGCGGGGGTGAGGGAAGGGAAGAAGCTGCCGCTCGCAGCAGGCCAACCAAACAGAACGGCGCGCGGGCGGCCAACCAAACGGTGTCGGCGCCGGCGGCCGCACGGGCCGGCCCCGGCTCCTAGCTGCCGGCGCCGTCAAATAAACACGTGCAACACCAACAAAATCAAACGGAAAACGCGTTGGAACTGTGCAAACACAAAACATGAACTAAACGAATGGTCAACTTGCATAACATATTGTATCAACGGAGTGAGCTAGGCGCTGAAGACATCATGTCATGATTTTGCCCCTGACGTGACACGTGGATCGACGGAGAAACAGAGGCATACCATTCACATTTAAGGAATACTGGCACCAAGACGCAGTACTTTGAAAATACGCATTTCAGTGAAATGAGCTGGAGTGAAGACCAACGAAACAAACAGCTACTGCGCGGAACAGCGCAGCGCTGTCCAACAATACCACACACGGGGGAAGAAAGCGTACCCAACTCAGCGCAACATCCCTGTGAAGTATGCCCGTCAAACTCCAAAGTACGTGAGCGCAGGCTCACAGCTGAAAGTAAGACCGGCCGGGAGTCACGCCGAACTGCTCTCGGCCACAGGCCACTCGAGCGGCAAGCAACAGCGCGTGTCGGCCGGAGCCGTGTCCCTGTCCGGAGCCGCGCCGGCGGGCATGCTGGCAGCTACCAGTGGCGTGCGACGGGCGGAGCGCCGGACCGAGCGCCGCGGCCCGGGCAGGCCGCAGCACGCCGCTCGGGACGCGGCCTCCGCCCTCATGCTAGCCCGCGTGTCGGTGTCCACGTGCACGAACCAAGCCCGAAAAGCGTTCACTCTCTCGACAGCGTGCGGGAGCGAGGAGCGGCGCAGCGTGTCAGCGCGAGATCCAGGCGGCGGCCGGTTAGTGGCTTACACTGCTCGTTCATAGGGCATCCTCTCTCGTGTTGCTCTTCGAGCAGCAGGCGCCGCGACACACACACCTCTTTGGAAAACAGAACGTGAACTTCAGGCGCGGCCAGTAGCGCGTGCGCGCGGCAGCGGGCGGGGCGGCGGGCGTGGCGGCGGGGGGGGGGGGACGAGGCAGACGCAGGGGCGGGGCAGGGCGGCAGGCGGCCAGGGCGGGGCAGGGAAGGGCAGGCGGGCACACCGTCTGTTAGTACAGCGGAACATGGCGCGAGTCGCGTATGGTACAAAGCGGCCAGCCGCACCGATGTTAGAAGCCTGACCTGAATGCATGGTAGCGATGCAGACTGGAAGTTTAGCGGTGTTAATACCGTGCAAACAGATTACACAGTCCAGCGCTGTTATCGGCGTTACTGTCCGAACAAACACGCCTCATCAGCACATATCAACCACGGCCACATCGCAGGCGTTAACATTTCTACTCTTCGCCAGACCCGAACACTGCAGGCAACGGTTTGCGGCCGACGACAAAGCACTCAGCCGATGACGGGCGGAGTGGCGGACGCTGCCACCGTGACGTCGTTGACCAGCACGGTTCTACACCGTCGGCTACCGCCCAGGTCGACGGCGGGGGCCCGGCCGACCAGGAGCTCACCTCGGCACGGGTCGTTTTTGACCAGGAACTCGTCGAGCGCCTCCCAGCCGCCGCCGACACGCACCATGACCGTGGAGCGCAGGATGCGCACCAGCCGCAGCTTCTGGCTGTCGCCGAACTGAAAAGGACCGCCGCGACGGTCAGCGGGGTGCGGTGCCGCGCCACACCGCCTCATCGCAGCGGACAGTTGGACAAAAGGAGCAGCCTGCGGCGCTCTAACACGGCCGGCAGGTGAGAGGGTCAGAACCGGCATACAAACGCCCGTTGGCCGTCTCCGAACACGCGACATGAAACAACTGGCCCAAAGACTGAATCTGCGATCAGCCGATATCTTTCCAACCATTTACACATTGACTGATATTGATAATGACTGACAGCGCAGATGTGGTCCTGGTGGTCGACTCCATCGCTAACCGCTATGACCATCGGCGCAGACAGCTCCGGCCATGATTCACATCACCGCCGCCAGGCGACGCCACTTACCCGGTACTTGCCCTCGCCGACCTGGAACACCTTGAACTTGGTGCGGCACATGCAGGAGGCGCACATCTTCTTGACCTCGTCGTCGATCTTCTCGGCGTCGGTGAGCGGTCGGTTCTTCTCCCAGTCGGGCCGCAGCGCCGACATGAACTCGTTGTAGTCGATGAGGCCGTCCTGGTTCTTGTCGACGCAGTCCGCCACCAGCTGCATCTCCAGCTGGGTGGTCGGGAAGTCTGCGGGCGGCGCGGCGCGGCGGTCAGGCCCGGCCCGGTCTCCGCGTCGCCAGCCGGTTGCGACGAGACGCGTGCTCTCCCCCTCACGGCATTTCATTGGCAACGGGCAACCTGTTTCATCCTCTGCCCTTTGCCCTTTGCTATCTCATTACCGGTATGCGGCTACACCCGCTTTGCCCTCCGAGTGCGGATACAAGCGGGGAAGGCACGCTATGGCCTGGCGGTCCGATCATTTCCCATCCAATGGTATATGAATCTCGCTCCATTACGCGACAACCAGACATCGAACGCAAACTGTCCAACAAATGCGTATTCCGAACTGCCTCCTGCAGAGGCGGCCGGCGTGATCCACTAACGCCATCGACAAACGCCCACTGAACACGGATGGCAACGTACGGGTCTTCATGATGCCGTCGATGAACTCCTCCTTGCTCAGGAATGTATCGTTGTCGGTGTCCATGCGTCGGAAGAGGTCGGTGATGCGCAGTTTCTTCTGGTTGGCGAACCTCATGAACTGCGGCAGGACCAACGACGCTGAAGCTCGAACCAACAATGTCCGGCAAATTCGGCAATGAAACGCCTTTCACCAGAAAGATTGTCATGTGAGATTCAAGAAATCGATAACTAGCTACGGACGCTGAGGCAATGTCAGATGTACTGCGAGAAGCGTCAAGCTTTGGAGAAGAATCATAACGTCCAAAACAAGGAAACCACGAGGAAGCAACTGCTCTTTTTCAACAAGACATCAGCTGGCGGAAAACTTAGAAAAAATTCAGGACAATGGCTGAAGACAGAGTCTGTGATTAAAAACCTGCACGGCTACCACGAAAGGGGCCCACATGAACGAGAGGTCAAACACGTATCGCACTGCGCCTGCGCAGTTCCACCAGGACGACGCGGGCCAGGCCGAGACGCACCTTCCTGCGCCACTCCTCGAAGTCGAAGTCCTGCAGCTTCTCCATTTCCTGCGAGTAGTTGAACTTGTCCTGGAGGCGGCGCTGCCGCTCCCAGGCCAGCATCCAGGTGTTGCGCCAGGCGTCCCAGAGCTCGCGCTGGCGGGCCGTCTTCAGGACGGGCTCGCTCAGGCTCTGGCGGCTGGTGGTGGACGGACAGGCGTCAGATGGGGCTGAGTCCGGCTTTAACGGACGGACAGTCGTGAGGAGAGGCTTTGTCTGATCGGGATGGTCGTAGCGTTGGTCAATGCAGCCCTGACACCAGAGGGGATGGACCGGAACTGGTCATTATTAAACCGCGGGAAAAGGCTGAGGCGATCTGTAGAGACACAAGTGCCAATACGGTACATATTGAAGAAGCACGACAACAGAAAGTCAGATAAGATTAACAGAACCTGTTATCATTGATAGGAGCAAAACTGAAAGGGCTTTTTCAAAAAAATTGCAACATTCGGTAATGCACGTATAGTGTAAAAAGATACAAACGCAAATGCGCAAGCAAAAGAAAAGTACCAGCGTCACGCACGTCTCTATTTACGCCAAGGCTATGAGTGTTTTGGCGCAATGCTGGGCATGTCCGCCATAAGTGGCCAATGTCAATACGTGACACCCGCTGGCCGCCTAAACAAACCATCAACCAGATCACCGTCTTCGCCATTCACCAGCCAGCACCAGCTGCGACCTCCACACCTGTCCTGTCACCACAGTCGACCGACCCGCACCAGCGCCAGTGCACTCCGTACTGCAAGGGCACGCCTGGTGTATGTGGTGCGATACCCTTACCTGGTGCGTTCAGCGTGCGCTACGATCCGGCCCAGGCGCCAACGCAGTGACGTTACACTGTTTTGAACTGACCAGAAAACGCGGGCCAGAGGAGACCACACCACACTGGATCAGACCACGCCAGACTACACTAGACTAGGCCAGACCAGACTGGACCGGGCCAGACCAGACCAGACCAGACCAGACCAGACCACACCAGACTGGACTAGACTAGACTAGACTAGACTAGACTAGAACAGAATGGTCGGCCGGACTGGACCCGACCAGACCGGACCATACCACACAAGACCAAACCAAACTAGACGAAGCCAGACCGGGTTTCTCAGACGGGCCTCCTACCTGGACTTGCGTCCACCGGCCGGCGGCGGCGAGGAGTCGTGGAAGACGGGCCCGATGCGGGGCCAGGCGTTATCGGCGGACCGCTCCGGACTGGCCCTGCAGGACCGCGCGCCCGCCGGGCATGCGTCAGCGGCCAGCCGCACAGACAAACGTGCACGCGCCCCGGGTGCAGACCCCTTCCCGGCCGCACAGACACGGCCCGTGGCCAACGACAACATGCCCGCCACAACGACGCGCCGGCGGATGATCGAGAAACAAGCCAGCATGACGACGAAAAACTGATGAGCTGGAGCTGCGAGCTCGACGGCAAAACAAGCGCGTCTGCACCCGGGACAAAACAGAGCCAAGCAAACGAGGTTCTGGCCTGAGCATGCCATGCGGAGAAGAGATGCTACTGGGTGCGATCGTACCTTCTACCGGCCTCAAGACATCGTGACTACCACTACTACTGGTTCCACGTTCCGCGCGCGCGGGTTCTCGGCGGCGAGCGGCTTTGATTAAATGACAGAAACAGAAAGATCCTCTTTAGAACAAACAGGGAAGCTCCTCTTTAGAACAAACAGCCTAAAGACTTATTTTTAAGCTCCCTTCCTCAAGTCTTAGCGTTAGGATGCAAAAAAGGCAAAGTCCGGCCTGAAAAAGACCATTTGCATTGGGAAAGACAACACCAAACTGCGTCCACTGAGCCGGACTATGTTTCT
The DNA here is from genome assembly GCA_030062745.1 of Capitulum mitella. Classification (NCBI taxonomy): domain Eukaryota; kingdom Metazoa; phylum Arthropoda; class Thecostraca; order Pollicipedomorpha; family Pollicipedidae; genus Capitulum; species Capitulum mitella. The sequence continues at coordinate 1,912,982 of CP099850.1, read as the reverse complement.
GGTGATCGGCAGTTGGCCATCGACAACGCGGCTCAGTCCCCGTAGACGAACCGCCGCTCGCCGCCGGACCCGCCCGTCTCCCCGGACCCGCTGCCCTCTCGCGTCCCGCGCCGGATAGTACCTGGCGTTGGTCAGCCAAGGCTTGTCATAGTCGCGCACAGGTGACACGTCGCGTTCGGGGCTGCCCTGGCTGCTGGCACACACACGGCAGCGGCGTCACACGGACGTCACGGCGGCTACGGACGCACGTGCGCTCCGCAGGCCTGGCTGTCCCCCCTCCCGGGGGGGGGGGCAGGGGGCCGGCCGCTTTGACGCGACCGCCCACGGGAGTAGGCAACCATGTTACAGGAAGAGCGTAGGAGGCCAGTGACAGCTGTCACAGTCTAGCCCCACAGTGAAACGGTCTCTCTTTTGAACCAGAGCTTGACACGTAAAATTCCGCAACCGCTTTCTTAATGCAAAGCTCTCAGATCTGACGTTGCGTAAAAAAAAAAACGAGCGACCACATGTCTTTTCAAAGTTGCTTCGCTGTGGAAAACTAGCAAGATTCCGTTTTCCGTTAATAATTACACTGACACGTTACTAAAACATCTGATGGCCGGAAACTTTAACCGAACTACTTAACATACGAGATTCCCAGAATCAAATTCCTCCCAAGGAGCACTTTGGAGCAAAGCTGCCAGCAAATGCCCTGTGTGAAGGGGGACAGCCAAACCCGCACAGGAAAAGCACGAATCGACAATTACGGACACCACAAAGCCATTCCTCTGAGCCCGATTAGCTAAGATGCAAGACTAATCCCCACGGTTAGACGACGGGGATGAAAAGCAAACGTTTTAAAGTCTGAAAGATTGCATACGGATGCCAAAACGACTACAACAAAATCAGCGCTGATTAAAGCAATAAAAATGTCAAACATTAAATATTTGAAACGAATCATACGGAAACGTAATGATCACATGATTTATCAAAGACAGTTACGCGGGGTTAATTTGCGTTAAAATCGTTATAAGCAGCCCAATGTTCTCGCGAAGCATTTGTTAAAATTGCCCACCATGTAACGCCACCTTCGTACCCATTTTCAAGCGCCGAGGACTTAGGACAACATCAGTAAGACAAGCTGGGCGGAGGACGGACTGCAGAGGACGACCACAGCAGACATGAGGACCGTGACGAGGGCCAAGTTAGTCAGACTTCGAGCCGAGGAGGTACAGGTCCAGGGTCTGGGCAGTTATGGTCGCGAGGCGACCGCTTCCGACTCGTCACCAGAGTTTTTTTATCCACCCCGTCCCGGGTTTCCTCCTGTGGGACTGTCGCGTCCCGGCATGCATGACAGCGCATCAGGCGGCGTAGGCGTTGTCGTCCTGCGCCTGGCAGGCGGTCCAGAGGCGGCCGCCTCGCCTTCTCACCTTCACGGCGCCGAGACGGGGTGTGTTCATGTGTGTAGTGGGAGGCTAATCGGCGTGAGCGCTACACAGAATGAGCCAACACCACTACGCAGATCGCTGTGTTCGAGTGTGCGAGTGTGTGTGTATGTCGTTTGTGCACGACTGGATTAAGCGACAGACAACTGCGAAGGGGGTACCACCACCACGGTCACCACCATCACCGTCACCACCGCCGGTCACCAGTGACCGGCAGCGGCGACTGGAGCGTGGCGCTCGGGCACTGACCTCTTTTTGCTGGGCGAATGCTCGCGGTCGGGACTGTACTGACTGAAAAACGAACGGAAAACACAAATAAAGACCACCGGAACGTGCAAATGGAGAAAGAACTGCTACGAACGAGCATAAAAACTATCAACGGCAAAACAACTGCAGAATAAGTTTTTTGAAAACAACTCAAGGGTGTGCGGTCGACAGTAAAAGCTAAAAATACAATTCCATGCTACGGGCACATCGAGCTATGTGAAAGGCGGGAACCGGTAACGACAATAAATGGGACACTTGTCTCTAAGTGCTCTCACCCCCCCCCCCCGCCCTCCCATTTCCATGACAACGGTAATCAGACCCGACGGCAAATCAATTAAATGAGTTTTGACAAGACAACGTTACAAGTTCCGCTTCGCACCAACGTGACGAGCAAATAACGCACATTTGCCGCATACCTTTTATAAGTAATCACTAAACACAGAATATGGTTAAACGTTACTAACTGCTCTAAACTTCAACTAAACTACAGCTTTATCAATGCGATTAAAATAAAGCATACCTTTTATAAATAATTAATACAAGCAGAACATGACAGAACGCTACTAACTGTTCTAAAATCAAACTAAACTACGGCAGATATTAAAACGATTAAAACAGAGCGAAGAGGAAACGCAGAATATTAAGATCAGCCTAAAATCCAACTATCCCACTACGTGCTACACCGAAAGAAAACTACTACGTGGAAAGGAGGCGAAGCGGATGGAAATTACATGCAACCATAACCATTGGGACCACGGGAAAGCAAAGAAAGGAAAAAAAACTGGGCTTGATCACGGGACTGATAATGATACGCTGGGCGACAGAACAGTAAATGGAGCAGAGGATCCGGTTTTTCGACTGAACAGCGCCGCTGAAAAACGGCTGCCCAGCACCCGCTGAGACCGGGCCCGTCGGGCCCGTCCCGTTACGTCATTAGTGCTAGGGGCGTCGGCGGCGGCCGGCGGCCCGCTACGTGGTTAGGGAGAGAGCGTGAGAGAGAGAGTCTGCGGAGCGGGCACCTGAATCGTCGCGGGAACTGGATCTGGCGCGACGGCGACGGACTGAAACGACGACAGAACGGCGCGGCTGAGCGACGCGGCGCCGACCAGCCACACACACATACACACAAACGTGCAGAGCCGCCGGCGGGAGGGCTCCAGAACACTCGGCGCCTCATGCGTAGACAGTGCGAGCTCGCAGCATGCCACGACGGTGCGAACGCGAGCGCGGTTCCACCGCTCGACTGCTCACCTCTTAGTCCGCGAGCCCTTGCGCAAGCCCTTGTGCTTGGGCTTGCAGATGGAGTCGACGTCGGGCTGGCGCGACTGCAGGTCCTCCATGAACTCCTGGTGCTCCTGGATCAGCACCTCCAGGCTGGGCCGGTCCTCGGGCAGCGGGACCGGCTCCAGGCCGATCAGCTTCTGCTCGCGCTCGCGGATCCAGCGCAGCAGCTCGTCGAGCAGCTCGGCCAGGTCGCGCAAGCTAGCCAGGTGGTCGTCGAGCCGCGCCTGGCGCTGCAGCGCCCAGCTGCTCACCTCCTCCCAGCGGGACTCAATGATCGTCTGCCAGTGCTTGATGACCGGCACGGCGTCCGGGTGCGCCTTGTTCAGGATCTCGCCGGCCAGCCGCAGGGTGGCGTCCTTGTCGGCCTCCTTGGCGGCCAGCTCCTTCATTAGGTCGGCGTGCTCGTCCGCCTGCTGGCGCGCCTCCTCCTCGGTGGACGGCAGCGCGCCGACGAAGCGCAGCCGCGTCTCGGCGTCGCTCAGCCACTCCAGCAGGCCGTGCACGTCCCGGTGCAGCTCCTCGGCGTCGCGCAGTGCGTCCTTCAGCCGGCTGCTGCGTCCATCGGACGCGCGCACCACCGACGTCCACGTGGTGGTCAGCTCCGTCACCTGGGAGCGGAGGGCGGCGTGTCGGAGGCGCGGCGGTCACGGTCACGGTCACGGCCACGGTCACGGTCACGGTCACAGTCACGGTCATGGTCGCGGTCAACATCGTACGGAGCCCCTCCGACAAAGAGAAAAAAACACTCCGAATCGACAGCAAGATCGTGGCATCTACATCTGTGGACTGCAGGAGAAAACGGAGACGCCAAACTATACTATGTTTACACGGCGAACATTAACTAACGCAGATGCAACACATGTAATGCGCGAGCAATGATTTCTCTTCGGGCGCTGCTGCGTGCCGGGACGTCGCACCCACCTGAGTTTTGATGACGGCCGCATCCTTCTTGTCGGCCTTCTCCATGAGCTCCTCGCCAGTCTTCTGGATCGACTCGACCTGCTGGGCGCGGCCGGCCAGCTCCTGCTCCAGCGTCTTGTGCTGCTCCACCAGCTGCGTCACCGTGTCCAGGTCGCCGTGGACAGGCGCGTCCTCGTCCAGCTCGGAGTCCACCTTCCGCAGCCAGTCGAGCAGCGCCTGGATCGCCTCCTTGAACTGGCCGCTGAAGAGCAGCGCCTCCTCCAGCTTGCGCTGCCGCTCCACCGACTTGTTGCAGCACGTGTTCCACTTGTCCTTGAGCTCGTCGAGCATCTCGCGCAGCGCCGGCTCCTCCTCCTTGGGCGCCTTCTCCTTGATCAGCACGCGGCCCAGCTTGATCACGTGGTCGTAGGTGGACTGCTTGCCGCCCAGCGCGCGCTGGAACTCCTTGTGCTTCTCGAGCAGGGCGCGGATCTTGTCGGGCGTGTTGCTGAGCGACGTCTCCGCCTCCTCCAGCGTGAAGATCGCCTCGTCCAGCCAGGCGCACAGGTCGGACCACGAGTCGTGGAACTCCTTGGCCTCCTTGTAGCCGAGGTCGAGCGCGCGCGTGCGCTCGGCCGACTTGGAGACGACGCGCTCCCATCGGTGCTGCACCGACACCAGCATGTTCTTGATCAGGATCACGTCCTGCTTCTGCGAGAAGTACTTGAGCTGGGTGCCCTTCTTGTCCAGGTTCAGCATGTACTCGCGGTGTGCGCTCACCTCCTTCTGGAACTCCTTGTGCTCGTCGATCTGCGTCACGATGTTGTCCATGATGCGCGACACCGGCTTCAGGTTCGTCAGCACGTTCTCGGCGCTGGTCAGCCAGTCGACGAACTCCTGCAGCGCCTCCTGGAACTCGGTCGCCTCCTTCAGCGCGATCTCCAGTTTGATCTTCTTGTCGTTGGCGCGGTTCATCACGTGGTCCCAGCGCTGCTTCAGCGTCTTCAGGTTGTGCTTCAGGTTGGTGCTGGAGCTCTCCTTCGACTTCTTCAGGTACGCGTCGCCACGGGTGAGCACCGAATCCACCTTGGACCGGTTCTCCTCGAGCTCGTTGAAGAGCTCCATGAAGCGCTCTAGCTGCTCCTTGGCCGTCTCCGGCAGGCCGCCCACCGGCTTGCTGGTGGTCAGCGCGCCGTCCAGGTCGTTCAGCCAGAACAGCAGGTCCTGGATCTCGGTCATGAAGTTCTGCGCGTCCTTGAGCGCCGCCTCCAGGTCGCGCTGCTTGCCGCCGGCCTTCTCCTGCAGCTCGGCCCAGCGCTCGTTGAGCTGGCGCAGCTTGCGGTGCGTGGTGCTGGCGTCCGCCGACTCGCGGTCCGACTCGATCAGCTGGCGGCCCGCGTCGTTCAGCGTGTCCACAGACGTCTGGTGCGCCTGGATGTCGTTCACCGACACCTTCAGCTTGGCCAGCTCCACCTCGATCACCTGAGGGCGCGTCCGCCAGCGTCAGACACCGGGCCACGCCTGACATTCACAGCCACCCGCTAACCACTACCTACAGGCCACATTTCATCTGCAACAACGTCTGAACCATCACGAGCCACGCCACGATCTGAACGACAATATGACGCTTGCCCTTGTACACAGTTATGCAGATTTCTCCGACCGATAATCATCACAGCACACAGTCTCCACACAACGTCGAGTGCGCCCCCTACCTGCGGGTCACCGAACACAGGGCGCAGTCCGTCCAGCGTCTTGTCGGTGCGGCCGATCCAGACGAGCAGCTCGTCCAGCGCGTGCTGGAACTGTCCGAGCCGCAGCAGGGCGTGGTCGAGCTCGCGCTGCCGCTCCACGATGCCCTTGAGCAGCTCGTCCCAGCGGGTGTTGATGTCGGCCAGCGGCTGCTTCAGGGCGGCCGCCTGGTCCGGCGAGGTGCGCTCCATCAGCTCCTGCGCTTGTCTGCGGGCCGGGGAGTCGGTGTTACGGCAGATCTCCGGGAACGGAGGAACGGTCGGACAAACATCACGCGCGTCACACGGCTCCGTCTGAGACAACACGCGGCGGACATCGGCAACCTTTTCGAAAAAAACAACACATCGTGCACCACCTCGTGACATCAAACGATATCACGTAATAACGCTACCACCAGAATTCAAGCTCACACAGCAAGCGAATGGCCATGTCAATTTCAGTCACGAAAAACGCGTGCGCAACTAATGAGCGGTAGCGTACAGGCAGCCGTGGATGTCTTTTGAACGCCAGTGCACGCTGAAAAGAACACCAACCAACTGGAGACTTGTGGGTGAGGCCACACAACGCGACCAAACACTGGAGCACCAAGAAAAGCAAACGCAGTCGTGTGAGGAAGGCTGTTCAGAGGACAGATCGTGCGTGTGTGCTACAGCAGCCTTCAACACCAGCCAGCTTGCCCGTCCCGTGACTGAGAGAGAAACGGGCGGACCAGGCGCACACAACTTGCCTTCTTATGTTCCTGTTCACAACCGATATGAAAAAACGGCCGTGGCGTTAGCACTCCTCCACCAACTCCACGTCGAACTTTTACAGGGATTTTTCTACAGAGGAAGACTTAAAAGCGATTGCATCCGGCCACAGGAGAAAACCACATCGACAAAGAGCACGGCAATACGGCCAGGCATGGGACGGCAACAAGAGCCACTTTTCCCTCCACCAAGAAGGAAACGAGGACGTGAATCCTCAACACCAACAGCCACCTTCCTGGACATCTACTACCACCACAACCACGAGCAACACTGCGGCTCTCGTCACGTGAAACATCATCCGCCGACGCGCGTGACCGCTCACCTGTTCAGCGCCTCCACCTTGACCATCTGCGGGTCGACGTCGTTCTTGAAGTCCATCAGCTGCTTGATCTGCTTCTTGATGGCGTCGATGTCGGAGCCAACCGGGCCCAAGTAGGTCAGGCGGTCTTCGGCGTCCTCCAGGAACTCCAGCAGGCTCTGCATCGTCTCGTGGAACTCCATCGCCTTCTCCATGGCGTCGATGAGGTTCTCCTCCCGGCGGGCGTACAGCGCCGTGATGTTGTCCCAGGTGGAGTCGAGGTCGGCCAGGTTCTTCTTGACCTCGGGCTTCTCGGGCTCGCCGCAGACTTTCATCAGGTCGTGGCCGGTGCGGCGCACCTGGTCCACCTCCGGCTTGGCCTGGTCCAGCTCCTGACGGATCTCGCTCAGTTCCTGCCGGTCGAGGGGGCGCCGTCAGAGCCACGCCGGCTCGAAAGTAACGACCGATGGAGGGCACCTCAGCCTCAGGCGCACCACACCAGACTGGGCTGCCTCGGACACATGTCGACACGCAGAAGGGTATGAGCAGCAAAACGAGGCAGACTGACTTCAGAAGACCTCCTTAAAAACTCGTACCAAGCACGTGAGGAGTCACAAAACCACTCAAAAATTTCAAAAAGAAAAAAACGCGCACGCAGACTGCCAAAGCATCACATACTGCACGGCAGCACTGGATACCGCGCCAAACTGACGCCCATTCTGCTACCATCCGCGCCACACTACACGCCCCATCGCACCTTCTGCTGCTCCTTGATGGCGCTGGGCTCGATGGCCGGCGGCTCCTGGTTGGTAAGCGTCTCCTGCAGGTCCTTGAGCGCCTTCATGACGGCCTGCAGCTCGGACCAGAACTTCTCCGAGATGGAGAGCGCGTCCTCCAGCGACTTGCCGCGGTCGTCGGTCGCCGCCTGCAGGTGGTCCCACAGCTTGTTTAGGCTGTCCAGCTTCTTCTTGATGTCTGAAACGACGCGCCGCAGCGTTAGCCTCCGACCGCCTGCGTCCGCCCGCACGGTTCGGCAGACCGAAAGTTCGGCCGCCATCGCGCCAGCAGTACACGAACAGCCCCAGACACGTTTCGGCCCCGCGCAGAGTCTTTCCGGACCCGCAAGAGCTCCACTCGCAACCACTGCGCGACTAACTCCCTCCCCACGGCCGACGTCGACACTCCGTCCTCGGCCAGAGCCCCTGACACGCGTACCTTTGACGGCCGGGTCGGCCGCGCTGCCCGCCTTGCCGATGACGTCGGCCGCCGCCTTCTTGACGGCGTCGAACGCCGAAGCGCGCTTCTCCAGGTCGTCGATGATGGCGTTGTTCTCGGCCATCTGGTCGTGGATCTTGTCCGGGTGGACCGAGATGGGCTCGGCGCGGTCCACCTGGTCGGCCGTGTCCTTGAGCGCCGACAGCATGCCGTCCAGCTTGTCGGCGAACTGGGAGCACTCCTGCAGCGCCTCCTCCAGCGCCTGCTGGCGCTCGCGTAGCGAGGCGCGCAGCGCGTTGTAGCGCACGTTGTCTGTCTCCATGATGTCGGACACCTACGGAGGAGGTCCGGTTCAGGTCAAACTCCCTGGCAGACACCTGACAGATACCGTGAATACCTATGACCAAGGTCAGGTTTCTTCTTACAACGAAATCTGAGAGCTATCACGAGGCACATGGACCACCAGTCAGTTCGGGGAATTTCTCGAACTTCGTAAAACACATCAACGGGTGAATCACATCTCAACGCGGCAACTCACAAGCAGGTAGTGCGTCGTCCTTCACGCCACACGACAGAAAAGTGACCCGCTCCTATGCGAAGAACGCGCGCTGCAGTGACGAGCACACCATGTCCCAGGGACCGGAGGCGGCAGACCCACCTTATGCGCCTCCTCGTCGGTGACGAGGCGCACCAGCGCGGCGCCCGTCTTGTTCAGCTTGTCGACGAGCGGCTTACGCTCCTGCACGCTCTGCAGCAGCGCCTTGTTCTTGTCCTGCTGGCGCTGGATCTGGTCGGGCCGCAGCGCCGGCACGTCCAGGCGCATCGCCTCGTCCTCGGCCTCGTCCAGCCACTCGGAGAGCTCCTGGTGCGTCTCGTAGAAGTGCTCGGCCAGCGGCAGCGCCTGCTCCAGCGCGCTCAGACGGTCCGACGAGAGCTTGCTCACCTGCGGCACGCGCCCCGGTCACCGGCTGGTTCCGCACCAAGCCGCACCCAACAAACCACGCGTCACCGACACAGTCGGTGCAGTTCAATCAATTCGGAAAACAACAGTCAGAAAAAAACGAACCATGCTATTGCTTTAACCGTTCGAAAAAAACAAAGGATTACACTGTCTCGCAAAACCATTCTAAACCTACCTTTATCCAAGCCGACACCTGTCAATAATCAAAAACACCACAGAAACACGAGGCTTCTGCGGAGTCCCGTCCCATCATCTCGACGAGCGCCGGAGGGGACGGGCGGCCGGAGGCGACCGGCAGTAGGGGCCGCCGAGACACCGGGGTGGGGGGGGGGGGGCGACAGCGGGCGTTACTGACCGATTCGGACGTCTCTCGCAGCTGGTCGGCCTTCTCGCGGATCTCGCTGACGTCGTCGTACTGGGCGGCGTCCCTGATCAGCTTCTTGGCGGTGCTGAGCAGGTCGCGCACGCGGCCCTTCTGGCCGCTGATGTCGTCGCTGAGCGCGCGCTGCTCCTTCAGCTGGGCGCGGATGCGGTCCGGGTCGGAGCTGGGCCGCGCGGCCGCCTTCATCTGCGACTCCACCTGGTGGCGACGGCGGCCGTCAGCGGCGACACGACGCCGCCGACTGCGGGCGGGACAGCGGCACGCGCCGGCGCCGTCCGGATTCTCCACAGCGCCGCTCAGTGATTCGTGCGCTACGCCGCAGCGTTTGCGGTCTCGGATGTCAAGAGCCGACACAGCACATCTCGACCGGCAAATTTTCAACGTCGGAGGAAGAAATGCAATCATTAAACGAGACCAAAACGCAGACAAAGAAAGCCCACAGCGTCTCCCAGCGCTGGACGAACCTTTTTTTCAATTGGCCAATCAAACCGCCTGCGAACCATCCTGAACCGTCGAACTGATGTCCCACTCACCTCCTTGAACCAGTCGAGCAGCTCGTCAATGTCGAGCACCACCTCGGCGTGCTTTCGCTTGGCCTGGCGCAGCCGGTCGGCCTTGCGCTGCACCTGTTCGACGATGGCCTCGAAGCGGCGGTTGTCGCGCGTCACGAGCGACTCGATCGTCTGGGCGCCGTCGCCGGGCGAGATCTGGCTCAGCTGCGGGCCCGACTGGTTGACTTGGTCCAGCAGAGGACGGTGCTCCTGCACCTGGGGTTACACGGGGTCAGGTCGGAGATCACAGCCTACACCTGGGATCACACAGCGCTATGTCCGAAGTCACAGCCTGAACCTGAGGCCAAACAGCATCAAGCCAGAGGAGTCACCTGAGTCACCGCGGGATGGACCAAACATCGCGTCAAGCAACGCACTCTGTGGAGTGGCCACGGTCCAACTTCACAGCACACGCACCGCACGTTCCTGGCCAACATCACGTCATCCACGTCCACCACGGCGACACAAGCACACGCCACGCCGCCGCCGGTCCTCCTTACCTCCTTCTCCAGCTGCTCCATGATCTCCTCAGCGTTGGGCTGCGAGTCGACGTTCTGCAGGCTCTGCTCGGCCGACACCAGCCAGTCGGTCAGCTTGTTGTGCGCCTGGTGGAAGGCGTGCACCAGCGGCAGCACCTCCTGGGCGTTCTTCAGCAACGAGGCGGCCTGCGGGCGCGGCGGGGCGGTCAGCGCGCGAACGTGTCCCGTGCAGTCGCTGTCACGGCCGGAGATTGGGCTCACCGATGCTGCATCTCGTCCAGAGGAAATCTTCAAACTGTTTGTTAAGTTCACCACCTCTCGCACAAAAACGGAAAAATGCTTCAAACTGTAACATTCAGTGCAGCCCAGCATATGAGGAGGCAATCACGAGTGAAATCTGACTGGCAAACAGACGACTCCAGCGACTCAAGAACGGGTCCGGAGTCTGTGCCGCCGGCGCACCTTGGTCTCCAGGTCCGAGTAGCGGTGCGACACCGAGTCCAGCTTGTCCTTGAGCTGGAGCGCCTCGTCGTTGGAGATGTGCTTCATGAGCTCGGCGCCGATGTCCTGCAGCTCGCGCTCGGGTTCGCGGTGCTGGTCCACCTCCTCGCTGAGGTCCTGCGGGTGGCCGGCCGCCGGGCCATCGCGTTACACGGGGGAGCGATCAGGAGGGGGGAGGCTAGCAGCCAGGGAGGATCGGACCGTACCACGGAGACAAGAAGAGCGGGGAGCCAATGTTTGGCGACGGAAAATAATTCCAGAATCCGCCGGCTAGGTCTACAACAAATCAACATCAACATCACGTCAACAGTTAAACCGTCAAACAGTGGCAGAACGTTGAGTTCCAACGTAGACGGTGCGAGACAACGACACACGGACAACATGATAATCTGGGACTCGTGGAGAGGCAACGAGATATCAGCCAATCTGACAGTCTGACGCAAGACAACATAAGCTAGACTTCGACTGGTCTTGGAGTAAACATAGCAGGGGCAGGTGATCGTTACTACCAAGCATAGAACCACAGGCAGCAGACAAGGTTCTGGCCGAACCCAGAGCAGCGGATAACGCCAACTACGGCAAGACGGAAGTCACTCTGCTTCATCTTGTTGGCGTAGCTGGCCGAACCCAATGCAGAGAGCACCGCAGTGTCAGTAAAAGCCCAGATTATTACGCAAACTCATCCCGAGCAGGGACTCGGCGTATATACAGCGGTTCAAGAGGCGACAGTGGTTACAGCGGGACGGACAGCGGCCAGTACCTGTCCACGGGCCACCAGCCGATCCAGCTCTGGCCTTCTCAGTTCAATGTCGTCGCGACACGACTGAAAGGCACGCGACGACACCCGGTCACCGCACCAGCCACGTGCGCTGCTGGCCGCAGCCACGGCCGACGCGTGCCGGGACCCCACGCGCACAACGGGACGCCAACTCACACGCATGCAAGGAGACCCACAACCCGGAGCGCCGAGGCGGCCGTGCAATGGAGGCGTTCGCAGTCGTATGTACAACCTCTCCGGTGAGGAGCCTCAGTCTGAACGCTCCGAGCGAGGCCATGCTGGATCGTGTCTGCACAGCGGGCGGCATGTTACAGCGGCGGGCGGTACAGCGGTACAGTGGTATGTTACAGCGGCGGGCGGCGGCGCGCCTCTCCGCACGCGAGGGGGCAGCCTTACCGTCAGCTCCTCCATCTGCTCGTGCAGCTTGTCGACGTGCACCGAGAGCACCTTGTACTTGCTCAGCCGCTGCTGCATCTCGTCCATCCAGGCGAGGAAGTCCTCGTAGTTGAGCACGAGCGCACGCAGCTGGGTGCCGGCCTCGCGCAGGAGGCGGCCGAGCCGCTCGCTGTCGTCCACCAGTCGGGTGTAGGAGTCCGTGACCTCCTGCAGCCGGTCGGCCAGCGCCTGCGCCTCCTCGTCGCCGACCAGCTCCATCAGCACGGTGGCGATGCGCGCCAGCTCGTCGAAGTCGCCGCGCCGGCCCACGATCTCGCTGTGCAGGTCCTGCGGCGGCGATGGCGTTACTGCCGCGGTCACGGGAGGTCACGGCTCGAGGGAGGCTGCGGGAGGCTGCGGGGCCTCGAGGAAATGAGGAGGCCGTGGGAAGGCCATGGTGAGGTCATGGGGACGTCGGAGGAAGGCCGGGAGGTCAAAGCAGCTCACAGGTAGCCGGCAGGTCGGTCTGATCAGAACCCGCAATGGACGTCAGACAAAAGCAAAACAGTCGGCACTTAGTCGGCCTCACCCTGGGCGCGCATCACACACACGCGCGGAGACAGTACAAACGCTGGCGATTCAGGACATTGTTTCCAAACTGCGGAATGCAACGCCAGGCCAATGACCATGAAATCTGCCTCATCAGAAACGGATGAAAAGACACCGCCGTCCGCTCACATCGTGCTCCTGGATCTTCTTCTGGATCTTCTCCTCATCAGTCGGAATAGTCTCCATGTCCTTGAGGCGCTTCTGCATCTTTTCGAGCCATTGCACCAGAGGGCTGTTGGTGTCCTGGTATTCCTTAGCCACCTGGGGAAGACAGTGGCCGGTGAGATATCCCAGAGCAGCGCAATACATCGCAGCACAGCACTACAGTACAGCCAGCCAGCTAGTCGCCATCACCAGCCAGCTGGTCACCATCACCCAGCATGTGGCCACTAACGACAGTCACCTGTCTTCGGCCCAGAACGCAGTACCCTCCCCCTTTCTCTCTCTCTCTCCCTCCTTTTCCCTCTCCCTCCCTCCCTCTCTCTCTCTCTCTCTCTCTCTCTCTCTCTCTCTCTCTCTCTCTCTCTCTCTCTCTCTCTCTCTCTCTCTCTCTCTCTCTCTCTCTCTCTCTCTCCCTCTCCCTCTCCCTCCCTCTCCCTCTCCCTGCCGGCCTGGCCGGGCGCTCACCTTCATGGCGTCCTCCAGCTGCTTCATCCTCTCGGCCGCCTGGTCGTTCAACGCGTCGAACCGCTCCATCAGCTCGCGCAGCTGCCCCTCGATCTCGGCCCTCTCGGCGGGTGAGCACTTGCGCGCCATCTCGCGGCCCATGTCGGACAGCGACGAGACGGAGCCCTGCCGGTCGAGCAGCAGCTTCTGCAGGAAGCGCTGCTCCTGCACCTGCGCCTTCACCACCTTGTAGTCGGCCGAGGGCGGCTTCTGGTGGGCCACCAGGTCCTCGGTGTCGGCCAGCCACTGCAGCAGGCCGTCCAGCGCCTCGCGGAACTTGCCCGACTGCAGCAGGCCCACGTCGAGCGCGCGCTCCCGGGCGTTCAGCTGCCGGCGGACGGGGTCAGGCTCAGCACGGAGGGGCAGCGGGCGACACCCAGCTCAGCTGCGGCGGCGGCACGGGTCACTCATGCTGCCCCGCCCTCACGACTGCCTACACGGAAGGCGGTCGGCCGCCGACGGTCTGGACAAAACATACCTGTAGGCTCCATGTTCGCGCCAAACGGCCATCGCGAAAACCAATGGCAAGATGCAAATCACGACTCGCTGGGTTCTGATTCTGACACCGGTACATTGCTCCCGAAGCGTCCTTGTATCAATGCATGACAACTGACTCATGGCGAGAGGCGTCGACTTCTCACCCGCCACGGCTCCGTCCCCGTCCTCGAGAAAGGATCCCGACCCTAGCGACGGCCCACTCACCCGCTCCTTGAGCTCGTTCCAGAGGTCGTTCATCTTCTCCAGGTCGCCCTCGAGCACGGCCGTCTTGACGCCGGGCGAGGCCGACTGCACCAGGCCCTGTCCGGTCTTGTTGCAGTCGTCCACGCGCACCGACAGCGTCTCCACGCGGGTGGTCTTGAACTCCCTGAACTCCTGCTGCTGGCGCCGGATGGTGGCCACGTCGGTGCCGGGAGCCGCCAGCGACTCCTCGTCGCGCGTCACCTGCTGGATGTCCTCCACCACCACCTCGTACGTGCGGTAGAAGGTGGTCAGCTTGGTCAGCACCAGCTGCACCTCCTCCTCGCGCGCCTGGCCGCGGTCCTCAATCCGCGTCAGCTGGCGCTTCATGGTGCCCAGTTGGTCGCGCAGGCTCTTGGCGTCCGAGGTGTAGCCCTGTGCAGAGGAGGGCGGCGTCAGACAACGTAGGCGATGGGCAGACGGCAGTCGACGGCCGGACGGAATCAGCGGCACGTTGCCGGGCGAACTAGTCACGGTGATTTAACGTCAAGCGTCTCCTAGTTTGAAGCATCTAGCTGTAGCGTATATCAAGACCAGAACAAACATATCGAGCGAGTAATGCTCACTAGCAATGCGATTTTGGTCTTCTGAAAAACATGCACATGTTGTAACAAATACAAACAAGACGTCGGAAATGGTTACGAAAATTACGTTACAGGGAACACGGACAAAAAGGGAGGAGGCAGTAGTTTTCTTGGACGCCGTTCTGAGCGCCTTCTCCTCCGGAACTTCTACGGCCACGCACCTCCTGGACCAGGTCGTCGACGGTCCTCTCGGCGTCGTCCAGCTCGTCCTTTTCGCGCACCACCTTCTCCAGGAAGATGGTGATCTCGGTCACCTGCTTCTCGACGATCTTCACCTCCCGCGCCACCGGCGCCATCGCGTCCAGCTCCTCCTCCAGCTGGGTCAGCTGCGAGTTCAGCTGGCGGATGCGCTCGTTGACCTCGCCCACGGCCTGGGTGGCGCTCTGCAGGTCGCCGTGCCGGTCATCCAGCTTGTTCTGCAGCTGGCGCAGCCGGTCGCCGACGCGGGCGACGTCGTCCTTCACGTGGTCCGCGTCCGAGCCCAGATGGCGCGCCTCGTCGCAGAGGTCGTCCGCCTGGTCCTTCACCTTGTCCAGTTGCTTGGCCAGCTGGTCGGCCTCCCGCATCAGCTCGGCGATGCGCTCGAGCATGCGCGGGTCCTTGGTGCCGCCCATGGCGTCGTGCGCGGCCAGCCGGTCCTCGCAGCGCTGCAGCGACCGGTCCACGTCGCGCAGCTTGTCGGTGAAGTCGCCCAGCCTGGCCAGCACGTCGTCGAGCGTCTGCTGGCGGTCGAGCACGGCCCGGTTCAGGGCGTCCCAGCGCCGCCTCAGCTGCTGCAGGTCGGCCTGCACGCCCTCCTTGTCCGTGTCGGTGGCCGAGAGCAGCGCGTCGCCGGCGCTCTGCGTCATCTCGTGCTCGCCCGAGTGCAGCGACACTTCGTTCTTGAACGCCTGGATCTCGCGCAGCTGCTTTTGGATCTCGGCGCGCTGGAAGCTGACCGGCTGCAGCCGCTCCAGCCGCTCCTCGGTCGTGTCCAGCCAGGGGGCAAACTTGTCGAGGGCGGAGTGGTACTTGCGGCAGAGGTCGGTGCACGTCTGCAGCCGCGTGTGCCGCGTCACTGCGTCCTTCTTCAGGCTTTCCCAGTCCTTCTGCAGCTTCTCCAGGAACTTCTGCAGCGTCTTGCCCTCCTGCTTGTTGGTCGTCTTGGCGATCAGGTCCTGGCCCTTGCGCTGCACGAGGAACACCTCGTGCTCGCGCGCCATCACGTTCTTGTAGACGGGTTCGTACTCGGCCACCTGCCTGGCCAGCTTCTCCTCGTCGGCGGACACCTTGAGCGGCCGGCCCATCTGGTCGACGCAGTCCTTGATCCAGTCCTGGACGCTGGCGCACCCGTCCTCAAACTCGCGGTCCTCCTTCAGCGAGTTCTCCAGCTCGGCGCGCAGGTTGTCCAGCTTCTTCTGCAGCTGGTTCTGCTGGCGGCCCAGCTGGTAGAGCTTGTCCTTGACCTCCGACTTGGCGGCCGCGTCGGTGAGCACGGCACTCAGCTCGTCACCCAGCCTCTCCAGCTCGGTCAGCCGCGGCCGCAGCTCGTCCGCCTGGTGCTGCAGCTTCTCCAGCTTGGTCAGCTTCTGCTGCGGCTCGGCGCGCTCCGAGCCCAGGTCGTCCAGGCTGTCGCCGATCTTCTGCAGGTCGCGCTGCAGCTTGCCCAGCGCGTCGTTGAACTGGCGGCTGGTGCCCGAGGCGGCGTCCAGGGTCTGCTCCCGCTCCTCCAGCTTCGAAATCAGCTCCTCCCACTTGTCGTTAGTCTGGCGCATTTTCTCCTCCACCTGAGGGCGGGCAAGCATGCGTGACGCGGGAGGGCAAGCATGCGCCACGCACCGACCGCTCGTTCCAGTGACGACAAACAGCACTAACCTGACGTCCACTCACCGCCGTGATCAAAAGGACATCGCATTCCCCCCCCCCCCATCCCCACCCCACACTGACGCCAAACATGAGGTCACCCGGTTTAACACTAGGTGAATGGTTCGGGCGGAAGTCCCATAACGTAAGCTTACGTTCCGGCCGCAGTCAGTCCCCGCCACCCCTCCCGCGCGCCAAATCAGGAGCAGCAAGCCGACCGCCGCGCGCACACTTACCTTCTGAGCCGTCGCACTGTCCGGCTCGGCCTCGTCCACCAGCGCCTGGCCAACCTTGTTGAGCGTCTGCAGCGTCGGGTACTGGTTGGCGAACTCGTCCCGCAGCACGGCCACCTGCTGGCTCTGCATCTGCACGAGGCGCGGGTCGGAGCTGAGCGGCCCCAGCACGGTCAGCATCTTCTCCTTGGCCTGCAGCCAGCCGCTCAGCTGGTCGTGCGTGTCGTAGAACTGGCAGCTGTCCTGCAGGTGCTTCTGGCGCGCCTTGAGCCGGTCCTGCAGCGCGCGCCACCGGTCCACGACGTCGGTCAGCTCGCCCTGCAGCAGGTCGGCGCCGGGCACGCCCGGCCGGCGGCGCAGCAGCTCGCCGGCCTGAGTCTTGAGGCCGTCCAGCGACGGCTGCCGCTCGTACATGTCCTCGACGAGGGCGCGCACGGCGCGCAGCTGTTTGTCGGCCTCGTCGCGGCTCTGCGGCACGGCGTCGCGCGGAAGCTGGCGCTCCGTCTTGTCCAGGAACTGCTGCAGCTTCTTCAGCGTCTCCATGTGGCGGCGCACCTCCTCCGTGACGGCGTCGATGTCGGCCTGCCGGTCGGCCAGCCGCGTGCCGGCCATCTGGTACCGGTTGTTGATCTCGTTCAGCTGGCTCTGGATCGGCGACAGGTCTGCCGGCAGGCCGGAGCGAGGTCAGCGCGTGACACCCTCAGAAGAATGCAACGCTGTGCGTTGGAACGGCGATTCGGCATCGTCCATCACCGCACAAGGGCGAGTGTTGTGAGCCATCTGTTGATGGGCACACGGAGCTTTGGAACTACAATGCCACCTGTCACCATTCAGCTGTGTGGTAAGATTGGACATCCGCCTAGTCTGGCTGAGTATCCACGACCCTTCGCCCGCCAGGCTCACACACGCGTCCCAACGTCTCCACGCTTTATTTCCGACTGCCGCCGACGCCGACTGCCCCCGAACGCCGCCGCACATGTCGGCCTGAAACCCGATCCGCCGCCGGGTCGGCTCCTCAGCCCCGACGTTAAAATAACACTTTGAAGGCTAAAACTAAATGATGGCGGGGACGGCCCTGACTGAATCCAGGGTCGGCACACGTGGCGACGACAGGGCGGCCCCGCTCACCAACAAAGACCACAAGCTGGAACCGACATCACTGCCGACAAGTGTCACCCATTTCTACAAAGACTCGCGTTCCCCTCGCAGGTAACCTACCGTCCAGGTTAAAGAAGCCGTCGCTGGAGTCGCCGCGCGACGTGTACGGACTGCGGGCCGGCGACGACCCGCGCAGGTCGTACGACGTCTTGCGCACTGCAACGAACAGCACCAGTCAGCGCCCGTCAGCCAGGATCTTCTGGCCAACGCTGCACACGAAGACGACAAACGTCGCCAGCTGGTAGAGTATCAATAGGACGAGGCGGTCCACACAGAAGACGGGATCCACTGTTCTGAACAGCTGCCACCGCTTGCTTTGCCGTTGAAGGAAGCAGCCGAACAGCATCACCACGGCAGACGGCGCGCTAACCGCAGTCTCCATTACATGCACTACCAGCGACGGCTCTCCATCAACGCAAGACACCACCAGCATCAAGCCAACACCCTCCGCGAACAACGCAGCCGCCCGAACCCCACGACCCACGCTCGGCGCGAAGCCGGCCGCCAGCGGGTCCTCAGGCGTCAGGCCGGCCCTCAGGCGTCAGGCGCCGCGAACACGGGCCTCTGGGTCAGGCGCCACGTACCGGGTGTCAGCGGGCTGGAGACGGATCGGCGGCCGTGCGACACCGACGACCGCTTGGCCGGCGTCACCGACGACCGGCGGCGCGACGGCGTCTCCGCGCGGCCGCACAGCAATGCGTCGTACTGGTTGCCCAGGTCGTTCACCTTCTCCACGGTGGTGACGTACGAGCTGTGCTCCTTGACCAGCGGCTGCGGCCGCAGAGCACGGCACGGTCACCTCAAACGTCATCAGTCGCGGCCAGATGCGCGGCGTGGGCGACAGCCGAGGGTCGGGCGGTGCCCAATCTGGGCAGCGGACCATGCACTGTGACGTCAGTTACTCTCTACGGACGCCAGTTATTCATTACGGAAAAAACTCCAGTCCGCAGCATAACAACGGCATCGCCTGACAAAACATCACAACCAGTATATCGCCATGATCACCACGAAAACGGACATCACACTTCTGCGAGACTGATCCGCTCACCCTAAGCTCGTCACTCTGCTCCTTCAGCAGCTTCTGGTCCACGGCCACCGGCTGCAAGGCGTCAATGCGACTCTCCATCTTGGTCAGCCAGTCCAGCACGTCCTCCTTCAGCTTCTCGTAGGCGCTGAGGGAATCGGAGCGCGTGCGGCCCTCCTTCAGGCGTTCGTCCAGGAGCTCCTGAAGGTCGTTCCACTGCGACTCGATCTCCTGCGGAAAATGGACAACACCAATGTCACCACGACGGTCCATCATGTACGCTGCGTGTACAGATATTTGTAAGCCAAAAGACAGAAATGCATTTCCATTTCGCACAAATTTATCGCAACATTTCGTTGTTTTAAGAACTCTGTGGTTGCCAGATATGCTACATAACGCACGGCTACCACGACATAACACATCAGAGGCATTTAAGACACCTAAACAAGGCGACATAATCGCATAACAATATATTCTGATGTTAACTGAATAAAGCGAAGCAATCTTCACATCACGAAAAAAGTCGCCGCAACACTACGAAACGAACAGCCTTGCCTTGATTTTCTCCTTGGTGATGGCCGTGTCGGTGACATCCTTTTTGGAGACGAGGCTGTTGCCGACGCTGACCACGGCCTCGTACTCGGGCCGCTTGGCCTCCGCCTGGCGCGAGATGTCGTCCATCTTGGCCGTGTACGACTCCACGTTCAGCTTGATGATCTCGTGCGACTCCACCACCTCGATGATCTCGACGAACCAGTGCTCGAACCGGTCCGCCTTGGTCCAGAACGAGTCCATCTGCGAGGAGACCTCGTCGAGCAGCGTGCCGCGCTCCTGGCACTTGACCTTCAGCTTGTCGAAGCGCGTCGTCAGGTCCTTGAGCTTCTGCTCGATCTTCTTGGCGATGCGCGCGTTCGACGGCGTGCTGAGCAGCTCCTCGGCCGAGCGCTGGATCTGGTCGACGCTCGGCTGGTGCGAGTCGACGTCGGCCTGCAGCAGGCGCTGCTCCTGAATCTGCTCCGTCAGCCGCTCGCGGTTCAGGCTGGCCGGCTTCAGGATCGACTTGAGCCGCGCCTCGGCCTGGTTCAGCCAGCTCATCAGCGAGTCGAGGCCGTCCTGTACGCCCTTGCGACTGCACCAGCGCCATGTCCAGCGCCTGGCAGCGGTCGATGACGGCGTCCGACAGCCGGCGGTACTTGTCGGCCAGCTCCTCCGGCGCCCGCCGGATACGGTCGCCCTCCTTCGGGCTGATCTGGTCCTCCAGCGCCTTCACCAGCTGCGCCGCCGTGCTCGTCGCCGTGTCGAACAGCTTGCCCTGCGAGAGCATGTCGTTGTTGAGTTGGCGCGCGCGGTCCAGCTGGTCCTGCACGCCGCGAGGCTCCGCCGCCACCGGCTCGTTGATCGTCTTCTCCGCCTTCGGCTCCACCTCCTGCAGCCACTTGAGCGCGCGGTCCAGCGCGTCCTGGTACTCGCGCTGCCGGCCGCCGATGCTGGTCATCTTGTCGGAGAGCTTGTTGGCACGCGCCAGCAGGTCCTGGAACGCCTGCGTCACCTCGGTCACCTCGTGCTTCACCAGGTAGTCGTGCGGCTCGATGTGGCCCAGGCGCTGCGGCAGCGTGGTGCGGAAGTCGTTCAGCGTCTTCAGGTACTCCTTGCTCTCGTCGATGAACTTCTGCGCGGCGACCGTGATGAAGCGCAGGTCGGCCTGGTGCGCGATCACGTCGTTGACGAAGTCCTTGCAGCTCTGCTCGTTGGCCTTCAGCTTGTTGAGGTCGGAGAGCAGCCGCTCCTTGTCAACCAGCGTCCTGGTGGCGCTCGACAGCCAGGTCTGTCGACAGAGGGCGGCGCGTCACACTCACGCCGACATCTGCCCAGCGGGCCGCTGCTCTCATTCGAGCCGCATCACTCGCCGTTCCCTGAAGACCTCTCCTGTTCCCCATTTCTGAACTCATTCCTTGGCGACGATTTGTCCGTTAGGCAACGATGTGTCAGAGAAGAGGCACTCTGGCACCGCACACAACAAAACCGATCACACAAGAATGTCCAAACGATGGACTGCCGACACACAGAGACAGCGTAAGAACGGTCAGGGCGCCGTTCGTACCTGGAATGTGACCAGGTCGGTGCGGTACTTGCTGAGCTCGTCCAGGCAGGAGGTGAGCCGGCGCAGCAGCTGATCGGTGCGGTCCGTCACCGCGTCGTACCTGGCCGACACAGTCAATGCCCGCACAGTCAACACGCGCACAGTTGCTGAGCGCCTTCCGGCCTGCCACTAATGACGACGGTGGTTTAACGTCGGCGACAGTATTCCAAGCTTTAATGACTGACGCATGAATTTTACAAATAATGCTACAAACGTGAAAGCGGGCATTCGGCATCCGATTACCAACCACATGAAGTAACTGGCCGGCCAGAGACGAGGACGGACACGAACCTCTGTCGCAGCTCCTTCCCGTTCTTATCCAGCTGCTTGATCTCGTCCTTGGAGAGCACCTCGCCGCCCTTCTCCATCACGTCCTGCACCTGGTCCAGCACGGAGGAGACCGGCCGCTGCTGGTCCTTGACCTCGTCCTTGATCGCCTGCGGGCACTCGGCCAGGTCAGGGCGGGGCGGCCAGTTCGGAGGAGGGCCCGCAGTCGGAGCACGCACCGCCTCAACCGCATGCCACACCGTGCTGCCGGCTTCGCGAGGAAGCCCTGTGCCTTCTCCGAGTGACGGCAAAACAGCCGGAACGAGGAAGCGTAAGCCAACCGCAATCTCTGTTAACAAACAAGAAACGCCCGTTAAAACGATGATCCTTCGTCACGTCTATACGAAAAAACGGATCTGGCTTGAAACAAGCGTACTAGGAAGCAATGAATCTGACCTTGACCACGTTGATCTGGTTGCGGAGGTTGGAGACGTCCTCCTGGACCTGCTCCTGGTTGGCCAGACGCCGCTCCATCTTCTCCACCCAGTCCAGGAACTTGGCGATGGAGTCGTCGCAGTGGCGGTATTTCTCAATCACCGCTTGCTGTGAATCCCGCCAGTGGCAAATCAGCAGAACGCCTCTCTCGATCAATTACGGCGTCATTGAGCACACGCATAAACAGGAAACGAAGTGAATTGTACAGCCCGAATAGGTAACCTAACTCCTAACAAATCAGGGGGCGGCATACGGGGGCATTGGCGTTAGTTAGACGCATGCAAGCACGTGCCAGTTAACAGACACACACAAACACACACGACTCCAACGCGTTAACACACATACATCCCGTCAGGTTAGCATCCACATGACGTCGTGGTCGGTCATGTTAAGCCGTGGAAGCAGCCAGTCGGGTTAACATACCGTCAGAAGCCACACAACAGTCAGTGCAAGCGCACCACACACCCGTGCACACCAGCGCCCTGCTCGGGCCCCGGCGGGCGCAGAGCGTGGTTAGTACGGCGCGGCGCCGCCCGTCCCTCCGGCGGGCCGGGCGCCGCGCCGCGGAGCGAAGCCGGACGGACTCGACGGCGGACCAGTCGTCCGGCGCCGGCGCAGCCGCGGCCGGTCGTCCCGTCGTCCCGTCGTCGGCCGGCGTCGCTCGGGCGGGGGCCGGCGGCGGCCGCGCGCGCCCCTTACCCTGGTCTCGGCCGGCACCAGCAGGCCGAGCCGGTGCGCCTCGACGATGCTGATGAAGCGGTCCACCTGGCGCACGTCGCCGGCGTTGGGCGTCACCAGGCCCTCCTCGATGGCGGCCAGCAGGTGGTGCAGCCGGTCCGTCATCGGGTCCCTGATCAGCACCGTCGTCGGGTCGATCAGGCCAGACGCGATGGCCTCCGACAGCGGGATGCACACGTCCGTGAACGGGTCGACGAAGCGCTCGCGGTCCAGGTCGTACAGGTCGCAGTCGAGCGCCTCCAGCACGGAGAAGCAGTAACGCGGCGTCACGATGACGCCCTCCTTGATGGCAGCGTCGAGGGTCAGGAAGTGGCCCGTCTTCGTGTCGAGCACCATGCCCTTGTCCTCCTCGATGAGGTTCTGCTCGAACGCGTCCGGCAGCTTCACCAGCTTGTTCCGCTTGGTGTCCTTCATCAGCACCGTGTTGGGGTCGATCAGGCCCAGCTCGAACGCCTTCTTCAGCGTGACCGCCTGGCGGGAGGTGGGCTCGATGTAGCGCGCGTGCTCCACGTTGAGCGCGCCGCTGTCGATCGCTTCCTGGAAGGAGACCGGCGCGCGCAGGTACAGCACCGTGTGGCCCTCGAACAGCACCACCTGCGGCGTCAGCTTGCCGGAACTGATGTCGATCATGGCGCGGTGCTTCAGCTCGATTAGGCCGTCGCTGAGCGCCTGCTTCAGCGGGCGCAGCTCCTTGGACACGGGGTCGAGCACGACGGCCGTCTCCGGGTTGATGATGTGCTCCTTGATGGCCTCCTCCAGGCTGTAGTTGACCAGGTTCTCGCGGTCGCCGGGCCGCGCCGCGTACAGGCCGACCGACTCCTGCCTCATGATGTGCTCCACGCTGACCGGCTCCTCCGGCGTCGCCTCCTCCGTCACCAGCAGCTCGCGGTCGAACGCCACGCTGTAGTTGTACGGCCGCTTCGTGAAGGTGTCGATCACGCGGCCCTTCGACGTTTGGATATTGCCCTCCTTGATGGCGGTCATCAGGCGCTTGTGCTTGCCCTGCACCGTGTCGTTGAACTTGGTGGTCTTGCCGCACAGCAGGCCGCGCTGGATGCCGTCGTGGAGGTCGAGCTGGTCGCCGCTGTTCGGGTCGGCGAACTTGCCCGTCTCCAGGTTGCACAGCTGGTACTTGATGGCGTCAATGATACGCAGGGGCCTCTCGCTCGGCACGATATAGTGCAGCTTCTTCGCCTCGATCATCGTGATCTTCTCCCTGGTGGTCGGCATCACGTACCAGCCGTTCTTGGCGTCGAGCAACTCATCCTTGACGGCATCGGCGAAGCTGTGGAACTTGCCCGTCTTGCTGTGCTTCACGGGCGACCGCTTGGCGTCCAGCAGGTGGTGTTTGACAGCGTCCTCCAGCGTGAGCTTGCGTCCCGTGCGAGGCTGCACAATCTTGCCGGTCTGCGGGTCGTAGAAGCCCATGTGCACCAGGTTGTACAGACTCATCGGCTTCTCAAAGTCGATGATGAAGCCCTTGCGGAGCGCCTCGCTAAGCGAGATGTCGTAGCCGGTCTTCGGGTGGCGGAAGGTGCCGCGGCGGCGGTCGATGATGCCGGCACGGCACGTCTCGTTCAGGTTCAGCAGGCGCTCCTCCTCCTTGTCGAAGTAGCACGGCAGGCCCGGGTTGATGATGAACCGCTTGATGATGTCGTGCAGGCTCACCTTCCAGCCGCAGACGGGGTCGGTGAAGCGGCCCGTCTCGTCGTCGTAGATGCCGTCCTTGATGGCCTGCTGCAGCGACAGCGAGTACTGGCTGTCCACCACCAGACCGACCTCGAACGCCTCCTGCAGAGAGTAGTCCGAGTGCGTCTCGAAGTTCTTGACGCGCGCCGTGTCCGGCTCCACCAGGCGGCGCCGCATCGCCTCCAGCAGGTCCACGTTCTTCCAGAAGCCGCGGATGGTGTCGCGCACCAGGACGGAGCGCTCGTCCAGGATGTCGCGCTCCACCGCCTCCAGCAGCGTCAGCCAGTCGCCCGTGGCCGGGTCGAAGAACAGGCCCGTGTCCTCGTCGTAGACGCCCTTCTGGATGGCGTCCTTGACCGACATCGGCAGCTGCACGTCCGAGATCAGGCCCTCCTTGAACGCCTCGTTCAGCGGGATGCGGCGCGTCTTGTCCGGGCAGTAGAGGCCGGCCGTGCCGTTGATGAGGCCCTCGCGGAGCGCGCGCGGGAAGCTCAGCACGCGGCTCTTGCGCTCGTCGCGAACGATCGTGCACGACACGTCCACCAGCCGGATCTTGATGGCGCGCTCCACCGTGTAGCTCTCGTGCGTGTCCGGGTCCACGATGCGGCCGGAGCGCGGGTCGTACATGTTCTTCTCGAAGACCTCGCGCAGCGGCACGCGCTTCGGCGCCGGCAGCAGCACCTCGTGCTCCATAGCCTCGGCCAGGTTGACCTCCTCGCCGGTGTGCGGGTCCGTCACGGTGCCCGACACCGGGTCCAGGAAGCCGCGGTCGATCGTCTCGAACAGGTTCAGCACCTCGTTGGTGTCCGGGTGCTTCATGGTGTCGGCAAACACGTTAATCTCGGTGCGCGTGATGGCCTCCTCGATGGTGACGCGCTCCTTGGTGCGGAAGATGATCAGATGGCCGGTGGTCTTCTCGTAGAGCTCCTTCTCGACGAACTCCTGCAGCGCCAGCGGCGGCTTCCGCTCGGCGAGCATGCCCTCGTCGAACGCGCGGTCGAGCGGCACGTCGCGGTCCGGCTGGCGCAGCACGCCGCGGTCGGCGTCCACCAGGCCGGCGCGCACCGCCCGGTCGTACGTGTGCACCACCTTCGTCTCCACGTCCACGACGATGATCGACTCGACGCTGATGATCTTCAGCTCGACCGCCTGGCGGAGGGTGACGTCCTCGCCGCTGGCCGGGTCGGCGATCGTGCCTGTCTCCGGCTCGTACAGACCCAGCTGGACGGCGTCCGTCAGGTCGACCGGCATCGGCTTCGTCCAGATCAGGCCGTCGCGGTAGGCGTCGTCCAGCGGCTTGCTGCGCCCGCTGCGCGTGTCGTTCACCTGGCCGGTGGTCACGTCGACCAGCCGCGTGACGATGGCGCGCTCCAGCGTCACCGACTCGTTCTTCTGCGTGTCCTTGATCTGCGACGACTCGGCGTCGATGATGTGCCGGTCGATCGCCTCGTCCAGGCGGAGCGGCTCGTCGGTGCCCGGCGCCAGCACGCGGCCCGTGCCGGGCCGGTACAGCTCGCGCCGGATCACCGCCTCCAGCGACATGGGCACGCGCCGGGGGATCACCAGGCCCTTGTTGACGGCCTCGGCCAGCGGCACGTCCCGGCCGCGGTCCGTGTCCTTCACCGTGCCGTCCAGCAGGTCCACCAGGCCGTTCTCCTCCGCCTGCATCACCGGCACGAACTCCTTCGCGTGCTTGGCGATGACCAGCACCGTGTCCAGGTTGACGACGCCGTTGCGGAACGCATCGTCCAGCGGCATCGGCTTGTCGTAGCCGGGGATGTCGACCACGCCGCGCTTCGGCTTGTACCAGCCCTTGTCCAGGACGCGGCTGAAGGGGATCTTCGTCGGCTTCTCCTCCTCGGGCTTCACGAGGCCCTCCTTGACGGCGCGGAAGAAGCTGACCGTCTCGCCCGACTTGGCGTCGCGCACGTCGCCCGTCTCGGCGTCGATGATCTGCTGGTCGATCGCCTCGTCCACGGGCAGGAAGCGGTTGTCGCGCACGTCCAGCACGCGCACCACCTCCGGCGGCATGATGCCCAGCGTCACGAGCGACTGGAAGCTGACCGGCTCCTGCGTCTCCGGATTCATGAAGCAGCCGCTCTCCGGCTCGTAGATGCCCGCGTCCACGGCCGACGTCGGACGCATGAGACGGCGTACGATGGTCGACACCTCCTCCACCAGCACGACCTCGGTGCGGCTCACGACCATGACCACGCTCTCCAGAGACATGATCTTCTTGGAGACGATGTCGCGCACCGGGATGCGCTTGTCCGTGGCCGGAATCACGAGCACGCAGCGGTTCGGCTCGATCTGGTCCGTGTCGATCGCCTCCTGGAGCGTCACCTTCGGCCGCTTCGGCAGCTGCGTGTACTTCACCTGCCTGACCGTGACGTGCTTCTCCGGCACCTTGGGCACCTCCAGCTCGCGCGTGAGTCGCGATGACTTCGTCGGCGCGCGCCCGCTCGGCTCCTTCTCGTCGTCCGCTCCGTGGCGGGACGGTTCTTCCTTGGTCGGGCGGCGACGAGGAGACTCCTCGTCCGGCTGTCTGCGGTGCGGCTTCTCTTTGGTCGGACTCCTGCGGGCAGGTTCGTCCCTGGTGGGCGCCTTCCGCGACGGTTCCTCTTTAGTCGGGGACTTGCGGACCGGCTCCTCTTTCCCGGCTGGCCTGCGGGACGGCTCTTTTCGTGGCGACGACACCACAGTGGACACCTCTTCGACGAGAGTGACCTCGATCCTGCTGGTTATCTCAATCACGCTCTCCGTGGACATTATCTTTTTGGAGATGATGTCGCGGACAGGAATGCGCTTTCCGTTCACGGGAACCACAACGACGCAGCGGTCTGGCTCGATTTCGTCCGCACAGATGGCCTCCTCTATGGTCATCCTGGGCTTCCTCGGAAGCTGTGTATACTTGCCGGTCTTTCTGGTAACGTATGCGGGCTCCTCGTCCGTCGGAGCCTTACGAGATGGTTCGGTCGCTCTTGGAGTCTTCCGTGACGGCTCGGTGTCTTTGCCCGGCGCCTTGCGCGACGGCTCCTCATCTACCGGCGCCTTGCGCAAAGGTTCACTTTTGCTGGGTTGCTTGCGTGCAGGTTCATCCTTCACAGGCGATCTAGGCTTACCGTCCCTGGCTGGATGCACACCATCCGGCTCGCGAGCATCCAGCGGCCTCTCGTGGTATTCCTCCTCGGACGGATACCTCCGAGCGGGTTCCTCTTTACTCGGCGATTTCCGCCGAGGCTTCTGTTCCTCCGACGGAGATCTGGCAGGCTTACCGGGAACGTCCCGCTTCTGCGATGGCTCGTCTTCGTCGGCCGGCTTGCGCACGGGCGCCCTCCTCGTGGTGGAGACGACGACCGACACCTCCTCGACGAGCGTCACCTCCGTTCTGCTGGTCACCTCGATCACGCTCTCCAGCGACATGATCTTCTTGGAGATGATATCACGAACGGGAATGCGCTTTCCAGTGACAGGAACGAGCACGACGCAACGCTCAGGCTCGATTTCATCGGTACAGATAGCTTCTTCGATGGTCATCTTCGGCTTCTTCGGCAGCTGGGCGTACCTGCTTGGTTTCTTTGTGCCGGGCCTCTCTGGCGACGAGGCATCTGGAGCATCCCTGGAGTCGCTCGGATACTCTGGCTTCGGCTCCTCGTCTTCTCGTTTCTTGACGGCTTTCTTTGCGAAGTCCACCAGCGACTGGCCTTTGGGAATGTTGATGTCAATGGAGGCGATGAGACCTTGCTTAATCGCTTCATCAAGGGGAGTCTTCCTGCCAGTGCGAGGGTTCGTCACGTCACCAGTGACGGGGTCGATCTTTCTTATGTCCATGCCGTCCTTAACCGTGTACGTATGGCCGGTGGTCACCTCGACCACAGACGACTGCTTATCGATGATCTTTTTCTCGGTCGTGTCCTTCAACGTGTACAGGCGGCCCGATTTCGGATCCCTGAAGCGCTTCGCCTTCTTGTCGTAGATATTCAGTCCGGCCTGAACGAGGTCCATCGGCGTTTTCAGCTGTTCGTCTGGCTCGAGGATGTCGGTAGGCTTTAAGATACCTTTCTCAATCGCGTCCGTCAGGGGAATCTTTTCGCCCGTGCGAGGATCGGTGTACGTCTTCGTCTTGAAGCAGATGAGACCCTTCTTCACGGCCTCCGTGAAGGACATCTTGATCTCTCTGGTGGTGTACTCCTCCACAGTCTCGTCGTCGTCTTTGACGATGCCTCGCTCCCGAGCTTCGTCGATCGAGATGATCTCGCCGGTCTTCAGATTCTTCACCTGGTCCGGCCCGTGCAAAATGTGGCCGGCAGTGAGCTGAATGGTCCTGGTGGTGATGGTGTGATACTGCGTCAGCGTCTCCGTGATGCCGTCGCACGGCGCCATCAACTCGTCGTCGGGACTCACCGGCTTGATGCGGACCAGGCCGTTCTCGACGGCCTTGGCGATGGGCATCACCTCGTTGTTCTTCGGGTGTTTGAACGTTTTCCTCTTCACGTCGATCAAGTTCTGGTCCAGCGCGTCCAGCAGATCGACTGCGTCGGGGCTCAGCGGGAACGGCAGAACCATCAGCATCTCTCGATCGATGGCTTCCTCCAGAGGGATCATTTCCTTCGTCACGTTGTTGAGGAGCTCCTTCTTTTTCGGCTCGACGAAGCCACGCTCCACGGCCACCGGGAAGGTGATGCCCAGCGGAGGCAGGTTATCGTTCAAGGCATACGTGCTCCAGTCGAAGAAGCCTTCGTTGTTGGCCTCGGAGATGGTCTTGCGCCTGCCGTCGACGAGAACGTCGTTCGTCTCGGGGTTGATGAATCCGCGGTCTATGGCCTCCTGCAGGGTGATGGGCTCCTCCGTGGCGCCGAGCACTCTCGACAGCGGATCCAGAATCTCGCAGATGAGCGCCTCCTCGATGGTGAGCTCGGCGCCGGTCTCGGGGTGGATCAGACGCTGGGTGCGCGGATTGAAAAGACCCTGGTCCATCACGTCCGGGAACGTCAGGCACCTGGCCACGGGAATGAGCAGCGTCCCGCGGTAAACGTCGATCACTCCGCGCTCCACGGCTTGCTTAATCGTCAGATCGTCTCCCTTCAGCGGGTCCTTGACGCAGCCTTTGGTCCCATCGACCTTGCCGCAGTTGATGGCGTCGAGGAGCGTGCACGGTTTGCCTTTCTCCTTGAAGTTCTCGGGGTTCTCCAGGATTTTCGCAGTCTCCTCGTCCACTATGTTGCGCTCCACAGCGTCCTTGGGCTTCACCACTCTGCGGCGCACCTTCTGCAGGATGATCGGCTTGCCCTCCTCCGCTTCAATGGATTTGGCACGACCGATGGTGACGCTGAACTTCGGCTCGGATATTCTCCGCACAGGTTTCTTGGAGCCAGGCTCCGACACAGTGGGCGCTTGAGGCATCTGTCCCTGTGCTAGCTCTTTGGCGTCCTCGGGAGGAATCAAGCCCTTCTTCACCGCCTCCTCCAGCGGCACTTCCTCGCCTGTCTTCGGGTCACGAACGATAATGGAAGTTTCGATCAGCTGCGAGTCATACGTAACCTGTCCGTCGGCCCCGTCAACATAACCTTCAGCGGCGTACTGATCGAAGGTATCCTGGTCAATTACACCCCGTTCGAGAGCGTCCTCCAACGTGATTTCCTCGCCAGTCTGAGGATGCACCACCAGAGCCTTCTTCACTTTCTTGGTGGTGACACCTCGCTTCACAATCTCAGCGACATGCATATCATCACCATCGGGAGATGTGAAATACTTCAGAACTTCTTCACTTCTGTCCGGAGACATCGCAGGCCTGGATGGGCTCTGGCTCACAGGTCTTGAGTCCTTAGACGGGGAATGCCTGCGAGCAGGACTAGAACCTTTTTGTGGTGACTTGCCGCGTTCACCTGGACGCGTTGGCTTCTCGTCTCCAGGTCGTCTGGGTTTCTCATCTTTCGGATGTGCGGATGTATCATCTCCTGGGCGCCTTGGCTTCTCATCTGCAGGACGACCTGGCTTTCCGTCTCCAGGACGCCTTGGCTTTTCATCTCCAGGACGACCAGGTTTCTCATCTCCAGGACGTCTTGGCTTGTCATCGCCGGGGCGACGAGGTTCATCATCTCCAGGACGGCCAGGTTTGTGATCTCCGGGACGTCTTGGTCTCTCATCTCCAGGACGCCTTGGCTTGTCATCTCCAGGACGTCTTGGCTTGTCTTCTCCAGGACGCCTCGGCTTATCATCCTCCGGTTCATCCGGGAACTGACTGGGGTACCGGGAGGTTACTGTAGTCTTGGTCGTCCTCACCATGTACACATCCGGGCTTTCTGGACGTTCCCTGTCCGGGGATTCATCACCAGGACGTCCGGGCTTTCCCTTAGATGGTCTCCTAGGAGAGCCGTCATCGGGTGATCTGTCGCCAGGACGGCCTGGCTTTTCATCCCCAGGACGCCTGGGCTTATCACCTGGACGAACTGGCCTGTCATCTCCAGGACGACCGGGTTTCATATCTCCAGAACGACCTGGCTTGTCATCTCCAGGACGTCTTGGCTTGTCGTCTCCAGGACGCTTTGGCTTATCATCCTTGGGTTCATCGGGGAACTGACTGGTGTACCGGGAGGTTACTGTGGTCTGGGTCGTCCGCACAGTGTAACCATCTGGACTTCCTGGACGTTCCCTGTCTGGGGATTGATCACCAAGACGTCCGGGCTTTCCCTTAGATGGTCTCCTAGGAGAGCCATCATCGGGTGATCTGTCGCTAGGCCGACCTGGCTTTTCATCTCCAGGACGCCTGGGCTTATCACCTGGACGACCTGGTCTGTCATCTCCAGGACGACTAGGTCTTTCGTCTCCAGGACGTCTGGGCTTATCATCTCCAGGACGACCAGGCTTGTCATCTCCAGGACGCTTAGGCCTTTCATCTCCAGGACGCCTGGGCTTATCACCTGGACGACCAGGCTTGTCATCTCCAGGGCGACCCGACCTTTCGTCTCCAGGACGCTTTGGCTTGTCATATTCAGGACGCCTTGGCTTATCA
The DNA here is from genome assembly GCA_030062745.1 of Capitulum mitella. Lineage (NCBI taxonomy): Eukaryota > Metazoa > Arthropoda > Thecostraca > Pollicipedomorpha > Pollicipedidae > Capitulum > Capitulum mitella. Next base: position 1,881,871 of record CP099850.1, on the reverse strand, counting down.
TCTCCAGGACGCTTTGGCTTGTCATCTCCAGGACGCCTCGGCTTGTCGTCTCCAGGACGCCTTGGCTTATCATCCTCTGGTTCATCTGGGAACTGACTGGTGTACCGGGAGGTTACTGTGGTCTTCGTTGTCCGCACAGTGTAGTCATCTGGACTTTCTGGACGTTTCCTGTCTGGGGATTCATCTCCAGGACGTCTGGGTTTGTCTTCAGAAGGTCTTCTAGGAGAGCCATCATCGGGTGATCTTTCACCAGGCCGCTGTGGTTTTTCATCACCGGGTCTCCTTGGCTTATCGTCTCCAGGACGCCTTGGTCTGTCAGCTCCAGGACGACTTGGCTTGTCATCCCCAGGACGCCTCGGCTTCTCATGTCCAGGACGCCTTGGCTTATCATCTTCTGGTTCATCTGGGAACTGACTGGTGTACCGGGAGGTTACTGTGGTCTTGGTCGTCCGTACGTCTGGGCTTTCCGGGCGTTCTCTGTCTGGGGACTCATCATCAGGATGCCCGGGCCTGCCTCCAGATGGCCTCCTGGGAGAGCCATCATCCGGCGATCTGTCACCAGGGCGACCAGGCCTGTCATCTCCAGGACGTCTTGGCTTGTCATCTCCAGGATGCCTGGGCCTATCGCCTGGACGACCAGGCTTGTCATCTCCAGGACGACCAGGCTTCTCATCTCCAGGACGACCTGGCTTGCCATCTCCAGGACGCCTTGGCTTGTCATCTCCAGGAAGCCTTGGCTTATCGTCCACTGGTTTATCTGGGAACTGACTGGTGTACCGGGAGGTTACTGTAGTCTTGGTCGTCCGCACAGTGTATCCGTCTGGGCTTTCTGGACGTTCCCTGTCAGGCGATTCATCACCAGGACGTCCAGGCTTGCCTTTGGATGGTCTTCTAGGAGAGCCATCGTCAGGTGATCTGTCGCCAGGACGTCTTGGCTTGTCATCTCCAGGACGTCTAGGCCTATCACCAGGACGACCTGGCTTGTCATCTCCAGGACGACCTGGCTTGTCTTCTCCAGGATGCCTTGGCTTCTCATCTCCAGGACGTCTAGGCCTATCACCAGGACGACCTGGCTTGTCATCTCCAGGACGACCTGGCTTGTCTTCTCCAGGATGCCTTGGCTTCTCATCTCCAGGACGTCTAGGCCTATCACCAGGACGACCTGGCTTGTCATCTCCAGGGCGACCTGGTTTGTCATCGTCAGGACGAACAGGCTTATCATCTTCAGGACGTCTTGGCTTGTCATATCCAGGACGCCTTGGTTTATCATCCTTAGGTTCATCTGGGAACTGACTGGTGTATCCGGAGGTTACGGTAGTCTTGGCTGTCCGCACAGTGTAGCCATCTGGGCTTTCTGGACGTTCCCTGTCAGGAGATTCATCACCAGGACGTCCAGGCTTGCCCTTGGATGGTTTCCTTGGAGAGCCATCGTTGGGTGATCTGTCGCCAGGACGACCTGGCTTTTCATCCCCAGGACGCCTTGGCTTGTCGTCTTCAGGACGACTAGGTTTGTCATCTCCAGGGCGCCTCGGCTTATCATCCTTGGGTTCATCGGGACTGGTGGTGTACCGGGAGGTTACTGTAGTTCTGGTCGTCCGCACAGTGTAACCATCTGGACTTTCTGGACGTTCCCTGTCTGGGGATTCATCACCAGGACGTCCGGGCTTGTCCTTGGATGGTCTCTTAGGAGACCCAACGTCGGGTGATCTGTCGCCAGGACGACCAGGCTTTTCATCTCCAGGACGCCTTGGTTTGTCATCTCCAGGACGCCTCGGCTTGTCATCTCCTGGACGCCTTGGCTTCTCATCCCCGGTACACCTTGGCTTATCGTCTCCAGGACGACCTGGCTTTTCATCTCCTGGACGTCTTGGCTTGTCGTCTCCAGGACGTCTTGGCTTGTCATCTCCAGGACGTCTCGGCTTATCATCCTCTGGTTCATCTGGGAGCCCACCGGTGTACCGGGAGGTTACTGTGGTCTTCGTTGTCCGCACAGTGTAGCCATCTGGGCTTTCCGGGTGTTTCCTGTCTGGGGATTCTTCACCAGGACGTCCGGGTTTGCCCTTAGATGGTCTCCTTGGAGAGCCATCATCGGGTGACCTTTCACCAGGACGCCTGGGTTTATCACCTGGACGACCAGGCTTGTCTTCTCCTGGGAAGCCAGGCTTGTGATCTCCAGGACGTCTTGGCTTGTCATCTCCAGGACGCCTCGGCTTATCATCTCCAGGACGTCCAGGCCTGTCATCTCCAGGACGCCGTGAATTCTCATCTCCAGGACGCCGTGACTTCTCATCTCCAGGACGCCTTGGCTTATCATCCTCTGGTTCATCTGGGAGCCCACCGGTGTACCGGAAGGTTACTGTGGTCTTCGCTGTCCGCACAGTGTAGCCGTCTGGGCTTTCTGGGCGTTTCCTGTCTGGGGATTCATCACCAGGACGCTCGGGCTTTCCCTTAGATGGCCTCCTAGGAGAGCCATCGTCAGGTGATCTGTCGCCAGGTCGACCTGGTTTTTCATATCCGGGGCGCCTGGGCTTATCGCCTGGACGATCAGGCCTCTCTTCTCCAGGACGAACTGGCCTGTCGTCACCCGGACGCCTTGGCTTGTCGTCTTCAGGACGACCAGGTTTTTCATCTCCAGGACGTCTGGGCTTATCACCAGGACGACCTGGTCTTTCATCTCCAGGACGACGAGGCTTATCATCCTCTGGTTCATCGGGGAACTGACTGGTGTAGCGCGAGGTTACTGTGGTTTTGGTCGTCCGCACAGTGAAGCCATCTGGGCTTTCTGGACGTCCCCCGTCTGGAGATTCATCATCAGGACGTTCGGGCTTTCCCTTAGATGGTCTCCTAGGAGAGCCGTCATCGGGTGATCTGTCGCCAGGACGGCCTGGTTTTTCATCTCCAGGACGCCTGGGCTTATCACCTGGACGAACTGGCCTGTCATCTCCAGGACTACCAGGCTTATCATCTCCAGGACGACCAGGTTTATCGTCTCCGGGACGACGAGGTTGATCATCTCCAGGACGCCTTGGCTTCTCTTCTCCAGGACGCCTTGACTTATCATCCTCTGGTTCATCTGGGAACTGACTGGTGTAGCGCGAGGTTACTGTGGTTTTGGTCGTCCGCACAGTGTAACCATCTGGACTATCTGGACGCTCCCTGTCTGGGGATTCATCAGGACGGCCAGGCTGGCCCTTAAATGGTCTCCTAGGAGAGCCATCATCGGGTGATCTGTCGACAGGACGCATTGGCTTTTCATCTCCTGGACGCCTTGGCTTATCATCTCCAGGACGTCCAGGCTTGTCATCTCCAGGACGCCTTGGCTTGTCATCTCCAGGACGTCCAGGCTTGTCATCTCCAGGACGCCTTGGCTTCTCATCTCCAGGACGCCTTGGCTTATCATCCTCTGGTTCATCTGGGAACTGACTGGTGTACCGGGAGGTTACTGTGGTCTTCGTTGTCCGCATAGTGTAGCCATCTGGACTTTCTGGACGTTCCCTGTCTGGGGATTCATCACCAGGTCGCTCGGGCCTGCCTTTAGATGGTCTCCTAGGAGAGCCATCATCGGGTGACCTTTCCCCAGGTCGGCCTGGCTTTTCATCTCCAGGACGTCTGGTCTTATCACCAGGACGACCTGGCTTGTCATCTCCAGGACGACCAGGCTTGTCATCTCCAGGACGACTCGGTTTGCCATCTCCAGGACGCCTCGGCTTGTCATCTCCAGGACGCCTTGGCTTATCATCCTCTGCTTCATCTGGGAACTGACTGGTGTACCGGGAGGTTACTGTGGTTTTGGTTGTCCGCGCAGTGTAGCCATCTGGGCTTTCTGGACGTTTTCTGTCTGGGGATTCATCATCTGGACGTTCGGGCTTTCCCTTAGATGGTCTCCTTGGAGAGCTATCGTCAGGTGATCTGTCGCCAGGACGGCCTGGTTTTTCATCACCAGGGCGCCTGGGCTTATCATCTCCAGGACGACCTGGTCTGTCGTCTCCAGGACGCCTCGGCTTGTCATCTCCAGGACGCCTTGGCTTATCATCTCCAGGACGACCTGGTTTGTCATCTCCAGGACGCCTCGGCTTGTCATCTCCTGGACGCCTTAGCTTATCATCCTCTGGTTCATCGGGGAACTGACTAGTGTACCGGGAGGTTACTGTGGTTTTGGTTGTCCGCACAGTGTAACCATCTGGGCTTTCTGGACGTTTCCTGTCTGGAGATTCATCACCAGGACGTCCGGGTTTGCCCGTGGATGGTCTCCTGGGAGAGCCGTCATCGGGTGATCTGTCGCCAGGACGTCTTGGCTTATCATCTCCGGGACGCCTTGGCTTGTCGTCTTCAGGACGACCTGGCTTTTCATCTCCAGGGCGTCTGGGCTTATCACCAGGACGACCTGGTTTGTCATGTTTAGGACGACTAGGTTTGTCATCTCCAGGACGTCTTGGCTTGTCATCTCCAGGACGCCTCGGCTTGTCATCTCCAGGACGTCCAGGCTTGTCATCTCCAGGACGCCTTGGCTTCTCATCTCCAGGACGCATTGGCTTATCATCCACTGGTTCATCTGGGAGCCCACTGGTGTACCGGGAGGTTACTGTGGTCTTCGTTGTCCGCACAGTGTAGCCATCTGGGCTTTCTGGACGTTCCCTGTCTGGGGATTCATCACCAGGACGTCCGGGCTTTCCCTTAGATGGTCTCCTAGGAGAGCCATCGTCAGGTGACCTTTCACCAGGACGGTCTGGCTTGTCATCACCAGGACGCCTAGGCTTATCACCTGGACGACCTGGCTTGTCATCTCCAGGACGACCAGGCTTATCATCTCCAGGGCGACGAGGCTTGTCGTCTCCTGGACGCCTTGGCTTGTCATCTCCAGGACGCCTTGGCTTGTCATCTCCAGGACGACCCGGTTTGTCATCTCCAGGACGCCTCGGCTTGTCATCTCCAGGACGCCTTGGCTTATCATCCTCAGGTTCATCGGGGAACTGACTAGTGTACCGGGAGGTCACTGTGGTCTTGGTTGTTCGCACAGTGTAGCCATCTGGGCTTTCTGGACGTTTCATGTCTGGAGATTCATCACCAGGACGTCCGGGCTTGCCCGTGGATGGTCTCCTGGGAGAGCCGTCATCGGGTGATCTGTCGCCAGGACGTCTCGGCTTATCATCTCCGGGACGCCTTGGCTTGTCGTCTTCAGGACGACCTGGCTTTTCATCTACAGGACGTCTGGGCTTATCATCAGGACGACCTGGTTTGTCATGTTCAGGACGACTAGGTTTGTCATCTCCAGGACGTCTTGGCTTGTCATCTCCAGGACGTCCAGGCCTGTCATCTCCAGGACGCCTTGGCTTCTCATCTCCAGGACGCATTGGCTTATCATCCACTGGTTCATCTGGGAGCCCACTGGTGTACCGGGAGGTTACTGTGGTCTTCGTTGTCCGCACAGTGTAGCCATCTGGGCTTTCTGGACGTTCCCTGTCTGGGGATTCATCACCAGGACGTCCGGGCTTTCCCTTAGATGGTCTCCTAGGAGAGCCATCGTCAGGTGACCTTTCACCAGGACGGTCTGGCTTGTCATCACCAGGACGCCTAGGCTTATCACCTGGACGACCTGGCTTGTCATCTCCAGGACGACCAGGCTTATCATCTCCAGGGCGACGAGGCTTGTCGTCTCCTGGACGCCTTGGCTTGTCATCTCCAGGACGCCTTGGCTTGTCATCTCCAGGACGACCCGGTTTGTCATCTCCAGGACGCCTCGGCTTGTCATCTCCAGGACGCCTTGGCTTATCATCCTCTGGTTCATCGGGGAACTGACTGGTGTACCGCGAGGTCACTGTGGTCTTGGTTGTTCGCACAGTGTAGCCATCTGGACTTTCTGGACGTTTCCTGTCTGGAGATTCATCACCAGGACGTCCGGGCTTGCCCGTGGATGGTCTCCTGGGAGAGCCGTCATCGGGTGATCTGTCGCCAGGACGTCTCGGCTTATCATCTCCGGGACGCCTTGGCTTGTCGTCTTCAGGACGACCTGGCTTTTCATCTACAGGACGTCTGGGCTTATCATCAGGACGACCTGGTTTGTCATGTTCAGGACGACTAGGTTTGTCATCTCCAGGACGCCTTGGCTTCTCATCTCCAGGACGCATTGGCTTATCATCCACTGGTTCATCTGGGAGCCCACTGGTGTACCGGGAGGTTACTGTGGTCTTTTGTGGTCTTTTTACTGTTGTCCGCACAGTGTAGCCATCTGGGCTTTCTGGACGTTCCCTGTCTGGGGATTCATCACCAGGACGTCCGGGCTTTCCCTTAGATGGTCTCCTAGGAGAGCCATCGTCAGGTGACCTTTCACCAGGACGGTCTGGCTCGTCATCACCAGGACGCCTAGGCTTATCACCTGGACGACCTGGCTTGTCATCTCCAGGACGACCAGGCTTATCATCTCCAGGGCGACCAGGCTTGTCGTCTCCTGGACGCCTTGGCTTGTCATCTCCAGGACGCCTTGGCTTGTCATCTCCAGGACGACCCGGTTTGTCATCTCCAGGACGCCTCGGCTTGTCATCTCCAGGACGCCTTGGCTTATCATCCTCTGGTTCATCGGGGAACTGACTGGTGTACCGCGAGGTCACTGTGGTCTTGGTTGTTCGCACAGTGTAGCCATCTGGACTTTCTGGACGTTTCCTGTCTGGAGATTCATCACCAGGACGTCCGGGCTTGCCCGTGGATGGTCTCCTGGGAGAGCCGTCATCGGGTGATCTGTCGCCAGGACGTCTCGGCTTATCATCTCCGGGACGCCTTGGCTTGTCGTCTTTAGGACGACCTGGCTTTTCATCTCCAGGACGTCTGGGCTTATCACCAGGACGACCTGGTTTGTCATCTCCAGGACGTCTGGGCTTATCACCAGGACGACCTGGTTTGTCATCTCCAGGACGCCTCGGCTTATCATCTCCAGGACGTCCAGGCCTGTCATCTCCAGGACGCCTTGGCTTCTCATCTCCAGGACGCCTTGGCTTATCATCCTCTGGTTCATCTGGGAACTGACTGGTGTACCGGGAGGTTACTGTGGTCTTCGTTGTCCGCACAGTGTAGCCATCTGGGCTTTCTGGGCGTTGCCTGTCTGGAGATTCATCATCAGGACGTCCGGGCTTTCCTTTAGATGGTCTCCTAGGAGAGCCGTCATCGGGTGATCTGTCGCCAGGACGGCCTGGCTTTTCATCACCAGGACGCCTGGGTTTATCACCAGGACGACCTGGCTTGTCATCTCCAGGACGACCAGGCTTGTCGTCTCCAGGACGACCTGGCTTGTCATCTCCAGGACGACCCGGTTTGTCATCCCCAGGACGCCTCGGCTTCTCATCTCCAGGACGTCTGGGCTTATCTCCAGGACGACCTAGTTTGTCATCATCAGGACGACCAGGTTTGTCATCTCCAGGACGACCAGGTTTGTCATCTCCGGGATGACGAGGCTTGTCGTCTTCAGGACGCCTTGGCTTGTCATCTCCAGGACGACCCGGCTTGTCATCTCCAGGTCGCCTCGGCTTGTCTTCTCCGGGACGCCTTGGCTTGTCGTCTTCAGGGAGATCTGGTTTTTCATCTCCAGGACGTCTGGGCTTATCACCAGGACGACCTGGTCTGTCATCTCCAGGACGACGAGGCTTGTCTTCTCCAGGACGTCCCGGTTTGTCATCTCCAGGAGCACGAGGTCTATCGTCTCCAGGACGTCTCGGCTTGTCATCTCCAGGACGCCTTGGTTTATCATCCTCTGGTTCATCGTGGAACTGACTGGTGTACCGGGAGGTTACTGTGGTTTTGGCCGTCCGCACAGTGTAGCCATCTGGGCTTTCTGGACGTCCCCTGTCTGGAGATTCATCATCAGGACGTTCGGGCTTTCCCTTAGATGGTCTCCTAGGAGAGCCATCATCAGGTGACCTTTCACCAGGATGGCCTGGCTTTTCATCTCCAGGGCGCCTGGGCTTATCTCCAGGACGACCTGGTCTTTCATCTCCAGGACGACCAGGCCTGTCATCTCCAGGACGACCAGGTTTGTCATCTCCAGGAGCACGAGGTCTACCATCTCCAGGACGCCTCGGCTTCTCATCTCCAGGACGCCTTGGTTTATCATCCTCTGGTTCATCGGGGAACTGACTGGTGTACCGGGAGGTTACTGTGGTCTTCGTTGTTCGTACAGTGTAGCCATCTGGGCTTTCTGGACGCTCCCTGTCTGGGGATTCATCACCAGGACGTCCGGGCTTGCCTTTGGATGGCCTCCTAGGAGAGCCATCATCGGGTGATCTGTCGCCAGGACGGCCAGGTCTACTCTTTGATGGCTTTCCAGGAGATTCATCTTTCGGAGAACCAGGACGCTTTGGCCTGCTGGCTCCCGGACGCTCGGGTCGTTCGTCGCCGGGACGTCTAGGCTTGTCATCCCCTGGACGCTTCGGCTTCTCGTCCTCCTGACCGGGCTGCTTGGAGATCTTCGACAGGTAGCGGTCGGTGACGGACGAAGTGCGCTTGGTGGTGGGCTTGGGTTCGTCGTCCGGCGCCTGGCCCGGCCGCCTCGGCTCGGAGCTCGGCTTTCGGCCGGGCCTCGTCGGCGAGCCTGGCGTGCGCGAGTCGTCCTCGGGCGAGTCGGGCCGCCGCGGCTGCCCCTCGCTGGTGTACTGCGTCGTGCGCACGGTGCGCGTGGTGTAGCTCGTGTGGCGGCCCGGTTCGCGGTCGTCGGGGCGCGGGTGCTTTGGCTGCTTCTCGTCGGGCTGGTCACCGGGGCGCTTCGGACGGCGCTCGTCGTCCGGCTCGTCCTCCAGCTCCTCCACTGGCTCGCCGCCGACGTAGCGCACGACGCGCGTGGTGGTGGTGCGCGTGGTGCGCGACGTGGTGCCGTCGTCGTCGTGGCGCGTCGTGTAGTAGCGCGTGGTGAAGCGCTCTGGCTCCTCCGGCTCGTCGCCCGGCTCGCGCACGCTCGTCACGTAGCGGGTGGTGTAGCGCGGCTTCTGCGGCACGACGCGGCGCGTCTGCGTGGTGAACTCGGTGTGGTACCGCGGCTCGTCCGGCCGCCGCCCGTCCTCCTCGTCCTCGGGCTCGTCGAACACGATCTCGGTGTAGCTGCGCGGCTGGCCGGGTTCGCGCGGCCGGTAGATGCGCACCACGTCCGCCTGGTCGACCACGCGCCGGATTTCGATGACACGCACGCGGTGCACCACCGTGCGCACCGTCTTCTCGATCTTGACGATGCCGCGTTCGATGACTTCCTGCAGCGGGATGCGGCGGTCGCCGTCGAGGAAGCGGCCCCACGAGTCCAGCGTGCCCGTCTCCAGCGCCTCCTCCAGGTCCAGCGGCTTGGCGCGCGGCTTCCGGGGCTCGCGCAGTGTCGCCGAGGTCTTGTCGATGATGCGCAGCGTCACGCACTGCTCGAACGTGATGACGCGGTCCGAGCCGGGGAACACGAACGTGCCCGACACGGGATCCAGGTAGTTCTTGCGGATCACTTCGTCCAGGTACCAGCCGTCCTCGGGCATCTCGACCTCGATCGTGTCGATCGGCTCCTCGTCCTCGGGGCGGGCCGGCCGGCCGGGCGCGCGCCGACCCGGCTCGTCCTCGTCGCCCGGCTCGCGTGTGAAGAACTTGATCTTGCTGCGCACGTCGTCCTCGGGCCGCAGTCGCTTCTTGTCGGGGCTCTTCTCGCGCTCCAGCGGGTGCTTCGGCGCGCTCACCTGCGTCAACCGCACCGACTTGAACTCGGGCTCCTCCTCCATGGGCTCCATGCGCCGGCGCGGCTCCGGGTCCTCCTTGGGCTCGGGCTTCTTCTTGCGCGGCGTCTTCTCGCCGGGCCGCGGGCGGCGGCGCGGCGCCTCCGGCTCCTCGTCGTCGATCTCGAAGTACTTGCGCGGCTTCCCCGGCTCCTCCGGCTCGTACACGCGGACGCAGTCCGGCTCGCCGACGATCTCGATGATCTCGACGGTCCTGACGAGCTTCACGCGAGTGCGGCGCACCTCGGGACGCACGAACTGACGCTCGATGGCCTCCTCCATGGTGTACTGCTTGCCGCGCACCACGTAGCGGCCCTGATAGTCCAGCACCCCCTTGTCGAGCGCGTCCTCGAGGTCGAGCGGCTCCTTCGAGTCAGGGTCCTCCACTCGGGCCGACTTGCGGTCGATGATACGCAGGGTGAGGCACTCCTCGAACGGAATCACACGGTCCGCCTCCGGGAAGGCGAAGATGCAGCGGTGTGGGTCGTAGTACTTCATGCGGATCACCTCGTCCAGGTACCAGCCATCCTCTGGCATCTCCAGCACGGTGGTCTTCTCCTCCTCGTCCTCTTCCTCGACGCTGGGATGGTCCGGGTGGCCGGTCTGCTTGCGACGGCGCACCGTGCGCTTCATCACGTACTTCCGCATGGTCACCGTCGTCTCCTCCACGTCCTCGCGCGGCAGGCTGCCGCCCGGCCGGCGCGCCACGCGCTTGTAGATCTTGGTGGTCGTCTCCGGCTCGTCCTCGAAGCTGGAGCGCACGATGCGCGTGGTGCGCGTCGTCCGCTCGTAGCCGTCGCCGGGCGTGGCCGGCGAGCCGGGCGCCTCCATGCCCGGGCTGGGGCTCTTCTCGGCGGACCAGTCGCGCAGCCGCTTCGGCGGCGAGGTGGCCCGGTCCGGCGTCGGCCGCTTCTCCCCCGAGCGCGTCACGTATGTGCGGTACGTGCGCGTCGTGGTCGACGTGGTCGAGCGCGGCGCGTAGGGCTGGCCCGACTGGTAGTCGGGCGGCACCTCGTCCAGGAAGCCCTCGCGCACGGCGTCGCGCAGCGGCAGCCGCTGCCCGCTGGAGGGCACGATGAAGAGGTCCAGCGACTCGTCGATGTAGCCGCGGCGCAGGGCCTCTTCGAACGACACCGACCCCGGCCGGCTGCCCTCCTGGCCGTCCGACGTCACCGTCACGTACCGCTTGATCGTCTTCGTGACGGTGGCCGTGGTGACGGTGATGTTCAGCATGCTCTTCAGCAGCGAGGCGCCCTCGCGCGTGATGTGGCGGCGGCGCACCGCCTCCTCGAGCGGCATGGGCTCCAGCGTGTCCGGATCGGTCACCTGGCCCGTCTGCGGGTCGAGCCGCGAGCGCAGCACGGCCCGGAACACGGTCAGCTCGTGCTCGCCGTCCATGATGCCGATCGGCCGCGAGAGCATCTCGTTGATCTGCGGCTGGATGTAGCGCTGCACCACCGCCTCCTCCATGGGGATGGCGCGGCCGCCCTTGGTGTCGCGGAACTCGCCCGTGCTGCGGTTGATGATGCCCTTGGTCAGCGCCACGTTCAGGCTGACGTAGTCGCCCGTGTCCGGGTCCTTGATGCCGTCGATGTCGAAGATGGTCTTGGTGGCGACCGAGGTGATGAGGCCGCGGTTCACCGCCTCGTTCAGCGAGAACACGTCGCCCGTCTGCGGGTCGCGGAACTTGCCCTCCGGCAGGATGATGTGCTCGGCGAACGCCTCCGGCAGCGTCAGCAGCTGCGCCGTCGACAGGTTCGTCACGCACTTGAGCTGCGTGTCCACGATGCCGCGGCGCACCGCCTCCAGCAGCGGCACGCGCTCCTTGGTCACCAGGTCGAAGATGGTGCCGGACGTCTCCATGCGGCCACCGTCGTGGATGTCCTTCAGCGTCAGTGGCCGGCACAGCATGTACTGCTTCACGGCGTCGATGAGCAGCATCCGCTTGCGGGTCTTCTTGTCGATAAAGCGGCCCTGCTCCGGCTTGATGATGCCCTCCTTGATGGCCTGGCTGACAGTCACCTTGACGCCCGTTTCCGTGTTCAGCACCTCGTGGATGTTGGGGTTGATGAGGCCGCGCGATATCGCCTCCTGCAGCTGCAGCCGCTCGCCGTTGTTCCGGTCCTCGAACGTGCCGCTCATGTAGTCGACGAGGCCCTGCTGCACGGCGTCCGACAGCGAGACGCCGCACATGCGCGTGTAGTCGTGCGCCAGCGAGAGCAGGCCGCGCTCGAACGCCTCCGGCAGCGGGAAGCGGCGGCCCGACTCCGGGTCGGTGACCTCGCCGCTGGCGGTGTCCACCTGGCCGGCGATGACGGCCTCCAGCAGCGTCGGCCGGCCGGCCTCACTTACCTGCCGCGGCCGCTCGCCGCCCGGCCCCACGAACGCGCTCAGCTGCGGGTCCATCAGGCCGTCCATCATGGCCTCCAGCACGGTGAGCGGCCGGTCCGAGCGGCCGTCGAACACGCCCGAGTGCTGGTGCATCAGCTGGCGCATGGCCGGGTCGAGCATGCCCACGTCGACGGCCTCGTCGACGGTGTGACGCGAGCCCGTGGCCGGGTGCACGAAACAGCCGGCGCGCGGCTCGAAAAGGCGGCGGCGCGCCGCCTCGCCGAGCGTCAGCGTCTCGCCCGTCTCCGGGTGCGTGACGCCGGCCGCCTGCAGCAGCTCGCCGGCTGCGCCGCCCGCCTCGATGCGGTATGAGCGCGTGCGCACCTCGCGCGTCACCGTCTCCGAGCCGTCGGGGGCCGGGCCGCTCGAGTACGAGTACGAGCTGGAGGCGAACGGCGCGGAGCCGCCCTCCGTCACCTCCGACGTCACGTAGTTGCCCTCCTCGTCGGGCTCCATGTCGCCCTGCGACGAGGTGACGTATCTGAAAACGGACGGCGGCGTCAGCGGCGCGAGCGCGGCCGGGGACACGAACAAAAGAGCGGAGGCCGAGGGGCACCGGGCGCATCGTTCGGCTGTTCGGCCCATCAGAAACAAGCCGGCAGCTACCAAGGATACCGGGACGCGAACTAAGTAATGCAACAGATGCTGCAGGCATGTCACTGGGCTCGGCCGCAATGCAAAGCCGGATACACGCCGGCACTCGCTTTCAATTGGTACGCTAAGAACTAAGACCTTGTGAATCCAGTCCTGCAACAGACGCGGCCACTGCAAACAACAAGGTGAATTGAGCCAATCAGACAAACAGCCCAGATGCCAATTGTGTGGCATTGGAAAGGCGGCGATGCCTTGCCACTTCCCGTCATAGCCAATGACACTGATGCGTGCATGATGTCACCCATTCAACTACGCGATATCATTTCAACTATGCGATATTACACGAATCCACTGATCCATGGCCGGATGGACTGACTTAAAACGGGTTAGTCCAGGTGTCTGGAACGCGTCATACCGATCGCAACTATCCTACAAATCCCACCCAACAGGTTTCGTCGAAAAACGCGTCGCCGCCGCTCTCCCGATATGGTGTCGGCCGGGTCGTCCGGCGCCCACCACGTAGCGCCGCCGGTGTGCGGCCGTCCGGGCGGCGCAGCGGGCGGCCGCCCGGCACTATCGTCCGGCCGGCCGGCGCGGCGCGTATCCAAACATCTCCCCGATTTCCGCACGCGGCCGGCTGATGGACCGGTGAAACCCGGCCTGGGTCCGCGCGCCGGAGAAACCGACCACGGGGAGGCGGCGGCCGCCGGCGCCGCGCGCGCTGGCCGTTTACACCGACAATTACAGCCCGCGAAGTCCGCCCGGAAAGTGAACTGCTGACAGCGACAAAATGCACCGCAATGGCCGCGCTGCGTGGATCGCACACTGCCGTGAAGGCTAAAAGCCAGAACTGAATGAATGAGCACTCAAAAAGAGCCACATAAAAGGCAGAACCGCTTCATCCCTAGCGGCGTCACCTCTGCACGGTTTAAAGGGCCAGGGCGGGGTTGAGCCGGACGCTCGTCAAGAATGCACCGAGGAGTCGGGAAAACAAATCGGCCCGGACACACTCGGCGCTCGAGTTATTACCGCCGGGGCTTATTCGGCCGTAAACGTGTCAAATCATCGCCCTACACGAGCCCCGGACCGGCTCGACCGGTTCTGCGGGGTGGCGGGGTGGCGAGGCGCCGCGGCCGCCGACAGAGCCTCTGCCGTTCTGCAGACGGCAGAGGCGCCGTCTGCAGGAGCGGGAGGCGAACAAGACAGACGGCGTCCCAGCGGCCGCAGGCCACGTAAAAACCGCCCGAGTCAGCGCGACAGCCGCGCCTGAAACGCCGGATAAAACAACGTCGGCCTCCGGAGGTATGCCTTTCAGAGGACCAGCTGCGTGATCAGTTGGCCGACCCCGGCTCGCGGCAGCAACGGCCGACCGGCGCCATCGTCAGGTCGCCAGACGGCGCGGCCACGTGTCGGCGACCCCGGAGGACGCGGGCTTTCACCGGGACAGGGCCGGCGGCCGGCCGACGGCGCCGCCGGCCGTCGGGCGCTCTCCGGACGGCGCTCATTCATATTTGGGGCGCGCGCGGTCCGCCGAGAGGGCGCCCGCCTTCCCGCGTCCAGGAGCGGCCGGCCGACCGCTGGGAGCGCGGCGCCGCTCGCCGCCGCGGCCGCCGGCCCCTCGAGTGGCCACAGGTCGCCGGTCGTCACGCCGCACCGGTGAATCAGTCCCGTCTGGCGCCGGACACGAATCAACAGATCGGAGCGTCCTGCTTTCGCTGTCGAACGAGCTGCACATAAACACGCGCCGACGGCCCTGAATCGATCGGCTCCGTGACGCCGTCCACCGCACGCGGCGGCCGCCGCGCCATGCTGCGAGTCAGCTGACGCCGACACGGGAGCGTTCCCACGCGGGCAGGAGCTCATCGTCCCGCTCCGCCGGCCGATCCGCGCGCCGGCCGGCCGGCGGCGCGACCTTGGATTTGGCGCGCCGGGCGGCTGCAGGGCGCGCGCCGCGCGGTACAAGGTCGGGCCCAGCGGGGCGCGGCCGTGGCACGGACGCCGCCCCGCGGCCGACGATCAAACACCGCGCCGGCCGGCACCCGGCCCTCCGCGGCGGCCCGGACACGGCCGACCTCATCAAACACGGCGCCACCGGGCGGGGGAGGCCAGCAGCGACGGCGCGCCGGGCCGCCCGCGCCGGCTGCACGGCCGCCGGCCGGCGATGATGTCATGCGGCCCGCGGCGCCGGCCGTGCACCTGAGCGGAGCGGCCGGCCCGGTGGAGCGGCTGGCCGCGCTCGGCGCCGGCCGGCCGCCCCACATCTGACCCGATCTGGTGACCCGCCGCCGCCGCCGCCGCGGACAGCGGGGAAAGCGTCTCCCGCCGCCGTCCGGCCGACCTGTCTCTATGAGTCATGGGGCGGCGCAGTGAGGGACGACCGGGGCGGGGCGACTGGCGTGTCAAACTCGGCCAGCCGCGCGCTGCCGCCGCGTCAACACGACAGAGACCGTGCCAATCGTGGCACGGCGGGGGAAAATTTCTGCGCTGTGCTATGTCGATGAGCTCAACCACTCCCTCAAAAAATCCGCGCCAGCGCGCGTCACCCGCACCATCATGGGGACGCACCGCTCGCCAGGCACTGCAGACCACAGGACGACGGACTCGCCAGTGACCCAGCCGCCCTTCCGCGACAGCTGGTCGACACCCGTCGGCCACCGGGTCGGGCTGGTCGCCGGGCCGGGCCGTCGGCGCCGGAACAGCTCCCACCGCCAGCCGGCCGGCGACCACAGCCACCACAGCCGCCGCAGCCGGCCCGGCTTCCCGCCGACTCAAGGTGAGCCGACGTCTCCCACGTGTGCGCCCGGCGGCCGCCGCCACCGCTCCAAGGTGACCGCGCGGCCGCGCCAGAAGTCGCGCCCGTGGCGCTTCATGCGCGGCCGAACCGGTGCACGGCACCGCCGGCGGCGGCAGCGCCACGCCGCCCGGCGACAGCGCTGCAGCAGGCGGCCGGCCGGCCGGCGCCGCAGCGGAGGGCCTTATTCGGAGCGGCCGGAGCCGCCGAGCCGCTGCAGGCGGCCGCCGGGACTGACCCAGTGGCCGGCCGAGTGCGTGCCCGCCGTACCGGCCCGGCCACTTTCACTGCGCGGCCGCCGCACGCACTTTTGCACGGCCTTCCCCCCCCCGCAGAGGGGGCGGCGGTGACGCAACGCTGCCGGAGCGCGCGGCGACACTAATGACGTAACGGGCGGCGTTCTGCACGGCCATGGATCACCCGAACAGCCCCCCCCCCGTCCCCGGCTGCCGCCCAGCTGCGGCATCGTCAAGAGAACCTGGCAGCGGGCGCAGGGAGATGACAGGGCACGCCGCGGACCAGCTGGTCGCCACGCGGACAATTCGGCGAACACTGGCCGCCGCTGTGGTTTGAAGAAGCTGACTCGCGGGCAAGGCACATAAACAACGCTTTGTGCACTAGGAGCGGGCAGATGCCAAAATTTTGATCACTGGAAGTAGTGCAAGCTGGACACTGTGCGGTAAGAAACTCAGCACTTTACGTTGTGAAGACCGTGTGGCGTAAATGCATGCACCTATTCCATGCAGCAACAAAACATAACCTGCAGGTGTGTTACGCAAAAGCATGCGCGCAAATCGGATTAGAAAAATAAATAAAGACAGAAAAGTTCCGTATCGAACACATCAAGGTGCTAATAGGCGGCGCCGTAACAAGCGATAACCGATCAACAGTACGGAGGAAAATTTAAACAATGCCTAACCTGAGCGTGCCAATACTACTCCACCCAGCTCGCGCGCTTTAGGCCGCCTTCCATCCAGCCGTTGGGTGGGCTTTAATTAAAACACGAGAAATCTGCCGGCCGGCCCTTGTCGACAGCCGAATCAGGGCGTTTCCATCATAAAGTCCACGCGAGCAGGCGGCGGCTGTCGCCACCGAGGAGGGGGCCGGTCCGGCATGTCCTGTCTGGACCGGCGTGGCGTCCGACCGGCCCGCCAGCGGTCTGCAGCGGCCCTCCTGGCGCCGGCCCTCGCATCCCGTGAAACCCGTCCGGCCCGCCAGCCGGGTGCCGCCCGGCCGGCGCCGGCCGAGCGCCGGGACTGGCTCGCCGTGACCTCAACCGGCCAGCGGTCGGCGGCCGCGGAAACATGGCCCGACCTGTGACCAGCAGACAGCCGGGAACTCAGGCGAGTTCCTGGCCCGGGACGTGGCCGGCGTCCGGGTCAACGCCAGGCAGATCACTGAGCACGGGCAGGTACATCAGGCAGATCGCTGTCCGCGGTCACATCTAACCCCGGGTAGGAGATTTCAACCATGGCTGGAGATTTCCGAAAATCACTGAGGGAAGGGGGTCCACATGGGATTTCAGACCGTTTTTTCCCCACTATTACCATTGGCCTAATGTTAAAATCCATGAACAATGGGGGTTCCGGACCCCCCCCCCCCACCCAGATCGCCAGCCATGGTGACCACGTGTAGATCTAACCCCAGGCAGGTCAGTGACCACGGGCAGATCTAACCCCGGGCAGGCCACTGCCCGGCACTCTCGCCGTGGCCTCAGGTTGGCCACTGACCGGCACCTCACAGTGACTTCGGCCGGGCGACTGGCTACCGACGGACACGACGCGCCGGTCGTCCCCGCCTGATCGACGACGCCCCGCCGGCACGCGGCCGTTCGCGCCACCGTTCACCGGGCCCAGCATGTAAATGGCGCCAACCGCCAAAGACCCCCGCGGCGGGCGCGGTCATCGCGCCGTCTCCAGGCGCGAACCTCCATTCATCTCGGCTGCCGGTTACGGAACGCGCGGCCATTTTCCGCTCCACGCGGCGCGGCGGGCGCCGCTCGGCCGGCGTTCGACATTCCGTCACGCCAGCTCCCTAAAAAGCCAGCCCGCTGATTAGCCGGCCCACGACAACACAAATACAAACGTGACAGCTTCGCCGCGCGACACGACACCCCGAGGCCCGGCACCGAGTGGCAAGCCGTGCCGAGGGGGGCGCCACGGGGTCCCCACGGCCGCCAGGGAACCTCCACGGCGACTCAGCAGGGCCCAAACAAAACTTCCCTTCCCTACACCCAAGGGCTTCCCTACCATCCTCCGAAAAACTGTCTAAGTGTCGCCCGTGAACCAATCTCACAGCCCGTTTGAGCCCACGTTGGACCAATCTGCAGACGACGCTCCATGACGGAGAGCAGAGGACGTGATTGGACTTTATCTGGCCCGTCCGGTTACATCACCGCTGAGTCACCGGTAGCTGACGGTCCTTTCCCATCGTCGCCAGCACAACCGAACCCCGTCGCCAGAACATAAACGACATGGCGTCAGAAGGCCGTGCTCGCCAGCTGACCGTACACCCAACAGCCCCCGTTCCGCCGTTGCTTTCCTTCTCACATTTACGCCGCTCCAACACCGTCCGGCATCCCACACGCTCGTGCGTTGATTGCTCCCTCTTCGACTACCGTGGCCCCGTTCGGAACGACTTCCAGATGCCGGGTAATGACTCGGCGGCCCGGCGCCCGTAGGCGGCGACGGCCGGTCCGCCCGGGCGTGCACCGTCCGCCGCTGCCGGAGAAAGTTCGCGCCGGCGAGCCAGACGGCGACAAAAACGGCGCGTCCACCGCGGCCGCGGACGCAGCTGATGAACGCGCTCGCCACCGCCTCCGACCCGGCTCGAGCATGCCCAGACCGTCCACCGCAGCCGCGGTCGCAGCTGATAAACTCGACGATCCCCGCCGCCGAACGGGCGTCAGGAACGCCCAGAGCGTCCGCCGCGACCTCAGACGCGGCTGATGAATTCGCCGACTCTCCGTCGCCGGCCCGGGCTCGGACGCGCCTCGGCGGCCGCGTTTTTGCCTTGGGGCGGGGGCGGCCGGCGCATCGCCCGGGCGAGGCGCGCCGGCCGGCCGGGGGCGTTTTTTAGGCGGGCCGACTTTCATTGAGCGGCGGCCGACGGAGCCGTGGCGGCGCATCTGATAGCCCTGGCCGGCCGGCAGCCCGCCCGCGCGCCGCCGGCCGGGAGGACCGCCGGCCTCGCCCGGCGCGGCCGCCCCCGGGAACAGGTGGCTAAAGGTCAGCCGGCGTCTGACAGCGGCGGCCGCATCCCGACCGGCGCGCCGCCGCCGCAGGAAAACAGACGACGTACTGACCGAACACTTCCTGCAACAGTGCCCGCGGTGGCGGCGGCTCCGCGGCCGAGCTCCGTGAGCCCGCCGGCCGGCCCGGCTCGCGGTCTGCTAGCCGGCCCAAAACAAGACCAGCCCCCGAGCACGGAACCAATTACGGCCTCTCCGGCGCCTGACCCGGCCGGCGCGCCGAGCCGCCGACCGCGACCGCCAGGCGGCGGGCCGGCCGCCGGCCCCGCCCAGTGCCCGGTCAGCGCCGCCGAGATGCGAAAAGTCGCCGAGGCAGGGCTGCAGAGCTCGTAAAACGGCGGAGACGACGGGCCCAGCGGACTAGACTCTGTCTCAGGACTCCAAAGAAAATGGCGAGACGTCTGTCGCGGTACGACAGCGGCTGCTCCGACCCGCTCCCGTCCTGGCCCAGCTCTCGGTTCGTGTCCCGACCCCTGCCAACAGCACCGGGACGCCGCTTACGCACACCAGTGACCACTGACCGGCCATCAGGTGACAACTATCCTACCCAGTGACAACGGAGGGCGGTAGTTCTCCCGCATGAATGGGAAAACTCAACACTTGACAGCATGCTTCTGCACGGCACGACGCCATTTCAAACGCCTTTTTCTCGACGGCGGTCCGTCGCTCACGCCCCCGATCTGTTCCGTACCCCGCCGCGGCAGGCGCCGGCCGCCAGCCCGCCGCCGCCGCCGAGCGGCTGACGAGAACGTCCGGTCCGGCTGCACGCAATGTCTCCGTCGGTGTAAACACCCTCCCACCCGGCTGCTGACAATGCAGTCTGCCCGGCGGGCGGCCGGCGGGCGGCCGCCAGCCGTGGGCGGCACAGAACGGGTCCATCCGCCCGGAGGGAGGTGCATCGTCAGCCGCTGGCCCGTCACGGCACAGCACGGAGGGAGGCCTGTTTCGCCCGCCCTTCCGTACATCTGCTAAGCCTCGACCCAGCGGCAAACATAACCCAACAGCACCATATCTGATAGCGAACCCTGCAAGAGGGCCTAACACGTACTCCGACGCTTATCTCGAGCGTTCGTTCGATCCGCTGGCGTGACCGCGCGGCGACGCCGTTCACCCCTCGGCGCCGCCGACAGATCGCAGGGGGGGGGGGGCAGAGCGCAATCCGCCGGCCCGCGGCCTGCAGCCAGTCCGGGTGACGTCAGCAGCCGGCCGGAGCCGGCCCGGCATGGCCGGCCGGCCGGCAGGCATGGGCGGTGTCTCCGGCAGGCTGGCCGGTCGGCGGCTAGCCCGAGCGGCTGGCGGGTCGGCCGCTGACGGCCGGGGCTCCCGGCACTGGTCAGGCGGCTCGAGGTCCGCGAGTGGCCCGGGTTCGACTCAGGCTGCGTCGAGACCAGCACGCCGAAACGAGCCGGACTCGCGCGGCAGCCTGAGTCATTGCATAACAGTGTGGATCCACGCGCCTTCCCGATCAGGCGCGGAACGGGAAGGCTATGCTGTTGCAATGATCAGCCAGGTGTGCTTCCCTGTGCCGTCCCTCGGCACTCGCGGCAAGGTCGCGGTTCACCGGCTCTGCCGTGTTGTTGCCTCCCTGCCCCTCCCCCTATAAACGCAGTCGTGACCCATCGGTACCGTGCGTAAACACGCCAGCTCCGACCGAGAGGGCCTGACACCAGCGGTGCTTCCTTCAGACAAGTCGCTGTCTCGACTGTCTTGACCAATCTGCTGGCAATGGTAGCCGTGTCTGGACCTGCGACCGGCGGCGGCGGCCCGCGACGCGCCCCGGGACTGACCTGCGGGAGGTGACGGTGCGGACGACCCTCCTGCTCTCCATGGCGGCGGCGGCGGCGGCGGCGGTAGCGGGGTCGCAGCTCAGCTCAGTGCGGAATGTCTTCAGAGTGACAGGGACCACTTCATCACACTGCCGGCGAGAAACTCCAGGTCACTCGAGCGAACGCGGCGCAGCAGCAACACGACACAGCAGGCACAACACGACACAACACACGGCACACACAGACACAGGGACACGAACAGCAAGACTGAGTGGACGGCGAGTCTGTCCCCGGCGCGGCCACCCGAGGTCGGGTCGCCACGCCAACCGACCGACCCCCGACCGACGAACGGCAGACCGTCCGACCAGACGACCGAGCGGCCGGCCGGCACCCGCCGGAGCCCGGGACGCACCGTCCGTACGCGATGCGGCGCCGCGAACGACTGGGCGCCGGGCGGCCGGCGCTAGGCGGCCGGCCGCGTGCGGGGGCCGCCGGCCGGCTCCGCCGCCGGCCCGCCCCCTCCGCGGCCAACGCCATATGCGGGAGCGGCCGCCGACGCGGCCGCGGCACTGTTTCCAGAACCGAACGGCGCGTCATGCGGGGAGGACGCTCACGGGCCGGGGACGGGTTAGGAGGACGCCTGCCTGCTGCTGCGGCTCTGCGGCCGCGGCCGCCGGCGGACCCAGACAGCACCAGCCGTGAGGAGCCCGGAGCTAGGCCGGCGCCGAGGAGCGGTCGCCACGGGACCCAGCCGGCCACCTGAGGCGCTGCTCCGCGCCGGCCGCCCACGCGCAGACTTTCCACCAAACCGGCTCTCCGCCAGATGACATATTGTCGGCCGGCGTAACGATGATGAGATCACACATTCCGCGGCGTCCGGAACGCGGCGGCATTTGTCATCGACGGCAAAAACGCGCGCGCAAGCCGCGCACGCGCGGCCGACCCAGCCGGACCTCCGCCGGCCGCCTGACGAACAAAGCTGACACAGGCACACCAACGTCAACAGTGGGGAGGCCGCGGCCGCCCACGGCACCGCCAGCGAGCATGCCGCAGCAGATCGCGCCTCCAGAGGACACGCCGGCCGCTCGGGCGAGCCGTCCGATTCGTTCCGGGCCGGGTCGCGGCCGGCCCGGCCCGCTGCCCGGCATTTATCCCCAGTCCGGGTGAGAGCGAGCGTGCCGGGCGCCGGACGGCGAGCGGAGACCGGCGCGGCCCGGGGTGACGGGGCGCATTCTCCCGCGGACCGGCGCGCCGCCCCCAGACGTCACGGCCGATCGCGCTGCGCCGCCGAGGATGGGCCCGCCTCGGGCGCCCGCTCAGGGTCGCGGCATCGACCATCGGTCGGTCAAGCCAGCCTCTCTCGGCCCACAAAGTCATTGGTGTCATCTGCGGCCGGATAAAATCTCTGTCACTTGTTCGCGAGGGCTCACGTTTGTCCTCCGTAGAAAGGCGAAATTGCGCGTCACTCGACTGACCATAACCGTACCCTCCCACTCTGACACACTGCCGACAGTCGGTTTGCCCAGATGTGACCTCCATTTAACCCCAGCGTCAGTCCGCTGACGTCGGCGCAGACTAGAAGTCCTCCCACGTCTCCTGCCTAAACAGCGAGAACACCCAGATTACAAGTCCCACACAACATCCGTCCTCAGCCGTGCTGGTACCGACCCTGACGGCCGCCCATCCTTCCGTCACCAAGAGCACCGCCCCAGCCGTGCGGGCCGAACCGACACCGCCTCGACACCGCGACCCTGCCGCACCGCACGTGGGAGGCTTCCGCGGCGCGCCACAACCGGGCCGAATTGGCGCGAACTGGGCCGACAACAGCACCGGCACGACGACAGCGGCCGATCAGCTGGCGACGCCGGAGACTGCAGGCCGGCAGCGGCCGCCAGCACCGGCCGGCGCCGCGACGGCGTCGACGGCCCGCCGGCACCGGTCGGGGCCGACGATCGACGGACTATCGGATTGCTTACTGGGCTGCGGATTATGCGGGGACTACCGGGTTACGTAACAACGCATTCGATCGGTATCAAATCAAGTGCCGCATGCAGTTGGTCAATCGATGTCACGCGACATCGCAAACTCTCAACCAATCGTCCTGTTGGGTAGGCATTACCCCGTACCCAGTTGACGGGCATCACCCAGTTCGCTGGATCTGGGTCCAAGAACCCCAGAAAATGCTGCAACCGACTACGCCATTCGCACCGCCAGCACCGACGGAAATACCGACAGACGCCAGGTCGGCGGCGTCCGGCGGTCACGTGTGGTCGATAAGAATGCCACTGGGTACCAGCCCCGGCACCCGCCCCAGACGAGATCACACGCCTGCGGTCCCCGCCGGCCGCCGGCCCGACACCTCGCTCGTCCCGAGCTCCATCTCCGTCCATCTCCGTCCGTCCGTCTCTGACAAACAGCCGCCGCCGCTGAGTCACACGCACCTGACAGCGGCCTATTTGAATACGCCGAGGCCGCCTGCCGAGGAGGCAGCGGCGGCGGCGGCGGTGCGACAACACCGCCCGGTCGCGGGCCACGTGGGCGGCCCGCTCCGTGGGCGGCCGTGGGCGGCGGCCCCCCCCCCCTTCCCCGCCTGTCCGTCCGTGCATGTCCGCTGGACGTGTGCACTCGGGCGCGGTTAGGGCTGAATTTGGCGATCGCCGCGCGGCGGGCTGCGTCGCCGGCCGGCCGTTTCCCGACAGCCAGACCGCTAGATGAGCCAGCACACACGCCCCGGCATCGCGGCGGCACGCGAGGTCACCCGGGCGGCCGGCCGCGTCTCGCGGACAGCGGGCGCGGCCGCGACCGCTGACCGTGACCGTGACCGGCCTCTCGGCGCCCGACAGGGCGGCGGCCCTCTGTGTCGGCGCCAAACACGGCCGGTCGGAACTAACGGGCCCATTAGCGGCCGCGCATCCTGCCGGCGCGGCGAGAAGGACGGCTCCGCTGCACGGCCGGGCCGGACCGCGGCCACGGCGCCGGCGCCGAGGTCGCGGCGGCCGATGCAGGAGAGCCGGCTGTCGGTCTGCCGCCGGAACTCGCAGCACAGCGCCACTGTCTTCATGTACATATACCCGGAGTGCAGACGGCTGATCCGAGAGACCCGAGAGAACTGACCGACTCAAACTGGAGCTGTCTGGTCCCACAGCCATGTCTGCACATCCGCGTTCAATCCTTTACGACATTCTGACGATGCACGTAAGTTAAAGGAGCACAAAAGTCAATGAATGCAAAACTGGTCGCTACAAAGTCGTCAGGCCACAAAAGAACCGCAGGAAAACCATTCCGGGCGCGTTTTTCGCTCTTTCGCTTCGACGCAACACGCGAGAACACTACCGCATCATGACGCCGTAACCCCCCCCCCCCGGGGTCCATCACTGGTGCAACGACGCCCACGCCGTCTGGCCGCCGGAGCCGGGCCCGCCCGGGGCCGTCCGGCACCCCGCCAAGCGCGCCACTTGTCCACGCCGGCCGAGACCACTTTTTCGCCCTTCCGGCCGGGGCACAACCACGGGGAAGGCCGGCGCCGGCGCAGCTGTTCGCGTTCCCGGCCGCAGCCCGGCGCCGGTCGGACCGTCCTCCCGACCAATCGGTCAGCAGGAGGCCGCGGGCGGCAACGGCCACGGGTCACCGCGGCGCGTCATCGGCGTCGCGAGCGCGGCCGCCACGGGACAGTTTTTGCCAGGCGGAGCCGCGGTGACCCACTTGTCGCCCGTCTCCAGGCGTCAGGCCTTCAGGTGTCAGACTGCGACACGGCCGTCCAGGGCATGCGTTCCGTGTCCCGTCGCCGTTCCGCCAGCCTCGGCGGCCGGCCGGCTGACGCCATCAGGTCACAGGCCGTGTTTATATTGCAAACAGCACGCCGTCGGATCGGACGACGCCTGTTTGTCCATTTAAGTGTGCTCAGCCCGCTCACGGATGCACGCTGCATTCGCTGGCTGGTTATATGGTGTAGACTGACTCTTCTCTCCTCTCCACCGTCGTCACGCAAAGCCTTCTACGGCTTGTGACGGAGATAAACTTGAATAGGATCCATTCGCGCGGAGAAGCACGGACTTATATTCTGCACCCGAACTGAATCGCCAATCTCATGCCCTTGACAACATCGCATTTTATGCAGACGACATCCCTTAAAAACTACGCCTCTGACAGCGGAATGACAATTCGGAATGAGAGGACATAAAATGAATCATGGCGACGGGTTTCAATGACCGAATGAATTCAGTGAATCAAATTCTGCCCGTAACGCCGTCACGAGCATGCAGTCAAAACTAATCTATCCTCAGGCACCGTTAGAGGTGTTGCACCAGGGGACTTCAGAGTCAGCTAAGGACAGCATGGGCAACAAAATGTCAACAGACGCTCTAAATAAAGCTGAATGTGAAAACACAGTGAACGGCTAACGAACCCTCTGGCTGAGCTGCAATCCCTCTCATTTTTCACTGCAAACACGAGTCAATGTTTTCCAGCATGATTCCCCGCGCCGGGCCGGAAGTGGGGACTACTTTGCTCACTGCCAGACAAGCAAACAGCGGTGTCTTTCTGGTACCATCTGTTTGCGATGAAAGTGAGCTCGGCGCTCACGGCCGAACCGAGCGTGGCTCGACAGCTCGGCGGCGGAAATGCCTGCAGACCGGCGGACACCGGACTGCGCGCAGACCGCCCGGCCAGCTCGAGCTCCGGCTCCGGCTCCGGCTCCGGCTCCGGCTCCGGCTCCGGCTCCGGCTCCGGCTCCGGCTCCGGCTCCCGCTCCCATCCAGCCCCAGCTCCCGTTTCCTGCCTCCAGCTACCGTTCCGGCTCCGGTTTCTATCCAGCCCCAGCTTCCGTCTAATTCCTCCAAAGTTATGCCCGAGAACGTCCTCAGACACGCACACGATTATGTTCTCGTTATTCTGGGATTACAAAATTTGTTTAAATATAATCAGTTACGTACTTTATGTTGCTTATGAAATAAGGAATAGAATGGTATACGGGCTGCAGCGTTTCCTGATGAAGGCTCATCAACAACGAGTACATATAGCCAATCCCAACATGTGGCAATCGTCGTCGGTAAAACGTACTATTTTTTACCTCATTGTGCGTAAATTTGACAACCAAAAATGATCATTTCCTACCTCATTAAGCATTAGTAAGGTGCATGATCTTAAATAATGTTTACACTATTCAATAAACAAAAGAAAAGGTACGGGAGATTGATTTTTCCTCTTTTACACGAGAACCATTTACTCACGCACGCCCATGTCAATTACTAGGTTTGACATGGGCTCAGATATCAACGTGATTCAAGCCAAGTTGTCTGCCTCCTTACTTTTTTCAACATGGTAACTCATTTTTTCTTCCTTGAATATGAGCCTTTTCAAAAACTAAGATGCACAAAAGAAAAAACAAAAAAAAGACAAAAAACAAAAACAAATGCACAGAAGTCCACCATGATGACTAGCGTGGATATGCACTCAGATATCAAGGTGACGCAGCCATACTGTCTGCCTTCGCGTCCTTTTCTGAAATCTAACGTGTCCGCATATTAGTGCAGTTCGGGATGAACTTATTTTTCGGCCAGATCCGGTTCTGACGTGGTTTAGCATGAGTCTCAATATGACCCAAGCTTGCTTTTGTTCGAATCCTACTCTGAATACGTTTGCAGTGTTTTGAGTCTGACTCTAATTCCGAGTGAAGCGTTCTGTGACTTTAAGCCCTAGTCCAAGTCCAGTACTGGGGAGAAAAAAACTCTTCAGTGTGGACTTAATTCCGAGTCGACTCAGACCCACACCCAGGTCTGATAGTCTTATTCCCTCAATGGTCGGCCACACGTTTAGCCTGTAACGTCCCGAGCATAACCCGAAGGCAACACATCCGTGCCGACCCTGACGGACACCTGCCACAGCTCCAGCCCGGCTCGCAGCTCCTCATCGCTCAAAAGAGCCACGTTCCTCTCCTCTGCTCCGAACGGTGCCGCGCCGGCTCCGTCTCTGGCCGGCCAGCCGGCTCCCCGTTCAGCCCCTCCGTGCAGCCCGCAAAGGGCATTTGAAAGGCGCCGTGTGCAGATGGGCCGGCCCTTCCAGAACAAATTGTCAGCGCCTCAGACCGACACGGCACTGGCCGCTCGGGCCTTAGATGGGCCGAGCGGACGCAAACAACAGCCGGCCGACCGGCGGCGATGCAGCCGTGCACGCTGATCACATTGACGCATTAAGTCGGCGGAGGGGACGGAGATCATCCCTCAGACGGGCAGCGCGGCGAATCCGACAAGTCTCAGTCAGACGATTGGGGCCAGGGTCGGGTGGTCGGGCGGTCGGGCGCCGGCCGGGCGGTCGGGCGCCGGCCGGGCGGCGGCGGGCGGCGGGCGGGCGGCGGCCGAGCAGTGGGCGGCGGCCGGACAATCTCCTCCGGCGCGCGCGCCTCACAAACAGCCGGAAGAGCGCGACTCTCTCGAGTCTGCGACGCTGACGGACGCGCCGGGCGGCGGCGGGAGACGGGCGACCCGTCACGCTGGGCGGGCCGCCGCCGTCGGCGTCCGGCGGGTCGCGCCGCCGGCGACCGCGCCGAGCCGGCCCCATGGCGTGAAGCCGGTCCGTCGCTCCGGAAAAGTCTGCCGGCCGCGGCCGCCGCTGCCCAAACATGGCCCGCCCGTCCCTGTCGATACATGCATAGATAGGCGCCCATGAGTAATGACAAGCCGGGGGCGGGTGCCGCGTGCACCACCGCCCCCTGCAGCCCCCCCCCCGCGGCGCCGCCTCCGCAGCGTCGGCGTCAGCTGACGCGGGGAGCGGCCGGCGGCGCCGCGTCGTCTGCGGCGACCTCGGCGTGCCTCCGCCGCCGCGACCCCGATCACCGGGTACTCCCGGCACCCTCCGCCCCGGCCGAGGGAGCGGCCGCGCGGTCTGGGCGGGGGCGGACCGGACCGGGGCCGGCCGGCGGCCGTCCGCCCACGCGCCTGCAGGCGGCCATAACCGCGCGGCGGCGGGGCGGCCGGAGAGTGGGCGCCCGCTCCAGGGGCGCCGCCGGCCGCGGTCGCCTCCCCCGAGCACAGACACCATGCGGCCGCGCTGCAGCGCGGCCCCAGATGCCCATAAAAGGCCAGAAAGCGAGCAAAGCGAGCCGGCCGCGGCGCCGACCGGCCGAACGGGTTTGCGGCGCCGGCCGGCATCAGATGCGGCTGCAGGCGGCCGGCCGCGGCGACACGTCAGACGCCGTGACAGCCGCCTTATAAGGCGCGCCGCGGCGCTGCCGTGACCGACGCCGGCCCCCGGGCGTCGCGCCGGTCGGCCGGCCGGAACGCCGCGGCCTGGCCGACACGCGGTCTCCCGGGGCGGCGGCGGGGGCCGGGACGGGCCGCCGCGCCGCCCACGCCCGCGCCGGCAGAGGTGTCGCGGTTCGCCGACAGGTGGCGCCTTCCGGACTGCTGCCGTTCGGGACATTCGCACAGACGGACAGAGCCGGGCTCTGACGTCAGACGGACATCAGGAGCTGCAGACAGGTGGGCGACCACTGTCGGCAGCTACCTGGTGTTGTGTAGCTCCAGAGGTCTAGAGCTGCAGACAGGTGAACAATCACACCCGGGTACCGTCTGGTGCTGTGCAGTTCAGGGCTCCAGACAGGTGGACTCCCACGTCCGGGTACTGTCTGGCGCTGAGTCAGACATTCAGAGTTGCAGACAGGTGGGCGGGCAATGCCGGAGAATCATTCGCAGACGCCGATACGTGGCTGTTATGAGCGGCCGGCCCTCCTAATTCCGTCCTAAACGCGCAGACATGACCGCACCGTGTGCAGCGGGCTATGGAGACAGGTGGCTGATCCCCAAATTCCGTGACTCCACTTTCGCCCCCGTCAGCCTGACAAATATGGGGAGCCTCCTGCGATAGGCAAAGCTGGAGCGAGCGGCGACCAGAAAAAAGGCTGGACAGCCAGATCCCTCAGAAGCATCTGAGACTCCCTGACGGCAGACGAAGATAAAGGGACGGCATGAGATGGAAAACGAGTGTAGATCCGGGAGGTTCATCGACCCAAATCTAAGGACAAATGGTCCTAGAACTTAATCTTCCGACAAATGGAGCCGAACAATCTGCGACGGACTGCGCAAAGTGAAAAGGTGAGCCAGCCACGAGTCCGCGACGGCAGATGAAGGCATCCCGCGGCAGTCCGCAGGCAGCCGGACAGCCGGTCCGAGCCGCTAACCGTGCCAGCAGTCAACAGCGCTCGGCGCTGTCGGACGGCGCAGCACGTGTCCGGCCACGGCGCCCGCGCCCCGGCCGCCGGCGGGGCCAGGGCGCGCCTCTCATCGATCACGGCCGCCCACGCGGCAGCGCCACCGTCGCGCCGGCCGCCTCCCGTCAGCTGACGGCGCGGGGAGACCAGCGGCGGGGGTGGCCGCCAATTAACGCTGCCCGCCGGCGCAGGAGGCGACGCGACCGACAGCTCCGCCGCCGGCAGCCCGCGGAGCGACGCCCACGCGGCGGCGGGCGTCGCCGGGGCGTCGGGTCAGGCCGGGCGGCGCGGCCGCGCCCGCGTGCCGCTATTCGGCCGGCGCTCTCGTGCCGGGCGGCACTGCCCAGCGGCCGCGTCCGCCGGACGCCGGCCGCGGTCGTAATCGCGGCATAACCGGCCGGCGTCCGCCGCCCGCCAAGGTCAGCGGTGCCATCAGCCGGCCTGCAGGCCGCCCGGACCGGGCCGTTCGGCGAAGCGGCCGGCTGGCCGCGTGCCGGCGCCCACGACCGGCGGTCCGGCGCCGGGTCGCGGCGCGTCCCCGGCGACGGCGACGTCGCCGGGCCCGAGCGCTCACGTCGCCGATGCAGGACGCCGTCGACGCGCTGCGGTCCGGCGGCGGCGCCGGCAGCCGCCGCGGCCGCCGCCGGCGCGGCCATGTGGTGGCGGTGGCGGCCGCGGCCGCGGCGGCCGGCGGCGGGCTTCAGCGAAATGACGTGGCCGTCCAGCGAACGCAGCGCGCCGGCAACAATCGGCGCGTGGGCGGAACGGCCGGCTCGCCGGAGCCGCACGGCACGGCGGCCCGTCTAATCGGGCCATCACAAGCACTGGCAGACGCCCACGCCATGAAGCCCATCGGACCGTCAGAGGCAGACGCCCGCGCCATGTAGCCCAACACTCGGCGAAACAGCGGGTCACCATTCAAATAAACTGCCGACCTTCTGAGAGTCGGTACGCGATGAAACGTCCGTTGGCATGTTTCCGTTCCCTTGCAGAGTTGCGAAGCCCCGTCCTACCGAAAACACTACAGAACAACGTCCGCTGCGACGTCACGGAACGGAGGCATCCCAAACGCATTCCAGCCTGTGGCACTCTGACTGGAAACAACCAAATCGACCAAAACACGCAAAAAAGACAATCAGCCGACTTACGCGATTTGTCGTCGGCCGCTGCGGCGCCGACAGCAGGGCGCGAGAACCCATGACCTCGCTCGCGGACGGCACTGGACGGAACCCCACGGCCACACCGCCCCTCACACGGCTCAGTCGGCGAACATGTCGGCGCCGTCGGCCTCGACGCCGTCCGGACTGCCTCCGACGCCGCTGCCGAGGTCGTCAGTCCCGCCGACCTCGGCCGAGGTCACCTGCCCGCTGTGCCGCCGCGGGCTCGGCGCCGGTCCGAGGGCCACGCCAGGGGGATCCACCCTCGACCGGGCCCGGCGGCGGCCCCACTGGGCGGGTCGCCGCGTCCCCCGGCCGACGGTCGGCCGCAATGCGCCGTCACGAGGCCCGCCGGTCGATAGTCCCGGATAAAACGGGGTACGTCAGAACCCCGCCGACGAGGCCGACGACGCGGCCGCCGGGCGGCTCGGGCTTCGGCCGGCGTGACCGCGGTGATGGCGCAGTGAAGGCCGCAGGGCGCGGGCGCTGCAGTGACACCGCGCCCGATCGCGGCGACGGCCGCAGCCGGGTCGTCGGCGCTCCGATCACGCCCCCGAGCCGTGACTCGGCCTCCGTGGAAACTGCGTCAGCGGCTTTTCTCCCAGGTGAACTCCGCGATCCGGGAGTCCGCCCGGCACTTTTCACCGCTGCCGCGCCGTGCAGAGAGGCGGTTCAGCCGGCGCCCGGCGTCCCGTGCGGCCCGGCCCGACTGGACCGGAGGAGCGCTGGGGACCGCTGCGGCGGCCGAGCGCGGCCGCGTCACCACCCGCAGGGCCAGAGCGGCGACCGGGCCCGCCCGGCGGGGCATGGCCGCGGCCGCGTGTCGCCCATCCCTCATCGTATGCTAACACGCGCCGCGTCCCAGTCCCACGGCCCGCCCGGCAACGGTCCCACGGCGCGGTCCTGGCGGCCGCGGAGCCGCCGGCGGCGGAGGCGCGGCGGTCCACGCACGACCGAGCATCCGACCACCCCGCGACAGCGGACCGGACGTGGCGCACGCACCACAACGTGGTGGCACGGAGGTCCGCCCCGCCTCCGTATCGGCGGTCCCAGCACCGAGCTTGTGTCCCGGACGCCGCCTTCCCTGTCCCAATCACGGCATCCCGGCTTCGTGACGGGTCCTGGCACGCTTAATCAAACAGCTTGCATGCATCAGCATAACGCCGCCATGCATGCCAAGCGGCCGCCCTGAATCCGGCACGAGTCTGCCCGGCGCGTGATTCAATTACCTTCGGCGCCATGCACGTACTCAAATCATTAACAATGCATCTGAAAGCAATGCAGCGCTCATGGCTGGAACCTCCATGGTTGAAGATTTCCGAAAAGCATGGGGGGGGGTCCAAAGAGGATTTCAGACCGTTTCTTTCCAGTCCATGTTACACGCTTAACGTTAAAATCCACGAACAGTGGGGGTCCAGACCCTCTCCCCAGGACCGCTAGACAAGGGAGCCTTAAAAGAACAAGGGAGAAATCCGGCAACGGGCTGATTCTGAGTCTGAACTGGGCAGCCGGTGCGCCGAGTCCCGCACGTGAGGTCCATACCGGGCCGTTCGACGCCAGTTCATCGGCCGGGACGCCTCCGTCGACACGTTCCCGGGAACTGGCGACGGCGGACCCGACTCCGCCGACCGGCAGGAGAGAGCCGGCCGCGCCGCCGCCGTCTCACCACCATACGCGGACGGCACGGAAAAAAACAGCCCGTCAAACCGCGGCCGGCCCCGGCGGCCGGGATACAAACGCCAATCAGCGGCGGCCGAGCGAGGCGGGCGCCGGGCCGCCCGGAGAGATTCGGCGACCGAGGCCCAAAACGGCCGTCTCCGCCGGCCGGCGACGGCGCTCCGACAGGTGAGCCGGCCTGGCCCGGCACGTGCCGCGCCCGCCGGCGACAGGTGCCGCTCGCGCCGCGGCCGGCACGCGCACTTACCCACCGCCGGCCGCCCTGAACGCGCCGATCCTCGCCGGCGTGCCCGCGCGCCCCACCAGCGCGGTGGACGTTCCCTCGTGAGCCCCAGCGGGCCGGCCGCCGGCCGCCGAGCGACAGGGGCGGCCGCCGCGCCGCCGCGGCCTGCAGAGCCGGCCGGCGTCATGCTCACGTGTGGCGGCCCGCCCTGCATACGGAAGCAGGGCGCCGCCTCCGCGCGGCTGCTCGCCGCCCGAGCCGGCCGCGGCCGGGATGGCGCAGACGGAGACAGACGGAGGAACGGAGCGACGAAAAACACAAGGAGAGGGGAGTGTCCGATGCTCGGTTCTGGGCAGTATCAGGCGCAACGACGGAGCACGCGAAGTGGAAAAGCGCTCGTTTTCCTCGTGATGTCTTTGTCCCGGACATTCTTCTTTGACAAGCAAGCAAGCAAAAACGAAAACACCACACAAAAAGCGGTGCAACGTGATTTCGTCGCAGGTACCCGTTTTCGTGGAGTCGTATCACACGACTAGCAAGGCAAAAGTTCAGTCTTGTCTCACGGCACTTGAGCGGAAAAAACTGCAAACTAAGCTTGCAATTCAAAGCTGACCGACGTCAGCCATGGCAAAGTTTAATGCGCACACACTGTTAAACGATGTTTCGTAATGGACTCGAAACTGAATGGAAAACGGCGGAAAGCCGGTCAAGAACTATCGCGAATTGTTTCGAACGCGACAAGGGTCGGGTCTGTGCCGAATGACAATGCGCAGGAAGCGGACAAAAACAAATCGTCGCGTCGGTCTGGTGCCGCCGGACAATGCCGTCCACGAGTGGCGCCCGGGTGAGTTCACGGGTGCGCTCGAAAACGGCGGTCGTCTGTCCCCCTCCCCTCCTCCCAGCCGACCGGGACCGACACTCGACGTCGCCAGCCGACTGCCTTTGCCGGCGCCCGGAGCCGGGCAGGCACCGCGCCTCCTCCCGCGCCCGCTCAGCCGTCACCGCGCCAGCACATCCGACAGCGCTGACGACGGCGGCGTCAGAAGTCTGGAGAATCCCGCCGTGGCGAGCGCCGCTAGGAACTCCGCCACGGAAAGCGATGCCTGGAGGATCCCGCACTGAAGGAGCGAGGCTGGGACGATCCCCGGCGCAGGAGAGCGACGTCACGAGGATCCCCGCCACGGGGAGCCGGACCGTGGGGAGCTTGCCAATGCCCGCGTGCCGCCGACCGACAGCGGCCGTCAGCGGCCGGCTTATCCCCGCCAGAGCAGGGCTTGGCCGCGCGCCGGCCGCGGCCGCCGCCCGATCCGTGCAGAGCTGGACGGACAGGCGTCTGCACTTGATCGGCGCGCGCCGGCTGAAGGCCGCCGAGCCGCGCCGCACCGGCCCCGCGTTTGAATGGTATCACGGCCATCACCGGCTCGAATTTCCATTGGCGGCGGGCGCCGCGTCGTCGCCGACCCACGCACGGGCGGCGATCGGCCGGTGTCCGGCCGGGCCGCCGCCTGTCGCCCGTCCCGTTAGCCACCGCGGTAGCCGCGGCTCGCGGGGACGCGACTGACGCGTGCCGCCGGCTCCGCACGGGTCCCCGTCGCAACGGCGTCCGCCGTCGGAGGAGGTTCAGCTGATCGGGCCGTCAGGACGGTGCGGCGTCACAGCTCGCGGTCGGAAGTCGGGGCCGGGCGGCGCCTCGGCCGGCGGCCGACCGCTGCACAGGTGCGGCCCGTCGCGCCGCCGCCGACGGCCAAACGATACTCTATCACGGCTGACACCGCCCAGCTGCCGGCTGTACGCAAGAAGACAAGGCGGCGGGACGTCACGGCGATATGGTTTACTACTGCAGAAAACCGTCTGATACTGAGGGACTGGCGGCGGAACACAGTGCAGAGCACTGCACATATTTCTATCTTTAATCCGAGTGGTTTGACACGGTGATATCAGGCATCGAAGTCCGATGGTGGCGAAGGGAGAGATTAGATCCGCTGCAGAGAGAAAGCGAAGAAAGCGCAGGAAAGCTGGCTGACGTCCAGAGGAAAGCCGTGGCAAAGACGTTGAACACGGGACCTGCATTGCTCAATGCGACCCCGGTGTCTGAAGAGGCGCCCCGGACCATAGTGGGGACTGGGTACAGTCCACGACATCGCCGGACACGCAGCAGTCCAGCCGACAGCGGAAGCCAGCGAGTGACTTAGGTCCACGATGGACACGGTCACGCGTCAAAACAATACTACTTCCCGCCCCGTCCTTGGGCAGCTGTTGTGTGTCGCCCCTCCGCGCTGCAGGAAAGGAAGTGCCAGCGGCAGCCTGGACCTGCTCGGTCCGCCTCCGCCCGGCTAAGACCCGGCACTCGCTTCTCAGAAGACAAGCGAAACGGCATCGAGAATCGAGGCTGGCGGACGCCGATAAACCTGATCCGGCTCAATCTGATGTTGCAACGGCGAACGGGCGGCGTGCGTGCCGCCCGGCGCGGCCGGCCGCCGGCCGAGCGTGATCTCAGCGGCGGCCGCCCGCCCACCGGCATCACCGCCGACCCTATCTGCGCCGCAGTCGCCGGCCGGCAGCGGCGCTCTGTCCGGCCGTCAGCGCTCCCGGTGATCGACCGGTCGTCAGCTCTATCTCAGCGCCGGCGCTGATGTCAGCGCCGCGATCAGGGGCGGCGCCAGGGCCGGTCCGCCCTCGGCTGCCAAGCTGGACCACGGCCGACGTCACGCATCCGTCCGTCTGCGTCGCAAGGA
Source organism: Capitulum mitella (assembly GCA_030062745.1). NCBI lineage: Eukaryota > Metazoa > Arthropoda > Thecostraca > Pollicipedomorpha > Pollicipedidae > Capitulum > Capitulum mitella. Next base: position 1,847,362 of record CP099850.1, on the reverse strand, counting down.
CGTCCACCGCAATCACCGTCGCGAGCGCTGGGATGACAACTTCGACATGCACCACATGCACGCCTCCCACATCTTAACGAGCAACCGGGGCCGGCTTGGTGCAGCTACTTCAGCAAACGCCGCCGCGACGAGCCATTGTCGGCGGCGGCCGGCTCGGCGCGGCCGGGCGTGCTCGGCCGTGACCCTGGGGCTGAGCAGGAGCGGCGCGGCGTCCTCTGCAGCCGGGCCGGCCGCGGCGGTCACGGCCCAGACGACAGCCATGACGGCCGCCGGAGGCGCCGCCCGCCCGCCGCCGGCACAATTGGCTCAGAAGCCCGACAGCGGCACGTCCGACAGCGATGCGCGATCGGCGGGTGTCGGCGCTCACGTACGGGGCGGGCGCGGAGCTGAAGGCCCGTCTCCGGCCGGCTGGCCGGGCCGGGAAGCCGCGAAGGGGGGGGAGGGGGGAGAAGGGGCGTGATCCGCCCGGCAGCACGCGGCCAGACCCCGCAACTCAGCCTTCTTCGGAAAAGCCACCACAATGGTGGAACAACACCGCTTACGTTGACTGGCGGCATAGCCGTGTCCAAATAAGGCCCCCGTGCACCTGCTCCGAGCAGGGGCGAGCCGAGAGTCCAGCGACGGTCCGCCGCGGCCCCACGTCCGGCAACAGAGCCTCACACCCCGGCCACGAGGCTGGCGAGCTCGCAAGACCACCGAGCGCCCCCGAATTCGCACACCGCAACCCGCCCCCGGAAACGTACCGCTGCAGTCGCCGGGTCTTTAAATGCACGTCCGCCCACGTAAGCCGCACGTCATGTGCAAATGGTGCGATCTGTGCCGTGCCGATGTCGGTGCAAACGTGTTTCGGATGCGGCTAGCCAAAGAAGGGCAGGGGAGTGCTCCGCCAGCAGTACTCAACGTCCCCGTCGGCGGTTCTCCCGTGCCGGCGCCCACTACCACCCGGCCCGTGCCCACGCGGCCCGCTGCTGCTGCCGCTCCGGCGGCGGCGGCGGGGGCCCGCGGCCGGGCGTACCTGCAGCGGCGTCGGCGGCGCCGGCGCGGCCGGACACAGCACCAACAGCTGGTCCCGCAGCCGGACCTCCAGCTCCAGCAGGTGCCGCTCGCCGTCCGCCGACATGTCGCCGGCGCTCCGCCCGACCGGCACGCCCGCAGACCGTCCCGCGCAAGCACACGACCCGACTGCGGCGGCGGGCACGCGCCGCGTCCCGACCGCGCGGCGCCGCCGCCGGCCGCGGCGCGCCAGCGCGTGGGCCGCGACGCGGCAAATTAGGGCCGTCCGCGACCGCCGCCGGAGCCGGCCGGCCGTGATAGATGGCTGTCCGGGCGGCGTCGAGCGGCGCCCGCCCACGCCGCGCCGCCACCCCGGAAACCGGCCGACGACGGACGGCGGTGCACGAGGTCTGCCTGCCGGTCAGTGACGCGCCAGCAGTGCACGGGACCTACACCCCGCGACGAGGGCGCAGCACGCCGGCACCGGTGTGGTCAGGGCACCGAGTCACCCGCCCCGCCACTGTCCCGTACAAGTCTGCTCTGTCCCTGATTGTCGGCACACCGAAACTCCAGGGAGCAGCTAACCCTCGCAGAGCGCAGCCTACCATTCGGTGGGTTGCCCTGATGACAGCCCGCGAATGCTCTCGCGCGACTGTCACCTCGCAACTGGCAACCACGGCAGTCCCCCCCCCCCCCGCCGCCAACTCTGACGTAACCTTTGGGCCGCCTGCGCTGCTGGGAAGCCAGATAGCGCCCGTCGCCGTCTCGGAGCCCGGCTTACTGGTCGCGTCTCAAAGCAGCCGCCGGAGCTTCGCCTGACCCCGGTCATGTCCAGCGACCCGAGACCCGGAGATTCGAGCACCGAACGCTCGTGAGCCGTCCGATTACGACTCACGACAGCATCGCAGACTGTCGGACTCGTGATTCGTGGCTGACGTCCACCGCAGCCACCAAACGAAGGCGATGAGTACGAACGATCCAGCCCGGCTGCGGCGATGGAGGAGCACCAGCCCCGGCCACAATGATGTTTCAGTCCTGTTCTCAGCCATGCGCTTTCAACAGTGTTTACGTCATCGGCGCCGCGTATCTGTCGAGTTCTGCGCATGGTTGAAGATTCTGCGGCGCTTGGAAAAATAAACTACCTTGGCTCCGGTCGTTCCTCACACCTCACTGTGTACCCACGAGGCCACTTAGTGGCAAAACCAACGCCTCCAAAGACACCCAAGAGCAGCAGATAACCCACAAGAACAAGCAATGTTAGGAGCGCTCCCTCTAAACTCCATAAATCCTCGTCACTCCTTTCAGCGCCAGTGTAACCTGTCAGGGCCCCTCCCTCCAGAATGCACTTTTCGGGCGTGAACTGACTGCCCGCGCGACACTCCCCGCCGAAAGCCGTCCCAGCGCGGCGTCAGTAAACACCCCGGGCCCGGCCGGTGCGGTCGCCTCCCACACAAGGCCGGCGCGCGCCGCTCCGGTCTCCTCCCGCCGCCCACCGGCCGCCGCCGGCAGCGGGCCCGGCTTCGGCGCGGCCGCCCGGACCGGCCAGAGGCGCTCACAGCACCATCCTCCTGACACGTGACACGTCTCGCGACGGCTGCCCAACACCGCGGCGCTGCCTGCAGGCCGAGGCAGGCCGCCGGCCGCACACGTCCCGGCCCCACGTTCAACGGAGGTACGCATCTGCACCCATTACCGGCCGACCAAACGCCATTTGAACGGCTCTGTACGTCAAGCAGCGCCGTCAGACGCGGCCACAAAAGGCCTGAACGGCGCGATGAGAGAGCCGGCCGCAGGTCGGGCGACTGCAGTCTGCGCCGGCCCCCGCCGCGCCGACAGGCCGGCTTTAGGGCGTCCCGTTCCGGCTGAACCCGGCCCGCCCGTCAGCAGCGCCGGCTCGCCCGGCCCGGCCCTCAAATCAAATCCAACATCTGGGGTCGGCAAAAACGCCCGCCGCCGGCGACGAGCGACGATGATCAATGTCGAGCCGCGGGCGCGGGCCGGCGACCTTTTTGCCGGCGGCCGACGAGAGGCCGGGCTCCGGCCGGCCGTCGACGGCCGTAAACCGTCCGTCCAGACGGCGGCGACGGCCGTCGACGCCCGATCCGGCCTGTCCCCCCCCCCCCCACGGCCAGTCGTGTCAAGCGGGCGGCAGCTGCTGCCAGCTGAACGCCGCCGTCTCGCCATAAGTGTATTTATATCAACACGAGGCCATTGTCGGCCCAGCCCGGGCGGCGGCGGCGCGGCGCGTTGTCCGGTCAACACTCTCGGACGGCCAGAGGGCACGATACGGCAGCCATCACCGCCAGCGTGCTTATCACGGCCAATACTGATCGTGAGCCAGAGTGGCTGTGATCATCAACAACGTCCGGCGGCTGGGTCGGCTCCACTACAGCAGGCACGTAGCACGGAGCACCATGCCGAGCATTGAGGCTCGATGGAAGTCCATCGCAGTGCCGGGAGCTCGCTCTCGCCTGCCTGCCGGCGACCGGCCGCCGCCACCGCCCGGCAAACCGGCCCGTGACGTCACCAGATCTCGCCACCTCGGCCGGTGACGTCACTCGCAGGTCAGCCGGCGCACGTGGGCGGTCGGCGGCGCGCCGCCCGGTCGCCCGGGGACCAGCGGTCGCCGGGCGTCGTCCCGCCGCCGCTGGGGCCGTGAGCCAGCCGCTGACCCGCCCCGGCCGGCCGGCCCGCGCCCCTGACCCGCCCGGCGCGACCCGACCCGCCCGTGACGTCACCGCCGGAAACACTTGCCTCCAGCAGCTGGATGGAGAGCAGGCGGCGCACGCCGGCCAGCCGGCCGTCCGGCCACATGGTCACGACGTCTCTCACACGGACGCGCGCACGCGCGCAGCCGCTCGCCCCGGCGGCGGCGCACTGTCGCCCGTCGGCGCCGACGAGGCCGATCAGCTGTGCGCCGTCGGCGGCGGCGGCGGCGGCGGCGGCGGCGGCGGCGGCGGCGGGGCGGCGGTCGCCGGACGCGCCGCAGCCGCCCGAGGCACTGGCGGCGGCGGCGAGGCCCGGCACGGTCGCCAGAGGCGGTCACCTGGAGCCGGCGGCGGCCGGGCGGGCCGGCGGCGCGGGCGCGGCCGGCCGGCGCCGCCCCTGGCGGCCGCTGTTTACCGTCCGAGCTCCATTATCAGCGCCGCGCGGCGGCCGGGCGGCCGGCAGAGCGGCCGGCCACCACCCGGCCTGCTATCAATCCGATACGGCGTGGGGCGCCTCAACCGGGCGGCGGAGCTATGCCTGCTGATGTCCGGCCGGCCCCGTTCGCTGATGGTCGACAGGCGGCCGCCGCCAGACTGATCGTATCGCCGCGTCGCCGCCGCCGCCTCCTCCGGACCGTCCGTCCAGCGGCCGATAAGCGGCCGCGTAAGGACTCAATCGTCGACCGCGCCCTCCCCGGACAGAAACCCGACTCCATTCCCCGCCGGCCGCGCCGCCTGCCTTTGCATATGAATGCCTCCGAATTGGATTCGTCGCACTGGCGGGCGGCGGCGGCGGCGGCGGCGGCGGCGGCGGCGGCGGCGGCGGCGGCGGCGGCGGCGGCTCAGCGGCCGCTGTTCGGCAGCGGCGCGCGTGAGAAACGGCCGGCAGTCGGCGCTCGGACAACAGGTGTCGCGAAGCGGCCGTCTGTATCGTCCGCGGCGCCGCGCAAAACACGGCCGCTACGTGCCGGGCATGAGGGCCGGCCGCTCACCGGCCGCCGGCGTCCGAGCGATACCATTAAACCGAGCCCTGCAGAGCGCAGAACGGGTTTCCAAGGCTAGCGCGCGGCCGGCGGCCGGGCGACGGCCAAACATCGCGGAAAGCATTCATCCGACATGGACACGGCGCGGCGGCGGCAGGTGGGCGTGAGACGTACCGGCGGCGCTGCCGGCCCGGCGCGCCGCCGGCGGCTGCAGGGGGCCGGCCGGGCCGAGCGGCGCCGCGGAAGGCCTCACCGGGCGGCCGCTGTTGCGTCAGCCGGCGGCGGCGGCAGGGCGGCGGCCGCCAATCCGGCCGGCCCGACGCAGGCCTGCTCGCGCCGCGTCGCTCGCTCGGCGCGGGCGGTGGCGGCCTTATACGGCGGCCGGCGGCGCCGCGCGCGCTCGCGTCAATGCAGCACCATTCTTCGCGCCGCCCGCGCCGCCGCCCAGCCGCGCCTCGAGCCGGCCGGCCGGCCGACGGAGCAGAGAAGTGCACGCAAGCGCGCGGCGACTGACGAGGACCTCGGCTCCGCACGGGCCGCGCGCGTCAGCGGCCTCCTCCGGCCGAACGCACGGCAGGCGGGCGGCCATCGCGCCGGGCGAGCCCCCGGCAGCCGAACAAGGCGGCGACAACACGGACAAACGACCGACGGCCGGGCATCAGATCGGCCCTGCAGTGACGGCCGGACCACCAGGCGGCGGACGGACAGCAGAGGTCGGCGGGCAGGTGTCCGTCAAAACAGACGCGCAGAGACGGGACCGCATCAGATACCGGGCATCAGATTACCACCCGTCCGGCGCAGAACTTGACACGGCCTCTTAAAAACGGCCCGACAAGGTGTTCCCATCGACGTAAACAAACGATGACGTCGCCCACTTGGAAGACTTCAGAGTGGCCTGATAATAATGAAGACAGCACCTCTGGGCGACTTGGTGTTAGTCCTGGATCATTTGTCAAAACGCGTACTTGAGTGGGCAGTGTCTAGAGCTTATTCGAATGTCTGTGAATCCACCACATAAAATCAGCCCACGACCCCAACGTTAAACGAGTAAATGATGACTACACTGAGTCGTTCTAAAACTGCGCTGACATCAGTACTGCCTGCAATTTCGGCTCTTAGAGGACAGGGAAGTCAGCCTCCGTTTAGGAACTGCTCACTTAATGGCTGAATGCTCTATTTCGATTAAACTCGCATAATGGAATTCCAGTCGTGGTGTCAAGCTACTGCTACTAGTGCTAAGCTAGTGTTTTAGTTGGCCAACATGGCGAAATGACGTCGAAATAACGTTCTACGGAACCATCGTTGGACCGCTGACTTCTTCCAGACAAAATGATAATTTGCAAGCATTTCTCAGAATCAGTCACTCATTAAATCTGATAGCCTTCTGGCCTGATCATGTTTAGTATACGAGTCATATCTGACCTGGAGATTCTCTCTCACTCGCGTTTTATTACACTCCTTCCCTCTTGGTTGAGCGGAAGCGATCGTACCAACTCTCAATAATGACCTTCAAGCTAGCTGGTGCTCCGGCAATGGCGATGCTGTCCCCGAAAGAGGCGATAACTTTGGTCAACAATTGTCACCCTTGACAATCCTTTAATCTGACGCGCTTAATACAATCCCCTGTCTAGATTACCCATATCCCGCCATCGCAATCCGCTTGAGCCCTGGCCACGCGGCGAGAGGAAACAACTCCGGTACATCGGCTACGAGCCGTGTCACTCCGTCCATTCAAGAAGCACCTGCCAGCGCCCAGCCAGCCACCGACTCGCCGTCCGACGGACGGCCAACGGGCGACAACACGGTGAAGGGTAGCAGAGGGCGGGCCGGCAGCACCGGAGCACGCGACGGCGCGGGCATGACGGAGGAGCAGTCGTCAGAGAGCAGGCAAGCACAGGGCGGAAGGAAGCGTCCGCCGCAGGAGCGCCGCCTAACCAAACATCCGGCACAGAGCACAAACGTGACGCCACGCGTCGCACGCGGACCGTGCACGCAGCAGACAAACATCAGACACGGGCCAGACAGACATCAGATATAGATCAGACACGGATGAGACAGACCACATAAGATCGGACAAGGGGCAAAGACCAGGCAGAGGCCAGACACGGATCAGTCACGGATCCGATATAGATCAAGTGGGGTCAGACAGAAACCACACACAGAGCAGACACAGAGCAGACAGAGGCCATACATGGACCAGACATACATCAGACACATATTAGACAAGGATCAGACAGATAAGATCAGACATGGGTCAAAGACCAGACAGAGGCCGGATACAAATCAAACACGGATCAGACAGATCAGGTGGGATCAGACACAGATCACACACCAAGCAGACACGGAGCAGACAGCGACCAGACACGGACCAGACCCGGTCACACGGCGACGCCGAGCGCGTCGACTCACCTGAGTGCCGAGCTCGCTGCTCCTCAGCCGGACGACGGTGAACAGCGTGTCGGCCAGCGTCTGGTACTGCACGTTCAGCGCGTCCAGGCCGTCCACCACGCGTCCGGCGCAGCGCCGCACGCCGCCGCCGCCGCCGCCGTACTCGGCGGCCCTGCGCTCGAAGATCTGCACGCGCCGGCGGGGGAGCGCGCTGTTAGTGGGGCGTTAGTGGCGCCGAGGAGCCTTGCAGGAGGCCGAGCGATAGAGAGACAGGCGGAGACGCGCGACATGTCGGGTCGGGACAGGTCAGGTCACCTCAGGTCAGGTCACGCCGGTTCAGGTCCGGCGGTCGGGTGGGGCGGGGAGGCTGTGCGTTCGGTCGGTGTTAGTGAACGTTAGTGCGTGGCGGGGGGCGCGCGCCGCGTGACAGCACGACGTGACGGCGCGGGCAGTGTTACGGACGGGCGGGACAGTTAGTTCCGTGAGGTCCGACATGTCGCCGCGTCTACCGCAAGCCGAAAGGACGAAGCGCATGCCAAACACAGCCAAACTACGCTATCTTTGTGCAAACTATCCGCAGCTACGGAACGCACACACATGCCGTGAGAAGCAAACGTCAAACCACGCCATGCAAGTTGGAATGCGTTGGATTACTAACCGGCATGGGGCAAGGATTGACGTGAATCGTACTTTACACACTGGCATTCCGCAGCGCTGTTGGACTAAAGATGAGCGTACCTGGGCCAGTATTATAAATCGGCCACCAACTTGGTTGACTCTCTCAATGTAAGGTCGACGGGCCACAACCTCGTCGAACAACCGCTGTAATAAGGCCAACACGGTCATAACACACAGCAGCAGCGACCTCTCCCGGATAAGACGCACACTACAGCTTTGCATGCATGCCACCAGGGAGGACGACTTCGGTAACGCCGAGCCCGGCCAGGCCAGCCTGAGCCCGGCGCTCGCGCCACAAGACCCACCACCTCTGACCGGCGCCAGCGCCGAGCCGGCCGGCCGGCCGGACCCCCTATCTGACCTATCTCGGGCTGCACAATTCACACGGCGAGAGGACGAGGCGCATGACGGGCGGGTACTCACCCGGGCGCGCTGGAGCTCCAGCTCCCGCTGGCGCGCCTCCGACTCCTTCTGCGAGGCCCACTGGCGCTCCATCATCTCCTGCTGCTCGTACTGGCTCAGCAGGTCGGCCGCCTGGTCCACGGCCCGCAGCCTGCCGGCGGCGGCGACGGTGGCGGGGTCAAACTCGCCCCGGCCGGAGGTCGCGGAGGGGGCCGACGCCGCCGCGCCGCCGTGTCGGCCAGCAGCGGGCGACGTGCAAACGCCGCCTGCCTTAACCCGCCGGCTTCAGAATAAACCGACCCCAATCGCTTCCCACCACTGAACGCATTACGGGGATTTCGGTCGCAAAATACTCTGAATATTCCATGGTTGACACATCGGGATTAGGTAGCAAAATACCCCGGACGTTCCACGGCTGTAACGCCTAATGTAGTAGCCGTGATCTCAGTTCTTCCGATAACGGAAAATGAAACAGAAGTATGCAAGACCGGAAGGTGCACAGTTAACCTGAACTAACCATCCTATGACGGCTTGTATCTATGTCATCGGCGTGGAGTGCACCAGCCGACCCCAGCGACCTCTCTCTCCCCCCCCCCCCTCCGATGAGTCTCCGGTCCGAGAGAGGGAGACACCAGCGAGTCTCCCCGTCTCCGGTGAGCGTCCGCCGGCGCTCACCGGTCGACGACGGACTCGCAGCAGTTGGTCCAGCGCTTGGTCAGCTTGTTGACGTCGTCCTCCAGCTTCTCGACGTCGGCGTGGTTCCGCTGGCGGGGCCGGGTCTGCTCGGTGGCCTGGCGCGTCTTCCCCACGTCCCGGGTCAGGCGCTTCGATCACCGCCTGTCGCGCCGCGCCGCGGTTACGCACCGGCCGTCGAATGGTAGCGAACGCCGGAACGGAACGGAGAGGGACGCAGAAACACGTGGCAACGTCATCTTCGTGTGTGGACAGGTAATGGGACTGTGTCGCAATGAAACGTTTCAGGCTTACCGACTGGGAAAGAAATTGGTTGGTTACGTTTACGAAAGGGAACACAACATGTCGCACCGTTAGACGCAAGCAGAATATCACAACGAAAGTGTAGCTCTCCGGACGGCCTAAAATCCTCAAAATCTGCCAGCCAGACAGAGCGGGTGTAGCACACGATCCGATTCAACAGTGACCGACCAGGTTCACAGCGACACCCTGCTGCACACCACCACGCCCGGTCCTGCTCAACAGACAGGAAGCTCGTGTCCGGTCCGCCCGGCGCGGCGCACGCACCTGGTTCTTCTGCAGGCTGTTCTGCACGTCCACCAGGCTCAAGTGGGCGGAGCGCAGGCCGTCCCTGTCGTCCGGCAGGCGCCGGTAGTCGGCCAGCTTCAGCTCCAGCTCGGAGACCACGACGCCGGCCTCCTCCAGCTCGCCCAGCGTCAGCTCTACGCACTTCATCCTGCACGGAGGAGGCGGCGGTCAGAGGGACCGGCCGACCGGCGGCCGGAGACGCCACATGGAGGCCCGCGCTCAGCACGGACCGATCGCACGCCTCTGCTGTCGTTCACGACTGAACCTTTGTAAAAGTCCAATACCCGATCTCCACGCGATACGCAGCAAATTACAAAGGGAAGGAAGGTTCAGTCTCCAGCTACGAACACGTGTACGTGATATCCCAGTTAATTTGGAGAAAAAGAAAAAGAAAGACAAGACCTGAAACAGTTCAGGTATGTTTACGCCATATGTTCAGGACGACGCAAGAAATACGATACAAAAATAAACACTGCTGGTTTCAAGGTTTATTCGCTAGTAACGAGAGACCAGATGAAAGCCAAACAGTCGGCACGCAGCTCACCGTTCAATGTACAGGTTGGACGTCTTCCAGAGGTTGTCCCACTGGGTGACCACTTTGTCCATCTTGGACTTCATGGTGGGCGTCTTTTTGCTGAGCGAGTCGTAAATCATCTGGACCTCCTCGAGCGTGGGCTCGTGACGCTAAGGGGTCGTCAAACATCGCGTCAGAACAGCAGCTAACGACGGCCGGGTGAAACAAATAATCCCAATGTCGCACACGAACATCTTCAAGGTCGGGAACCCTACTGAACAGGATGGGAAGCTACACAAGAGTACTCGGTGTGCCTTTAAGACTATGGCACAGAGCGGCACAACAGATACCCACAGAACATTTTCCCACATTTTCAGACTGCGACCAGTAACTCCGTAGGCTCTGGAGCGAACTGGTGTGCAGTCTACCGAGCGGTCGCAGGTCCTGAGCAAAACCCCCTCTCGGTACCTTCATCCCGGACCCACATCAGATCAGCGCCTCCAAGGACAAAAAAAAATCACAATGGAAAAACGGTACACCCGTCATCCAAGGACCCCACCAGACGGGACCTCCCGAGTCCCCCCCCCCCCCCGCCCGGCCGCGGCCGCCTCACCTCCAGCTTGTTCTCCCAGTCCTTGTGTTCGAGCACGAGGCTCTCGAGGTCAGACTGGCGGCGCGGGATGGCGGCCGCGCACCGCTCCGACAGCTGCCGCTCGGCCGTCTCCAGCTCCACCTCCAGCGACGCCACCTTCGTGTTGAACTGGTTGGTCGGGCTCGCTGCCGTCGGGGAGCGCCAGGTCAGTGTCGGCCCCGCAGGTCACGTGACCGACCTCCCACTGGACGCTCTCAACAGACCACGGCCGCACGTCCAAACTGACTCACAGGGTGCGCCGGTCCAGCCCGCAATGAAGAACACGGCTGGCTCCGTGACTATGACCCTCATGCGACCATAAAATGAACGAGCAGCAAGCCGCGGCAAAGCTTCCAGCTTGTCCAGCCAAGCCCCTCGCGTGAACTGCCCACTCCCACAACGCTCATGCGTTAACCTACACAGCAAAACGGCGATCTCAGCAAATCCCATCCAAAGCACGGCGCCCGCCTGACCAAGACCGACACGATCCCGCCCAAGATTCGCCAGACTACCGGCAGGTGCCCCGATCGTCGGCCGCACTCCTCCGCCGGCTCGGCGCCCTCACCCTCGGCGGCGAGCCGCTCGAACTCCTCGAACAGGGCGTTGACCTCGTCGATCTCGCGCCGGAGCCGACGCAGCTGGGAGTCGCTCGGGTCGCCCTCCTGGATCAGCTTGCCGGCGTCCTCGTTCAGAGCGCGACGAATCGCGTCCCGCTGGTCCTTGCCCATGCCCATGAACTGTGGACGGGCCGGCACGGTCAGGCCGCCGGGCTCACGAATCGAACAGCCGTGAGATCGAACAGCCAAACAGTGGAGATCGAACAGGCCTAATTCGGTCCAGAGAAAAACTCCACCAGATCTATTTGTCCACACCAAAGCAATCGTACTGAGACGTTCCATCTCGAACGCCCGACGGGAGCGGACAGCACAGCTCGACCCCTCGCGGCAGCCAGCGACACCTGTCGCCCGGACCCAGGCCCGCTCACCTGCTGCAGGTCCCAGCTCTTGACCACCTTGATGGTGGCGAAGATCATGTTCTGGCGCATGCGCAGCTGCTTCCGCTGCCAGAGCATGATGGACATCTCGTACTGGCGCTTCAGCTTCTCCACGGCGTCGAGCGCCTCCTGGTCGGGGGGCGGCAGGAGGAAGCAGACGCTGGGCGCCTCGCCCTCCTGCCCGGAGCCGGTTCGCACCACCCACATGGCCCGCTGCGGAGCCTCCAGCAGGGTGCACCGCTCCTGCTTCCGGATCGACATCTGCCAGGAGCGTCACGGCCGCGTGACGCACACCGTCCACTAGGAAATGTAGCGGTTGGACATTTAACGGTCAAAATGGGAGACGGCCGACTTCGAAGCACTTCAGCACGATTTTTTTTTTACAATCTGTTTTAAACAGTTTATCCCGAACGTGGCGAAGTGGATAGCACTGGAGCCAGAGTCCATGCTGGGAGCCGAGCTTACTGCAAAGACCCAGAGTCTTCCACGGTGGTCCCGAACACGGGAGTAACTTTCCCTTCCGTGGAAGCCACCATCGATCCACATCCTTCGGCCACCACTCTGCAGCCGCGGTCACCCGTCTATCCCAACCCGTTCCGCCACGGCTGACTCGTCCCTCCGCGGCCAGCCCCTCCCTCCCGACCCGTCACCCACGGCCAACCCGCGCCACTCACGTTGGCACTTTTGAAGTTGCAGATGCAGGTGAGCTTGGCGTCGGCGGGCGGGTCGCGGCGCTGCCGCTGCGGCGTCAGCTGGCGCGCGCGCTCCTCCAGCGCCCGCAGCGCCTCCGCCTGCAGCGTCATCTGGTCGCGCAGCTCCTGCATGTCGCGCAGCAGGCGCTCGCCCTCGTCCAGGCCGAACTCGGTCTGGCTGAACTCGCTGTTGAGCCGGTCGTCCTGGCTGCGGGCGGCGGCGGCGGCGGGGGGGGGGCGCTGTCAGGCGGTGGTAAGCCGCGGCCGGCCGCCGCTCGGGTCGGCGACACGACAGATAACGGAGCGGAGCAGCGTGTCGACGTCCATCAAGCATCACACCGACGCCACGCCTAACATTACGACGGTGCTACAGATACATCGCCTCTTTCATTTCACGTGAGCGCGCAGCGAGGTACCCGAAGACAGCCCGGCAACGTTTCCGACAGCTCTGTGCACATCGTGTTCCTGGTATACGTTCCCAAAACAACGCATGGGAAGTTATGTCATTACGTCCTCCTCGACCTGAGAGCCACTAGAACGCGACAAGTTCCAATTCTGGAGGTACTTCAAACCGCACCCCCTCGGCCCGCCTCCCCGCCTGCGCGTCTCACTCGTTAATGGCGCGGCCCATCTCGTCCACGTCCTGGAAGAACTTCCGCGACACCTGGGCATGCTTGAGGTGCGTCTCCAGGCAGAGGGTGAGCTGCAGCAGCCACGACCACTGGGTCTGCATGGCCGCCAGATAGGCCTCGACCGTCTGCGAGGCCGGGTGGTGCTGCGACACCAGCGAGCCGCCCTGCTCCTGGACGGCGTTGAACTGCCGCTCGCGCCGCTCCAGGTCACCCATCAGGTGCTGCAACGGACCACGGTCAGGTCAACGCACAACGGTCAGGTCAACGCACTACGGTCGGCAGTCAGACCAGGCTACGAAAAGCAAAAATGTTTCGCTATCGTTAGTCAATGGCCCATACGGTGCCAGCTGCGTGTGGAACATACTGAAGAAAATGAAACAAAGCTTCGATCCTCCATACAACCCAAACAAACAATTTTGCTGATCAGTGGTCGAAAAAAACCTGCAGCGCGCTGGACTGACTGTTGATCAGGTTGGTCGATGAGGACCAAGGACGACAACCACAAACCTCTTGCCTCCAGCCAGTGGCTTTAAAACGGACGTGATACCTGCCCTGAAGCATGCAAACTGTCTGGACTAAGAGATTAGCTAACAAATGGACTGCCGGTCTGCCTCGTCCAGCCCATTAACACCGGCGCCACCCAATGCATTCCCGAGGACCTACTTTCGATCGAACGACCTTTCCACCGAGCACAGCCCCAGCCCGGAGAACAACGAACCCTTAGGGCATTTCAGCTTTCGCCCTCAAAATCCCTGGAGGACCATCGGTCATGAGACCGATGGAAAAACGCTGTCCGCCGTCTCCCCGGCCCCGGACGGCCGGCCACCGCCGGTGGAAGCGCCCATAGCTGATTGGCCGTCGAATTTCCGCCATCCAATCAGCGCGAAGTCGCCTCGAGACGGGCCAATCACATTAAGTCAGCTCGGGTGGTGGGCACGGGCAGCTCCTTGGGCCTCGAGATCCGGCCACGCTTTGCCCCGACCCAGTTCTGTACTGTCGTACGTCCGTCCCGCGGGGTTCTTCACCCGTCCGCCCTCGGTCGCGACGTCCGGCTGGTAACCGCGCGTTCAGCCGGGCCACGAGGCCGTCAGGAGGGCCGAACGAAGGGGCGACGATATTCCGGCAGCTCAGACCCCCCTCCCCCCGCCGCGCTTCTCAGTGTCCTCAACAGATGGACTCCGACCGGGCCGCGTGAGGTACGAACGGCTGCCGTCACGGGAGAGGGGGACGGCCATGGTTGCTGGGTTGCGGGTCAAACGCCGGTAAACGCCATCCCATCGCCATCGTGCAGTTAGATAAATCACGAGCCAGAACTACTCGTGGTGCTATCACAGCCCGTTTCCGGAGGCTTCGACTGCCCAACTCTTTCACTCAACGGCAAACCACCCAGCCCACGGAACATAAATACGCGAGAGCCCTCAAGGGGCGACGCGGGGCGACGTCACCGCCCATCTCACGGCCCCCGGTCGCCGCTCGACTGACCTCGTAGTGGGCGTCGACCTGACGCAGGTCCTGGTGTCGGTCGCTCCAGTCGCGATTCACCTCCACCTCCTCCTTCTCGTTGAGCCAGATCAGCTCGTTGGTGGCGCCCTGGATGAAGTCGTGCAGGATCATGAGGTCGGAGAGCCGCTTGTTGGAGGTGGACAGCAGGTCGGCGTACGTCTTCTGCAGCTGGCTCAGCAGCCGCATGTAGAGCGTCAGCTCCTCGTGGTCGTAGTTGTTCTTGGCGGCCACGCACCGGTCCAGGTTCACCTGCGGACACGCCAACCACCTCAGGGCCGGGACGAGCAGAGCAAAAGCCGGCACCGGCACGCGAAGATCAAATTATGGACCGTCATCCCCGTACCAAACACGGGAAGATAACGGACATTCAACCTGGTATGAATAGTACGAACATCGAAATAAGTGCATGGCATCAACAACGCCGTGAGCAGCAGTCGCCCAACTCCGTCCAAATTGCCGCCATCCGCCGAGCACGAACGTCAAAAAAACGATCGCCCGTCCGCCGGCACGAAGACCCCACACCTCCAACGCCATGCGAGCGCGACGGGGGTCGTACCTGGAACTGGTCGATGACCTTGTGCTCCTTGTGGTGGGCGTCCAGCTCGACCTGGCAGGTCTGCAGGTCGTGGCCGTACTCGGCCTCGTGTATCCTCTCCTGTCGAGCCGGGTGCGCGTCAGTGGCGGGCCTCAGGTCACAAACACAGGGGCACACACGGCAAACGGCCCACAGCGGACCGCTGATAACGCCCGCATTGATTACATACGGCGCTAACAGCACAATGCAGGGAAAGGCGTATGGAACAACACATTAGCCGGCGGCCTGGTGAACGAGCTGGTCGTGAGTCACACTGGACGGCATAATTAACCTACACAGTAGCCCACGGGTCTGGCAGCAATGTTGGACGGCATGAAATATGGGGGTAGGTAGATGGAAGGCAACTGCAGCGCCGACGTCATAAACTATTCAGGCGCGTCCCAGCAGCAGTGCCCTTCAGGAGCGGGCAGAGACCAACTGAGCTCGGCCCGAAGAAGAGGGCCACACGAACGCTCGGCAAACATCCAGCTCACCAGTTTCTCTTTGACCCACTCCAGGCACTCCTGGAGGAAGCGGAAGTTCTCGTCGGTTTGGGTCAGCCGGCGCAGCATGGTCTCCGGGTCCTCGCTGCTTCTCTTGCTCAGGGGCAGGAGCAAGGTGTCCTGCCGACACGGGGTGCGGTCAGCGCCAGCACGCGACGCCTTCACATCATAATCAGCATGGCTGGTAACGCCAAACAACGTGTTCCGGCGAACGCCGTGTGAATGTGGTCAACAGTCATGAGGGCAAAGTCGACTACCAGAGAGTTCAACTTCAGCCACAACTTCTCATGATCATAATAATATTAGCGTTAATAGACCTTTGTCATTTCAAGCCTTCAGCCGGGATTCAATCCAATTTACTGAGCACGTCTCGCGTACATGCAGAGCAATGATACATTCAATAAAAACCAACACAAAACACAAGGCAAAGAGCGCGTAAAAGCACGTCTGGAATGCTGAGGAGAACCGACCACGACAGTCTATTCCCTGCACAGCCTTCAGCTGCCTGCGCCCTCGCTCTTTACCAGCCACCGAGATAACGGTCCATAATCCTGCCAGGGCGCGAACCCATTCTCCCACCCCGGGATCGGCACTCTGACAGGTCGGCCCGGCGACCCCGGGCCACCTTCGGACCCCTCAGGTCGCCAGTCGGCTCACCTGCATCGTGGTGTGCACGTTCATCCACTTGTCGTGCAGCTGCTGCACGTCGCGGTAGAGCTCGGGCGCCTGCGGCTGGCGGCCCTCCTGCAGGGTGTTGACGTCGGAGAAGAGCGACTTGATCGTCTCCTCGATCTGCACCAGCTCCTGGTCGATCTGGCGACACGGACCGGAGGGTCAGCAGAACGGTCAGTGGCCGTCAGGTCAGCGAGACGGCCGACATGGGTCAGCGGCCGGTCGGCAGAACAGCTGAGTGTCGGCCGTGGGTCAGTTGACCGGCCAGCGTGCCAGAGGCAGGTCGACGAGCTACCCGGTTTTTCTGAGGCCGATGATTTTGCAATGAAAGAACGGAGCATACACAACAGGATGGCAGGCCTTGCTTTCTCGTGAGCCTGGTGCTCCTCGACAAGCGACTGTGCTCACAATGAAGCTGCTGTATTCCAGAGTTAGCCGCGGGAGACAATGCAACGCAGGACCGACCGTCGCCACCGCCGGGACACCAGCCGGACATCCGGACCACCGAGACGTCACATACGACGCTCAAGCTGGACAATCCAGGTCGTCCAGACCGCCGTGAAACACCGGCCGGATTGATCCTCAGCGGAAACGAGCGGCTTCCACAAGCCCTCAGAATTCTAAGCCCGTCCGCGACGACCAAACTCGGCCAACTCAACAGCGTCCTAAGTTCACGAGAACAGCCGTCGTTCCGGTGAGAACACCCCCGCCGACGAGGCCGGACGGCTCCAGTTCTGACGACACGCCCGCTCCGCCCCTGAGAACGGCCGGCTCGCGCTGAGCCGGCCCGGACTCACCTCGCTGGTCCGGACCGGCCGGAGCGGCGGCCGCCAGACGGCTCATCGCCCGCCGGCGGGCCGGGCGCGCGCCCTCGTAAAACCAGGACGTGGTCCGACAGCGAATCAGCCGGCACCGAGTCCGGACGGCACGGAAAGGCGTGCAGCGCACGCACGATGGGGATGGGGTCATTCAGACGGTCGAAACCCGGATTAGCGGCTCGGCGGTCTCTGTTGTGTGCCACTGTTCTCACGCTATGCGCGGTCGCAGCGGCTGGATCGCCAGCGCGCGCAGAGCGGCGGCCTCACCTGCTGCCAGCAGTTCATGTCCGCAGCTGATCGCACCGCCGCGGCCCGCGGCCAAGCCCCGGTCACTAACACACTCCGAGTCCCGCCCAGCCGCGGCACTGTGGCCACAACAGCCGCCGGACAGCGGCGGCGGGCAGCGGCGTCACGGACAGCACGGCTCGACTGGGGCGGCCGGTCCGCGGCGCGCCAGCCTGCAGCGGCCGCCGGACACGGCCGGCCGCCGCCGCGGTCGTGACCGGCGCCCATTGGGCCGGTCGGGAGCGCGGCCCGCCGGCCGGCCGGGCGGCGGCCGGCCGCCGGGCCGTGCGAAAAACGGCGCACTTTGCGGCGCGTTACCGCCCGCCGCCCCGAATCGGCCGCCGGTCGGCGCGGCCAAACGGCGGCGGCGACGGCCAATCGGCGGCCGCCGACGGCCCGCCCGTCCCCTCCTCCCCTGCGCCCAGCTCGGCTGACGGTCCGGCCGCCGCCGGGGCACCAGCCGGCGCTTGCCTGCCACTTCCTGTCGGTGCCGGATGTGTCGGCGTTCTCAACACCTGACGCCTACATCGCCAGGCCTACCCACTGACCCAGTGCTCACCGTTCCTGTGCTCGACTCAACTCAAGTGAATCGATTCACCATCAGATTAGCTGACCTCGGCATCGATTCTGATTCATACTGGCTTCAGACGTGGACTGATTCAGTTTCGATTCCATGGCATGTTGGCAATATTCGATTCTGATTCATGGTTGTTTAAAGTGAATCTATTCCGGTCCTGATTCACGACATCACTATGAAATCACTGAATCGACTCCGGACCTATTCGACCAGATTCAGAATCAGGCGCATTGCTGCTTACCGACGCCGGCCGATGAAAGAGTGGTCAGCGTCACCAACAGCTGACAGGCACGGCCATTACTGTCTACAGAATGAATGATAGATCGCCACGATCATTGTCCACCGGCAGCGGCTGGACAACAGGCCACTCAGCCGTAACTAGTGTCCGTCCGCGCAGGTCATGCGAACGTCACGTGCGTGCCGCGCCCAAATCACCAACTGTCAGCCCATTACAGCGTCATGCGCGGACCGTGTCAGACCCCAATGTGGAGATGCGCGGAAACGGGCCATCGATTCCGTGCATGAACAGGTCGGGTTGCGGTAACTTTTTCCGCATAAAGCCATCACGGATGTGACGGTGGCAAGTGGGCACGTCACGCACGTCCGCCCCTTCAAGGTTGACTCAGAGCTGACACTCCACTGTTCTACCGGCCTCCTCCGCCGAGCACGCACCTTCTCGCAGTTTTGCTTGACGTCGGCCGGCTTGAGGCGGCTGAGTCGTTTCGCTTCGTCTCGGATTCGCTGCTGCACGCCGTCCAGACGGCGGTCGGTCGCTCGGCTCTCTCGCTGGACCTGGCGGACAGAGGGCGGAGGCGGTCAGCCCCGGCTGGACTGCGGGACAGGTGGCCAGCCCCTGGACGGCTCTAGCTGGTCGGAGAGTACAGGCGGCCAGCCCCAGATGAACAGAGTGGGGAGGTCATCCTCTGATCATCCCCGGCCGGACGGGATGGGGAGGCTGCCAGCCCCGGCTGGACGGAGTGGGCAAGCGCTCGGGCCCCGGGCAGCCCCGCCGGACCGGACGGTCGGGCGACGGTGGTCGGTGTCAAACGCCGGCATCACGCCAAAAAAGCTAGTCCTGCCGGGAAATTAATTCCGGCCCACGGTGTCACAGGCCGCCGGCGGAGCCAAGCAAGGCCACGAGTTCCGCCCGCCCAGGCTTTTAAGCCATCACAAATGTCGAAAAAGATGTAATCCTACTTGCCTTCCATTATACTAGCTCCGTAAAAGGATCGGTAGATGGTTTGGATCGCATAACGGCCACTGAATAACACTGTTCATGTATCATACGACAGTCACGTCCAGGCCAGCTGATGCGCATGCGCATGACATGAAACGAGATATGACAACCCTGCGTGACCCACCGTGGCACAGGCAATCATCCTATCGGCCCTAAATACCTCGCTTTTCACCCCACGTCCATCCAGCCCCAACCTGCGGCGTCTCAGTCACGCGAAACTCCACGCCCAATCGCCGAGTCAGTGGCTTCCCCACCTGGTCCACGAGTCGTCCCAGTCTCCCTGTTTCGTTGCTGGCCTAACCCGAGTCTCCCCCACTCGCCACCAAGTCGGCGCCGGCTTCGCACCTTATCGGCCAGCCGCTGTAGTCGCTCCATGGTGGCGATCTCCTCCTCGATCTGCTGCTGGCGCTCCTGCAGGGCCTGCATGAGCAGCGCCCAGCTGCGCTCCAGCGCCGGCCCGTGCAGCTCCGGCTCCAGCTCCAGCCGCCCCACCTCCGGCTGCGGCCGCTGGAACGGCGGCGGTCACGTGACGGTCGTGCCGCGCACGGCAGCGCGCCACGGCACCCGGGCACGGCCAGCTCGGACAGCACATCGTCATCATCTGGTTATTACGGCCGACAACGCTCGCGGCAGCCCAATAACTCATGCGAATTCAAGGCGACTCACAGTGAAATGAGGGTACCACAGGTAGATTAGCGCATGGCAAACCGGCCTTTACGCTACATTACGAGAATATATCGGGCTGGGTAAAACTGAAGTGTTTATAATGCAAAGGCTGCTGCAGACACACCAGTAATGAATCAATGACCAGCACAAAAACAGCGGCCGGTCTGAATCAATGGGCGGACCCTGGCCGTCCGACGCTGGGATGACATCATCGACCTCCCGATTGGCCCGTTACCACGTCAATCGGCAGTCGAGTAGCGCCGAACAACACGTCGCGTCGGAGAGAACAGGACCGCCCATCTTCAGAAGCATCTAACGCCCGACATTATCGTCCAACGCCCACGTGCCGTCGGGCCTTTCAACAGCTGCACCTCGTCACCACGCCCCGCGTATCGCCCGTAAGCCATCCCGCCCGTCCGCCCCCGGCCGGCGCATTCGGCGCACAAACAAACGCACGGCAGTCAACAGCCTGCCGTGTCATGACGCAACCCGACCGAACGCCGGCCCCTCCCACGGCCGGGCATCGGCGGCGATTATATTCACAGCTCACTCGGCCGGCCCGCCGTCCGCTCGCCTGTTCTCTCCCGATATAGCGCGATGAAAACAAACAGTATCCCCGGGACCGAGGTGCCCGCCGCGCCATGCATAATTCAGGCCTGCCCATGTCTCGGCCACAGGTCGGGCGGTGTGCGCCGGCGCCGCGTGCGGTTCGGACCAAGACCCGGCCGGGCGGCCGGGCGGCCGGGGGCGACTAATTGAAATAACGCCCAGTGGGCCCAAAATGGGGATGGCACGTCCCACACCGAATGTTCAGTGAAGAAGGGTCGGCCGAATTCTTTCCGCGCGCTGTAATGCAACTTGTCTGAGGCAGACAGTCGTTAACCGGCCTTGATTCGGCACCCACACCAGATGTTTACACCAGGCAGGTCATCACCACTTGCAAAACAACTAAATACACGTCGCGTTTCGAAAGAAACGATGATGCATTGTGCCTCGAGACGAGTCGATTTTTCTGAGGGCGCCGTCTAACGACTTTTTTATCCGGGAATGGATCTCGACACATTGTCGAAACGCATTACGTCCCACAGACATGGCTTCCAAATGGGTCTGCCTCTAACAGACAGAGCTTGAAATGTTTCCGCCCACTCCGAGTTGACGGTTTACAAATGTTGGCAATATTTCACCAGGACCCCCGCCTTGCATGTGTCGGTGGTGTGGATTTATCTGCTGACCAAACTCTGAGGCACCGCGTAAACACGGAGCGAAACAGAATGACGCCGGCACAAGTTTGCCAAGCCTTCCGTCCACGAGTGAAAACAACACTGATCAGAGAGTAAATATGTTCTGCTGTTTCACTGAATGCGACAAAGCGAACGTCAGTAACGTAACGGAACGCCAAGACTACGAGTTCCAACTACGATCTTTGCTGGAGTACGCGCCAGGTCGTAAGCTGGCGGCCCATGGCCGCAGCCCGCGCCGCACGACCCCACCTCGGGCCACGCGTCCTGTCCGCAGCCAAACCGGGAACACTGCGACAGGCGCGCCGCGCAGGCCGCGTCGGTCGAGCGCGCGATAAATCAGGAGACCGCACCGATCTAAATGCCGACATGGGCATGATCTGAATTTAGCCGCCGGGAGCATACGTTATGCGGGCGCCGAAACTGGAGCCGGCGACCTTGGCAGCATCTGCAGAGGGCCGGCGGCCGCTGATTTGCATGCCTATCTTCCGTTTTAAATGCGAGCGCGGCCGGCAGGAGTCGCCACCGAGCGGCGCCCATGCCGGGCGGCAGCTGGTGGGATCACGGCCATTGCTCCGCCCGCGGGGAGCCGGGCACAGGTGATCTCGGCCGTGCTTCACGGCGGAGGCGCAATTTGGTCCCCGCAGAAACCCCTTCACTGGCATATTCAGGCTGGACTGAATATGAGTAGTCAAACGCTAAATACGAGAGATGACTCCATTTTCGGCGAACATACTATTGTCTTTTATGTTTCATGCTTTTGTTTTTGCTTCCCATTTTTAGCAGAATGTGGACCGAATAAGCACAGCAGCGAAAATATCATCATCGCTGGAGAGCTACTTTTTGTTTCTGATGCGGAGTATCAACAAAGTACAAAAGGTTTTGCACTGGCTTCAGAATTTCGGTGTAATTATCGAAAAACAGAATAACTTTTGACGTCCGGAATGCCAGAATTTCAGACGTAAAATATGCCTATGAATAACAGACTCGATGTTTCAGATTTGCACCTTCTGGCTAAATGGATCTCCTAGCCGGATACTGGTGGGCTCCTCCCGGCTGCAGGGATCTCCTGACCAGATACTGGCGGACAACTGTTGACTACGGGGATCCGACCAGATACTGGCGGACAACTGTTGGTACATGGAGTTTATGATCAGACAGTGGCGGACAACTGTTGGCTTCAAGGACTCTTCACCAGTTCGCCATAATCGAGCACCTGTCGCCTACAGGGCGCTCCCAAACAGACACCGGCGGGCCCCTGTTGGGTACAGGGACTCTTGCCCAACCAATGGCCGGCACCTGTCGGCCGCAGGGACCTCCTGACCTGACACCAGCGGGGCGCCGGTTCGCCGGCGGGCGCTACTGACCAGCTGCTGGTAGGCGGTCGTGAGCCGTCGCAGCTCCTGCTGGCGGGGCGGCACGTCGTGCGTGCGGAACATCTTGGTCTCGGTGAGCAGGTGGCGCAGCTCGACCAGCGAGGTCGGCAGGGTGCCCTCCTGCAGGCGGCTCGTGTGCTGGCGCATCCATTGGCTCAGCCGCGAGGCGCTCTCCCGGTACTCGGACTGCGAGCGCTGCGCCTCCTGCGGCGTCACAACAGGTCAGGTCAGCTCAGGTCACGTTACGCCAGGTCGGGTCAGGTCATGTCAGGCCAAGGTCTGCGAACGCTGCGACTCCGGTGGGGCCGCAACAGGTCAGGTCAGGTCAAATCACGTCCGTTCAGGTCACGGCAAGTTAGATTAAGTCAGGTCATGACAGGATAGGTCAGGTCGGGTCAGGTCAGGTCAGGTCAGGTCAGGCCAAGTCAAGGCCTGCGAACGCCGCGACTCCCGCGGCGCCACAAAAGGTCAGGTCAGGTCAGGTCAGCTTAGGTCAGGGTCCGCAAGCGCTGCCACTCCTGTGGCGTTCGAACGGTTCAGGTCAGGTCAGGTCAGGTGTTGAGGTGTTCGCAAGCGTCGTCACGTGCCACAACTGGCTAGGTTTTGTCGGATCTGGTCAAACACGTAATACTCGGATATGTCATTAAGCCAAGTCAGTGGACGAGTTTACGACCATGCAGCATGGATTGTGGTTCAGTTTGGTCAGTGGGTTTGTGCAACACATGGATGTCACAGGTGAGGCTCTAGTAAAACTTCCAAGGGTTCATGCTGCGCCAAGAGCATCCCCCACAAACCACGATCCCGCAAGATCCTTCACCAATGACAAACCTAACAATGATGTGCACAAGTTCGTTTGTTGCTCATTTCATCAATGCTCGTGTTGAAAAGCGACGATCGACGGAATTATATGTGGGATGGCGGAGGGTGCAGGGGCGGCAGAGGCAAGGGTTCCCGGTCCAGGAGAGTGCTGAGCGCAAGGACGAGGCAAACGGTGGAGAGCAAGGTGTGCCCCAGACACCGAACCGGTGTGCAGTATGCCCCAGTATGCCGTGACCCCTCCCCCAGACACACGTCTCCAGGGGACCTGCACAGACGGAGAATGCAGCGGGGTCCTCTCCCGCGGTACACTCGGAAATGAACGAAAGCGTATGAAACCGACCAGCGACGTCCGAGTACCAGCCGCGACTCGAACGAGAGCGGCCGCGGAGCGACAAGCTGTGTCGGTCGTACACCTCAACCAGTTCCGCCATGTGGCTGGCCGCCGCACGCAAAAGCTCCTCGTTTTAACGTCCTCCACCAAGCCCGATGCTTCTGGAGATCGGTCTGGCAAGCTCTGTCCCGTCACCAGGGCTTCTGATGCATCACAGCTTGTGACGCTAAAGGCGAGTCTCTGCTCGAAGCGCTGCTCCAAGTTCACCCGTCGTCAACGTCAGGCCCGCACCATCGACCCATACGCAGTTCCAGGTACCAGAGACCCAGTTCAAGGACGGGGAACCAGGGGTCTAGTTACTGCACCACAGACCCGGCCCCAGGACCAAGCCCAGGACCCAGGACCCCAGCGAGGGACTTAGTCAGCCACGAAAAGGGCCAACGGACCTGCACCACCGAGTCCGTCTGGGTCGACGAAACAAAACGTCCGTAGCGCGCGAAAAGACCCGCGCCGCGGACCGGGAACTTGCACAGCAGGACCAGAACGGGCCGGCCGGACCAGACCCGGCCCGGCACCAGACCCCGGACCCAGCCCGGCCCCGGCACCAGACCCCGGCCCCAGCATCAGACCCCGGACCCAGCACCAGACCCTGGACCCAGCTCCGGCCCCGGCAACAGACCCCGGACCCAGCCCGGCCCCAGCATCAGACCCTGGACCCAGCTCCGGCCCCGGCAACAGACCCCGGACCCAGCTCCGGCCCCGGCAACAGACCCCGGACCCAGCCCGGCCCGGCAATAGATCCCGGACTCGCGGCCGGGATCGGTGCAGACGGCAGGACAGCGGACAGCGGACATGGAGGCGGACGGACGGACGGACGGGGGGTCCTATCTCGGCGGCGGCCGGCCCCGCGGCGCCGTCGTACTCACGGCGTCCGGTCGGTCGGTACTCACGGCGTCGAACAGCGGGTGTTCGGCCGGCGGCTGCGGGAAGATGTCGTACAGCGAGCTGACGTACGTCAGCACCGACTTCTCGTCCGGCTCCGGCGTGTCAACGTCTGCGGCGGGCGGGCGAACGGCGTCAGGCCTCCGGCTATTCCAGCCACCACAGGACACAGGCGCGAACACGGGGCAGACAGGTGTGGGCGTAGCCTGGACCGTAATGCGCGTCTCTGGTTGCGCCAACATCGAGGTCACGATGAGGTCACCACGATGCTGAAGATTATCAGGTAATGATCACGACACGCATACAGCTTCGAGCGCAATAAACGACGTCACGAGAGGACATTTAAATATTAGGTTGATTCCAACGGTACAAAGCAGCCTTGTCAGCGAATGTCTTGGGGCTGGTATTTCTCGGAGAATCGTCCTCGTCAGATGCGTTGTTATTTAAACTACGTTCCGGCCGGTATGGCCTCCCGCCGTAGCCAGGTGGCGCCAGGCTGACTGGTTCGCTGGCCAGGACATTCCACCCCCGAACATCCTCGGCAGCGACTCCGTCACGGCACACGAGCGCCGCGCACCTGAGCAGCCTGCCTACTCCGTCACTTCCCGGCCACCTGTTTCCCGGTTGGACCCATCGTCCTTGCACCCACTCCGCCGTCGGCTGCGGCGGCTGCTGACGAATTACAGGCCTGTTACGCCGCAGCCGAGAGAGAATCGCCGTGTCGACCTGCGGGCGGTCCACGCCGGCACGGGTCCGCATCGCACGGCCGAGCTGACCCTTCCGGCTGCCGCAGGCGCAGGGCCCCGGCCGTGCGGGCGAGACACAACTCTCCTACAGCGAGCCGCCCCGATCAGGCGCGAGAGGCGGAGTCCCGTGAGGCCCGACGTCCCGTCATATGGCGGCACCTCGGCCGGCCATTATCCACCCTGACGCCCAGTTTCGTTAGTTGCCGCCGCCACATCCATAAAATCGACAATTCCCTAATTAATGACGGGCCGTGGGCGGACGCGGCCCGGTCAGCGGGCGCTGACGGCGGGCCTCCGCCGCCACCGCCGCCGTACGCACCGGCGCCGTCCGCGCACCGAGGGCGGCGCGGCGCGCGCCCGACCGCTGACGTCACCGCGGCGGCGGCCGCGTCACCAACTGGCACCAAAACCCTGCCGGCGGGCGGCGCCGGGGGCGCGGAGCCGCGTCGCGTCGGCCGCAGGACGCGTCTGCCGCGCGAACGCGCGGGCCGCGCCGCTCGGCCGACCGGCCGCCGCCCGAGGCTCGCGCCAGCGGCCGATTGGGCGGCACGTGCAGCGGCGTGCCCGGCGGCTGCGCCGGGCGCCGAGCTCGGCGACCTCCGGCGCCGGCGAGGCCGCGGACACGCGGCGCCGCACCGGCTGCCACCGTGTGCACCGGCACGCAGCTGAGCCCTCCTCCGGCGAGGAGGCCGCACCGGCGGCCAAACCGGGGGTTACGGATTCCGGCGCCAACTCCGCACCACGGTGGACGAAAACCTGCAGCCTTGTTGGGGCTCCAGCAACGGGAAATGCCGATCGGTCGGGTTATGGGGTTAGTCTACGCTTGCGCAATCCCGATCGAGCCAAACCAAGTCTGAGAACACACTGCGGATGCCGCTGTTTCCCGGGTCCGTAGGGCCGCGGGTACGGCCATACCGGGGGAAACTTTCACGCCGGTGGAAGAGCCGTCACTGACTAATAAGAACGACTCAGCGGGCGGTCAATTTCAGACCGGACCACGCAAAGTCTTTCACGGAAAACCGATTAATTATGTATTGGAGAACTAGCATGAAGGTGGTGGTATAAGTTGCCCCATATTATGACGAATCGTGACCAAAAAAGGACGATCTGTAACCGTCATGACACACACATTTGGTTTCCGTTCCTATCTTCCTTTTTATCCACTCTACGTCTGCCATATCTACGAATACCTCTCGAAGGGGATCATGGAAACAAGGCCAGAAGCACGTTTTATAGATTCACGTCCGAATATAAAGCATGGTTTGTGGATTAACTGGGCTCAAGGGAGACCAGAGCAGAAGCGTTTCGCACCTGGCGTACGTCCGAACCGAGTCATCAGCTCGTTAAACCGCCCTAACGAGGCTCGTAAAGATCACAGAGTGTCCGCGGGACCTCCGCTGATCGCCCAGAGTGTCCGCGGGACCTCAGATGGTCGGCCGGCCTCGTCCGCTGTCCCCGCCGTCCCCGGTCCCTCCGGCTGCCTGCGGCGTGCCCTGGCCTTAACGACTGTCGAAAGCCGCGGATCTCCACGATAAGCCCGTCAAGCACGCGAGGAACAGAGCTGTCACTGATTCCATCTTGCATTCTTCACGTCATGTCCCGTCAGCTTCGTTCCCACTCTGAGCGCCTCAACCAGCTCCCCATCACTCAAACCAAAAGCCTCGGAGCCCCATTCATCCTGACCGCCGCGCACCAGTGCTCCCCGGCTCTCGTCGGGTCCGGCCGGGCGTCCCCCGGCGCCAGAGGGTCGCCAGGTGTCGCCGCGGCGGCCAGGTGGCCCGCCGCCGGCCGGCCGGCCCGGCTCGGCGGCCGGCCGGCGGCGTGGGCCGGCAAGGCCGTCAGGCCGACCTCCACCCCGGCCGGCGTACGGCGCGCCGCCCACACGCCGGCCGCCGACAAACCGCCGACAGGAGGGCCGCTCACGCACGCCCTGCGCATGGCGCCGGCCACGGCGTCACCCTGGAGGCACGGCGGTGTTCAGAGTGTCGGTGCGAGGGGTCAGGGTCTTACACAGGGAGAAACTGGAGGTTTATCGTGTCGCTCCGGAAACAGGTGGCGGTTTCAAGGTGTCACTCCGATAAGACTTTCAGGTTCGTGGTGTTTTACACGGGACCAGACCGGTTTAGACGTCACTCGGGAAAGGGTCAGATTTACCACATCACTCAAGCTGGCCGAGGAGCCCGATGTGTCTTCCGGGACAAGCTGGGATCACAGAACAGGCCGCGATTCGGGGGAGAGCCGTGATTCGGTGGAGGGCCGACGGCCATGACCCGGGCGTGATTCAGGCGGCGGATCTGGGGAGGCAGCAGGCAGTCTCCACGTCACCTCCGGACGTCATTAGCACGGCACGTCATCCCAAGCCCGTCATCTTTAAGGCGCGTCACCTCGGCCGGCCGCCGCGCCGCCCGGGGCGGCCGTGACGCCGCCGCGTGAGTCAGCCGGAGGGCGGCGACCGGGCCGTCTCGCGGCGCCGGGCCGGGCCGCCCCGCCGCGCGCCTGACGGCACCATTTGTCCCGCCAGCGGCCGGCGGCCGGGGGCGCGACCCCGGTTCGGACCGGCCGGCGCGGCTCACGCCAGCACGCCCGCCGCTGCCCTGCCGCCGGCCGCGCGCCCCCGGCGCTAACGACGCGCGGACTCGCACGCGCACGCGTCCTGTCCGCACGGCAGCCGGGCAGGCGCAGCCGCAGCGCGCCGGACCGGCGTCCGGGCCGGCTCCGCGTCATCTCCGTCACGGTCGGCTCAGTTTGGCGAGATCGGGACGCTGACGCCGGACCGGTGAAGATCGTCCGCGCGCGGCGCACGACACGCAGCCGGCCAGGGCGGCCAGAACGGCCCGTGCACCGCCCGCCTCGGTGGCGTGCACGGCGCCCGTGAGGACCGCTCTATTCCGGGCCGCCGGCCGACCGGTCCGGTCGGGCCGCCGCGGAGGCTCGCCGAGTGCGTGACGGCCGCCGCCGCTCCATACATGGCCCCGCCAGCGGCCGGCAGTCCAGCCGCCGGTCCCGCGCAGGCCGGGACTCGGTCCGAGTCAGACTGCCGTGATGGCATCCCCAGCCGCGCACCGCGGGACCCGCCGCTGGCCGACCGCCCCGCTCCAGCTGGGCGCCGGTCCGAGTCCGTCTGCCGACCGTGGACTGCCGTGAGGGCGCCCCCGCCGCCGGCCGGCAGTGCCAGTCCAGCGGGCCAAATACGGCGGCGGCCGGACCGCCGTCAGCCGGGCGGGCGCAGGGCGGAGTACGACGGCTCCATTCCTGGCCCGGCGACCGCGCGGCGCGCCGCGGCGCCGCGGCAACACGTCCAGTGGCCGGCCGGCCGGGGTGGACGCCTCCCGGCCCTTTCATCAGCGCCGCCGGAGGACGCCGCTCCCCCGTGACGGCGTAGGTCAGTCGGGTCACGGCCGGCCGGCTGCCCGCTGACCCACATCGACGCCCGGCATCGACCGGCGCCGGCTGGCCGGTGCCTGCGTTCCCGGAGACTCCCATGGGCTCCGTCCCTGGAATCGCCGCGCCAACGGCGCACGACCGGACCGAGAACGAGCGACCTTCGCGCCCCACCAACGACGCACCTGGTCATCCGCGGGCCACGGCGCGGCGAACCGAGTCACGCCGATAGCGTCCTTCTGCAGCCGCGCCTGCCGCGCCTGAGACGGAGCTGGCCGCAGGCGGCTCTGCGTCCGTCCACCTCCCGACCGGCACGGGCGGCCGTCGCCGACCGCTCATGACGTCCTGACCTCCAGCTGGCAATCGGCGGGCCATCGCCGTGGCGCAGTCGGGCCGGCCGGCTGCGGCGCGGCGCGCTGACCGGCCGACGCGCAGCCTCGCCAGCCGGCCGCCGGCACGTTGTCACGGCCCGGCTATCCGACCAAGTTCATAGCAGACACAGACACACGGCAGGACAGAGACAGATATGGCACATACGGGAGGGCAGGTGTGGACAGAAGTCCGCAGATGATAGGTCGCGCGGACGGGCAGATGCGGACAGTGTCCGCAGATGACACCCGGCGGCCAAGCGTGACGCAGCGGGCCGCGCGGCTGAGAGCGCGCCTCTCTACAGCCGCGCCCGCCGTCGGTGGCACACAGACGGTCAAGTGGTGTCTGGAGGTGACTCGGGGCAGACGCGTGACTCGTGCCTCCAATACAACCCAGGCTCCCGCCAGGCGTCCGCGCATGGCCGCTGAGCAGCGCCCACAGACTGCTGTTCTCCCGACAGAGCAGTGCTGCCGCTGACAGTGACGATGTGCTGACGATGAGCCTGACCGGAAGGGGAAACTGTTGCGGCTCCAGCTCGAGTTCCGGACCTCCCCTGCCGGCCGTGGCCGTTCCAAAGCGGTTCCGGCGCCGCGTTGGCCCCACTGCGGAGAGCCGTGAGTTCGCGCTGTGTTCTGTACCCAGGCTCAAACGCACACCCCAGCGGTGCGCGTCCACCCGCCTCCTGCGGAAGACGCTGCTCAACCTCAGCCTCAAGACAAGCTGGCCAAGGGAGGGGACCCGGACCACGCGGCCGCCGCTGGGCGCGAGAGGTGACGGCCGGCGCGGCCGGGGTCAGCGCCCCCCGCGGTGCCGCCGGCGGCGGGGGTCGACCGCGCGGCACGCCACCTCCCCGGCCGGCCAATACCCGACATCGATCGGCGGCCAGTGTCGGCCGCCGGCCCGGCCTGGCCCGGCCGTGCGAGGCCGGACCGGAACACGCACACGCCGGCTCGGTTCGGGCGAGAATGCTGCACAACGTTATCGATTCGGCAAGCAACGCCGGGTGCTGTTGGCGACAGGCTGAGTATGACCTTACTGAACGCAAGGCGAATATCCTGCTATTGGACGTTACGGTAGCTTATTAGCCGACTTTTCCGCCGGCACAGCACGAGCGTCAGCGACTTCGATGCGTCAATATCCCACTCCCTTCCCTACAGGGGGCTTGCACACAAAGGCCATTTAACGCCTACGGTTGAGTCCTGGGTGTGGCAGCCACCTTCCCCGGGCAGAAGTCCGCACTCCAGGTGCCGTTCCCCGATGATATAACCGATTCAACGCCACCAACGCCATTCCCGCTAAACCACCCGGACTCCCGCCGGGCTCGTTCCGGGAGTCCCGTTTGTGTAACAAAAAAACAAACAAACAAAGACGCGCCTTGTTTGTTTACGTTACGCCGGCGCAACAACGAGAGCGCGTCACGGCGTGTAAACAGCCGCCGATCGCCGCCTCGTCACAGCGGCCGACCGCCGGGCCCCGGTCAGCGCCGGCGCAGAGGAGACGGGCTCTGCCGGACCTGCAGCCGCCGCCTTCAGCGCACGGCCCTCGCCGCGGCATTAGCCGCACGAGATACCGTTCGGCCAGTTCTCACAAATAGGAGGCCAGCCCATTATCGTAGCCAGGAGAGAAGCCCATTCTCGTAGAGAGCCGTCAGAAAGTGTCCGGCCGCTTGTCAGAAACTGGGGACGTCGACGTCTACGGGGCGTTCCTTTTCGCGTCCCCCGGTCGTAGCGCCAAGTCGGAACGGTTTGGAGAGAGACAGCCGTGTCAGCCTACCTTCCGGGTCGAGCAGGCGCGTGACGCCGTACTCGGTGTCCACGATGTGGAACGCCTGGTCGAGTCGGGTGCGGACCGACTTCTGCTGGGTTTCTCTCCAGTCAACCAGATCAGGCCTGAAAGCAGCAGACGAGTCAGCACGGCCACAGCCAGCGACGGACAGTCAGCGCGAGTGACGGCCTGGTATTGCAAACCGACGCTATGACCGGCACCGGCACCAGCGCAGCCACGTGAAGAGACTTGCCCACCGACGTCCTAAACGGTCACAGATCGCACCAATCCATCACCGCACCGCTACCGCAGACGCCACCGCAACCACCGGAGCGGCGTCTGCTCCCGGTCAACCATCCGGCCGGCGCAGAACACCCCGGCCGGCGCCGACACAGTGCAGCCGCCCCGGTCCGCCGCACGCCGGGCCGACGGCCAGGACCAGCCCCGAGGACCACTTCTGTGTCCGCCAGAGCAAATAACCCGCTCCGGTCGGCCGTTTATACCCGCCGGCGGTAAACTAAGCGGCCGCCGCCGGCCCGCCGGGTCGTCGCGGCCCCGGCGGAGCCAGTCGTCAGGCGGTCACGTGCGCGAATCGACTCACGACCGCGGCTGAGGGAGCCAGTCAAGGTCCGTCACACAGTGCCAGTACATCTCGCCACTAGTATAGTGTACGTCAGTCCTGCCACGTCCGCCCAATGCCTCGGCTCCAAGGCCTTAGCTCCGTCAAAACGCGTGGCTCTCGCGAGTCATCGCGGTATCGCAGCATGCCTGCAGTCCCTCCGATGATACGCAATGTTCCGCCCATCCCTTTCCGGCGCCGTCCCGTGTCGGCTTCACCACAGCCGCTCTTCGTCCCGCTAACGCGTCCCTTCAGTCCCGTAGTATCTTCAGTACCACAACGCCGGTCCAATGACCCATCGGTCCATCACGGTGGGCCAGCGCCCCACCAGTTCCCCGGAAATCGAGCCGTTCTGGGACGTAAAACGAGTCCAAGTCCGGCCGCCAGTCTCGCCGGAAGCCTCCCCCCCGCCGCCGCCGCCGGAGGGGCGGGGGTAGGACCCGTTAGCCGCGCGTCCGGCGCTAGAGCTGCTCCGGATCGGCACGGTGGTCTGGCCCCAACAGGCCTCCGCAGCCGGCCGCGGACCACGAACCGCGTCCGCAGCACGGGCCCGGCTAGCGGCACCTGGCAGCGACCGCACCCTTCCCCGGATATAACCGGTCAGCGCTCGGCGAGGTCGCGACGCCTGATCCGTTCCGGCCGGCCGAGGCCAGGTCGGCCGACTGTCGGCACAGGTGCGCACACAGCCACCGCCGCGGTCGGCAGCCGCGTCGGCACAGGTGCGCGGCAGCTGAGTACACGCACCGGCCATTACCAGGCCATTATGGCGCAGTTAGCATTGTTCCCATGACCGTCCATTGTTCGGCGTGTTCAACGGCCGCCGAGTACGGCGCTGCATGCCACCGCAGGCGGCATCGCACCGGGGACTGATCAGCGTCCCCCCCCACCCGATGGCGCCTCCAGCGGCGGACTGGGCGGATCCCGCATGTCCGCGGCCGGCCGCCGACGCTGTCCGGACGGCGGCTCTGTCGCCGGGTTGGCGGAGCGCGGCCGACCGGCGCCGGCGGCGGCCGCGGCTCATCAGCGAACCGATCCCCGGCCCGGGGCGGGCCAGGCCGGCCGGAGACGGAGCCGCTCGTCCGGAGACGGGGCGGCAGCGGACCGGCCGCGGCTCGTCCCGGCGGCCGCTGGCCCACGGTGTTCACTGTTCGCAAAGTTTCTCTCTCGCTCTAGTCCTCGTGAGTTTGTTCGAAGCGATGTCTCCGCTATTGTTTGGTTATAATGTCATGTGGTATCGATTCCGGCAATAAGAAACCTCGCCGAAAAACGTTCGAAACATCAAACTCAGACTTAACTCGACAACACGTTCGTCTCCGGCAGGAGGCACCAACACCAGGGAAGACGGTGCGCTCACCTGTTCCGGTGGATGATGGCGTTGAAGGCGAGCCCGTCCCGCCAGGAGGAGGTGAAGTTGGTGACACGCACGCCCGGGTACCGCTCGGTGGTCTTCTGCGCCCAGCGCAGCAGCGCGTCCCGCGCACTGATCGTGTCATCGCCCTCGACGATGTCCGATATCTGAAACACGGAAAACAAACCGTTCATCAGCAACCCGACAAACACACGCGGGCAGCGTCCGCAGAGCTACGGTCATCGCTCCAGCACGTCAGGGAACGTTATCGCCGCGAGAACCTCCTGGGATCGGACGGCAACGCTAGGAAACGCGTCCGAAAACGGCGACCGCGAACAATCTCCAGCGAAACGCCCCGAGCGGTGGCGACGACCACTCGCATCCATCACGGCCGCGTCATTCCGGGTTACGACAGCGCACTGAGACGGCGGCTCGGCATTGTGCCGCGCCGGCTGCCGATCCATCTGCACGGGCCGAGTCGTCTCCGCCGGCCGTGTCAAGGCTGGGGCGGAGACGGCCCGGCGGCGGTACAGCCAGAGTCCGCCGCTGACGTGGACCAGTGGTCCGCCAGTCAGAACCCGCCGCTGACGGGGGGCGGCGGTACAGTCAGAGTCCGCCGCTGACGGGGGGCGGCGGTACAGCCAGAGTCCGCCGCTGACGTGGACCAGTGGTCCGCCAGTCAGAACCCGCCGCTGACGGGGGGCGGCGGTACAGTCAGAGTCCGCCGCTGACGGGGGGCGGCGGTACAGCCAGAGTCCGCCGCTGACGTGGACCAGTGGTCCGCCAGTCAGAACCCGCCGCTGACGGGGGCGGCGGTACAGTCAGAGTCCGCCGCTGACGTGGACCAATGGTCCGCCAGTCAGAGCCCACCGCTGACGCGGGCCGGGGCTCCGCCATACCCCGGCGATGTGACGGAGCAGGAACGCGCCCGTCGCGCGGGCCGCTGCGTCAGCGAAGGAGCCGCTGCCATGCGGCGTCCGACGATCCCCGGCCATCGAGAACGCACTGCGATGGGGCCTGCCCGCCGCACCTGGACACACATACTCGCCGTCGCCGCCGTCTGCGGGGACTGCGTTCAGACAACAGGGGCTGTCTGTCGCTTCCGCCGCCTGCCTGTATCGCAGACGGCCGACTCGACGCGCCGGCTCCACTCACGGACGGCGCTCGGGACGATACCATCTCGCCCGGCCCACCCGCGTCCGGCTCTGGCTGATGACTAATCATTTCGCGTCGAACGATTTACGAGCCGTTTTATGGGAGGCCGGCCCGTGCCGCCCGCCGAACGCGGCCGGCCCGGCGCCGTGACGCCACGCCGGCCGATGGTGACGTCACGCGGTCCTCTGCCCGTCCGTGTCCGCCTAATGAAATGGCGTCGGCGCCGATGGGGCGTCACGCCAGCCGGGGTCGGCGGTCGTCCTGCCCGGCCGGCCCGGCCCGGCCCGGCCCGGCCCGGCCGTCTGCAGGTGCGCCGTCTGCGGACGGGCAGTATCGAGAGACGGGGTGCCGCGCGGCTGCGGCCGCGGAGACGCCGCGTCTCCGGCCGACGCCGCGGCGCTACCGAGCCGACCGTCCGGCCGGAGCGCAGGTCACCGGCACGGCGCAGCGCGGCCGACAATCCCCGCTGTCTGCACTCATACAGCCGTGGCTCCGGCAGTCATACAGTCGGGAGAGGGGGAGGGGGTATACGGTGGGACTACAGAACGCAAGAGAGCTGTGGTGGGCTGATTCTCGCAGCTGAGTGTAAACATCGGCATAAAAGCGGCCATGGTGTTCCCGTCCCGCTCCTGCAAGAGCGAGGTCGAGACTGAACACTGAACAGCCCCGCTACAGCGCGTAATTGCCGCAGCGTGTTGGGCTTATCTCGACAGCTGCGTGATGACAGGCGTACGTGTACTTACTACGCGACAGCTTGTGCACAGGAAGAATGGAAGTGCTTGAGTCGTCAAGTCCACATAACGAAGCCCTTTTTCAGCCCCACGACTTGTGGCAGTATTGCGTACCTACTGCCTTTTGCGCACTGCGCTGAACACTCTGAATTCCACTCCATCATCGACGTAGGTTGCCCAACCGGTCACGGAAGTTTCGTTGGTTTGGAGTAGTTAACAAAAGGTAGCACGCGCAATCGACAGCCAAACGAGAGCTCCGAAGTTCCTTTGGCAGCTCCTAACCAACACCGTACCACGCGGGCAGTATGCAGTCAGCAACCAATAGCGCAACGCCAATTGGCAGGCCCGAACAGCTGGGAGTTAGTTCGCCGGGTTCACGGAGAAACAGATGGCCGGGGCTCTGGAAGGTCAAACGCCGCCCATAAATCCGGTTCCGACCACACTGATGGGTGGCATCCCAAACTACCCCGGAGAGGAAGCCATCTGCTTCAGCCAAACGTGGTGCGAGGCTGGTGTGTCCGTAGTTCGGCACCTGGAATGGTCGGCAGCTGGCGACGAAAACTGACTGTTGGCTGACCACGACTCATGTTGGCGGAGTTCACGGAGGATCTCCACTCAAACCAACGTCACGCGGTCAGTTGCATCAAAGAGTAATGGGCGTTACTGGTACGAAAACGACTGGCAACCTTTCAGTAAAATCCCCTAGACGGGAACGACGTGATCAGCCAATAAGGAAATTGACCTAAGAACAACTCCTGTCGACAGCTCTGAGTTATGGCACACATGAACATTTAATACGACCATCCGCATTTAAAAGTATGAAAACTATAGGGTCGTTCGCTATAAAGCCCGAAGTCCGTCACTGGTAATGTTCCCTAATTTCGCAATTATCACTGGATGAGGAGCCGCACAACTCCGCGCGAATTTTAATGTGGACAGAACGACTAAACCCGTCCGCGCGCGGTCCTGGCACCATTTCCGGGAAAGCTTCCAGAGCCCGCCCGCATGCCGGAAGACTGAAGGCGGCCGGCCAGCACGCAGGCCGACTGTGACCATCGCCGACACCATCCGATCACATCGGGCAGGTCGTGGAACTGCAGTTTCGAACTTAGCCCCTGACGCTGTGGACCGCGGTATGAAACACCCTCTTGGTAAAAAACATTCCAGCCGAACAGCCGCGGGCGGCGCCCAGTGGAGCCCAAAACGAGAACCAACCAGCGCCAAGAGGGGCCCCGCCCAAGCCGGTCACGTCTCGTCGTAAAAACGGCTGAGCGGCCGCGGCGACGCCGGGCACGTGACAATACAAACGGGCCGGCGCCGACCGCCGACAGCGGGACAACAGATAAACCACGCCGCGACAGACAACACTGGCGCCGGCGGCAAACGGCAACTCGACACGCCACGGCCTCTTGGGTCGGCCGTCGGGGACAGCGAGACCGTACTCAGCACTTAGCGGCCGACAGTGGAGGGGGAGAGGCACCCGTCCGATTGGTGGATCGTGTGCCCGGACCGGCCCACCTGCTGCAGTGGTCCACGCGACGATCGCTGGACGCGGAAGGCGCGCCTAGCGCGGCCGGAGGTGAGCGCCGAGAGCCGGCAGCAGGTCCTGCGCGGTGAACCGTGCGCAGGCGAAGCGCACCCGGCGTCACGGGTCGGCGAGTCCAGCGCCGCGCACGGAAGCTGCACGTGCCGCGCACCGACCCGGTCAGCAGCGGCCGCCGACTGAGCGGCCGGTCACGGCGGCTGGCCGGCCGGCGGCGGCTGCCGTCTGGTCGGGCCCAGTCCGGCCCCGCCGAGCGCGGGTCGGACCGCCGACATCGCTACAACCGCCGGCCATGAGCGCCCGCCCACAGCCCCGCCAACGGCCCGCCGACCCGTCCGGCCCGCCGGCGGCGGCGGCGGCGGCGGCGGCGGCGGAGGCGGAGGCGGGGCTGCCTGGGCCGGCCCACCGGGCCGACGA
Organism: Capitulum mitella; assembly: GCA_030062745.1. NCBI lineage: Eukaryota > Metazoa > Arthropoda > Thecostraca > Pollicipedomorpha > Pollicipedidae > Capitulum > Capitulum mitella. The sequence continues at coordinate 1,810,852 of CP099850.1, read as the reverse complement.
CCAAACATGTTGTCGGACACGCCGGCGCCCGCTGGTTTACGGCGCGCCTCCGGCGCCTGCAGCCCGGCGCCGGCCTGGGACGCCGCGCGGCGCGTCCCCGCGGACGGAAGCGGCCGGCGGCGACGGCGACGCTCGTCGGCAGCCGCCGAGGCGGCCACGGCGCGCGACCCCGTCCCATGCCGCTATCAAAATGCCAGCTGCCAGATGGGTCGGTCCAGAGACCTCATGGCTGCAAGTGAGACGTGCAAAGCGGCCGAAGCATTCGCAAACATACCCCGCCCGCCGGATGCGGTCCGCGTTGGCCCGGCCATCTCCATGCTCTCCCAGGGTGGTCACGGGACGTAGGTGAACCACAGCGGACTCCGCGCGTGACTGTGCCGTCCGGGCTGGCGCATCGTCGCATGACCATTGAGAGCGGCGAGACGTTCATGAGAAGAGGCGCTGTTTTGTGAAAGGGAAGAGGGAGGGGAGATGGCGAATTGCTGCGGCGTCAGTGCTTTCCTGAAGAGGAGGAAAATATGGCTGGAATCACCCCACATCCGCAACGTAATGTGTCCCCACACCAGGCCGGTAACACGAGACAGCGCGCGCCTTTCGTTGTATGGGGTGGAGGAGGGCCTTGACCACCGAGTCGGCCCATTCGTGTAAAGGCCAGTTCACTCACACGCCACTGACGTCCCGAGAGACGACATCCAGAAAAACCTGCACCATCGTGACATCAAATTTGAACAGCAATATCCTGTTTATACCCACGGAACAATACATACTTTTCCACGGAAAGCGCACGAACAAAATCTCGAGACCTCGCACGCGCCGCTAGACAGCGACCCACTAGCCCTCGCATTCAGCTCAGAAGGGTACTCCGGACAGCTGGCGTGCCCTCGCACGCACCCAGGAAACCACACGCCACGTCCGAAACGAACTGGCTCACATTCGCCAGCCAATGCGAGCCGCCCGTCGCGACCGATGCCCTGCACACCGGAAACTGAGCAGACGGCGGCGAAGCGAGACCCGGCCACCGTCGCCGAACTCTCCTGCCAAGCCGCAGGATTCGCTCGGCTCGGCGGCGGCCGCTGTTTTCCGGCTTCCGACCGCGGGGCGTTTATGGTGATAGCGCTCATCCGCCGACAAAGTCGCCGCCACACCGCAGCACAGTAAATCGGTGGCCGCGCAGCCGCGCTTTTACGATGCCGGAGAGCAATGCCGACACGATCACGTGGTGGCATGCGCTTATGCAGGTTAACGTCCGAAGTTGGCCGCGTTTTAAACCGGACGGGCGATCGATGCCGAAGCACATGGGAAACGACACGAAGAAACTGTGAAGAGAAACTGAGACGCTGTCACGGCGAAGAGTGGACGCCAAGTGGAAGGCCATCGGGACGGAACGGATGCTCGGAGCCGTGACGAACACGAAAGCCCACAACAGAGGTCGAATAAATCACGACTTCCCGTGCAATTGGCTGGCCTTGCCAGCAGCTGCAGCCACCGTTCCGCTGCCGTGACTGAGGTACCGGGGCGGTCCGTGAAGCGTCCGCCGTTCCGCCGTGTTCAGCACAACGCAGCAAGGTGTCGGTCGTGCATGGAAGGAACCGCTGTGAGGTCAGTCGTTCCCGAGACAGGGCCAGATACGATCCCCGTGTCCGGCAGACACGGTCTGACGTGTCCGCCGTGTCCTGGACACAATCAGACGTGTCCGACGCATCAGGACCGCAACAGGATGTGTGTGGTCGCCGTGTCCGGGACATAGTCGTACGTGTCCGCCGTGTCCGGTACACAGTCGGCCGTGTCCTCCGAGTCCAGCGCAGTCGGATGCGTCCGCCGTGTCCGCGGGACGCAGTCGGACACAACCGGGACGGAGCCGGAAGCGGGCGCGGGCCGTGAGAGCGGCGTCGGCAGCTTCTCACGGCGGCCGACGCCCGGCTCGGCGGTCGGCCGGCCGGGCGCCGACACAGCTCTTGGAGGAGCCGGCGGCCGCCGCGGCGCCGCGCCGAGCCGCCGCCGTGACGGGCGAGACTAATGGTCGGGAGCGCGGGCCCCACAAGAAACTGCACGCTCCCATTTGTTAACCTCGGGCCCACGGCGACGACAGGGCGGTCGCTCTGTAAAATGTCCCGCAGTGTTCGTGTGTGCGGCCCATTTCGGATGAACGCGGCAGCATTTGCATACACTCGGAGAGCTGAATTCGGAGGCGGCGGAGATCAGAAAGCTTCCATTTTGCCCAAAACGGACGCATGTTCGTCAAAGGCAGTCACTCACGCTAAAACCACTGTCGAAAAAAAAAACATTCTAACATTACATGAGCCGATTTTTACGACAGCGATGCCCAAAACAGTGAAGCATAAAGTAACAGTGCAAACCAGTTTGGCGTTATCTCGTGCCAGGGGATCGTTGGTAAAAATGGCGTGCGAGCGTGCACGTCGCGTCGTTCCAGCTGGCCACTCCACAAGGCACCGGCCCATGACCGTGCGCATCTCGGCGGCGCTGCCTCGCCGCGCCTGAAACACAGCGGTGGCATCGAGCCGAATACAAATGGCCGGCACAAAACGACACGTGTTTGTGGAAAAAGCTGTCAAATGGACCGGGCACGGCCAGGCCGGCCCGGTGCTCCGCGCGCGCCGCCGGTGAAAGCCCACGCCCGTGCCGTGACGCGGCCGGCCCGCGCACATCACGTGCACGTCACGTGCGCGTCCCCCGGCCGACAGCACGGCTGCTCGAGGCGGTCAAACGCGCCGCCGCCGCCACCGACCCGCTTTAATCAGCCGGATTTGCCGCGCATACACAATGGCGCGGCGCGCTGTGACGCAGCCGCCAGGAACGCGCGCCGCCTCGCGAAGTCTCGCCGCGCGCCTGTGAGCGCCGGGGGCGCGGCGGCGGCTCGGAGCGCCTGCGGACCGCTGCCGGGCCGGCCGCCGCCCGCGTACGATTTGGCCCGAGTGGCCGTTTTTGTCGTGGAGTGCGTTTTGACAGATGGTGCGTGATTTCGTCGGCAGGCGGCGCCCGCCCGCCGGCCGGGGGCGGAGACGGCCGGGGCTGTCTCCGCCGGGGGAGAGACGGCCAGGCAGGCATCTTCGCGGGCGGCACGATAAAGCGTCCCAGTGATGGAGAGGCGTCCCCTGCGTCTCGCGTCTCCGCCTCCGCAGAGTCACTTCAGTGCATCAACTGGCGGAGACAAGGCGGCGTCTCCGTCGGCGGAGCCCGCTATGTCAACGTCTCCGCTGGCCGAGAGACAATCAGGTCGGCGTCTCGCCGGCAGACGTGCGCGTCTCCCGCGGCTCACTGGCTCAACCCTCAGCCTACACAAAAACGGAGCCCGCCGGCCATTGTCCGCGAGGCGGACAAAACCGGTGCACCGGCCGCCGCCTATCGTCGCCGAGACAGGCGTAACAGAGACAAAGCTGGCGCCGCAGGTCAGTCGCGTCCGCGCCCGAAAAAGCGGCGCACCAGAAACCAGGATGGTGCCACGGTTACGGACACAGGTGGAACCTCAGAAACGGAACAGCTGACCCGCACAAAATCCGTCAGGCCGGCTCACCAGGTGCAGAGAAAGTTGACGTCGACGCCGGACAACTTCACGGCGCCAACCGCGGGATCGCAATCATGGCGAACGGCGCGAACGTTCACGAGACCAAAAGCCGCATCGCTGCGAGCCGTCACCTTCCAGAGGCCGAAACGGCCGGCATCCATTCCACGTCTGGACCGCGGACGGCGCTCGACAGCTGACAGAAGTCGCCACCATCGAACAATGCCAGCGGCTCGGAGGACGGGGCCGAACCCCCGTCACGGCGGCGCCGCGCGTCCCCGGCCGAGTCAGGCGGCAGGCGCATCCTGCCGACCGGCGCGAATCGAGCTGCTCTTTCCGGCGGCCGCGGCCGATCGGCCGGCGCGGCGCCGCCCGATGCGCCAGCCGCCATGCATGGGCTGCGATTTGGCGCCCCGCCGCGAGACGCCGCCAGACGGCGGGCCCGCCGGGCCGGCCGGCCGCGCCGGTCAAATGGGAACTTCCTTTTGTACCGCCCCAATCGGTCACGTTGCGGCAACGTTCCGAAAGGAAATCTGCGCGAGCGATGCATCACATGACGCGGATTACGCAGGGTCGCTCCTCCGTCCGGCCGCCTGATTTGGCTGCCTAAACAGAAGTAATTAACGTCAGATCCAATCGGGCCAAATAAGGCGAGGCCGAGCGCGTGGGCGCGAGCCGGCGCGTCCGCACTCGCATCGCGCACGACGGGCGGAGCTCGACTCGGCGGCGGCGGACCGCCGCAGGAGGTCCTCAGCTGCCAGCGGCGAGCCGGAGCCACCGCCCTGCCCGCCGCGGCCGCCAGGTCTGCGTCCCGCCCACTCCGCGGCCGCCGGAGCCGACGCCCGGGCCCGGGCGTGCCGCGTCGCCGCGCGCACCTGCCTCGGACAGGCGCGATCGGATCGCGCCGTGACGTCACCGCGGATCGGCGACGCACGGCGGCGGCGGCGGATCCGCCCAGGGCGGCCGCCGCCTGTCCAAACACGGCGCAGCGAGACGAGCGGCGCACCGGCCGGAATGCTGCCGCCCCGGCGCCCGGCCGGCGGCCGCCGCCCGGCCACCTGTCACGGTCGGCACCAATTTTGGCCGGCAACGGCCGGCCCTGGCCTGGGAAGCCCCGGCAGCGCCCGTGTCGCCCTACCGACAGGTCACGCCGCGGCGGCCGCTCTATAAATAGCCACCGCGCCTTCACGGCCGCGGCCGGCCCTGTTTCCCGGGACGCCGGCTGAAGCACCCGCAGGTATGGACGGCCTCCAGGCCGGGCCGGGCAGGCTGGGAAGTTCAGCTCCAGGCGGCACTCCACTGGGGACTCGTCCCGCCCGGCTGCAGAGACGCCCTCACGCCCTGCCCCGAGGACATTCTAACGGAGGCCGGTCCAGTTCGGCTCCAGGGCGCCGGTCCTGCGAAGGACTGTGGAGGGCCGCCGCCGCCGCCGCCGGCTTGGCGAGCACGGTGCACACCGGGCCGCCCTTATAAGGCGCGGCCAGTGCGGGCGCCGGGCGCCGGCTCCGGATCCGGATAGGCGGCGGCGGCGGCGGCCTTGCCGGGACTCTGCAGACGCGCGAGCTCCCAGGACGCGCCGGGCCGGGAGCGGCCGGTCACCGGCCCGGCTCGGTCGCGTCACCGGCTGACATCACGCCGGGACGGCGCCAGATGCCGGCCCCATGGCGTCCGGCGCCGGCCCCGGCCCGACCGAGCCGTGAACGGTCACAGCGGGCACGACCCGGCCCGGCAGCGACCCAGCTCCGCTGCCGTCAGCCGCCCAGGCTGAGAGCAGGACGAAGCTGCGTTTCTGCCGACAGCTGAGCGCAGAGCGATGGAGTTTTGGCCCGTCCTGTTCGCCAGTTACGCTGGCGTCTGGCAATCAAGGGAAGAGCGACGTTTTTGCGTGGAGAACGTTCCGAAAGTGAGCTATTGGTATATGTCACCTGCAGCTGTTCAAAATGGACAGCTTCTCAAGGTTTCTAGCCTCAGCTACTTTCAGAACCAGAGGTAATTGTGGCAACTAGGGCCAATTATGGTTTCAACGGTCGATTTTATAGAGAGGAATTTCAAGCCCTTTCGCGATAATTACAGTGCTGTAGAATAACAGCTAAGGACCGCTTATTTAAATCAAAATGAACAATGACTGAAAGGTACTAAGCACACGTCTGAAAGCATTTCAACGCCACCTTCCGACGACTACCAACAAGAACAGGAAACGAATGAATGAGCGTCGACGAGTAAGCCCCTCCGTGACCAGCCGGCGTAAAACCAACGCGACGTCATCGCATCGGCGTATCACGTGTCGCCACACCGGTCACGTGACTGGCACTGAGTCGGCCTTGGCCGGCGCCACCTGTTTCCGATCCGGCCTGACCCGCTGCCGTGGCGAGGTGTCGCGCCCCGCGGCGACCACGTGCGGTCGCCGCCGCGCCCAAACAAGCCCGGGCGTGGGGGAGAACCAGGCGAACGCCGTGGCGCGAAGGCACAGGATCTGCTGCGCGGACATTAGCGATCTGCTGGGCTATCCACTGGCCGATCGACATTGCCGTGCCACACTAGAACGTGTCGGGCGTTTCCGCTGAAGCGTCTTCAGCACTTCCAGACGACTGATCGTTCTTTAGATGATCCTTGGACCTGTTTAGCCCATCTACACCTTATCAGCGCACCATAACGAAGAGGTACGGCGCGTCGCGTGGATCTTCGACAAAAGAAATTCCATTTGGTCTAGCTATTACCACATTTGCCGGCTTGCAAACGCTGTGGCTTCTGCGCACAAGTTTTGCGCTTTTAACAGGGTAAATTGAGCAGCTTGGTTCATTTCCAGGTGGCTCATGACCACGGCTGGGGAGGTTTTTTCTTTTTTTTGTTGGGGAACACCAGAACACTCCTGCTTCAAAAACATATTATAGTCCACAAGTCTGATCTTGTGCCTCCATTAATACTACGTTATACCGATATTGACAAATTCTACCTCTGCAAGCAAATGACTGTTTCCATTGGGTAACAAGTATGTATGTCGTAAATGACGTACAACGAGAACGCCAAATTAAAGCAGTATTACGGTTTGGAAAACGTTGTACTCTAAAGCCAAAATCATACTCGGACACCAAGAACAAAAAACAAATTTCCAACCCCGCTCATGACCTGCCTTGCAAAGGATATCAGAATATAGCTATTTTGACCAGACCCTCCCAGCTTCCACCAGTACGTGACCCGCCAACCTGAATTGGTGTAACAACGCCCATCGTCAACATCGCGACTCTCGTGTTTTACAACTGCCAGGTTGCCGCTCATAACTTTCTCTCAAGGTCACAATCCACACCCTCGGGCAATCGCGCGACACGGGCCGACAACTCCTGTCCGCGGATGGCACCGAAGCCGACCTCGACCCGAAGGCGACCTGACCTGGGGCTGCTGCTGCGGCATCGGCACGAACACGTGCCCGTCCATCGTCTCGATCGAGCTCTCGAGGCGCGTCTTCTGCTCGCCGCGCGACAGCGTCGTCGTCTTCCGCACGACGCGCATCGTGACCGACTTGACGGGGCCACGGAGCTCCGGCAGCTCGCCGGCCGCGCGCGCGCCGGCGAGCCGCGCCAGCTCGTTGCCGGCCGGCGGCGCCGCCGCCCGCTCCCGCAGGTTGTCGTAGTCGTCGGAGCGGACGCCGGTGGCGTACGGGCCGCCTACCGGCCTGCACGCCGTACAGGGACATGGTGCGCGCGCTGCACGTGCCGCCGCGGCTCGCTCGACCCGGACCGTCGCCGTGCGCGCCGCTCCACCGTCCGCGGACGACTGGCCGTCTCGGCGCGCCGCCTCCAGCCGCCGCCGCCGCCGCCGCCGCTGCGCGCTTATGATAATGAGGCGGGCGGGCGCCGGCGGCGGCCGCCCACATGGCCGGTGGGCAGGCCGCGCCCGGCCCGGCTGGCCTCTCACGCACACGGCGGGGGCGGGCTGAGGTCACTCGGCAGGCGGCGGCGACGGCCGGACACCTGGCGGCACCGCCGGCTGCCGGCCGAGCCGCTGAGCAGTAGTCAACTCCGGTCTGACTTCAGAGTCGGTCCGACTTTCAGTCAGGGCCGGTCCGACTTTAGTCAGGGTCGGTCCGACTTCAGTCAGGGTCGGTCCGACTTCAGTCAAGGCCGGTCCGACTTCAGTCAGGGTCGAGGGTCGGTCAGACCTCAGTCAGGTCCGGTCAGACTTCAGTCAGATCCGGCCCAACTTCAGTCAGGGCCGGTACAGCTTCAGTCAGGGCCGGTTCGACTTCAGTCAGAGTCGGGACGATCCTAGACAAGCAAAACTGCTGAATGACGGGCTGCGCAGTCTAGCGCTGTTGAACGCCAGCTGATGGTGCGCCTGCTCTGTCAGCGTTCCATGCGATAGATGCAGAACAGACAGCTGTTGTTCCCCTCCACAGACGTTACACAGCTTATCCACGCCCCACCGGCCATCGGGGTCACACGGGAGTCGGCCGACGCTACTAGTGTCCCAGCAACAGTCCAGTGTGCCGGAGACGGTCCCAGTATCCCGCTGACGGTCCCAATGTCCCGCTGACGGTTCCCAGTGTCCCGCTGACGGTTCCGTCGGCGGGACGCGGCGGCGGCCGGCTGGACGGCGGGCCTGGTCGGCAGCGTCCAACCCCGCTGACCTCCCGGGAACGGAGCCCGGCCAACCCAGCTTCAATCACAGCGCCGCCGGCAGGGTTTAAGTGCCCTCAGACATGTGGGGCGTTCTGTTATCGGAACCGCAACGCACCGCGACTGGGCGAGCCAGCACCTCAGTTTAATGTCACAGATCTTCGCCCCGACTTCGGCTGGGATAGAACGGTCGCCGTCCGACGGAAATTGACATACGCCGGGCCTGGCAGTTCAAACGTGACGGGCAGACATTTTGAGAAGTTACCGCCGTCATCCGGAGACATTGCGGCAGTTACCGCTGTCATCGGGAGACGGGCTGACAGCTATCACCGTCATGGGGAGATGCTCAATTCAGGCGTCATAACACGCAAAACTGGCCGACCCAAACGCCATCGTAAAGATGGCCTGCCATTTACGACCGCTACAAGTGCCATCAACCAATGGTCGGGCATTTACAACCGCGATCAAAATGTTCGATAGTTACGACCGCCGTCGGGACGAAGCAGAAACTACAACCAAAGAGAAAGCCTGTGTCGCGGTTGCAACCACAGGTCACAACCAGACCACACAACCCAACCATATCGAACACGTGGATTCAGCCAACCAGAGCGTTTCCCGCGGTTTTCGCGGCGGTTCGAGGAGCCGCGGCGGCCAGTAGTTCCCGCCCCTGCCGCCAGGCGGACACGACAGTTCCGATCGCCGCAGTCGGCCGATCCAGCCGGCGGAGCCGCCACCGCCGCCAGCTCGGCCGGCGCAGCCAGCGTCGCCGACGTCGGGGCAATCAGTGCAGAGTCGACTGCGAGAGACACGCCGCAGCCCAATGGGGCCCAATCAACGGCCGGTCCGCCTGACATGTCCCCGGGCGGAGGATTAGCACCAGGCGTCCAGGGTCCCGACCTGGACACGTCTGCATGTCGAGGTCGGGTCGAGCTGGCAAGGGCAGCCACAACATGACCGTCCGCCTGGCTGAACGGCTGCAGAAGCTTCAGCGCAGCTCCTGCGAGTGTCTATGCCAAGCACGGGTCCTCCGCGTCACATGCTTTATGACGGCAAACCGCATCACCGCAAATATTTAACGGGACGAGCCAGTGTTTCACGAGTAAACTGTTATCACGGAATGCAAATAACTGTTCTCTGGTGACGATTTGCATTCCAGCAAACTGAAGGGTAAACATTTTCGCACACTCGGGAAATTTGGACGGCTCTCATCTGCCAAATGATGGAACTCCTGGCAAAGACCCACACGACCAGAAAGCCTTCATAGCGGGACAATGCGGCTCTGCTGCATTACGCGGAAGATGCATGCTCCTGATCCTATCCGGATCTGTACAGGTTATACGACATGGGCTACACAATTATCATGATCGATGTTTCGTATGGCCAGTTAATGTATTCCCCACAGCGGCGCCGGTGGCCCGCCGATCCAGCCCAGAGACAGTCTCCGGCCGTGGCACCGTCCCGGACGGCCGTCTCCGGCCCAGCTGCAGCCTCGAGCCAGCCGGGGCCGGAGCGTCCCGGTGACTCACCCGGCCACAGCACGGCCGCCCCGCCGCCCGTCACCTGCTGCAGCCTCCCGCGAGGCGGGCGGCCGGCGCGGGTATACAAATGAGCCCGACGCCCCGGTCGTAACGGTCCCGCGGCGCGAGAACACGGCGGTCACGACCGGCGGCCCGGCGGCAGCACGACATACCGCCGCGACACGGAGCAGCCTCAGGGCCCGCGGCAGAGGCCCTCCGAGCCACCCTGCCGACGGCGACGCTGGGCTGACCATCCTCCGATCCGATGCAATCTGAGTTTCAATGCGACGAGATCGTCTCGGGATTCAGTTCAGCTGACCCCGCGCCGGCAGCGCTCGGTGACGTCAATGATGCCGCTCGGGAGCCCGGCTCTGTGGCTCCGTGCTCGTGAGGCACGGCCCACGAGTACGATCTCCGGGCCGTCAAGCCTAAGCCCGGAGGCCGTAACTGGAGCGACGCAGGTCGCAGCCCGGAGTGGCAGAGGTCGCCTCGGACAGCCGCCCGCCGCGGCCACACGCTCTGACGGGGACCACACGATCGGCAGCCGCCGGACGCCGCCGGCGCCCGCCGCGCGGCGTCCGCGGGCGGAGAAATCAACGCCGAACATCGCACACATGTGCGGCCTCAATCGCGGCGGCGCGCGCCGGGAGCTCGGCGGCCCGGCGGCCGGATGTGAGCCGGCCGCGGCGGGACGCCAGCCTCGGGCGGCTCTCAGCGGCGCTGGAGACAAACAGCGGCGCCGGGGCCGCGGCGCGCCGCCGCCGGGCGCCCGGCCGATCGCGCACGGTCGATACAACGGCAGGGGCACCGGCACATTGCTGCGTCCGGCACCGTCCGGGCCGCTCCGCTCCGCTGCAAAATTCCAAACCGGCGCCGGAATCTGCCCCATCGCCGTCATCAACGGCCGAGTGTTGACACCATGCATCAAGTGGAACGACCTGTCTCCGAGACTAACAAGCCATGAATGACGACGAGTAACGACGGCGTCTGGCGGCGCTCCGGCCAGCGGCAGCGACGGCCGGGCAGCGCCGACCCACCGCGGGCCGGGCGTGGCGGCCGTGCAAGGGAACCCGACCCGCGACCAGTCCTCACTCCAGGCCCGACAGATGTCCACACGATGGCATCCGACTGCCAAGGCCGCCCGGCGACCTTCAGAGGACCAGCCGGCGCTCTGCGCTGCGTCCCCCGGCCGTAGTCCACAGCACCGACGGTCAGACGGCGCCCTCAGAAGAGTCGCGCAGGTGGACCAGAGGTCCGCCGTCCACCGGCAGCCCCGCACACCGCAAGCGAGGCCGCCCGTCGCAGCGAGACGGACCGCTGCAACAGGCCCGGGCGCTCACGCGCTCCGAATTGGTCGAGAGGTCCAGCGCGCGGCCGGGGCGCGGCGGCGGCCAGTCGTGACCTCAGGGCGGCGCCGGCCGTCCGGGGACCGGCTGTCGGCGTCCCGCCGCGCGTCCGTCACGAGTCTGATTCATCACGCCCGGCACAATTCCGCACCGGCAGAGGGCGGAGCGGCTCCAGAACGCGGCGGCACCTCCGCGGAGCGGTGACTGGCAAAACACGAGCGACCAACCGGCGACGGCGGCCGCGATGCAACTAATGGTCACGCGTGAATGGCCAGGCCCTGGGGCGTGATGGCCAGCAGTCCACACCCAATTACGGCACCGGAACAAAGACCCGTGTCGGCGTTTGTTGAGGCCTTTGATCTGCCTTCGTCCATGTAATGACCCGAGCTTAGCGTCGCGGTGCAGAAGAAGCTGACGGAACAGGTCGTTACACAGCAACGTGTTAATTCGTTTAACGAGCACTTCAAGCTGTCCACATTCTTAAATCCGCCTATGGTAGCGAGCTGCGGTAGCTGATGACATCGTTAACGATTTCAAATGGGTTTTTCTTTTCGATGCTATCTTCAAAGCATCTTGTATTCGTCATTTACGGGTGGCCTGATGCCTCGATGGCTGGCAAACCAAGGGCCCAGGTACTAAAATGAACATGAAGTCGAAGTCATAAATACGTTCCGAGCAAGCTTTCTACCTGGAAAAGAACACGGCTACATACCTGGGCCCAGGAACAGGACCATCCAAAAAAACGGGCATGCAATGCAGATGTTCTGATACCATTACTTTAGAAAGCTCCCCGGTCAATGTAAACGTCTGCTTGAAAATCCTTCTTCATTTACATTGTTCTGTTATCGACACCAATGCACGCAATATTCGTCGTGCCTTTGCCATACCGTTCCCAGCTACCGATTACGTTTTAACGCCCACTTCTGTCATGACGGCATCAGCTTAACCGCTCCCGCCCGGACCAGCACACGAGTTACCAGCAGGCGGCCGCGCCATGGCGCGCCGAGGTGCGGTACATACGCCTCGGAAGCCGCTACCCTGCAGAGCCGCCGACGCGTCGGTCTCGGACGCCGCCGGCGCGCCGTTCTCCGTCGGCCGGGCGTCGGCCGCCGCCTCAGCGCCGGCCGCCGCCTGGCGCGGCCGTCCGTCCGGCCGCCGGTCCCCGAGCCAGGGCAGCGGCTGGCGGCGGCGGCGGCGCCGCTCCAGGTCCCACTCGGCCACGCCCAGCACGCAGAAGTTGCGCTCCCAGGCCTCGGTGCAGGACCAGAGCACGGGCCGGTAGTCGGCGTCGGGCGGCGGGCCGGCCGGCCGGCGCCGCTCCAGCGTGCCGCGCTCCGAGCTCGAGTCCGGCTCGGCGCGCAGCGGCGGCCGGCCGCAGCGGGCGCACGCGTCGCCGCGCCGCCGCCGCGAGCCGCACGCCAGGCACGGCTTGTGCAGCCGTAGCCGCAGCGAGCCGTAGCTGCCCGAGAGGGAGGATCGCCGCCGCGGCGTCTCGGCCGGCTCGGCGGCGGCCGGGTCGCCGGCCGCCGGCGCTGCCGCCGGCGAGCCGGACCGCGACCGGAAGAACTTGAGCAGGCGGAAGCCCGGCATGGCACGGCCGGAGCGTGGGGCGTCGCTCGCTGGCGGCAGGCCGCGGCCCGCCGCCGCCGCCGCCGCCGCTGCCGGCGCCGGCCGACCAGCCGCGTTCACGCTGCGTCTCCGACGACGGAACAATCACTGACGCACACTAACAATCACACCGCGGCGCGCTGCCCGCAGCTGCCGCGGCCGCGCCTCCGCACTCGCGCGCCGCGCACACCGGCGCCCGCCCGGCTCCGCCGGTCGTCGCTCGCCCACTGCCGGCCGTCGGCGGCGACGCGGGCGGCGCACGTCGGCGCGGAGCGGCGGCGGGCGGCGCGCGGCGTCTGCGCCGGGCGGCGACCGCTCGGTGCCGCTCGGTCCGGCCGTCCGCTCGGCCGGAGATCAGAGGCGCCGCCGCCGGTCGCCGGGCGCGGTCCGGCCGGAGGGGCGGCCGCGGCCACTGGCCGGCCACGCGGAAGGCCCGCCCGCGGGACGGCCGGCCGGCGTCTCCGGGCCCGGGGACGGGACAGCGCCACTGCCCGCCGCCGTGCGACGCCGCCGCCGCCGACGCGGGTTAACGCCCGCGCCGGGAACGCGGCCCAGTCACTGACACCGTCGCCACTGCGTCCAAACGACCACCACCGAGTCTCGGCCTCGCCACCACCGCCGGCCGGGCGTCGTGTTCCGGCACCGCCGCCGCCGGGGCTGCACTGGCGCCGGTCGCCGACGCGGCAAGGGCGCCGCCCGGCGCCGTGTAGCAGCCGACCGCGGCCGCTCCCAGTGCCGGCTGCAGGCCGCTACACGGCCGCGGCCGCCGACACGGCCCCGATCACGGCGATCGCGGCGCAGGCGCGGCGGAGCACGGCCCGGCACGTCTGATCCTGGGACGGCACGGCAGCGGGCGGCGACCAGCAGCCCTGGGGATCACCAGGCAGCGGCCAAACGGAGATCGCAGGGGCTGGAGTGGTCGGAGTGTCGGAGGGTCAGACGGTCGAAGGGTCAGAGGGCAGGAGGGTTGGAGTGGCCGGAGTGGACGGGAAGGCCGGAACGGCCAGAGTGGCCTGACTGGTTTGAGTGGCCGCACTGGCCGGAGTGGCCGGAGAGACCAGACTGGCCGGAGTGGTTGGCGGGACGGTGGCGACCGCGGCGGAGCGCGGCGTGACGGCGCCGGTCACGGCGACCACTGGCCGGTCCGGCGCTGGCCAGTTAATGGCCCGGCCGGTCACGGTCAGGCGGCCGCGTACGGCCGGCAGCCAGGGACCGGTCCTGTCCGCCAATCAGCCGCCCCGACGGCGAGCACGTGACCGGCGGGCAGCACCACCGGCCGAGGGCAGCGGGCCGACGACCACGGAAGTCCTGCAGCTCGGACGGCAGGCGTCTGCCGCGGCGGTGCACGCTGGGAAATGCCGTCACGTCGCCACACCAGCCGCGCGAGGGCGTGGAGCGGGTGGATATCACTGCCGGCCCACTTGTTCCGTTTGAAAGCGCGCGGGGGCGGAGGCGGCGGTCCCGACGGCGCGCCTGCCGCCGCAAACATCGGCCCAGAAGAGCGGGAGTGCCGGCCGCGAGCACACAGGGGTGTGGGCACCACTGGTCCGGCTCCGGCGCCGCCCCGGGTCGCCGGCGGCCGGTCGGCGAGCCGGACGCCGTCAGTCTGACGCTGTCTCTCCGGCGCGGGCCGCGGGCCGCGGGGTCGCCGGCCGCGCGGCCCTCTCCGCGGCCCGGGCGGGGCCGACGGGGCGGCGCCGCCCCGAACAGAGCAGCCGCTGAGCCGACATGGACCCGTCCGTCCCGACCCGGCGGGCGGCCGGCTCGTTACCGGCCCGCCCGTAGCGCCGCCCGGCGGGCGCACCGGAAAGCTCGCCGACGGCAGTGCCGTCTATCGGTCGAAGCCGGAACCGTCCGCGAGAGCGTGGTCAAATTAGAGCGACATCTCGACAGGATCCGACGGATACGACACCGGCTGCCGTCAGCAAGAAGAAAAACCGGCGAAGAGAGGTTCCCGCCGACCGACACCACGTTTCCAGCGCGACAGCCGCGGACAGCAGCCCGATCGATGACCGGTGGCGTGCGGAAGTAAGCCGGCGACCGGCGAGGAGGCACCCGACACGGTTCGGTAGGTCTGCCAGCGGCGGCCGGCCGTGCCCAGCTCAAGCCGGAACGGGACGGACCGCCCGAGGCCTGCCGACTCTGGCCGTGGCGGTGACGAGAGGCACCGAAGTCTCGGAGACGGCGACGGTTTCGCGACGATTCCGGCGACCCGCAGCCAGTGCGAGGACCTTGGAACCTCCACCGCGCTGCACATGCAGTCAGTCCGAGCCCAGACCAGGCGAAATGTGGTGAATTCATCTGTCGTGTGAGGCCAGCAATGCTGGCTAAGAATGAGGCCCGGCCGGGCGGGGCTCGGGACTCACCTGGAAGTGCAGGATGATGGTCCAGACCAGCCCCAGCGTCAGCTTCGGGTTGCCGTCCACGATGTCCTCAGCACGGATGTTGACCAGCTTGATCTGAAACGGGGCGCAGGCGGCCGCGGTGAGACAGGATAAACGGCGCGAAGCTGATGCGGAGACCCGACACCTAACCCGGACCGGGGGGAGGGGCAGACGTGGGGAGGGAGCTCACTGACGGCAGTTCACCGGCATCGCTCGCCGCAGGGCTGGCAGCCAGCGACTCTGCCGTGCTGTCGCGCGTGTTCCATGCGGCGCCAGGCGAGTGTAAACAGCCGCACGGCCACCCAAACAAGTCATGTCGGCGGGCGAGCCTGCCACGTGCCGGGCCGACAACCGCGCCGGACAAAAAACACGGCCCGACCGGCCGAGCGGCGCCGCTGTCCGGCACGCGGCCGCTCCCGCGTGAAAACTCCGCATCTGACGTGACCTCGGGCGTCTGTCGGCGTCCGCAAGTGGCGCCGGCCGATCTCGGGCGTATTTTGGACCGGTGCCGGGACCCGGTGCGCCGCAAACCACGGCATCCACCGTAAGTCTTGTCGCGTTCAGGTATTGCTGTTTTTTCCCGTTTCTTTTCCCACGTTATTCGGCACGCTCAGGCAGAATTCAGACGTCAAGCCACGTCATGAGTCATCTCCTAGCAAACGGCATTGTTCGGTGAACCTGAACTCACACGCGCTATTCCGTGCGCTCCCAGACGGCGGTCAAAGTCCACGCGGATGCGTCAGGCAAGTGCCGCGTACGCCTGGTCACTCGCGACCTTGACTCTGGCGCGTGCTTCCACGGAACCCGCTATCTGCGTTGGCGCCAAGTGTGGGCGCCCTTGTCCGTGCGACGATGGTTGACTGGCGCCGACGAGACGGCCCGAGTGTCCGCAGAAGCACCGAGAGAACGCTGAGCCCGGAGAGGTGTCGCAGACCAGCCGCCGAGCCGCGGCAGAACCCACAACAGACGGTCCAAAACTGCCGCTCGCCCGTGGAGACAACGCCCACCTGCGATCTCCCGCCCCGATTCGATCAGTCATTCACCGAGGGGTCCCTCCACTGCGGAATCCCAAAATAAGCGTTCGTCGACTTCCCACGCCTGAGTGGCACATCTCTCGGACACCGGCAGCTTGGCTACCAACAGTACGCCGGCTCCCGTCCAAGCCTTCTATCGTCGCCGTGCCTGTCCCAGTCACTGCTCCTGTCCCAGTCACTGTTCCTGTTCCAGTCCCTGTTCCTGTCCCAGTCGCTGTTCATGTACCACTCCCTGTTCCTGTTCACGCTTCAGTCCCAGTTTCTGAAACAGCACATGACGCATTCCTAAACATCTCCCTGTCTCTGTCGCTGTCCCTACCCCTATCGCTATCCCTATCCTTGCTTATGTCATTGTCCATGTCCCTACACCAGTCCCAGTCCCAGTCCCAGACCCATTCCCAGACCCAGACCCAGCCCCGCCCTATCCTCCTTCACACCGCTATCGGCGTGCACGGCGCGCCCCAGCCCCGCCGCCGCTCCGGCTATCTTGAAATCGACGCTGCAAAGCGTTCCGCCGCCGGCCAGCGGAAGTATAATTAGCGGCCTATCTCCGCGAACGGCGCCGCGATAGGGCGGCGGCGGCGGCGCTTTGAGGCGGCGGCGGCCCGACCCGCCCGCGCTCCGGCGCGGCCGAGCCGGCCCGTGGATCGTCACCGTCCCGCAGACCGTGCCCGACGCCGGCGGCTGCCGCTGGGGTATCGGCCGCGCAACGGACGGACGGACTTGTACCACCACCCGCCGCCACTGACTGACGGAATCGCTGCAGATCAAGCAGATGTCGAGTGTTTTTCCAGATGCAGGGGAGGAACGGAGGATTTAATTGATTTATCGGGCCGATCAGTTTAATTGTTTCGTTAATTGGCAGAGACAATGACTGAAATAGTCACCTTCGAAGCAAATCATTTCACAGTCAATTAAAACTGAACTGCACCCGGAGTTACAAATGGGCCTAAGGTACAGACTGAATCTTGATGATGTGAAGACTGGTGATACTGCTTTTTACCCCTCACTGAACAGCATTAACGAGTATTAACGTAGCCGGCGCCAAATGCGACCTTAAGTATCCGATTACCAGCCGGAACGATGAAAAGTAGTTTAGTACATTCCTTCAACATCCGGCCTGCTACAGCGTTTACTTAACATCCCTGACCCTGTCACAATACACTGCGGCTTTCACAACTTACTCTTCCCTCCGGGCTCGCGGCGTCCGAGCGGTAGCAGGTAAGCCATCATTCCTTACGCTCAACAAAACCTGTTCAGACCACACCTGCTGTGAATGAGCAAGCCTCAATGCAGCTGTCTTTCGGCGCGAAGGGCGGCGGCGCCACCGACGACCGGCGAGCCTCGCGCCTGTCCCGGCGCTCCCGGGCCTCAAGCAGACACGCGCCGCGGCGGCCGCGGCCCATAAAAGGCACGTCCACTTCAGGAGGCGGCCCGGCGGACGAACGGGCCGGATACCGGCCGGCGACCGCGCCACGTCCCGGGCGGCCGACAGGACGGCGGCGGCCGGACAGATCCGTCGCACGTCTGCCGCTCGGCCGGCACCGGCGCCGCGCCATCCCCGCGTCCGGCGCGCCGCAGTCGGCCCGCGGCCGGCTGACTGCACGGTCCGCCTGCCGGCCCGCCGGCGGCGCTCCAGGCCGCCGCCCGAGATGTGCGCCGCACGTCTGAGAAGGTCCCACGGCGGCGGCTTTGTGCGCGGCCGGCGGCCGGCCGTGCCGTGCCGGGCGGTCGTTTGCCGGTCCGCGCCGGCTGCGGCCGCGGCGGCTCGGCTCGGAGCGCGCGCCGGCCGCCGCCGCCGCGGGCTTAGAGCAGGAGCCAGCCGGCCCGGAGCTGCACGGACCGCCGTCGCCGGCACGTCCCGGCGCGATAACGCGCGTGTCCTGGTTCGGGCCGGACGAGCGGCGCCGCGTCTGACCCACGTCTGCGCCGCGTCTGACCCACGTCGACGCGACGAGTCGTCTCGCCGGCCGTCGCCGCAGGCGTTGCCCGCCCGGAGCGGCGCGCCGCGCAGACCGCCTCGCTTCCCACCGCCAGCACACTCGGCCGCCGTCCCGACGCCTCCGGCGGCCGGCCCCCCGCCGTCCGCCAACCGGAAGCGGAGCGGCGAGCCGGCGCCGGTTTCGGCCTGATCGGCCCGCCCGCCGTCCGGCAGTCGGCGGCGCGCTGTCGCTCCCGCTGAGATCCGGCCGAGCTCGCCCTCGGGCGGGAACGCGGCGCCGCTGGAACGGCCGCCCGGCTCGCCTCCGCAGCGCTGCCCGGCGACGCAGGCAGAGGCCGGTCGCCGATAGCCAGGGAGGCGGGACAACCCTGCCAGCCGCACGTGACCCACCCCGCGCCGGGCGCGGCGGCTTCGCCCGAGCCGCGTCATCGCCGAGCTCCGGAAACACGTCCTCCCCCACACCCCACCCTCCGCCAGCCAGCGGCCGCAGCCGGAGCCGGACGAGGCGGTTTGTCTGTGTGTCGCCGGACGTGGTGGCGGCCAGACAGCCGGACGAGCCTCCAGCTCGCAGGCCGCATCTGACAATGTCGTCGGTCTGAAAAGGATTATGTTCTGCCGTTGCCGATTCCAGGGCGTGGCGACACCTTCTGGTCACTTTTTTCTGCCACAAATTTGGCACCATTTTTAGTACATACCATCAGAACTCTGTTCACTCCGAATTACATGCGGTCAGCCAGCTCAGGCCCCTCGGTGTCCAACTCTCGCGTGGTCCCGCCCGCGGCGACGTGGCAATGTCGGCTCTGCCTCCTCGTTAACGACCTCGTGTCCCGTTAGACTCTGCGTTCGCGGGCGTATTTCCCTGGAGAGGACGCAGCACGCAACGTGCGCCGTCCTGAGGCGTTAGCGTTCCCTCCCGCTGGATCAAAAACCTGGTCCGAAGATAAATGGTGGCACGCCAGTCTGGCATGATTTTACCTTGCAGAGAATGGACGAAGCTGAAATGCGTCGTTGAAAATATGCCGGACATCACTTCAGAAAATACCAAAAATGAGACAGGAGTAACTTCATGTGAAACGTTCATGCCACTTTCACAGCTCCGAACAGGTGCAACAACTTATAAACCCCGCCAGTATTCGCCATTTAGCCACTTTCGACAGTATTCGGAGGTTGATACGAACCCATCCCCAGGCATTTCGAAATCGGACAGAGCAAAAAACGAGCGTAGAGTTTGGGCCATTTGTCACATGACGACACCCCGTTTGAGCCTTTCAGGTCACAAAGCAGCCAACAGCGTGCCTCTGAGGAGCTCAGAATGCCTTCTGACGATGGAAAGGGACTGAAACTATCATCATAGGACAGCTTGCCGGAAAACCTCAGGGGGTTACCTTGAACATAAACAATCATAAAAACATCCTGAAGTTCCGACGGTATGCAAGCCAACGGTTCATAGCCCCCCCAAAAAACACCTTCCTATCGGGCACTACGAGCCGTAACTGACACCCTGAAAACGCTGGGAAGCTTAAAGGCACACAGGTGGCTCCGTTTACAAATTAAACGCTGGAACGGGCACAACGGCGGCTTTATTTACAAACTACGAAGAACACACATATAACTATGACGTAACAAAGCATGAACGGGTCCTGACGTACATCAAAGGAAACTCGCAAAATCCTCCTGCTCTTCATCTACATGTTGTCTCCACACGTTCCTGTCTCGTTACTTTCATTACCAAATAACAAACATGAGAAAAAAGGAAACGGACACGGATAACTAATCGGAACTATCCAAACCGCAAAGAATCTCACACATGGTACCAGGTCGGCAGGCCACCAACAGGTACGGTCAGGTCCGGTCGTCAGGTCAGGCAGGTCACGCACAGCGGAAACTGCCGCTCACCTTTCTGAAGTGGAGGAAGTCCAGGGCCACCTGGACGTTCTGCAGCTGGTGGAAGCGCAGCTGGCCCTTCTGGGACGGCTGAAACGGAGAGGTCCAGTCAGTAGTCGGGCCGGCGGTGGGCTGGGTTGCTGCGCCGTCTGACGCCGTGCGTCGCGGCTGTATCGACTGAGGGGGCCGCGAGCAGAGCCGTAAGCCTACCCAGTGACAGCCGTGGCGGACGGACAGACCACACGTGACTTCAATTATGCCTCTTCGCCCTCCACCCTCCTTAACGTTCGGGCCGCCCGGCAAACCCTTCCAGCACATGTGTTGTGCAGCGTCGTGTGGATTTTTAGCCACTGGAGCACTGGCTGCAGGAAATCTCACCAAGTGCTGCTGACAAACCGCTAAACTTGACGGAACCGGCGACTGCGGGCTGCCCACGGCGCCAACAAAAACCTGCGTCCAAAACCGGGGACGGCACGTCCTTACAACCGGGACGAGGTGCCGTATAGACGCGTTCCCCCCTTCCCCTCCCCTCCCCATCGCCGTCGCCGCGCATAGGGTCAGCCAGACTGATTGATTCCCGCCCTTCGACGACGGGGCGTCAATCCATCCGGTTTTTCGAGAACAATGAATTGCACCACCCCTCCAAGCGCTGAGAACGCGCGCTGAGAGGGCAAGAAGTCGCGGCGCGGTAAGAAACGGCAGCTGCCGAGCCGATGACAGCGTGGTTCCGGCGGCCCCCCCCCCCCCCCCCACCTCCCAACTGGACGAACCCCCTAGCCCTCGCGCACACACCCATGCCCTGAACAGCAGGTGGCTCCCCGCCTCCAAGCACGTGCACGTGTCGCTCATCAAGGTCTGTTACGAGGAAAAACCGAGCCAAATCGGGTCAGGTTCACGGCTGGTGCGGGCCGGTTTAACCATCACGGTGCGTGACTGCCGGCGAAGGAAAAGCGCCGACCGGTTTGTCCCGGCAAACATCCCATTCAGTCCGTTCATGTCCGCGCTGGAAGAAAACCATCAACAGAGCGCCGCGGGGCACCGCACAAGGCGTGAGAAGGCAGCCAACACGGCCTAAAGCACCCGCACCCGTTACAGGGTTAAACCAGGCGGGAAAGACCACCTCCCGCCACCGCCTCGCTCCCGTCCAGGCGTTACGGACAGTCGGAATGGGCCCGAACTGACCCCAATGGACCGTCCGGTCGGCAGTTAGTTACCCCCCTGTGTTCGGAGCGCCGAGCTCGCCGCAGTGGGCGTGTCCCGGTTATCGGCCGGCCAGGCCGTCTTGCGACCCGCCGCTTAATGACCGGCCGCAATTGGGCCAGCCATTTGACAGCCGCTGCAGTGGAATGGATCAGACCCGGCCGGCCGGCGGTGGACGGCGGGCGGTGGAGAGCAGGCGGTGGGCGGCAGGAGGTACACGGCGGGCGGCGGACGGCAGGAGCTGCAAGGCAGGCGGTGGACGGACGGCAGTGGACGGAGGGTCACCAGCCACTGCCGCGGCCGGAACAGCAGGCGCCGGAGATGAATGGGACGTGAGCGTGAAGGTCGCAGCCGTGAACGCCGCCGGGCGCCGACGCCCCCAAAACCGACATACGGACAAAGCAGAGCTACAGACCACGGGCCAGTCTGCAGAGATGAGGCGACTGTTTTATACGGGTCAGTGTCGGCGAAATCCTGACCCAACATTATCGAACGAAACGGCTGCAACCGCGTCGGAAAGTGAAAGTGACGGTAAGAATGCGGTCAATCGCGGGCTGTTAGATTGCTGGCGATGCGGGCGGCGCTCGGTGTCGGCGCGTCGCATGACGTACCAGTCTCTCTCCGGACAGCACCTCCAGCAGCCCCAGCAGGTTCTTCCCGTCGCGCAGGTCGACGAACAGGTCCCGCACATTGCGGCCGCACTGAAACACGACGGCGCTGAGTCAGGTCAACACGTACACGCTGCCAAACCCCGGCCGTCGGTCAGAGGAAGACGGGTCGGAGGAAGACCAGTCGGAGGAAGCCCAGCGATCGGCGACAGCACGGCCGGGTCGCAGCCCGACGCCTGCGGCCGCGCACCGGCTGAAGGCCGCGACACACTGCGCCAATAACGCGGTCACGAAGGCGGAGATCCGACGAACCGGGCGACGGCCCACCGGCGAGCACGCCATTCAAATCGGAGAACAATGGCGGAACGTTTCCTCTGCGGCACTGGAGGAGCGTGCGTGGCCGCCTGCTCAGAGGGGAATCCGCCAGGCTTCACAGCGCCGAACGCGTCGCACAAGCACACCTGCAAACGCGGTTACTGGAAAACAAAATCACTCCACACAAACAACGCATGCAGTTAGCCAACTGTGTAAACCAATGAGAAGCGCCGAATACAAACAGCCCTCGGCGGCAACTCAGGAAAAGCAGCAGCCGTAAACAATGGCGTCACATTAGCTGGGCTGGAGGCGACAATGCCGTGCGTCTAACACATGGTGAGTCGCAGCAGCGAAACGGGAAACTGTGACTGCGGACTGAAGAAAGCCTCAAACGCGCAGACGTGCCGAAGACTCGCTCCGTGGTGCAGGTCGACCGAGGCCAACCAGCCGAACCAAACGACACCGACAGGAGAACCAAACCAAGACCGGTGCTGGGAACGACAAACCAAAACAGGTGGCGGCGGCCGGCGCCGGAACAAACGCCACCGCTCCAGCCCGTCATGCGGGGCGAGCTGGGCGCCAGCGTGGTTCGAGCGGGAGGCCGCCGCAGCGCGAACACGGGCCGGCCTCGGCTGCCCACTTACGACGTCCAATCCGGAGTCGTTCGACCCCAGGTCAACTCTGAGCCGCTCCTTGGAGCCGAGCGCGCGGCACGGCGGCTCCGGCGAGCCCAGGCCCAGCAGGAGCCGTTCCTTGGAGCCGAGCCCGCGGCACGGCGGCTCCGGCGAGGCCAGCCCGAGCCGGAGTCTCTCGCGCGAGCCGAGCCCCGGCCGCGGCCGCTCGGCCGGCGAGCTGAGCTCGAGTCGGAGCCGCTCGCGCGAGCCGCTGGAGGCCGACTCGCGGCCAAGGCTGTCGCTGGAGCCGAGCACGGCGCCCAGGCTCAGGAACGTCTGCAAGGCGAGCGCGCCGGTCACGACCCTGACGCCCGGCGACCGACGACGAGTCCGACGCGCCGGCGGCGCTCATGCCCCGCCCGCCGACGGCTCGGACACGCGCAAAGCCGTGCACCGGACACCCCATGCAGCGGCCGCCGACACCCTCCCGGTGGTGAGCTCCGCGGCGCGAACACGACCCTCCGCCGCAGATAACCGCGCCGCAAGCGAGCCATGCGTGCGGCCGGCCGCGGCGCGCCGGCGCGCGGCGATAGAGCGTGCTCCGTCTCGGCCGCGTCCATCACACCGTAGCGGCGGCGGCGGCGTCTGCAGGCCGCGGCCTGCCCCGCCAGCTGCGCCGCAGACGGATCCCAGGGCGTGACGGCCGACGGTCAGACGCGTGACCCCCGGGGATTGAGTCGTGCATGCTCTGATCGGCTATCGGCTAAACGGCAGACGGCGGCCGGCCGGGCGGTCGCCGCCGCCGCCGAACCTGGCTCTTTGCGTCACAATCGGCGATCGTTAACGGGTTGTTAAGGGGTTTACGACCGGTCGTCGGACGGCATACCTCGTAACACATCCCATGCTGCGTACGAGAAGACGAGAAAAACTGAGGATCAAGAGCACCGACACTGTAGCGGCAAGGCAAGTCATCGTTGGGCCAAGAACACGCCAACTTGTAAATCACTTTAAATAGAACCACATATACGCATACACAGACACAGCAAAACCAAATCAAGACCTCTTGCACATTAAAAAAATAGATGCACTCTGCTTGACCACATACGTCATCTGTGAGCCCGGAGTAAATCGAACACGTCAACGACGCATGTAAACCACGCAAATCCGTTATAGCCATTGAATAGATGGATTTTAGATGCAATACATACATACATCTTCATCCTACTTTTAACTGAGCAATCAAACATATCTAATCACAAAGTGCTGGCATAAAAACTGTAATAGGGCATATAAACACGGCCAGCCGAACAGGTAAAACAAAAAACCACGGTGACAGCGCCAGTGCCAATGCCGCGTTCGAACAAGCTCTGGCATGATCACACAGGAACGATAGGCGGCTTTAGTAGGCAAAGAACAAATAATGTTTGTTATGTCCCTGTACTGGCCAGCCGTTTACGCCTAGTGCCGCGCAGGAGGCGAAACCTACTCAGTCGCCCAGATTGAAATGCAGACCTCGTGGAAACGACCTTCTGCCGGCACCATTTCCCATCTCGTCACGGCCCACCCGGTGACGTTACATGGAGGGTGACTGTGCTGAACAGCTCAGCAGCGGAAAACCCTCCGACCGCACGCACCGGCCGTCTCTGAACATCTTTCCAGGCATCTCTGCGGCGTCAGCGGGCGGAAGCGGCGACACATGGTGTCGCCGCCGACCGTGACGTCACGTCACGTCACGTCCAGCCTCCGGTTAGTCACCGCGCTCTCCCGTTACACCGCCCAGGAACGCGCGAAAAACGCTCCGCGCGGCGCACCGTGACCAACCGACGCCGGTCGCAGCGGCCGGCGACCTTGAGCCCGCGCTGACGCCGGCCAGCGGCCGCGCCACCGAGCGTGTCTGGTCAGTAACGGACCGGACGGGTAAACTGAGACCATGTCCGGCGACGCCAGAGCATGTATGGATTCTGGCGGCTGCTCTGGGACCGCTCCGGCCGGGGACCGACAACTATGCGACTTCAACGTCACCAGCGACAGGCAGAGGTGCCGCGACCTCAGGAGGACGAAGCAGGAGCCTCGGGCGCCACGGAAACGCAGCTGCATTGGGGTCCGGCGGCCCCAGGCGGGCAGAGGACGCACAGCATCCGCGGCTGGACCGGTCTCCCCTGGGACACTCCGGTGTAGAACGGCAGAGGCCACTCCTCCCGAGGCGGTTTCCCGGTCAGCCCGGCCGCCCAGCCGGCCGGAGACCACGCCAACGAGGCCGGTGAACCTCCGTCCTGCCCAGCAGCGAATGAGAGCACGCCGCTAATTAAGACCGAATGGCTTTAATCCGGCGCCTCCCGAGAAGTCGCCGACGGGTTGTGGTCACGCTCGCCGCCCGCCCAGTGCATAATGAGGCCACCTCCCCGTGCATAATGAGGCCGCCTCCTAGACAATGGCCGCCTCCCAGACACCAGCCAACTCCAAGACCCACCAAGGTGATTATTATCATGTCCATCAGCCTCGGATGGTTGTCCCTAGCTCCCCCCCCCTCTTTCTCTGCCCCACGCCAAAATGACATTTCCGGACTAATCGCACCCAGGCACAGTTGTTTCCTTTTATAATCCCCGCCGTCGTTGCGTGGCACGCTTCTCTCAGCCGAGTGGCTGTTCAAGGAACAGTAAACCTCCCGACGTTCTGCCTTACCACTACCGGACGAGACGGCCGAGTCAGAAATCCGCCGCCAAACCCAGTCGTTCGTCACACTCGGGTGGGAGCACGAGCGGCGCAAACCGCGCGTCCGCACTTAAATAAACTGACCTCCGGAAATATTCGGGTAAACAGCGCATGTATATGCAATGTGACCATGCTCCGTGTAAATTCATGACGATAAGGCAC
Organism: Capitulum mitella; assembly: GCA_030062745.1. Classification (NCBI taxonomy): domain Eukaryota; kingdom Metazoa; phylum Arthropoda; class Thecostraca; order Pollicipedomorpha; family Pollicipedidae; genus Capitulum; species Capitulum mitella. The sequence continues at coordinate 1,785,393 of CP099850.1, read as the reverse complement.
CGATCCACTTCCAACGGCATATTTTCGCACCGCTGCAACACGCCAGAGCGACATCAACTCGAGCTGGGTTTGAATAAAATCGCACGGCCCGTGAGCGACGGAATACAGAATACCGTCCAACAAATCACGGAACGGGGAATGGATTCATGTAAAACGGGGCTAAAAAACCACACGAACGGTGAATATCAACGCCCGAGTGGGTCAACGGACGGAGAATACGACCAACGCCCCATCTCCTTTCTCCCCAACCCTTCCCCCTCAGGGTATCGAATGGGCGGTGAACTCCACCACCTTGCTAAAGTACATATTACGGTTGGCAAACGTCGCGAGATATAGCCCAATCCAGACGTGCAAAACGGGCAAAGCATCTCGCTAACTTCACAACAGTCGAGCGGGTGCACCAAGGAGCGGCTGAACACATCCCCTATGCACTGGCCTGGGCGGGCTGAGCGGTCGGAGGCCGGCGGGACGCCGTCGGGGAGCGGGCGGGGAGCGGGCGGACGGGGAGCGGGCGGGGAGCGGGCGGACGGGGAGCCGCCGGGGAGCCGCCGGGGAGCGGGCGGCGGAGCCCGGGCGGGGCGCGGAACGCCAGCGGCCGGACGGCGGGCGCCCGGCGCCGGACCATCACGTGTCGACCTCTCCGGTCTGACGGGCCGCTCCGCTCCAGCCCATTAGAGCGCCACCGCCGGCCGGCCGGCAATTACCACCGGCCACCGGCCATTTACGGCCCGGCCGGCTGAATGGCAACACCACAATCAATGTACAGACCAAACAGCCGCTCCAAAACGACCGCAGGAGAGCGCCGCAGGTGGAAATGCTGGACATAGTCGAGTGTGATTCACTGGTGGCGTGCGGCACAGTGACCCCAGCAGTTCACGGTCCAGAGGCACCACGACCTGCCGGCGGCGCGGCGGCGGCCGCGAATTCGGCACCCGATTCCGTCCAGTCTGACATCAGCCGCAGTTCAATCCCAGCTCCGTCGGCAGTCCGGCCCTAGCACTGGCGGCGTTCCGGCCTCGGCTCCAGCGCGGTCTGGCCCCAGTCCCGCGGCCCCGTCCCCAGTTCCGGGGCGGTCCGCGCCGCCGCGTTCCAGCGGCGAGGCCCGTGTGTCGGCCCGCGGTGACAGCGGCTCACACAACAGGCCGGCGGCGGCCCGGACGACCCGGCCGGCCGGCGCCGCGGCCGCCGCCGGCACGGCCGCCCGGCCGGCGCCGCCCGTGCCGACGGAATGTCGCCGTTTACGGCGGCCGTGGCGCCGCGTTCGCCGTCGGATTCCGCACGGCGACGGCCGGCGCAGCGGCGGCGGATGCGGCGCACCCCAGATCGGTGCGGGAAGGCAAACATGAGCCGCGCGCTGCACACCGCAGACAGTTCCTCTCCAGGAACATATCGGAGAAAACCGCAGCTGCTGAATCTTGTAACACGTAGATCAACACCAAATGAAAAGCAACGCTGTCCGGAATGCTCAACACTGATCGACCGAACTCGAAGTCGACGGAAAGGAACAGATGACGCTCTTTCCGTATGAAATTCCTTATAAGAACCAAATCGAGAAGGCTTGCGCTGGGAGGTCTCTCAATGCTTACACTGGAAGACGAGAACCAAGTAAACATGCCAACAACAGGACAGATATCACTTTACACCAAGGCAGCTGCGGCTGCAAGACGGCGACAGCCACCACTCTAACGGAGACCACGGACCCGCAGGATCCAGCTCGAGACCGAGCTGAGCGGGTCGAATTTCGAGCGTCCGCGGTGCCGGCGCAGGTCGCACAACCGGGCGCGAGGCTGCGGCGTCAGTCGCGCCGCCACAATGAGCAGGAAATGAGGTTTTGATGAACGGCGCCCGACGCGTTACCGATCGGCCGGCCGGCTCCGTAACAGGCGCGGGCGCCGGCCAATCTCCGCCCCGACACTGCGCCCGCCCGGCCGACGAATCGATATCGGGCAGCCGCTCTCACCTACACGGAATCCCAGGTCTCTAAACGGCTATCGAGGCGGCCTGCGGCGTTACAACACGGAGAACGCCCAAGTTTGTTCCTCGGCCGGGCAGGGCGTGGGACAGACCGGCCCATGTTGGTCCTATTAATCAGCCTGATCCGGCTCGACAGGATTACAGGGCAGCGTGTTCGGTAGCAGGTGCTTCTCCCACACGAAAAAACGCCCACAACGCAGTCGCCGCGTGAGGGAGAAGTCCCGCTATGGGAATCGCGACCGGCTGACCATGACTTCCATCTTACGCAGGTCGCTGCTGAGTCTAATCGCAGGCCCTGTGATCTCGCCTCAGGACATCGCCTCTTGGGAAACCGACTACCACGCCCTCATTTCACGGTTGGTTTACTCTTAACACCGACAAAGCAAGTGGTGGCGGAGGCGGGGGAGAGGGGTAGCGCGGCCAGTGTCATCCCCCCCCCCCCCAACTGGTGAAACTGAGCGTTAATCCCATGAAGTTGTATGGAAAGAAATGACTCGAAAAGAAGCCGGCGCCCTCCACCTTGCCAGAACACGTTCTCCACCCCTAGACACAGCTGCATTTTAGCAACACTGACATGGATACCCATTTAGATTCCTCCACGGTAAAACTTCCGGAACCAGTGTTTTTGTTCCTTTCATTGTTTCATTTCATGCCATTTCAATTCATTTCATTCATCACATTATCAGAGTCATTAAAGCCGAGAAATTTACTGACCGGCATACAACCTTGCTGATGATTAGCAGTATTCCCACACGAAGCATGTCGAAAATCCGATCCCAAAGTCGTTACGATGCAGTCACTTTTGATGCTGACAACCAAGAACGCCACAACGAACGCAACCACAAGAAAACACGCTAAATTTAGTCGCAAGTATGTCTGGATGCGCTGCACTCCTGCAGCATACACCGCGCCATGGATGCTCCTTCATGAAGGCCGGCGTCAGCGCCAGATGGCCGGGCAGGCTGCACCAGTCCGCCGCCCGCGCGGCACGGCCTCGCCCATTCATAGCCCGATCCCGAGTGGCTGCGATGAAAACGCCGCCGGTTACGTCACAGCTAACAGGCCCCGTCGTCAGCGCAGCTGGGCGGTGGCGAGCGCACGATAACCGAGAGGCCGCCAGCTGCACACAGCAATGCAAGCCCAGCGACAGCCAAACGGCAAGTACCGGTCTTAAAGGTTCGCGGGAATTCTGTCGTCGCGCAGCGGGACTTCCGTCGTCACGAAGCAAGGCAACTGTTCCCGGATTTTCATTTCCAGTCGAGCGCAGCGAGTAAGAAAACGCAGCCCCGCCCTGACACGCCAGCAGAGAACCGTCAGTAATCAAGCAGTGGAGCATGGTTCGAGTTCCACATGAAGTCACTCCAGACTGCACCATTTCCTCCGGCGACCGATAGGCAGTCGCCACTCGTCCGCCTCCTCCCCCCCCCCTCTGTCCGCGCGACCCTATCCCGTCCTATCGGGCCGCTGGAGACCCGCGACCCCTCGACTCGACCCGACCCAGCGCCCGGCCCCCGGCGGCGCCCAATTAGAGCGGGCGGCGTCGGCGGCGGGCCAGCCGGCGCCGCTCTGTTTAGGGCGGCTGCAGAGCCGCGACAGGTCCTCCCCGATCGCCGCCGCTCGGCCGAACGTGACTGATGACGGCGGCCGCCTGTTTGTTTGCCGGCGCGCTCCATGCACGATCGTCTGCAGCCGGGCTATTCGAGGCATGCGCACGGAGCGGCGTCCGGGGCGGATGTTCGCGTGGCGACGGACGGCCGCTCTACGCGCTCCTAAATCGTTCTCACAATGGTAACCTTCTGTGCCCGCAACTCGACGTCTGAACCGAATTCGAAACAAGAGCATGGATCTTATATATGACTACATACATACATACATACATACATACATATATATATATATATATATATATATATATATATAAGATCTTAACTATGATTAAAAGACATAGTTTTAAATCATGGTTAACTGCTGACTGTCATCAACTCCGCGCAAACATACCAGGTCCGATCAGGATCCGGGAAATGAGCTGTTTCCCTGCAGCGGAACCACCAACGGTCCACAACACTGCAAGGAAAATCAGAACAAGACACCTGAGCGTGGACTGGGATCTCCATGTAATCTGCAGATATGCCACGTCGTGGTGCGCCCAATGATACAACATGACAGGGGTCTAACACGGTTTTTTCCAGTTGCCTGAATCTCCCACGGTTGTCTATGATAGCCGCAAATGTGCTTCCAGACCCGGCAGCCTCAACCACACAGAAAATCGACGAGTAACGACATTTGCGGAAAGGGTAATAGGGAAAACCTACCGCAGAATGCACTTTGCACAATCTAGTTTCAATGCTAGTTAGTGCTGTGACCAACAATACGGCAGCAAGATGTCCCAGCACGCACATGTAATGACTGCGTCGCAGGCGCCCGCTGCCCCTGAGTGAAAAATCGGCCGCAACCCACGGCGCCTTCGCCCTCCTCCCCCACCCCCTCGGAATCTGGCGTCGGCAGCTGCTCCGGCCGTGTATCTCCGTCAGCGGCACGCGGTGGACCGAGTCTGCTGAGTCTCAGCCGGGCCATCAGTCTCACCCCCGACCGGCACCGGCGGCAGATCGCGGACCCAGCACCCGGAGCCGGGCCGTGACACAGCGGCCGGCGGCTGACAATGGCCGTCACCGCAGCACGTAACGACGCGGACGGACTCGGCCGGCGGCGGCCGGGATGTGACGGCTGGCCGGCGGCCGGACGGCGTGCGTCACTGGTGTCGGGTTCCCTCTGACCGGTGCCGGGCTAGGGTGCCCGACTACGGCGATTTCACCCTCTATGGGTCACCTGACGACCAGTCCAGCCGGGTCGTCGCACCGGGTCGGTCCGCCTGCGGAATGGCGTGCGGCACAGACGACCAGGGGAGGGGTTCGATTCCTTTCGACGTCGAATTGTGGTTCAACAACACAGCCCCGGCTTCGGTCGAGGCTCCCGATCACCTTATTGCCTGATTATGCGCTTGATCATCGCCTGACCACCTTCATTATCATCTGATCACCCAGCCATGTTCTGCTGGTTCAGTGCCGACAAATCGCCGCTTCCACCTGCAGAGATGCGCGACATCAGGCGCTGCCGCGGCGGGCGCCGGCCGCGCGCGGCGATGACCTCCGACCCCGCCTGCCGCCCGGTGCGCCTCCGACCGGCGGCGCGACAACAGGTGTCGATCTCTGCTGACCCCGTGACGTCCGCGGTCGGAGGTCAGGCCGAACAGCGGCGACACGTCTCCATCGCCGCGCCCGGCCAATGGGCGCAGTCGGCGCCGACAAAGAAGGCATCAAAGGCGCCGCGGGGCGCGATGCGGCACTTTTGCCGACGCCGAGAGGTTCGATTACGCACTGTCGGCCCGTGATGATGAGAAGGCACTTGCTGCGGCTAGTCGTTCTGGACAGCATAGTATCTATCAGTGCGGACAACACCGTATCTGGAGCGTGCATAACGGTGACACGGCCTAAAACACAGCGATAAAGCCCGCTAACGAATGAAGACGACGTGGTCGGGCCACCCGGATCCAGCCTCGCCCAGCGCTTAGCGGCCATTAGAGAGAAAGCGCCTGCTCAAAAGGTGTTGACTCTAGTAAACGCTGACAAATAACCGGTAAAACAGAAACAATGCGTGACTCACGACGTCTAACGCACGCCAGGACTTGTTCCAAGCTCATGCGGTGACATCGCGGACAAGCGAGCGATGTACGACGATTCGGGACATAGAGCCCAACCCTCCCGGTCAGCCACTGTCGGCGGCGCCGTTCGCCGGCCCGTCCCCAGCTCGGCCGCCACGGGCGGCGGCCGGACGCCACTGCTGCCGCGTGAGGCCACGCACCACGTGCGGCGACGCGCGGCGCGGCGGCGGCATTAATCAGGCGCGCCGTCGGCCGACGCCGGGCCGCCGGCCGGCAGACAATGACCGCCACCCGCACGCCACCGCTGTTTGCGCCGCCGCTTGGCGCGCGGGCACGTGACGGCCAAGACGACGTGCGTTTACGCGCGGTGCAGGCCGCGCGCGCCGCCACGGTCGGACCCGGCACGGTCACCAGGCCGCTGCGTCAGCCCGTGACGTCACGCGGAGTGCCGCCGCCATCGGCCGGCCGGCACGGCTCGCCGCACGTGTCGGTCGGTCCGGCCACCGAGCGGCGAGATGCGGTTTCGTTGCCGCGGCCGGCAGCCGCTGACGGCCCGGTGTTTGACGTCGGCGGCGGCCGGCGCGGCTGCGTCCACTCCGCCGATTGCGGCACGCTCGCTGTCGGCGGCCGGAGGGCCGGGCCGAGCTGACCAGGCGCAGGCCACCACAACATCCGGCCCGGCCGCAGGGCCCTCTGGGAGCCGGCCGCGGAGCCGCCGAACGCCACGGAAAAACAGAGACCGCCGCGCGCGGCTCTCACGCACCGACTCCGAAGACACCTGCAAAAACCGGCGCTAATTCTCCGGAGGATGCTGCGCAAACCTCCGATCGTTCCCCAGGGACGCGCACTCAGCTCCGGTGGCGATCTCCCGAAATAACAGTACGACTCGCACCGGAGACTGAGGAGCGCGCCTCCAGAGACGCCCAGTCGGTTGGTTAGCCCTCGCCAGCTTTCGCTGTTTGGCGACCTTCGACAGGACAGAGGTACGATCCCCCCCCCCCCGAGCCATATATAATCCAGACGTGATACAGCAATGAAACGAAAACAGACCTGTAGACTGGCCCACTGGTTACATGATTATACCCAGTTGGATCCTTTTACGTCGCGCCGTGACCTTACAGGTGGCCTCAGGTAATATTAGTAGATTTACATTGGGTCATATGGACGCAATCTATAGCATGTTTCTAATGGGCCCAGAATGACTTCTTATGATGAACAGAGACTGAAAGCACTGCTACTATGCACGTCAACGGTTCTTACTAGGTCAGTACTGTGCGATGGCGTCCTGCAGCCGTGTCAAGACTTACACACCACGTGCCTTTGAGAAAAGTATCGGTAATCCGTACCCTACAACGGCAATGACCTAGAGTTACACATGGCGTCAAAAGGTTCCGAACTCCCTTACACAAATTTCAAAACAAAGTACCCAAAACAGTTCGCAAAAAAAACTCAGGGAGCTGCACGTCCTCCTTTCCATCCCCTCCTCCTTCACGTCACTGCTGGGAACAAACTGATTACAGTTCCTTCGACTAGTTCTAATCGTTTCAGAGCTATCACATTAAAATGAGGTTTACATTAAAATGAGGTTTGAGTGCCCAATTACTGGTGCCTTGAGAACAACGACATGGGGACACGGATCGAACATGAGGACGACAGGGCGAGAGCCGTCCTCAGCAGGTATCACGGCGGCGGCGGCGGCGGCGCCTCGCCACCACGGACAGCGGCCGCCGTCTGCTGCGCATTGGACCAATCACCTCCGGCCGGCTCACGGCAGGGGTCAGCCAACCTCACCGCGCCACACCCGGCCGAGCGGTGGCCGCCCACAGCTCGACTCAGCGCAGTCCGCCAACGACCTCCGCAGAACACAGCGCTGACCGAGCCGGCCGCAGAGCCCACATCCAGACTGCACAACTGGGTCCGGCTTCAAGACGGCGCGGGGGGACTGATCGGCGGGCGGGCGGAACTCCGCCCGGTCCGGACGGGCCCGGGTCATCCACGCGGCGGCACCGCCCGGCCAATCTCCCCGGCCGACAGCCATTGATTGAGCCGCAGCGAAACAGCCTTTTTACGCTGCGGCCCGTTTTTGTGCCGGGCCGACCGGGCTCGGCAGTGTAAACAGCCCGCGGGAGCCGCCCCGGCGGCCGGCCGGTCATCTCGCGGCCCGGGATTTCACCGTCCCAAACACGGCCGCGCTGGCGCCCCCCCCCCCCCCCAGCCGCGTGGCTATTGCGCTCATGACAGCGCGGAGCAATGTCGGCCGCGCCCAGTCGAGCCGCTACCGCCTGAGACGGACGGCCCGGGAGAGCCCGCGGCCCGCGGCCCAGGTCGGCCGACAGCGAATCAGAGCAGCGGGAGACGGGTGTCGGAGGCGGCCGATCGATCAGCGGCCGCCACCTGGGCAATCGGCCGTCTGTTTCTGGCCGGGCGGCACTCCACTGCCGCCTCGGCGCCGGAGCCGGCGTCGGACATCCGCGACCGGATCATTCAGTCTGGAGTGTCGGCCGTCTGCCGCTGGTCAGTCGGTGGTCAGCTGGTGGTCTGCCGCTGGTCGGTCCGTGGTCAGCTGGCGGTGTGCCGCTGGTCAGCCTGTGGTCAGTCGGTGATCTGTGGTCTGCCGCCGAAGGTCAGCTCGCCGTCAGGTGTTGGTCAGCAGTAGTCTGCGGTGGTCTGTGACGGTCCGGTCTGCTGCGGCCGGCGGCGGTCCGCGGGCAGTTTGCGGCCGGCCGGGCGGCGCCGGCCCCCGGCTGCCGTGGTCCCTGCCGCCCCTCGGGCCGGCCGTATACGGGGCGGGCGTCGGCCGCACATGCCGGCGCAGGGGGCCTCGGCCAGCCAGTAACAGTGCTTACTGCCAGCCTCGGGGCCGCACGCAAGTCAGCCCTCGGCGCCTGCCGGTCCCGCAGACCGGGCAGACCGCCCGACCAGACCGGACCAGCGGCCTCCGCCGGCCGAGGCCACAGTAAGAGGCGCCCACCGGCGGACGGCTCAGTTACAGCCGACCCCAGACGGCACGCTCACCAGTCCGGCCTCAATATGGCGCCGAGGAGAGCTGCAGAACTGACCTCCAGTGGGTCTGACCCATCGGTAACAGATAACAACATACGGACAGTCAGACGGACAATGCTTGGGCCCGTCAGCTTGGATGGCACGTGTGTTCGGCAAAGAGAACAATGCTGGACGCAAACAATAGATAAAAGCAATGCTAAAACCGGAACAATATCCAGGCATTCTGTCGACGACATTAGGAATCAGAACGCGTTCAGTGGACCCTTGCGAATTCCGAAAAAAAAACTACGCGAAATCCACCGCGAACTCTCAAACATCACATCCGGCCGTTTCCATTACCGTCATCACACAACTCAGCACCGCCGAAGCACGCGCCACCGAGTCCCGGGCGGCGCCCACGCTGGCGCGGCCGCGGTCCCCGGCTGAGGACGGCACCAGCCGGAGCACGATGATGTCACGCCGCTGACCGGGTACGCGTCAGTCAATTCAAACACTCAGCGCCCGGCCCGCCGCCCGGTGCGGAGACAAATGAATCGCACTGAATGACGCCGATCCAGGCCAGCCCACTGGCGTGACCGGCGACAATCGAATGATTTGTTTCTCAATCGGATGGCCTTGCGGGACGTTTCGAGCCGCACGTGCACGAACAGTGACAAGTTGCTTCACGTCACAGTCGTGAGGCTGGGCGCCGAATGACCCTGCAGTCGGTGCGCCCCTAAGCCCCAATAACCAACCAACCAACCAACAGTCGTGAGGCGATACAGAAATCTCCGAACTGCTTGTTGGCTTCCCAGTTAACGGTCTTGGCTTCATTCACGTTCACAGTTACAGGCTAGAAATTGCGACGCAACGGCCAATTAAGCGGCAGCTCGGCAGAATCCATCACGCCGTGGATGTTTACAGAGCCACCGTCAGCCCTCCACACCGGCTGAGCGATGTAAGAAACCGCAACACGTCACGACGATTAGTTGGGCTGTCTGTCTCCGCTCCGTGTCGGCCAGCTTCCCGTTTCCCAGCACTGGCACCCGTCACGCTGACATCTGTCAGATGCCGACACCGTCCGGCAGGTCGTCCATCCGGCCGCGCACCAGCAGCAGTCCGAGTCACCAGAGCCAGAGCGGCACCGTTCAGCCCGGCGAGGAGTCTTCCTCGTCATCGATCACGGCGGTGGCTTGCGTTTCAGTCCGTCGGCTTACTGCTCTCCATGATCGATCGACACGGGACATCTGCGCGCTGTCACCAGCAATCTGTCAAGTCGGTTCAGGCTAAATGGCATCCCAGCCTTCTTGCCGGTCGGCCACCCACCCGTCGGCTTTCTGTGCGATGTCAAGGACTATCGAACGAAATGCAAATATGCGGATGAACGAGGACTTCTTCAAGACCATTCAGGAGACATAAAAAAGACCTAGTTATGGCTATCAGATCTTGGGCACAGGCTGAATCGAATCACATAAAACAAAGCGATCCTAAGCTGCCGCTGGATGCCCTTCAACCAGGTTTAGGATCTTTCACGGTGAGTACGGGTCGAAAAGTTGGTGATGGGCAAAGTTTTACGACTTCGTCCATGTTTAATAGTATGTTCATGCTATAATCCACGTCAACTATCGACCTCGCTGACGTATGAGCACGACTGCCAATGCCCTTTCAACCCAATAAAACACTCGAAATCTAGCACTTAATCTGAAACAAACTTCACGTGCCCGCCATCGAGCGTGACTATGCGAATCTACAGCTCAGTGAGGGTGCACATTAGGGGGGCGATGAGTCCTGACAGATTAAATGACACGTAATGACTCCATCCAACAATCGAATGGAAATGCAGAGTCAAATCAAGCGCAACAGTGTTGTTATACTCGTCTGGCCATAAAGATGGCAAATAAATATTTCAAAGTGATGTCTTCAGTTGTGAAAAGATGTTTCGCTACACATTCAGCGTGGCGGAATACTTCGCAAGTGATATCAACAATGTATCAATGAGCATATGGCAGTGATGAAACATAATTAACGCCGACGACAGTCGTTTAAGACCTCCCGAAACGTCGCACGGGAGTTGCGCTTTTTGCAAGTGCTGCCGAGATCACGGCGAAACGCCCAGCCTCACACCACGACTAACCAGACGCCGTCTCGCCGGCTGCAGCCGCGCCGAGGACCGGCTGGCGCCCCGCACCTGCGCTGTCCACACTGCAGGCCGCGCCGCCTCCGCGCCCGACAGCTCAGTGTCGCGCCGCGACCTCAAGCGCGTGAAGTAGCTGATTCAACGGGACGACCGCTGACGCCGCGCCGCCGGACGCCGCAAAAACGCCCGCCGCGCGCGGGGCGGGCCGCCGCTAATGACTTGCACATGTCCGGCGAGAGAGAGGGAGAGGGGCCGGCCACGACGCCCACGCGACGTGATCACGGCGAAGGTCTCGGCGCCCCAGTTACGAGCGCGTGCGTCAACAGGTGCGTGCCGGTGACATCAGCCGGCCAGCGGCACCGCCCGGCGAGCCCGTGACCTAAAACGGAGCGATTTCTGGCCGCTGATAAGGCTGGCGGGCGCTCGATTAAGGCAGGCGTAGCCGCCCGAGGAACCAGTTCTGGGCGTGCTGCTTAAGTCGTCGCGATAGCCCGGTTCGGCCGGCTCTCTGCGCGGGGCCGGGGCACGGAGCTGCGGCTCAGCCGCCGTAAGCCGGAGAGCAGCGAGATGCCGGCTCGTCTCGTGGTCGGCGCGGGACCTGGCCCGGGACTCGGCGATGCCAGGCGGGCCGCGGCCGCCCGCCGAGAGTGCCCCGTGGCCCGACCAGACCGGCATGGCCACTGAGACCAAGTATGGGACCTGACGGGCCCTGAAACCCCTCCCCCGCCACCAAGGACCATCGAGGACCGACCCACCACGGGCGTGCGGTCAACAGAATTGCGTGGACCGGGTCGCGGACGGAGGCAGTCCGGCGGTCCACGGCCACCACCACGAACCCGCCACCTCCGGCGCCCCGCCTCAAAGGCATCCGGCTATCGGCGTTTCACACGCCGATCGGACCGCTAATGAGACGGACGGCCGGTTTTTGCCGCCGTCCGGCCGCCCTGACCCGCGACTGACCCCGGCCGCGACGGGGCCTGCAGAGCGGGGCCGCCACCCGAGCACCTGGACCGCGACGTCCCGGCCGGCCGCCGCCGCCGTCAGCAAGTCGGCAGCGGCCGCCACCTGCACCGTGTGACCGATGCCGGCAAGGTCGCCGGGTCGGCCGGCGGAGGACGGCGGCTGCCGGCGTCAGCAGCTGACGCCCGACGCGCGCTGACGACGGCAAACATGCAGCCGGCATTGTTCGCGGCCGCCGTGGCGTCGTTGACCGGCCGTGAGCGATGCTCGAACCGCCCGGCCGGGACGCAATCGGGCCGGCGATCGACGCCGGGCGAGCGGAGCGGAACGGTGCGCCCGCGGCGACGCTGTCCGGTCAGCGGCGGCGTGGTCCAGACTGCGGGCAGCTGCGGCAGCGGCGGCCCGTGAACTCGCCGCAACGTCGCCGCAGAGGCCATCTCAGTCGGCGTCTGTGAAGATGATCCGGGCGGCGGCGGCACGGCGACCCGGACACCACACGCCGCTGCGCCGCCGTGGACCAGGTGACTGGGTCAGGTCAATGCGGGCGACCGAACCGGCTGGCCACGGGCGGCGGAGGCCTGGCGGGCAAACGGCAACCCTACTTGTCATCACAAAGCCGAGAACTGCAAACCGACATGGCCAAGTGCATACCGGGCGCGTTGCCCGTGGTCAGATGAAGAGGGGGAGAAAAAGATGCCGAACCGCCGCGAGACAGAATGACAGTGCGAGTAATGTGAAAGGCCAAAAGAAGAGATCGATGAGACTGGACGCCGGAGAAACAATAGCAGAAGGTCGCCGTTGAAAAACGCTCCCGGGGCCGGCACCCCGGCGGGAGACGACCCGAACCGCGGCCGGACCACGCGACGGGTCAGGGTCAGCGTGTTCCTGTGCTCCGCCGCCCCTGCCGGGCGGAGCAGGGGAGCCGGACAAGCCGCGGCGCCGTCCTCACAGCGCCACGTCCCAAGCATTGACGGTCTGTCCAGAGGGAGTCCGCCAACAAATCAACCAGCGTCCAGATAGATCAGGGAGGCAGGCAACTCCGACCGCGCGGGCCGACCGGGGCACCCGCAGAGCACGATTACAGTCCGGGACGACGTCACGAGGCATCGGTCATCACCCCAGCAGCCCCCGCCGCAAATGAAGGACAGACGCTGACGGCCGCCCTTCGGTCGGCGCCTGGTGACCCGGTCGCGCCGCCAGGACGGCGGCCTCCGCCGCACACCTGTTCACCGGCCCGCGGCGAGGCGGCGCGTGACCCAGTTCCGCCGCCGCATCGGAACCGACCGCGTCGAAACGTGCCCTGCCATGATGCAACGGCAATACGGGCGGCCGCAGCCTCGGGCGGCGGCTCTGAGGCGGAGCCGCAGTCACGGCGGCCGCGCGCGGGGCCGTCCCGCCAGCCTGCGGCAGGTCCTCAGTCTGTCGCGGCCAGAATTGGACCGAGCAGACGCGGCAGCGACAGATCGCCTCGGGAGGCTTGGCCTGTACCGACCGAGGCTCCAGCGTCGTCTGTCACAGGGGCTGGTCCGAAATGGCGCCAGGTTCCAGGAGCGGGCAGCCACCTGGCCACGACCGGCCCAGATGCGGCTATCAGAGGTGAGACGGGCGAATCAGTCGTCCGGCTCGCCAGAACACAGCCAAACAACCTAACGGCACCGACGGCTGCGAGCCCGGCTGCGGCCCCGGAACGGCCCGCGGTGCCTGACAGTCCACCGGAGCGAGTGTCTCAGGCCGTCTCCCGTGGGGCTAGTGCAGTGCAGGCCCCAGCCGGTGCGCAGTCCGACTGCACTGCCTGTCCACCGGGAACCGGGCGACAGGCGAGCGGAGCGGCCTCCGTTCAGTGAGCAGCCAGGTCCGAGTGGGACCCAGCGGGACGGCCGCCGGGGCCGGCCGGAGCGCCGACCCCGGGTCCGGCGGGGCAGCGCCGCAGGCACGCGGCGGCGGCGCAGCCACACAATCGGCCGCGCCGCCCACAGGGCCGCCGACGCCGAGTCAGCGCCAGCCGAGCGGCGGGCCGCCTCCTCGGCAGCACCAGCCGTCCAGCGGCAACAAACAGCCGCCCACGGCGCCAGGGGCCGCCCCAGGACCCAGAGACCAACAGCGGCATCTTCAAACAGCCAGGGCCTGGACGCCCCCAGGGGCCCAGATACCGCCCAGAGGACCCAAGCACCGCCACTGAGACAAAACGCCCAACGGACTTGTAGGCCCCGGTGGGACGCGCAAGCAACCCACAAGATCCACATACCACCCGCGAGACCCACAGGCCACCCGCGGATCCACAGAACACTCACGGGATCCACAAGCCGCCCATGGCTTCACAGATCGTCCACGGACCCACAGGTCACCCGCGGGATCCCCAGACCGCCAACGAGACCCAAAGACCACCTAGGGGATTTCCAGATGGCCCGCGGGAACCGCCGACTGCCTTTGGCAGGCAACATCGCTGCTGACGCCCAGGGCGTCTGCTGACCCGTCTGAAGGGCGGAACCGCGAAGTCACTACCCGGCCGCATCACGTGCCGACACGGCCCACTACCCGTCCCAGGGGCAGCACGAGCGGCGAGCAGCTCTGCCCGTGGATCGGTGCGACTGCAGCCGGCACATCCTATTCCGGAGCGGCCTCGGTCGGCGCGGGCCCGGTCACGCGAGCGGTGACAGTTTTCCGCCAGACCGGACACCCCGGCGCGGGCGGTCCGGCCGGCCGTGTTTACCCGGGCGGCCGCCGCCGCCGCCGGCCGAGATCCAGCTCCGTATTTGGCCGCGCTGTGCGCGCGCTCCCGCCCAGGCCGGGCGGCGGCCAGTCGCCGGCCACGCGATGACCATCCCCGTGACGTCACGCCTGACGTCAGGTCTCGGTCGGGCCTGCCGGTCGCCTGCGGCATCGGCGGACGGTGCCGCAGGTGCGTGATCGCCCGACGGCCTCTCGTCACACACTGGAGAGTGTGCGAAGCGCCCGGAGCCAGAGACGCCAGCTGGGAGCCGCAGCTGCAGCTGCCCGACCCCGGCCGGTCCGGCCAGCTCTCGGGACGGGCGGCCGCGCGCCGACCCGGCGGGGCGAGCCTTCGTGACATGACATCAGGTCATCACGGACCTGAGTACCGCACGACCACTTCGTCGGTGCGCTCCTGAGCCCAATAATCAACCAATAGCGCCTGTCCGGCCGAACCAGCACACCACGTGAGAGTTCTCCATCTCGCCTCCAGCCGGTGAGAACCAGCCCCGTGACGCGGCCGGCCAGCGGTCCGGCCAGCTGGCCGGCCGAGTCGGCACTGCAGCCGCGCACCAGCCGCGCCGCGCGCCGCAGGCCAGGAGTCTGACGCCGCCGGCTGCCGGTAATGCCAGGGTTCTGCCGGCCGCGGACCAGAGCAGGGCCGCCGGAGGGCGCGCCCGGGACCGGCGGCTCGACCGGTCAGCGCCGGAGCCGGCGGCCGCCGCCTGGGAATGTGCCGAGTCAACGGCGCGGAGGCCGAGCCGTGACGACCGGCGACCTTCACGCCGCACAGCACGCCACCGGCCCGCCGTTACCGCGCTGTGCGTCAAGACGGCGCGCAGTCTCCGAAAACGGCCGCCTGACGCCGGCAGAAACACCTGTCGTCTCCTCACGCCTCCTAGCAAGGCGTGCAACGGTTTCGCAGCGTGTAGTGCCGCAATGCAGCCAAGTGCACCTCGACAACGACTTGCTAGCTCACGCTCCACGCCTCACACGGCCTCTAGTCATGTGATTCGCAACAGATACCGCCAATCATCGCGACACGCGGGGCGGACGGCTGGCGGCCAGACTTACCTTCTTCAAATGCTTGTTAACCCACTTTGTGAACGTCTTCTTCTGTATGGCGTCCCGCTCATCTGCAAGAGAACGGAGCCGGTGAGCTGCGCAGTCACGGCCGGCCGGCCGGTGAGTCACCGCGCCGTCACACGCCGTCAGCAGGTCGGCACGTCACGAGCAGAGGCCACGGCGGCCGTCCGGGTCACGTGCGAGTGATCGCAGATGAAGACTGCCACACAGAGGGGGAGGTCACCTGCCGATGACGCGTGCAGAGCAGCTCACGGAGCAATAGGAATAGGCAAGAGGACACGCAAGGAGACAAACCTTAGACGCACGAGTTTTGTAGAGAAGGTGTCCTTCTTAGCGAGTTATGTATTTCTTACGTCGAAGTCGTCTGCAGGAGTGTGTTCGGATAATCCCTTGGCATTTCTCACTTCCGCAGCGATACGACACGCACCCTTGTTTCTCCAGGTGTAAACACAGCCTGCTGACGCGGGGTCAAAGGTCAGCCGTGAGCGCCGGAACCCGGCCAGGTGACGCGCGGTTCGGCCGGCCTCCCGCCGCGCGCGCGGCCCGGCGCGCCACGTGCGTGCGGCGGCACACGGCACGCCACGTCGGTCCCGGCCGGACGGCGCGGACCCCGTCCCCGGCCGTCCGACAGAGCCGGACACCGCCGACAGGACGGCTGCCATTACGGCCCGGCTGCAGCCGCCGCAGCCGGACAATAGCCGCCAATTTCGTCCGGCACAAAGAGCGTGCACCGGTTTCTGGCGCCGTCCGCCGCCGGCCGTCGCCGCCGGGACGGCTGACGGACTCGGCGCGGCGCCGCCGCCGCCGTCAGCTGACGCCGCCAGCGACTGCACAGGCCATCGGCTCTCGGCCGCCGTCTCTGCGACGTCAGCCAGCGGCCGACGGTCCCGGTCTGGGCGCAGACTGCGTCGGACGGCCCGTCGTACTCCTCAGCTGACCGACCCGTTAACAGGGCATGCTCCACTTTGGTCGACTTTCCATGAACAGGCTTTGTTGGTCTAAAGAACGTCACTAGTAACGTTCGCGGCACCAAATGTTCTAAAAATAAGCTAGGATCTTCAGAAAAAGTAATAAATTAATAGGATATTTTGCAGTCAAGCGCCCATATCACGCAACACGGTCCTGCACAGGTCAATAAACGCAAGCATTCGCTGGCCTGAGCCCGCTCGAGACGTCACGCAACGGCTGCAAATACGACATGGCTGAATAGGACACACGGAAACACCGTGGAAACGCGCACTGAATCCTCGTAAGTGTAGAGTTCTGAACGTAATGTATACTTCAGACTGGCTTATAAGACATAAGCCACAACTCGGCTATCTCAGTTCAAAATACGCGTTTATGAGGAACAATCTCTCTAGGAAGGCGTCATCAGCCGACGAGCGCGGTCTCCGGGCTGCGCGTGTGGTCGCCGCCGGCCGGGAGGCTGCGACTCGGCAATATCGCGCGGCCGTATCGGCCCGATATCGGCCCGTCGTCCCGGCCACACACAGAGAGAGACGGCAGACGTGTCAGCTGAGCAAGGTCGGAGCGAGCCCCCCCCCCCCCAGCGCTACAGCGAGAGGCCGACGACCGCACGACGGCGGCGGGCGACGGACCCAACCTGGTGCCGTTAGGAGTGTTTGGTATGGACAGGATATGACGTCACGGAAGAGGTTGCATCCTCCGGTGTTTCGTCACGCATTCCAATGAACTGCAGCTGTATTGCTATTACACGTTACGCAATTGTACAATACAGACCTCATTTCACTCAACAATGGGGTCGATGAGGTCACCAGCTCGTCAACGAAGAAAATGCTCCACATCAAACACTCTCCATCCTTTCCCCGAATTCATCATTTCCGGCTGGCACTGACATTGCTGCAGTTCAACTGCAAGCCCTCTGCGCCAAGCAAACTCCGATTTGCCATGTACGTCGTCTAGCTTGCCGGGCGCCCGTGGCCCGCAGCCTCAAGACTTCACACCACGCAGGTGACCCGCTGAGGTCACCGGTCTCCAGCGGCATGTCGGGATGCACAGCTGCACGGCAGCCTCTGGGCCGTGCTGCCGGCCGGCCGGCCGGCTGGGCTGCCAGGAGACCACATGGTTCACGTCGCCCAGCGGAGCGTGCAGCCGGCGCCGGCGCCGCGTCCGGCCGGGGCGAGCTCTTCCCCGGCCGCGGCCGCCGGGTCGGGGCGGGTCGGCTCACGGCTCCCTGGAACCGCCGGGGCGTCACAGGCCGGCCGGTGCAAGGAAGCCACCGCGGAATGACAAAAGCACGCCTCCCCCCCCCCCCCCCCGCCACCACTCTCCTCCCGTGTAGGCGTCCTCCGCCGCTCCTGCCGGTCGCACGACAAGCAACGCCTCGGCGCCAGACCAGACCTGCCGGGAGCACAGCCGCGGGCCGCCCTCGCGCCGTCTCCTCGAGAGACGGCCGGAGACGCCAGAGACGGCGGGAGACGGCCGCTCCCCATATGGTCGAGCGGCGGCCGTCGGCCGGCCAGCGGTGACCATTAGGAGCTGTCCGGCGGCGGCCGCTCGGCGCAGCCCGGCGCCGCCGCCATACACGGCGGCCGATGCCTATCTGAGTCAGCCGCGACACGGCCGACGAGCGCGCGGCTCGGCCGGAGCCTGCCGGGCCGGCGGCCGGGGACCGGACGGCACACACGGCCCCGTCCGAACCCAGCGCCGGTCACCGTCCGCCGGCGTCAGCTCCCGCCCCTACGACATCCTCGCGCACGTCGGGCCCCGCTGCATTCAGCGTCCCGCGGCAAAACGATTGAGCCGCTTCACCTCCCGATCGCCGCGCCGGGCGGCGGCCGCGGGCGGGCGGGCGCCGTTTCGGCACGCTGGCCCGGGCCGTTCCGCGCGCACCGTCGGCCGCCAGCCAGCCGTGACAAACACGCGTTCCTCCATAATCGCGCCGCTAACCTAATGACGCAGCGCGGCCGACAAAAAGCGCCGGTCCATAGTGCGGCCGGCGGCGGCGCGGCGCCGAAAAACAGCTGATAGCCGGCGGCGGCGACGGCCGCGCGAAACCGCCGCTGAACCGTGTGGTTAGCTGGGTCGTGCCGGGCCACCGGGTCACCGCTGCTAATCTACGATGTCTGCCGAGTCACACTGGTGGCGCGTGACGTCAGCGGGGTCTCCACCGCTGACGTATGACGTCAACTGGGTCACCGCCGCTGGCCCGCCGCGTCAGATGGGTCAGTGGGGAGGCCTGAGACCAGTCTCACCGAAATGGACAGTTCCAAGAGCCTTGAAACAGGCCCCCGTGTACTCGTGTAAGCTCACGTGGTATGCATACGAAGCGAGAGCGACTTTCGACCAACGCGTTAAATTCGTGGCCGGACAAACGCAGACCGCAGCGGACGTCGGTCTGAATCTAAAACGGCGCGTCTGATTCCGCCTCTAAATCTAGATACCTCGAGCCTGAGTCTGACTTCGATTCGGCGTATCTACGATCTGGTAATTCTTGGTACGAATACGAGTCCCGAACAAATGCCTGAGCACGAGTCTGAGCTTGATTCATGCAAAAAAAGATGTATTCCGAATCCAAGCGCGATGAGAAGACTTTAACTTAAGTCCAATTCGAAGCCATGTGTAAAAAGGTCAAGCTAGGACGAGTTCAAACCCATTTATATTCTACCATGGTTGTAGGGTCATGTCATGCGAGTTTTCAGTTGAAGAATTACAATGTACATCCGGTCTGGACAGTCAGTCCGTCCAGAGGCCGGTCTGATCAATTTATAGTGAAAACTGAGGCCACCCGGAGCCGCTCCTGGTCACGTAAGAGGCCAAAATTTCGGTGTAATGTGTAGAAAGGATACGCAGGAAAAACCGCCAGATTTCAGAGCAATACTGCGAACGCTTTGGATTCGGCGCCAGAAAATACCGTAGGGGGAGGGAGGGGGTCGGTCCCCGGCATGAAAATAGGATGTTCAAAATGGGTTATTAGGAAAAACTGTTCATGACATAACAGATGAGGCAGAAGCTGTCCGCGGTATCAAAACAAATGTTTTTTTCCAGACAACCCCATCAATCCATATGCCATTCGTTAATGGATGCAGGACACCACATAGCATGGCGTCACGTGACAGGTGATATCCCTAAAAAATCGATCCTGACCACACGTTATGAGGGAATGCATGGAGTCCATTGCGTTGCGCAGCAGTCCCAGTTTGATTTATTATTTGGGCCATAAGGGCGCATCGACGTCGTGGCCACATGGTGTCCAATGACAGTCTCAGTACAAAAAGAAACGTTCACTCCCCCGCACTGCTTCTCCCGGGTCGCGCAATAAGTGTCGATGCATCAGGATAAAAGCATCGAATCGCACAAAACTTGGACATATGGCTAACTCAAACCTCCAAAAGAATGAGAGCTCAAAGAGCGACAGCTCAGTAGAAGTCCGGACCAAGTCCCGTCGGCGATCCCGACGGAATACTAACCAGGAGATCAATGTCCTGAAATAGGGTTACAGATGTCCTAACAGCCCCACAAAAAAGACCGACCCTGCCCCGTCTGGAAGACTCTATTACACGTCCGGACACGATCTCTCGGAATTCCCTGGTTACAATAACACGGCGGAGAAAGGAAACGGACTAAATTCCGCAGCTTCCGCTCTCTGACACACTAACCCTCTGACGACGCCACGATTAGCACGGGCCTGACATTGTGTTGGAAACCGAAGACACAGGAATATTTACCCAGCTACGGCAACTGAGCGCGCATCAGCCCGTCTTCAGCGCGGCGAAGGGCGACCGGTCGCGTTTGCGTCGCTGTCTGACGACGGAGGCAGAAGGTCGATCACCGGCAGAGGTCCGTCCCAGAGCCGCTGGACAGACTCAAATTCTGACGACGGAGGCAGAAGGTCGATCACCGGCAGAGGTCCGTCCCAGAGCTGCTGGACGGATTCAAATTCTGACGACGGAGGCAGAAGGTCGATCACCGGTAGAGGTCCGTCCCAGAGCCGCTGGACGGACTCAAATTCTGACGACGGAGGCAGAAGGTCGATCACCGGCAGAGGTCCGTCCCAGAGCCGCTGGACGGACTCAAATTCTGACGACGGAGGCAGAAGGTCGATCACCGGTAGAGGTCCGTCCCAGAGCCGCTGGACGGACTCAAATTCTGACGACGGAGGCAGAAGGTCGATCACCGGCAGAGGTCCGTCCAAGAGCCGCTGGACGGACTCAAATTCTGACGACGGAGGCAGAAGGTCGATCACCGGCAGAGGTCCGTCCCAGAGCCGCTGGACGGACTCAAATTCTGACGACGGAGGCAGTAGGTCGATCACCGGCAAACAGGTCCGTGCAGCCCAGAGCCGCTGGACGGACTCAAATTCTGACGACGGAGGCAGTAGGTCGATCACCGGCAGAGGTCCGTCCCAGAGCCGCTGGACGGACTCAAATAACGATTCTCCATATGCAAGCCGGCCCATGAGCTTCCATCGGCCATCACTTGACCACATGAGCTGTCTCAAAAAGTGGCGCAGACATTCCCATCCCGGTGGAAGAATGGCCCATGGCTGGGTTATCACAGTACCGCATGTATATCACACCGACTCGAACCGAGGCGAATCCTAGCCGTGGTGACACGGCCACGAGTCGCGCCGTGCGCCCCAGCCGTGGTAACACCGACTCGAACCGAGGCGAATCCTAGCCGTGGTGACACGGCCACGAGCCGGGCCGTGCGCCCTAACCGTGGTAACACCGACTCGAACCGAGGCGGGTCCTAGCCGTGGTCACGCCGACACAAGCCGGGCCGTGCACCTCAGCCGTGGAAACACCGACTCGAACCGAGGCGGGTCCTAGCCGTGGTGACACGGCCACGAGCCGGGCCGTGCGCCCCAGCCGCGGTGACACCGTCGGCGGGCGACACGCAGCTGGCCCACATCGAGCGGTGGCGACACCCGCCGGGCCCGGGCGCGATCCTATCGCCGCGGACCGGGCCGGGCCGGGCCGGGCCGCCGCACCAAGGGCGCGCGGCGTGACGGCGCACACGGCGGCCGCCCTCCTGTGTAAAAAGGACAGCGATGAGAGAGCCGCCGCGCCGCGTCGGACGGCGCGTCCCCGCCGCGAGAGGGGCGCCAACTTTCACCGGACCGTCCACTCCGCGCGCTCAAAAACCGTCCGAATGACGAGAGTACATACGCGTCTTCGCACCCGGCTCTCGTGCGGAGCGCGGAACGCGCCGGTTAAATGCGCATATGCCGCGCTTGGAACTGACGCGCCGGCTCCTGTCTGTGGCCGCAGAGACACACATACGCAACGGTATCCCACTGAAGATATGATCGCCGAAACCTGTTTATCTGTCCAGTGATATCCCCATTTACGTTGTCCTACATTTCACAATCAATTCCACCTCAGCATTCACGGCACACCTGGTGACTCCCTCCCCGCGTCCAGGGGAACGCGTGGCCCCACCCGGGTCGCCGTCCCAGACGGTGCCCCTCTCACCGTACCCGGCCGCCATCGCAGCCCTGTGACACAAACAGACCGGCGCTCTTTTCGATCGCTGAGCTGGCGCAGCTCAGTCGCGCGTCTTGGTGTCGGCGTACCGCAGCCGGCGCCCGTTTCCCACGTGCACCGTTCCGTGCAGGCCCGTGGGACGGCGGTGTCGCCGGCGCCGTCCTGGTGCACGCACCAGCCCGCCGCGGCCGGACGGCGGCCACCGGCAGACGGAGCGACAGAATGGCAGACAGACGGCACACCGACGGCACAACGACGTGCCGATGGCAGACCAGCGACGGAAAGGTAGACAGAAAGGCAGACTGACGAATCGGCGGCAGACCGATGGCAGATCGACGGCTTGCCGGCACACCGACGGTAGACCGCTGTCGACTGACACTCGACCGACAGCAGACTGACTGACCGAGGGCAGGCCGACGGCAGACCGACGACGGACCGGCGGCAGCCAAACGACAGGCCGGCAGATCGGCAGGCAGACTACTTCATCGACAGAGGGGCGACGGAGCAGCGGACCGCAGATCGGGCCGGCGCGGACTCCACACACACCCCCCCCCCCATCCCCACCGTGTTGTGAGGGTACGCCGAGCGCCGGGGTCGCCGGCGGCGGCGGCGGCGGCGGCGGCGCCAAACAGCGGTAACGCGAGACGTCGACGGCTGGCCCGGCGGAAGCGGCCGCCGTCTCGCCACGTGCGGCCGCGCATCCCCGCGGACTCCGTCTGAGCCGACGGTGACTCACGCCACGGCAGGGCTGGGGCAGTCAGCCGCCGTCGACGACTCCGTCGTAAACGGCGCGCGCCTCGAGGCATCATGGGAGAACATCCTCGCAAATCCCGCTGAATGGTTGGGTTATCAGGACTAACCCAATACCACCGACATGTCGCGTCCCGGTCTCTTGTCACCTGTCGCGAGGAAGGGCGATTGTCCAACAGCACCCGACCAGCCCGTCACCAGATACCCCGCCAGCCCGGTCGGGATATCTGGGCCCGTCAGGGGCGTCTCTGCCAGCCGCCCCATCCGCGCCGGGACGCCTCTTTGTCGGCCGACACCCCCTCCCCCACCACCTCTGGCGGTTCTCCCAGTGAGTCAGGATTGCGTCACCGGCCGCCGCCCTGCAGACGAGCCGACACCGGCAGAGGTGCACCGCCAGAGTCAGACACCGGCACTGAAAAACCGACCCGTCACAGTCCAGCTCCCATGCAGCACGTGCCAACAAACCGAAACGCAGGCGTAAACTGTTCGGTACGGTCAGCCTGACGGGCGGCAGAGGTGTAGCCTCGCACTTTTCTTTTGTGGATGCTTCGGCTCCCCCAATACTGAATGGCCACCCCCTCCCCACAAAGAAATGCGTACATTAAACATAGAGCTCTGCGGGGTGGGCCCCAAAATGATTTGGAGTCTTCAAGATAATGCATCAGCGGGCACTACCAATCCATTCAAAAAAAGTTACATTCATGGTGGTGAGGTAGAAGCGAGGTGCAAAAGCTAACGAGGCGCCAGTGCCCATGATCCCAAGCGGACCGTGGCGCACTGTCATCAGCGGGACAGGCCTTGGAAAGAACAGCGGAAGCCTTATCTGGTGCAGATGTATGGAATAAACAATGTTCCGCCAGTACCGCCGACCACAATATTTGAAGCATACCGAAGACCTAATGACGCAAAGACCCGTGAAATAGGCCAGTCTGCAACAGTGACTGGCATGCGACAGGCCGCGAAGCTCCCCGCAGGGCTGTCGATGATTCGGTGCAAATGACCCGGCCAAAGGGCACCGGCTGCAAATGCCAGCACCACAGCTCTCAGAAACGCCATATAACTTGAACACGCCTCTCAAGAGCTCGACACGTATTCTGCTGCGGAAGTTTTATGCAGAGCCCAGGAAGGCGCCGCGGCTTCACGTCCGGCCACTGCTGACGATGCCGCCTCACAAGGCCTGGCAGGCAGAACACGGCACGACACGATTTGTCAGGAGCAGTCTTACTCCGGTAGCTGGCGACCGCCAGGACGCCTCACTTTTGGAATTCGGCGAGGAAAAGATGATTCGCCGACGCTCCGGGCGGCCGAGCCGGGCTGCGAACGGACGGCAGGCGACGTCGCAGCGGCCGTCACGGTCTGCCTGCCATTGCCCAGTCAGCACCGCTGAATTCAAAACCGGCCGGCCTTCACATCTCCCACAAGACCGACCAATGACGGTTCCCGCAGATCCACGACCGCCGCCACACGGATGAAGACGTTCCGGACTGCCCCTGGAGACGGCGACGGTCGGAGGCGCTCCGTCGTCTGGGGACGCCGCACACCGTGGGAACCGTAATGTGAGATGAATCCTTCCGTATGTTCATTCAACCAAACACGCTGAGAAGGAGGCTGTCTGGGCTGCGAACCCTCGGCAGCCCTGCGGAGAACGACCCCGTTTGGCGTGGCGACTGACGAGTAATCGTCGGCAGCGCGTCTCACGCCAGACCAGGGGTAGATCGCAACAGACCACAGCCGACAAACCAATCGCAGGCGGAACATAGGCGGACCAGAGGCAGACGGTACTGTCCGAGACCACCGAGACCCGCCGGGTCAAACCGACGTGCTGGCGCTGCTCAGCCAAGACCACGGGGCGCCTGCGGTCAGGCCGCCGCCGACGCACAGGATGACCGGTCCTGCGGCGGGTCCCGGAACCCGGCGACAGCAGAGCACGGCCGCCGGCGCCGCCGAGCCGGGCTGCGTGCGGCCCGCCGGCGACGACACAGAGGAACGGCCGGCATGACATCACAGAGGGACGCGCGTCGCTGCCGGCGTGACGTCACAGAGGACCGGCGCCGCCGGCGTGACTTCACACCGGGTCGGCTCTCCGACAACACTCGGCGCGGCGCCGAATCATCACGCGACGAGTCAGCGCGCCCGTCCGGCGAGTCTGGACGCCGCAAATCGGAGCGAGGCCGGCGCCGGCCGCCGCCGCGTCCACGTCACCCGCACCGGGAGAACGGCCCGGCTTCTGGGGTGCCATCGCGTCTCTGGGGAGCATCTCGTCAGCAGGGGTAACGGAGCTTCAAACCGTAGAGGCAGGGTCGTGAAAGCAGGTCTGGCTACAAGACGGCCTACTCCCAGCCGCATGAACTGGGAGTGGCGCACATATCAATGTCGCATCAGCATGATTCTGACTAGAATATGGAGAGTAGCCTGTCATCTGTTCGTCCGAAACCAACTCAGCCAATGCTGCGTCAGCATCATGGTGACCAACGTCGGTGATAGCAAAGTACATGAACCCGTATTATACACATGAACAGCCAGTAACTGTAAATTCCTTCTATATGTCGGCGGCATTTGTCATCAAAATCATTCTAGTCTTTTCCAATTTTCCCGCTGAGCATTAAGAAAACAGCGCATTCCATTGCTGCAAAATGTTTTTGTAACATCCCCCCCTTCTGGCAACTTTCGTGACACCACCAACACTGCCAGCATTCCGAAATAAGCAACTGCATTTTCAGTTCGAAGCATGCTTAGATTCGCTATTAGATTTGCTAGGTCCAACGGCGCCGACATGAAACATTCTATTTGGTGTAAGCTTTACGGATGGAAGCCAGGTGGCAGCTTCCTGTTCGTGAATACTTCCATTTTTTTTTTTGTTTATGGTCTGATTTTTTCCGTGTGTTTACATAGTTTGTGAGACCGATTTCTCCCAAAACCGACAAACCAGCACAGCTGAATTTTCCGAAACAAAACAACTTCTACTTCTAATACACGGCAGTAATCTGATTTGCGTTCCTCGCGAGGAGCATACGCAAGGAATTCGCCCATTTGGCATGCAACTTAGCTTTAAATTTAGCTTACTTTATCCTTCCTTTTTAATCGGAATCTCGCCGCAAGCTGGAATACTTATCCTAAAACACCCCTGCATCACCAACGAGGCGCGATATTCGTCATGAAGCAGCCTGACCACCAGCCGCGACCGAGACTCGGGGAGAGACAGGCTTCAGCAACGACCATAACCCGTCACACGGGCCGGCCAGACCGCAGACGCCGGGCCCGAGGTTTTCCGGCGCACGCGAGCCAGAGATCGGCTTGTAAACGCCGCCCCGCGGGAATTCCGCGCCAACGCACGCCGCGACGCTCGCGCCTCAACCTCCGCCGCGGACGAAATCCACTTGGAGGCAGATTAGAGGCGAAATGTCAGAACAGTTTTAAATAGATACAAATCACCAAAGGCTCCGCTACAGGAAAGGGTATCTCGCATGTTCGGAAAACGTGCCGCCATTCAAATTCGGGCAGCCTAACACAAGAACGGTCACAAAACCAGAAAAGACGCCCCAGCAAATCGCCATCCCGGCGATCCGAGTCCCAGGCTGACCGAAGCTCTACCACAACAGGACACCGGGCCCCGTACAGAAACTGACCAACATCAATGACAAGGTGGCCTAATGCTTCTAAACCAAGCCCTTCAGCAACCGCCGTTTCCCGCGTACTTCTGTTTGCAAAACCGCCTTGCTTCCTACGAATGTTTTGGAGCAACAAGGTGACCTGGTAACCAGCTTCTGACGTCAGTGGCGGCCGGCCGGGGCATCGCCGCCCGGGCCGGCCGCGGCCGCCGCTGACGGCAGTTCTCACGCGGCCCGGCCGGCCGGCCGCGGACAACGGTGCGGCGCGCAGTCGCCAGTCGACGACCCGGCCGGCGCGCCGCCGCCGCCGCAACGGTACCGGGCGGCCGGCGCGCGCGCCCGCTGCACGGCAAGCACGCGCGAAACGCCGCAGTGAAAGGCTGCACCTCGGGACCGCGCGGTTAACTGTCGCAGGCGGACCAGCGTTACGACACGGGTTTTGCCGGGCCCGGCTAAGCGGAAACCCAACGCGAGCGCGCAGCACGCGGCGAGAATACGCGGCAGCGGCTCCGGCTGCGTCCCCGCCTGCTAAATGCAGGTCAATCGGCTTAGCTCCGGCCGGCTGCTCCGTTTGGTCGCGCCGGCGGCCGTACGCCGGCCGGGGGTGGGAGAGGATCGGCACTAGCTGAGCCGCGCCGCGGGAACGTCGCGGGCCGGGCCGCCCCGGGACGGGCCCGACACCGTCGGCGCGTGGATCGGGGGTTTCTCCGAGGGCGGCCTGCGCGGCGCCGGGTCTGGGCGGTCCATGATTCGGGGGGGGGGGCGGACATAGCGCCGGCCGGCTGGATTTAACTCACCGGGGTCAGGAGCACAGCGAAAGCGCACGGCCAGGTGAATCTAATCCGACGCGTCCTGTCTGACCACCGCTCTGCTGCTTCCGTGTCGCTGTTTGCAGGAAACGACAGGGCACGCCACGACGGCGGCGGCTCGGCGTCGTAACCAGAGATCAGAGAGTCATTTACCTCGAGGACGAGCGGTCTCCGTCTCGCTCGAACTCGACGACCATCGCCAATATTCGCCATTTGGCCACCTTCGACGGCAACGGGGGAGGCACGGTCTCCAGCCATTTTGCGACCTAGCATGATAAAGAAATGAAGCAAAAACGTGCGTGTAGCTTGGTCCTTCGATTACACGATGACATCCAGTCTGACCCCTTCAAGTAACACAGTGACCTTACAGGCGAACTCGAAGGAGGTCATGTCGGTGGATTCTGATTTTCGTTGGATCCTGTGGGACATCACCTGTAAGGCATTTTGATGGGCCCGTAACGACTTCTACCGTTACCATGCACATCAGCCCTTCCAATTGCTTCATGACCCGGCTGACGTCATTCAAGATCAAGAAGGCCAGCGACCTGAATTATTTTTCCCTTCGATGGCGCTGAACAAGTAAGGACTTCGGTGCGGAGACCACAGACACCGTAGGTGACACCGATGCGTCTGACTGATTCACGTCGAGTATTGTAAAACATTTCAAGCGTTTGCTTTACGACGACGGCCGTCGCCGTTTCCTGATTTCTCCACGGCATGCCCTCCAGAAAGGGGTCACCGTCAGTAACCTGCCTAGGTACGACTATGGATCTAACAGAGAGAATGCGCCAGTACAAGAGTTCGAAGCTCAGTCATACACCAATGCACAGCGATCACGGCGTTCGTTATATGGTCGCCCACGAAAAACCTCACGGGCTGCGTCATCCCCTACCCCCACCCGCTATACTGGCGCGGATACTACACTGTGTTCTACAGTGTAGTATCTATTCTACATTACCGACTACTACACTGTGTTCTACAGCGCAGGACTTCACTTCTGCAAACAGCAATGATAACTACGATAACGAGGGCACGTGTCAGACCAATTGCGGGATTGTTCCACATACCTGCCTTCACTTCTGATATGTGCACGGCCGCCCCTCCCTGCGCTTCGACGGTATTTTGACTTTCGAAGTAAATCCTGGACCCCCAAATAACATTCTCGAATAAGAGGTGTTGCGCGTGTTATACACCTCTGTGAGACCCACGCAGGCTGGGGTGAGTTAGGATGATTCGGGTGGAACGGGGTTGGCAGGGATGTACCGCGGCTAGCTAAGTTTAACCGGTGTTGGCCGGTGTTCGCTGTGGTTAGCCGGTGTTTTCGGTGGGTGGCTAGCCAGTGTTGGCCGCGGTTGGCCGGTGTTGGCCGCGGCTGGCCAGTGCTGGCCGCGGCTGGCCGTTGTTGGCCAGTGTTGGCCGGTGTTACCAGGGGTCGCACGAGGTGAACGTCGGCTATGGACATCCGTCGTCGGCTGTCGGTCGCCGCAGGAAATCCGTCACGGTCGGCCGGCCTTCTGCCGGGCCGCTGGCGGCCGAACAGGACGCCGCTATTGTCGCCGGCGGGACCCGGCAACCCCAGCCGACGGCAGGACCCAGTCTGCGCCGAAACCACGGCTCAACATTAGAGGACGGCCGACTCTTGGTGGTGCCCCGAACCACGGCTGAAGATCACATCGCAACTCAGCTGGAGACAGGCTAACTCTCGGGGAAGCGACTCGCAATACTCCAGCAGCGTTCTGACGTGTCCGCCGTGTCCAAACGGCACAGTTCCGGAAAACTCGCTAATGTCTGATAGTGTCCTGAAGCCCGTTGATGCTCTCGGAAATGCCCCAGAGGTCTCACAAGAAACGTCCACAGCTGTCCTTGGCAGCGTCCCAGCCGCCCCCCGGGACAGACTCGCCGCGGACCGCAGCCGACACCGGCCGCGGCTCGAGATACGTCCTTCCGTCGGTGCCGAGACAGGCCAGCTGCGCGCGGCCGAGCTCCCGGCGCCGGCCAGCCGCGCGGCCGCCGCGCAAATCCGACGCCAATCCGGCGGATCTGATCCCGGCCGTGTCGGGCAGTATCGGGCATATCGGGCGGAAAATTGGGCCCCCTGCGTGCACACGCCGGCGGCGTCGACGCGTGCCGAGAGCGGCGGCGGTGGTGCCGGCGCCTCATAGGACAGCACATGGCTGGGCAGATACGGCCCGCCACTGCAGAGCCGAGACGCCGAGATTCCCGGCGGATCAACCGACTGAGAGCCGACTCCGGCGCAGCACTCAGGACTGTCTGACGAGTCAGTCCGGAGGACTGTGACGGCCCTGCACTGAGAGCTGTCTGACGGGCGGTGCCGGCGGTAACAACCCGAAGGCCTGGCTGGCGGGGGGCACGACGCGCCGACCAAGCCCCGGAGACCGCCGGGTCTGTACCTGCCCAGACGGCCGGCCGGCCGAGACGACGGTGGACGTCCTCTCCAGGGCGCAGTGGCTGCGGGCCGGCACGCGGCGGGCAGCTGCCGCCGGCCGGCCCGCTCACCGCCCGTCAGCCAGACGGGGCCGGGCCGACCCCGTCCGGCCGGCTCCGACTGATTGAATTGGACCGGGCCGCGCGGCCGGCCAACGCCGCCGGCTCCGGCCGAGCAGCCGCTCGACCGAGCAGCGGCCGTCCAGCGCGCCCGCCTTCCCAGAACCCAGCCCAGAGATACCAAAACAGACGCCCGGCGCTCAGGACCAACCCAGGGCGCGGCGCGGCGCTGAGCGGCGGACCAAGTCCTCGCGTACCTTTGAACTTGTGCAGGCTCTCCTCGTAGCCGACGTTTGTCTTGAACTGCTGCGGCTGCGGGCTGTGGCCGTTGGCGTGGGCGTTGCGGCCCGGCGGCGGCTCGAAGCCCAGCCGCTCCCTGTAGTACTGCGCCTCCATTGCGCGCCGACCGCGAGCGCGCGAGATCTGAACCGGGACCGAGCGCCGCCACCGCCACGCGCCGACTCTCTCCCGCCGGCTCACGCCGAGCTACTACCGGGCCACCGACCGGCCGCGCGCCCGTGCAACGGCCGGCCTCCCGTGACGTCACCGGTCACGTGGGCGGCCGGCGACCTTGCCGGTAGGCGGCGGCGGCGGCGGCGGCGGCGGACGGCGCACGCGCCTCACAGGGGCGGAGGCCTAATTGGTTCGCGGGGATCTCGCCCGGGGCGGGTGTGGGGCAGCTGCGCGGACGCGTGTCAAGGGAGGCGGAGCGCACTGTGTCTTCGGGGATCGAGGCGCGACGACGGGGTGTCACGCGGAAGGGCGGCCGACGGTCCGGTGAATGATCTGTTACGCCAATGAGATGCGGTCGCTGCCACGTTCGCGGAGGCATCAGCTGCTTTAAGGCATCGTTGACATCAGCAGCGATATTCTCGTCGCTTTTAAGCGGTGAGCTTCACTGGACCAGACTGCGAAATATAGATACGAATGGACGCAATCACTCAAGAATTCCACGGAGTCGCGCACTTGAGGTTCAAGGCCTTTGCAGGCTGTAAAACCGAAACGATTCTCGGCGGTCTCACGGTGGTGGCCAGTGCGCACTCCGCAACGCATTGCATAATCAAAACAAAACGTATAATTCCGCAAATTGCCTACATGAACTCCACGTTCATGTCAATAAATTAACAAAATAAGTAAGTTAACTCATGAATACTAACAACTGTAAATTAGCATGCAATCAACCATGAGAATCGACTGCGGGTGGCCTTCGTTGGACAAAATCTCCGGGGCAGCCTCATCAGGGGTGCTCTCCACGCCAAAGTCGACCCCGGCACCCCCAGCACGCGCACGGCCTGGCAGCCGGTCCACAGGCCGGCACGTGGGCGGCCGGCCGCAGCCGCAGCCGCTGACCGCCCCGCTCTCGCCCCGCGCGGTTCCAGCGCGAACCCCTGGGGCGTGGGACCCCCTGCCAGCCAACACCTGTGCACGCTCATCAGGCGGCCCTCCCTGTACGGGCGCCCCCGGCCGTCGGCGCCCATAGAGGAAACCATTACGGGTATCAAGGTCGGTCCCCGGAGCCGACGGTCCGTCTCGTGGACTGCCAAATCTTCAAGTTCCTCCCGCAGCGTGGCCCCAGGGCGCGGCGCGCCACAACTCAGCTATTTTACGCGGGTAAACGTCAGAGGAGCGCCGCGGTAAAATTGCGTGCCGCTTGGTGCAGACGTATGGCTCTAACTGTGGCGCAGCGGCGCGCATATGGCGGCAGAAAATCTGCCGGTAACGATAGCATCTCACTACAATCGCCACCTGGCGGCCGCCGCAGAGGTCGGTGTTTGGCAATGCGTTTTTAACCACGCGTTTCTGTTGGGATCAATTGGTGTCGTCGTCTCTCACGCCATCCGTCAGGAGGTGGGCAGAGCGTCCCGCGGAAATGGCAAGAATTCAGCCCCAGACCTTCAGATCCCGTGACTGAATCTGGTCACGCCTCGTCCCCGTCACCAGCTGCGCCAGCCCAAGCGGCAGCTGGCTCCTGCAGCAGGTGGGTCCGGCAGCAGACTCCGGCTGACACCGAACTGTGGTCGGCCGAAGAAACCGCACGATTTGGACGGGTTTTTGTGACTAGCTCGTCGGCTCATGGTCAGTCCAAGTAATCATTAACGTAGTTTCCATACTTCCCGTTCATCAGAAATCCGTAAATGGCCTTACAACTCATCATCTGATATCTAGCACCTTTGCGAACTTTTCTCACACACGATGGTACCGAAACTATTTGTTAGCCTGGTCAAGATGGTTTCAAGACGCACAGTTCTGTCTCGCCTGCCTTCAGCTGACGACAAACTCTCAACAAAACAGAACCATTAAAACTGCCTACTGCAAGACGTGAACGCCTGGGAATTCCAGGCAAGTCTGCCCGTTTGATGCGGACGAGTACACCACTAACAAATCTACCGCATATCAACGTCCCTCTGACATGGTCCCCCCGGTCGCCGCGGCCCGCCGACTGCCGCGCCACGTCCGCCGCGGAGACGCCGCCGTCCGGCCCGTTTCGAGAACGTCGCGGGCCGCGGCGTCGCCGCCGCCGGCGTCGCCGTCCGGCAGACAAAGGCGGCGGCGGCCGGCCGGCCCCGTTTGACGGCCCGTTTACCGCCCGTCGCCGGCCCTTACGCCCGTGCAGACACCGGCACATGCCGGGGTCTTGTGGGCGTCCGCCGGCGGCCCAGGAAACGGCGTCTGCCGGCAGCCGGCTGGCGCATGACGCCGACGCAGTTCTCAGCACCGCCAGCCGCGATCGTGTTTGACTCACCGCAGCATCGCTGCAATGCCGGGAACGGCTCTGCTTTGTGGTCCGGGTTTCGCGGCCATATAAGGACGCTGTGCCGTGCGTGAGATGTTCTTGCAAATACGTCATGCAAGTCAGCACAAAGCGGTCTCCGACATAAACCTTAGACGGCGTGCAAGGGAAAAGGGAACGTTCTTATTTGAAAGGGTGGCAAATAGATGGTTTTACATCTTTCCGCAATAAGGCACGCACTACCTCAATTACAACTGTTCACAGAAAAAAAGACTATATAAGAATACGCGATGACATTTACCGGCCTGGAAGTACAACTGTTTGCAAGAACAAATTAATCACCACTTGCAGCCAATATTCAAAAACGAATGTCTGATCGTCAGTCAATCGATGCGTCACCACGTAATTACCAATCCATGTACGGGTAAAAAATGGCAGACATTCCTGACAATCTTTCCATCAAATGACCAGAGTTATGCCTTGCTCATCTGCGCGCAACAGGACGTGCCGTCCATCGATAAAAAGGGTGTCTGGTATCTTTACGTCACCATAAAAGTCTCGACAACCATCAGCCCCGCTTCACCCCGCCAGCTGGATCTGCCGCCACTGGAGCCAAGTGGATGCAGAGCACTCCAGGGCCGTCCGTTCATCGCGCAGTCGGGTCGGCGGGTCTGCCTGTCCGGCGCCACGCCCACGGCCGGCCGCCTCACGACAAACGGCACACGACGTTCGTACATCGGGCAGGCGGGGCCAACGCGGCCTCAGGCGCCCGTCGCGCGTCTCAGCAGCACCGCTCGGTACCCGCCCTCATGACCGTCTCTCGTGAGGGGTGCACTAGGGGGGGGGGGGCAGCGTATGCGTGTCTCCTCAGCACCATTAGATGACCGTTCTCATGACCGCCTCTCGGGCGCTGCATGTGGGGACGCGGGTGAGGGGCGGCTGCGTATCGCGTGTCTCCTCAGCCCCGTTCGGTGGCCAGTCTCATGACATCTCTCGGGTGGCGCATAGGGGGGAGGGTCAAAAAACGGCCGCTATCTGGACGGCAATCGGCCCCCGCCCCGGTGTCCACGGCACGGCACGCCCGTGAAGTATGTGTTTATGCGGGGCGACCCCCGGTCACGCAGCGGCTAACGCGGCCGCGGCGGGGCCGCCCAGAGGAGACGGCAGCGGGGGCGACGCGGGCTTTTTGCAGGCTCTGTCACCATCAGGCTGCCGGGGGCGAACGGGCTAACCGGGTCAGAGCAGTGGGGACCCGGTCAACAGCACAATCAGGCGGGTGTTTGTCATCGCAGCCCTCCGCACTGCCCGGCGCCGCGATAGGCCACATCCCGGGCCCAGCAGGCGGCAATGAGCCCGATCCGGTGCCGCCGGCGCGGGACTGAGGGCGCCCTCAGACCAGGACGGGGCGGTCTGGCTGGCGATCAGACGTGGCGGCGCCGCCTGCAGTACTCATGCGACCGTGCACTTTCACTCCATGCAGGTTCACTCCAAGGTTGGAAAACGATCGATGTGTTCCCGAATTCAGTCGCTGTC
Organism: Capitulum mitella; assembly: GCA_030062745.1. Taxonomy (NCBI): domain Eukaryota; kingdom Metazoa; phylum Arthropoda; class Thecostraca; order Pollicipedomorpha; family Pollicipedidae; genus Capitulum; species Capitulum mitella. The sequence continues at coordinate 1,751,502 of CP099850.1, read as the reverse complement.
TGGATTTTCGGATTCTTAAACATAACCGCTGAAGTACGACACTCCTCGTTATTTACACGATTACCTACTAATTGTGCAGAACGAATTCTGTGACACTTCATGAACCATCCTTTAAAATCTAACGGCATGATTTTCCATGGGGCGTTCCGCCATGGGCAAACAGCGAGGATCCCGGGTGATACATTCACGTTCCTAACACGAACACGAACCTATTTTGTCGGTATCGGCATCGGAACAAAATATACAATGTCACTTCTAAACTCATCACAGACGTCCTTTCAAGCAGTTTAACGTGTTCAGGATAAAATGGACCAGCATTCAACGGTACTTGTGTATATACCTCCAAAGTCACCAACCAAACAAGCACTCCACGTAGAAATATGGCTTTTATGCCAAGCAGCGTCCAACTTTCATTTCTCACTGCCGTAAAAGGCTAACAAAACGACACTGACCTATCATTAGGGATGCACCGGATCGGGATTTTTGTAATCCGGCCGGATACCGGATATGCCGGATCGGGGTGCCGGGTATCCGGCCGGATATCCGGCCGGATACCGGATTTTACGTTTACATGTTTTTATTTACTATTTCTATTGAAATAATGAAACCGGGAAGACTAAATAGAAAAAAAATATGAGAAACTGAAAAAAATTAGTGAAAAATGCCCACAGCTTGTGAGTCGATATCTCCAATGCCAAATGAGGTGGAAAAGGTCAACTTTGGACACTTTATCGGCCTGTACAGGCCATTCCGTACAACTTTTCGAACAAAACGGGTTGTTTGTTGGGCCGTTAAAACGTGGAATACGATACCTTCCATTCATTTGGCGTCTTGACTGGGCATTTCGGGTCGAGGTCATGTCAGGTCAATGGCCTGTGACGTCATTTTTTCATCTTTTACAGATCAGATTTTGAACAACACGGGACAGTCTGAGAGTAAATGACGGCGCGACATGTATCTTTTGGCGTATTTTCAGTGAAGGTAGCTAACATCGGTACATCTGGTCATTTCCAGCGTTTATATTTCCGTATGTATGTATAGCTATGTATGTATATACATGTCAGTATCAATATGTCAAACGTGTTTTAGAAGGGTCTTTGAATGCGTAATTCACACAAATCGATGTATTGCAAAACAAATCTAGACCAGGTCACAAAAACCTGCCCTTGGCCTTTGATGACTCTGACCTGAAATGACTGGCATATATGTAAGCGTCTGCATGTGCGCACACGTGTCTTCATTAGGGTCTTTGAATTCATATTTCATACAAATCGACATGTCGCAGAACAAATCTGAGCAAGGTTACAAGATATTTAACCTTGGCCTTTAACCCTATTCCCGGAGGGCTAGACGGTATGGCCGATTCCCGGCAGGGGGGGCGGATTCGGCCCCCCTGAGATCTCGAGAACTACTTGTCCGATTTCGTCGCAACAAACGGCAATCGATTTGCCGTGACGTGAACTACAATTTTATAAAAAGAAATTTTCAAAATTTCGAAATTTGTGGATACAGGGGGGGCAAAAATGTCAAAATAGGGGGTACTTTTGGACCTCTTATAACTCCTTCGTTTATGGACCGATTTCAATGAAACTGGCATGAATCGAGAGATTATGGATAAGGCTTTTACCATGGGTCCGCAAATCTGAAATTTGGAGAAAATTCATGGGCGTTCACAGGGTTTCAAAAATAGGAGGATTAATTTTCCAACAACTGAATGAACAAAAAAGGCAAAAACACTTTTCTGGCTTCTGCTAGTCCTGCTATGCTAAAGAAGTACAAATCGTATTGCAATGTTGGTATAATGTTAGCATAGGCGGTGCCAGGGACATGAAAAAGGGGGAATTGTCATGGTCACACGTTCTTCAGATCAACTTGTGACCTTTGACCTTAAATGACCTCCGGTGACCTTGGGGTCACCTGGAATGATCTCGTGTGCATTTGATACTATCTGTAAACGTTTTCAATCATCTGAATTTACTCTATTCCAAAAATTTCATTTTATGGCTATTGCGATATAAATTACGCGCACTGACATTTTAGGTCATAGCTCCGTGACCCGACCTGATATCAAACTGAAACTTGGTACACAAGTAGAGGGTACCTTTCTACGTCATATATATTCCGGGTTTGGCATTTGAAAAAACGTCGCCGAAATTATTGCAAAAAAATAAATTTTGACTTTTGACCTTGACCTGACCTTGTAAAGTGACCTCAGATAAACAAAATTTTGTGTGCACATTTCGTAACTATTTAACTATACATCCATATAAAGTTTTAAGTTCTGTCTTAAAAACGCTGTTTTTGGCAGATATTTTCCTTTTACCCTCAACATGGCCAAAAATGACCTGAGGTTCCTCCCAAACACGTTGCCTGGCTCCGCTCCTAAGCAAAGTAGAATTGTGAAATTTTGTCAAAGCGCGTAGAAAGGATAGCTAGGAAAAGTCACCAAGTTTCGTGAAGCTGCGTCAAAAAGCCTCGAATTGGCAAGCAAAAAACCCGAGGGGGGCGGATTCCGCCCCCCCCTGCCGGGAATAGGGTTAACGACCTTGACCTTCACTGACCTTGGAATATGTAAGCTTATCAGTGTGCGCACACGTGTTTTTATTAGGGCCTTCGAATGCATATTTCATACAAACTGACATGTTGCAAAAGAAATCTGGATCAGGTCACAAACCTTGACCTTTGATGCCCTTAACCCTTATTGACCCTGGCTTTGGCCTTGGTACGTCCATCACTTATGCCCGAATGACATCGCCTGACTGTGTTCGAACAGCAGTCTTAAGTAGAGCGCCAGTTATTTCACAAAGTTCCCATTTGTCAGCGACAACCGTCGTTTTCGTGATGTTTGTCGGACTTCAAGTGCTTGAAACTCAAAATGTTCGGCTGATTTCCAATTTTTCTACGCCATTCGACGAGTTATTCAATTGCCATAAATGTCACAAAGTAACAGCAACCAGCTCAGATGCGTTCTCGAGATATTCAAGAAGAGCAGGTGGGGGGCACAAAAAGATCCCAATTCCATTGCGCGTGTTAAAAGACAGCTGTAGCTGATTCGAGCTGTAAAAACAACTGGTGTCATAACGCGTTTCGGCTGGAAGGTTTGGAATCTCCAGAATGTACGTGACAAGAAAATATTGGTGGCAAACAAGGTTCGGTACCGAAAGAGCAAGAGGTCACCCCAGTTCACCCAAAAACAAGAGGTCGCCCAAATGACCCGCATCCGGAAACTGTCCCGCGGATCATATGACATCGGAAAGAATGGGGCATCGCCATGGACGACGAAAGCTACTTCACCTATCACGAGAGGCATATGCCACGAAACCTTGGGTACTCTGTTGGAGCACGTCCAGCAGAAATCCAGCAGAAGTACAACTGAGGCCAGAGAGCAAGTCACGTAATTTTTTCGTGTGGCCCGCCATCTCTCTAAGGGGTGTGAAAAATCCGGTTATCATGCCGGGTATGGGTAATGTTGATGGCAACGTGTACCGTGAGAAGTGCGTAGGAGATGTGCTCATCCCATATTTAGATGAGGACTATTTCGACAGGGCCATGTTGATCTGGCCAGACTTGGCCAGCGCTCATTATGCGAAGAAAACTCCCAAGTTGCTGGAAGAGGCCAGAGTGCCGTATGTAGTGCGTGACAGCAGTCCCCCTGTGTGCACCAGGTGTGTCCTACTGAGAACATCTGAGGCATCATTAAGCAGAGGATGTATCAGGGAGACTGGTACGTAACATCCAAAGTCGCCCTAAAGCGCTGGATGATCCAGGTGATCGCTGCTCTGGACCTAGAGATACCGCGTTAAATGCTGGTGCGTGTGCCCAGGCTCGTGCGTGTTGCCGACAGATAAGAGGTGATGGAGATGATCCATTAAGCAAAAACTGACCGCAACGGTTATGACTACATTTCTGCAAAGTTTAATGTTCGTACAGTAATAAATGTGCTTATGGTATGACTTTAAATACTGTCTCATTTTCCAGTGCCCAGAATTTATATTTTTCCTTAATGCATTTGTGTCAGAATTTGAGAAAGATACGAAATATTTGGAAAAAAGGAAGATAATAAATCATAAGATGGGCTACTGACTGCATGCTGGCTATTGTTTCACAGTTTTGAACTTGAGTCCCATTCTTGCAAAGATATGTCCGAACCCTCCCGGACCAATACAGAAAAGAATTGGTCCCAAGGTCTCCAGACCGACTTGGAACTGCCAGTTACATCGACAATCTAACACAACAAGCCACGTTTCCCCTGAAACGGTTTTGGACGCAGACATTAGAGCACCGTCTTGACTGTACACCGGGAGGTTAAATATCCGGCAGTGTCCGGCCGGATCACAAAAATATCCGGCCGGATACCGGATACCGGATAATCTCTAATATCCGGCCGGGTATCCGGCCGGACCGGATATCCGGTGCATCCCTACCTATCATGCCCAGAAACGACAGAACCCAGACCACGCTTCCACCATATATCGCTGTCCCTGCCTTGCCCGGATCTTTGACTGGCCAAAATTGGGTAAGCGAATGAAAGTAGCACCACCGCTGTCCGATAACAGCTATTACGCGACAAGTTGTGAAGTAAAATGACCGTTTAGTGTGACGAATGGCCGGTGGCAAACGCACGACTTTCACTGTTCATTCAAATCCTGACCAGGTGTCACTTTGGTGCGCATGCTCAGCGTATTCAACAGTGCTGTCATTAGGTGGACAAACAAAATCGTTACTCACGACGCACATGAAACAGGTGTCCGCTACACGAAAAAATAACAAATGAAGTGGACGAGTTTTCCAGTAAACCTGACAATCCTTAACCAAACCGACGGGGTCTCAGCCGATCATCTCATGTTTCGTAACAAGTACCGGTGCAGGCGCCGGCAGCCGGCAGCAACAGCCTGCGGCCTCCGGGGGGGGGGGCAGCACTGGGTCGGAGAGCGAGTAACGAGATGAGAGGATGACCCAGCGCGTTGATCAACGGGGGTGCCGAGGGGGACGACGTCACGCGGGGACGAAGGGGGCGATTCCGCGGGGGCGGCCGACCTCGGCGCCCGTGTCACGGCGGCGCTGACCCGGTTAGCGGCGGTCGCGGTGTTTTTGCCGCGCGCGCCGCTAATTGTCGCGATCCATCTCCGGCGGCCGGGCGGCGACAAAACAGGCCACGCCGCTGACCGCCACCTGACCCAGATCAGCGCGCCGCAGCCGCCCGCCGCCCGCCGCCGGGCCGGGGCGGCGACCGCATCGCGCGGCCTTATCGGCCTGACGGACGGCGGTCGGGCGTCCCGGCAGCCTGCAACGGTACCGCGGCCGGCACGGCCGGAGGACAGTGGTCCGGCGAGGGACCCGATGGGAAATACCCGAGCGGGTTTCTCCGTCTCGGATGGAAATACGGCCAGCGGCCGCCACAGTTTGACGGACTGTAAAGTAGAAATGTCGCGATACAATCTCGGCTTTCACGCGTTCCGTCACGAGTGGATCAAACGAGCGACTGCCAGTAGTTTACCACGTTTCCGATGTTGGCTCGGAGGCATGGACAATTTGCTCGCTAATCTACGCCATTTTAGCAGCATTAAACATCAGGTGGTTGAGAGTTCATTCATCACCTAACACGATTCACTTTCACCCCGCACGATAAAAAGTGACACGAGTTCACGCCGATAACAAGATGCGCTTGCGGCCGCGTCGTTCGTACAAACTACCCCGTAGCGCCATCTCTCGGCCGGGACTACAAACACAGCTTGCTCTGGCCTACACTGGCGGCGCCAGCTTGCCTAGCGCCGACGCCGGCAGCGGAGCGGAGTTCCGCGCTCTGACTGCCGGCGCAGGACGCCAGCCCGGCTCCGGCGGCGCGGACCGCGCGGCCGCGCGAACAGCCGGCACCTGCGCCGTGTCACGCGCCGGACGTGACGTCACGAGTCCAGCTGGCCGGCGGCCGAATCCCTGCTGGCAGGCGATGCCGGGCTTCCACGCGCCGCGGCCGGCTGCTCAGCCGGAAGCAGCAGAATCCCTCCCGAACGGACAACCGCCGGCGCTCTGGGCACGGCGGCGGCCTCGCGGGAAGCAAGAACGACGCAGGCTTGTCCTCATAGGAGAGTGTCTGAGGCTGATGAGTGAGCAACGGAAGACGAGGCAGCAAGTTTAACTGCTCCACTCGCGGCGCATTCGCGTCATCGCGCCGGCGGGCGGGCGGTCGAGAGGGTCGGCGCGGCATCCACTGAGCAAACAACACACCTCCGATCATGAGCCGCTCCCGCTGGCAATGACAGCGCCCTGGCTGCAGTTCTACGATTTCTGCTGCGCCGTCCGGTTAGCGGCCGGGAGAGGGTGCTCTCGATCCCCGCAGCCCTCACGTGAGCTGCCCTGACCTTCCCTCAACCGATCTTTACTGAGTGGACACGGACGGTGCAGTGCGGTGAACGGAAGCGGTTCTGGGCCGATAACTTGACTCGATCTGGCCCCAATCGAACAAACCAACCACAGGATAGTCTAGATGACAAAAGATCGGGCCTCGTCAATCTGACCTGACACGACCCGACCGAGACGAGCTGTGATACCTGGAAGTAGTCCCCTCCCCCCTCCCGCCAACGTGACCTGACCTGACCAGACCCTGATTGCAACAACTGATCACAGGCAGTCATGTTCCGGTCCTCAGCTGACCTGACTGGCCTGCCCTGACCTGACCCCGGCTGCACCGACGGAACCCAGTCCGCACCACATCCCGGTGCCGGCCGCCGCCCCGGTGAGTCACGGCCAGCCCGCCCGGCCGGCGCCGATAGCCGACCGGCCGTGTTGGCTGGGTCACTGCCAGGGTCGCCCCTCCCCGACACCGAGCGCGCTACAGCTGACGGTTCCGGCTCGGCCCGGCGGGGGGGAGGGGCGCCCGAACGGCGGGAGATCGGGCCCCACGCTCCGATCGGCCCGTGCGACAGCTGGCGAAAACGGGGCGGGGGGGGAGAGGAGGTCGCGGCCGGTTGCCGGTTTATCCGGCGAACGTGACCGGCCGCGCCGTCACGCCGGCCATTCACCTGATTCATTCGAAGGGGGGCGCGATCACGCCGTACGCCGACCGGATCGCCGGTGCCGACCGACCGCTCGGCGCCGCCACCGGGTCAGGGACGCGGCTGCCGTCCTCTCGCACCGAGTCCAGCAGATCGAGCGAACACGGCACGAGCAGGCTGCGGGCCCGGCCGGCCGCGGCCACGTCGATAAACCGTGCTGGTGACGTCCCCCGAGCCACAGCTTCGGTACGCGATGACATGGGCTCGGACAAGGCCGGACATCGGACGAACTTCAGAGGCCGAGCGCTACCTGACGAGTCCACGACCCCGGACGGCGGCCGCCGGTACAGAGCTCGACCATCTCCGGCAGGAGCTCCCGGTCCGTTCCGCGCCCGACGCCGCCGCCGGACGCCGACCCGCGTGCTGCGGCGACCGCGGGGAGTCGTGCGCCGGAAGCGGCGGCCGCGGGCCGCTCACCTGCGCCGCAGAGGGGCGGCCGGCGGGCCGGGCGGCGACCCCTGCCGCCATACGGAGCCCGTCTGCCGGCGGCCGGCGCCCGACGGCCCGGCGGCGGCCACAGCCGGCCGGCCGTCGCCGGCGGCGATCGATACACCCGCACCAGCTGAGTCAAGGCGACGCACGCACGCCGGCCAGCCGAGGCGACGGGCCACCCGTCACACCGCCGGGACATTACGGAGGTGACAGCGGGCAGGGACCGGTCGCATGGGGTCAGGGGGTCGGTGAGACGGGGACCCAGGATTGGTCACGCCGTGTCCCGACACGGACTGCCGGCGTCCAGACACCGGTCATACAGGTCGGAAGCAGTCCCACGAGTGACGACGGCTTAAAGCCGGTCACGCGGCGGGCTCGGAACCGTTCGCGAAAGATCCAGGAACCAAGCCTTGCTCGTGGAGCAAACACCCAGTCCGCCAGGTGCCAGGGGCGCTTCGGAGTCGTCAAATAACTGTCACTGGCTCAAGGACAGAGCCGCTCAGTGACGGGCGACATTTGACCGCCACGGTTGCTGACTTGACAACTGCACGCCATGCAAACGCGGAATTAACGCCACTTCGTCCGCGAAACGCTGCGTGCAACATCCTATAACACCAGGCAAGTGCCTCGAATCCCACGGAACACTGGCTCTCCATGCTTCGCAGTGACCTCTCCGCTGACCCGGGCGTGTCGCTGCGTCACCTAGGAAAACAGCCGCGTCCCAACAGAGCAAAGCAACGCCCACGCCACGCAACGCTTACCCCGGTCACCCTAAACAAGGACGCAGAATGGGGATAACCCCCAGTCCACGGGGATCCGGGCATCCGCCCGTTTACGACAGTCATTCGGGTCTCCGCGTCCATGCCCAGCACGCCCGGCGCGGCGTCCCTCAGGGACCTGCGGTCGCAGGTGGCCCCCCTATCACGTGGCCACTGACAGCGAGCGTCGGCGTCGGCCTGCTGCGCAGGGCGTACGCCGGCGCGTGGGAGGCGTGTGTGTAAACGCGCTCAACTCGACCGCGTCCCCACCATGACGCTCCGTCCAAACACATGATAAACGAGGCCAGGTCAGGGACGCGGACGCTGCACGGGCGCCCGGGGACGCAGGGGAGGAACTGCCGCCTGCGGGGGACCCTCCTGGGGCCGCCGGCGAGGGACGGCCGCCTGCAGAGGCACCATGAAGGACGGTCTGGGGACACCGCTAACATCCAGCACCTCAGGCGGGGACGAAGCCAGCGAGTATGCGGCGGCCGCGCTCCGGGCACATTCGGGGAATCTGCCAAATCGCACGCGGAAAGTACGGCACACGTGGTCGGACGGGTGCCGCACCCGGAAAGTGGTCGTGACCACAACCAGGCGCGTCCTGGACACACCGCTCGACCGGGCCGGCCGACGGAGGACCCATCGCGGCGGCCAGGACGGCGGCCGACACCCTGGTTCCGGCAGACCGACGTGCCGACCACCTCCCACGACAGCCGACCTGGACCCGCAAGGCGCACTTTTTCGGGAGTTTGTGTCATATGAATAAATTGCTCACAATATCACGCAGAAGCACAAAACACATAGTTCAGCAGCACAGAAACATCACAATAGCTTAACGAGATCTCGCCACTCATGACACCCCTTTCGCCCCTAAAACGAGCCCTAAAGCTACCCAAAGACGAGCACTGAAGGGTGGCAAGAGGCAGGCGATTCCACGCACAGGCAGCACGGTACCAGAATGCACGTTGAGTGACTGTCAGCCTGACTCTGGGCACAGCATGATGGTCTGACCTGACTAACGGAGTATCTCGACGAGCAGTATCACGTTGCCGGTTGAAGAGCTTTTGGACCGCCACTGGGGTATTGATTTCGTTCAGCACTCTGCAAACCTTACTGCAATCGCGCTCTGCAATATCTCGGTAGCTCTAGTCCACCCCAACGACCAGAGAACGGGCGAAATGCGTTCGGTGCGCCTCGTCTCCGACACCACGCGGGCTGCAAAGCTGATGATTTTTTGGACGCGTGCGAGGCTGCCAGCGCCACCCCAAACTGGCACGCAGTACAAGCTTTGGGCAAAGACCTGAGCCTGAATGATGGCTACGAGAGCTATGTGTATAACGTGACGTCTAAATCGGCTCAATGAGACGAGGATACTGGTGCACCGCTGTGCGACTGGTGGCACGTGACCGCGTCCGGCTGACCGTCACGCGGGCCCCGGCCGTCGCGTCACCGGCCGAGACGACAGCCAGCGGCTGATGTGCACTGCACGTTCGACCCGAAACTGGACTGTCAGGCACGGGAGGGCCTGGCCTCAAGGCAGACCGGGGATGAAGACATTCGTTCGACCGTTTGGTCAACCAGCGCACGACTTCGCCCAGCGGTTCGCGCTGACCCAAAGAGCGACAATGGCCGGTGGCTTCGAAAAAAAGCGGCGAGCGTGTCGCAACCGGTGGTTTCTAAGGTAATCTGGGTCTGAGATCGAGTCGACTCAGAACCGAGTCCGGACTCGCATTTTTAAGGCTCCAGATTCGTCTGAATCGATTTAAAATTCCCCAGGAAAGAACTCCGCTTTATGCTTGTTTTGTCAAGGGGAATCAAAGTTTTCACAATTTGTCAAAGTTTCAAGAAACTTGGTAAAAACAAGTTCATCCTGAATTTCACCATGAACTTCTGTGTATTTAAAATTTGGAACAGTTCTCATCTTCAAGGAAGGAAAATTAACAACCATGTCTTTTATGCTGGTGTATATAGTAGTAAAAGCATTGTTTTGCATTATCATACTGTAGCTGAAAACACTGGAACTCCTCTGCACGGGTCACTCAAGACTACTCAGATTCGGAATCCGAATCATCAGACCCGGGAGACGCTGAGCCGCACTTACTCAAGAGATTCGGACTCAGCTTCGTTATTGCACTCACTGTTTTGGACTAGAACTCGGGTCTGCTCCTACAGCAGGTCCATCCTATGTTAGGACACAATTCCCAACCAAGCCGGCGCCCTGCAGCAGCGGAAAAACGTGTTTTACGACTTCAATAAGTCACATCGCACCGACTGGCGGCATGAATGACATTTACTGCAACGAATCTGGCGTCGACCGTTCGCCAACTGGGCTAGACGTCGACACGGACCGTGTGTAAATCTTTTACCGGGCACTCCTCCTCTCCCCCGTCGCAACAGCCTAAAAAACAATTCGCCCAACACCCGGAGTGAGGCTTTCTCCACCAGTCCGCTACGACTGTCGAGATACGGAGCTATCGGGCGTAGCAGACAAGGCGTCCATAAAATTGTAGGTGTGGACGCAGGCGAGTCAACAGTCCTTTAAAAACGAGCCGAGTCACGTAGGCTCAGGTTGGCAACGGCCGAATGGGACCTAAGTACCACTATCCATCACAATCGGCCAATAGGACACGGCCGATGACGCGGCCAATTTCGGCCGAGCGCCGTCGGCAGGCGGCGTGATTGACTCGGCTTACTCCCCGGGCGAAGACGGCTGCAGCTTCTGAAGCTCGGCAGCCTCGGCAGCCCCGACAGCCCCGTCACGACAGCCCCGACAGTCCCGTCACAACAGATCCGACAATCCCGCAGCCCCAGCAGCCCCGACAGCCCCGGCATCCCCGTCACGACAGCTCCCGCAGCCTCCGCCGCACCGGCAGCCGGGCGGCCGTGCAGTGCGGCACGGTTCGCACTTTTCAGGGAAGGCCGGCCACCGCAAAACTCCGCGCATCGAGCGGATTAAAACCCACCCATTCCCAGGACGCTGCAACCTGATCCTCATCGGTGGCGTTCGGCCCGCCACCCAGCCTCGCAGTACTGCAGCTGGGTGGGGCTGCCCCAGGCAAGCTGCAATGACCGGCAAATCAACGGCGTTATGACCATCTTTCATTGTTGGCGCACGCCAGGGCAAAAATGCGGGCCAGGATCAGGCCTATCATCTCAAACGGTCCGCTGGCGTCCGCAGAACTCTTGCATTCAGGCACTCGCTCGTTGGTGCCATCGAGCCGCCATGCATTGCAGCTAAATAACAAGGCACGTTATGACGAACTCGATGAAACGTTAATGTTCTCCATTCAGTGCGTCGCATGTCATTCGACTCACGTGCACCCGAAGGAAGCCGTCTCACACTGGCACCACTGACCGTTCGACTAATACGTGAATCACTTGCACTCGGATAGCTTTCACACGGCAGCCGGCGCTGGGCGCACGCAACCGCGCTGCGCCACCAGTTCCCGAGTCTGCGAAGGTCACGACGCCGGCCGACCGCCCCTCCGCGGACAGGTCCGCAGGTCCGCAGATCCGGTCGGAGCCGGAGCCGGCGCGGGTTGCGGCCGGCCGTGACGGCGGCGCGCGCCGTCCGTTACGGGCCGGCCGCGTCCGGCGGGGCCGTCACGCCCGGGGCTCGTCACGGGCGCGCTCGGTCGGCCTCCGGCGGAGCGGCGCGGGGCCGGCGGCCGGCCGCGGGGGCGGGGCACCGTACCGGAGACGGCAGGGGCCCGGGGCAGCACCGTTAGTGGAGACCACAGGGAGGCGGGGGAGAGCCGCTACTGGACGCAGCAGGGAGCTTCAGACAGCTACTGGAAACTACAGAGAGCTAGGGGAGCACCCCAACTGGACACAGCGGGCAGCTGGGGACCGTCATCGGAGACAACAGGGGCCCAGGGAGAAACGCTGCTAGACACAGGGAGTCAGGGGAGGACCGTTACTGGAGACACAGGGTCCCACAGGAGCACTGTTACTGGTGGCAACAGGGAGCAAGGGGAGGACCGTTACAGGAGACACAGGGACCCACGGGAGGACCGTTACTGGAGACACAGGGACCCACAGGAGGACCGTTACTGGTGGCAACAGGGAGCCAGGGAAGGCGGGACTGTTGGGATTCTTGCTCGAGACAACAGGGTGCAGGTAGGTCATGAATGGAACACGCCCTACCAGCAAGCCAAGGCAACAGCAATCATGACTGAGTTGCCATGGAGCCAGCTGTTGTTTACTGCCATGCCGGGTTGGCAATAAACAGAGCGGTTGACTGGGAGCACAGTCACGTGGATAGCCTCCATTCCGGGCGCAATCAACGGACCGAGGAAATTCGAGCTAGAGCACCACGCGGGGAATTTAACAGCCTCGGCCGATGTCGGCTGTACCAGACGTCTAGACTGTACCAGACGTCTAGACGGACCAGGTCTGGTTGGATGGCTTACTGAACCGCAAAGGAATGTATCTGGATACGGAATGCCGGACATTTCCAATCAGCCCAAATGTCCAGCACTGGATCATGACGGCACAACGGAGTTGAGCTAAAGAAAATCACCAAATTTCAATGGTTATCTTTCGACATGTGCAGCACAGAAGGGAGCTTCGGTGCCCACTGTCTTTCCGCTCCAATCATCTGCAAGAATAGCCAAATCATTCTAAACCAGCTCAGGCCCCACTGATGAGATTCATGCGATCAGCCAGCGCCGACAAACAACTGATCACACAACACAGCCCGTCTCTTAGATATACGGAAAACCGCCAAGGAAAGAAAGCGATATACATGCATGCATATATATATATATATATATATATATATATATATATAATTGGTCGTCATCATCACTCGCCACATTCTTAGCTTCCAATCAAATTAAACAGTTGTCACTTTGATCTTAAATCCTCGGCAGCATCCAGCAGCCGCGCTGTTCAAATGTCACCGACGCATACCTGAGAGCTTGTCCAAAGTCTTCCTCCAGCGGTGGGCCATGCTTCACAGGTCCGCGGACACAGCACGCACCGCACGACGCGGCGGGATAGCCCGCACAGAAACGTCCCGCAATCACCGCAAAATCCCTGGCCAACGACAAGAACGACGGCACGCCAGCTCACCGCCGCACCGGCCTGAATCCCACTTTGCGTCGAACCGGAGTTCACGCCGGTCGCAAAGGCCGTCACTTCCGATCCTGAGCCGCCACCGAATCCCGGCAGGACGACCCGCCGCGCCCGCGACCGTCACCGGGACGACCCACTGCGCCCGCGCAGAAAGAAACACTCAGCCACCGGCGGGCTCTCGTCTCGTCCCGGAGGACGGTCCCCAGCGCCCGCCGCGGCGGAGGGGCGGCGAACAATGCCGCCGGGTCGCCCGCCGGGCCCGGCGCTCCCCTGTAAGGCCACAGACGGCCGACCTGGCCGTGTAGGGCGGCGTCCGGCGGCCGGCCACCCGGGAGAGCCCGCGATGGACCTCCCGCCGGCCGAGATGCCGCCCCAGGCCGGTCCGGCGGGGCCAGACGGCGCGATAGCTGTCCGCGGCGGCGGCGCCGGCGCAGAGGAGGAGAAAAGACCAACCAGCCCGCCGCCACGGCCCGGGTTCTGCCCATATCGCGAGAAAGATGCTGGAGATGTTCCCGGCGCCGACGTCGTATCTCGGTGTTTACCACACAAAGCGGGGACCTCAAGGGACGGGAGAGATGAGATAGCATTGAGGAGCGACGTTAACATGAGGAGCGACGTTAACAATGAGCGGACACGACCGGAATCCCACTGACGAGCCGCAGAACGCCACAGACCAAACGTGACTGATCGAGGTGACAACCAGACACGGGGGGGGGGCATTGTAGACACGAAACAAGATAAGCGGTAGCGGTAGCCGACCGCTGCGACCGGCTACTTCGCTCCGCACGGCTTCTGGATAACGGACGCTCGAGGGCGGGGGGCGTGAAGACCTCCCGAGGCGTGGTCTGGGGAACGGACGCGCCATGACGCATCGCTGACATGTTATCGCTCGGCTACACCTCGGCACGCAGACGCGCTATCGGCCTGCTGACGGCATACCTGCCAGCTGCTGCACGATCTTCCTCCAGCGGAGCGCCATGGCTGGGCGCGGCTCCGCCCTCGGGCGGCGGCTGAGCGGAGCTCTGGCGAGCGACGCTGGCCGATCTCAGGAGAGAGCCCGCCGCGAATCGACCGGCATTGATCGGAGCCGGCCGGCCCGGACGGCCCGGCAGATCGGCCGGCCGGCGCAGGCGGCGGCGCCGCTCGGCCGCCGACCCGGCAGGCACCAGGCCGGCGCCGCGTGGCCGGCCCGACCGCGGCGCCGCGCTCGCCGAAACACGGGCCAACCGCGGCGCCGCGCCGACGCCGCCGGCCGGCTGCCGTCAGCCGGCGATGGCACCGCGCCACCGGCCCGGCGCCGGCGCGGCGCGTTCGACGGCGCGGAGCACGCGCTCCGAGCGATCAGGCGCGGGCTCGTCCGTCAGCGCCGCCCGTCGGCGCCGCCGTCGCCGACCGCAGACGCCCTCAACTCTCCGTCAGGGCGGTCAGCAGCGTCGCCGACCGGTCCTCCCCCGGCCAGCGTCCTCCACTCCACGCAGCCGCGCAGACCACTCCACGCGGTCCCACTCCACCTCTCCACTCGGCAGTCCGCGGTGCGCCGCGCCGGTCCCGGACGGGCGCCGCCCGGTGTGCAGGCGGCCGGCAGCCGACTCACACGCTCCCCGCGGCCTCCGCGCACCACCTGCGCTGCGCCGCCGCCGCCGGCAACCCGCTCCCGGCGTCTGGCGGCCGTGTGCGCGCCGGCGGCCCCAGTATCGCGCCGATAGCGCGGCCTACCCGGCGGCGAACCGGCGCGGCCGGTGCGCGCGCGGCCGTGCGAACGCGTCCGCTCGCCGCGGCCGGGCCCGGCAGCACGTGTCAGGCGGCGGAACCGTCCCCGCGCCGCGCCGCGCCGGGCCCGGCAGCACGTGTCAGGCGGCGGAACCGTCCCCGCGCCGCGCCGCGCCGGCTCCGAAACGAGGACGGTTATGTGAGCGGGCCGACTGACAGGTACTGGCCGGCGGTCGCCGCGTGCCGGCGCCGGCCGCGGCCCGGGACAGATCGTATCTGCAGTCGGCGCACCGTCCGCGACCGTCCGGCGTGCAGCGTCGAAGGCCGGGGCGGCCGCGCAGCTTGCAAACCGCATCCACCGGACCCAGATTCATGGCCAGAGTTTTCATGAGCGTGCTTAATGCGACTACGGCGCGCTGATCGCGGCCATTCTGCGCGG
This sequence comes from Capitulum mitella, assembly GCA_030062745.1. Taxonomy (NCBI): domain Eukaryota; kingdom Metazoa; phylum Arthropoda; class Thecostraca; order Pollicipedomorpha; family Pollicipedidae; genus Capitulum; species Capitulum mitella. The sequence continues at coordinate 1,736,029 of CP099850.1, read as the reverse complement.
CGAACCGTGCTCGTAAGCCGTTACGCGGGAGTTATAATCAGACGCGGCGCGTAGGGAGCATACGGCAGCTGAAAGTAAGGAAGCTCGCAGGGTCATGTGCGGCCGGATCCGTCATGGCATTGGGCCGGTAATTGTCGGAATCTCCGAAATGGCAGCGCTCCAAGGACATAGTAAGCCCCGCCCTTAAGGCGGCCAACGTCCCAGGAATGCCGCCCAGAACGTCCATGCAGAGCGGTCATCATGCCCGGCGACTATCTGCGCAGTTTCGTTCAAACACGAGCCGCCGGGGCGCCTCCCTGCAAACGCTGGCCGCTGCGCAACAGGTGCGCGCCATCAGAAGCCGGCCTCGTCTCCGCGCGGCTCGCGAGCTCAGAGCGCCGCGCAGTCGGCGGGCCCAGGACGGGTAGGCGGCGCCCCACTGTGCCACGCCCCGCACCTGGAGCGCGTCGTACACCAGTCAGAACGGCACAGATGCTCAACGCATTGCCGCCGCGTGCGACCACGCGGGGTCCGCCGTCGGACAGCGGGTGCCGGACAGGCGCCGGTCCGTGCTCGGAGAACCTGCGTCGGTCGAGCGAGTCCCCGCCCACTCTCGACCCGCGCCGGAACCGCGCTTGCCCGGCGGCGCGGCGCCCGAGGCAAGCCGGCCGCCGCCGCCGCCGACACGTGCCGGCGCCGGGTGACTCACCGCGTGACGTCACCGATCAGCTGACGGCGCAGTCTGCGATCGACCGTCCGTGGCGCGGTGGCCCTGATGGAGCGGCCGGCGTGCCTTCGGCTGTGACCTGACCGGGCCGGCGTGTCTGATCTGGTCTGATCTGGTCTGCCACTGTGCCAAGTCAGTTTACGAGAACACAGATTTCACTTAGTTGTCATTTACGGAGATACTTTTCAAAATCGATTTAACGCGACTGTTCCACCTAATCCAACTTTCGGAAATACATCAGGTTCACTCCAAAATATCGCTGATCACATAACCTGCATTCATTTTTTTGACAAATGCCTAAAAACACTAAAAACTAATTAACCACACGAGAGATTAAGTCATACGTTGATACGACAAAATACGGGTCTTCTGCTAACATCCATTGCCTTGAACCCGTTCGTGACGTCACGCAGAAGCTGACAATAGAAGTTGTCACACAAGATGGCACGGTTGAAAAACGCAGGAAAAATATGCGGGGAATCGCCCCCAAAAAATCCCGTAACTATAGTTCTGACACGAAGTATATGAGAAATCCGAAAAAAAGGAAGAAAAAAACTTCTAAGACACCAATCTACATCCTTCCTATCGCGGCTCCAAGCACGCGTTCAAGGATGAACATTCCCTGTAACTGTACAGCGGTTCTGAGTCGCTGTTAAAAAAAAATGAAGCGAGACGCCAAAGTCCCTGAGACAAATTCTCGCACGGATTATGTCATTTGTGCTCAGTGCTGTAAATTAATCGACAGCTGAACTGGCTTCGTCTCAAGCTGTCAGACTGCTATAAAACTGTTTATGTCCATGGTTGGACGGTTGTTGGAGGTCACCCGCGATGTCCCGTGCCTTGTGCCCCGCCCAAAGCCGAGCGTTTCAGCATACCTAATAATGCATTGAAGATTGAGAAACCGTAACATTTTTCCGACCACAAAGTGTCGGAGCCAGTCGGAACGATTGTTGATATATCAAATTCTATAACTGTTGACAAGTTCAATACTCTCCCCCCCCCGTCATCCTGAGCCTAATGCAATCATTCCATTATTGCTTGGCCTTGGTTCCCGACCCTAACGAAACGGAACGACCTACATCGTCCATTTCCGCCAAGCAACCAACTCATTTACACTAATCTGTTGACACGCAATGTGACATGCTTAAAAAAACGCCAGTAACCGCCGGCAACTAACGATAACCAGCGAACGCCGCCCTAGAGTTGCAACTGGCAAAGTCCGAGCCGTATCGCGGCGACTCCTGACCGCACTCGAAATTGATGGCAACGGATGGCAACGGACGGATCAAGAAACAAAGCTCGGGCTTGAGGAATCGCTATCACAGCTGCCCCGTGTCTACCGTGATTACGGGCACGGTAACCACGACGGCCCTCTGCCGGTCGTGGCCAGGACCGGACAGGAGCCATGCGCCAGGTAACCTCAATGATCGTGTCTACCGTGATTACGGGCACGGTAACCACGACGGCCCTCTGCCGGTCGTGGCCAGGACCGGACAGGAGCCATGCGCCAGGTAACCTCAATGATCGTGTCTACCGTGATTACGGGCACGGTAACCACGACGGCCCTCTGCCGGTCGTGGCCAGGACCGGACAGGAGCCATGCGCCAGGTAACCTCAATGATCGTGTCTACCGTGATTACGGGCACGGTAACCACGACGGCCCTCTGCCGGTCGTGGCCAGGACCGGACAGGAGCCATGCGCGCGGTAACCTCAATGATCGTGTCTACCATCACCGCCAATTTCGGGCGGTAAAAGAATACGAGGACTCCAGCGCAGTCCTAACGAGAATGCCAATGCAAAGTGACGTCTCCCAAAATCAAACCTAGAAAACGAATTTTCTGCAGAAGATTTTGTGGACGCAATGGCAGATTTTGCGTGAACCCCACAATGACCAGGGCTTTTCGTCACACCCAATGAAGGGGAGGGTCGCATTTTGTGCCGCGTCATCTTATTACGGACGGTAACCAAACCCGGACATGAGCGAGCCGTCCTGTGTCGGTCCATTACGAACGGTAACCAGGCCGGACATGAGCCGCCCTATGACAGCCAACTACGGACGGTAACCAGCCATGAGATCAGCCGCCCTGTGACAGCCCACTACGGACGGTACCCAGGCCGGACACGAGCTGCCCTGTCTCGGTCCATCACGGACGGCACCCAGGCCGGACAGAAACCGCCCCGTCCCGGCCCGTCGCGGACGATAACGGCGCGGCGTCCGCGCCGGCCGGGCGTCGGTCGGCCGCTGCCGGTCGGAGCGCGGCGTCGACCTTGGCCACGCCGCGCGGCGCGTGCTCCCACGGCTGCCGACGGACGGCCGCCCCGGGCCAGCGGTCCGCCGCGGGCGGCCGGCCGGGCCGAGTCGGCGACGGCACGGAGGGCCCGCGGGCGGCCTCTGCCGCGCCGGGGCGGCGGCGACCCGCACTGGGGCCTGCAGCTCAAGCGCGGTATTAAAGACAGAAGAGCGTCCCAGCCCCTCAATTAACATCGTCATTTCTTACAATAGGGGTACGTGTCCTGGGCCACAGCGCCGCGTTCGGTGACCTGAACAGATTGGTGATTTGAATGTGTTTGCTCCACCCACATCGGTGACTTAAGCTCGACGTCGTCAGATACCCGTATCAAAGCCATGCGAATCCTGCATTGTCACCGGAAGTTCTTGAATCCTTGGTAATGCCATTTCAACGTCTCTGATAGCCTGATGCTGCTCAAGGTGTGCCAGTGTTTGTTCTGATCCCTGGTGGTCCACAATCGCCAATATCCTAGCAGCCGTTCGAACTGCACGGTGACGCGCAGGACTGGCGAAGATGACTCTTGTCATTACCCACGCATGTCGAAAACAGCGTCGCTTAACATCAGCACCGGGAATCATGACATCAAGGTGAAATATGAGTAACAGACAAATCGCTACTGGTCAGTGAACAGAGTTAATGCACTGGGGACCAAGTTTGGCCTCGCTCTCTCATGAGTCATTCTATTCGACACTGCAAAAAAAAGATTAAAAATGCTGCCGCGTGAATCGACCTGCAGCCGTGGTTTCGACAAAACTTCCGCCAGGACACGCTGACCTGCGCCACACATCTGCTCCCTGACCGTCCAGAGCATCGCTAAGCCAACGGCCGCGCATCGAACAAAGGCATTTTCACAAAGGGACGGGATCGGCCCACATTTCCAGCCCAGAGCAGAACAACAGAGCGAAGCCTTCACGGCGGATCGGCGGGCCGCGGCCGGGCCAGGACCGGGGATCCGGGCGTCGGATCCGCTTACGGCCCGCTTCCGTCGCCGCGCCGCAGGAGGGCGTCCCTCCGCGCCGGGGGGGAGCGGAGGGACGTGCCCTCCGCCGTTCCGGCCGGAGGAGGGACGCCGAGGCGAGCGGCGCGTGCGGCGGCGCCGCCGCTCCCGCACGGGAAGTGAGTGTAACGCGGCGCCGCGGCCCGGGCCCGGGCCGGCCGGAGTGGGCGACGGGCCGAGCGGCAGCGGCGAACGAAGGACGCGCGGACGGCAGCCGGTAGCCGGCCAGCCGTACACATCCGGCACGAGGAGACAATGGACACCGACAGCGGTGCCGGCGCAGGTGCAGCGCCTGCCCTGCAGTCGGCCGCCGCCGCCAGTCCGTTCAGGGCCTCCCGCGCGGACGGCGCACCCCACGCCGGACCGGCCCGGCCGGCGAACCGCAACAGGGGCCCGTCTCGCGATGCTCCACAGCTGGCCACCGGAGCGCGGGGCCGGCCGCCGCGGAAGCGGGTCATGCGCCCACTGTGCAGCCATGCAGGTGGCAGCTCGCCGAGCTGCAGCCTCCCGAAGCGGCGCGGCCGGAGCTGCCCGATATCGGCCGCGGTGATCGTCCGGACGACGCCGACCTGCAGACCGAACCCGGACGAACGCCGCGAGATCGCATCTGGTGGCCATTGTCCGTGGCACACTTCTGCCGATGCAGCCGCACGACCCGCATGGCCTTCTGGCACTGCAGTGCCAGAAAAGCGCATCGCTGCACTAGAGACATTAAGTCCGCGTTATGGTTTGGCGGCACTCGAAAAGTGCCGTAAACGCCAACACCAGATCTGTCTCGAGCACGAGCGGACTGTAACCGTCCGCAAACAGTGCGGGTTCGTGAAGGCAGTTCAGCAGCGCAGCTAGAGCGCAGTTGCGTGTGTCGGCGGCGAACGCATGTCTCAAGTACAACGCACAAATCGCTGCAATTGCCGTATAATTGTGCGTGCTGTGCCGTGAGCCACGGTCATGCGGTGCGGCGCTGTGAGCTCGGCGAGGTCGCGAACACGCAGCGGAACGCCGCGGCCGAGGGCAACGTCAGACTGCTGTTGTCCAGCCCCACCGCTCATCCCACGAAACAAATCGGGTAGCAATCTGTGGCGTTCATAATGCGCGGTACCTTTGTCTCATGCGGCCACGCATTAGTTTTTCGTCCTGATGAAATGAAGTTTGAACTCCATCTGACTTGGAAATTTCTGCACTTGCACGGGTGGCAATTTATCAGTCTCAATGGAAACCTGATTCAGGAAAACAATTCAGATCAGCATCCCTTGAAACAAAGCACGTGTTTAGCTGACACCTGACTGTCAAAGCGATGAGGCCAACGTCCTCGGTACTAAACCAAGTATGCTCGGTCAGTGTCGAGAGGTGACGGAACTGTTCACATATTCAATGAGTATCACTCATACATGAGCACAAACCAGTTACATTTTAGCTGCCAGGTGGCGATGAAGCCTCCCTTCTCGGCAAGGGTGGAGCAGAAGGCAGCACTCCGCTCCTGTGCATGCATGGCCTTCGGTGACAGGACGAGGGACAACGTTGCCATGGTAACAAACGGCTACTCATACAGTTTGCCGCCGCTTTGCTTTACTTTGTTATATTTTGGCCTTAGAAAGCAGAAAATCATACGGCGTATCTAACCTGCACGTACTGCAATCCCGTGGGAGGACCGGTGGCTGCATCGATGCATGACATGTCATGATGAGACATAATATGAAACATGACATAGCAAACGGCATGTGTTTTTCCAAATAACTGGTATTAAAAAGAACCTGCATGATCTAATTTCGCTTTATCGTCGTGAAAACAGTCAAGACATCTTACACCACCCAGTTACCTTCCAACATGCAAAGGATACACAGTCCTCCGGTGTCAAATACTGACCTAAATACCAGATCAAAAGGGGTATTGGAAAAGTTCATAGCTGTACACCCCTAGCGTCCGGTCTCTAAAAGGATTCATCAAAAAAGCACAAGCAAATACCAGCCGTTCCAACATTTTGAACACCAGAATCGAACAACCGAAAAAACAACGCTGTCTTACATGACCACGTCTTTGTCGAAACTCCTCCCGGAGGCTAAGTGCAGCGCGCATCAAAAAATAACAACCGCGCGTAACAACGCACATCACAAAACGCCGCGCACAACGGCGCCGCTGCGCACCGCCGCCGCCCCGGAGGCGGTCGTTCCCGCCGACCAGCCACCGGCGCCGGTGCGTGGGAGCTGTCGGCGCCGCGCGTGAAATTCCGCCGTCTCGCCACTCTGGCCCGGGCCGGCCGTGTTCGGGCAGCGGCCGGCCGTGTTCGGACAGCGGCCGGCCGGTGAGCGGCGCGGTCCGGCTGTCTGACCGGCCGCGCACCCCTCACCGGGCACGGGGCAGCGGCCAACGGTTCAGGCGGGCCGTGCCGGGCATGGGTTTAGCTCTCTATACTTTTCTGGGTACTTCGGCGCCCCCATTATTGGCTAAGCACAAATACAGATATGTGAATTTAACATGCGACCATATGAGATAAGCATCCACGGTGGTTTTGAGTCCTTAGGATACGACATGGATGGGCATCATTTTATCCATTTGGCCATTTTAGAGCGTTTCGTTTCTGGTGTGGGAGGAGGGATCGATCAGCTATCGAAACAAGCTTCTCGAAACCCGTGGTCAGAGCTTTAAAAATTGTTGGAAGCAGCAAAGGGTTAACGACCCGAAAGTTGAGACGAACGGGGGTTCCAAATGACGTGAATATTACATCGCGAACAACACGCACTGATAAATGACACCTCTCCAACACCCATCGGCAAGTATCCAAAGCCCAACGTTGGCCGTGAGTAAGTTAATCAGCGACGCAACCCACGACGATAGGAATGTAAAGCCGTGCACATCACTAGTGCTGGTCCTCCGGCGATCCGTCCGGCCACAGCCCGGGACGTCGACAATGATGACGTCAAACGTCAGGAGTCCTTCGACGTGATGCGCTCCGCAGCCTATTACGGACGGTGACTCGTATAATGGATCATTAGCTAGCTCGAGCGGCTTTCGAGCCCGGCATCGTCTGACATATTCCCATCGGCCATTCACGTCTGTGGGCTTAACTGCGAGCGACGAGACTGCAGGAACGCCGTTTTATATTAAATCTGTTTTTTAGGTAATATAATTTAGGTAATATATTTCGCACAGGTGCTCCAGCGGTTGCAGTGTGTAAGGGCAATGAATTAGCAAATGGTGGTATAGAGGTATGAAGTATCAAAAGACGATCGAATGAGGGTCTGAATGATGCAGGACGTCGCTTAAGGGAGCCAGGGAGGCATGCTTTCCGGTGAGTGTGTGTGAAAATTCAGCATTGCTTTGCGCATCAAAAATGGGAATAAACTGACTTTTACGGGACTCGAAAATAAAGTGGACGCTGTACCAGAGGTTTTAAGGTTTGACGGCCAATACGGCTGTCCTGATGCCCTCCTCGGCGAAGTCCTGTCTCAGACTGACGACAGCCAGACTCCGGGCTGACTGACGGACTGACCAACGATCCCCAGATGAACCGTCAGTCCAATGCCGCGCCACTCTGCAATGAATGGCATCACGAGCTGAATGACAGACGATCCCCAGACGCCCCGTTTGTTCAATTCCGCGTATTCCGCACCCATCCCGCGCAGACTAACTGGGTAACGGACGGCGCTCGCGCGGCCCTGTGAGCGCCGTTTCGCGCGCCCGCGCCCGTCCCGCCCGCCGGCCAGTCAGGGTTAACGGGGCCGGCGGCCGAATTTCGGCGCGTTGAAAGCGACGCCGGCGGATGATGCACGGCTCGATGGCCTGAAACTGCCGGTCGGCCGTCACAGCGCCGACCGCCGGCGCCCGGAAACTGCAGCGGCCGGCGGTCGCTGCAGTTTCCGGGCTCGGCCTCGGCCTCGGCCGGCGGCGGCCGACGCTGGTGCAAGGTCCCGGCCGGGTCCTCATGGGGTGATGCAGCCCAGGCCCTCTGAGGGGCTAGTTCTGCAGGGTGTCTCACAGGGCCACTGCACGCCCGTCCCGACGGCTCCTCACCTTCCCAACAGGGTTGGAAATTGGATTTTTGTTCTTGATGTCAGAGTATAATTTTTGTTTTGGAGTACAAAATTTTGAAAACAGTAGTGCTGGTTTAAGTTGGCATTCTTGATTTAGGTCAGATATGACATCATATCTACCTCTTACTGAATGGAGACAGAGTTATTTGCTTCCAGAGCTAAAAACTTGTCACGATGGTTATAGTGCAGCTTTCTGATGGCAGCAAAAGATCAAACTTTGGGAATATAAAATGCTTTTAGAGGACATATTTTCTGGTGTTCTTCAACCCCAAAAAACACCATCTTTTCCAACCGTGGTGCCCAATTCATCTTAAGATACACTGCACTACCTATTCATTAAGTGGTCAGTCACGTGTTTTTTTCCGATCTCAGTCATACTACGGTTTGGTTAAGTCGACGTCACTCCAAATGGAGCCAACCTCGTCCAGGGTGATCGGTGTGACATGACCCCGCTCGGGATCACCACAGCTCCCACGTGCAGGGTGTTGGTCCAGGTCCACGTCCAACGCACCCCATCCGGCTGCACCCTCTCTGGACTGGGGGCACACCCCGGGGAACGGTCCCTGGGCGCTCACCTGCTCTCTGCGTCGAGTGCGCGCTGTAGGCCTGCTCCATGGCCGGGCCAGCGTCGGCGGCGGGCAGCTGCCGGTTCAACAGTGCCCGGTTGACGGACGGGGGCCAGGTGGAAGATAGGGCGGCGTTAACAGCCGCCTATCACTGGCAAGATAACGCGGTGGGTGATGTCAGGACACGGCCCGACGCCACGCCGTGCAGAGCGGCTTCCCCGGGGCCAGATACGATCACAAGGGCATCAATAGGGATCAGCGGATACGGCGATCCCCCGCATCGAGGATCGGTAGGGTCGCCAGTGCGTCAGCCGGACTGCGGTATCAGCCGAACAGCCGGGGATCAGTTTCGGACGGGCGGAGTCGGCAGGCCCCTGGGGTGATCGCACACAGCTGACCGGCCGGACCGCGAACAAATCGGCCGCACTGTCAGGGGAACGTCCCAGCCTGAGCCCCGACTCAGCCCGAGTCCCGGGCGCTGAGTCGCGAAACTGCTGAACCGCGAAAGAACAGCGGTTCTGCGGAAGCCGCAGAACCGCTGTCCGCAGAAGCAGAAGTCGGCACACGAAAAGGTCCCGTGCAGAGCGCATGTACGCTGCCAGGCTGATGCCACGATTTTCCCACGGTGCGGTCAAGTCGCGCCGGCAAATATCGCGTATCCGGCCGAACCCGTTCATCGCAATGCGAACAACCCACGGCGCCGGCTGTGCTAATGTGATAACACACCTGAAGCCGGGCTTTCGTAGGAGGCAAGTTTTATGCAAATGTCGCAGCAGATAACCGGTCCCTTTGGGCGTTCCGTTGCACCCCGGATGAACTCTTTTCTGGTGCAGACAGGACATGCAAATATCCAGCGCCTTTTGCTGTACCGCATGTCATTTGGCAATTCTGCAGGCACATGCACGGAGATTCGAGCCAAATCGCCTCGTACGATTGGCGGTGAGTTTTGAAGTGGCCTCGATGCCATGCAGTCAATGCCCTCGGCACGTTAACCCAACAGCTGTGCTGGCCAGCCTTTACGTGTCTGGCGCTCACAGCTTTCGCAGCGAACGACACATGTAAAATTCGCGAATAACAAAAGCCACTCCTCCCAGGATTTTCTGTACTGAGATAAAAACCCAAGGTCGCAGCTTGCACGTGTCCGTCCATTAACAATGTATTTTTTGTTGGTGAACGGTGACCTTCCTTCTTCATAGATTCGCGTGCAGTTTTGCTCGACCGATGCACCGTCAGGAGGTTGAGACAGCTGACTTTTCCAGGAAAACGGTCGGTCGGTCGGTCACGGGGTGGTCAACAGCTGGACAGCTTCAGCTTAGGTGACAAATGCAAGCTGGAGTGAATGTGACTTATTCAGGGCGGGTTAAGCACCTATGGATTTCGGTCCGTTCATTCGTCAGAAAACGAAGAGTTTTGCCAATAAGAAATAAGATTATGCATTACGGTGGTCCTGAACGAACTATTTACCGCGCAATGATCTGGTTTCGTTACACGAAATCAACGCTGACCACAATGCTTGTCAAGCTGGCGATAGCGTGCTTTATGCAACTGACAAACAATGAGACCCGAGACAGAACCAGTTCCGAAGAAAAGCGGTGCACATCTTTATAAAGACTTTTTTATACTTTATAAGGAGCTTCCACGTATCTATCGTCCAAAACCCTTCGAATGGCCAGGCACGTAGCTAGGATTTTCTTCAGGGGGGGCTAAATACCAAATTTTGTCATAACCCACTGGCATGTGACGAAATCTATAGGAAAAGGACGCAACGTTACGCCGATGACCTCATATTTGACCTTAACGACTGCATGCAATGTTTGCTTTTGCAACATATATACCATCACTATTCCGCATTCCTCCGAAAACGCTATATATCTAGTGCAGACCGTATGGCTCAGTGTGGGAAAATGGCCCCCGTGCCCCCCCCCCCGTTAAGTCCCTGCGGATGGCTGATCGGTGATGATGCACACGAAAAAAAATGTGCTACCAAAGCACTGTGTGTCGTGAAACCTCGCTGCTCTTGCACCTATAATAAAAGCTGCATTGTAAGCATTTTGACAAGTCACTAAGAAAATGACTTTGTATCCATCAAGCAACAAACAGTTGTGGTGCCTGCCAACTTGGACCTGGATTTCCGTTTCTATGAATCGCAAATTCTGTACTCCAAAACACCATTTATACTTCAACACTAAGAACAAAAAACTAATTCTGAGCCATCCTAAGCCCCCACCAAGAAGGCATACATTGATTTAGTGCCTCGGTGATAAAACGGCCACTCTGTTGATACAGTTGCGGTTTCCAAAGATAACATCTGACTACGGCGAAACCCCCATATCCAACATGTCTGCACCGGCGCCCTTTCAAACATCCCAGTACTTTTCTATACATGTGCTGTCCAAACATCCCAGCTCGTTAACTGATGTGTCTGCACCCATTCCCCAGAGCCAAACCAAACCATGTCCCGACAGCAGAGCTCGGCGGCGCGGCGCCTCCGCTGAGCGCCGTCCGCGGGCCGCCGGCGCGACGTTCCGACAGGGGTCGGTACGGGCCAGCACCGGCTGCGAGTGAGGGCATCAGCGTATCGCAACCGGCCAACTCCGCAAATGGCGCGCAGCTCACTCACACTTGTGGCGCCGGCGCCTACAGCGGCGCCATTGATTTCAGGCGTGCCTCCCCGCTCCACTCCGCACCCCCCGCCGGCGAACACAAGCAGGCGGCGCCGGCGCCCCGGCCCGCCGGCCGGCTATCGCGTCGCCGAGCCCGCCGATAAGCCTGCAACGCGGCCGCGGTGCGTGGAACCGCCGCGGGGTGCCGCGCGGCGCGCGCGCCCTCCGACAGCCGACACGACGGCGGCGGCCGGCAGCCCGACAGCGGTGCCGACGGCCGGTCCAGCCCGGCCTTATGCGGCCCGCGCCCGGTCACCGCGCCGGCCCGTCCTGGGGACGGCGACGACGGCCGCCGGCCTGCGAGCCAAGACCGGCTCGGAGGCGGGCCGTGCGGGGGCGGGCCGGCACCTGCAGGACCGGCCGGCGGTGACGCACGGCGCTATAGCTCCGCCGACAGGGACGGTAAATGGCGCTTCTGTTCGACTGGCGGCAGTACAGATTGCTTCTAACCGATGGTTTGTTCGTGTCCCTCCTGCATAGGCGTAGGGCCCAATGACAAGTGGAGCTCGGGCAAAGTTCGGGGAAACTCCTTCCCCGAAATATCGCCGGCGAGCGTGTTCGACGGCGGATAAATCCTCACTCCTGCCTCAATGCATGCCGACTACTGACGGGCACGTGTTCGGCCAGTCTGCGCATGCTTAAACCCCACCAAAACATGCACCAAACAGCCACGATCCCCACGAGAAATCGCCCAGCCCGCGATCCCGAGCTTGCGTGACGCGGGAACGACCTGATGATCCTCCAACTCCGCTCGGATTCCGCTCAGCCCGCGCGCCGTTCCACACGGCTGCGAGCCGAACCCGCGGCGCCGCACGCAGCCCGCCGCAGGGCCGCGCGCTCCCAGGACGGCCGGTATTAATGGCCGCCGCGGCGCTAAACAGCAGCATCGATGCGGAGGCTGGCGGTAATGACGCGTTTCGCCAGCTGTCGCGCAAAGATAGCCGGTGCTCCGCCGTCCAGGTGCTCGGATGAAGACAGAGCGGGGCGTCGCCGCGTGCAGCGGGCGCCCCTGACGTCAGCGCCTGCCGTGGCGCTCCGGTGAAGTCACCGACGGCTTGTGTCTGCGCTCGGAGGAGTCGATGTATTTGAGCAGCGCATTTGGCCGTCCTCTCTCATCGCGGGAACTGAGTTATGCGAAGGACTGAGCACAGTACAATGTGCCGTGGTCAATGTAATGAGTTTGTTATGCGGTTATCAATCTCATCTGATCTTAGTACTCAGTTGGTTTCGCGTCGCATCTCCCCCTTGGGATCTCCCACCACGCTGGGGCCTGCGCGTGCCGTCAGCTTAACGCGAAGTCTTCCGATCCGGAACCGTGCGTCCTGCGCACGAGCGCCACCGTAATGACTGACGCGTTCTATGCTGGCATCGTCGGCTGCCATCCAAAATATCCGACCAAGTTCATGTTAGTGCCCAGCTTCGCGGGTCGCTTTCCTATGTTTTTCGACATATTTCCGGAAACATTCAGCTGCACGGGGAATCCCAAATTAGAAAAATTCGCAGCCGGTCATTTTGCACACCCTTTCGACAAACCCTGGATCCGCGCTTTGTCTCCTACCACGAAACCAATCAGAAAGATTGTCTTCATTTTCGGAAGGTGAACTCATCATTCAGCAGTTTGTTTTTTTCCGATTACCCTACGACGTATAGCAATGCATGGTACTTTGGCCTTTCCGGACTTCAAGAGACCTAACGGCGGCAAAAGTAGTTTTGGGACAAGATCCCATAAAGTAGCCAGCAGAGAACGTTGGCCCCTTCAGGATCACTCATATCACGGGGTCCGATCACCTGGTCACCGTTGGCGCCACGCCCCACAGCTGTGCAGCCAATCAGAACTCAAGGCGCGCACCTGCACACCTGTGACTGTCTCTGCTCTCCCCCCTCGCCCCCCACCCCTACACACAGACACAACTGTACGCACAGGAGCTACAAGAGGAGACACCGGGTCCTTGAGGTCGGGTCTCCTCTGCTCAGCTCGGGTCTCCTCTGCTCGGGTCTCCGATGTTCAGGTCGGGTCTCCTCTGCCCGGGTCTCCTCTCCTCAGGTCGGGTCACCTCTCCTCAGGTCGGGTCTCCTCTCCTCAGGTCGGGTCTCCTCTGCTCGGGCTCTTCTGCACGGCTCACGTCCACTGAGGCCCGGTCTGTTGGGGTCTGAGGCGGAGCCCGCCGGGCGCAGTCAGACGCCGACCTTGACCAGGTGGCCAGACACTCCCTTCTCAGTGGACCCCCGGCGAACTCAAGCGACAGCCGGCCGCAGACGCGGTGTCAACGCGACTCCGGCGCCGCCCGACGGGCCGTCTCTCGCCAGCCCAAGCGGGCACCCGCGGCCCGGTCGGCGGCTCCGACCGGGCGGCTCCCATCGCGTGACCGCGGCGGGATGCCGCCGCCACGGTCGGCTGGGCGGCGACCAGCGCCCGCCGACCGCCGCCGCCGCCCCCGCGGCACGTCCCACCCGCGACCCCGACATATTGACGGCCCACGGCGGCCGGAACCGGCCAGCCGACCCCCTCAGCCGGGAAATCAGCCACGTCTGACGTCACGCAATCACACCTCCGTGATAGGTCACACGTCAGATACCTCCCTCCCGGCATACTCCCTAGTGAAGCTCGAGAGATTGCCAGAAGGCTTGCGTGTCGCATCGCGCCCGCAGCCCCAGCAAGCCCCGCCGGAATCCGGTGGGAAGTTTTCGTACCAGAAATTGTACGGCGTGGGTCTGCTGAGAACCGGAGGTGGACTAAGGTTGCAGCGAAGCGACGAGCATGAGTCGAACTTCAACATGATACGCGGACTGGCCGTTACTTGACCGGTGAATCATCAGCCCGGGCACGAGTCCGTCTGACACGACGCGTTGCCACGGCAACCGTTGCGCGCGCATCGCAGACTAACGCAGCGACGTTCACACCATGCGGCATTCTCTCAACTGTGTTCAAACAATTTCAGTGAGCTGTCGTGCTGAGATTCAGGACAAGTATTTTCCCCAAAATGTGTTGTACATGTCCATTATGTTCAAAGAACGCAATGACAACAAATCAGTGTTTTTAGAGGTGACTGTGTCATATACGGGTCCTGCTCCAGGCTGCTTTCAACGTCTATTACACCGGCATAATTGGGAATATCCAGGATGCCTTCATGCACAGTAAGCGGAACACGTCTGAGCGTTTAGTAAAATTTATCTGCGGCTTGAAAGATGGCACGTCTGATCGCCAGGCATAGAATCAAATCGTCAACGGCTCCCCAAGCAAGGTCGATGGCTCTCCTTGCTGTTCCGTGACGCGCAGTTGAGTCCCTGATAACCGTTACCACGGGTCGCGCGAGTCGCGTCACATCCACGCGTCAGCCGGAGACGACACGTGACGCCTGGCGGGCCTGTGGCCGGTTCGAAACAGACTAAGCCCGCTTCCCTGAAGTCCGAATTCGGCAATGACGGTCGGCACGAGTCCGCCGCAATGTCACAAAATGCTGTGAAATCGGGTGTCGGAGTGGAAATTTCACGTAAGTCTCGACTTCACGGGGGTAAAACTATTAGCCGCTTTTGCCAGAATTTCGTCATTTTTATCATGTGTTGTCAACTGAAGTGAAATTATACATATCTCGGCCTCCTTCAGAGCATGTTTTCACCTGTTTTGTGACACGTGTGCAGATGATGAGAGGTCTTTGTCTGCCGAGGAGAATTTTCCATGGCTTTGGAAGCGGAAAGTTCGGTTATTCAGCGTGGAAAATTGTTTCATGTTGGGTGTAATTCCTCAACCAACACTGGTTATTTTCAGACGCCGTTCCGCGGGCGACGCCAGCCCGGACTGACGGGTCCGGCGACCCGCCGCCAACCGGGTCTGGCGGCGAGATGCGGGCGAGCGCGCCACCTACCTGCTACGCGGAGCACGGCCCGGTCCACCGGGTCCAGCTGCAGGATGCTTAGCGGCTTGTCCCGCGCCCACGCGTCGAGACTTTGCCGGTCAATCTCCATACCACATGTTAGTGGCGGCCGGACGTTAGAGAGGGTGGAGCGGAGGGCAGCAGGCGGCCGTTAGAGGACGAACAGACACCGCTCCCGCAGCCAGACGAGGTGGTTAGTCAGCACGTGCTAGCCAGACAGGGTCTGAAAGCCAGGACACCATGGGTCACCTCAGTGGACTGTTGAATCACTTGGGGGCCAGCTGCCACACAGTGATTAGATGGGATGGGTGCAGTACATCAGCTGTCAAAGTGTCATGCTTGGTTACTGAGAGCATTGCCCAGGAACAAAATCTGCTACCTAGGGTGGAATGTTACAGATCTCAAGTGGGAGGAGTGTTAGACTTACCTAGTCTGGTGTTTTACATGGAGTAATAAGAACATTTAATGTATTTGACATTAAAGGGTCTTGTTGCATCATATATGTGCTAGTATGAATGTTTATGCTACATATCACAAACAACAGTTAACCCAACAGTCTTCAGAACAACCTGACATTTCATGATCATTCTTACCTGATTGCTAGCTGCTTTTTTGACACATCAATTCATGGAAACATCAAGCAAGAATAAGGAAGTATATTTGTCCATTGCTTTAATCCAGGATTTAAAACCAATGGCATACATCATTTCAGCACAAACCGGCAGCTTATAAATGCCTGTGTTTCAAAGAGGTACATCCAGCCAACAAATGGGCATGCTTACTGTGTGATGTACAAACTGGGCATTTAATGCCCAGAGCACACAGAATAAGATTGATGAGGCAAATTTCAAATATATATCTTATATGCAGCAGTTTTTAACACTAATATTCAGATTCTGCTATGGACATTTCTAGGGCTTGCCTTGGAATACCATATTTAAGGAACAATACATCTGCAGGTACAAATACTGTAAAGAATGACTGTTGAAAATGCTGTTTTTTCTTATTCCCACAAAGAACAGGAACCATGTACTCTCAAATGCTTCATGGTAAAAATCAAATTTATGTACTCCCCTTTGAAATGGCATTACATTTTAGGAAATGAAAGTGCGGAAATCCGGGGTTATACCATATGACAAACCAAAACAGTACTTTTAGATGGCAAATAAATATGTGTGGCCTATGCATTTGTAAGGTAATCTTCACAGTGAACAGGAATGAATTTTCAGTATGACTATGACTGTGGTATTGGGATATTTGTACTATCACTTGTCACATCACTCCAAAAGTTCTGTACTTTGTAACAGGTAACAAAATCATTTTTCCACCCTATATTATACATGAAAACATACAAACAAATCCAATGGTCAGAAGCAGTGGAATTATCAGTTCACTGCAAACAATGGTGCAAAAGATGAGCCATCATCACAATAATCGATTGTTTATGTTTGAACCCTGCACCATCAGGCTTGCACATCACACAACACACATAACGTACATAGTAACACAATGACAATAGCTCAAAATTTTCAACAGGCTCTCAGGACTGACATGTCATGAGTGAGGCTGGTACTGAACAAACAAGAAACCATAGAAACCACCATAACCTGGTGGTGTACTGCACATCTGAGACAAACTACCTAACAAAGAAACGCACCTCGTTGCTCATAGAAACGCCCAAAGGACTAACGGTGGACCGCAGTCGTGAAAAACCTGAACAATAACTGCACCAGCAGCACAACTAGGATTACTTCCCAGCGCTGGGTACGTGATCCTTGTACGGCGTCGCTAAGCGAACGCACTGCACAGGCCGGCACCGGGTCACTGACGCCTCGCGCACTGACGGCGGCGCCCCACCGACGGCCGCTCAGCGAAATGACGCGCCACCTCGCCATTTCTCGTCACACTTGGATGGCGTTCTGCTGTTAGGTGGAGGCTGCTAAATAATGGACATGACGTTGATAACTTGTTCTGAGAGCATTAGGCACTGCATTACTGTCGGCGCCAAACCCTAGTTTTTCTGGAAATTTTCGATATTTGACTGAACGTTGTTGGAACTTTGCTGGAGGCCATTTTAGCTCAAGCGTCGATTTCTGAAAGAGCTTTAGTCACAACCGAACAGCGAGCATGGGTACTTCCCAAAGACGCTCAATGTTAAAAAAATCATGCGACTCAGCACAACGAAGAGAAGCTGAAGAAGTTCGACATCATCCGCTGATAGCTACACTCGGTTTCACCAACTGTACCGGGGACGCTGTTGTGTAATAATCCCTCGCTTTGTTAGAGTTATGTCGTATTGGACGGATATGTGTTGATGTAGAATAGGTACGTGTCTTGATTCGTATTGAAACGCAAGTGGCGTTTTGAAGGATTCACTGCAATGAAGACTCGATAGTCCGCACAGAAATAACAGTTTTGTAGCATCTTTTAATGTCATTACCACAAGAACCAGGAAAATGTTGAAATATCCGTAAGCGAAAAAAATACCCGCAGAATTGCTCTTAAGTCTCTCCTCTTTGTCCCAAAAATTTCTCTTTTCCATCTCCTTGTCTTCTAATGAGGCACAAACTGTTTTTTCACATCACCCTTATTTTTACTTCGACCCCGCTGAAATACAAAAGACATCACATTTGACGAAGCATCTGCAGTTCAACCTCCAGACGCAATTTTTACGTCATCGTGGCCCCAAGGCAGCCATTTCACAGAAGTGGGCCCAAATTCCTTGGCATCTGTCGTCCGATTGCAGGTTAATATATCGTCCGGCAGAACACTGAATGGAAAAGCAATTTTTAGATATTAAAGCAATACGCCAAACGCAAAATATCGAGGAAGATAAATATGGACGGCAGTAGGGGTGGGTCAAGGGGTACCGGTTACTTTTCCAGCCATTTCTTTTCACGCAACACTATAGGGTTAATGTTAAATTTCGCCAGTTAAGGAGGGGGACGCGGTGCCGTCGTGCAGCCCCTGTTCCGCCGCCTATGATCGACGGGGATAAATATCGAGCGATAGAAATATTAGACAACAAGAGATCGATCAGATGTGACTGCCATCGCTGAGAAAGCTTTATGGAAATGGAAAAACATCGTTGAACGAAAGATCAATTAGCAATTAAATGTCGAGCGCAAGTATCGAACACGGGCGCCGAAATGATGAATAACTACATCTTTTATAACAAATGAGTATATCACAGTTTATATACCAAATATACTATTCGATATTCCGTCATGCTATATACTGTGCGGTAACTGTGCCGCCTATAACACCGAAGTCAAACGTTGGTCATAGACCAACATGCGATAAAATGCACTAGTTAATCGCACGCGCACATAAAAGAAACATGTTCCGTTATATTATTTTTCTCTTCTTACTGTTATCGATCTTTTTCCTGCCGTTGCTCTAATGTAACATTTTTACGTGCAGCAGCGTTTTCAAAGTCGGTAGGGCTTGAGTTATTTTTAGCAAATTTCGTTCCAAACATAGTCATAAGGTTAAGATATCTATATATGCATATATATATATATATATATATATATATATATGTATATATATAAAATCGTAAGCTTCATCTCGCATCGTCTGGCGTGTTTTTGTACCCGCGACCGCCTGGGGTGTCAAAAATGGCACCCCCTGCTATCTCAGGATATGACCATCGGACGTGGACCGTTCTAACACGGTTCGATAGCCCTGAGTCTTGCGATTTAGAAAATATTATGTTGGCCTGGTCACGTGACGGATGACGTCACAGGTCACGTAAAACGCATAACACGACGTCGGAAAAACTGACATCGGTTTGTACCTCATGTCAACGGCAATAGTTGTCTTAGGGCCTTCAGTTAGGTATCAAACGAAAGGTCACAATTTTCTGCATCAAATGTATGCCAGCGTTAAAGAATGCCAGGTCAAGGTCAACCTAGGTTAGGCGAAATATTGGTCTTACTTTACATGCAAAAATCGATACTTATTCGCAGCCGTTTTGATCTACGTGACAAGAAGAATAAAAGTGAAACCTTCTTATGATTAGTTCTGCATTATCTGTGTTTCATTCAGCCAAAGTCAGATAGGTTAGGTCAGATAAGGTTTCATTACTCTTCCTGACAAAGAGCAAACGTTACTCGCTACGATTCTTCACTGCGTCAAATACAGAAATGAAATGACATGTCATGATAATGAAATATGTTCTATCTGCTCTTGAGCGGGTCAAGGTCAAGCCAGGTCAAAACAAATAGTCATTTCCCTTTTTCTGACTTGGTACAGTTGTTGCTGTCTACTCCTACTGAACGATCTTTCGCAGAAAATGTTGCATTTCATTTAGTTTTTACATCTACCTATGACTTGACCTGACCTGACATGACCTCGCATTGCATTTGGTGAGCTTTGCTAAGAAGCGCAGATAGATTTGCTTATCTGACTTGAACAACGGGGAAAGTTAGCGGCAACAACTTCTATCAACCACAATGCGCATCAGTCCAGTTGCCATCATGCATGTGACCTAGCATGCATGACGGCTCTGATGTTGACATGCCACGACTGTATATCCTTTTGGGGACCGTTTCCTATGCAAATTCAAACAGTACATGCATTATACTCGCAAGTATTACCAAAACGAAAGAGCATGCCCGAGCCTCCGTCTGAACAGGCAAAAACAAGCACGCAAGGGTTAACTTATGACGTCACATCTCCATGACCTGATCGAGCATGGAAATGGTTTTGACGCCAATATGTGGAATTGATCATTGAACAGATACTGAAAATTTAGTTGGGTTGACTCTAAGGGCTTAGAAGTTATTCAGGAAAAACCGAGGGGGGTGCCGTATTTGACATCCCAGGCGGTGCCGGAGGCTGTCAAAGTAAGTGTTAAAGTATCCAAAGCTGATTGGGTCGCCCCCTTGCCTGCCCAGTGAGCTGTTATACACATGCTGTTCGCGACCCGGAGCGTGAACGCCTTATACTTGCGTACAATGTCTTATACTTGCACACACCGCCGTTTTGCATCCCAAGAATCTCACTCTCGCCTATAAATTTTGCGAGTCCGACACGAAATAAAACAAAGGTATCGAATGACGTACCACCTTCAGTGAGGTATAATAAAGCTGTACTGCGAACTCCCAGTACACTCTTTACATGTTGCGTTCGGGCTGTAAATCTGTCAGAGTGCCTATGCTGACCCCTGACCTGCGCGGCACTGACATGGATGTTCTCTCCATGTTTGTGTCATCCCTGCACGAAGGCAGCAAGACATCGGGGCCGGACTTCACAGTACTCCCGGTGTCACCACCAGACGCTCTTTCTCCCGCGACCGGCGGGTCGCGCACAGCCGGAACTGGAAATTAACATTTGAACTTCAACTTCCTACCACGGTTATTTTCCACGGCCAAGTTCGCATCACGGTCAGAGCCCCCGTTCACCGCGCCTTCCTGGGGCTGCGGTGTCCGAGGCAGAGGAACCGGGTAGTTTCTACAGTGGTGGGCCACAGTTGCCTTGCTGGAGTCCCTCAACACTCGGCGATACAGTGGGCCAACCGACTCTTATCACTAAAGCCGGCCTGTGCGGTAGAAAAGTGAAAATTACTTTGGCATCATGGACGTAGCCAAGATTTCGCCAGGGGGAGACAAATCGCGTCAGAAGGCCCTGTAACCAATGGGGGGTCCATGTGAATGAAATTATATCATGGCTCAAAACGATGTCTGATGTGGAAGGTGGGTCATATGCTACTTTCCAGGTATAAAAAAGGCCCTTGCTGGGCAGTAGAGATGCTCCTTCTCGGCTTGCGAAGGGACCACGCTCCAGTGCAAAGATGTTCCTTCAGACCTGATGGGTGCCCCTTGTAGGTCGACAGGAGCATTTTCACAGGCAAGCAGACGCTCCTTTACACTCAAACGGGGCCCCTTTACAAGCTTGTGAGGAGTCTACTGGCTCTAGTAGGGGCCTTCTTACAAACCGAAAAGAGGTCCCTCCAGCGGCCGACAGGGGTACTTTATGGGCCGGCAAGGGACCCTCTCCAGACAAACAGTGAGCTCCCCCCTCCCCCACAAGCTAGCAGCAGGGGCCCCTAAATGCTCATTCAGACCACGTGCCTGCAATTCAAAGCATACAAATCCCTCTTGTGTATTCGGAGTACGTTATTTTTAGGTTAGTAAGCCTTCTTTAACGTTTAAGGCAGTCTTATTCTGCTTTAATTGTCTTTGGCCAGTGTAAGCCGCCCTGCGGGCGCCTCACGCTATCCAAAGCAATGTGGCCGAAGGCCCCAGTATTTTGGGCTGGGTCTCCGGACGAAATCGCGTAAGGCAGGAACTCACGGAACCGAACCTCGTCGGATAAGTCCCGTAAACCGAAAAGCTGGTGTAACATATTCTTCGTATTGGAAAATACTCGTACGGTATGAAACTTGCAATGCAATCGTAAGGCATGCTTCTCAAAAATGAAGATCTCGTGCGACATGACCATGTAATGCAAAATTCCGGTATGGCAAAATTATCATGACCCAAGGCTCCTATGGTTAGATTCTCGTACAACATTTTCGTCGTCGGACCGATTCTCGTACTGACTACATTGTCGTATAGCTAGATTTTGGTAATGTTAAATTCTTGTACAGCCATTTCGTAAGACAGATGCTCATAATAAATAATATCGTCCTACCATTTCCTGGCAGGGCCGATTTTCATGTGACATAATTCTCCTGAGTCGGTCCTTCGTTGGTACATGTTCTCATATTGCATAATTCTAGTGATGCTAGATTTCCGTCGAGTCATATATTCTCGTTTTGCATGCGTTGCCATTTTCAGAGCAGTTGCTCTTGACGTTCCTGTTTTCCTGGAGCGGGACGAAACGGCAAACAAAAGACTCGTACGACATGAGGCTTAAAAAACAAAATTTTCGTATCATGTAATTCCTGTAATGCTGAGTTACCGTATGCCATAAATCTCGTAATGCAAAATTACCGTATTTCGCATGGTTAAATTCCCGAACAATAGTTTTCTCGTCGGACCAGTTCTCGTACCTCCAAGATCCACCTATAGCCAAATTATGGTAGTGCTAAATTCTCACACAGCCGTTTTTTCGTAGGACAGACCCTTGTATGACATAATTCTCGATGTGGAAATGAACAGAAAATGGTGACGGCGTGGAATATCAATATGGACATAATCCAGTACGCTACGCTGATCCAGGATGCATCTTATGGTGTAGGGTATGTTTCATATCTTGTTTCTTTCGGTTTTTTTCGTTCCTTTCCATACATGTGGGAACGGGAACGTAATGAGAGTATCTGCCCGAGAGATGCATGCATGCATGCCTAACTAGAATATATGGTTGTTCTTTATGGAATCTTACGTTACCAGAATTATGTTTTACGAGAATCTGTTTCGACGAAGAAATGTCTTACGTAAATCATGTCCTACGAGAATCTCTCCCACGAGAAATATGCACGATAATTTTTTATTACCAGCATCTACACTACAAGAAAACGGCTGTGCGAGAATTTAACATTACCAGAATCTGGCGATACGAGAGTCAAGTCGGAACGAGAATTGGTCCCAAGAGAAAAGTGTACGAAAATCTTACCATACCAGCTTTTGGGCTACGACAGTTACTCTGTACACAAATTTTGCATTACGGACTTCATGTCTTTGTGTCTTCTAATGTGCACAAGTATTCTGCAATATTAGAATTATGTCGCACGAACTTTTTGCTTCACGAGAGTAAAATAAAGAGATTCGGTCTTGCAAGCTGTATTACGAGCTATTGCCCTGAAATCTAGTTTTTGAGTGAGAATCAAATCCTACTGTAAAAGATCGGTCATGATGTCATGCGTGGAAAGTATGTCTTGTGGATCTAAAATTCGATTTCTGTGCGATATCAGTGATATGCCAACCTAAAGTGCGATTAGAAGTCGGATTGTGCGAATAGAAGTAAATAACAGGAGAACCAGGTGGGAGGACGTATCACCTAGCATGGTCGGTAAAGTATAACAAATGCGTTCGCGCTAGAGGCGTAGGAACCGGGGGGGGGGCAGCTGCCCCCTCCCCCTCCAACTTTGAGCAACATATAACATTAGCCCTATGGCAGTGCATGGAAAGAAACGAGGTAAAAGTCACATTTGTCTCCCACCATCTTCACAGATGTTCCTACGGTAATGGTTCGCGCTCGCAAAATTCGTGAAGAAATCAGCGCTTAGATGCGAGTTTCAACCACGCTGAATGTTACCGTCAGTGCGTGATTGCATCGGCTGCATCGTGGTCGAGATTCTTGAGAATAAACAAAACTGTGAGTTAACCAGTGTGTAAATTGCAAGTTGCACTAAAAATTTTCCCGCATTTTGTTTGTTTAGTACTGTTTGATGATATCATTTACTGATAGGCGGGCTCCCCAGCCCGCCTATCAGTTAAGTCGTTCGATGTCGCACATTTCTATCCCTGATGTATCTCTTGTTCATAGCTCCTGCGTTACTTACCTGAGAACGATTGGGACAGGGGACTGAGGTAAGCGAAAATACTCTGAAAACGACGGCAGGTGGTTTTTACAGTAACCTCGGTGCCCTATGAACAGGGCCCCGTCGGCTCGGCGCTGGCACAGCGGGCCGGAGTGCCCGCCTTCGACCGGCATGTACGGCGGGCCGGTGTCTCGCAGGGGTTGGGCGCTCGGAAGGATGCAGGCTGTCCACATTGATTGTTTGATTGATTGATTGATCCACGGACGAGTGGAGAAAAGAGACGTGCCCGTTTCTTGCGTACGGAAGAAGTTGTTGTTAGGTGGTACGATGCTAACAGCACTGCGGACTCCGTAAGTTTCCAGGAGCAAGACATGGATTACAAACGTCTGTGTCCCGGTCGGTGGGACACTAGGTTCACAATCTCGAAACCCGGGCTCGATTCCCGTTAGCCGCGTATCCTTCGACATCACACAGCACGAGGCGCCACAGCATGTGAATTAACGTAGTAAAAACTATGATTGGTGGTCGTGGTAGTAACAGGAAGTGGATATATGATATGGAATATGAATATTGATATATTGGAATATCCATATCATACGGAATATGATATGGATATATGAAGTGGATGTATGATAGTCACAGGAAGAACATGAGTTAAACTACGGGCGCGTCAGGTGTATGTCGGGATGGTGAAATCGGAACGATGCAAAGCCCTTAACCCCGAGGACCCGAGTTCTCTCCCGCGGATCGACTGTAGATTGATCGCCGCCGATCGCTCCTCTGAGGACCGATACAGCGGTACCAGCGACGAGGAACAGGTGGCCGAGGCAGAGAAGGCCCTCGTGGAGGCGAAACCGGCATGTGCTGCAGCGGCGGCCCGGTTCCAAATCCCGGATGACGGTCGCCGTGGGCCACACGTCAGATGATGCAGGACGTTTATAATCTGGAAGGCCTCATGCCGCATGGGCCTGCAAACCTTAAGTAACGCCGTCAGCGGCCTTCGCAGGCCACATTTAGCGCAGCCTCTCCCGGAACGCGTTGCCCTCCTCCGCCTGGGACTGACTGCATCGGCTGCCACATGCTCTGCGGGGCGGTCGCTCAGCAAAGTCCGCCGGCCGCGCACCACCATGACGAAAGCGACGCCTCGTAACGCCGCACTGCGAGCCATGCAGTCTGAGACCTGCGTTCACTGAGCCGACCTGAAGCGCCAGTTCGCGGCTCCAAAGCCGCAGCGTGCATGGGTCCGGTCGGAAATAAGCGGGTTAACGCCGCAGCCTGTGCCGCAGCCATCGCCACCAGCGCCCCGTCGGTGGCCCAGGCGGCGGGGGGGGGGGGGGCGGCCACGCCGGACATCCTGCTTGGGCGGCAGGCTGTTTCATGGTCCCGCCTTCTGTAGCGCTACTCAGAGACAGAGAATGACTGCAGAGTATGTCAGGCATTGAAAAGACGAAGTGCGTGTGCACCATCACCGGGCCATGCTTTTAAATATGCGACGATGACTTGAATTTGGACATTCTTGTATCACACGATACTAGGGGCACGGGAACTCTTCAGTTGGGGGGGGCGAGATGCATTTTGGGTCAGCTCCTTCCAGTCAACGTCTAAGGGTCGAACTTATGTTTCAAAAAGTTGGGGAGGGGGGACTAAAGCCCCTGGCCTCATGGCTGCCTCGCCTATGCGCGACACCTGGAGTGAGCGCATGTCTATAGTTCAACGGCATGCCAGGAACGTGCGGGTGATTCCGGGCAGTCGGCTACTTGTAAACGGATTTGGAATGCAATCCGCGAAAATCTCCCGGATTTAATTTAGCCGAACACCCGGACACATGGTGGCTTGCATAGTCCGAACTCCTAATTCAGGCATGTAGCGAGGACTTTCCTCAGGGGGTCAGGGGGGGGGGCAAATGTTAAATTTTGCCATATGTCACTGGCATGTGACGACATTTATAGGAAAAAGCAGCAATTTACAAATGTTTGCTCTTGCATCACTTGTATGGACACTATTCCTTACTCTTGCAAAACTGCTAAATATCTAGTGTACGCCGCTTGGCTCGGAAGGGAGGGGGGCATGGCTCCCTGGCTACATGCCTGTATTAATTTGCTCATTCTAATCTTCTAATCACCCTTGCCGCCTGCTCCAGATCTTGAATCGGTTCTCTCCGGAAAGGTGTGGCGCCGGAAAGACGGCGAAATGAAAAAATGGCGTGATGATAGAAGCTATCCGCGTCACAGGCCTCGAGTGGCGCAGAACGAGCTGCTCTTGCTGCTCGTCCGCGGGCAACACGGGCGCTGGTCTCCATGAGTGCCCAGGTTGGCAGTAGCGGTACCTATCCGAGCGGTCGCTGATGCCTCAGGTTCAGTGTCCTCGGTTGGAGGCGACTCGGCAGCTCTCGTCTTGCCCATCTGCCGTGGCCTGGAATCAGCTGCTTCAGGCGTGAAACGACCGCCCAGATCAAATCACGCCGATCTGCGTCACTGTTTGAAGCACTTACATCCTTAATCTGCGCTGCTCGTTTTAGGCGCATGCAACATGCTTTCCTCTTCCGCGCACTAGACTCTGCACTGCTCGTTCTAGCTGCAAGCAGCTTAGTTTTCTTTTATGTGTACTCGACTGGGTACGGCGTACTTGCCAGTGGAAGTTCCCCAGTACATGAACATGAACTCGTCCGGCCACGACAGGGTGAGCCCGGCCCAGCGGTTGACTGCAGTGGTGTAGGACGCGGTACACCGAGCCAGGGGTGGAGCCATGCGTGCTTTTGGTGCCGCCCACGTACCATCAATAATCCTGAACTTTAAACATTAGGCTTATGACATTGCATGAAAGCAAATCGTGCCGAAATTTGCGAAGGTTTCGCAGGAAAGTTCAAGCCATTTTCATTCCGTTCCATCCCAAGAAACTACGCTGGAAAACGTTTTTTTCAGAATTTCATCCGGTAAAGTCATTTTGTGCCGACCATCCAGTTTCCAATGAATGCGGTGTTACATAATGTTTGCAGCGTTGCCGTCGCCAAGAGCGGAATCGCCTCTATTTGGAAATTAGACCCAATATCTGGTCCCCGTTCTTTAAAAAAACTGCAGGGCTGCGTGTACAACCTAGCAGATATTAGTGATGCACTACAGCAAGGTTACATCTGTGTGGCCTATTCAGGAGTGGCATGTTCCAAAATGAGGCAGCAGAATTTTCATAAGGTGCCCGCCCAACCCAACGCGAACCCCGAACCCCCTCAAAACCAAAAACTCTCGGGACTTCAGCAACTTTATTTTTGGGATTCCGAAAATTCGGATTTTCCTCTTTCTAGAACAAACACAAAAATTCTGGAACGTACGAGGATTCGGGCCTCCCTTGAGTGCTCTCATGCTTACAATTCTATGGTGCGTTGCTTTTAGTCATAGCTGATATCCACCCACACATGCACGCCTAACTGCTTTCTTTGTGCATATAGGGGAAGGTGGGGTAAGACGGCCCACTGGGGTAAGACGAACCACCAGCCTTCCCGGCTGAACCGCTGCTGCCATCTGCTACACTATACACTAACTACCTTTGTTTTCCTTCGCGCTAGTCGCCATCTTGGGCTAATGGTCCCAGGACGCAAGGATATTGAGTTATTGAGTAAAATGGTCTTTTTCGTCGCGCTGATCTAAGGTAAGAGGTCTAAGAATGATTAAATTTAGACGCGTTTTTTGCTTCATTAATTTTTCTTTGTATTTTGCTGTGAAGAGCAATGATAGAAGCACAAGTTAGGGCAGGCAAGTTTTCGCAATGTTGGGCTATTTAGTATCTACGTCATGATGTTTCCAAAATTTAGGTTTGGGGTAAGACGGACCACTAGTGGTCCGTCTTACCCCGTGGTGGTCCATTTTACCCCATAGATACAAAACCTCGCTAAAACACTGTGATTTGTTTAAAGTACCTATGTATCTACAAATTTCAATAAGCTAATTTTTTAATATTTTTGCAGATGCCGCGCAAGTACGAGCGTAAAACCGATCGTGGAAGTTGGGACAAGGAGAAAATGGCGTTAGCCATTGAAGCTATGAAATCAAAATCGATGGGTTTTTTGAAAGCTGCCAGAGCATTCAGCGTCCCCAAGACAACCCTGAAGCGAAGGGTGAAAATCAAAACAAATGTGCCAAGGGGACTGATAAGCTGTTAGGCTCCAGGATGACTGTGTTTAGCCCAGCTCAGGAGAAGGAGCTGGTAAACCACATCCTTATGATGGAGAGCAAGTTTTTCGGATTAACAACCAAAGACGTGCGATACCTGGCCTTTCATATGGCGGAAAAGAATAACAGAACTCACAACTTCAACAAGGAGAGCGGTCTCGCCGGAAAAGACTGGTTGGCCGGATTCCAGCGCAGGCATACGGAGGTGGCGCTTCGTGTGCCTGAGGCGACATCGGCAGCCCGGAACGTGGGGAAGTTTTTTGATCTTCTAGAGCATGAGATGGACATAACAAAGTTTCCGGCTCACCGCATCTTCAACTGTGACGAGACGGGGCTGACGACTGTCCAGACAAAGTCGACCAAAGTCTTCGCACGCAAAGGGAAGTCTCAGGTCGGCACCCTGACCTCAGCGGAGCGTGGTATCCTCACAACGGCCGTGGTCTGTATGGCTGCAGGAGGCAACTACATCCCACCGTTTCTGATCTTCCCACGGGTTCGGATGAAACCTGAATTGCTGGATGGCTGTCCACCTGGAACCGGACACGCCTGCCATCCGTCGGGCTGGATGCAGACCGACATTTTTACCCAGTGGTTCCGCCATTTCTTAAGCCATGCTAAACCTTCCGAGGAGGATCCGGTTCTCCTGATCCTGGACGGTCACGTGACCCACACGAAGAACCTGGATGTCATCGAGCTGGCTAGAGCGAACTACGTGACCATGATCGTGCTGCCCCCGCACTGCACGCAGAAGATGCAGCCTCTGGATGTGGGCTTTCATGCTTCCACTGAACACATTCTATGGCCAAGCAGTGGAGAAATGGCTCAGAAATAACTCCGGCAGAGTGGTGACTGTTTACCAGGTTGGCCAGTTGTTCGGAGAGGCCTATCTCCGGGCTGCAGTTCCAACGACTGCCATCAACGCATTCCGCTGGACTGGCATCTTCCCGTGCAACCGTGACGTCTTCGGGGAGGAAGATTTCGCTGCGGCAGAAGTCACAGAGAGACTGGATGAGGACGTCGGTCCAGCGACTGCCTTAACCAGTTCAGAGCAGCCGCGCAGCCAACCCCCTGCTGCTGGTCCATCAACGGCTTCAACCAGCTCAGGGCAGCCGCGCAGACAAGCCCCTGCTGCTGGTCCAGCAACGGCTTCAACCAGCTCAGGGCAGCCGCGCAGCCAGCTCCCTGCTGCTAGTCCAGCAACGATTTCAGCCAGCTCAGGGCAGACGCATCACCAGCTCCCTACATCTGAGGCAGAAGACTCATCCAGTAAAGATGAACCCTTGCTAAGCAACAGCCACGAGGGTCTCGCTGTCTCACCTCATCACATCATCCCGGTTCCGAGAGCATCCCGCCAAGCGCAGAACGGCAAAACGAAGAGGCGTCGCATAACGGGAGCATGTGCAGTGCTAACAAGCTCTCCGTACAAAAAGATGCTGCAAGAAGAAAAAGAACAGGCCAAGGCGCCCACGAAAAAGAGGAAAGCACACAGCAAAGAAAAGAAATCCAAAAAGAACCGTAAGCCTAAAGTACGCGACCATGTCTTATCAAGCGACGAGGATGAAGATCCTGACACACTCTGTTTTTACTGCAATGACAGCTTCACGCGCTCAGTATCAGAGGAGGGATGGGTGCGCTGCAGCGTTTGCAAAAAATGGGCGCATGATATGTGTGCGGGAATCGGGGAGGAAGATGAGTGGTTCGCATGTCAACTATGCGTCTAAGTGCTGAGCTGACATGCATTTTATACCAAACGATAGTATCAACACGCACCTTGTTTGTTTTTAGTTCATTTTCTATCACATATCTGAGTACAGAATAAACGTTTATTGTGTTATTTTATCGCTCTTTTTCCTTTGGTTTACAAGAGTATAGAAGTTATACAAACATAAATGGATAGCAGGCACTGCTGGGGTAAGACGGACCACTTATGGTCCATCTTACCCCGCGTTTTTTCTTGTCGCTGATTTTGACTCGTCCCTCTTTAAGAGCAAGCACCACCTAAATTTCTTGAATTTCAAATCCAGCGTCTGCACGTATCAAAAGAGGAAAGAATCAACATTCAGAAGACTATGAACAATGTGAGGTTGGATAGCATGGTAGCGAGAAATGCGACTTCAAACCTTAGCTGGTCCGTCTTACCCCACCTTCCCCTATGCGCTGTTTTTCTTGTGAAAATGACCTGCAAATATTGTTTTTGAGGTCATGGAACGATTTTTCTTGGGGGGGAGGAGGTTGGCATAGGTCATGCTTGTAGGTACGCAAATCTGGTTTGCAGGTGCATGCACAGTGCACACACACAAAGAGATATAAAATTACACTCCCCGGCCTATTCACGCGTCATGTCGGTGAACATTGTCACTTTTAAGTACACAAATATTTATTCACAGATCCTGTACAAATACACTGGAAATGCAGCAGAAAAATTACGGCTTATTCCACTTAATTTCCGAGATATAGCGGATTTCATCTGTGGTGCCTGCAACACTGCAAACGTACCTATGCAACACCACATTTTTTGGTAATTTTGGATAGTCGGCGCAGGGGCGTGTTTATGAAATTGACCGAGGAGGATGTCATTACGCTTCAGGGGGGCGCCGCTAGTAAGGGACGCCAATACGTTTGGTGTGCACTAAACAGGGGGGGGGGGGCAGCTGAAGCTCTAGAAAGTGTTGCCATTTATTTTGTTTTTTGTATTTTGACGGATAAAGGTTGTATGGAGAGATGGTGAGATGTTCGGAGAGAGAGAAAAGGGGGGGGGCGCCGCTTTTAGTTCACAGGAGACGTCGCATTGCGATGGCGGGCAGGATCTCTACCATAGACCTTGGCTCACTTGGTCATTAGTACTCCAGGTTAACGGCCATCACGCGATGGCCGCACCCGGCCGTCTCCGCTCGTAGTCTGCCACCCCTCCGGCCCGCACACCCCGACCTCGGTCAGGTCACGTGGTCATGGCTCCGGGGGCAGTGACACAGCCGACCGCGCCGGTTAGACGCTGACCGGCCCGGCTGAATGCCAGCCGGGAAATCATTGCTAACAGGGGCGTCAGTTTCTGCAAATGATTGGGCGGGCTGAGCCGTGGCTCCGACAACCTAATCTCCCCCCAAATGTGCGTTTCTCAATGGATTTAGCCCACTTTCTTCTGATCAATGGAAATTTCTGTCTTTTGTCACTATTTTTCAAATAAAACATTGTGTATACCTCGTGTGTATAGATATATATGTATATATACATATATAGAGGACACAAAGATAGATAGATACATCACTTTATACCTTATTCTATACTTTCTGCCTATCTTTTATCTATTGCGGCCCTTTCTTTCGTTGATTTTGCCCATTTCCCTTTACAACTATCGGAACATATTGGAGGGGCCCAAACCGACATTGGAGGGGCCCAAATCAACATTGGGAGGGCCAGGGTCCCCTCGAAAGAATACAAGTCGACACCCGTGATTGATAATATTCTTCTTCATCTACACCACCGAATTACCGGAATTCGGAACTGAGCATAACACGCTGGAGCGAATTGTTGCGTGCGCGTGTTTCGCGACAGTGCTCACGTGCAGCACGCTGATGGGAGTTTCAACCTTCCATGTATTCCTTTCCCATTGCCATGTTAGTCGTCTCAGGTTCGTAATTCTCCACTTTTTACACTCCATATTTAGAATAGATTCAAGTGGTCCCGGTAGCCATTAATTGTCGGGATCAAATGATACCATTACACAGGACACGCAGCTGAAACAAACCATGCCTCTCTACTCAGACGCATTGGTCATTCAGCGCAGAAGCAGATGCTCAACAGTGCTCGACGGTGATGACATATACAGATTACATGTATCACGCGAAAATGGGCTCAGGCGGACCTCTCTTAGGGGTTTTGGGTGCACTGCTGTTCTTTATGGTGTCCTAAACATCGGGAATGCTTTTACGCCACAGGGACGTCGTTTGAGCGCCTCGGCGCGCCCCTAAAGAGCCTAGGGCGTCGTTTTGCTCTGTAGGGCGTTCATCTAGTCATCGGAACATACTTTCAGACCCCAGGGGCGCTGTTAGAACCCGGGGGGCGACCCTCCAGGGATTTAGGCGTCCTTCTGTTCCTTTGGGCGTTCTTCTAACCCTTAAGACATGTTTTCATACGTCAGGTGCGCCCTTTAAACCGTCGGGGCGCCCCTCCATGATATGGGCATGGTTCTAGACCTCGCGTCATACTTTCAGACCACAGGGGCGCTTTTGGAGCCATTGAGGGCACCCCTTCAGGATTTGGGGCGTGCTCTTATTTCTTGGAACCACCTTCTTCTTCTAGACCTCCTAGACCTCTGGACATATCTTCAGACTTCAGGGGCGCCCTCTGGAGTCCTCGGGACGTCGTTTGAGCCACCAGGAGCCATCCAGTGATTGGGACACCCTTTATTATTTAGGGCCTCCTTCTAGACCTCGGGACGCAGACTACAGGGACGTCCGAATGAGCCATCGGGGGTGCTCCTCCAGTCCGTCCAGGGGTACGGGACGCCCCTTTATTCTTCAGGGTGTCGTTCTAGACCTTACGACATATTTTATGACCACACGGGCGCACTTTCAGCCCTCGGAGACGCTTCTCCAGGGTTTGGTGCGCCCTTAGATTTCACAGGGCATTCTTTTCGCCATCAGGGTATTTTCAGACCTCAGGGCCACCCTTTGAGCTCTCAGGGAGTGGGCGCTTCTCCGGGATTTGGGCGCCCTTGGACCTTTATTCATTAAGCTGAGTCGAGATGTCTATTTCCTTCCCAACTTCAGGACATTTTAGAGCTCATGAGTAGCACTCACAGGCCTCGAGGGCGTTCTCTCGCGCCTTCCACACCCTATTCGCCAGTAAACAGCATTCCCGACAAGGGCGCCTTCGGCGCCCAAGGGATAGCCATGACCTGATGCAAGGACGTAGTCAAGGGAGGCAACGGGGGTCATGGCCCCCCTGAGCCAAGCGGCCTACACCAGATATATGGCGATTTCGTGCGAATATGGAAAAGTGATCATATCTATGTTGCGAAAGCAAACATGATATGTATTCCTGTGGGTTAAATGTGAAGTCAGCCGCATAAAATTGCTGCTTTTTCGTATAAATTTTGTCATATGCCAGGGGCATATGACAAAATTTGACATTTGTCCATCCCTGAGGGCAATCCTGGCTACGGGCCTGACCTGATGGCATTGCTCTATATCGCGCCTGGGTGGGCGCATGAGTATCGGTTGAGAGTTCGAAAGTCTGCTTCCATCCTGGCTTCTCGTGGTAGAAAGGGATGCAGGTAGCCCGAACACTCCAACGAAACTGTTGCTAAGTTCGGAACCCCCTAATGAACAGAAAGTACGTAAAATTGCTCCTAGCGACACCAATGACATGGGTTCCATCCTTCCAGCAACTCCACATCGGGCTTTGACTGGGCAATACTGTCATTTCGACGGCTGTGCCTTGATCACTGGTGCAGCCAAGGGGGAGGGGGCTCGGGGGCTCTGTCCCCCTGAGACCCGCATTTTTGTGAAAACAATTGCACATCGTCTTCCCAGCAGACGGTTTTCGTATGATTTCAGCCCGCACTGAGCTCCAGGCCCCCCAGCCTTAAGAAAATCCTGGCTGAGCCTCTGGCCCTGGTGTGGTCCACGCCGGCGCCAAACCGAGTTGTTGAGTCATGATCCTTGTGGCTCAGTTGGGGCTACAAGTATCATTTACCACATATCATACATTATATATCATACTCGTTACATCCAATGAAAGGCTGTTAATTATTGGTCTAAAGAAAAAAATAGTTTCCCCATGTGTAGGACGCCATGATTACCCCCGAGATCCATTTTCATCAAAATGCTAGAGTTTGGTGCTGGGCACTGGTATATTGCGAAACGAAACGGTTTCGTTTCGGAATCGAAACGAAACGGTTTCATTTCGCAATAACTCAAAAAAGTTACCACCTAAATGTTACTGATGCGCTACTTTTGGACTCAGCGGCACCAGACGAACATTTTGAGTATCTGTTTGTGCCGGTTTGCAATAACATTGAAAAATGTGTTTTTGACGTACATTTTTTTTTAAGCCCGATTTGACCATGTGGATATCAATGCAATGGAGTTCTGGTGACGGTTTCATGTGTATCGCGGTTCTGGGTACCAGTACAGAAGAAATTGGCGAAATCGAAGGGATCCGCCGAAATCAGTTCCATAGGGTCCCGTGTTAAATCCAATGGGAAATAAGGCATAGGGTAAAAAAAAACGGTTATCCCTCGCAGTAACTCAAAATCTTGTTAGCAAAATGTGGTGTATGCTATATTTTTAGATTCAGCGGCCCGAGACGAACATTTCGAGTATCTATTTGTCGGGGTTTAAAGTACATTTGTCTGCGCGGCAATTTTGTGGTGCTTTGTGTTTTGTGCTCTGGAGCGCAAAGTAATCCATGCGATGGACGTCTGATGTTGTCAATGAGCTCAGTTAGTCAACATGTATCCACTGACGCGTTTTAAGCGATTTTAAAGGGGTCTCGAGTTTGGGCTGGCCGTGGCCTTACCATGGGCTCAGCGTGGGCTGTCTTGACGGACATGCCACTGGTCAGTGTATTGTGGAATGCCCCGGCTGCCAGTTTTAACCGCTAGGTTTCCCAGTGAGCGCCATGTCGTTCTGACCCTCAATTCCCAGGGTTTTCCGGCCGGCAGTGGCGGATTTTACGGAAAGCTAGATTTCCCACAGTCCCGGAGAGCAGCACGGCACTTTTTGTTTTGGAGGACGACACCACGTTTGGTTTTAATACACCAGGCCCTTGCAAATGCCAGGCAACAATCTTGACTTCGCCCAAAAAAGCAGTTCAGTGCCGAAGATGATTATGTAAGACTAAAAAACTCAAAACTGTTCAGTCACGACCTTGGTTTGTCCCAACTTTCAGGAGTGTCGATCTGGATTTTTTTGTGAGGGCCATGGACCCAGTGTTGATTTAGGGTCCCCTCAGTGCTGGTTTGCCCCCTCCCAATATTTTCTGTCGGTGTTGAAGGAAAATGGGCGATAAGAACGAAAGGAACAGCCACATTAGATCAGAGACAAGCAGGAAGTGTAGAATAAAACGAGGTGAGGTATTCATCTTTCTGTCTTCTATCTATCTATCTACCTACTTATCTTTTTTATATATACACGCACACACACACACACATATATATATATATATATATATATATATATATATATATATATATATATATATATATATGCAATTGTTTCGAATGAATACAAACAAAAAAATTTCTAAATTTCCGTTGTTCAAAAGGAAGTGGGATAAATCCGCTGAGAAACCCACATCTGGAGGGAGGTTAGGCTGTCGGGCCTTCGGTTCGGCCCCTCCCCCAAAAAGTTGCAGAAATCTACGTCACTGCTAAGTTCACAACATTAAACAGAGCTTCTATTCAACGCTTTTTTGCCTCCGCACGAGTCTGAAGCGACTATGATGCTGACCAAGACTGTGTATTGTTGCACCCGATATCGGTTTGCGAGAACTCGCAGGCTGGTATTCACGTCAGATGGTGAAACACGTTGTTGTCACTAATCCACCGGGATCCTCCCACCTTCTCCGACCTCCAATCACCGCGCCGGCAACTGGCCTCTACCGGCAAAAACTCGTTCCAGGCAGTGGCGCCTGATCCGCGCGGATTGCGGCATTTGCGGCGAGCTGGGGCGGTTACCGCTGGTCTTCACTGGCGCCCGGCAGACGGCGCCCGTGTGAGGTGGGGAGCGGACGTCCGCTTATATTGCGGCCGGTGTTGGTCGGAAGACGAAGCACAACGCCTCGCCGCGGACAGCTGCTGCTGCGCCCTCAGCTTGGCTGTAAAGGTGCGTCATTCGCGGGGCGGCGAGTCACGAGGCGACGGAGCTCGGCCGAGACTCGCGGCGATCAACAGACGGGACGACATACGCCTCACGAGCGTCGCCTGGGAGCAGCTGCAGCCGGGACGGGTGACGGGGCGTCCTCTGCTTGCGACGTCGTTGAACCGGGCCTCCCCGACCATGGTGTCGCTGGCGCTGCTGCCGCTCCTGCTGCTGACGACGCTGCTGCCGCCGCCGACGGCGACCGACCGGCGGCCGCGACGGCAGGCGGTCGGCGCGGGGCAGAGTTGCACGGACTCGTCTGGCGCCACCGGCACCTGCAACTTCGCCCTCTCCTGCCTGCTGGCGGCCCGCATCACAGCGGGCAGTGCGGCTGCGCAGAGCCCGGGCGCCTTCGACCGCGGCGAGTGCGGCTTGAGCAGCGGCCAGCAGCTCGTCTGCTGCTCCGCCGACGTCGCGCCCACGATCAGCAAGCCGACGCTGCCGCCGTTCCCGTCGGCGCCGACGTTCCCGACGAGCCTGCCGTTCCCGAGCGCGGCGACGCTGCCGGCCGCGCCGGCCGCCGGCTCGCCGCCCGAGGACCACCCGAACCGTCGGCTGCTGGACGACGGCCCCAGCTGCGGCGAGAGCCTCGACAACCGGATCGTGGGCGGCCGCCTGTCGGCGTGCGGCCGCTTCCCCTGGCTGGCCGTGCTCGACTACACGAGCCCGAGCCGCGGCGGGCCGACGCTCAAGTGCGGCGGCGCGCTCATCAGCGCGCGCTACGTGCTGACGGCGGCGCACTGCGTCTCCGCGCTGCCCGCCGACTACAGGCTCAACTCGGTCCAGCTCGGCCTCGTCGACCTCGACGGCGGCGACGGCTGCCCGCCGCCGCAGCGCTTCAGCGCCGAGGAGGTGCTCGTGCACCCGCGCCACCACCGGCCGGTGCTGCATCGCAACGACATCGCGCTGCTGCGGCTCGACCGGGCCGCGGTCGAGGGCCGGGAGGCGGGCGTGGGCCGCATCTGCCTGCCGCTGGGCGAGCGTCGGCGCCGCGACTGGATCGGCCGCCGCCTCACTGTCGCCGGCTTCGGGCTGACGCAGCACGACGGCGAGCCGAGCCGCCGGCTGCGTGAGGTCGAGCTGCCCGTGCTGGCGACGGCCGAGTGCCGTCGCCGGCTGGGGCCGCTGGGCCAGCTGGGCCCCGGCCAGATGTGCGTCGGCGGCGAGCCGGGCCGGGACTCGTGTCGCGGCGACTCGGGCGGCCCGCTGATGGCCGCCGACGCGCCCGGCGCACCCTTTCACGTGGTCGGTCTCGTGTCGTTCGGGCCGCGTCGCTGCGGCTCCAGCGTGCCCGGCGTCTACACGCGCGTCGGCGACTACGTCGGCTGGCTGCTGGACAACATGCGGCCCTGAGGCGGTTGGGGGGGGGGGGGGCAACGGGCGCCGACGGGGGAGGGTCGCGTGAAGCGACAGGCGTTGCGACTCGCATCGGCCGTCGACCGCGGAACTGGCGAGTTCGGCTGCGCTCAGATTGTCAGCTGTCGGATGAGGCCCACGGGGGTTGATCATTCGGCTGGTTCTGCCGCATGCTCAGCCGGTGATGTCAGCGGCCATTATTCAGAGACTGGGTGGGAGGTTGTGATGAGTGCCGTTTTGTAATGCGTTGTTCAGAATGCGAGGCTCCGACATCTCTGCTCAGAGTCTGGCGGCCGTAGCAACATTTAGAACACCCGGGTACCTGGAAAGTGTACATACAAACCTGTAGCCATGTGTTGTCTGAGTGTACTGGCCGTTGTCATGCCATCATTGATCGTGACAAAGACCGGCGTGCTGATGAAACGACAGGTTCAAGGAATGTTGAGCAAAACCTGAGCCAATCTTTGGAAAGGCCACCAGTTCAGATGCCAAAAGATGTGCTCACCACTTTTGCATTGGAAGGATTATCTGCACCGCCATCGTCTCGACCCTGTATTCATGGACAGGGCCACGACTGAGGAGGCTGGAAGATATAGCGCATTTGATGGGGCCGTCAGTAAGCAACCTACGTAGCTGCTTTGCAAGTTTAGTAGGCCCTCTGTGAAGAAGGACGTGGTACCTACAAGACGTGTAGTCGGTGCTTTCGATGCATAGACAAGAACCAATGAGATGTTTGTTTGCGAAACGACTCACGTTACTTCACTATTTTAACCTAATTTCAAAGCACATCAGTGTCCGCTCTCTTCAGACGTATATGGGGAATGAAAACGCGCACTCAGTCCCGAATAAACTGCTTTGTTTAGCGGGCAACGAAGGTTGAGCGGCACGTTCGTTCCTAAAGTGCACGATTTCGAATTGTGATTTCTCCGGCCTGAAGTGGAAAATTGTGTTCATTGCTGCCAGATGGACGAAAAAATGTGGCCGCCACCCGCCAGGACGGTCCCACTCTCAGCTGTCCGGTTTCCCAATCTGCTGATCAGTTCTCCGCGGCGAGACACAGCTGTGAGCCGCCTCACGAGTCTGTTATCGCAGGGCAGGCCGAGGCAAGAGCCGATTAGCCTTCCTGATCGGACACGCCGACCCCCAGCTGACCGAGACGACCACCGCCGTAAACAAAAAGATCGGCGAACAGACCCTGTGGACCGCTTACGTAACGTAACCAGCGTCTGTGCCTGTTTCCAATCCTCGATCCGCTCTTCCAGTTAAATAAAAAAAAAAAAAACAATAGACAGTCAAGGGTAAAATCTGTCAAAATCGCAAAAGTGACTGGGCGGACAAACAATAGCCATCACATCCTATTTAACTGTTCGCTCTGTCTGGAGCTTCCAGGCAGTCTTAGCGCAAACGCTTTGCGGCATTTTAACCTACCAAAGCTCCATCTGACGCCCGGCTCCATGCTTCGCTGTGACATGAGGAGAAATGCAGCGCTTCTGAGCTGCAATATTGTATGTATTGATAAACGGAAACATTAGATCACGTCAAGCCCGGTCAGTCGTCTGCGACCACGCCGGTGGCCGGTAGACGCCAGTAGCGGTCAGTAGTGGTTCTCCGCGCGTCCGCGGCCGCCGCGGCCGCCGCCCTGGTAGCCCCTGCCGCCGCCCCTGGTCCAGCCGGCGCCCTGCACCCTGCCGCCGCGGCCCCTTCCGCCGCCGCGGTACTCGCCGCCCGCCCGGCTCCCCCCGCGGAAGTCTCCGCCGCCCCTGCCGCCGCCGCCTCTGCCGCCGCCGCCGCCGCGGCCGCCGGGCGGGCCTGCCTCGCGCGCCTTCCAGCTGGGCATCTCTGGCGGCGGCGCGCGCTGCTCGTTCGGCCGACCGCCGCGGTCCGGCACCGGTCCGATCAGCAGACGGTTCAGGCCGGTCCGCGTGTGGCGGCGCACCTGGCTGCTGCAGGTGCGCTCCTCCACGGCCAGGTCCTGCCGCGCGGCCAGCAGGTGCGCCAGCCGCACGGCCGGCTCGCGCGACAGCGCAGCGCGCCGCGCGCTGAATGCGGCCAGCACCTCGTCCTGGCGCTGCTGGGCGCGCGGCGACCAGCGGAAGCTCTGCACGGTGACGTCGAGCCGCTTGAGCAGCATCTCGCGGCGCAGGCGGTACTCGTGGTGCAGCTCGGCGAGCAGCCGTTCCAGGGCGCGCCACTGGTCGGCGCTCAGCTCGCCGCCGAACAGCGGCTGCCCGACCAGGCCGGGCGGCGCCGCGCGCACCACGGCCGCCAGCTTCTGCTCCAGCTTGTTAAACAGCTGCGCCGGCGTTATCTGCGCCGGCGGTTTGGGGAAGTTGAGCGCCAGCAGGGCGCGCTTAAGCGAGGCGGCCGTCGGCGACTCGGCGGCCGGCGCGCCGGCCGGCGGCGGTGCGGCGGCTGCCGTCATCCGCGCCGCCTGCAGCTCGCCGAAGAGGAAGTCGAGCAGCAGGAGCCGGTCGGCGCGCGCCGCCAGCCGCGCCTGCGGCGGCCCGTCCATCAGCGCCGCGTGCGGGCAGCGCAGCTCGCGCAGCACGCCGCTCAGCTCCAGCTGGAAGTCGTCGGCGGCACTATCGGCCGAGACGGCCTCCTCCAGGTGGCAGAGCGGCGCCAGCTGGTCGGTCAGCCAGGCGACCAGCCCGCGGAACTTGGCCGACTGGGGCCCGCCGTCCACGGCGGCCGTCAGCGCGGCCGGCTCCGAGCACGGGCCCGAGTACTGCAGGTCCTCCAGACAGTCCAGCAGGTCGTCCTCCATGGCGGAGACTGCGGCCGACGGCTTCTCACACACCAACGAGACAAGTCCTGCTAGGTGGCGAGAGGAGGCCGGCTATGACTGCATCAACGCCGCAGAGAGGTCAGCCACGTGCTCGTCCACAGTCTTGTCGTCCGGCGCAAGGTTGGCGGTCTTATCCGACTTCTTAGCGCGTTCCTTGTCCTTGGCTTCTGGCTTTTTCAGGGCTTGCTGCTGCTGTTCACCCAGCTGTCTGTCCAGATCCTCGACCAAGGCCTGGTTGCGGAGATTCACCTGGGGAAAGACAGTTACCGTTATTTGCAGAAAAACTGGCACGCGAGAAAATGCAAAAGCGACTGCTTTAGGAAACGGGAAACAAGGGTTCTGCAAAACAAAAAGATATGCACTGAAACAGTCCAAACTTGAGCCATGAAAAAGCATCACATGTTTCCCTCATCGCACGGAACATACGGTGCATCACGATGGAACAGGCTTTAGGCATACAGGAGACGCATGGAAGTAACGGTCGGAGAATAAAAACGATGATGCAGTCACAAAAGACGTGCGGATTGTGGTACCAGTGCATTTCAGAACCCTAATCCCAGGTGGCGATGAGATATTTATAAAACGCGAATGACTCATGGTCCGACAGAATCCCCTTTCCATGGTCATAAATTGGCCACAAGTCATAAAGAACAGAACAGTTAAATGAAGCAGGCTCAGGGCAAACTCATTAGGAAAAGGCGTTGGAACCAAGGGAGAACGGTTCCACAAAACCCTTTAACCCTAACATTATATATTTAGCTTCGATGAAAACACCACCCTCAAAAAATCCTTTCCTTCCCCTCCCTACTTTCACTGGGCCTTAAGTCTTGGTAAGCAAGTCCACAAAAATCTACCCCAGACCACCACGTACTGTATCCGCGTAACACGTCATTCCCGTCATTTACGCGGTATCGAACATTTCGCGCAATTCTCATCAGCCGCATGCATCACAACTTTCACTATTGCTGAACCATGTTGCCATTTGCTGCACAACACTTTGGCATTGCAAGGGATAAAACGTTCTGAAATCGATTTTGCAACTTCAATTGATTGGGTCTTAGATGCAGGTTGTATACAATCCACAGCCAACGAGGTGAATGGTAAAAGTTCACAAGC
Source organism: Capitulum mitella (assembly GCA_030062745.1). Taxonomy (NCBI): domain Eukaryota; kingdom Metazoa; phylum Arthropoda; class Thecostraca; order Pollicipedomorpha; family Pollicipedidae; genus Capitulum; species Capitulum mitella. Next base: position 1,695,186 of record CP099850.1, on the reverse strand, counting down.
ATTTCTCCACGTCCCCAGCCGAGTGTCTTGTTTACACATCATGCTCCCAGCAGCAACGGCCAAACCACAATGAAGAACGTTGCAACCTCTTCTCTAATACCGTGCTGCAACGCTGGTACAGGAGGGACAGGTATCTTGGCTGCAAACGATGAATAATTCGTTTTCTGCCATTAGCCAACAATGCACGGGACAAAGCACGAGACTGATTTGGGAACTTCTAAGCACAGGAGAAACTACATCGGTTTGTAGCCGGAGACGAGAAGATAATGATCAAACTGCCAGAGGCCAAGTAACCTAGTGAAAAAGTACAGTCAAATCCTGCCGCGAAATAATGGCATTCAACAATGTTCAACAACATTCAACAACAACAAGGATCACCAACAATGTGAACAAAACGCAAAGAATAAACAGACACCACAATTGCTGATACCGGGGACTTGTCAACCAGACACGCAGCCAGGATTTTCCTCGGGGGGGGGACCAAATGTCAAAGTTTGTCTTATTCCGTATTCGTGCAGAATCGCTATATACCTAATGTAGACTACTTGGCTCAGGGGGACGAGGAATGACCCCATGACCCCCCCCCCCTTGGCTACGTCCCTGTTGTCAACAAAAGAATACTTCACAGTGCAACGCAAATTTTCGGTTCGTACGATCTCACACCCCGGATGATGGCTTCCTTAGACCATAACATCGCGTTCGGAGATCAACACAAAGCGGTTTGCTCCAGGTTTGCTTGACATCACCGGACTTAATCACTCTTCACAAACAAAGGTGTGAAGGAAAGCTGTTTGTAAGGCTGACCACAATATACAACGGAAATGTAATGCATGTCCCAAATATGCTAGCTTTTCAGGCAACGAATTCAGCTAACCCCATCCCCGCTGGCAGAGGAGACGGGAACGCATTCACGAGCGATGATGTCTGCTCGCGCTGCTCAACGTGTAACTGCTGCCAGTTACCTAAAAGGCAGCGATGAACGCTGACATCAACATATTGGGAAAGATGCACACCAGTCAAATGTGTCCATAACCTGACGGCGTCAGGTACATAGCGGCAACATACGGTCAACTTTTTGTGGCCAATACCTGATGCACCAAGAAATATTGCTCACAAAATGGGATTTACAGTGCTCTTCTGAGGTTCAAATGTTGCGGCAATTACGACGGAAGACGTGGAACGCCGAGTCCCGTCCACGAAGCGACACCACTTAACCGGCCATCTCTCGTTTCAAAGCCGCGCCCGAATCGGCGTTACTATCGACGCCGTTTTGAAGCCAGAGGCAAGTGAGAAGCTAGGGATGTCAGCCCACGTTAAACCGACGCGTCAAACGCCAATCACCAGACTCCCACCTCTTTCTTGGAGCCGTGTCTGGCCTTCAGATTGGCCCCAGCCACGCGGTAGATGGGGTTGGTCTTCTTGCCAGACTTCTCCTTGTCTTTCTTGTGCGGGTTGACAGAGTTCCGTTTGCGTTTTCCCATTATACGGCAGTCATCACCGAGATCTGTAAAACCACACTCTGGTTACAACAGTCATCAGGGTAAGTATAAGCCAACGGTGTCAGACTGGCCTGAAGTCGTCTGGCTTTTTATTGACAACTGGAAGGCAATGCATTTCACTTTGCACCTCTTGGAGCTGTTCTGTTCCGCATGCAGGAGCTGTCGCCATCGTAATTTCTTATACAGCTTATGACGGTACATGATAAATGCTTTTTCTCCCGCCATCCTGGTCGTATTTTCGGCTTATCCTCAATGCTTCTTCAAAGCAAAATGTTGTTTTAGAATATGGAGGTAAGTTCTGGTACCTGAATTACGCGTTTTTTTCCAAATAAAAGAAATGTATCGAAGGTGCACCTGTATTTTGCTGGAAATATACAATCCTGACAAGCGAGTGGTCAACATCTGAAAAACCATCACAAGTAGTTCTGCAACAGGAAATGCGCTGTCGGTCACCATTTCCACATCACGCATCGGCTGCACGACAAAACCGCACAACATTTCCACCCTCCAACACCAACAGGTTCTCTCCATCACTCCTCCGTCTTGGCCTTTTTCCTCAGGGGCTGACCAGCCGCTCCACACAGCACGTCATGCGTCACGTCCCACGTGATGCGATACATCCACTTGTTGGGCGCCACGTTGCGCACCATGAACACCTCCTGCACGTGCCGGCCGACGTCGCAGCCGAGGTTCTCGTTCAGCGCGGCGCGCACGTTCTCCTCGGCCGTCTCCCGCTCCTTGGTGAACGTGTAGACGTGCGCGCGCACGGGCGGGCCGGACGCCTCCGATGGCAGCTCCTCCGGCCGGAGCAGGCCGACGAACGCGTCCACGAACTCGACCGCCAGCGCCGGCAAGTTCATCACGACGTGCACGCGGGCGCCAGTGACGGCCGACGCGGCGAAGTCGAGCAGGACGCGCTTCAGCTCGGTGCGGATGAACTCGCGGCCGTCCATGTTGAACGTCTGCACGCGCTCCGCCACGCGGTTCGCCTCGACGTTATGCCGCAGCCAGCGCACCGACTGCGGGTTCAGGTCGTTGGCGAGCACGCGGCAGCGCTTGCGCGCCGCCGGCACGGCGAACGGCCCCACGCCGGCGAACACGTCGAACAGCGTGTCGGCCGGCTGCAGCAGCGCCACCACCCGCTCGTGCTCGGTGCACAGGCGCGGATTCCAGTATACCTGCGAGAAGTCCATGCGGAACGTGCAGCCATTCTCCTTGGCGTCCAAGATGAAGTCGGGCTCGCCCGCCAGCACCTCCATGCTGAAGTTGCGGTACGTGTTGTCGATGGTGTTCAGCTTGTTGACCACCGAGCGGACGCCCACGTGTTTGTCCATCAGGACTGCGCCGATCAGCCTGCTGAAGGGGAGCAGGTGCTCCTTCAGGTTCAGGTGGACCAGGTGGCCGACGCGCGAGAAGCTGGAGCAGCCGTCCTGGCCGTCAGGCAGCACGGCGCGCAGCACGGCGTCGGCCCGGTAGTTGTCGTAGCCGAGCTGGAGCGGCAGCCGGCAGAAGCTGGCGGCCGGCGACAGGCCCCGCTCGGCCAGGCCCGGCCATGGCAGGTCCTGCTCTCCCGTCACCCGGTCCGGATCCAGCAGCACGACCTTGGGCAGACCCTGGGGGCCGGTCTCTCCCCCGGCGGGGACGCCACCGTCCCTCCCCGCCTGCTCCAGCTCCAGCTCCGCCACCTCCTGCACGGGCCGCACCTTGGGCACGCGCAGCATCTGCGCCTTCACCAGCCTCGTGATGGCCGACACGTCGGTGGGCGGGATGCGCAGGCCGCACACGATCACGGTCTTGTGGAAGGCGTCGCGGTCCAGCTGGGTCATACCGCGCACGGTCGCCGGCGGCAGCAGCGCCGACTCGGCCATGGCGCCACGGAGTCGGACCGGCACGCACGGCCGGCCGCCGCCCGCCGGCTGCAAGCACAGAAGAGGCGGCCGTCACTGGCTGCGGCCTCCCGGCCCGGGGCCGGCGCTCCGTGTCCTGTGCCGGTCCGCCCGGCGCCCCGGCGTCCCCGCAGCTCGGCGCGCGTCTGAGCTGCAGCTCTCCAGGGCGGCGCGGATCTCCAAGGTGGCGCCCGAGCGAACAGTCGGGTCCGTTCGTCGACGCAATGCGACACCGCCCAGGGGTACGTTGCGCACCAGTGTTCTTGTTTAGAGAACTCTCAATGGCAGTGCTGTCAGTGGTATCAATGTTCTCAAAGTAAACAATGCAATGCTATCGGTTATAACGCGAGGCTTCCGGTTCTGACCGTTGCCCTTTGTCGAGCATATAAAGACATTTGGCATTTCACACATAATCGGCAAATCGAAGATGCTTTTTTTAACACACTCACACTTCAGACTTTGGCCAAATCTGAACCACACGATGACATCCATCTGACCTGACTTAAGGTGTTAGATCTGCTGGCTTTTCGTTTTTGGGAATTTTTTATCTACACCACGTGTCACTGTAATTTATGATATGCCCGGTTTCAAGCACGAAAGACAAATGAACTAAGTGTCTTATGGAGCAAATGATATGGACAATTAAAACATGTAAGAGTGACATAAAGATACTTCAATTTGTCACTCTGCCCTCGTTTATAACATATGTCGGCAAATATCTCAATAAAACCACGCAATCACCGATCTTCACACACCACAAACATTTGAAAAAAGGACATTCATTTACCAACATTCCACTCAATACATTCGTGGCACCTCGCTCACAATACTCTCTGCAGTCCAACAACGGGTACGATGTCACGGCGCGCGGCGCTGGCTGGGCCGGCCGTCCGGCTGTCGAACACCGCCAGCACCAAACCCTCGTGGCTGTTTAAGGTCTATGTACAGGTGCGGTTGTTACGGAAAGATTATGCACGTACGCCGATGGCTGTGAAAGGTCAATGGACAGATGTGGTTGTTACGGGAAGGTTATGGACTAAGTCAATATCTTTTTTGGTCTCAGGATGCATTTCGAGGGTAATACTAGCCCAACTGTCAAAATATTGCTTTGTTTCACCAGCTGTGTAGTTCACTCGACAAAGAGTTTGTTCCCATGACTGCTGTGTTCTAGGTAGATTGTCTTCGCTCGGATGCCAAAACGAAGCACGGACCCACCTGTATTTCCCGTACCCGTTTACGTTGCTTCCGCCCCGTTATGGTCCCATACTCTGCATGTCACATCTGGCGTACTCCACAGGCCTAAAACTAACCAGCCTGCCGAGGTATCACAAGGCCGGGGCACCCGGCTCACCGGCGGCGTCCATCCTTCAGTGGTTGTGTACATGCGTTGCTAGGGACGAATGTGTCTCACTGAAGCTTTCAGTCACGACGTGTCATCAATAAACTTTTGTTAATACGCCGAGAGTTAGTTAATACCGATGAGAACTTCATTTCTCACAAATTAAAAGGCGCGCTTACAACGCCAGCGCTGGTGTGCGTGCAACTGCCACAATTTGCAATCATTATCACAAAAACTGGTCACCAATTACTGCACAATGAAGCCAGCCTCAATCCCTCGGGTGGTCATCATCATCAAAACAGCGCCAGTGAGCCAGCCTTCTTTCCATGCGCGCCAGAAAGCCAACACATTTAAAGGGGTGGGGGATGCTTTAAAAAACCACAACATTCTGGAGGCCTGACGTGGGTCGGACACCAGGACCGATTTGAGATGCGTGCTAAACAGAGGTGAAAAAGGCCCCACATTTCTAGTACAAATGGTCATAGTAACCAACCGAAATGGTCACGATACTCAAAGTTCAGCTAATTCAGTTTTATCACCAGGTGATGAACAGTGTCAGGTTAAAAAGCACTCGTTCAACAGAAATATCGAAATATACTCCTGCAGCTGCTGCGACAATAACCCATAATAACGCACTTTACAATCAACATGAAACACAACAAGCTGTCTTGTTCAGAAACTGCCTCATTGTAAAAGTGAGGAAAGAGCTGATCTGAACTGAAAAAATCCACTTGCAGATTCGACGCTCAAATCGGGGCTGTGGTCCAGTTCCTGACAGCCACAGAGCTGAATGTAAGTATGCTAGCTTTGAGACGAGAGGGGAATCCATTTATTGGCTGAATCGTTAAATGCTGAAGTACATTTTGCAAGATACGAAACTATGTGCTGTGCCGCTCTCTTAACCTGCTGATGGCTGGTGATGTTTATACATGGCTGCTGATGGCTGGTGATGTTTATACATTATACAAACTCTTTACACACAGAATCAGTCCTTTAAAATGACATTTGCCAAACAAAACAGCAACCAACCAATATACTAAAGCCAGAGTAAACCTATTACGATTTAAGTATAAAGATTTACGTTTGTATGCTTCAACAATGCTACACTGGTTTCCAAGCCACTTAATGCTGATGACACATAGATGACGATGCATTCACTTATGTGACAATGCTTATTCCACACTTTTTAATCCAACATTTCACTCATGTGCCAATGCTTGTTGTGAGCCGTTTCATCCAACATTGGCAATCACATCAATTGCAATCAAGGCTTTTCTCGAGCACCAGAACATACTAAAAAACATGAAAGCAAAAGACAAATTGGATAAAATACACATAAAGATGCAAATACAGCTTTCTGCACACAATGCATTCGATCCATATACATTATAAGAAAAATATGAGGGCAAAGGTCCTTGGTATGGTCACCAAGGCAAATTCAACATCTTGCCACAATCAGCTGGTGCTGCTTCGGGTGAAGGCAGCCTGTAGTTCAGGTCACGGTTTCACTGACCGTACTCTGACCCCATTTCGTAAAGTTAATTTAGCCTGAACACATCGAAGTGGGTGGCGTTGGGCTCAGCGTCCATGTTAACTAAGCTTGCTGGTCCTCACCACCTGGGTAATCCCAAGTCTGGGGTAATTTTGTTCTACGCGCCGCAGCAGATGGCGCTGGAGTATCTTTATCATGCTGTGCAACTCCAAGACTCGGCCATCCCGTGGCCAACTGGCCGTTTCGGCCTGTGGTCAAATACAAGTGGTAGTTCTGGGACACTTCTAGGATGCCATTCTGAGCCCCAAGGTCAAAAATCATAGCTCGGGCACAAAGACAAAACAAAGATGGTGTCAATGAAGATTGTACAACCAGGTGCGGCACGCTGCAGCTCTTTGAGGTTCTGCCTTGTTGCTGTGGCATCACAGGCAGGGCAACAGCTAATGCTTTGCAATGCAGCCCCAGGCCGGGTTGTGCAAGGAACTGTAAAGAACGGATCTGGCCAATCTGCTTTCTGTGAGACCAGTGACATGCAGGGGTTGAATCAATCTTGTGACAGGGACTAAATGCTTGCTGGATGGCCAAAGGCAGACACAGTCGGCACTTCGTGGGGAAACCATACGCGGACGACAGTGCACCAACAGCGCGAAACAAGTGAAATACAAGGAAGAATAAGCCGAGCCATATTCCGGGCACAGCCTCGCGACTGTTGGTACACCAGACAGCCACCAGGTGGCCCATGGCTGTGCTGAAGGCAACGGCAAAGTCCGGGAAGCCACTCCAGCAGTGGCGGCGGCGGTGGCAGCCTGTCATGGACAGAAGGACATAAGGCGGCCCCACAATCCATAGCAGCCGCAAAGGTATTGGGAGGGAATCAGCCTAGGGCAAGGCTATGAGCCAGCCAGGCAGTGAAAAATACAAAGGCAATGAAGTGGATGTTAGCCCATATCTGGCTGCAAATATCATTTTGGTCTTACTCTCTGCAGGTTGAAATCTTTTTATCACTGAGTTTAACTCTTCTTTTTCAGCTCTACACCTGACAAATCACTCTGCTCTGGCACTACTAGGTTCACAGTGAAGATACCATGCCTTAAAACTGTAGCTATGAATTAACCATAGGTGGGCACTGGTCCGTTACTCCGTTACTCCGTTACTAACGAAGTTACTTTTTTGAGTAACGGAGTAACGGACCCGTTACTTTTATTTTACTGTAACGGACTGAGTAACGGAAGTTACTTTTGTGGTCCGTTACTCCGTTACTTTTTGGTCCGTTACTCCGTTACTCCGTTACTTTTTAAACTCCTTACAGCCACCGCCCGGCTTTATTTGCATCGGCACACGCCATTGGCTACTTGAATAGCCAACACCCAATAGCGTGCGGCGATACAAGCGCGGCTGGGCGCGCATTCAGCTGACAATCGCGGAGTCGACTTGTTGACAATGTTCGTCAGCTGATAAACGTTGACGGCAAGCTGGCGGTACAAAGACCAGCTGACTTTGGTCTCTTTTGGGACAAAAGTATTGAATTATGCGTAAGATATGACTTAAAATTATAAATTAACCGTTAAATTAAAATCGTCATTTTTCAGACTAAAAGATATCAAAGTTATTGTCATTTATACTGGAACAGCCAGCTGACCGCAGTTTTCAATGTTGTCTCAAGTTAGTCACGGATTGCTTACCACCGCCACACGGTTCCCCGCCAAGATCACTCAAGGCTGTTGAGCACATGATTACTGCCGCCATGGCCTTGGATCTGTAATGTCCATGGGACGATGGAGTGGTGATTGATTCTTGACTGGCCTGAAATTTTAACTACCTGACACTAAAATGTCCCATCAAGGCGTCGTTACGCCGCCACTAGAGGTCGAAAACCTTGACTCCGAGTCTGACGGTGCCTTAGCTTCGGAGGCAGAGGACGAGCCCGGTCTGGGTCACCCATGGCCACATCTAGAAACGTGCTTTGAGTTTAAGGAGGAGGGGAAAAACGTCATTTTTACGTATGTCCTGTGCCGACCGAAAGAGGTTATAATCAAGAGTCACAAGAGTAGCCTTTCAAACTAAAGGCACATTTCAAGAGGAAGCATTATTTACGGTATTTCCAGGTGAGAACAGAATGTGCACAATAAGTTGTCAGTAGAGAAGCATAACTATGAAGCTTGTCGACTATTGCTTGGACTATTTGCCTTAACCATATTCTCTGCAGGCAGTGAGATTCACATTACCCTGGGGGCAGATCTACGGTAATCTTCCTTTCGGCCGACGCTTACGCGTAATTTTTGGAGACGCGGAAGTGGTAACACAAGTTGTGTGAACAATTTAGCCCATTCAGGTATTTTTCTAAGCACTGGCCCCTACTGGATGTGTAAACTGACTTGGTTAGGTAACTCTTGAATTTTGATTCAGTTGACACATGTTTGCCTTCAGCCGATACGAGCTAACCAAACCAGAAAACAGGCAAATTGAACCTAACAAAAAATTAGTTTTACATGCCCATCTAGGGCAATCCCTGCAACCATACAGTAGGTTTTAGGTTAGGTTAGGTTAAATCATTTTAAACTTGGAGGACAGGCTACATTGTTCATGCGATTCGAGTTACCACTCCTGCGTTCCGGAAAAAAATATCAACTGGCCGAAACACCTTTCGGCTGACACATTATTTTTTGTAGACGCAGAAGTGAGGACCCAAACTCAAACATGATATGATCCGTTGCCACTTTTGCACCTTCGAAAAATATGCATTGGCCGAAAGGTGAAGATTACCAATTCTGCCCCCTCCCCTCCTCGCCCTTACAGAGATCTCGAGATGCATTCGTCCAATGTTGATGGGATGAATGCCATTTAATATGTTTCAACGAGATCTCCAATTCCGGACCCCAAAAGTTCAAAAACTGCGAAAATAGGGCGTGGGGGCAAACAAACTCCAAAATTTGGGGATTTTTGAAAGGTCACTGCGGCCGTGTTTACCAACCAGTTTTCATGGGAATAACACGGTTCAGCTTGGAATGTCCAAGTCTTTTATATACCGAAAGCTGAAATTTAAAATAGAAAACCATAGGCAGTTCCAGGGAGGGCAAGAAGGGTGATTTTTGAAATAAGAAATTTCCTTTGTTTTTGCTTGTTTTGGGTGATATAAACATCAGATGTACAACTAGCAAGCCAGTTTAAGTTTATATGTAGCGCAGAGGTGGATCCAGGTAAACAAAATTGTGAGGGCACCATAAGCACAATAGTGTGCTCCCCCATTTTTTCAGTACCTGGATGTGCGTTCGCCTGAAAATGTGTGTGCATACGCATTGTTTAGGATGTGTATGACTATATAAATGAGTCAGTGATCTTTATTTCTACTCAGAATGTCACGATAGTGAACCGCACAACTTTGCAGCTTCACGCACAGCACATTACCGCCGAAAACGGGGGCTTGGAACCGCCTCTGCGGGACCGATTTTTTTTACATGTTGACAAAACACTTGTGTATCAATTCCATGAAATGCCAGAAAATCTTGTGGCGCTGCGGCAAACAGTGTGGGAGCGACAAGCAAAAAGACACGGGTAGCAGAATCTGCCCCCCCCCCACAGGGAATAGGGTTAAATGAAGTGGTTTTAACCCGTCTCCGGCCGGGCTCAGAATGCCCTTTGCCCGGCCGGAGGGGGAGCGCGGATTTCCGCACCTCCCAGGATCTCGGCTCCCATATATCGCACGGAAAAAAGGAAAACACCGGCCGATAGGTTTTGTCAAGCCGAGACGAAAACATTCAAGAGTTTTGACCTCAGGTCAATTTTGAGGCCACCAGACGCCATGAAAGGTCAAAACACGTCCTTGGAATTAGGTAAATAGACACAATACCTTGTCCCTGAAAAGCTGAACTTAAGCGACATATACTGAACCGTAAGACAATAGCGAGTTCATTGATATCAATTTTGGCCTTTCACAGGGGTCAGGTCAGGTCACGTCATCGTGCCAAAATGTTCCACTTGTGAACGGCTAACATCCTCCGTTGCATCTTACTATGACCATGTTTTTATAGCTAATTTGTCTTTTCAAGGGTGCTGAAGAGGTACTAAAGCACCTTTTTTTAGTCTTGTATTTCACAATAATAAAATCCATATCAGTCATGTTTTTTTGAGTCCTTCGTCGTTTGGTATTAAAAAAACGTCAGGGGTATCAGGAATCTTACCTCCACGCACGCGCTCGTACACAAACTAATACACACACATAATTTCAAAACAAAACAAGAAGTTCGCGAGACCGAAACGAGCTCTGAACGGGGACCATTATGTTCAGGGCGGATACTTCGAGAGGCATTGTTGATCAAACCCAGTCGATAGATGTCCGCTGTTTGTCGCATTTTGCATGCGTTCGCTCCAGCGCCGGTTGTTCCCGCTCCGTCGACGCCGCGGGCAATGAACAGGAATTCGTTGGTTTGAACATTGTGGCTAACACAGTGGTAGAATACCCGCCGCGGCTGTTGTCCCGGCGCCGCCGACTCTACAACGGCTGGTGAGGGCAGTGGGCACCTAGCGGAGTGTTTTGGGTAAGCGCTTTTTATTTCTTCCCTTTGTGTATGAAATGCGTTTTACAACCACAAGGCAGCATAAAAGACTTAAAACCCGCGTTCGCTTAGTTTTCACTGCATTTAAAAAAGTAACGGAATAACGGAGTAACGGTAACTTCCGTTACTTTTTAAGGCAGAGTAACGGAGTAACGAGTAACGGACTGGCTTTTTTGAGTAACGGAGTAACGAGTAACGAAGTTACATTTTTTAGTAACGATGCCCACCTATGGAATTAACCAATAGCTAGACAAAAATTACATTAGACTTCCCTTCATATCCCACGCTCTACCAAAGTAACAACAACTATCTTATTACACTACATCACAACTGGGCAACCACACCAACTACTGGTACTGCCAAAGTCCATCACCACTAGGCAGAAAAGAGACCTACAGGTGATGTCAACTCTGAATCCACACACACTGGAATCCATCACCATATGGAGCAATGGAATGACACTCCTCTGCATGTCACTTGTACTGCTGGGTGAAACCTAGCCTTGACAGCTTCACAACAACCACCCAAAGTGGCAGCTTTAGGGGGGGGGGGGGTATCAGGACCATGGCTCCCTTGCACTGGAAAATGGGGACAAATATGTCTTCTGGCCCCCTTTCAGAGAGAAGCATATTTTTTGACAACACTAAAGAAAACACAAATCTTAATTTTCAAAAAAAAACAAACACTGGCTGAAATCCAAGAGAAATCAACATTAGGGGATAGATTATGCTACATGGGCAGAAATTCCATCCCCCATCCACTTTTAGAACATGGTCTGGATCTGCCCTTGGCCCCCCACCATGTTACTGTGAAAATGTCACCTAATGCAAACTGTGAAATGTTGGCAATGAGCCTTCCTGTCACATCCTCTGATTGCCATGCAATATTCCTGACCATTTCCCAAATTTCCCTGGTCTATATACAGTATCATCAGTAATATTTGGGCATTCCAGGACCAATGGTACAGCTGGATTTCAAGTTTTGCACCCTCACTTCTCAGAATTGCCTAAAACTTGACACACTGGGTTACTGGATGCGATGACTGTTTTTTTTTTGTCTGAGCCCAGGTGGGTCACAAGGTCAAGTTATAATGGTCATGACCTTTTCAAGGTCAGTGAATGTGGTCCATTACAACTGTGCATAAAAACAGCATCAAAATATAAACATCTGAAAACCCATGTCACCAAAAACATATGGAACTGAGAAATCCAAAAATGAATTTTTATTTTTTATGTCAATATTTGACAATGTTACATTTTCAAGTCCTAAATTATGCAATCTTGCTCAACTTTCATTTCTCAACTTTGCTAGCACAAGTAAAGCAAATGCTAATGTCTACCATCTCCAATTACCAAGATGTGCCTCATTTTGGTTTAAGATAGGTCACAAGGTCAATGACTTTTGCCATGCATGGATTCCAAATCCTTGAAAGGTGTTCTTATACCAAACTGTAGCCAACATGGGTATCAAATGGTTGTTTCCTGTGTACTGGACACGCCTGCATACCTTTCTGGTGTGTTTGACCTCACTCTGACATTATGCAACTTCACACATAAACAAGGTCAACAAATGGCTGATGAGGATGTCACAAAAAACCCTCATAATGTGGGTGTCATTTGAAAGCTCCCACTCTGCTGAACATGATGGAGTACGAAGTAGTCTGAATAACCTAACAAAAAAGGTCCCCTATCTACAGTGAGCAAAAAGTCATGAGACTCAAACTTTGTTGCAAAATATCACATCATAACAGAACCAAGCTGGGCAGGACAGATACAGATGTTGCTGCCTTAATTGGTAAGGCAAAGGATGTGAACCTTGTATGACATGTCATACTAACAACATGGTATAAATACACATGTCTAAAAATAGCAGTGGCCAGTGACCACCTGTACTGATATTGGTAAAGTGGTGTTCTTCATTCACTTCACTACTCTCCTGATCTCATCATCACCCACTGAAAGTTTAATAGCTGTTATTTCATCTTTGTTCCTGTGAATATCCTATGTTGCTTTTTCTCTATTTCACAACCTTTGTGTTAAGGAATCTGTCAGATACATCTTCTTTTTCCTGACAAAAGAGGCCTCAGTAATGAAACAAACTTACTATGTCTGCAATTAGTCCCATTAAATTTAAACACAACTGCTGCCATTAAAATCTGACCACAATGAGTCTCACAAAATTTGAACACACCTGCTGCCATCAAATATGTGATACCAGCTGGCTTTTGTTTCAGACCCTTTGATGATTTTTCCAATCTCATGATGTTTTTTTTCCATGGGAAGTTGCATTACATGTCAGTCACAGCTAACATGATAATCTAACTGCTAGTGACAAATGTTTATGAAATTTAACCCATTTTTGTATTTGTTTTGTACAATGCATGCAACTGTGAATTTTCAACTGCTGCATATGGTATGGGAGATATGTATCTCTTTCTGGTGCCTACTGCATTTCTGGGGAATCAGCACTAGTCAAAGTAGTGCTCCAATATGTTCAGGAGAGCAGGACCTTTTAAATGACATCCATATCAGTATGATTCAGTCCAACACCCTCATGCATCATCCTTTGACCTTGTCTGACCATGTATGACCTTGTCTGAACATCTGACCATGAGTCATATAAGTTCAGAATGATGTCAAACACATTACATAAACATGTAGACATGTTTAGTACATAGAAGACAATAATGTGATACCCATTTCAGTCATGATTTGGGGTAAGGATGCTTTTTGCAAAATCTGGGGCCATGCTTGACAAGTCATTGACCTCATGACCTATCTGAAACTTAAACAGAGGAACAAAGGTTCAGAAATAAAGTTGAGCAGATTTGCTTACCTTCAGACTTAACCCTATTCCCGGAGGGCTAGACGGTATGGCCGATTCCCGGCAGGGGGGGGCGGATTCGGCCCCCCCCGAGATCTCGAGAACTACTTATCCGATTCATCGCAACAAACGGCAATCGATTTGCCGTGACGCGAACTACATTTTTATAAAAAAAAATTTCAAAATTTTAAAATTTGTGGATACAGGGGGGCAAAAATGTCAAAATGGGGGGTACTTTTGGACTTCTTATAACTCCGTTGTTTATGAACCGATTTCGATGAAGCTGGCATCAATCGAGAGATTATGGATAGGGCTTTTACCATGGGTATGCAAATTTGAAATTTTGAGAAAATTCATGGGCGTTCACAGGGTTTCAAAAATAGGGGGATTAGTTTTCTAATAACTGAATGAACAAAAGAGGCCAAAACACTTTTTTAGCTTCTGCTAGTCGTGTTATGCTAAAGAAGTACGTGCCAGGGACATAAAAAAGGGGAAACTGTCATGGTCACACGTTCTTCAGATCAACTTGTGACCTTTGACCTTAAATGACCTCCAGTGACCTTGGGGTCACCTGGAATGATGTCGTGTGCATTCAATATTATCTGTAAACGTTTTTAATCGATTGAATTCACTCTATTCCAAAAAAATTATTTTTTGGCTTTTGCGATATAGGGTACGCGCACTGACATTTTAGGTCATAGCTCCGTGACCCGACCTGATATCAAGCTGAAACTTGGTACACAAGTAGAGGGCACCCTTCTACGTCATATATGTTTCGGGTTTGGCATTTGAAAAAATGGCGCCGAAATTATAGCGAAAAAACAAATTGTGACTTTTGACCTTGACCCGACCTTGTAAAGTGACCTCAGATAAACAAAATTACATATGCACATTGCCCAACTATTTAGCTATACATTCATATAAAGTTTTAAGTTCTATCTTAAAAACTCTGTTTTTGGCAGACATTTTCCTTTTACCCTCACCATGGCCAAAAATGACCTGAGGTGCCTCCCAAAAACGTTGCCTGGCTCCGCCCCTGAGCAAAATAGAATTTCGAAATTTTGTCACGGCACGTAGAAGGAATAGCTAGGAATAGCCACCAAGTTTCGTGAAGCTGCGTTAAAAAGCCTGGAATTGGCAAGCAAAAAACCCGAGGGGGGCGGATTCCGCCCCCCCTGCCGGGAATAGGGTTAAAAAGGGTCAGAAAGCCATGAGATCAAGTAGATTTTATGATGTTGTGACCTTCTTTAAGTCTGAAAGTAAACAATTCTACCCAACTTTACTTCTGAAAATGTGCTTTGTGGATTCTTCATTGCCTTAAAAGCCTGGAAATATACAGGCTTGCCTATTTCTATACCTTGATATTATTCTTATCTATGGTTTTGTAATGGGCTACATTTACTGACCTTGAAAAGGTTGTCAATTTTTCCTAGGTATATCACCATGGCCAGAACACAAGGCTTCCAGAAAAATTCTACCACACAAATACAAATGCCTGTAATGGCACAAAGGTCCAAGTACAAAACTTTAAGGTACTAGCTAGGATTCAGGGCACACAAGTTCTCTTACATAAAATTGGAACAGAACAGACAGATGCATGTAAACATTGCAACATGGAAAGAGATACTTTAATGTATAAATTCTGGAGTTGTTGCATTACTAAACATTTCTGGGCAGACATCACAAGGTATCTGAGACAAATCAAGATGTTAGACAAAAACCAAAATATGAGGGCAAGGGATGTAATACTGGACACAAATATAGGTCTCATGGTAAATCATGCACTCACAGTGAGAAAATATATGATAAGTAAAGGGTAGAGCTTAAATAAGGATGCATTCATTAACATATTAAAGGCTGATTGTACAATGGAACATGTCTTGTCCATTGTAAAGAATACTGAGCACAAATCTCACATGAAGTGGGGAAATGTTGCTCATCCCATACAGTACACACAGCAAAAACAATGGGAAATGGATTTCTACTGTTCTGATCAAATCTGGCTCATTTGGTAGTGATGTTTGGCAGATGACAGATGACAGATGGTGTCTGGCAGATGATGTTTGGAAAGTGCTTGGTGTGGTAGATTTGGCAGAATCTAGCTCGTGCTTCAATGTTCAGATGTTGATGACAAATTAGCCCCTTAGTGGGAAAAAAGGTCCAAGTACAAGTTCTGTATTCAATGGAATCAATTTTCTCCAGTTTAATGATACCAGTGTTGAGTAACAGGGTGAGACATCATATGAATCATGTGGCAAAATATCATGTAAGATAAATATCATACGACAGATGTTGCACCAAAGGCACAACCCCTGTCAAGAGGCACAGTACAGGATACTAGACACCACAGGCTGATAAAAGAGTATGATGGGACTTGGTTCCATCTAACAATGTAGTTAGGTCACATGAAGCATGGCATAAGGTTATATCTAAATAGGGAACATGTGCTTACAGAAGCATACTACCACACCCTTGCATCTGTAGTACCACTCCTATTGTTTAAAAATGGCAATTTGTTTATCACACTGAACAAATGGAAACAGAAAATTATGCCTTCTGGCCCTGGTGCCCAGTTTAACATTTTTGATGAATTGCCTTGTTAGGATAGTTTTCAGCTATTTAAAAAGCCTGATAACATATGGTACTAACACATAGTAATGCATAGTATATTACTATATGTCTAGCCCAACACACTGTTCCTATATTGAGATGCAACTTAACACCACACTTTGCATGACATTGCCTCTAACTTGGACAGAGCAAAGTCCAAACACACTGTTTTTCAACCTGTGGCCTCTAGTATCCTATACCCTTACCAGAGCCTTTGGCACAAAACGATCTTTTGCCACACAGGCCTCTTTCCATTAGAATATGGCTGCTGTTTGACTTATAACTTAATACTAAGTTTCATACCAACCACTTCAAATTCTTTGCTGGACAGAGCCAAATCAGATTGCACCCTTCATCCACCTGCTGCCTCCAGTATCCTATACTGTATCTTCAGCATGGCATTTCCATCATTTACTTTAATATCTACCTCAAGCAATCTTTTGCCACATGATTTGTTGCTTACAAACTTTATCACATGGTCATTTACCCAGTTGCCAAACAATGGCACCACTTAGATGTGGAGAGAAATGGTTTCAATGGACCTGTAGAACTTGCATTTTGACTTCTGTGATGTGAACAATTACTTTTGAGCCAACTCTGTCTAGAAACCATGGATGCTGACTGTGCTGATACACAAATTGAACATTACCAAAAGGTTATGGTCTCTTGACCTTGTGATCCAACAGGGTTCAACCTTTCAAAAACAATGAGTGCACCCAAATGACTTGATCTACCAATCTTAACGGATTCTGAGAATGAGGGCATTACCCCTCATTCGACTGGGCCTGGAACGTCCAAAATCTCCCTGAACGCGGTTAAAGTCCCTGGTCACAGTACGTACCAAGACGCTACGAACACGATTTTTCGGAATATGAGGAAGAAAACTTCTGGTCATTGATGCTGCGGCGGAAATTGGTTTACAAGGAAACGTACGGAAGGTTCTTCTGTTCCGCAGCCGTAACGTTCTCCAGTTTGTGAATATCAAAGACGCTGCACCCACCTACAGGCAACCGCCAACCGTGCGCCAAAGCTGCGCAAACCCAAGCCTGCGTCGCCTCCCGGCCAACGTGGAAGCTAGCCAAGGTTGAATGAAAAACACCAAGGAAAGCTGGAGGATAGAGTGAAGTGAATGCACGGTAAACACCAGAACCAATTTGTAATTTAAAGTTGTGAAACATCCGCCGGTGGACTCGGACCATATGTTTAGACTGCCCAGATCCACAACGGCATGAATTAACGCACCATAAAACAATCATTTCTCCTTGTCTTGCAGTCACATGTCGTCTGCCCACATTCGAAAAAATGCATTTATCATTGTATAAAGTGCAAATATATACATAGCTTGAAAATTAAGCTCCTATGATCTCTGTCAGAGAGCAGGGGCCAAAGCATGTTTGCCCTGGGTTTTCCAGCGAAGGGGCCAATGACTCCAAGGCTCCTCATTGTAAGGACCATCAGTAGCAAATTCAACTGAGCTGACCCGAAAACTGCCATTCGAGCCAAATAGAATCAAACTCTTTTGTTTCTGGAAAAATACCGGGGAATCGTTTTCCATTCTAATAACACCCCATCAATCTAGGACAGGCCGTGCAGTCTTCTTTTTTGGGAGCTTTAACGTCAACAGTTGCTAGTCGAACCAGCTGAGATTGTCGGAAGTATTTTGAAATGGGTCAGAACATTGCAAAATATGAATTCGTTGAACACATTTCTGGCAAATAAGGTTTTATTTGCTCTGCATTTAATGGAAAAGAAATAAGCTTTGAAAAGTTTTCAGTTTATCATAATTCAGCTGGTAAATTTTGCTTAAACTTCTTGTTAAAGGGTCTTCGTAGCGATCCCCTCCCAAGAAGCGAGCGTAGAGATCATTAATGTGAACCGCACGCGGCAAGAGGTGTGTTGAGTGATGGTGGGGTAGTCGCGAAGTAGTTCTTTTTCCCTGAAGTGTAAGTGGGTATGTAAGGTCAAGAATGTGCAAAGATCCCGACGAGAATATACGCAGTACGCAGGTTTAGAGTGGTAAGTGAACGCATCGTTAGGAGCTGCGGACGCCATGAAGGGCGAGTGGAATGCTGTACTTTTTGTCATTTCATGTGCACTGAAGTCCGTTTACTACCTCTGTGGAGACGGGGGTAACGCGATTTTTGCCTCGTTTCTTTTCTTGCATCGCCACAGGGCTAATGTTGGATTTTGCCTAAAGTTGAGGTGTGAGGGATAGCCACCTTCTCTGCTCCCCTAGGCCAGCACCCCAGTCATTGTATTTCATTTTTTCTTTGATGCATCCAGGCTCCTGTTTATTTTTCGGGCTTCTGTTACATGACATTGGAAATATGTTACTAGTGTTTGTTCAAGGATCGGTCACACAGCCTCCAGGTCTCAAGCTTTTATCATGGTACAACTGCCAGTCAGTAACAGTATTTGTCACATACTGCTTTATGTCAAAATAATTTTTTTCATAGGCTTGCATGCTTCAGGCAGACAAATGCATTGTCATTATAGTCATATAATTGCAGCCCTCCATCCATGTACTCTGTGTCCATTTTTGTGTTATTTTCATGGCAATGAAAGGAATGTTTTATGTCTTCCTGAATTTTCCCAGTATTTTGGCAAATTAATATTAGGATCTCAGGATGCTGCTTGCAGAAGCTTGTAGTTTGCACAAACCAAGCACATGCTATTTGTGGTACAGGCATTGCAAGCACAAGCCAGCATGGCCATGGTAGCACCTTACATGGGTGCTTAAACTTATGATTGTTTAAGAAAAGTGGCTGTAATTGCATGTTGGGGCTCCTGTTCCTTACCTTTTGTTCATTAAGGTAACCTCAGGGACAGGTGTGATATCTGCAGTTATGCCAGTGTTTGTCCAGTTTAACATTTAAAGATGTGAGGGATGGGCAGTCATTACAGCTTTGGTGGGCCATTCCAGAAGTTAATGATTTGCACTGTAAAGCAGTTTTACCTAACTTGCTTATGTGGTGGGATATTACTAAGAAACTTGTAAAGAAAAGTCCCATCTTGGTCAGCTTTTCATGAGCAAATTGGTTTAGTCTGAAATATGTGTTGCTAACATTTTCATTGCTTATTTTCTGAGAAAATGTCTAGGAGCTGCTGAAATGTAATTAGTGAAACTTAAGTCTTAGTCTTCCCCTGAAATGGTGTAATAATTGCTTGCTCAGGCCAATGAATGTGCACATTTATTAGCCATACACCCAGTGTGGTGCCACACCACAGCCACAAACAGACTCACAAGACATAAGAAGATTTTTGGATATTGCTTTGAACCTCAGTCAATGCAGGATGTAGGAACATAGTATACATTTGAGATTGGTTTCAGAGATAACAGGCTACAGCATGGCTATCTCATTTCAAAACACATGTTATGGTAGAAAGTCCCCTTTGACTTCACTCAGCATGCAGAAGCCTTTACTGGTTTGAATTGTGGCTTCAGGTGCTGAATGGGAATTCTGGAATGGTATCACAAAGTTCATATCCATTTAGCAATACTGTCATAGACACTGTCCATAGTTTGTGTTGTGGATACATTGCAAGTAGAAGCTGAGGTGACATTGTTGGCACACAGAGCATTGTTTAAATTCATCCAGCACATGGAAACTTTAGTATGGTTTGAAATGTGGATTCACATACTGAATTGCATTGCTGAAATGCCATTGTACAGTTTGCATTCTTCTTAGTAATACCAAGGTTAGGAAGTTTTGGCCACCTTGTGGCTTTATTCATGTTACAAGCAAGGATTTAACCAAGCTACCCAGAACTGGTTTTGCCACCTATTAGTTGGGAGGTTGAAACATTATTGGAGGAATATTTGGTTCATAATCCATTGACATAACTTTCTTGAGCATATGAGGTGTGCATGATTATTTGATAATGCTGTGGTATCTCTTCCTTTTTGCACTGGATTCTCTGATTATAGTTTTATTCATCTATTGATTTGTTGAAGATTGCAAAAAAATGGCCAAAAATAGGTCATGATACAAAGTCATTCATCCTGGCTTGTGGTTCAGTGCATTCACAGCTGATGGGGTTTTGGTACTATTCCATCATATTTCACAGCTGATCTTGATATTCCAAAGAAGGTGTATAAATGCAAAATAATGTCAGTTTCTACCAGATGAAGTTGGCATAACCTTAGTTTGTTGCTACATGGGTTGGGCAAGAACAAGCCCATCCTCAAATTTGGTGACAGTAATGGAATGGTATACTGGAACATGACTAAGCCAAGTAAGACTGCTGGGTGAGCAATTCTGCCTAATTTGATGGTAACAAAATGCTTATATGAGGCAAGCAGAAGAATGTAGGATGTTAGGAAACATCTGCATAATTGTTTGCATATTTTTTTTGGCAAAAGCTTAGTTCATTGTCAGATGTTTGCATATTCATTGACATAGATCCAAAATATGTTGCCACCCATTATTTAGGTGGCATTGTACATAGCCAACCAGCTAGCAGATGGTTTACCAAGGCATCAAAAAAGGTTGTACGAAGCAGACCCAGGTTTGAGTAGAAGATGGTCAGTCAGATTCCAGGTTGAGTCCAGATGCTTGGAGTCAAAGTCTGAGTCTCATTCAACATCTCTGTGATGTGGTGATTCTTAGTCCAAGTTTGAGTTGTGCCCAAAATTGTAGTTGTTTCCAAGTCAGGGATGAACAGGTCCAGGTCCATGCTGAGAAGGTCTGAGTCATTCTGAGTGTAAGCCATGCAGTAACAGGTATATATCATACAGTTTCTCTGCATCCCCAATGCACATATGTCATGCCCTTTCCCACTACAATTTCGAGGATGTCCCCGAGATGTTTTGAATGATGATTAATAATGCAGTAAATATGTATGAATATCTATATCTATAACTATATATATATATAATATATAATATAATAATAATAATATATAATATATATAATATAATATATATTATATATAACTATATATACATATATATATATATATATATAATGTGATGAGAATGTACAAAAAAGCATCCCTGAGATGCAAGCTTTTTCTTCCCTGATTTGCATGATCCAAATCCCCTATGCTGTCCTTGTGCCACATATATATGTCATGTATTCAGTGGCTACTGTTTTTTGTTTGATGTGTGTCATCCTGTCTCTCCAGCGGCACTGCAGCCATGAGCTTCCGCGGCAAGGATGTCGGCAAGATTGCCGGCATGTACGACCTGGAGCACACCATCGGCAAGGGCCACTTCGCCGTGGTGCGGCTGGCTCGGCACGTGTTCACCGGGGAACGGGTCGCCGTGAAGGTGATCGACAAGACCAAGCTGGACCCCGTGTCGCGTGAGCACCTGTTCCAGGAGGTGCGCTGCATGAAGCTGGTGCAGCACCCGCACATCGTCCGGCTGTATGAGGTCAGTCGGGGCAGTGTTGTCGAGGATTGGGACGTCAGTTCTGAAGTGTCTGAGCGGAACACCTCGACTGGCGTAACTACAGCAACTGGCTGTAACTGGCGTAATGGCTTTTGGCTTGCAGCGCAACTGTACGCCTGATTTGCTGGCCTCTGATTGGCTGTTGTGGGCCGCTTGTGAGACAGTTCATCGGTGTAAACAACACTGTTTTTCTGTCGCTGTATGCTATCAGCCGCGGTGTTCCGCCACCGGATCTGGACCGGTTCTGCCGTGTTCCTGCCGTGTGGTGGCTCTGGGAACGACCGCGGCGCGCCGCTCGAAAGGCGTCGTTCGCAGAGGCAGGATCGAGAGCACCCCCGATCGGGCCTCCGTAATCTCGCCGGCAAACTGGGGGGGGGGGACGGCCGATACAGGTGCTGCGTGGCGGTGCCGAAGGCGTGCCCGCCTGACGCGGAAGGGCTTATCGCAGAATGCACGCTCAAGGTCGCCTATCTGGTGCGGGATGCGGGCGCGCCGGGTCGGCCGGCCGGGCGGCGGCGGCGCCGCGGGCCGCGCCCCGGGTCAGGAGCTCGGCGCCCGGGGCCGGCCGACGCGCCGCTGCCGGAGCGGCGTGCTGGGGCCGCGTGCGGCCCGGCCCGGCCCGGCCCGGCCCGGCCCGCTATCTTGTGTGCACACGGCCGGCCCTAATCCGCTCAATGTCGGCGTGTTGACGCGACCGGCCGCGGGCGTCTTGCTTAAGCGCGGCCTAAGCCAGACCGGGCAGATCTCCGCCCGCCGTGATGGGGCTGAGCTACGCCCGCCAGAGGGGGGGGGGGGGGGCTGCAGCCGGCTGGCCGCGGGGTCTTCGGTTGTTAATGGGAGTGCTCAGCGCGGCCGGGGCGCCCTGTGCGGTTAGGAATGAGCCTGGAGAGGGTGATATGGGTGGAGTGGTGGGCCTCGACCGGGAGGGTATCTGGGGTCAGAATTCATGGCTCCTGGCTAGCCGAGGTCTTCTGAAGTTCCGGCTCAAATGTATGCCAGCCCCGGTCCCACTGAGATACGTGGAGCCGTTTCGCATGAGACACTCGCCGCTGGCCGTGGTAGACAGTAGACATAGACATCCTTGTTCATAGCGCCGTAATTCACTTTAATTTTGCCTCCGTTATTTTCCGGCATTGGAAAGTGGCCTGGTCTTTGGATTGTTGATTGCGGCCATCGTTTTGGCTTATCGTACTTGTATAGAACTCGGCCGTATCCGGATATGGAAGTGCTCCTCGGGAGTTGAACACCCTGTCATTGTGGGCCTTTTTGTTGTTGTTTATTGGTGTTTTAGGGCGGGACGGTTACAGAGGTCGTTTTGCGCCCAACAGCGATACGAGGTCCACAGTGGCGTCCTGTCTGTAGAATCGTGGGCCTCGGCTGTACGCATGCCCGTGCCGACCGCCGCGGTACGGCCGCTGCACGCTATCCTTAAGGGCGTCGCTTCTCCCTGGCCTGGCATTCCAAAAGATGAACAGATGTTCGTGCAGTTTTTGAAGAGTTAACGCTGGAGAAAAGTTGTCTGACTCGTGAAATTTTGCAGCGGTGCTGGCGGTGCCAGACGGCCTCCGTCAGGTCTGGAGCGGCACTCATGAGTGCCAGGCAGCCTCATGAGATGTGACCTGCGGCAGCGGTCCGACACGAGCCGGTTTTGTCGTTGATGTAATCAGCATATCTATAGGGAGGCTGGGTTGAGGTTCGTTGCCCCTTGCTGCCTTGTGGTTCGGTGTTGCGAAGCAACCTCGCTCACTATGCAGCAGAAACTACTTTATATGCATGAGATTTTCCCGTCATATCACAAAGCAAAGGAGGAAGCCTAAGAGTGGTGCTAGCCGCTGTCCAATGTGAAAACAAGACAGGAGATTTCGTCCAAATAACTCATTGTGTTTTAGGCCATGTACCGTTATTGCAGCGTTTCCGGGCATGTGGCTAGCGCGTCTTCGGCCTGATTTGTACCCGTACCGGCATAAAAGACCTTCGGACACAACAATCAGAGCGGGCTCTGTTGCCACCATTGTAGGATCCAGAGCACCGAAGGCCGTATTACACAACAAAGGTCCCTTTGAATTGGGGCCACTTCCCATTCAGCGGTGCGAGCCACACTTTCTCGGCTTTCCCACCGCTGGGCGGTGTGTCCGCCGGGCTGAGGGCTGCGAAGACGTCACGTTCGTCAATCTCTGCGTGTTACCACGTGTTCACTCTGCTTGGGGATGTGACGCATTGAAACGCAGTGCAATTTATGCCGCTAGTACAGGGATACCGCAGGTGATGTCACTTATGTTTACGGCATCCGCCAGTAGCAAAAGCACCAAAAGCTCAGCACGAAATGCACCGTGCGTATTGTTGCGGAGTTCGGTCAGGTTAGGCCGCTCGCTGAAATGTAACGGCCTACTTTCAGGGGAAGTTGCTCGACGCCTTGGGAACCGTTGTAAATATGGACCCGACAGGTGTAGAGAGACTCGTAGGCACATAATGAATGGCTGCCAAGGTACTTACAAGCCATCTAGCGTGTGGTCGTGTTGAGCCGTTCATTGAAGCAGGTTGGTCAGTTCACCGCGCTGACTTAAAGTGCCAGTCCCCTGAAGACATAAATGATGTGGCCCGAATTCATTCTTATCTAAACACGTTTGCATCCTTCTATCACGATGTGCACTTCAGGCGATATTAGCATTGTGCTTTCATGGCCCGGGGTTGAAAAAGGCAGAAATGTAAACAGAGCCGAGATAACGTGTACCCTTGGGTTTCGCACACCGGCCATTATTGAGAGCCATGTTTAGAGATCAATTTGTACCGTCACGACCTGAACTGAGGCTTCATAAACATCGCATTGCTGTTCCGGAATGGACAGTAGATTGGTAATCTTGATGTGTGATAAACCATGACGATCATTAATAAGCATTATTATAATGGGTATGTTGGATGAGTGTGCGGGCAGACCTCTTTTTGTTTATCTAAGAACAAAACAACTCATTTTGCCTTGTTAAAGTTTTAAGAACCAAATGTCTTCGGGCCTAAAGCTTTCAAAATGGCCCAAAATTCTAGTCTTGACTTCAAGGGAGTTTCGGTGATTCCAAATAGGGTTACGGACTTTGAAATATTCATACGGTGAAATTGCACATTGTCGCTCACTGGTCTGAGTGGGGTGTAATGAACTTTTCGTAAAGGGCGTCGGCGCCATACCATTTGCAATTATGGTATGTCACCGTACCATAAGTGTAAACCCAGCTTCTCGTGGTGTATAGAAGGTTGTTTGTTTCTGTAATCATGCATATCACTTGAATCATATCACGCATGAATGTCTGTCGGTTTGAATACCGCTTCGCATTTGGCTTCCGAGACGGCCGCTGTGAACGGGACCAATGTACAGAGGCCCACGTTGAACACGGGCGTCGTTCGGTTGCGTGCTGGGGCAGTGGGCACTGACCGGCGGCCGACCGTTTGCATGGTGCGGCCCGTGCCGACCCGAACCGGCTTTCCAGCCCTGCTGTGATCGGCGAAGATAGAGGCGTTCGGCCGCCTTTTGTGTGGCGCCGGACTCGGCCGGTGGACCGTTTGCGACGTGCCGTTTTCCTCGTCAGTGTGCACCCGGTGGAGTGTATCGCCGTGTCAGCGTGACGCGCCGGTCGCGCCGGCCGGCTCCGCACCTCCGGGGGCGCTGGGTACGGATGTTAATGCCACTGTCGGGGCCGTCAGCTGCCCGGTTGGTGGCCCGGCGGTGACGACGGGACGGTGCTGCCGACTGGGGGGTAGGTGTGCCCGGATTGCGCCGGCGTGTCGACAGCCGTGTCCTCGGCCGTCGCTGGGCCGGCTGGTCGGCTGTGGGGCCGGGGAGGGACAGTCTTCTGGGGGAACGGATACCGAGGCGTCGTGTGCCGAGGACGGCCCAGGGTGTTGGACCAGTGGCGTGGAGAGAAGCGTGGTGATGGAGAGTGGAAAGGGGCAAGAAACTAGAGTGTGATACAGGAAAATAGATGTGTACTGAGAGACGAGGAGTGGCCAGTGAAGTCGTGCTGTGGGACAGGGAGTGGTCTGAGACCGTCCAGTAGCTGAACATAAATCCCGGTGCCCTGGGCTTTGGCCGCGCCAGGCGCCGCCACAAATCTCGTCCCGATGACCGGCCTCCTTCGTCCTCCCCGACCCCGGGCACTGCCGGGCTCGTCCGGAGCTGCCCGGCCGCTCCGGCGGCGTCCGCCTTTCGCTGACCCTGCCGGCCAGCCCCGGGCTGTGTGTGTGGGGAGGGGGGGGGCCACGCTCCGTGTAGTGCGGGATCCGGCCGCCCCGGAGCTCCGTCCGCCCCGTCGCGCTGACCGCGGCGGCGTCCTCCGCCGCAGGTGATCGACACACAGACCAAGCTGTACCTGATCCTGGAGCTGGCCGACGGCGGCGACATGTACGACTACATTATGAAGCACGAGACGGGCCTGAACGAGCACGTGGGCCGCAAGTACTTCCGCCAGATCGTGCAGGCCATCTCCTACTGCCACAAGCTGCACGTGGTGCACCGCGACCTCAAGCCCGAGAACGTCGTCTTCTTCGAGAAGCTCGGCATGGTCAAGCTGACCGACTTCGGCTTCAGCAACAAGTTCCTGCCGGGCCAGAAGCTGGAGACGTCGTGCGGCAGTCTGGCCTACAGCGCGCCGGAGATTCTGCTGGGTGATTCGTACGACCCGACGTCGGTCGGTGAGTGGCCGCCCGCCGACGGGGGGGGGGGGGGTGCTCATTCCACCGTGGGATGAATGCCGACCCACGCTGAGGTCGGCTCTCACGGGCTCAGCGTGGTCATGCGTCGAAGGGTGATCCGGTCGCCAGACCATGTTTCGGGTTTCTCTCAGGCCGACGCAGTTTTCTGCCAATGTAGGCAGGATGAGCGTGTGTTTCAACGTGGCATTTGACTTTCACCGAACGGGTAGAATGATATTCCTGTATCACGTGTTACACTCGGCACGGAGCGTACGTGTGCGTATTGCCACATGCTGCTCGTGTCCCAGGACACGACCGTGCACGTCTCATTTTTCCCATACGTTTGTGTTTCCCGTTTGTGCCGTCGCCGGTCGCCCTCAACGCCATGCAGCTCTGAGCTTGCAGCGTCAGCGGTGTGGCCCGTGAGCGGACGACGTGTCGTCCTGGGACCGTGATGACGGGTGTACAGAGTGACCCGCTCGCTGTCCGCAGACGTATGGTCCCTGGGCGCCGTGCTGTACATGCTGGTGAGCGGCTACCCGCCTTTCCAAGAGGCCAACGACAGCGAGACGCTCACCATGATCATGGACTGCAAGTACCGCGTGCCAGAATCCGTCTCCGAGGGGTGTCGCAGGTCAGTTGCGGAGGTGGGGACGAGGGGGGACGGTACGTGTAGTATTCAGGAGAGCCGATTTGTTTTGATTTTTTGTTTGGTCCGAATGGCTGGTGGGGTGATGTCAGGGACCGGGGCCTGTCGTAAGCATGGGTCGTTGCATGGACTCTGATAAGCTGACATCTGGAGAAGTTGCAGTGACGCTTAATCGTACCGGCTGACCGCTTACCACGGCCGCGAGAGCGGTCCGGCACGGGAACACCGAGCAGCCGGAGCGCTGCGAGTGCGCGCCACGGCGTGTGGCGGGTTGGGCCACGTGCTGCGCGGCGTCGTACAGTTGCCCGGACGGTGCGCGCCGGGTCAGCCTGCTCTGCCATTAGCGGCTGGCTCGTGCGGATCGAGCGTGTGGCGATCCCTGCGGCTTTGTTATGGCGCTGGCTGGCGGTGCCGCCGCTCTGCAAGGTGATGGGTCGCTTCCGGTCGCCGGCGGTCGCGCCCGACGGTGCGGCGGGACGACCCCGGCCGAGTGGAGCCACACGTACCGCGGACGTCTGACGGCAGCCCCCCCCCCCGTACACGACCGCTAACGCCGCCGCCGTATAATCCGGCGAGTTGACACGCCGCTACGTGGATGCACGTGCACACTCGTGCGTGGTCCGGGTGCAGGTTTTGTCGGGCGCTGGCACGTCAGCAGGACGTCCGCGCCATCTCGCGGATGCCGGCGGCCGGATGGACAGCCTGGCGGAGACGGCCGCAGACCGGCGTGCGTTAGTTCAGCCGCCGTCTGTCTGGCCGCCGCCTGGCCATCGGCACGCGACCGTCTCGCGCCTCACCCCCACCGCGTACAGCCGCGGCGTCTGCGTCCGCCGGACCGCCGCGCGGCGTCCCTGCGGAGGGCAGCGCCCCGATCGGCGGCGGCGCGGTGCTATTTCGGGTGGGCCCCTGCACCGCTCCCCCGCGGACCGGTCCGGTTCCCGCCCGGCCGGCGGCGGCCGCGGCGTCTGCGTGCCGGCCGCCGACCTTTGTCCCCCGAGCGGGCCGAGCCGCCCGCGGCCGGCGCGGCGGCCTGACGCTGGCGGGGTGTCCGCGCGGCTGACCGGCCGGGGAGGCGGCCTGATGCTGGCTGTCCGCGCGGCTGACCGGCCTGGACGCAGCTGTCGGAGGGGGCTCTGCCGCGTTGAGGGTGGTACGTGTAGATACGGCACCGACGTGACGGGTGGGTCAAAGCGAAGGGTTGTAGCGGGGTAACAGCTCCACGGAATGTGCAGATATGTCTCTGTCTCGGTATTTCCGTCTGTCCCCCGCCCTGTCTTTCCTCTTCCTCTGTCTCTGCCCCTCTGCCCCTGTGCCTCTGCGCCGCTCTTGTTCTCGCTCCTCCCCGTCTCGTCCCCTTTCGTGTGAGGTGGCCGGGCCAGTCGAGCCTGGGGACTGCTCGGTTCAGTGTCCGGCTGGACAGTCCACAGCGTCTCCACTGTACGCAGCTCTTTAAATACCGCAGCTTTTTTTAGTATGCGCAGCGTCACGCAGCGCTAGTGCATCGCCAGCGTTCGGCGCAGCGCAGTGTTTGGCGCGATAAGAGGACGTTTTTACATTGAAAACAAGCAAGGGCTTATTCCCAGAGGGAGCTTAACCAAGACCAAGGGCAGAACCGGGCACAGGAGTTTGGAAGGCTTAGATTTTGGTCCCCTGTACCAATTTTTACATCACTGATGGCGATCGAATAAGGACATTTCTGGAAAAAGGCGTACACGAAATATTATTGTACATGCCGTGAAAGGGACGTATTCAGAAAAAATAAAGGAGAGAAAAGAGAACAGGAAGGATGGTTTGGTTTTATCGATGCGCCTTTGTTACTCTCAGTTAACTACAACCACTCCCTGTATTGGTGTCATGAACCCACAATTGATACTTCAAATGGGTTGTAACCATCGCCCTTGGAGGTGGTAGTGGAAATATTACCCTCGCCAAGATAAAGTTAAGATAAAACGGAGGAAAAAAAACGTAAACGTATGTAGATACCTCCCCTCCCCGATGTTTGAGAGTCTGAATCGATCACTGTCCCAAAATTTCTTTCAAACTTGCCGTACGGATGTCCAAGTGCCTAAAAGGTTAATGTCAAAGTCATTGTAAGTACTCAGAGCGCCGTATGCCAGAGGACGAAATTCGGTCGTTATTCCATATTTTGCCGTCTTAGGAGCGTCACAGATGTTTTTTGACGTCACAAACCGATCATGCTCCAGTCGTCGCACCAGAGCCCAGTCACCAGACCAGGGTCCGGTCGCCAGACCAAGGTCCCCGGCCATCAGACCAGGGTCCGGTCAGCAGACCACAGTCCAGACATCAGACTAGTGTCCAGTCGTCAGACTGGGCCGCAATCGGCCGCTGACCGTACAGTGGGAGCAGACTGCCGGGGCCGGCCGGCCGGGTGTGATCGATTCGGCCTGCTCCAGCTGCCGGCCGGCAGAGTCGGGGAGGGGGGGGGAGGCCGCCTCTGCCCGCCGCCTGCGCGACACTGCCGATCGCACCCGTCCTTGCTCTGCTGCTCCATGTCTGCTCTCCTCAGATCCTCCACCCCGCCCGATGCGTGTGTTGACAGTACCCGTTACGAGGGCCACAAGGTTTGTGTTGCGTGAGTTAGCGTCAGGCAGAGCGCTTTCCGCATGATAAAAGTTGATACTTGGGGCATGGACACATCGTTGGATATATCTATTTTTGTGCGAAACCACGCATTTGAAATCGGCGTCCTGGTGGTCATTGCGCCCTCATGTTCTGATCGGGTTTGGTTAACGCTGACATGGTAAAACTGCGAGATTTTGCTGTGATTGACCGTCGGAAAGCTTGACGTGTCGCCGCGAATTGCCACTGGGGCTCTGGTCCCGGCAGACTAGTTGGTTGAAAGTGCGGTGGTGGTAGCTGCGGTGGAACTGGTCTTTTGGTGCAGTTTTTATCTGAAAACATCATATTTATGTCCAGCAGGCTGATTGGCAGGATGCTGCGGTGAGACCGATCTCTGCTTGATGCCATTGGTCGTGTCATGACGTCATCCGCAAGCCCGGCAGGTCGATTGGCCGGGTGACACAGTGGGACCGATCTTCGTTCCGTGACATCGACCGTCCGGTGACTTCGCCTCTTTGTCCGCTGGCCGATTGGCGGGATCCTGCAACTGGTCCGGTCTCCACTCGGTGCCATTGGTCGTATGATGACGTCACTTGCCCTTCCGGCAGGCTGATCGGCCGGATGCTGCAGCGAGACCCGCTGCTGCGCGCCACGCTGCAGGAGATCGAGTCGGACCCGTGGCTGAACGCGGCCGAGCTGGGCGACCCGCTGTCGGCGTACGTGCCGCTGGTGACGCGCCAGCACCTCAGCGAGGAGGACCACGCGCTCATCGTGCAGAAGATCGCCAACGGCGGCCTCGGCAGCCGCGAGGAGATTCTCGAGTCAGTGGCGGCCGCCCGCGTTCGCGGCTCCGCTCCTCGCGAACGGGCCCCTGCCGCGAGGCAGAGCTGAGCTGAGCTGAGCTGAGCTGAGCTGAGCTGAGCTGAGCGGGCCCAACGCTAGCCGGAGATGTGATTTGCAGTAGCAAGTTCGGGTCGTTTTGAGACGCTCGACTGTAGGCAGATGCCTTGGGGAGACATGAGTATTGCATGAGTATTGCATGAGAATGGGCCGTTTTATTTCCTGACGAATTTGTTGTGGCTCAGACTTCAGGGATGCAACCGAGTCTATAAGGAATTTTAGTGGGTCGGGCGGTGGTAAGGTTTTCTGACCCGTCTGAGCTGGTCTCCCAGCCGAGGAAGGCCAGTTATCGTTTGCATCAGTTATCGCCTCCCGTGGTTGCATCAGTTATCGTCTCCCGCTGCAAGCAATCTACGATTGCTTGCAGCGATACGGAAGGAGCTGGATCCTTTGTTCAGGAGAACTCGGAAAGTAAACATGATTTCAAGGCCCCGAACGGGAATATCTTATACCGTACAGGAAGCGAAACCGCAGCCCCACAGCGCTGTAAGCAAAACGCCAAAGGTAAAGCTTTGGCGTAGACGGTAATGCTTACCACCACTTTTGCGGCCGCCTGCAGAATTCATCCTTTGCACTTACCGCCATCGCGGTTCACTGGATGCTTTAAGCGGGCATGTAAAACATGCAGACGCCGGCGTCTGCCACATAACTCTGCTGTCGTCTGGCCGTTGCTCCCCCCCCCCCGATGGCCGCCGTCTGGGCGCCGCCCGGCCGTGGCGGTCTCCGTGGCCGGGATTGTGGCCGTCACGGCCGGTCGTCATGGCGCCGTGACGCCGCCGGTGACATCGTGACGCGGCCGGGTCGCTGCCGCAGGTCGCTGGACCGGGACGAGTACAATTACATCACGGCCACCTACTTCCTGCTGGCTGAGCGGCGGCTGCGGGCCGCCAGGGACCACCACGCGCTCACCGCCTCCGTGCAGGCCGCCCAGCTGTCGCCGCTGGACAACGTCAGGTTCGTGTCGCTGGCGGACGTCGGCCCTGCCCGCAGGGTGGAGGAGCGGGTGTTGGGATGCCAGGACACTGTATCGTAGGATGCGAGGATATTGGGCATCCTGGGACGGCAGTGTGCTATGCTAGCACCTTGACCACACGGTGGTGAAGGTAGTCATGTATTCATGTAAAATTGCGGGGGTCAGCGCTCCTAGATGTAAGGTCATGACGAATTCAGATAGCTGCCGCTGCTTTATGCCAAGCCAGAGAGAATCGTGAAAACTAACTTCCTGTGGGCATCTGTAACAAGCACGTCACTCCGACCTAATTTTGTCAGAAAGTCAGCAGGCTTTGGTGGGTGTAGAGCGTGAGTGCTATCATGTATGCACGGTCGCACTCTGTCAGACGTTCGTGTCCGTCCTCGTGCGACGTGCGCCCTGCACCTCACTGCCCTTGTTTCGATGGCTCCTGGCCGTGTTCAGGATTGTTGGCTCAAACCCTTAGGTGTTTATCATGGTCGTGCCTCGTAGCTCCCGGCTGGTGCACGTTGGTACCACGGTGTGTTCGCCGACCCGCCGTCGCCCGGCAGCGTGCCTGTCACATCAGCATCTGACTCCGTCAACTTCCGTGAATCTTTGTGAACTGCTGCCGCGAACCCTGCCGCCTGTCATGACCCTTGCCACTGGGCGGAATGTTTCCGTGTCCCTGACTCTGCTACGGTCCCGTGGTCCATTGCCGTTCCCCAGGGTCACACATGTTTTTCTGGACGTTGACGTTGACATTTGACCTCTGTGTTCGCATTCATGCACGTCATCCACGGTGTTAATTGACGCGTGCTGCCCTGCTCTGTGTCTCCTCCCCGACCCACGCCCGCTGTTGACGTATGTGCTGACGCCGGTGCGCGCGCGCCCCTCTCCCGACTGACCGGGCGCCGTGCCGCAGCCGGCCGACGGCCACCACGCCCGGCGCCCGGCCCTCGTCGGGCGTGCACTTCCTGTCGCCGCAAGAGGCGCGGCCGGCGGCCGGCGCACCCCGCCCGCTCAGCATGCCGCCCCAGGTGAGCTGCGGCCCGCGGGCGCGCCGCCCCGCCGACCCGGTCAGCGGGTTGGAACGGGCTGGCCGTGAACTGCATCGCCGTCTGTTGACGGCGACTCGCGGTGGCGAAGTCTGACGTAAATGTCTGGTTTGTTTTGATTGGGTTCGCTCTCGGCGTGACCTTGGTCCCGACTGCGTACGGCTTTGTGACGCGATGTCCAGGACATGGCGAGCCAAAGGACCAGCAAATTTGCTGTGGTGTGGTATGTTGGTGCCCTGATCTTCTAATCTCTTTCGGTGTGTTCCACCGGCAGACAGCTTACGTCACAACTGCCGGTGACCGGGTAGAGTTGTCACGGTAATTTATTCCTCGATGTTTGTCATGCTTTTGTGATATTAATCTTGTTGATGTTTTTCCCGCGGTTGGTGTCCCATGCGGTAACCAAAGGTCCTCCGTCGTCCCGCAGGCGCACGCCTCGGACGCCGTGGACATCAAACCGCCGGCACCGCCGCCGGACGCCGGCCAGGTGGCGGCCGAGGGTCTGGCGGCGGCCGGCGGCGCCGGCGGCGGCTCGCGGGCGGTGCTGGTGCCGCCGCGGCCGCGCCCCTCCTCGCCCAAGCTGCACCTGCCGCTGGAGGCGGCGGCGGCGGCCGCGGCGGCGGCGCGCGCCGTGCCGCCCGCGCCGTACCCGCTGACCTCCAACCTGGGCCTGCACTGCTACACGCCGCAGTCGTCGCTGAGCTCGTCGCCGGGCAGCCCGTCGTCGTGGCTGGTGTCGCCGCACTCGTCGAACCCGCCGTCGCCGTCGCTGGCGGCCGGGCCGCGCCTGAAGGCGGCCGCCGGCCCGCCGCGCCGGCTGCACGCCGTGCGCAGCTCGCCGCAGCTGCTCGAGATCCACGAGGACGAGGAGGAGGAGGAGGAAGAGGAGCTGCCGGCGCCGCTGGCGACCCGCACGCTCGCCTCACCCGGCCTGCTGCGCCGGATGGAGAGCCGGCGCCGCTCGCGCGCCGCGCGCACCACCAGCTGCTCGTCGTCCGACGCCAGCGACGACGACGAGCGCAAGCGCGAGCGCGAGGCGGCCATCGGCCTGGTCAAGGAGCTACCGCGCCGCGACTCGCACGACGACTCGAGCGACTCGGCCGAGAGTGGCCCAGTCGGCCGGCTCTCGCGCGGCCTGCAGCGCCGCTTCATCGGCCGGCCGGCCGACTCCGGCGGCGGCGGCGGAGGAGGAGGCGGTGGTGGCAGTGGCAGCGGCGGAGGAGGAGGCAGCGGAGGAGGCGGCGGCGGAGGCGGCAGCGGGAAGGACTCGCGGGACCGCCGCGGCGGCCACGGCCACAGCCGCAAATACCGCGCCAAGTCGGCGTCCGGCCGGCTGACGCGCACCGCCGGCGGCCGCATGCAGAACAGCCGCTCGCTCAACTGCATCTCGGAGCTGCACGTGCTCGACTTCAGCGTGCTGGGGCCGGCGCGAGCCGAGCCGGCCGAGCCGCTGGCCGCCAGCTCCGAGAACATCTTCACCACCACGGACAACATCACCAACATCTACGTGGACAGCGGCGGCGGCGGCGGCGGCGCCAACGTGAGCGTGGTACGCCTCTCGGGCGGCGCGCCGCTCGGCGTCTTCCTGGAGCTCGCGGACAACCGCGAGGGCCGCCTGCTGCTGGCCGCCGGCGAGAAGCGGCTGCACCGCACCGACAGCGGCTCATCGGTGGATAACGCCCAGTACGTGTGGGCGGCCGGCTGACCGCGGGTGTCGATCTGAGCGGCTGCGCCCGCGCCGCCGGCGCCGCCGCGGCCGCCGCGCCCGCCGCGCCGCCCGCTTTCTTACATTGCTACTACCGCTTTTGCCGAAGTCTTTGTACGACGCCGACTGTTGTCTCCGGGAGACTTTTATCTCGCGCGGGAGGAAGGCGGGGTTTTACCGGTCACGCGGCGGAGCAGGCTGTCGGCCGCTCGCGGTCCAGACGGCGGCAGGCGCGAGCGGAGAGGATGGGGGCACGTGACCACGACCACGGCGGGCGGCTCTGGTTTTGTACCCTTTTACTGTACCCCGCGATCCGTCTATGCTTGACTATGTTGAGCCGCCGGTGGCGCCGCTTTGGGCCGCCGGGTCCCCCCCCCCCCGCCGGTGGTTGGGCGTCTGCGTTGCGCTGCCGTGTCTGCAGAGGGCGGGGAGGGCACGCCGCCAGGTACTGTGCCGTCCCGGGCGATGCGGGCGGGCGCCGGGCGGGAGACATGTCCTCTGTTCGTCCCCCGGCGGCCGAGTCGTGAACGGCCCGGTGTGTCGCGCTTTGGTGTCGTGTCCTCGCAGCCGGCGAGCGCGTCGTGTCTGGGGCGTCGGCCGCCCGCGTCGTCGTCTCGCGTGCTTCCGGGGAGCGGCCCGGCCGCAGTCTCCGTCCGGCGCTTCCCCAGCTGTAGTCTGCCAGACGGCGGTGTTCCCCTGTCCGCCGCGGACTGGCGAGGCGGCGGTCTCGGCGCCGGCCGAGGCCGCCCCGCGCCGTGACGGGGTGCCGTCACGGTCGTCGCTCAGTGGTCTGTGCACGGCTAGTCGTAGTGTTGGTAGTCCGCGGCCGGCGGCGAGCGCGGTGCACGTGCCCGACGGACGTTCGCAGCCGGCGTCGCGGGTGTCCGTGACGCGTGACTGTGACGCGCGGGCTCTGTTGTATCCGTCACCCGTGCCTGAGTGTGAGCGCGTGCGAGGCCAGGACCCTGTTGATCATGTCGTTATCCGGCGCCCAGTAGCCGGCCCACCGTGTACCCGCGAGGACCATAGAGGCATTTCGGCTGCATGAGCTTTGTTATTTATTGCGGGGCGGGCGAGCGGAGCCGGCGACGCGCGTGCTCTGACGCGCCGCGCCCGGGCGACCGGCTGGTTTTGCGTTCGACCGGTAAAGGGCGCGCCCGGCACGTCGGCGCAGTAGTCTGTGTACTCTGTTGGCGGTAGCGCCGCCGGTCGCCGTCTCTGTTAGGTAGAGTTTGGTAGAGTGCGCGCGCCAGCCGTCCCGGCCCCGCATGCCCTGTGTTTACGGCCCGTATGTAGGTGTGTAGCGCTGCCCGGGGTAGTCTACTAATACTGGTGCGAGCGCAGGCAGGCGGCCGGCCGCGCCGCGCGGGCCGCCGCCGCCCGCCGCCCCGCGCCAGTCATACTTGTATCTAGTCAAACTGAACTGTTGGCAATAATATATTCTGCACTAGGCGGCGTGGTGTCGCTGAGAAGTGAATGAAGTGAATGAATGAGAAGTGAAGGAGGAAAGCGAATGGAAGCCGGAGCGGATGGAGAGGAACGCGACGGCGGTGAATAGGTGGCAGACGACGCCCCTCGCGGTACCGAGTAAATCGGACCAGGCCGGGCACGCCACCGCGGACTGAGAGACGGGCGCAGCGGGACGACTGTTAACAATGCGCCGCTGCAGCCTCGCCGGACCGAACTCGGCGGCGAGCAGCAGCCGCCGCGCAGCCTGTCGTCCTCTCCTGCAGACGCAGAGCGTTTCCAGACACGCGCAGGGACGCCCGGCGGCCGGGAGGTCCAAAGTTCGATCCGCGCTCGCGCCGCAACCAAGCGGCTAGAGATTAGCCGGCTCCTGGGCGGGCAGCCGGAGTATGACGGCTGTACGCGGTCGTTTCGTTTCGCCCGCGTTAACGCCCATGGAGATTTCATCGTGCTCTGAATGAAGGTTTAATCATGTTTTGACTGAGTCTGTGCAGTCTCGCAGCGTCAGGCCTCGAATTTCGGCGTTTGCGACTGGAGCTCACGTTGCACACATGTCCGATATGCTGAAGGCACGCCGCCGGATGCACCGACCGTCACTGGCAGCATCCCGTGGTCAGGTGGGAACGACAGACAAGTTAAAAAGGGTTCAAATCGCTCTGCCTTTGCGGCACCTGAAACCGCGGGTTCAGGGTCCCCGAACACTCCAAATCGCTTACTGTCTCGCCGCTGTGCTGTCGGTCCTTCAAAGTCCAGCTGGGACAAGGCGTTTATTTGTTAACGTCACGTGTATAAAGCCGACAGTAGATAAAGTTGAGCTGGCTAGTTCGAACCTCTTGCAGGCTACAGGCCTCTCCTCCTCTCACCGTAACCACGCACACGCACGATACAAAATGGCATCACCTCCGACGTGCGCCCAACGCTTTTCCACAATCTGGGAAAATATAAAATCGTTTAACCGCCTACAATGATGATTAGCGAATCGTATGTACACGAATGTATGTACAAGCGAACGGGAAGCGCCGTCTTGAAGGCACGCTCTGCCGCTGCGCCGTGCGGGAAACGGCCTCACCTTGTTCCTGTTATCACATAGGGTTCACGATAGGAAAATGCATGGCACACACGGCGATCACTCGTTGTCTGCGCGCAGGGGAATCCCGCTGACGTCACCGGAGGGGAGTGACGTCACGCCGGCGACCTCGGCCGGCCCGACTACTGGGTGGGGTTAACTTAAGCGCCGCCAGGCGGCTCGGGCTATCACTTGTGCTTCTGTAGACTGCTGCCAGGTGGCAGTGTGGCAGACTTGTTGCTGCTCGGCGGCGGCAGGTTGTACGGTTTGTACGCCGACCGGGTGGATTCCCTGAAAAAGGGGCGTGTCGGTAGACGGGGAAAAAGAACGGCACCTGAGCCATGAAATAACCGCCGCAAGCCCAAGATATCCCACAAGTTACACTGGATCTGGATTTGGATCGTGAAAACTGCTGTGTGCATCTCGTAAATGTTTCGAACGGGAAATACGCACCAACACAATCTGGGTAGTTTCGACCACCACCTCTTGCCTGCCGTATCCCTGAACATTCCGATGATAGGCCTGCCAGCCTGCAGCCCCACCTCTCAGCTGAACAACATTTCATTGCTATTCATGCAGTCCCGGCCTTGGCCCCGACTGCTTCATTAAGTACCTGTCCGAAGCCACGCCTCTCACCTGGGTGACACTACTGTTATCATCGTCCAACGGCTATGGCCGCTATTCTAGTACCGTAAAACGCACGCTTGCCCTTGTGCCCGCACCTCTCACCTAGGCGACACCTTGCTGCCATCGTTCTGCGCCTGATTCGCCTTGTAGCCGCATTTCTGTATCCTCTTGCTGAGCCGCAGCACCCAGTGTTTCTGATCATCCGGAGTGGGCGCCAGCAGCAGCAGCTCTTTGGCGGTGCGAGAGTCAAAGTGCAGCTTGCACGGCGCCACTGTGCCTTCGCTCTTGTCCAGATGCTCGCGGTGTATGCGCATGTGGCACCCTGAGAAACGGAAGAGGCGCGGCTGAGGCCACATGAGCGGGTAAACATACCGGAACGAGCGTCAAGTCTGACTGTAGTCTATTACGTCTGACAAACTGCTCCTTCGTTGCGCTTTAAACGTGCGCGACATCTGACTACTCATTCGGTGGAACATTAAAAAACAAATGCGTTAAAAACCTGCATGCTCGCTATTTTCACAAATACACATAGCGTCATACATTAAATGGAAAAATCGACCTTGCTCAAGACGAAGTTCAAGAGGTAGAGAACGACCTTCCTACTGCAAGATAGCCTAAGCAGTACCAAAATCTTTAATCAAAAGTTCGAATCAAAGATGTCCTGGTTCTCGCAGCAGTTCGCCGGTAATATCTGAAACCTACGCAGGCAAGCCAACACGCAACCAAGCACTCGGAAATCCGAATTAACACCACCAGAGGGACTGCATCAGGACGCCCGCTTCCCCCCTGCCCAAACACCGCCCGACTTCGTCCTTAATCAAACCCCAATAAAGTCGACATGACCCAACAGCAGCGCAGACCGACAGCGGCGTCGAGTCTGCCCCCCCCCCCCCGGCACTCACGCTCGCACTCGAGCGCCGGCGGCGGCTTGAACATGTGCCAGAGCGGCCGGGAGCAGGCGTCGCAGGCGGCCGGCATGTGGAAGCTGATCTGGACGAAGTCGTGGCCCTTGTGCGTCTGCTGGCCGGGCTTGTCGGCGGCGCCGCCCAGCTCGGCCGGCAGCGGCGCGCTGTCGTCCCGCCGGTGGCGCGAGCCCTCGCCGGCGTACAGCAGCTGGCGGCGCGCCGGAGCGGCGTCAGACGCCGACCGTTCCCGGCCTGGCCTGGGCCCGCCTACTAGTTACACGGCCAGCTCCGGGTCAGGTCACGGGCTCCGGACCCGGTCAAGGTCAGAGCCTGGGTCTCGTCTGGGTCTGGGTCTGGGTCTGAGTCTGAGTCTGAGTCTGGGTCTGATCTAAGTCTCGGTCTGGTCTGCGTCTAAATCTTGGTCCGGTCTGGGCCGGGATCTGGGTTTCGGCTGGGGTCTGGATCTGGTCTGGGTCAGGGTCTGTACCTGCATAAGCTCTGCATCGAGGTCTCAGCCATGTTGAGAGACACGTCCAGAGCAGAACATCCATCTTTCACGCAGTGGTCCCACACCGACCCACAATACCAAAACCTCCAAACGCTAATGCTTGAAACTTTCGAATTAAAACAGCCCGCAATGTCCGGGAGCCGCGGTAAGCACTGATTGCAACATCCAAATCAGCAGTGATCATATTCAGGACTTGGTCAGAGTCAGCGACAAGGTCTGGATCGGTCAGAATCAGAAACTCGGACAGTAAGACAGCTGTGCGCCAATCACTCCGGAGCAGTGACGGATGGCCGCCAGCGGTGACAGTCACTCGGGACCAGTGACGGATGACCGCCAGCGGTGACGTCAGGATCGGTCACGAACAGGAACTGATGAGGTGGAACGGCACGGTCTGGATCCGTCCGCATCAGAACCGCTTCATCGCTCCCAGTCGTCGCCACCATAAGGTGGTGACCCCGCCCCCCAATTTTCCGTGCGAAGCCATCACAGGCTAGCAGGGAGAAGGTAGCGGCCGATATTAATGAGCACACACGACGGCAGGGCATGGCGAAACAATACGGCACGCAGAGCGAATGGGCGACAGAGGGCAGAATTTCGCTGAGTATCTGGACTGGTTGTTAGCACCATAACACTGGCTGTCATTGTGCACAGAGCAACACGGGCCAGTTGGTACATGCCAGCTGACCGACGGGTGAATCACACCGTTTTAAATAGTGCAATGGAAGGCATGTAGAAAACGAATATCAGATAATGAATGACGTTACAGAATACAAGGCGTTAAGCACAACAGTGCGCTATTTTGTTCATGAACCCCTTAATTTCACCGTGCGAAGCAAATGTCCGTCGGAGTTTTCGGGTAACTTGCCATTGTGAAAACGGCCACTGGTTGACACGAATGGTTGATTTATGGGAACTAATGAGATTGGTTCCCATATTCATCAAGGTAATCACGACAAAATACGCGACTGGGGAACGGAGGAATACTTTACGACGGAGACGAGATTCGCCAAGACAATGGGCAATAAGAGGCAATTCCATATGGGCCGTTGTCACATCGGCAAATCTGCCACGACGTCTGAGGGAGAATTCCTTCACAAAGACGAATTACGAGGATTCAAAAGGAAAAAAAAACAGCTTCCAACAGCGCAGAGCTGACGTGGAAGGACTCAAACTGCGGCCAACGTAGCATCCATTTAGGTCGCACACAGACACCACCACGTATCAAAACTCTGGCATGACTGAGATATTTAATGCCGAGAAAACACAAATAATAAGCAAACTAAACCGACAGTGTCTTCAAAAACGCCGTTTGAACAGCATGCAGTTCAGTTCATTCACGCACAATGAAATAGTTCGAGTTATTTATTTTCGACAAGTAAATACCTTCGCCTCGCAGTCTGCCCTCTACTGTACGCCAAATAAAAACGACACATCCGTGAGAATGAATAACCTCAGGGACCTAATAACATAAGATGATCCTTGTCGGCTTCCGGACTTTGGCATGGTTACAGGACAAAAACAACCGTTCTCAAGTCCGTGACTTTGAACTTTACACCTACAATACACATATCAGTATTAGACCCGACGTTTCGGTTCCGGGCCATGTTAATGTTATATTAAACGATGCGCTTAACTGTACAGGCCCCACCTCTCCCGACGTAGTTTTTTGTGCAATCATGCCCGGTAACACCATTACAAGTAACACGAACATCCAGATGACACGTGCGGTTCAAGTAACTCATTAACGTGAACCACACGAGACGCCCAACAGGCCCCGGAATAGGTTACGCCCCCCCCCCCCGTGCTGCAGGTCTCTCAAAAACGTCCGGCTTCCCTCACACGTCTGGAAAAGTTCCGTCCCGTTAGGCCACCACCCCCACCACGAACACACATGTTTAGACCGCGTCGTTCCGCGAGGCCCCTTCTGCGCCCACGTGTGTGTCGTGTCCCGTGTGGCCAGGCCGAGGCCCGGCCCCCCGAGGTCTCACCTGGAAGACGCGCGGGATGTCGCGCGGGTCGGCTCTCATCACGTCCCCCTGAGACACGGGCCGCACGTGGAACAGCTTACTGAAAAACAGCACAGCACACGGCACGGTCAGACGGTGAAACAGCACAGCAGGCGGCACAATCAGACGGTGAAACAGCACAGCAGACGGCACTGTCAGACGATGAAACAGCACAGCAGACGGCACAGTGAAACAGTACAGCAGACGGCACAGTTACAGCGAAACAGCACAGCAGACGGCACAGTTACACAGTGAAACAGCACAACAGACGGCAAAGTTACGCAGTGAAACAGCACAACAGACGGCACAGTCAGACGGTGAAACGGTACAGCAGGCGGCAAAGATGGACGGTGAAACGGTACAGCTGACAGCACAGTCAGACGGTGAAACGGCATAGCTGACGGCACAGTCGGAAGGCGCACCGCTGTCTGCAGATCTGCTACCGAGCCCGTCAAGAGCCACAGGTTGACCAATGAGCGGCAACGAAGAGCAAATGGCAATGGAATGATAGGTGGAATCATTTGATAGTCCACAATACAAATCTACACGAAAGGGGTCAATGAGAACACGTCTAAGTAAATGCTGAACGTCTGGCGCACGCCCGCCGAACGCAAACTCAATACTCAATATCCAAATCCAGGAAAAATGGCGGACGTCTCGCAACCGTCAACACGTTACATATGTCCAGGTTACCGATCCCGTTCCATCATTAGAAAATTCTACAAGAGGCACCCAGAACAATTCCGGGTGTTGCCCATTACGAAACAGTCTTTACACTTAAATCCTTTCGGCATCATGAAACACTTGTGCTAGATATTACTTCAGATATATATTCAATAGCACACGTATTTTGAGGCATCTACGACTGAATTTCCTGACACAAGGAATCTTATACCATCTTCCTTTGAATGAAATCGGCTCACTAAAAGCGCACCAAGCCAACTTTTCCGCACGCTCATCTGTCTCGACCGGGCGGAGTCCCACCTGAGGTCCAGCACCATGACGGGGTCGGTGCGCTCCTTGTCAGACTCGCTGCTGTAGAAGATGATCTTCTTCGAGGAGACGACCACGTACTGTTTGCGCCAGCCATGCCGCCGGATGTTCTGCTTGTTCGGCACCGACAGCCACCCCTCCAGGCGGGCGTCTGACACGCACGTCAACGATGGTCACGCGCGCACAATACAAGACAACGGGGTTCATTGGATCACTCCAAGACGTCCCGAAAGCCCAAAATGTTCCGCTGTCACGGCCCAAACAATGGGCTGCGGCAGCCAAAAGGTGAACGGAAATCTCCAACCGAGTACGCACGAAAGACGACCGACAGACCGGCGACCACGGCGCTCGGCGAGACCGCTCGTCTCCCCGTCGCCGATTACGGCAGTCCCGACAGGCCGGAGGCCGAGCTCCGGCGGCTGTCCCAGCTCGCCCGACTCACCCTCTGCGTCGGCGTTCTCCAGGTCGGCGCCGCTGCTGACGCTGGCCGTCTCCGAGGTCAGCATGGCCAGCTTCTGGCGCAGCTGCTCGATCTCGCTGTCTTTGCTGTCCAGCTCCATCTGCCGGCGACCACGGGTACGTTACAGGGTGACCTTACAACAGCCAACAAAGGCCGGATGCCGCTGGATCTAGAGTGCACCAGCGTTAATACTGGTAGCGCAACTCCGCGTTCTGAGTTCCGCCGCCTTCCTCGCAACACACCTTCCAAGCACGGGAACAACCAACTGTCCCGCTTGTTACCCACAATCCACCAGCACGTCATTTCGGCCGTGGCCAGCGTGGCTCGGCACGGGCCCCACAGAGGTGAGCTGATTTGTACCGCTGCGGCGATCACGGC
This sequence comes from Capitulum mitella, assembly GCA_030062745.1. Classification (NCBI taxonomy): domain Eukaryota; kingdom Metazoa; phylum Arthropoda; class Thecostraca; order Pollicipedomorpha; family Pollicipedidae; genus Capitulum; species Capitulum mitella. The sequence goes on along the minus strand of CP099850.1, from coordinate 1,652,661 downwards.
CTGACATCTCCGTCGCCGTCGCCGGGCACAGTCTGCCAGTCGCGCCAGCAGCGACGGTCGCCGGAGCGCGGCCGACCACAAATCGGGCCCGTCTGCGGCGCCGGCGACGCGCCCTAACCTGCAACTTGTTCCTCATCTGGAAGTCCTCAGCCATCAGGGCCTGCTGCTCCTGCTGCTCCTCCTTGAACCTGGCCACCGTCTGGTTGAACTTTTCACGCTCCTGAAACGCAGCACGGTTCGTAGGCGCGACGTGGGAGGCACCAAGGACCTTCTTACAATAAAACCCACGAACACCAAACCTTCCTCTTCTAGGTATATGGACAAACTGATACTCACATAGCAACGCATGTAAAATCGAATTGCAAAAGCAAATACCTTATTCTTCATATCTTCTCCTGTCAAATATCTCATCTCGGCATTGCTGCTGATTTTCTATCGTGCGCTGTTTTCAAAGAGTCTATACACCACCATAACTTAGAATATATCACGCACAAATCTTCCGCACGTATACCTTGGAGAGAACCCATCAATAAAAAATCCGCCCACTTCACCGTGAATGTATGCGTCAAAAGAAAGCAAACGCTGCGCTGCCGCATCCCAGCAATGAGGCGGGAATCTTCTCCCACCGTCCGCCCACACACAGCCACCAATGGCCAGTTATCAGTCACCAGTTCAGCCCGTCCCTCCCGGCCTCGTACCTGGGTGAGCTCCTGCTGCAGGCGACGACACTCCTTCTCCTTCTTGCGCAGCTCGGCCGAGCCCTTGGCGTTGGACTTGCCGCGGCCGATGTTGACCTCCTTGCGGTTCATGATCTCGGCCAGCTTGTTGACGGCCTGCATCTTGAGCAGCTGCTCCTGCTTCACCTGCTTGCGCAGCCGCTCCAGCTCCTCGGGCGGACTGTCCGGCTGCGGCGCCTCCCGCTCTGAGGAGCAGCAGAGCCCAGTCACACGGCGTACTAGCCAACCACTGGCCGTGTCACAGGACACTCGGACACTGCCGCTCTGGGGACTGAACAAAGCTCAGTCAGACGGCGCACTAATTCACCACTAGCCATGTCGCAGGACAATCGGACACTGCCGCTCTGGGGACTGAACAAAGCTCAGTCAGACGGCGCACTAATTCACCACTAGCCATGTCGCAGGACAATCGGACACTGCCGCTCTGGGGACTGAACAAAGCTCAGTCAAACGGCGCACCAATTCACCACTACCCGTGTCGCAGGACAGTGATACAGACAGTCACTAGCAATCGTTGCTGACCAGAGACGGTCCTGCTAATCAAGGGACACAAAAGGAAGTTGTCTAAACCCTCGTCCGACGACGAGGATGGACGCCACCCCACAGCCCCCAGTGTTGCCCAGACCACGGCAAAAAGGCGCAAGACAGCGCCGTGAAATCTGACGAAGCTGACGATACATTGATGGCGCATGTTTTGAAAACGAGGGTTGCCCCAGGTCATCTCGGGTCACCCAGCTACGACGTTATTAATGAAGGCTTGTAGAGAGATATGCGCTAAACATATTTTTTACTGGTTTAGGGCAACACGAATGCATGAACGGCAGATGGCGAGCTTGAATCAGATTCAGAATGGTCGTCCGCATGTAAAACGGACACTTTAAATAGTTCAAAGACCTTTTAAAGGTCAAACGAGGTAAATAACATAAGATGGCCCTTTTGACCTTAGAACGTTTGCAGACAAATGTTTGGCACTGAATTTGATAAATGAGACGATCTATGGCCTATCAAATTCCAAACGTGTCGTCTTTCATTCCGGAAATCAATTTATAGTCCCCGACGCAGTATTTGATCTGACGTAGGTCACCGGTTGACCTGACAGGGTCGGCCCGGGTTCAGGTAGATTTTTCGTCACAAAGCTGTCGATCCCCTTCTGTCCCAACGCGCCAGGTCACGTGGGAGCCAAATGGCGAATGGGATATCTACCCTTCCCCCCTCCCCTCATCTCATCACCAGTGCCATGAAAATCTTGCCCGTCCGACGAGGGTTAATACTACGTTTTCAGCAGCAAGGCTACCAGAGGGGCAGATCTAGCGACGTTGTGAAGGGACAATATATCTGGGGTGCCTACTGTTGGCACCATGCATTTCTGAGCCACGGCATGAAATGCTGTGAATACTGTACGCCTGGCCTCCAACTTATGCACCCTCTGCACCCTCCCCAACACACAAAATCGCTCAATCTTACGAGGTCGAAACTAGAAAATGGCCTCTCCCTAACTCAGCATAAGCCAGAAAAAAACCGAAGCCGCCACCCATCTGACGTCGGCGAGCTCCGATCTCCCGGTCACCGTTCTCTGCCTCGGCCGCCGGCCGGCGGGCGGCGCACCTTGCTGGAGCGTCTCGAGTCGCCGCTGCAGCTCCTCATGGTCGCGCCGCAGCTGGTCCAGGGACCGGATGTACTCGTTCTCCTTGTCCTTGGCCAGCGTCACAGAGCGCTCCTTGCTGTTCATTTCGTTGCGCAGCTCTCGCACCTCCAGACTCTGGACAGTTTTCTCCTGAGGGCCACGCCGGACGGACGCCATCAGCAGACGCGGCGCGAAACGCGGCTAACGGGCGGCCGGCATCAAGCTGCCAACCATCTCAGCCAACAGAGACATCCAACGGATAGCTACCGACAGGAAGCAGACTAGAGTGAAACTCAGGTACACTCACATTTACCCTAAAAACTGTCGCCTTCATCAGATGCTTGGGATCATTTGGAAAGACGGATGACATCCATAATGGCCGAGAGATCAAAGCTTTCCTCTTCCGCTCCAAAAATCACACAAGCTTCAGCGGACTTCAGCGGAGTAATGACTTCCCAAAAGTTGGAGCACTCCATGACAAATCAACACAGCAAAGGGGTGATTGTACACTCCATGTCTCAGATTTTGAGCAAAATTGGTGCAAAGGGTTCTCGTATACCACGAATCCACCTGCACAAATTTTAGTGGGATCAGGCCAACGGCTCACGGGTCCAAGCCTCCGGCATTTCGCTGCAAAGGTTTGTTCGGTGGCCGACAAGTCTGTGAAGTATTATTCGAAATCTAAATATTGGAACATTTCTGAGCTTGCAAATATTCAAGAAAGCAGTTACTGAACACACTTTTTAGAGATAACAAATTACAAAAAAAAGTTATGAAATGGAAGGTCACGTGACCTCCGGTGGCTTCAGTGTCGTAAAATGTCAGATTTCGTTTACTCACAATGGAAGGCTTTATGTTGGCTTTATAAAACGTAAATAAAAAAACTTTTTGTTATAACTGATCACTTTAAGATCGAAAATTTTACTAGATCTGAAGGTTCTCGAGACCATGCTCCAGGATCAGGAGAACTAAGGAGCTACGGAAATGAGAGTTACACCGCTCGAAAGCTTGCCAAATTTCATGAAATATGTACACATATTTCTTGATTCTGTGTTAATAGTGTAGGGTCAGGGGTCAGAAACGGTCATGTTATCACGGCCAGAATATGAGGGACATTTAAGCATAACATAAAAAAACAGGGTTCGATAAAATAATCTTGAGTACCGAGCATTCCAAAAAATGGCCAGAAACGATATTCCATTGTCAAAAAGATATTTTCTTCTCCTCAGGCTATGATAGGCCAGGTAAACAGCCAGTAGAACACAACACTGATTTCTGTCGAAACTGACACTCAAGTAAAGTTACTTCAAGCACATGTTTTGGGATCACCGTTGCGAATGTTTGGTTATGCATGAAAAACTATCAGAACAAAATAATATAGGTCATGTAAGGTCATATCGGGTCAACTATGTAAGGTACGATACATTAGTATCTCGAGACTGGGTAAAGGTGTGAATGTCAACAAACGCCGTTTGGTCTTCATTATCATGCTGATGTGTTTTTGAATGGCACAGAAGTCGTCCGGGGCTGGTCAGGTCAGGTCAGACCAAGGACGATAGCAGGAAACTTGTGTCTGCCTTGTTCGAAAGGGAACATCGTGATTTTTCCAACAAAAAGACACATTTTGCCTTTTATCGTCCTTGATCCGACCTGACTTGACTTTACCCTGATCTCCATGTCATTCAAGAACACATCAACATGATTATAGCGATCTAATGGCGTTTGCTTGACAATCGCACCTAATGTTGCTATATCCGACCTTGGATAACCTGATATGACCTAATATATGAGTTTTTACGTTTATTACACCGTACACATGAGTTTAGTAAGATACATAAGATACGAGTTTTTTCATTTGAGACCAAACATTCCCAATCATGGTTCCCAAACGCATGCCTGAAGTAAAACTGTTTGAGTCCAAATTTCGAGACCAATCAGTGCTGTGTTCCAATGCTGTTGACCTGACCAAGCATGATCCGAGGAGAAAAAATCTTTTTGACGATGAAGAAACATTTCTGGTCCTTTTTGGACTGCACAATTCTCAAGATGAATTCACAGAACTTTCATATTTGTTTAAATTGCTCACAAATTTTGGACGTCATAACATGACCTTGTTTGAACTTCCGACCATCAGACTCAACTGGTGTCATTCTCATTTTCGTAGCTCTCTTAGTTCTCGAGATCCTAGGGCGGAATCTCGAAAACCTTCAAATATGGCAAAATTTGTGTTCTCAAAATGATCTTTTCCGACAAAAAGGTTATTTCTTTCATTTGCTAGATGTGAAGCCGAAATATGGGCCTTCCATTCTGGCTAAACAAAATTCAACATTTTTACGGGCATTGAGGTCGTGGAAGGTCAAATGGTCTGAGAACTTTTCTATTATTTATCATATCTAAAAAGTCCGACCATTAACCGTTTCTTTGAACCTTTTGAGAGTCCAAAAATGTCCGGATATTTGGAATTCGAGTAGTATTTCACATGGTTATCTGTCACCGAACCAATCCTTGTAGCGTGACTTCGCCAGAGTGCCGGAGGCAATAACTCCTGAACTGTTGACCTGATCAAACTGCAATTTGCACAGGTAGATTCGGGCATAAGAAAACCCGAATGCGCCAATTCTGGTCCCGATCTAAGACATCAGGGTACCACCTCTTGTCGATCCGTCATGGAATGCCCCAGCCAGAACAATCCGATCAACTGCGTAAAGCCCAGCATGTCTAACGATAAACACACGACAAGCCGGCCACGGCCGACCATGGCTCGCTGCCCCTGCTCCAGTTGTCATGTGGCCCCAGCTAGTGGCGGCACGGACCTTCTCCAGTTCTGCGATCGTCTCCTGGTCGATGGAGCGGGCCAGCGCCTCGCTGTCGGCCCGCGAGATGGCGATCTGCAGCTGGTGCGCCAGACTGGTGCGCTCCTCCTCCAGCTCGGCGCAGGAGCGCGTCTTCTCGTCCAGCTCTTCACGCAGCTCCTGCGACTGCGTCTTGTACAGCGCCTGCCAGACAGACACATGTATGTCACAGGGCAGCTGCGGGGATTGCATTCTGTACAATGCCTGTGGGACAGACACTTTTCTGTCACTCAGCAACTGCTCGGACGGTCAGGTAGAACGCCTATGGGACAGACGAACGACCATAATTCGCCGAGTATAACCTGCCGTCTGTGAGAAGCCTGTTGTTAAAGCTAAATCCATGTTGCTGTTTCTGCGACTCCAGAAAATCCGGTTGCGTTGTCATTTGTTGTACTGAGTACAGCAAAGGAGAGCGGCCACGAGATCAGGAGAATAAAACACCACTGCTTACCGCCGAGTACACGTAACACAGCACCGGACACTGGCCGGGCATCTCAGGGGATACCACGGACCCTTCAGCGTAACTGTGGACACATTTCTGCCACACCTCTGGGACACTCCCTGATGTGACCTCCCACCACTACTCAATATCCATAACACTCCGTAAGATTCCGCGCAGGACCAGATACTGTGTGCTGCTTCTTCCACAGCACCGACGGACGGCGCTGAACGAGCAGACCGGCCGGCAGCGACAGAGCTTTCCATACGCGTCACGGACAGCAATGACTGCGAACTGCTGACCGGCACTGGTCGTGTTTTCGACAGCAGCCACGGGCGGCAATGACCGTCCTTTCCGCGACGGCCACGGCCGGGACTGACCGTGAAGTACTGTTCGGCCTCCAGCTGGTCCTGCAGCTCCTTGGTCTGCAGCTCGTCCACCTGGCGGGTGGCGCGCAGCCGCTGCAGCTGCTCCAGCACCTCAGAGCGCGCCTCGCGGGCCTCGGACACCTCGCGCTGCAGCTGCGTCACGCGCGACTGCAGCAGCGACTTCTGCGACGACTGCATGCTGTAGTCGTTCTGCAGGAACGACCGCTTCTGCACCTCCTGCTCCACCTGTACGTTCAGCGCCTTCACCTGCGACGCCGGGGAGAGAACGGGTTCCGGTCAGGAAATGGTAAGCGATAGCGGAAGTGTTAACGAGCGGAAGGCAGCGTCGGAACCCGCGCACGTCAATGTCCGGAATCCCCCGCACCTGACTGCGCCGAATATCTCGGAGAGGAAACAGACCAGGAGGCTACCGCTGTGACATCTAAACGCCTGTTCATCAGTGACCACTGAATGTGACTGTGACCAGCAGACCGCTGGGCAGTGCGCGGGAAAACCTGACCAACCACATCTGCGCAAACGGAACAGTCTGCACTACTCCAGCCCGCAGCTCGGGCTGCGCACCTTCTCCACCTCCTGCCTGTAGTCGCCCTCGAGCTTCTGCAGCCGAAACTGGATGTTCTTGTAGTCGACGTTCAGCATGGACATCTGGCGCTCCCGCTCCTGCAGGGTGCTCTCGGCCCGCTGCCGACTCGCCCGCTCCTCATTCAGCTGGGCTACGCGGCGACAGAGGATATGGCGTCATTCAAGAGGATGGCGGCTGCTCAAATTACCATACGTGTATTATATAATTACCATACGTGTAATTATCATGTGACGCGCATGCCTCACGTAGTGTTTGAGGGATTTAGCCGAAGTCTGAATGCCCCTATGACCCCTTGACCCACGTCCTTCACGTCGATATGCGCATATTTCACGCACATTTTCGCTCACTGTCTGACACATTCCAGTTTATTCTATTGTAATCCTGAGTTACCTATCGCCAAGGGCTCACCACGGGCAAAATATTGCTGATACGTCATGACACATGTGTCGATTACTGCGTATCTTTCTACAAATGTTCATGACAGCAATGTTAAATTCTCAAAAAAAGAAAAAAATTAAGGAATGCATCCCCTACACCTCTCGTTCCAGCGGAACACTCATATGGCACGTGCAGTTATAAGCGCCACGTGCCTCTTACGACGTGCCAAGCTTGATGACAAGCATGCCATAACTAGCAGAACTACACACATCTTTTCTTTAGCTTGTAGTAAGCAGGTACAATACTGCCTCGCACAAGCCCGAGATATAAACCTCTTGTCCAACCCGCACTGCCCGAAACGCCGACCAACACTCACTCTTGACCAGCTCGACGTTGGCCTCCTGCTGGTTGGCGGTGCGGCGCTGTCGCAGCTCGCGCAGCGCACGAGCCTCCTGTTCGTACTTGCTGGAGACAGCGCGCAGCTCCAGCTGCAGACTGGCCGTCTGTTTCTCGAGCTCGACCAGCCGGTCGGCCTGGTGGCGGCTGTCCGCCTGCAGGGTCGCCTCACGCTCCTTCAGGCGGTCCGCCTCCGCCTGGGCGGTGGCGCGCCGGCCTGTCGAGCGCGCACGCCGCACGTGTCACACGGCCGCGCCGGCAAGCGGATCACACTTGTGTCAGCAATGGCATACCGCTGCACTGCGTGCGTTACACGTCAAAAATGGCTCACACCCGAACGGCTTTTTCTGTTATTCACCTTATCAACGTCAAGTTAATGATTACTGCACTGGTATCTATTCCTGTATGGTACCTTCGAGATCCCCTGAAAGGACAAACTGAAATCCACGGCACATATTAACCATCCTCCAGTAGCACGTTGCCCTTGACAGCCGGGTGATCCACTCACGCTCCAGGTCCTGGTTAAGCTCGCTCATCTGCGCCTTGGCCGCCTTCTCCTGGGCCAGTCGCTCCTGCGTGGCCAGCAGCTCAGTCTCCAAGCCGTTCCGCACGTTTTGTACACTCGACAGCCTGCAAAAGCACACATGGCGTTCGCAATGGCGCAAATAACTAGCTGCCAGCCACCACACACGTGGCAAAAAAAACTGCAATCAAAGTGCCGTGACAAAATACCACCCGTCACTCAGCACAAACACAAGCTACATTCTGCGCTAACCGCTGGGAGAGGTATCCACAACCATCATTATGCTGCGTGGACGGAGGGACGTTAACTTAGCAAAGGCAGCCAAATCCTAACGAATGGTCATATTCAGCAACAACTGCGACAGTACATCGCAGTCGCAGCTACATTCAAAGCATGTCTTCAAGACAGCGGATACACCGCCAGCGTCCAGGACCCACCTCTCCGTCAGCTCCCGGACCGTCTGTTCCTGGGATGCGAGCACCGCGCTCTTCTCCGTCAGCTGTTTCTTCAGCCGCAGGCACGTGTCCGTCTCGGCCTTGAGCTTGTCGTTGAGCTCGTTGAGCTGCTTCTCGAGCGCCTGGCTGCGCTCGGAGCTAATGTTGGAGGACATGGCGTCGCGCGTGCGCCGGCTCTGCTCCTCCTCCACCAGGCGCTGCAGCTCGGATACCTTGGCCTCCAGCTTGCGGCGTGTCTCCAGTTCCAGGTCGGCCTTGCGGCCAGCCTGGGACACAAAGACCGAACAATGACATGAAGCCGACCAGAAAATAATGCAGAAACCTGGACGAGCCAGGACGAAGGCAGCACATGCCGAGGAAATTACCGTTTTTCATATATATATATATATATATATATATATATATATATATATATATATATATATATATATATATCTATTCACATATATATATGATATATATATATACATATATATATACAACTCGAGGCAGATATATATATATATATATATATATATATATATATATATATATATATATATATATATATATATATACACATATATACCGGACCTTGACAAAACAGTCTCCACGTATACAAGAGCTGTCTAGAGTTGTCTCACGCAAAATTAGCAGTCAGATACTGCCGAGCACAAACCAAAAACCGACTCGCTTGAATCAATCGCACCACGATCGCCACGGCGGCAAAAACCACGCGCTACGACATTCCACCTGTCAAATACAACCCACGCCCGACCCGGCGCGTCCCAGCGAACGCCAGGACCGAGCGGTCCACGCAGCTCACCTCCTTGACGTCATGCATGGTGGAGGCGAGCCGGCGCTCGAGGTCGGCCTTCTCCTCCCGCAGCCGGCTCTCGTGGTCGGTGAGCGCCTCCAGCTGGGTGAGCGTGACGCGGTACTTGTGCTCGGCCTCCGAGCGCGCCTGGCGCTCCCGCTCCGCCGAGCCGTGCGCCTGCCGACGCCAACAGCGGTCACCGGCGATCACCAGCGGTCACCGACGGTCACCAGCGGTCACCAGCGGTCACCCCGGTCGGCGACACCGCACCGGGTACAGGGGACGCCTCCAGCTAGATCGGATGGTCCTCGACAGACGGAGGAGTCAGGTGGCGAGGTTTGAGGCAGGAGCAGGAACTCAGATGGCAGACAGTCCCAAAAGGAAATGCGCCTTTTACGTCTGGCGAAATGAGCAATCTGCGAATGCCTTTCTTCACCAGGCACAGCAACAACAAAAGACTGAAACGGCCCTTGTCTTTTTCGTTTGCTATTTCTTCCTAATATTCCTATTTCAGTGTCCCTATCTCATAACTGGCAGGCAGCGGTGCCCTTCAGGAGCCGTGTGATACAACCGCGTTAACTACCAAACTTCAATGACCATTCCAAGCAAATCACGTCGGATCGCACAACTCCTCGATGCTTTTCCCCTCTTTTAATAAAGCCCACCCCAAGTGCATGCTGTTCAATCCAGGGCCTCACGTCGAGATCCTGGTTACTTACTCTAAACACGTAACGACGCTGAACAAGTTCGGGAATACAGCAAACCTAGTGAAAATGGACTATAATTCTCACAGTGTGACTGATGGCCTTAGCGGTCGGCAATACCGCACGGTACACCGGTCCCCGTGCCTATCGAGAGCCCAGAGAGCGCAGGCGACTCACCCCGTCCACCTGTGAGGCGGTGACCCGTGACGGCCGCCGGCACAGCTCACGGCACGACGTCACGGGAACGGCGGCGGCCAGAGGCACAGGACACACGGTCAGGCGCGGCCCGGCCCGTGTGAAGCACGGAGAGACGGCCGCCCGGGACGGCGGCGGCAGCACGGGAAACGGCGCCGGTGGCGTCCAGACCGTACGGAGCGGACACACGGCCGAGAGCAGACCGAGGCGGACAGGCACTTTTACGAGCGGATGGACGAGGACAGAGAACACTGCGAGGCCACGGAACGGGGAGCGAATACACTGAGATATTTAAAGCAGGGAGAGAGCGACAATGAGACTACACAGCTGACGGCAGCCATCAACTGATGATGAATGCCACTGACGGGCTGGCAGTGCAGGCAAGAAGGAAAGGACTGTAAATAACATCACAATACTGGCCACGAGCAGAACTCACGACAAGAAACGTGCTAACATTAGAGCCGATAAACACACACGGTACATAAATGAGGATTGAGTGAAAGCACAATACCTAACAACACAAGCGTGACAAAAGGCCCCATCCGGCGTTGATACCATCACAACTTACGTGATCAGGCACACCCGTCCGACCTCCCAGCAGCCTGAAAACAAAGCCAAGTTAGCCTGGAAGCAGACCGAATGTGGCCTTCAACCAGCTTGAACCAATAATTTCCGCTGCTGCGGTCTGATGGCTATGCTGACGTCCGGTGAGTGTCAGGCGCTGGGTTCGAGTCTCAGAACGAGACTGAGACTGTATTCGGGCTGGGACCGGAAGGGTGAGCCGGTAACGGCGCGAGCATGCATGTCACCGCATGGTGTTTTGACTCGGGCTAGATATCGACTACTGACCACAGCAACAACGGCCGCAGCAAAGCCTATCTGTTCCACCGAACCAAGAGCAGACACCAGCTTTGGTGTCACCCACTCACTGGTAATCCTGCGAGTAGGTGAAGCCGACGAAAGGCAGATGATTGCCGGCGAACGCCTTCGGCGCCGGGAAGTCCTCCTGCTGGTTATCTTCGTTCTCCACGTCGTCAAAGTTGCTGGTGTCGTCGTCGCCCTGCAGTTCGGGCACCTTGGGCGGCGGACCTGCGCCCCGATCGGTAGTCACGATTCACGATCACGTCATGCTGGTAACGTGGCAAAACTGCAAGACGTCAGAATCGCAATCATCCGCCACCGTCAAAATGTGGAATTCCACACGAAGTAACGTCGATAGCTAGTACGGTCTTCTTTGAATCTGGCGTTCTTCTGGCCTCCGACGAATTTCATCCAGCCTAAAATAGATCTAACAAGCGCGCTTTTACCCCGTCCGCGTTTTTACGACAGCAGCTACAGACCTCTGAAATATCCCCTTATTCCGTGTGCAGGTGCACCGACAGGCCAGCCGTCGGCAGCGCGGGTCGGCGGCCTCACTCACACTCTCTGATGGTGTCGTACGTCCAGTTGTCGTCGACGAAGAACCGGTGCGCCTTGATCTCCATGACGCCGTCCCGCCCCAGGCGTTGGCTCCTGCGGCGGCGGACGAGGGGCTGCGGTCACGACGGGTATCGGCCGACGGCGCCCGGCGTGATCCTAAACGGCGGAACGACAAACGAGCCCGCTTCCTCTCCATCAGGTTTGCACAGAATCCGGCGCCTTCCCTGAACCGTTGCCGTCATTTCCGGCTCCGCTAGTGGCCGAGCTGATCAACCCTACACGCACACGCAACTCCCCAGTCTAACGAACCAACCTGCCCTTTTCAGCACCCAGCTGCTCCCCCCCCCCCCGTCCTGTAGCCTTTAGTCCTTACCGGTCCGTCAAGAAGCCGCAGATCAGGCTCTTGGCGTCGTTCGTGAGCTCCACGTCGTCGGGGAACTGCAGCGCGTTCTTGTGGTCCATGATCTTGCCGTAGGTGCCGACCAGGCTCTCGGCGTAGAAGGGCGTGTCGCCCACCAGCATCTCGTACAGGACGACGCCGACGCTCCACCAGTCGCACTCGCGGCCGTACACGCCGTCGCCGCCCTGCGACTTGAGCACCTCCGGCGAGATGTAGTCAGGCGTGCCCACCGCCGTGTCCGAGCGCACCAGGCCGTCCTGCGGGCACACGCCGGGAGGACGGTGAAGTCACAGCGGGGGTGAAGGGGGTACGGTAACCCGCTGACGTCTGGCAGACGGAAAATAGGAAAATATTCGGTGGCAGGAGTCCACACCTGCCACCAGTGAGCAGTTTCGCTGATGCCTCGCAACAGTAAATATGACATAACAGAACTACACAATGTAGAAAAGAGGAAATGCGACACCTAACGCAGGCACCACTACATGAAACGCCGATAGCTCAACGGGTCCATACGTTCTTTTATCAAAGTCTTTATGCGATGAATAAACTGGATTGCAACTACAATATGCCACCAGTGCATATTTTAGTAAGCGTGCACGGATACACTGCAATGAAGATAAGTAAAAGCACCCACAACACCGACAGTCACGAGCACCTGAGGGAGTCGTGAAGACTCAGACAGATCAAACAAGTCGATCCACAGGCCGAGGTTACTGCTACCAGCCAGACGAGACCGGACGGCGCACGCTCACCTTGTCCATTTTCATGCACGTGCCGAAGTCGGCCAGCTTCAGGTGCCCGTACTTGTCGAGCAGCATGTTGTCCGGTTTGACGTCCCTGCGGGGCCGGGGGGTGACACGTCACCGCCAGTGACGGACGGGCGGAGCACAGCGACGGGCGCGGCCGGACCTGGGCACGAGCCGATCGGCGGAGGCTTTGGCGCCGAAGTCGCCCACCAAGTCGACAGGTTCGGCTACCCGCCACCACACCAAGCGACCCGTCCATGCCGCAAACAATTCTCAAGCCGGACACGAGGCTCGAAAAAGACACCTCAAAGGGTGCGGGAGTCCACAGTACTGTCGGGCGGCGGAACGCAGTGCGGGGCCCGGTGACGTTTGAAACTTCTCTGTGTACGAGTTTGTGCATGCATGAGACGTTGTTTCTTTAACTATGTATTTGTACGTACGTATATGCATGTATCTGTCCATCCCACCATCGAACAAGCTTCTGACCACTACCAGGTTTTTGACGCGAGGCGTGGCCTCTAGAAACGCCTGTTTCCGTTTCGACCTGTGATCGGAGCCTTTCGTTCCCTTAAATTAAAAACAAAATTTGCCACGCAGCTCCGGAATCATCGCGCATCTTCCGACGCTGGCAGTCGAATAAAAGTACGTTAACACCGCGTCTGGCCTCCTGGTTCAACCGGCGCCGCCTCCGACGGCGCAGGATCGCGCTGACTGACCGGTGTACGAATCCCATGGAATGAATGGCGTCCAGCGCCAGCACCACCTCGGCCGTGTAGAACCGGGCCCACTTCTCCGGCACGTCGTAGTTGGACATCAGGTTGACTAGATCTCCGCCTGGCAACACAGGACGGTGACGTCACGGGGGCGCCGTACAAAAGGCACGGCGATGCACGCCAGAGACGTCCAGGGATGGACGGCAGAAAGGGCGAACACAAAAGGATGAGAGGCAATGCTAGCAGAAACACACGGCATACGGGGTTTCCGGTGGAATTTTGGAGACGAACACGGACACACTAGACGTATAGTGGACAAACCCGATAGTACGCTGTCATCAGTCCTATAAAACCACGTCGTATCTTCCCTCACACTGCCGTACGATTCCAATAAATTCACTCTCACCTGATTGTGCTAGATTATACGCAAATGGCCCAAAACTATTCGGCAGAACACCGTACTCCCGAGTCAACCTAGAGTACTCTCCTGTGCCTCTAGGACCCAACACTATAACGAAAGCTGAAAACATGTTAACGTCAGCTACAGTATTAGCTGCAAGACAAAGCGCGCCCGACAAATACTGCAGAGGGGATCTCCATGTGTTTCGTGGCGCAACGTACGGAATCGATCAAAACGGTACGACCATTAGGTTCAACAAAATTGAGAAAGCACACCCCTCAACAATTTACTCCCCTTAACTCCGCTGTTTTATTCACATGTATACATATATACATACATAAACACGCATTCAATCATAATCCGCGACAACGAATACCACCCATCAAACGCCTCTGCACTGGAACGGACAAAAGCACGACAGACCGACGCTTCTTTGAGAGCCGCAACAGCGCACGCAGCGCTGCAGCCAGCGGTGGCCGGAGCCAGCCAATCCGAACAGCGTCGGGCGGCGGCGGCGGCGGCGGCGGCGGCGGCGGCGGCGGCGGCGGCGGCGGCGGCGACGAGCAGGCGGTGGGCCGGCGTCCTTTTCGGCGCGTCACCGGCCGGCCGTGCCCGCTCGGCAGCGGCCGGCCGCCGGGCCGCCGGGCCGCCGGGCCGTATCTCGGCCGGTGGCCTGTTTATCTCGCCGACTTTGTACTCCGGCGCCCCGCGTTCCCACGGCGCCGCTGCGGCCCGGCCGCCGTGACTGACAGCTGACCCCCGGCGCGGCGCCGCCCGCCGGCCGCCGACCGGGCTCTGCCACCGGACGACGGGCGGTCAGCACGCGCCGACCAATCGGGAAGGCAGAGCCGCTGCGCCTGGTCTCAGTCCTGGGCGTTGCTGGACAACTGAGCGACGCTCTCGACTTCGGGTTATTTCGCGCCGCAACCTATCACGCTGGGTGTTGCGGCGGACGCGACCTCGCTCCTTCATGACTTCTGAAGTAAGACGTCGTCTACCGTGATCACGGCTCACTTACTCTACCCAGCGGCATCCACGTATCTCGCCCGCCACCGGTCGGCGAAGGCGCGGGGGGGGGGGGCACCTACCGGGCATGTAATCCATCACCATGTAGAGGTAGCGACCGTCCTGGAAGGCATAGTGCAGCTTGACGATCCAGTCCGAGTTGGCGTGCGCCATGATGTCGCGCTCCTCCCAGAAGAAGGCCGAGTCGGAGCGTTTGATCTGCGGGTGGACGGGCCGCGGTTAGACGGCACTCCACTCGCCGGCTCCGGATTCACAACGGGCGGTGAATCCCCACTGAACCTGAGTCCTGCACAGGGCCGCACCGCAACGCCGGCGAGACGGACGGCGAGGCGGGACATCCCACAGCAAAGCCGCGCCGTAGGATTCACCAGCTGGAATTCGTGAAACGTGACGGCTGATCACGCACTCACCAGCGGCGGGCCACGACCCCTTTCCGACGCACTCAACACAGCAGCAAGCCATGTATATGTCCATTTTACTCACGCCGTTGGGGAATGGACAACGCGACGCGTCAGGCGGCATTAAGAGTCGCCACGAAAATGTCTTGCCAGCCACCTACCATCTCATATTTGCTGAGCAGCTTCATGGCGTACACCTGGCGGGTCGAATTGTGTCGCACCTGAAGACAGAAAGTAGGCCCACCATATCAACCACGCGCCAGCACGCAGTAAAATCGGCAAACAACGCGAACCGAGGCGATGGCCGGGTCGGCTGTCACATCCGGCATGTCGGCATTCCACGTGCAGCCTCCCAGAAACGGACGACAGCGGCAGCTGCGACAAACAGCGGGCGCGCCACACACGAAACGAACACCCAGAGCACTGGCGGAGCACGGCCCGGGCACCTGAACCACGGGCGGAGCACGGCCCAGACGCCCGAGCATTGGCGGAACACGCCCGGAGCACAGCCCGGACATCCGTACCACGGGCGGAGCACGGCCCGAACACCCGGACCACGGACGGAACACGGCCCGGGCACCCGGACGACGGGCGGAGCACGGCCCGGGCACCCGGACGACGGGCGGAGCACGGCCCGGGCACCCGGACCACGGGTGGAGCACGGTCCGGGCACCCGGACCACGGGCGGAGCACGGTCCGGGCACCCGGACCACGGGCGGAGCACGGTCCGGGCACCCGGACCACGGGCGGAGCACGGCCCGGGCACCCGGACCACGGGCGGAGCACGGCCCGGGCACCCGGACCACGGGTGGAGCACGGTCCGGGCATCAATGAAGCGCGATCTGATTCACACCAGGAAACAACAGCCCTCTGACGACACGGCCGGGCGGGAACGCGTGCAAAGCGAGTGGCCGGAAAGCATTCCTGAGCGTGGCCTTTTCACCCCACCAAAGGGCGGGGGCACGAGACGGTGCCGCTGGACCATGGGGAATGTCGCAGCGCCGTCGATACAACGCCCCTGGTCGATCGACCCCGGCCGGCCGACCGGCCCACTAGGTGCCGGGATGGCGGCGGCATAAAGGGCCAGAATATCGATGCATGTCCACAAGGGCAGGAGACGGAACGCGACAGGGCAATGGCCCGGTATCGAAATGATTCGGACTGAGAAAGAAACTAAAAGCCGCCGTTACAAGGGCTTAAGACCAACGCTAAACTGGCGCAAGATTTCCGCCAAATGTCAACGTCCCAACATTGATCGCCATCTGACCTACGATCAAATCCCACCAGACTTCCGCTAAAAACAACCAAACCTCCAATAGGATGACAATGTACAAACACTAGTCTGACAACAGAGTCACACCGGAACAACAATGAGCTCGCATCAGACCAACACGAGACTCAAAACCGCATAAACACTCCATACTGTCCAGATCTGACCCCGCACTGCCACTGAACCAACATCAGCACTGATCGTACATGCCACCTACAGACACCGGACCTACAGGAAGAATGCCAAACAGTACCGGGAGAGGGCGTCCTCCACTCACCAGCTGCACCTCCCCGAACGCTCCACGTCCGATCACTTTGATCAGAGAGAAGTCGGCGGCGCGCATACGGCGGTTCTCGATCGTGCGCGCCGCCTGACCGTACCTGAAAAAGTCGGCACGTCAGGCCACGTCGGATCCCCGCAAGGTCAAGGTCAGCTGAACAGAATGTCACTGCGAGGTCAAGGGCACATCTGAGCAGTGTTGGAAAAACTGCCGTTTTCTGGTGTCAATGAACACCAAAAAAATTAAACTCCAAGAAAAATTTTGCGCTCCAAAATGGTCATTTGCCCCCCCCCCCCACGGCTGATGGTTTACCATCCATACCAGGGGCCGCTGAAGTACACTCCGAACCCACCGTCACCCGCCTTCCACCCCCAACCCCAGGTTTGACCCCCATACCTCCCTCCCCCGGTCAACGACTCCACTGACCTATCATGTAAACCCAGGAAACTAGTTTATCCCCCTCCCCAAACGGATCCACTGGATCCGCCCTGCTGGCCACATATGCTTGCAAAGCACCTAGTTAGTCCATGTTTCTCACATAAACACATGACATTTTTTACTCCAAAAGAGACTTTGTACTCCGACACCAGAAAGAAAAACAAGGTTTCCAACACTGCATCTGAGGCTCAGGTACAGCCTTGGGATCAGGGTTAAGCAGGTGACTGTTTAATGGCCTTGATCGTAGATTTGCAGAGCACGTATCGAAAGAACGATGCTATGGTCCTGGTCAGGTTATGGTCAGGTCAGAGGTCGCCCATATTCGAGGCAGGGTTGGGTTCCATCGGTCCTAATGTCCTGAAAGGTTAACATCACAGATCAGGGACGGTGCAGCGCTCTGCTTCACGATAAAATAAACGTGTTCAGATAAGGCACTTTCCATCAGCGCAACGAGCTCACTGAAAAAAAGTGAAATACAGTTCGTCAATAGATATCTGCATCAATTCATCAGAAACGCCAAACTCAAGAGGGAAGGAACACACAGGAACCGCACAGCGTCTTTCCCAAGCGCAGGCCTTTGGCCAGCCACTGGCCTGGTGAGGAAGGAGTCGATGTTCTTGATGCGCTTGATGGCCGGATGGTCGCTGTCGGCCACCAGGGCCTGGACCGAGTCGAGCAGACAGTCGACATTGAGCACCGAGCGCGCGTTGAGCAGCTCCTCCTCCAGCTGTTCCAGCCGGCTGCGGCGGTCCGGGTCCGCCACCCTCTCCGCCAGGCTGCCGGCGGCACGACGGCGCGGTCAACGTGCGGCCCAGGGCACACGGCAGCTCCTGTCCGGCCTCAGCGCCGAGTCCGTGCAGGCGCCGTTTGGCAATGAGCCCTTCAGAGATCACCTGTGCAGGGTCGGCTGGCCCAACAGGAATGCTGCTTCCTCGGAGCTGTCAGTTGTCTGCTGACCTTGACAATCAAATATGTCTACCACACAATTCACTGACTCTCCCAGGATGGCAAAGCCACCAATATCAACTTAAACAAAGGCCGTAAACTTGTATGGAACTTTAAGTAAACACGCAGTCTTCGGTTTTGCAAAAATATCTCTGTTGACCCAGTTGCGATCATCCAAATTACATCCCAAATAATTCACTGAGCATTCAATGCAAAATGGGGCTAATGAGTAACACAGCAGCATACCCCTGGCATCTACACAAATGACTCAGTGCAGCCTGCAATGCTACTGTGGTACAACAGCAGCTGCAGTCCTGAGTCAGTGTGGTCCAATGATACCAAGCACAAGAGTTAACATGTCTTTCTTAGTTCTATGGTGTCTATCAAGTTGCCATGTTATTCAAATGACATACATAAAACTAGCATGCACTTGACCTTTTTGCACTACATGACCTGACATAATATGTCATCAGTTTCTTCAGAGAGATGTGCACTGGTATGTTATGCATGCCTTTTCACATATTCCAGCTTTACAGTACCTGTAATCTCTCCTTTGTACTACACAACATGGCACCCAAAACTGATCAAATACTGACCTCTGATGTGACCTATGACATGACATAAATCTGAGAAACAAATCAAAGAACATGCCATGCCTTGAACTATCTTACTGAAGGCAGTAAGTGGCAATGGAGTTGGGGGGGGGGGCAGATGAGCAGCTGCTGCCCCCCCCCCCCAACTTTAAGCAACATTTAACATTAACCCAATGGCAATGCATGGAAAGCAACAAAATAAAAATCATGTTTGCCCTCAATCCCCACAGAGGTTCCACCACTGCTGAAGGCGATCACTGTGGTATGCCTGGGGTTGTATCATTCATGGCAATCAATACTGTTTCAATGAGCTAAATCAGTCAACTGGTTGCTGAAGTTACTGCTACCAGGGCATATCACCTTCAAAGAGGAAGGCAGTGACATTTCCCACCAACAGCCAAATTAAGCTTGTGGATCCAGCATGGGATAAGACTCATCAAAGCTGGTTGTTAAGCTGCACCTGTCTATCAAGATTCTATGCCAAATGAAGGCAGTTATGTTCTTTTACCAATAAAATGACTGGCAACTGAAGCAACATTCACACCACAGTTCTTTTCATCCGACAATGATCTCAGAATGTTTCCAGGTGTTCATCCCCACTGGTTTATCCCAAACTATTTCTTATATTATTTCCATATTCAATTAGTTTTTGACAAAGCAGGGATGCATGAGGCTGCTGCCATACCAAAACTTTCACATTTTAAAAATGCTAGTGAACTTAGCTGAGGCTAAACCCAGCTTCCAGAGAATACTCAACCCTGGTTAACTTTGCAGAAATGGATTTTGTTAGTGTGAAAAATGTTGCTGAAAATGCCAGAAGCTTAAAGGTGTAATAGTGCTATATTTCACTACATTTCACTTCAGTTATCATCTGATGATGCAGCAGTACAGGTGCTGTGTAATTTTTCATTGGTAGCACTTGTTATCAAACTTTCACACAACTATTAAGAGCTATCTATGAATGGGTACAATACAGGGGAAATTAGCAGGAAATCATTCTCAAGGTGCTACTGGATGAGACAATACCAATGTTCTGTAAATTAACAAATGTAGTTTGCAAATTCAATTAACTTTTCAAATATTTCATCAAATATTCATACCCAAAGCATGGCAAAAATTTTTGAGGCATTCAAAAAGGCTTAGATGAATAACACCAAATTAAGATCAACTTAAGCTTATATCTATACCAAATATGAGCCAAGCAAATGCTAAAGAAGGATGTATCTAGATGACAATTACAAATGTGTGTATACTGAATGGTTTTTAGATGGCAGATTGCAACTACTGCTGGTGGCATCTCCACCACAGGTATCTCAGACATGAGAGGTTCATGTCTTATCCTATGTTACCTTGCAGCCTGTTTTGGAAAAATGGTTTAATTGCCCACTCTGGAGAACTTATATATATATATATATATATATATATATATATATATATATATACAAAACTGAGAAAACATACATATAAACTGATGTATAACTTATGTACACATATATATCACTGAGCTTTGGAAGCAGGTTATTAAATACACATTGCTCCTTAAATGTCATTGCAGATTGGCAGTTGGTAAGTTTTTTGGGTAACCTTTCAGTCTCCCTCACAGTTACTATATTACTGGCCTCATGCTCTCTTAATATATTCATACTTCATGCAGGGACATAGCCAAGGGGGGCTACGGAGCCATGGCCCCCCCCAAGCCAAGCAGTCTACACTAGATATAAGGTGACTTCACAGGCATATGTAATAGTTATCACATCTATGTAGCAAAAACAAACATTACATACTTTTCTGTGGGTTAAATATGATGTAAATTACATAAAAGTACTGTTTTTTTCTTATAAACTTTGTTGTATGCCAGTGGCATATAACAAAATTTGGCATTTGCCCCCTTCTCAGGAAAATCCTGACAATGTGCCTGGCTTTATGTTATTTGATTTTGAAGAGACAGGGTTTAAATAAAAAACAACAGTATATTCATCAACATTTTGTCTTACTTCAGACACTATTAAAACTAATGTAGGTGTTCCATGGTAAAAACCAGAAGTAGAAAATCCAAATGCACTCATGCAATGCATTTTATGACCCCACAGCAGGGAGATCCTGCCAAAAGATTCCTGCCACTACAGAAAAAATAACATGCATAAAACCCACAACTACAATGCAACACAAGGCAGTACATAATTTCCTGTCCCTTCTTGAAACAATTCCTTGTTTCAACACCAGCTAGCAGTACATAAGTTCTGCTGTAAGAAAAACCATTTGAAATATCCAATGTTCAGATCTCGGTCAACAAAAATGCTTACATGTTATATCTATCATGCATCAATGAGCACTCACTTAACAAGGGAAAGAAATACCTCATTTTGACGTGCGCAGACAATCACGGCACTCCAAACTTTAACTAGTGCCCACTCTAACTTCTAACAGCTCTCTCAGCAGTTTTCAATGTTTGAATAAATGATACCACCAATACGAAAGTCATTCACCCATTATCTGAACATAACACTACCGTCGGGAATACTTTTGCATTATTTGCAAGCGTAACCACTCCCACTAGACATCGGCCATTCCAGTGTGTAGCTGTTACCACTGACAGCCATCATAAGCGGTATTGTTTCATTTATGGCGCAGCGGGGATCCGCGGCAGTTGCGGTGCTTTTGCCTTGGGCAAAAATGTTTTGTTATACATTTCGGCGACTTTCATTAGATCTCAAAGATATTATCCGAAAATAGAAAAAAATTATCAGTTCTGTCCACGATTTGTTCTGAAACAACTTGACCTGCCTCCCCTTAAACAAAATATGCTCAATGCCAATTTTTTGGTAACCATTTAAAATCCTTGGGTTGTTGAAGGGAGACTGTCCTCAAAAAATTTTGAGACGAATTAAATTTCATATTCCAGATGGCACATACCGGAATGTTTATTTCATTGAAACTTATAGGGATTACGGGGCATATTTAGTTATATTCCATCAAGAAAACTGCAAGCCATGATACTCAACCATTCAACAGATGCTGACAGTCTAATTCAATGCCAATCTTCAGGTCAAAATCGCTTCAACTCTTTACCATTTTCACCAACACTAGCGTCGTTTGTCGCAAGGCGAGCACTCTTGGGGTGCCAGAGACGGATCCAGGACTTTGCCGACGATGAGGGGCGAATGGTCAGCGCGGGTCCTCCCTCGCAGTCGATCCCCCATTCTTTTTTTGCTCTTGAGATTTAAGAAAAAACGTTGATCTGCTCCTAAGGGCGTCGATTTGTATTTTTTAGAGAGCCCTGACCCACCCAATGTTGATTCGGGCGCACCAAACGTTAGTATGGCCTCTGACTGATATTTTCTGCCAGTTTTAAAGGAAATTTAAGGGGTGGGGGGCCGGAGCTCAATGTGAACTGAAATCATACAAAAACCGCCTGCTGAGAAGCCGATATGCTGTGGCTTTCACGAGAAATGCTAGCCTAAGGGGAGACAACCTCGCGTCTTCCCCTCTCTTTGGCTGCACCGCTATTTGAGATAAATACAAATAAATGAAAACGAAGTTTTGCTCTCCGTGCCCAACACTAGACCCAACCATGTCCAGCACTATTAAAATGAGACAAATAGAGCGCCTTTGATGCGATAAATAGAAAATTGACCATGCATATTCTAAACAAACATCTCTAATCGTGCTCGACACACCCCAAGAATAAGAGCAAACTAATTGCGGTGTGCGCGAACTGGTGTAACTTTCTGTGCTTCGATCATTGCAATTTGTGTTATATAGCGCAGAGTGCCAGAGACATCTGTCGTTTGGTTTTCACCCTCACTCGGGAATCGCAGTCAATTGTACTGACCGACTGATGTGATGTTAGTATTTCAGAAAACTCATTTTTTGTGATTCCCTTGGGGTTTGAGGTGCTTAGTGATATGAATGTCCATGACTGAAGCCCTAGTTTGGCCATACAGTACATTTTTGCCAAGTGCATATTTTGTGGTGAAATACAGTATAAATGGCATAAAAATCACAGAAGAGACTTCATGGCAAATACTTGTGATTTTGTTGCATTCCAAGATGAAGACAGTGAAAAAATTACCAAATAATGTCATCAGTCCCTTTGTCACTGACCACAATGCCACTTGTCTGTTTGATTTCTGCTGAGATTTTCTGATAATAAATTCAGAAAAGGCAGTTCCTAAGGTGAAAGTACTTTGGATCATATGACATCATCATATGACATCAATCTAAACCTAGCCTATCTCAACCTAACCTAACCTAACCCAACCTGACATAATCTAACATAACCTAACCTAACCTCCGTTGGACAGAGCCAAGTCCGATCCCACCCTTCATTACCCTGCGGCCTGTAGTCTCCTTTACCATGCTTGCAGCATGGGGTTGCACCTTTGGTGCAACATTACACTTTGCAAACATTTGTTTATTGGCCTGCAGCCTCTAGTATCATTTACTGATGATATCATCAAATGTTATGCAGTACACAGGGCATCCTTGGAGCAAAAGCGGTTTAAAAAAGATGGTGCCACCAGTTCCAGTCACATTTGTTTGTGGTGAAATATAACTCCTCTTCCTGTGGAAACCACACTGGTATTGTTGCCATTTCTTGCTTTCATAGGAAAGTTTGTATGCTCCCCTGTGTCTTATGTATGGCAAGAGTAGTCTGTGAAAAGGCAAAAATGTGATGTATTTCCTCCAGCCTGAAAAAAGCAGAGCTGCAGAATATTCCAGTTAGAAGAGAATATGAAATGTACATTTTTATGGACCCAAAACTATCATCATGCCATAGTTCTTTCAGACTTTGATGATTTAACAGATTTCCATTTAGTGCTCATTCACCATAAATGAACTATCTGCACATGGTACCTGAGCTCGAGTAAAGCTTTCAAATTATTCTACACTGCCTTTTTATCTGTACACTTGTGGGCAAAACATATCATCCTGGCCCTATGTGGTGTTCATTATGGATAGACCAAGGCAATACTGGCCTGGCTATTTGTGCAAATTTAAATGGAGTTAAGGTTCCAGATATCTGAGCATGTGTAAATCAAGGAACCAGGGACACCTGAATAATGTATCAAAATACTGTTGGATTTAGAAATATTAATGCTTACATTATTACCCTACAAACCTTATTAATTGCCTACAGTTTGCATTATTTATGGTGTGTGAGAAAACCCAATACCAGTTTTATTTTCCTGGAGGTTAGGTAGGATGAAGCAGTATGAGGAGACAAAGAGAGGACAGAAGCTTGGCAGTTTGAATTATTGGAACATAGAAGAAATCTGAATCCCTGTTATACAAAACATTGCTAGTTGTGTATGTGCATGTAATTCAGTCTACAGAACTTGGCAAGTTTGGATGGGACCTGATTAGGGTGAGAGGCATTGAATGAGGTTTGGGGCAGTTTTCAACATTTTGAAGAACTATCAAGATTGGGGTAGCACAGCCCACTGTGGGGCAGCATATTAGGTCAGGTCATGTTAGGTAAAGTTAGGTTACATAATTGTAAAAATCATCATAAGGAAACATTGCTTAACAAACAAGAACAGTTCCCCTGGGCCACATTTGTTCCAGATGCCTTACAGATGTCTGCTTATATGACAAAAAAGTAGAGTAAAAAAGACTTCAGTGAAGATTTTCTGGATTACAAAATCCAGTGGCCTGCATCTAGCAGAAAACCACATTCTAGGGATGGGTTAGGCCCATATATTCTACCTCATGTGAGAAAGCATGCTTCCTCATTTGGGACAGAATTTATTAAGTCAGTATATCTGTTATTGGGTATCTTTACACAAATGTTGCCACTGTATGAACTTTGCACCCTTGTGAATCAGATTGGACTGAAATTAAACTGCCTTGCAACATGCTCGTTTTCAGAACTGTTTATGCAGCTTGCAGACAAAAACAGTAATAGTAACTAAGACATGTTTTTTTACCATGTCTAGTGTGTGTGTTAGTTTTTTGTGTGAGGGTTACATGTCCAAGTTTTCTTTTTAATGAAAAAGTATGCCAGCTTAGCACCAGTGATGGGGATGCATTAGAGTATACTGTGGATGTACTTCTGAATTTTTGGGATGCTGGTCATTTATCACAACTGTATAGAATGTTTTTTTCTGCATTTTTCTTGTTTGACACATTTTGGTGCTCTTGTCATTCTTCTGTTTGATTTGTTTTCCTCATTTCACACATTTGGGTGGTCTTTTTAAGATTTGTTTATTAAAAATGATTTCATAATTCTCAACAAGCGATCTTTGTGTCAGGCTTGTATTTATCTAAACGTCCTTGTTTGCAGTGGCACAGTACTGTAGCTTCGGCCCCTCGTCTGGCGACGTGCGCCCGGCCCGCCATCTGTGAACAACGAGAGCAGATGATGGTTCTGCCTCGGACCGCCGCATCGCTGCTGGCCTTGGTGGCGTCCGCGTGCGCGTCCGACTCCCTGAAGGCGCCCACCGTGATGGTCGCCATGCTCGTGCGCAACAAGGAGCCGTACCTGCCGTACGTGCTGACGCGGCTGAGCGAACTCGACTACCCGAAGGAGCGGATGGCGCTCTGGCTGCGCAGCGACCACAACGAGGACCAGTCGATACCGATCGTGCAGGCGTGGCTGGCCGAGTACGGCGGCCAGTACTGCAGCGTGGACGCCGTGCTCAACGCCAGCTCGCCGCCGCTGCGGCCAGACGAGACGAGCGCGATCGAGCTGTCGCCGGGCCGGTACCGGGCCGTGATCGAGATGAAGGAGCAGGCGCTGGCGGCCGCGCGCCGGCTCTGGGCCGACCACATCTGGCTGCTGGACGCCGACGTCCTGCTGCACGACAACGCCGTGCTGCAGAAGCTGGTGGACATGCGGAAGCCGCTGGTGGCGCCCATGCTGCGCACCCACGGCGCCTACTCCAACTTCTGGGCCGGCATGACCCCCGAGTTCTACTACCATCGGACGGAACAGTACGCCAGCATCTACAAACGGAAGGAGCTGGGCTGCTTCGCCGTGCCGATGATCCACTCGTGCGTGCTGGTGGACCTGCGGCTGCGCTGGTCGGACGCGCTGACGTTCGTCCGGGCGAAGATGCTGACGCCGCTGGGCCCGAAGGAGGACGACATCATCACGTTTGCGCTGTCGGCCCGCCAGGCCGGTCTGGAAATGTTCGTCTGCAATCAGGAGGACTTCGGCCAGCTGCCGATCCCGCTGGAGCCGCCGGAACTGCTCAGCAAGGAGCAGCTGAACGTGGTGAACATGAAGCTGGAGGCGATGGTGGAGGGTCCGCCGCTGCCGGTGGCGACCGTGCTGCGGCTGTTCCGTGCCGCCGCCGCCCGAGAAGACGACGCTCGGCTTCGACCACGTGTACATGATCGGCCTAGAGCGCAGGCCGGACCGGCGCCGCCGCATGCTGGCCTCGTTCGACGAGCTGGGCATCGACGCCGAGCTGGTGGCCGCCGTTGACGGCCAGCGGCTCAACGACAGCTTCCTGGCCGAGCGCGGCATCGCCATGCTGAGCGACTACCGCGACCCGATCAACGACCGCCAGCTGACGTTCGGCGAGATCGGCTGCTTCCTCAGCCACCACGGCGTCTGGCGCGACGTCCTGGCGCGCGGCTACGAGCAGGTGCTCGTCTTCGAGGACGACGTCCGCTTCGAGCCGTACTTCCACTACCGCCTGGAGCGGCTCATGGACGAGGTGGAGGCGCTGGAGCTCGACTGGGACCTTATCTACCTGGGCCGCAAGATCCTGCACCGCGACGAGCGCTGGGTGGACGGCGCCCGGCTGCTGGTGCACCCCGAGTACACCTACTGGACGCTGGCGTACGCGCTGACGCGGCGCGGGGCCGAGAAGCTGGTGGGCGGCCGGCCGCTCGAGAAGATGGTGGCCGTGGACGAGTACCTGCCGATCATGTTCGACCGGCACCCGAACGCCGCGTGGGCGGGCCAGTTCGCCGAGCGCTCGCTGCGCGCCTACTCGGCCAGCCCGCTGCTGGTGCACCCCATCAAGTACACGGGCGAGCCGGGCTACGTCAGCGACACGGAGGATGCCGCCACCATCGCCGCCTGCCCGCTGCCCGCGCGGTAGGCGGCGCTGCCGGCGGTCGGCTGGAGTTCTGTGCGCGGGGGCGAGGCGTTGAAGGACGGGACGTGCCGCGGCGCCCAGCGTTCACCGGCTCCGTCTTCGCCTTTGCGTCGCTCGTACCGTCTCGCCGCCTCGCTTTTGTCAGTGACGCCACTGCCAGTGACTGGAACGTTATGCCATATTGGGGTGCTATAATTATTTGCGTTGTTCGTGAGAGATTTGCTATGTTATGGGCATACGATCTGGTCGCGTGCAGCTAAAGTACGGCGTCGTGCCAAAGGGCTTGCAGATGCGACTCCGTTCGGGACTTTTGAAAAGTCCGCTAGTCCAATACGCTTTATCGTCCTGCATGTCGCTCTAAAACATTCTGCACGAGATTTAGTACCGAGGTATATTACTTCTGGACACGCTGGGGTGAGGATGAATGAATGGATGCGTAATAACTAAAGGGTATTATAGAGGCTAAAATGCTAGAACCACTTATACAAAGCGACTTTTTTACTGCCATGAACTGTAATGAATATACGTAAAGGTTTAGAAATGGACGTTTTCCATTGTTTAGATATGGATCTCTTTCAACCACTGACGTCATCCGGATGAAGGGAGTGCAGTGCGGCAACTCAAGACAACTAGACCTCAAGGCCCTGGAGGGGCAACTGCCCCCGCCAACATCGAAGATGTGACCACCTGAGATCGGCCAATATCAAGGAATTTCTTCGCGATGGGGGGGGGGGGCCTGCCGAATGTTGGTGCCCAAATGCGGACCGAACGAGGCGTAGACTGCAAATGGGATGGGATTGTCGGCTCGCTGCTGGTTGGGCAGCCGGAGGCACTTTTGCGAGCGTCTAATGCGTCAGGACTTCGTTTCGGGAATCGTTTTCGAGCTATGCTCTCGGGCGCTGCAATGATGGGTTGTAAGACGTCTTGATTTCAGTAATTTTACGTTACATTCTTTGCGAGCTCGCCGCAGAGGCGCATCTGGAGGCGAACGGCACGGCGACAGCATTATACACTGGATAATGCTGTCGCCGCTACCATTATCAACATTATACGCTGATAATGGCAAAGAGAACGGTGGGGAGACGCATTTGTTCGGGCAGTTCTTGTGCAGTATTTCGGAATAGAGCAACGTTGCTCGGAATAGAGCAACGAGATCCTGTCGAACCCTTCTTTAACAATACAGATGTGATAAGGCACTTTGTTCTTCACAGTGTCATGCAGATGTTGGTGCCAACAAAGGATGCCAGAGAAGACGAGCAATGCTTCGGACCAGCATGGAAAGGGATTGTATCTTGTGAATAACCATGTATTTTTTTAGTTCGAGACGAGAACAAAGCAAGTTTAGGGAGCGGTCACTATTACTATGATTATTACTAGGGATGCACCGGATCGGAATTTTTGTAATCCGGCCGGATACCGGATATGCCGGATCGGGTGCTGGATATCCGGCCGGATATCCGGCCGGATACCGGATATTATGGATAAATATTTTTATTTGATATTTGTTGCTGGAAAATGAGACGAAAAATGACTGCGCTGGGAAAGAAAG
The DNA here is from genome assembly GCA_030062745.1 of Capitulum mitella. Lineage (NCBI taxonomy): Eukaryota > Metazoa > Arthropoda > Thecostraca > Pollicipedomorpha > Pollicipedidae > Capitulum > Capitulum mitella. Next base: position 1,624,359 of record CP099850.1, on the reverse strand, counting down.
GTCTGAAAAACTGGAAAATAGCCTCGCAATAACTCTGTATCCCTCAGAGTTATTGCGAGGTTTCCGCATGTTTCATTCTAAAAAAAGAACAACTAAAGAACACAGCGATCATAGCGTAGATCACCGATCACCATCTCTGTTTGAAGGCAAAGGGCAAAGGCTCCAAAATGCGCAGTATGCCATTACAGCGCCTTGGTAGACCTCAAATATCTGGCTTGATAAGCATTGTGTACAAATACTAAGGTGCGTCCACTGACGTATATTGTCCTTTAACCAGGGGCGCAGCCAGGGATTTCTTGACGAGGGGGCCCGGAGCCCAGTGTGAACTGAACTCATGCGAAAGCGCCTGCTGGGCAGACGATGTGTATTGTTTTTCACAAAAAAATGTGGGTCCAAGGAGGAAGCCCGGGCCCCCGGGCCCGCCTTTGGCTGCGCCAATGCCCTTAACACTTGCCGGTATGGGGCCTTCTGCATAAGGCGGATGTATAGGGGAGAGGGAGGTTGGTACGATCCCCCCAGCCATTTCAACACCTTTCGTCCTAGAGCGTCGCGGAAAAAAACAGCGTGTTGCACGTGTCGAGATCTGACGACTGGCATCCCTACTTAGGTCTCAGGTTAACGAATGATTTTCCACATCGGGTCAAATGTCAAAAATTTGCAGAAAGTGGTACTTTCTGAGTTAAGTGCAAATGAACGTCAAAGAACATGACTGATGAAACGGAACGGATACCAAATGTTCGTCAATCAATTATGAGTCTCTCTGTACACCACATGATTGTATTTAAACCCTGGAGTTCGATCCAGGCGATGCTAGGCCAATCCTTGTCAAGGGGGTCGTCAGCTTCAATGCGTTCTCGCAGTTGTAGAAGCATTTTTTGTATACAGTTATAGATGCTGAAGTCAAATGTAGTATCTCAATTAACAAACACTATTGTCAAATAACATATAGGTCATCTTATTAACATCTTAGTCATCTTAACACAAGGTCGTCTGAATCCAGTGACCTAGGGTGACCTCGATTTAACTGAAAATTGTAACATAGATACCTTAAAAGCGTTTTTCGAGTTGAGATCCAAAGCAAAGTCGAATTTTAGGCATGTCCTCATACTGCAGACTCATCATTCCGCGGCCGACGCCGCTCCGCCCGTCGTAGCAAAAGTCAGGCGTCCGTTGCATTGCGCCCTCTTTAGATGAAATGAAGGACAAACTGCACCAAATTTATACCATTCGATTCCTTTCAACTTCAGGAATCCGAATATATAGGTTGTTTTGCAATACCTATTTCCTATCGCATTCCCAAAGATAAAAAATAACGTGTTTCTCGTCGTACCTCATGACTACACGACATGAGCTCATGACCCTCGGAAAACCTCAGCGGGGTTGCACCATTCCCCCCCCGTCCCTCACCATCAAATCCCTAAGAGGGTTCATGAATTTGTACAAGAGTATCTGAGACAAATAAAAATGTCTGGAAAATAGGAGGAGGATGCGCCACGAAATGGTCCGCTGGGCATATGCTGGCTGTTATTACACATTGAGCTTGAGTCCAATCCTTGCAAATAATGCCTCAAGCTTTTTGAACTAAGATGAAAAAGTTGTGCTCCAGACAGACCCTGGAACTGTCAGACACATCGACAGTGTAATATAGCAAGGCACGTTGCTCCTGAAATGGTGTTATAGACAGACGTAAGAACGTCTCGATTGTACACCGCAAGGCCAAATATCCGACAATATCCGGCCGGATCATGGAAATATCCGGCCGGTTACCGGATACCGGATAATCTCAAATATCCGGCCGGATATCCGGCCGGACCGGATATCCGGTGCATCCCTAATTATTACTACGTGCTAGAGTAACATCTGACTAACGATATTTGACCGCTAGAGTAAGATCATTCTCGCAAGAGCAGTTAGAGCGGCACTTCTAAGCCAACATTGACCAATGGTGACTTCACTTGATGTCACATATGACCTGCATCGCCATATACTTGGCCTTTGCTTAGGGACGCAGCCAGTAAGGGAGAGGCCAAGAGCTCGGTGTGAACTGAAATCATACGGAAACCGCCTGCCGGGAAGACGATATGCAACGGTTTTCACGAAAAATGCGGGCTTAAGGGGGTCCCGGGCCCCCCGAGCCCCCCTTAGGCGCGCGTCTACATCAGCCTCTTGCAAGTCATGTCCCATGGAAAACGCAGACACGTGAGTTGTGAATCTAAACAGTACCTGAGAACCGCAGGAATATCGATAATACATGTATACGGATAGATGAAAAATAGAGAACCAGAGAAAATGTCCTGATCAACAGTTTAGTTTTTTGCGAAATGTGGCTGTGTTGTTCAGGTACAGGTACGGAAAGTTTGAATACCGCTTTCTTTTGCTGCTCCGCAGTCTTGCCGTAAAAATCAAACGGAGTGGGCAAGAATGCCACCTACAGCTAACGAGTTCTGTTATCATTTGCTGATTGGGCAGCATGTTGCCTTTTTACCGAACGCATTGAAAGGATAGAATGCCCCGAGCTGGTGAGCTGGAGAGGAAGGGTGCACCGAGGTAGTCCGCCGGAGTGGGCGGGTGTGCCGAACTGGTCATCTGGAGAGGAAAGATGTGCCGAACTAGTCATCTGGAGTTTTCTGAGCTGGTCAGCTGAAGAGAGAGAGAGAGAGAGAAAAAATTAACGACCTGGTCTGCGTGGGAGGAAGGGTATATGGGGCTGGTCAGCAGTAGGGAATAGAGAGTCAGCTGGGCGCTGGCGCTGGACGATCTCCGGCGCCGGGTGACGGCCGAAGACGTGTGTTGTGTACGGAGCCGCGCGCGCGGTTGTGACGCGGTCTGTACGGTTCAATGGACTCCGTCGGTCGGAAGCTTACTCCCGTCCCACTTTCACTTTTGTCTCCGGCCGGTTTGTTGACGGCTGCGCCAGCAGGGGGCGCCAGCCGGCCCGGCGCGACGGAGCCGGAGCTGCCGGACGCTCAATGAGATCGAGCTCAGTCCAGGGCGCGGGCTCCGAACGACCTCACTTAGACCTTCCCGGGAGTGCAGCCGTTTGCAAGAGCCGGTAGACAGCTCTGTCTGCTTGCCGAAAATGGGCTCTGTATGCCATCTTTTTCTTCTTTTTGCCATCTTTTTCTTCCCAGCCGCTCCCTTCTTCGCGATCATGCAACGCCAGTATTGCGTTGTGCGATGCGTTTTGTTGTCTGTGGATAAGAGTACTGGGAAGGCGGTGTCACTAGTCGTCGGGTTTAATATGTCTTTGTGCTGGCGCCAGGGATGTCGATTTATATTCTTTTGAAGGTGCCATGGCTCCCCCTTAAGGTGAACCTCGGCCCCTCCAAGGTTGATTTTGGGTCCTCCAACTTTTCTGCCGGTTTTAATAAGGGAAATAGTCAATAATGACGAAAATAGCAACCATTCTAGGTAACAGATAAGCAGAAAGTATGGAATATAGAATCAAATGATCTGACAATACAAAAATAGCGACACTCTTTGTGGTAAAACAGGCATAACATATACATATATATATATATATATATATATATATATATATATATATGTGCATATATATGCATACATTTGGTTATGTATTATACAAATGGCAGAAAATTATCATCCTTAGAAATAGAGTGCTAAACTGAATTGAGAAGCCCACGTTTAGGGGGAGATGAGGTTGTCCGGCTCTCGGCTCGACCCCGCTCCCCAGACATTTACACGAAAGGCACTGACTGACTGACTGACTGACTGGTGCACAACTGAACCAGAGAGATACAGCAGGTCAGGGTGACAAATCCGAAGGTTGGGTTACACTCATGTCAACGCATCGTCAGTCATCACCGAATCGGGTGTTCGCTATCGGCGAAATTCTGAGGTGAAAAAGGTGCGCCGAAGAAACATCTACCTCTGGACCGAAACCACTATCCCATAAGCGTTGCGCTCTTGCATTGGTGCTACCTGGCACCGGGCCAACCATACCGGTCATTCACCCCTACTGCTGACACAGAACGACGCGCAGGGGCGGCTCCAGCGCGACGGCCTTGGGCGGCGGCGGCGGCCGGGCGCGGTGGCAGCTGCTGCGCCCGCCCCTGCGGCCGGCGGCTGGCCGCTCGGGGGCGCGCGACACGGCCGCAGGCGCCGCCAGCCAGCCAGGTGCGCTCCGTATAAAAGGCGCAGTGCGTCCGCGGAGGCGCGAGACGACCGCGGCTGGGCGGCGGGCGGCGCGGAACGCGGGCCTGTGTGCCGGTCACGGGCCCTCGGCGAGAGCAGGGCAGTGACAGGAGGCGGCGCCGCCGCCGCCGGCCCGCGCAGGTCAGTGGCACCGCCGGCAGTCGCGCCGGCACCCAGATGGAGACCGGAACCGGGCCGCTTCCGGCGGACGCGCCGGCCGGCCGGGCCGCTGACGCGGAGCCGGCCGGTCGCGGCGCCACGGACCCAGGCAGCCGGGGCGAGTGTGAAGACGGCGGCGATACCGTGGCCGAACCCGGCCGTGACGTCCCGTCGGCACCGGGCGGGCCCAGCGCTCCCCAGCCGGCCACGGATCCAGCAGTGGATAGCGACGGCGGCGCTGCGGATGAGGATGAGGCCGCGGCGGCGGAGGACGGCCAGGCTGCGGCGACTCCCCGCCGCGTGCCGTTCCCGTTCAAGCTGCTGCCGCTGGACGAGGCGTCGCAGCGCCGCGTGATCGCCGACTTCCCGGGCCAGCAGAGCGGCCTGCAGCGCGTGCACTGGGGCTTCGCGGTGGCCGCCACCGCCAACGACGCCGATTTCGAGGCGCTCTACAACCGGCCGCTGCGGCCGGGCGACATCTGGGTCTGCTCGCCGCCCAAGTGCGGCTCCATGTGGACGCAGGAGCTGGTCTGGCTGCTCGAGAACGAGCTCGACTTCGACGGCTGTCGCGCCATGATCACCGATCGGTGGCGGTTCGACGAGTCGCGCTCGGCCGTGGACCTGCAGCAGCGCACGCAGCTGGCGGCGCTGCGGCCCGTGCTCGACGCGCCGCCGGCGCCGACGCGCGACGCTAGCACTAGTCACTTCGTCAAGTCGCACATGCCCATGTCGCTCTGCCCGCCCGGCCTGCTGGACACCTGCAGGGTGGTGTACGTGGCGCGCAACCCCAAGGACATCTGCGTGTCCTTCTACAAGCACGTGCGCCTGTTCAAGATGAGCAACTTCCGCCGGGGCCTGGACGTGTTCATGGAGCACTTCATGGACGGCACGGTGGTGCTCACGCCCGTCGTGCCGCACATGATCGAGGCGTGGAACCTGCGCCACCACCCCAACATGTGCTTCCTCTTCTACGAGGACATGAAGCGGGACCTGCGCGGCCAGATCCGCCGGCTGGCCGCCTTCCTCGGCCGACACTACTCGGACGCCGACGTGGACCGCCTCGCCGACTACCTGCACATCGACAACTTCAAGCGGAACCCGTGGCGCGCGCAGGACTTCGGCAAGATGGCCGGCGTGACCAACGAGGGCGAGGGCGAGTTCATCCGCACGGGCAAGGCCGGCGACTGGAAGAACCACATGACGGAGGAGATGAGCGCGCGCTTCGACCGCTGGCTGGAGCGGCAGCTTCGCGGCACCGACCTGCGCTTCACGATGGAGCTGGACCAGCAGGACTAGCGGCGGCTGCGGCGACGGTGGCTCGCAGGAGCACTGGTCGTGAGTTTTTGACGATGTTGCCATGGGCAGCACAGGTACGTTTTGCGTTGACGGACGTCGCTGCTTGAGACGGTGTCATATTTGTATTCCGCGCGACTTGCCTGGCAAAGCAACAGGCCTTTTGTTATTGCTGCTCGACATGGGCGTAGGAACGGGGGGGGGGGTGAGGGGGCATGGCCCCGCCACTTTTGGGAACTTAGTTTTAGCTCTATGGGAAAAAATGTTTTAGCCCTCCTCCCGCACTTTTTCTGTGTGTTCGTACGCTCCTGATGCTCGGTGGTGATTGCTAGATAGTTTGTGACATGAGAGGTGTTTTATTGCTGAAGCCATTATCGAAGAGATGAACGTTATTGCCATAACACCAAACTGCCTTGCAATAGAAGTTGCTGGTGAACACCGTGAGAGGCGTCAGAGTATAAGTCTCCATCAGGTGACAGAAATTACCCAAAAAAAAACTGAAGGGTGGCATTGTAATGCAAAATAATAGGCTTACTCACTTGTGTAGTGTCTCAACGCATGCTGCAACGTGCGCATTGAAACATATGCAATTTTTGTAGACTCTGATACGTCTAAGGTGTTTAATATGACGTGTGCAGGCTTTTTTCAATGTTCTTAAACGTCCAAATACATAACCACGACTCAAACGATACTGCTTTTAACACGTGAATGCGGTATACATTGGTTGATTTAATACGCGCGCTCGTGACCCTCAGCATTGCACGCAGTGGTAGGGACATATCCCCCTACCATCTCCTGATTTATTCATCCGATCGCAACATAAATTTGTGAGGAAGTAGGCTGCTTGATGGTCTTACAGCCCTGAAGAAGATTCGAGAAGATTAGAATCTGAATGGCGTTAGGTTACTTATTCGACCTCAAATAAAGCCAAACGTGGAATATATAGCAACCTTCCTTTTCCCGTATCCATGGAACCGATCTCAACCAAATTTTCTGGGGCAGGTGAGTTCGTCCAACGGACCTCAGTGGTATTCAGTGGACCTGAATACCACTGAGTGGGGCTGGCGGAAATAAATTCCATCGAGCTCAACCCAGATCAGCATTTGAATACGACGTGCCTGGCTCCCCGGCGGTAGCTGGTGCGCGACACCACTGACCCACTGCCTGATCTTTCTTTGCGGAAAGCGGTCGCTCCCGGCTCTGCACGTTATCAGGTGGGGACAGCCGTCACGCGACAGCGCCAGGGGCCCCCAACGTCTGCAGCGGCGGCGCGCGGTCGCTGTCCTTGCGAGGAGGCTCAACGCTAGTCTGAAATGCGGCCGGTCGGCTCCATGAGCGGCGGGGTCAACGAACTCCGCCAGGAGTCAATGACCGCGCCGGGCGGCGGGCGGCCCGTCGGCGCCTCCGCCCAGCTGCAGCCGCCAGTCCGCCGTTCGCCGTGCCGCTGCTGGTCGCCGCCGACGGCCCGGCTGGTGACACCGCCGGCTGCTGGGGCCGCGTCTCCCGGCATGGCCCCGCCGGCACCAGGGTGAATAGCCGAAACGCGCTTTTGGCCTATGCCTTTTTGCCGAATGCTGTTGGCAACTGTTCATTTGACGAACGCCATTCCATCGACTGTGCAGAAATCCCAGATTCTTAGAGACGAAAGGCACAACGATGACTTTTTTCCAGAAAAGTCAAATCCTGGAAGTAAAGTCAAAAAGCCGAATGACAGTTCGCTGATCGCAAATTAGCAGCACCCTAGTTACCGACCGGGCAGAGCCGGAACGTCTTTTCACCGAATGCAGTTGAGTAGGTGCTGTTCTGGCGGCCAGTCGAAGGTGAATGGATCGAATGTTTACAAATCAACGTGCCAAACTGTCGAATGCCAGTGCGTCGAAGCAAACATCCGTCAATTGTCTTTCAACCAAAATGCCGTTCTTCCAGTCCTAATTAAACTAAGTATAATTTGTGTCATGTCCGAATGCTTAAAAACGAAAATTGAATGCCAGTTGCTTAGGCATTTACTGCGTGAAGTAATCCCTTTGTGGGAATGAAATGAAGTATCCAAATTTTTGTCCCTAGAAGTTAGCCAAGGCTGGTACTGCAATGACAATCATTGTTTCCGATTACTCGCAGTGTCAAAAATATCATTGTGGTGTTCCCGAATATGATAGAATCTGACAGCGCGAATGGCTTCATTTTAACAAAATACACAAACGCACACATAAAAATAAGGCAGCCACTGCTTTCGTGAAGTCGGAATTGGGAACCCCAGGCCATTGCAAAAAGTTTCAGGTGCTCAACACGTTGCGGACTGCAAATCAGGAGCATTCTGCGTTCCACAGGACGCCTTGTTTTATGAACTTGGGTACCTTAGACAGTTTCATCTTCCACAGAGGATTATCCCTGGCTCACAATCTTACGATTTCGCGATTCAGTCATGACGTCACGTTTTCGCGCGGGTAAAGTTGCGGCGTTATGTAGCCACAACGTAATGATGTACATTCCGATATACGTCGTGACAGCGTCTACCATGAAGTCGTGACAGCGTCGTGACGTCGCTACGACGTTGCATGAACGTTGCGACTTCGTCGTGTGGGACGTCTCTAGCACATTTTATGCATGTTTGTGACGACGAGCGATTTTGCCCGCTGCCCGTGAACACAAAATGCCAATATTTGTTTTTTTTTGCGCCAGGCCGTCTGCAGCTTTTGCAAAGTTCACCGATGACCTTACCTTAATACACAGACTGCATTACAAAAGCAGCTCAATGAAATTTTTGGAAGTCATGCCCATGCTGCAAAATACGTAACACTCTTACAACCAAGAATATTTCAAGGAAATGAATAAAAAAAACATATTGATGACGAAATCCTGCGGAAATGGCCTCTTTGGTTCCCTACGCCGAGTGAGAACTAAGAAGCTTGTTAATGTTCCTACCATACTGGAAAATATATAGGCCAATCACTCGCAAGCCTCTTCACCAAAACATTCAGTCTAACCGTTACCCAGTAGCCGTTACCAGCAATGTTTACCGAATGAATCTCAGGCAATGTAACCATTCGGCATTGATCATGCATCGCTGGTGTCAAAAATACGTTTGACATTTTGCAGCGCAGCCTCTGAAGACTGCGGAGGACTGTAGGGCTTCGTATGCTGAACGAATCCGTGCTACTGACTACAGAAAATTGCCGTCAGGCCAGACAACACGAAACGCTGTTACTGCATAATCCATCGGCGTATTTACGCACTGATTTCAAATCAGCGCGCAAATGCAGGCTCTCGCCGCTCCGAGTTGAGCTCAAGCTCGCGGAAGAGACGGCTCTCTTCCCAATGGGGAAATAGGAAATGGATGGCGCTGAGAGTCATCGCGAAATTGTTGAAAATTGTTTGTGAACGTTGTCATCTGGGAATATTTTTTCGTGTTTACAGTGCCTACCGCAACCAATGGAAACTGTCCATGGCGCATGATAATTCTACAGTTATTTCTGCATCATACCATGGCTGATTATGGCTTCTTTAGGTATTTACCAAGCCAGGAGCGGATCCTGGGCCTTCCCAAAGGGGAGGCAGGCATTGGTCTCGGGAACTGGTCTCGATATACAGTTCTTTGGTCTCGAATGGTGATTATATGATGAACCAATGGCGCGCATATCTATTAACTAAAAAATATTAGACGTCTACAATACAGATGACGGAATATTTGCTGATATATGTACCAGGATGTGTTGGTTGGTGTAAAACATGTTCTCGACGGTCACACTGAAAAGAGACATCAAAATGAACTCATGGTCTCAGTGCGCAGCCCAAACCGTTCACAAAACTATCGAAGCTGAATTGGGGTGAAAACAAATTTTAACTAAGAGCTAAGGGAACAGCCTGCTATTCAGCATGCGTACCACTGTTTTTTAGACAGACAAAGAGGCAATAGGCACGACATTACGGAACAAGACCTATCAGTTGAGCCCTGTCATAATTGCACAATGAACCAATATTTAAATTACGGTGTCAGCAAACATATTATTCCTACCCAGTTTCTAGGCGCCAGCCCGCGAGATCTTGAAACGTTCCGTAAAGGTCAACAGCGAGAATAATGGTGGTTTCTGTTGTTTTGATTGCTTTTTACAAATATCATAACAGGCTGCTCAGTACTGGAAAATGCGCAAACAAGCGGCATCGGATTTTTCAAACTGTCCTGGCCTTGATCGAATGGCTTGACGGCGCCTCTAAGACATGCGCAAATCCTCTCACACTTGAAAAGGGCTCCAACGGGCCCCTGTATGAGCCTCACGGGGTCTCGGTGAAAACCTTACGGGTTCATGATGCAGTCAGGAAGGTCTCCAGGAGGATTAGATGAACTCTTAAACGCTCAGAAGGGTCCTTGGAGCTCCCTGAAGGTCCCTGAGGCCACAACAGGGCTCCATCAAGGCAGAGTGCCCTTGAGACGGTCAGAAAGATCATGGGCCCCTGATACGGCCAAGGTAAGGACTTGGTCCCCAGAGAGAGATAGGGGCCCCTGGAATATCACAAGGGCCCCGAATGGGTTTCACGGGCCTGTGTGAAAAGCTGAAGGTCTTTGATGCAGCCAGAGGGCCTCCGGGAGGGTTAATGAGACCCTGAGACGGCAAGATGGCCTCTAAGATAAAGGAGGAGCCCCTGAAACTCTCCAGGAGCCCCTGGGACCGCAAAAGGAGTCCCAACACGACAAAGGTTCCATGAGACCGCTTAAAGTCATAGCGAGACCTCTGAGACGGCAAGAACGTAAGAGGGTGCCTAACCCGGCATAAGGAGACCTTGGCCAGCCAGCGGGGCATTCTGAACGGGGATTCTTCGGTGGCCTTTTCAACCTCGAGAGGAGCCTCAAATGGACAACACTAGTCTTTTTGGAAACCCGGGGCTTCCTGATGCTGTCTGGGGGCCCCGGGAGGGTCAGATAGATCCTGAGATGTTAAAATAACCCCTACACGGCACACAGCGGAAAAACCCTGAGACCACCAATAAAGTCGAGGGACCCCTGCGAGGCAAAGATGGTTAGAGGGCCACTAAGAAAGCATAGGGCCCCTGAACGGCCAGAGGGTGTTCCTAACCAGAGAGTGTTAGGTGGGTTTCTACACTGAAAATACTTTTGAAGAACCTTTTAGAAAAAGTTCCTGGAAATAGAGCCGGTGCCGTTCTTTAAACCAAGGTGCGGTAGGATATTATGCCGCAAGTTTTCAGAAGTTCCACGGTTCTTGTTGACAGAACTCCGTGCATTCTTGTCCAAAGAACCGGTAGCCTTCTCAGCCTTCTGCACGAAGAATAACGGCAGGTTTAGGGCTTACTAGAAGAATGCTATTACGAATCCCAAAAGAATGCATGCGAGTCGTCGGTTTGACACCAGAAGAGCAAAAGAACCCCTCCGGTTTGAATGAAAGCCGCACGAAGTTCTAACTTTATGCTGAGGAACCGGCTGGGTTCTTTACACGTACCCAAAAGAACCCGGTCGGGTCTAAAAATTACCGAGCTACGCTCGGAAATTATTTGTAAGTGCCCATAGCATTCCTTGCTCTCAGGCTAAAGAACCCTCTTGGGTACAGGACAATTTCGTATAAGTTCTAATTTACGCCGTTACGATGCTGCACGTGGACTCACGACTCACAAGCCTTCAAAACCAACGCGCAGATTGAGCAAACTGTATTGATACACATGAATAAGAAACGTGATGTTTTGGTACCATGGTATACCGGTAGCCAAAGTCGATATACCGGCAGCCGATAATGAAATGGATACTGTGGTACCGGAGCAGCATCTGGACCCAGCTCCCGGGCGGTGGCCCAAGTCGTCCGGGACGGGACAGATTGTGACGTTCTTCACCATCAGCCGGCCGTCCCGTACCCCCACGTTTTCAGCGCGTTCCAGATGCTCCTAGGAGCACTCCGGGGCCTCTAGAAGCGCTCGAACTGCTTCCTCAACTGTAACACGCAAGCGTTTGTTAACTAGGGCTCTGCTGATCACTGGGACGAGAGGTTTACACTCGCCACACCTTCGAATGTGATTCATGTTTTTTTTTCTAAACCACACAGTCCCCACAATACAGGCAACCTAATAAATGCTGGTTGATGAGAGATAATCGACGTTACGTCCCTCTAGCAGGCAATGCAACGGCGCACCACCAGTGAAAGATATGATAAGGACTGATTGCCCCCGTAATTCCAGTACAGCCCAAAATCCACTCAAGCTACGCCTAAGTCATTCCGCGATTACTGATACTGAGATTAGGACAGTGCCTGATCCATGACACATCTAAGAAAGTATATTGCACTTGTGTTCAGTTTGCATGCCTCCTTGATTTCCCCAAGCAGAGCTTTATTTCGGCAGACGATCCCACCCTGAAGTCCACTCCGCCCTTTCCTCGGACCCGAGAAAACTCCGCCGAGAGCTGGAAACGTGTTAGTGGTTTCAAAAAGCAAATTCCAGACATAAACCAAACCGAATGATCGACGAACGTAGATCGGAACACGCAAATAAAAGCCAGAGCTCAGGTGAAACCATCACAAAAAACGAAGCAATGAATTGGGCGTGATTTGGTAATGAAGGAATGTGTTGTTTTGACCACAATATTCTCAACGTTTCATCAGAAGTGTATGATGAATGATGATGCTCAATATAGTGAAGAGAGATGGCGCGTGACTTTACACCGTATTTGCAGTGCACGCGCTTGAATTTTTTCGGTTGCTTTAATTGTAAAAGGCGGATCAAAACTTTTTTATATCTAAAGAGCAAAAAATGGGGGGGGGGATGGCCGGAAGAGGGGCCGCACTGACCATTCGTCCTCTCCCCTTGGTGAAACCCTGGATGCGCCCCTGCCCTAAGGTGAGATCTCTTTTGCGTCCGTTGGCACTATCACGATACCACAGCACTAGCAATGGTTGGTACTCCTGCAAAGACGACAAGCTGAACACCACGAGACCCGGAACAGCCCCGCTAGACCAATGAACAAGATACTCACAGCTGAAGCCTACCTGGAACGGCCAGAACAGATGGCTATGTTTGGCTGGACACATTAGCCACAAATGCAAGGGGACATTGCGGGCAAAAGCTTCACACATGCAGTATGCGTGACTACCTGCGGCTTGCTCATGCCCAAAAATGTACTGCAATCCGTACGAAAACATGAATTTGTCCTCTTATCGAGGAAACAGCGCTGAACTTTGACTGATGCCAGCTCCGTTTCAAGAGAGCAAAGCAGAATGAACCACAGAACCAGATCTTAATTTTTGCCACCAATAAACAACTTTTTATGACTGTTAAGACAAAAACGAAATCCTGAGAGAGCAAAAGCCCTCGCAAGCGCAGGCATAAGGCAGCCGCCCAGGAAGGCGCCAGAAACGTCCAGGAAGGCGCCAACATGTTTTTCACTGTGCTGCGAAGTTGCTACCGCGCTTGCCAAACACAGAAACTTTGCAGAATTTAGAAGAGGAACAATGTGTAGCAGCGGTTCTCCGCAAAAAAGAGAGTGCTCAAGGGCTGATCCAGACTATGTGCAAAGAGGGACCGAATCTACATTGGTGGAATGTAAACTTTCCCGAATGTTGGTTCCTTCCTGGATTTCGGCCACTTCATTTCGCCATTTCCGAAAATTAACATCATAAAAATTGTTTCGGAAGCCAAAAAAGAAATGCAATGTCGAATACCTTAATATCAAACCGGCTATTTGGAGGTAAACACGAAAGGCCTGCTGTGTGCTACTGTGCTACTTCTCTGCTTGCTGCTGTGCATGTCCGAAGATTATCTACACATTCTAGGGAGAAATGTCAAATTTCTCTCTGGCGATGTCCGACATTGGTGTCAACAACATTCATAACGATGGTCCTCACCAGACGATGACCCCACCGACCCCATGGAAACAGCCTGATGTCACGGCATTCAGACGCCAGACCGGCTGGAAGGCCGCAAAACACGGTTCGCCGCACGGGAGGGGGCCCCCACCGGGGAGCGCGCCCCAGCCCCGCCAAGTAATCCGGCTCCCACCCTTTTGAAACGCATCCGGGTCTTAATTACGCGGGGCCCCATTCCGCGAAGTGTCAGACCCTGAAAATGGCCGGGCGGTTGTCTGAGACCGACGAGCAGGGTCCGATGCTCCAGCCGACCGCGACCCACGCCGACTTCACAGACGCCGCCGTCTGCGTCAGTTCACTGGCCGGTGAGACCTCCCTCGGGTTGTCGCCGACGTAACGACTGACGTCTCGACTCTTAATAACACACGGAGGTGTTGGATTTTGGCTTCGAGATGCGAGCACGGTAAGGGTCTAACGGGGCGAGATCGTGCAAAAAGTATCTACTTTGTTCTCTCGCTCCGAAGGGTGGGAGTGGATGTCCTTATGAACCTTTGGTGGCGATGACCACGTGCCGGCCGCAGTGACGTCACCGCAGAAACCTCGCTGTTGTCCTCCTTATTAGCCTCGCCGCAAAAAAAAAACCCAGAAAGGACCTCTTGTTCAGAACAAAGTCGAAAAGTGCCGGCACCGACCGCGTGTCCACCTGCTGCCGCTCACTAAACACGCTCTAGGGTTGTTTGCCCGGAGCGCAGCTGCCTCAACAGCGTGTTATGTTCCCACACCCTCTCCCCCATATGGAATTCCCGGGGAAGTCCCGGTATAATGGCCGTGCTCTTTGGTCACAGTGGAAGAGAGAGCCTTTGTGGCGGGAATAAGATGACGTCAAAGCCCAGGCATGAATCCGCTTCGGACAACGGACATTGCCGGGGTCGGTGTGGTGTTTTGATTGCCGTGCTTGCCTTCCGACTGAAAGGGCCACGGTTCGTATCCGGGTAACAGCGACATTTCGCTCACCGCCACGACACCTGCGTCAGATGCTGCCCCGCGAAACAATCGATAGTCGTTAATAATCATTGAATAACAGACCTTGGCGCTCATGAACAAGCATACAGGCCATTCGACAGCGCTCTCCAAAGTGCCGGCGAGGGATCAGCTGACTGACGGGGAAGAAAGCGACACACGAAGTTCAGACAGTCCAGCCTGGTACTTCACGGTTATCCGAATGTACCGTAATTGTTATAATGCTTTGCGGTTAGCTGGCAACGACGAGTGTGTGGTTAACAATGTGTTGGTAACAGATAAACCCAACGATCTTGCATATAATACCAAAGCCAAGTTCACAAAGCGCATTTGTTGCTACCGCAAAAAATGCCTTCGTAGCTACATTTAGGAGAAATCTCTAGTGCCTAGACGACAGCGTTCGTGATGCTCAGATAAGGTGAGAATCAAATCCCTGCGGCGTGAGTGAAAATTTAGTCACAGCGGTGGCGCCACACATTTAGACGTTGTGGGAAATAGGAGCAATCATTTGTTTAGAGCAGGACTTAAAGGGAGTTTTCCATGCGTTGGTAACCCGACACAGTGAGATAGCGAAGTTATGACCTGCAGTCTGTCACCATCCAGATGCTTGTTGATGCATCACTCATGTGTTGGGTAGTTAACGTGCCAGGGCGGAACTAAGAACTGTCGTTGGAAAACCCGGGCCAACGTCTCTTCGGTCCCCTTCCTTTTCAGACGGAGATTGTACGTATTTTACTTTTTGAACGGAAATTTGCTTATCCACATGTTATGACGAGCCAAAGTGGGCACAATAGAGGAGAAATCAACATTTGGGGATAGATAGATCGTGTTATATGACTGAAGATTTGGCCCATCCTTAGATGGTCTGGATCCGCGAGTACTTATTAGGTGCACTTCTGGCCACTGCCAAATATCTATTTCTCATTAGTCGGGATAACAAATTAGGCAGCTTGTGATAACTCTCAAACCGCCCATCTGAGTCGCTGGACAGTTTTATTCCATTTTACCTAGCGTCATTTTCAAATTGCAGAGCATCACCGCTTAAAGAGAAAGCGCATATGTATGAACTGTGCTGATACTGGTGTTAAAAGTTTGCTCCGGGTAGTGATTGGCTAACCAATGCTATCATCCGTCTTCCAGGCCCTCTTTGAATAGATGTCCATTGCGCGTCACAGCCTTACAGAGTGTCTATTGCTATGGACTGGATGTCCAATCAGACACCCAGCCAATATGTTGAAATAGCCCAGTGCCGTTACAGGAATCGGCCCAGGAGGGGGCGAACTCAAATATAGGGTCCCCAACCAGCCCTGAATCAGGAAAACTTCCCAAAGTTTGCCCACTTCATTTTCATGGGTACCGGAAGTAAAACCGAACCAGGTTCTTACGTCATACCCTAGAAATTTGCAAAAAGTATAACAAATGAAACATTCTGCGTATCCTTATTTCCCTGCGGTCTTTCCCGTTCGCCCGCGCGCGAAAAGATCCAAGTAGAATGGTGGTAGGATGTTTGCGACGCATGTAAACAAGCCGGGTTTAGTTGCCGACCTTTGCGCCGGATATTGTTAGTTTTATAGTTTTTTTTTCTACTCATGCAGTTTTCCTGTCTTTCATGGATCGGCTGACCCTTCGCTGAGTGACTCCGAGCTGACCACAATAGCAGTCGGCCTTCCGATTCGTTCCTGCGAGCGTCCACGTCTCAGTAATTAGACATACGTCCACCTATGTCTAATTACTGAGGAGCTCTCCATTTCCTTGCCCATCGTTTCCCGTCGCGCACTTGCTTATGACCACCCCCTCAGACGTACTAAGTTTACTTTCCTTATCCCCGTGCGCTGCTAAGAGGCGCGCTTCTGAGGCGCACCTTTGTCCTTCCCCTGCATTTATTGTATAAAATGTTTCGTCCACCACGGCGCGGGGTCGCTCTGCAGTCGGCATTGTGCGGGCCACGCGGTGGGAAGTGGGCGCCACCTTTTGCGCATGACCAGCACCAAGGGTGCCTGATTCAAGCGCCCGCCGCCAGGCGGTGGTCGCCTCGGCTGTCGGGTTGCACCCTGGTGGTGGAGCCGCGCATGGCCGCTGGGCGGTGGTGGGCGCTGCATCAGGTGCCTAGGATGCTGCTGCCGGGTTAGGCGCATGCACCAAAGGGGTGAACGACCCATCCCGTTGCGCGCGCGATGTGGGTCGCGAAGGTCCGGCTTTCGGGGCACTCCGCAACGTGGCTTCTTTGGGGTAGGTCACGTGGGTGTCGGGCCAAAGAGGGTCTCGAAATTCTGGGGTTGGGGTTTCCCCTGTGTAAATGTAGGCGCTGTGATTGTGAACGTGTTTGTACCGATTGTATCACGTTGAATGTTAGGATTGGTTGTACGATTCTTTAGCCGTAACTTGTAATTAGCGAATATATGGGATCCAAGAGATCAGTTATCTTTCTCCTTGTGCGGGGTGCTGAGACTACTCTGCGGTGAGCGTAACACATATGTGTGTTACCGGGTCGCACGTAACGACCGTGTGGCAGGCGAGCGAAACGGCGATACCGGTGCTTTTGGCTCCCCGTGACGAGTTCGGCCGACGACTCACGGTGGAGGGTGGATCGGCGCTGGGCGGTGCGTAGCGCTGTTTGGTGGCGTGATAGGGTCCGAGTCCGGATGGACCCCCAAATCTTTTCACAGTTGTTTTGCGGACAGGTGGAAGACGCTGTTTTCTACGTGGCTGGATTATTACTTCGTGGTGTATTGCCATTTGCATGTTGGTCACGTTTCTGTTTGTTTTGGGTCGGACGGAGGATTGGTAACAGAAGTCTCCTCTGCGAATTCAGGTGTCACTTCAGTCTGGTTTGAGCCAAGAGCTAGTTTCTGAAGCGGACTGCTATAGAGGAGCGTTACAATATCTTCGCACGTCAACCTACAGCCAGCAAAACGCGTTGCGAGACGTGTGAAGAAGAGGCTCTTCTTCATCTCTCTGTAGGCCATCGGCGTGGTTTGCACATTGCGAGATTTTCTACGATACAACAGTGAACTGCGCACTGTTCAGCGCTCCAGAGGCAGTGCATTCAACTGATTTGCTTTACTACCCCAGCTACATCACAGTACATTACACTACATTACATTACTTTGCTGTCCCAGCACTCCTGACCATCCCAGGGCTCCGGAATCCCAGTTCGCTTATGTCCCAGTTAAATTCCAGTTCCTGACCGTCCCGGGACAGTCGTGCTGGTTGTCTCAGGAATCATAACCATCCCAGTGCCCCTGACTGTTTTAGACTCATGGCTGCCCTAAAGCCTCCGACTCCGATTCTTCCGAGACCCCAGGGTCTCTGACCGTCTCAGGCTCTTCATTATATCAGGGATCATGGTTGTTCCGAGATCCTTGAGCATTCCTGGCCCTGACTATCCCGGACCCTTGACCGTCTCAGGGCCCTCGACCTTCTTGGGACCATGACCTTCCCGGGACCGCCGACTGTCTCGAGGCTCATGGTTGCCCCGAGGCTCCGACCTTCCCAAGCTCTTGCCCGTCCCGGGACCCCTGATTGTTCCAGGACCCCTGATCGTTCCAGGGCCCCTGATCGTTCCAGGACCCCTGACCGTCCAGGATTTCTGGCTGTCTCAGGGCTTCTGACCGTCGCGAAGTCCATGGACGTTTCATGGCCCCAGTCGTCTTAGAAGAGCCCGCGTCTGCTTTTTGCTCATGACAGGCTCGGGACCCTGACCGTCTTAGGATTTCTGACAGTCCCAAAGCCCTTGAAAATCCCAGGTCTTTGACCATCCGAAGGCCCCGGACCATCTCACAGCTCCTGGTTGTTTGAGGACCTCCGACCATCAGGCCCTGACCGTCTCAGTGCCGTTGGCGCCCTCAGGGCCACTGGTCGGCCTCCAGGAGAGGACTGTCGGTCCAGTCACCCTTCCCTTGGTTAAACCACTGGAATACCCCCTGCCACACCTGTGCGTATAATTTTCAGGGGCCACCAGCGCGAGTGTTAGTATTACCAAGGAACACATGGGAGTGCAGATATTGAAAACAAAGGTTAATTATGTCTGTAATAAGAATGAGTCGTCGCGCGAATTCTACGTGGGCCCTGCAGCCGCTAAATCTACGCCACCTTAAGACTGCATTTCCTTATGAATGCTGTACTCGGAATGTCTAACCGCCGCTCATATGTGCTTACCGCCATGGCTGGCGATTCCAGGGAGATGGGGGATGGGGTCCGGATGGGTGTTGGTCCGGACCCAGAATATTTAGGGATTTTACCATTCGGCCTATGGCAATGACTGGAAAGAAACGGTTCGAAATCGTACGCGGACTCCCCAATAATTTTCGGAAATCTGCAGCCATGCCTACCGCTGGGTTGCCTTAGCCGGTAACAGGGACTTGGGTCATGTCACTGGCTCAGTCACCGGTCCCAAATCAGCGGAATGCTCAACCGGCGACCGGGGCCAGAGTGTGGTTTTCGCCGCTCTCCGAACGGATGCCGTAAAAAATTTCCAGAATGGAGAACTGGGAGTAACGGAGCGGTGAAAACACGATTCAGATGCGGCGGGTGGAATGCATTGTATCGTAATGAGAAACCGCGAAGTAAAGGGGAAAGAAAACTTATTGATTTCTGGGAGGTGTAATACTTAATTGGAGGAGTCAGATTCAAAGTCAGCCAAGTAAATTAACTAGGCCGGGTAGGCCAGGTAATAAGTTTAGATTAGTTAAGGATAGGCCGGGTTTGGTTAATTTAGGTTAAGTTACGTTAGAAGAAATTAAGTTTTCAACACGTTACTTGCAAACACAACACAACACACAAAACACACAAACGCAAAAAGTGGTGTACGATCGGATGAATGCGCTACTGAACTGAGGTTATGTGGGCCATGGCCGTCACTGGAACGACCGAGGCCTGTGTGATCTGCCACGCTTTGCTTGTTGGAGCGACGCGGCAGGGTTTTTTTGTTTAGAGTAAAAAACCTTTTCCTTTCCTTTGCTGCCACATTAGAAACCGTACATGCGTCATTGTACGCCGCACTTTTAACGTAAACATTGAAGTCGGCGATGTTCGTGAGCGGTATTTACTAAGCGACTTGTGTTGTTTTGTAGTAAGGATCATTCTAAAAAGGAATTTAAACGGTAGGGAATGTTTCAGTCATCATCTGCAGCACCACGAAATGTAGTTGAGACATGGTTTTCACTGCCTTTTAGGCCCAACTAATGGCAGGTCCAAACCCTGTGCTGTGGGGTGGGGAAGTTGGGGGGGGGGGGATCTCAATCCAAACAGCCCTGCCGACGTAACCTGTCCCAAATGCCAGTTTCTCCACTGAATTCAGTTATGCCATTTCCGATCTTTTTAGAAATTAATATGTCTTCTAGAAATTGCTGCAGAAGCAAAATAGTACTAGTTTTATCTTAAAAAGGGCAGGGGGCAGAAGACATTAATTCCCTGTTCGCAATGAAAGGGGAGAATGCATGGCTTCAGTTATCCCCTGGCTCGATTAGTGGGCCTAAGCTATTATGTGATGTACCCCTACCATGAAGTCACTTTGACAAGTATCCAAACCCATGATTCTACACCCAGCACAAAACAGTTGTGATTTGTGACACAATCACAACAGAATGGCAGTCATAAATTATGTAAAAAGTACATGTGGAGATATTTGAATAATAGAAATAATGCATATAGCATAAATATATGTACATAATAATAAAGGTAAATGAGGAAATAATGCAAATAGCATAGTGGTTATGCCATTTACCTACAAAATTCTGTGCCCTGAATAACTTTTTACTCCAAGACCAATAGCAAAATTTCCAGCCTTGATGTTGAAAAGTGTGAATGTGCCCAGGATCATGGGGATGGCTCAGACATGCCATTTGTAATAGGTGTGAAGTTGTTCTGCATATTTGCACAAAAAGTAGTTGCATATAGGCACCCCAGATTTTGTTATGTATATAAACACATATATGTATACATATATACTTATGTTCCATTTGATTGTTGTACTTCAGTGATGTTAAGGACCAGATTTGTGGTGTTTACTTAATTTTTATCTTCCCATTTGTCAGCCATCATAGTTTGCTCTGACATTTGTTTCAGCATATGTCATGTTATGCCCAGAGTGTGAAGTGGCAAAAACTTCAGATGATGAGCCTATTGGACCAGCAGAGTGTGAGTTTACTGTTGCATCACTGTTTTTGGTCTGTGTGTTTCCATAAATCAGCAATACTGTGGCTGGTTGAAGCCCATTGTTTCAATACTTTGTTGCAGTGTACATTTCAATTACATTGCTGGATTCATTCATATCTAAACCCATAATGTTTTTTGCTCATATCTCATTTGATTACCATGCTGTGACTCTGTGTCGTGATGTTGCATCTTGTGCCAATCTGGATGATATGTTGGCTTAACATGGGGGCAGCATAATGTAGTGGTTACCATCAGGGGAAGTGGCACAGATTTTTAACTGAAGTGCTACCAGGGATACAGCACAGATGATGAGTTTTTGGAAGAAAACCTGTACACCTCAAACTGGGCCTCTCCCTGTATTTGGGCCACTGTATTTTGCAATTTACTATCTGAACAGTACAAAATTTGCCACCAATCTGGCCAAAATGATGGTAGAATTGTCATTCCCCTGCAGAAGATTTTGTGTTTTACACTACAAAGCAAACTGCCATGGAAGCAAACTTTGTCATAATATATCCAAAATTAAATTCTGCTAGCAAAGTAACATCATACAACTTTGCCATACTTCACACTGGCTTTCAGATCTGCGTCAAAGTGGGACTGTTAATTGTGTAGTAAAACCGTCTTAAAATGACAACTTCCTTAATGCTTCCATATGCAGATCAAGCTCACAATTATTTTTCACCTTGGAGGGGTTATGATTATCATGGGCAGTGGCATAGGAGTGGCCAGAATATTAGGAGGGGGTAGATCCATTTTTCCCCCATTGGGTTAATGTTAAATTCCCCCAGAAGTGGGGAGGGTGGCATGGCCCTCTGCCTAATTCCTGTTTCTACATCCATGATTGTGGAATACAGGGTATAGGCAGTACCCACAAATAATTGTGGGCATTATGTTCCACGATGGCACCACCCATGGTTACCATTCTTGCCTTGTGGCCTAGAGGTCTTCAGATCAAGTCTGAGTAATAGCAACATCACTGTCACACACAACAACCAGCATGAGAGGTTGCAATGCGAAACGACGATGGCATTCACAGTCCAGTAACCAACTGACTGATCTGGGTCTGGCACCACTGACCTGTCTGTTCTGGCCAGTGGTGTTGCCTGAGCAGCTAGAAGATGGCCACCTGCCTGTGGCAGACCTCAGCCATGCTTCCATCATGATGGACATGCTGCAGCAGCTGTGGCATGACCAGGAGCTCTGTGACGTCACTGTGAGAGTCGGCGAGCG
Organism: Capitulum mitella; assembly: GCA_030062745.1. Classification (NCBI taxonomy): domain Eukaryota; kingdom Metazoa; phylum Arthropoda; class Thecostraca; order Pollicipedomorpha; family Pollicipedidae; genus Capitulum; species Capitulum mitella. The sequence goes on along the minus strand of CP099850.1, from coordinate 1,602,544 downwards.
CCGATGGGAGGCGCACAGAGCAGTGCTGGCCTCCGCTTCACCCTACTTTCGGTCAGTCCGAAAAAGTCCCGATATAGTAGGCAATCTGATGAATCTCATGTGTCTAGTTTCATGCTATACACTGGGGCTGCTGTTGTTAGTCTGTCCAAAGAAAAGTGTAGGAACGATTTCTATGTTACTAATGCAGTCATCCGAACCATAATACCACTTGATATTGAAATTGCAGTTATCGGATTTGTTAGAAGCCGTGACCTGCTAAGACAAGACTCGATTTTTGTTATTGTTATCATTAGATTCAAACATTCTGGAAATGGTTTTTGAGTCCAGATGATAAGATAATCAAACTATTTGCGCAGACTGAACCCCACAGCTGACTTCACAATCCTGGATTGCCGCCAACATGTGATGGCGAAAGTTTGACGTGCCAGCAGTCCGGGATTGTAAAGTCAGCTGTAGTGTTCAGAGTCTGTGCAAAACAGTTCAGTTATCTTGGTATCTGGACTCAAAGGCAACGTGTGGTGGCGAAAGTCCGACGTGCGGACGTGGGCGACAGGGTCGTCAGTGTGGCCGTGTCCGGATTATTTGTAAGGGACCCGCGGACCAAGTATCCAGTCTCGAGGCGACTGGAACCCGCCCAGTCAGGGTGAGACGACTGGCTTCCTTCAGAATCAGGTGCCGAGCGCTACGTCTTCACAGGGCATGTAAAGTTTGAGGACCACAGACATCAATCTGCCATTCACGTCTCATGGTTTGTTTGTTGCTGCAGAGCCATGTTTACAAGTGACTACATGGAGAAAGAGGTGCCAGTTGTTCAGCTAAATGGCTTTGACAGTGAAACCTTTCACGCCGTTTTGAATTACGTGTACACCGGCTGCATCGAGGTAAGAAAAGCAGAGAGTGAGGTAATATGAATATTTTCCGTTTAATGACCATGTTGGTTATTAAGAGTCTCACCCCTTTTTAATGAATTCCCCAAATCCGGCTGGTCTTAAGGATCTCGCTTTGCAACAAATGGCTTGTTTTCTGTGCCCACTGCTTGTTTACAAAGGCATACTTATACTACGCCAGGTCCCGTAGATTGGCTGATTTGGTGCCCGACGTTTTTTAGATGACGTGTTACCGGGAAATGCTTCCTGATGGACGGTTTCTAACTGCAGGGAAATGGGTTGATGGAAAGGGGTCTGTATGGTCCATTTGTTGAGTGTATTAGTGGATTTTATTCTGAGTGTAATTGCTGTCAACTTTTCCACGTGAAGCACTTGAATCTGGGACTGTTCCTGTCCAGCTGGCATGCTGTGTTCTGGCTTGGTCTGGTCTTGTCTGGTTCATTTTGTCTAGTCTGGTATGGCATAGTCTGGCCTGGTCTGGCCTGGTCTGGTCTGGTCTGGTTTGGTCTGGTCTTGTTTTGGCCCAGTTCAGTCTGTTCTGGTATGGTCTGGTCCAGTCTGTTCTGGTGTGGTGTGATGTGTGGTGTGGTCTGGTCTGGTCTGTTCCAGTCTGGTCTGGTCTGGTCTGTTCTGTTGCCTCTTACTCCCGGCCGGCCGTGCCGCAGCTGAGTCCGGAGTCGGTGGCGGCCATCTTGGACGCCGCCGAACACCTTCAGATGTCGCCGCTGCGCCACCACTGTCTCCAGTACCTGGCCAAGGCGGCCACCGCCGAGAACGCGGTGACGGTGTGGCGGTTGGCGTGCCGCCACGGCGCCGCCCAGCTGGCGCGCCGCGCCCTCCGCCTCGTGTTGGATGGGTTCATCACGGCCGTGCGGGATCCCGACTTCCTGTCGCTGCCGGAGGAGGGCGTGTCGGCGCTACTGCAGGCGCCCTACATCGCCACACGCGAGGACCACGTGCTCTACGTGAGTCGGCAGTGGTGCCGCGGGTGACTGCGCCAGTGGTTCGCGACGAGTGTTTTTTTTTATAAAGTTGTTCGAAGGATGATGTGCGCGTGGTGTGTTGTGTCAAGCACCGTTGGTATCGAGATCTCGATCTAGATTTGGATCATGTTCAAATTAGAAGCCCGTTGATGACGACCCCTCCTTTAGCGACGTAGCTTGTTTTGGTTGACTGTTTTTTTTTTGTTCCGCCCCGTGTATGGGTTGACAGCGGTGACCGCTGCGCGGCCGTGGCGTTCAGACCGGTCCCGGCCCGCAGACGTGCCGGGCCTGGTTGTGCGGGTGAGTGAGCGGCGCTGGTGGCCGCAGGCGCTGTGTCGCTGGACGGAGGTGGACACGGAGGGCCGGCTGCCGGCGTTCCGCCGCCTGCTGCGGGACATTCGGGTCGGAGAGCTCGACGCGTTCAAGCTCCGCTCGTCCACCGCACTGCACCCGTGCCTGCAGGACCCAGGTCAGCGGCCGGGAGCCGGCGGGGCGCGCGCTCTGCGGAGATAGTGCAGTCGGGACGGGGAGCCGAACCACGTGTTCAGAGCGACGGCAGCATGGTGGGTGGTTGTAGAACTCGTAGAAAGGGTGCTGAAACGTTAGAGCGCATTTGCGATAACTGTGTTGGCGCGCCTGCTAAAACCCCGTAAAAGGGCGGTCATTGACTCGAGTCGGAATGGACCTTGTGACGTCCTAGTAACCCAGGCGAGGTTCGGACATACACATAGAATGCGGACCAAACCAGCCCAATACGACGGTACGTCGTCAGCAGGTGCCTTTGTCAGTGGCGATGACTCCCGGGAAGTGCTGTAGACTGGAGGCTGACGCGGCCCGTCCGTTCTGTTCGACAGAGGTGCGCGCGTACCTGGACTCGGGCCAGCAGGAGGTGCTGAGCAGCCGCTACGACCGGCAGGACGAGCGGCCGGAGGAGGGGTCGGCGGCGGCGCCGGCCCGCCGTTGCACCGAGTGTCTCGAGGTCGGTGCACCGGCCGGACCGTGTCGCGGCCCAGTGGTGCTGCCGCCGGCCGGCCAGTTCTCATCAGTACTGTCTGGGCGACGGGCTTCACGCTGGCTAAAACGGCGAAATAGGCTGATGGGCGTTGTTGCGAATACGTGGTTAGGGTCTTCCTAAGACTTATCGATGAGCGGGCTCCCAAACCCTGACGGGTGCAGACAAAATCGATGCCCTGGAAATCCTGTGAGGTGAAGGTCACACGTGACTGCTCACGTAGTGCCAAGCCGTATGATACGGTTCAGGCGCCCAGACCCGCCGTTAGACGTGCCGTCGGCCGTTCGCGGCTGCGAGCAGCGGCGAACTGAGCTGCCCCTTCTCCCGCCAGGTGATCCTGGCCATAGGCGGCGCCACCTGCGCCGGCTTCTCGTCGGGCGTCGAGTGCCTGACGCTGGGCTACGACTCGTGGAAGTACTCGGTGCCGCGCGCCGTCAGCGCCGTCAACAACGACGTCACGGCCACCGAGCCGATGGCGCGCATGGCCGAGATGCGCTCGTTCGCGGCGGCCGCCGCGGACGAGGACCGCGTGTTTGTGCTTGGTGAGGCTGCGGCGCGCCGGTGGCGGGTGTTTGTTCTGGGTTTGGTCACTGCGGTACGGCGGCGCTCGGTCGCCTTACTTCACGGACTCCTGGGAATAATCGTCACGGTCGCCACAGTGAGGTTACATGATTCGCGGCGGGGGGGAGGGGAGGGGTAAGCGCGTATTTTTGGTTGCGCCTGAAAGGTTCCCGGATTGGAGAGAAATATCGGGATGCTTGAATTGTTTGCTTCAAGTCGTTCCGGTGTCTTGTCAAAGTCTGTCTGAGGTTTAGTCGGCATGACCGCCGCCCATTACCTGCCTTACGAAATTGAAAAGTGTATTTCAAAATATTGTGTAGGACGATTTTTTTTGTGTTGGTGCAGTTCGCGATACAAACCGATATTTATAAGTCGATTTCGGTATTCTCTATTCGACGAATTGTGTGAATTGTCCGCACTGAGCGGCTCAAAACAGAAAATGGTGTGTGGATTGCAAATGGAAAATGAATTGTCTGGTGGATGCGAAGCTATTAGATTACATAACGTTACGGCCAACCCAGGCCAACCGCTGTGCTTGATTTTCCGGTAAGTTTAGGACATTCACTCGGACTACGGCATCGCTCATAAACGATAATGAAACATTCGCGGATGGCTTCGTTCGTGAGTCTGTATCGTTCAGTTTGTATCCGGTGAAAACCCGTCTTGTCACCATTCCCTTCCTTCCTGACCGGTGTTAAGCGGCCGCCCGCAGCCGGCCGCTCTGTGCGTGGGTGCGTCAGGTCACGGAGGTCCGCCTCCGCAGGCGGGTTCCGGGACATATCGTCGCTGCGCACCTGTGAGCAGTACTCGGTGCGTGAGAACGCGTTCTCGCCTCTGCCCGACCTGCCGGGAGCGCTGCACGGCGCGGCGGCCTGCCTGGCCGGTGGCCGGCTCTTCCTGCTGGGCGGCTGTCTGGACGGCACCGTCACCGACCGGGTCTGGGTCAGTGCTGCCGCCGACTGCTGACCACGAACCACTGACCACTGACCGGGTCTGGGTCAATACTGCTGCCGACCACTGAGCACGGACCGGGTCTGGTTCATTACTGCCGCCGACCACTGACCACGGACCACTGACCGGGTCTGGGTCAGTACTGCCGCCGTCCACTGACCACTGACCACTGAACTGGCCGGGATCAGTACTGCCGCCGACCACGGACCACTGACCACTGACCACTGAACGTGCCAGGGTCAGTACTGCCGCCGACCACTGACCACTGACCGGGCCTGGGTCAGTGCTGCCGCCGACCACTGACCACGGACCGGGTCTGGGTCAATACTGCCGCCTACCACTGACCACTGACCACTGCCTGAATCTGAGTCAGTACCGTCGCTGACCACTGACCACTGACCACTGACGGGGTCTGGGTCGGTACTGACGCCGATTACTGGCCACTGACCACTGACCGCTGACCACTGACCGGTTATAGGTAAGTGCCGTCACGGACCGGGGCTTTGTCAGTAGCAGGATCGAAAAAGATGTTTGACAGACTCGGGTGGGTTAAATGTGACTGAATCTTCGCACTGGTCGGGTCCCGAGTCGCCTTTATGTCGGTGAGAAGGGGTTTTCTTAACTGTCTGTGGCACGTGGCCGTCTGATGGGAATGACACGAAACGTGGCACACGCTGATCGGATTTATATTTGCCACGGTGCGACACCCTCTTATAAAGATTGTTACCGACGCGTGCCTACGTTTGTGAGGACCGTGAGCGAGATATATGTTTTATACCGACAACGTTGAATGGATCTCTGTTTTGGTATTCCATGCTCTGTTGATAAAGGCATTGCATTTAAAGTTGCTTTTTTTGGGACCTTTTGGGCTCGTATTCTGTTGAAAGTGTTTTTCTGCTGCTGAGCGAAAAACAGAGGGGTGGCAGAAAACCCCTCACATTAATGCGAAGGGAATATGCTCTGGACTACCTCCGTGTTTTTCTTTTGGCCCAGGCGTATTTTAATGGCATATTATTATCTTCTCTTTTGCCGAAACGATTCGCCTGTTCTGTGATGGGCCAGGCGCCTGTGACTGAGACTCCCCGGGTGCCGGTTGTGTCCCCAGATGTATCTGGAGGACCGTAAGGAATGGGTAGGGCGTAAGCCGATGATTGGCGCGCGCAGCCACCACTGTGCCGCCGTGGTCAGGGGCCACATCTACGTGGTGGGAGGTATAGGTAAGCGAGGTTTGTCTTTCCCGTGGTGATAATTCTGTGCTGTGATATGGGCATGATGATGTCCGAAATTATAAGTTAATGTGATCCGGCGGCTTGATTTTGACCCACCAGACATTGAAAGGAAGAAGTAAGCCACGGAAAAATGATCAGGAAGTGTGCCTTGATGTGAGTCAGTCAGCGGTCACGGCCTTCACTCGTAGGTGCGTCGGGCGTCCGTCCCTGTTCCGGCCGTGACCTGGCCCTGATCGGGTGTCCCTGCTCCGGCCATGACCCGGCCCTGATCGGCCGTCCTTGCTCCGGCTATGACCCGGCCCTAATCGGGTGTCCCTGATCCGGCCATGACCCGGCCCAGATCGGGTGTCCCTGCTGCGGTCGTGACCCGACCCTGATCGGGTGTCCCTGCTGCGGCCGTGACCCGGCCCTGATCGGGTGTCCCTGCTGCTCATGACTCGCCCCCGCTCGGCGGCCGGCAGACCCTGGCGGCGTCTACCTGAGCTCGGTGTCGCGGTACGACCCGGAGAACGACCGGTGGACGGTGGCGCCACCGTGCGGCCCGCCGCGCGCCTACGCCGGCTGCGCGGCCGTCGGCGACCAGCTGTTCCTGATGGGGGGTCACAGCGGCCGCCAGTGGCTGCGCACCGTCAGGAGGTCGGTTTCTGGGGCAGGATGTGCAGGAGGGCAGGAACAGGAGGCCGGGACGATCAGTGGATGGGTGTGGGAGGTCCTCTGTCCCGGAAGCTGGGGAACAGGAGGCTGGGACGATCAGTGGGTGGGTGTGGGAGGTCCTCTGTCCCGGAAGCTGGGGAACAGGAGGCCGGGACGATCAGTGGGTGGGTGTGGGAGATCCTCTGTCCCGGAAGCTGGGGAGCAGGAGGCCGGGACGATCAGTGGATGGGGCCTCTGTCCAGGGAGCTGTTTCGGAGTTTATGTAGGGCTGTAACACTGGTGTCGGTGGTAAATGCAGTGTTTGTTGTCATGCTTTTCGCGTGTTTTTTTTGTCATTTTTTCTTCCCTGAATTTGTGTCCATTGTGCGTTGCATTACCAGAACCATTGGTGTATGCAACACCAACCGGACACTGGTAAAGCGCCGTCCAACAAGGGTCAGAGCATTGTTTTAACGTCAGCATCGATTGGTGGCCAGAGCCGACCGGGACGGAGCAGCCTGACCCACCGGTGAGCGCAGTGCCCCCCGCCTGACCCGCGTGCCCGTCCTCTGGCCAGGTTCAGCCCGCTGGAGAACCAGTGGTACAGCCTGGGCGCCATGCCGCAGCCATTGGGCCAGTTCGCGGCCGCCGTCTGCGACGAGCGCATCTACTGCATGGCCGGCTTCACGGGCGCCGACTTCCAGCGGGCCGTGCACAAGTACAACCCGCGCACCGACCGCTGGCACACCGTGCACAGCCTGCACCTGGCGCGCATGGCGCTCTCGGCCGCCACCGTCCGCGTGCCGGTGGTCCGCGGGAGCGAGGCGTGACGCGTGACGCGTGACGCGGCTCTTAGTCAGAGGCCGCCGGCCCTGCGGAGCCGGGTAGGGCAGCTCCCCTCAGACGTGGCCAGCGCGGGCCCGGCCGGGCCGCTCCCCACCTAGTCAGCGTGTTGCCACCGTGACTCGCCGGAAAATCTGCGGCGGGTCGCCGCCGCCTGGCCGGTGTTTAAAGCCTTTGTGGCTCACTGCATGGGATCCCCAGTTAACGGCGTGTGCCCCGCGCTAGCCGCAGAATGTGCAGATCTTCCCACTCACATGTGCAATATCTGACATGTATGTGGTGTTTCTGAGTGATATGACGCGTATCAGTTGCCACATGAATATAATATTGACCCGTGACTTGCGAAAGTACTGTGGCATTCTGTCAACATTGCATGGTAGTCAGTAATCATTGTGCGTATGTATTCATGAACCCGGGAACATTTTTTGTTCCCCCTACTTTTCTGGCACAGCTTCCGAACGACGGGTCATCTCCCCGTTTTCCGGTGCCCGTACCTGAACAATCCACCCTTGAAAAAATGGCTGACACGTCACCAAAGTCAGGCCGTATTATGTCATCACATGAACGACAGATGCGGATTCCAGGTGCAGACTCCGGCATCTGACTTTTCCTTTCGACACTGGTAGCAAGAGGCTCATCAAGGACGGCACACTTGACCACTTATCATTTCGTGACAGCCGTCGGTGGTCTCGGGCAAGGCCAACGATGTCCTCTCGCTAGTTTTGCACTGCCTGTTTAACGTCGTTTGTGAAACTGTCCGCCAGAAGCGGGCAGTCGTTATTAAGTGCCGTCGTTAAGCGGCACTAGATCAGTGTGCTGTAGATGCAGAACACGATTAATTTGTAGTGTCTTGTGGAATTCTACCCAGCAACACGTAGAATGTCAAAGGCCAGGCCATGACCCAATTTTATACCACGATCTTGGTTGACGTTGACCGCCTTTGCCAAAAGACTGTTTGTTCGTGCAAAGTCCTTTCATTTGATAGTACGTCCAGCTATTTCTAACGGTTATCGCCCCGTCAGTATGACCGAAGCAGTCCACAAACAGCCGACAAATCTAGGGTTTTGACCTGAGTTGTGTGACGTCATTGGTTGCCTTCAGGTCCATAAGTGGGGCGTACGTACATGAGTCCTTTGTTTGCTGAGTTATCGATTACTCTTCGAAAAATGGAAACAGAAGCATTAACTCTTGTGACAGGGAAGGGGCCAAAGTACCCCCGCCCCCAGTCACCGGAAGGTGGTCAAATATCCCAGTCAGGGCCGGTCTGACGAGGATCGAACTACATTCGGTTATGTGGCTTGTACTCTCCACTCGGAAGGTCGGTGTCAGACTGTTCACACGAAAAGAAAGTTGCCGTAAATGTCTTGTTCTGCCCCGTTGTCAGTTAATTTTTTTTAGAACGTTTCTTGCATGCCGGATGCACATGGAGTTTCCAGACGTGTCAGAGGCGTCAGCGATGTGGTCTAGTGATACCTGCCTGTTGCTATCTAGAACGGTTTTTCCGCATGTGACTTCATCGGATGAAGTTACACCTTCAGCGGCTTTGCGAGGCAGGTAAAACACCTGACACTCAGAAATGCTGGTAAGCAAGAGGCACTGCCAGGCAGCTCTGTGCACGCAAGTCTTGAAGTCTTTGTTCACCACGTAGATACAGCATTGCAATTTTTTTGTGTTTCAAGCCCGGAATACTGCGAACACATCATGGGCGTCCGTTTGGTACCTCTAAGCGACCCTGTAAGGGAACTGGTCATGTACGTTTTCACAGAACATTGCGTAGCGTTGCAGGGATCGACATTTCCTCACCGTTAATCCGGAGCGCCAAACGAACACCACCAGTTCACTCGCAAAGCTGAAATCCGCCTAAAATAACCATGGATTAAAAGTGAAAAATGCAGTATTGCAAGAACTTGCCGTATAAATTGTACGTAAAATGTGCTGCAGGCAGGTTCGTTCATCCGACTCGCATTGTCGAAAGATAGGTTATTCTGGCTCCTTTTCTAAGAGACCGTTTTACTGGGGCCAGAAAATGGGAGACATTTAGACTACTCTCGGAACAAATATTCTTCAATGGTCCTTGCATTCGCCTTTGTGCTCAATCGCCGACCGACCTCACCGGCCGGCAGCCCGGCTCTAATTTGTTTTCTGGTTTTCTTTTTCGACGCATCTGTCAGACTTGTCCGTCAGCGTCGTAGTCGGAAACCGCCCAACGTTTCGTCAAGTCCTGCATCTCGTCAGGCGTCAGTCGGTCGTTTGCGGCCGGCTCGTAATCCCCCGCGGCCCCATGACCGACCCCTCGTCGCCTCCACCGGGCCGTGCCCTCCGGCGACGACCGGGCGCCCCTGAAAGTCAGACGCGCCCGCAATACGTCGGGCCACCTCTGCGCCAACGCCCGCAAACTCAGCGCCTGCCAATACACATCTGAACTAGAATGGCCTAACCAGACACGTATCCAGGATTTCCCCAGGGGGAGAGGGGCAAATGCCAAGTTTTGTCATATGCCGCTGGCACATGAAATTTATAGGAGAAAGCAACATTTTTTTAATTGACCTCATATTTAATTCTCAGGAATGCATATAATGCTTGCTTTTGCAACATATATATGATCAGTATTAAATAATCGTGCGAAATCGCTATGTATCTAGTGTAGACTGCTTGGCTCAGGGGGCCATGGCCCCCATGGCCCCCCTTGTCTACGTCCCTGGGCCTAACATGGGGCCAAGGTGTCCCGTATCGAACTCTTGCGTCATGCTGATGCGCAAAACAAGGCACATCAACCAGTGAGTGACCATATATTGTAAAAGCATCGTCAATGAAGCAGTGAAGTTTGAATGAAGCATTGAACTTATGGTTGCCTCTACAATATATTGTTTTGTATTTGTATTGTGCCATGACACTGCATGGCGTCGCTTGCAAATTTTGACCATCACGTGCACAACTGCTGTAAGTTTTTAATCTGCTGCAGTCATTCGTTTAAGAAATAATGAAATATGTCCGGAAGGCACGCAGTGCCCTGTTTGGCGGTGTCAGTGGCGTGGTATTGTTGAAATGTGATGGGATTCTGCAGCCACGGAGTTTCCAGACTTATAAATATTCCCGGAATACTCAAGGTTACTGGGCTCTCGTGAGGGGCGGGCCTCTCCTGGTGTCGTTAACACTGTGGACAGAATTCAGGCGCCCCGCAATCGGTTCCGCTTCGAAGCTCCAGGAGTCCCACGCTTCAGAAAGGACCGAATGGGTTCAATGGACCTCAGACCGCCAGCAGCTGCATGCGGTTGTGTGCTGTTGGCGTTGGAGAAATCCCTGCACGCCATCATTTTCATGAATGCTTCTCCATGGGAGGTGAACCACAGCAGCAACATAGGAATTTCCCCAGGTTGTTTTCGCTAAGGTGTTCGATCTACATGTTTGCACGGCTGCACAACGTCCTTGAAAGTCGTCCGTGAAGTCCGTGAAGGTCGGCTGGAGGGTGGGCGTCGAGAACACTGCATACTGATAGCCTCGGAGTGCCCCAAACAGATGAGCGATTCAGTCAAACCCATTGCCTACCATGACTCATGTCACGCTTTTCGTTCTGCACCGGTGCAACGAGCGAAACCCCAAAACACTCCACAAAGCCAAGGGCAGAAGGAATGACCTTGTGGAGACAGTTAATGGCCAGAGCTGCCTGTGTGTTTGTGTGGCATGACTCGTGTTGGACGTGGTGTAATTTCGGACGAAGTTGGTCGGCACTGGAACCCTTGACCATGGAAGCTGGGTTTCATGAAACGGTTCCCGCCCTATCACTATTGCTTACTAAATGTTATTACACACGACGTTTTGGACGACATATGACGCAGTTGATTAGAACTGTTCATGGTCTAAGTAACAGTCCTCCGATATAAGACATCTGGAATTAGACAGACTGTTCAGTGCTAATCCGTTATTAGAACAGGATGGAGCTGCCAGTCGGACCATGTCTGGCTCCCCTGGACACGGCCAGGACCTCTCCTGGTGCTGTCCACCGTCCGACCGATGACGTTCGCCGGCCCTCCCGACTATGCCGGTCACTCGGCCAGCTTCTGACACGGGTGGCCCGCATATTGTATTATATTGTGCTATTGTGTTATTATAGGTGCCGACAGGCACAGTTACCCAGTTACTGGTGCAGTCAGATATTAAAGCAGGAGTCAAAATACGATTCAGTCACAGTAGCACTAAATAAACATTAAGACATGGCACAGGGATAAGATTACAGATATGACCCTACCGAGTTCGAGAAGCTGTGCACGTTTGATTTGTAAAAGCGCGTAGTGGAGGTAAAAAGTCGACATTCCTAAAGGAGTTCAGGAAGGTATTGAACATAGTGGGTATACGAGTGAACATGCTACACTGGACGGTATTCACCCAAGCAAAAGGAATGCTCCACAGCGCGAGGGTACGCGATGGACGCCGCGGCACAGCCAAGCCGAATGCTGGCAGCAGTTCAGGGCTGTCGAGGTTCGCACTGTGAACATTGTACAGAAGCATGAGGTCATATTGCACAAAGCGAGACTTCATACTGCACACGCTAAAGTGGGCCAGAAGAGCGACGTAGTCGATGCTGTTGAGAGGCTCATCGTAATTAAAAGCCAGCCATATGAAGAACTTGTGCTGTACACGCTCCAGTCGTTTCAGATGGGTGACAGCAGCCCCAGCCCATACAACACAGCCGTACTCGAGCGTGGAACGAACATGGGCATAAAAAGCACATAGCATAGCCTTATGATCAAAACGGGCTCTGATGTGACTTCTGGATAACTGCTTACGGCGGATGACAAGGCCAAGCATGCGATTCGCCTTGGCGTCGATGTGGTGAGCAAAAGTGAGCTTTGTGTCTAGTGGGACACCCAGGTCCCTGGTCTCTGTGCGACGTTCAAGAGTGGTTTCGCTCAGCGTGTATGTGGCTATGACTGGGGATTTGCGTGGTGGGAGGGATATTACGTGGCATTTTGTAGGATTTAATTTTAGGTGCCATGCACACGACCAAGATGAAAGACGGTCAATGTCGGCCTGAAAGGCGTCAGCGTCGGCCGGAGACGAGATTCGGTGGTATAACTTGATGTCGGCAAACATGATGCAAGTCTGGATGCGAGCAGGTAAGTGGGAGGTGAAGCAGACGAAAAGGAGTGGGCCACATACGCTGCCTTCGGGAACCCCAGATTTGACTGGGATCCAGTCAGAAAACTTGCCGTCAAGGACGACTCGTTGCCTGCGGTCGGCCAAGAAAGACTCAATCCTCGAATGTGCACGTTCTGTGACGTTAAAAGATATTCTGAAATCGGGAAGTAGCAGCTCGTGATTTACGCTTGGGAATGCCCATGAGAAATCCATGTAAATGGAATCGGTCTGTACATCCTCATGGATCGAGTCCCAGCTATGTTTCAGGAAAGCTATTAAGTTTGATACACAGGAACGTTTCGGTAGGAAACTGTGCTGGCTTTGCGGGAGTGATGGTAAACAGTGTTCCAGAAAATAATCGCAAACTACTTGTTCCAAAATTTTGGAGCAAAGAGGGAGGAGAGAGATGTCACGGTAGTTGCCAGGATCATTTTTGTCGCCTTTTGTTGTAAACTGGAATAATATTGGCGTGTTTCCAAAACTGGGTGAAAATGCCTTGCAACGCAACATCAGACTATGCGATTATGCTTTTGATTTCTTTCGTTGTTCACTGTCCTGTCTGCTCGCTGGCTTAAGTGGCCGTTGGTAGGCTACTGCAAAGATCATACGACCAGTAACACGTCTTGCGTCGCATGTCCAATGCTTTCCTCCGTAAACATGCAAATGCAACTAACAAAAATTAAACTAAGTTTGAAAATAGCCGGAGCGGCGATGTTGGGGTAATCTCGAAAACGTGAATCAACGACGCGGCTCGAAGTTTACATGGACGTCCAGCGACACCCGAACATCGTGCCGTTCACCCTCAATTGGGCAGCAGGCATTATTTCCGGCTGTCGTAATCTGATCATGCGTCCGATGCGTGATCAACAGCATGGCTGTGTTTCAGGGCTCATCTCTGGGCCCTCTTTTGCACATCAAGGAAGGGATGCTTTCCATGAACCAAATGAAGTCCGGAAGAGAAGATTTTTTGTCACTGATGAGCACTTGCATACCGTCCACGTTCCGAATGTTGTCAGCCTTTTCACAGAAAACGCTGACATCATTCGGAACGTGGACGGTATGCAAGTGCTCATCAGTGACAAAAAATCTTCTCTTCCGGACCTCATTTGGTTCATGGAAAGCATCACTTGCTCGATGGACCTCTGGTTTCGCGCGAATTCCTTAAAAAGCGAACGCGAGAAAAACTCAGCTTATCCTCTTTGGTAGCCAACAAAATCTGCGCAACATCAACAGCAACAAAATCTGCGAAGTTCAGAGACGCACTGCTGTCCCTGTTACCACTTTGAAAAATCTCGGCTTAATTTTCGACCGCTCTCTTTCCTGGCACCCACACTGATCGGCCATCACTAACCGCTGTACGGGCTTGCTGTACAGCTGCTAGTAGCCTTGTACACCGGCGAAATCACCTGCCACGCCGGGCACTGCACACCGTCGTTACAGCCCCCTTGCTCCCCACATTCGGTACTGCCTTGCCGTTTATGGCAGTGGCTAAAAAAACTTGCCTCGGCTACAAAAAAATAATAAACTTTGCAGCAAGTCATTTCTTTGGACGCAAAAAATTGGCCACGAATCCAACCTGCTACAACGCCTCGGTTGGCTCTCCGCGGATGACATGGTGACGCTCAGAACTCTGACACTAGCCCATCAGGTGCTCTCCGGTGGCGAGCCCGCGGACTTGGCTTCGCTTTCCATTAGAAATAGTGAAGCCCGTGCTCGCCATACCCGGCAAGACGACCATTTCCGCCTCTCTCTCCCGCTTGCAGACACAGGCAAGCGGACGTTTCTTACCGCGCTTGCGCTGTTGTCAACCTACTTCATTCCAATTTGTTTTCTCTTTCTGTTTCTCAGTTCAAGGCTTTGTCCTTTCCCATCTCGGGTCCACTGTCACATAACCAACCTTTGCTTTGCTTGTTCGGCCGCCGATGACGTGATCAATGACTGAGTGCGTGTTTTAACTGTGTAAACTTCCTACTTTTTGACTCGGGGACTTAATAGCCAAGACATGTGTTTTACCACTGTGGACATCCCCACGATGTGTAACACAAATACGAATACAAATGCAAATGCGCGACGTATCTTGCGCCTTCTAGCCCTCACCGGGTGTCCGGTGCTCAACCCTCACATGCACGAGGTCAGGCCTACGGGAAGCGGCTGTTCTCGCCTTACCCAGTGTTTTGCTATAGCGTTCTCTCCTGAGCGAATCACACGCCTGGACCGCCTGCTGCGCCCTCCTGCCACCCCTGTACGGCGGCGGCCGGTCACCGGTCATCGGCGCACGTGGGAGGCACGCAGTACAGCCTGGGACGATGACGCGGCCCGGTCCCGGTGGCATTAGTAGCACTATCAAAGCCAGCGTTGCTATGACTGTGTGGTCCCTGATGAGCCTTTTGGGCCGCCTTTTTACCGTCTTTGACAAATGACAGGGACAGAACAGCCGCAGTTATATGAAGCATCCGCACAGCACGAAGGCCGGCTTCTCGTTTTGCGAGTTTTCCTCCTCGTCATCTGTTTTTTGCTGCAGCAGAAAAACGTATCCGCTCCCTTTTGGATACACTTTTGCTGATGTTCATGTTCTAAAATATTGAGTTTCGGGAAAAAGCTCCGGAAAGTCGCAGGAAAACTGTGCGTTTGTGGAAGGAAAGGAAATTAGATCCGTTTCCCTGGCTTTTGTGATTTGTATGTACTGACCTCAAAGACTTAGAATGCTGCAGACAGAAAGCCGATTATCCACAGAGCAGCCTACACATTAACCCTATTCCCGGCAGGGGGGGGCGGAATCCGCCCCCCCTCGGGTTTTTTGCTTGCCAATTCTAGGCTTTTTAACGCAGCTTCACGAAACTTGGTCACTTTTCCTAGCTATTTTTTCTACGTGCCGTGACAAAATTGCAAAGTTCTACTTTGCTCAGGGGCGGAGCCAGGCAACGTTTTTGGGAGACACCTCATGGCATTTTTGGCCATGTTAAGGGTAAAAGAAAAATGACTGCCAAAAACAGAGTTTTTAAGATAGAACTTAAAACCTTATATGGATGTATAGCTAAATAGTTGGGCCATGTGCAGATATAGTTTTGTTCTCCTGAAGTCATTTTGCAAGGTCAGGTCAAGGTCAAAAGTCAAAACTTGTTTTTTCGCTATAATTTCGGCGCCGTTTCTTCAAATGCCAAACCCGGACTATATATGACGTAAAAGGGTGCCTTCTACTTGTGTACCAAGTTTCAGCTTGATATCAGGTCGGGTCACGGAGCTATGGTCTAAAATGTCAGTGCGCGTACCCTATATCGCAATAGCCATAAAACGAAATTTTTGAAATAGAGTGAATTCAAGCGATTGAAAACGTTTAAAGATAATATTAAATGCACAGGAGATCATTCCAAGTGACTCCAAGGTCACTGGAGGTCATTTAAGGTCAAAGGTCACAAGTTGATCTGAGAAACGTGTGACCATGACAGTTCCCCCTTTTTCATGTCCCTGGCACCGCCTATGCTAACATTATACAAACATTGTAATGCGATTTTTACTTCTTTAGCATAACATGACTAGCAGAAGCCAAAAAAGGGTGTTTGCCTCTTTTGTTCATTCAGTTGTTAGAAAACTAATCCTCCTGTTTTTGAAACCCTGTGAACGCCCATGAATTCTCTCAAAATTTCAGATTTGGGGAAACATGGTAAGAGCCCTATCCATAGTCTCTCGATTCATGCCAGTTTCATCGAAATCGGTTCATAAACAATGGAGTTATAAGAAGTCCAAAAGTACCCCCCATTTTGACATTGTTGCCCCTTGTATCCATAAATTTCAAAATTTTGGATGTTTCTTTTTATAAAAATGCAGTTCACGTCACGGCAAATCGATTGCCGTTTGTTGCGATAAAATCGGACAAGTAGTTCTCGAGATCTCGGGGGGGGGGGCGAATCCGCCCCCCCCCCTGCCGGGATCGGCCATACCGTCTAGCCCTCCGGGAATAGGGTTAACTTGTTTTACGCTCTCTCATGTAAAATCGACGAAATATGCTCATTTTCAGAGCTTTCGTCTCTAGCAAGATTTTGTCGCATGCCGGATGAACGGATATTCTGCGCTGTGTTTGCCGTTATTTGCTTCATACATTTTTCAGCGATGGTTGCAATGTGTGATCCGAACCTATCCGCCTGAAAGGGAGCCAGGCATGGCGCAATGGTGCGCTGTGCCAGATGTTGCTCTGTTTCTAGAGGCGCTTATCTAACTCAGATGGCTCTACCGACCGCTGAGCGCCCTTTATTCACCACGAAGCGCACACGGCTTCCCACATAGGTGCAAGACCCTATCCGGACTCCATCGCGAGCGATGATCCGTGATCCGTTTGTCTGTCTGACATGCCTTCGGAGTAGCCTCGCGTTTGCGTTTCGTCTCATGTTTCAAGAACTGCCAACGAGGCCCTGCAAATCTAGGGCATGTCTGCCGAATGTCGTAACCTGTTCCTCGTAGCGCGGAAACACACGGGCAGCCCGAGTTGGCCTCTGAAACATTCCCGAGAAGCAGCCAGCATTGTCTGGTTAAATCAGGTGCATGTACAGCCAGACTGCGGCTGTTTGGACGTTTTCGTGCCAGTCACGTCACGGTGCACTGGCGGTGACTGTTTATGACGACAAGCTCCGAAGCCTCGACGGAGCGAGGTACGCCAGGACGCCTCAGACGTGGCGATGGG
This sequence comes from Capitulum mitella, assembly GCA_030062745.1. NCBI lineage: Eukaryota > Metazoa > Arthropoda > Thecostraca > Pollicipedomorpha > Pollicipedidae > Capitulum > Capitulum mitella. The sequence continues at coordinate 1,585,634 of CP099850.1, read as the reverse complement.
CCACTAATGTACTGCCACTTCCCATGCTGGGACAGGAGTCCCCGAACTGAATCACAGCAGCGTGCCAGCACTAAAACCCTCAGCAGATACTGGAAAGGAAGACCGGTTACCTTGAAAGAAGCCGCAATGCCCTGTTGCCTTTCCTTCTATCTCTCTCTCTCTCTTTCTCTCTCTCTCTCTCTCTCTCTCTCTCTCTCTCTCTCTCTTTCACTCTTTCTCTCCCTTTGTCTCTTCCTCGCTGGGGTGCACCTTGTTTACATGTTTCTTTCTTTGTATGTTTGCATGCTGGCTTTAGGCCGAGGCACATCATGCCTTTTTCCATGTGCTCCACCCAAGACCTGGTGGTAAAAACGCGGCCTTCGGTTTCGCAGCTAGTTAGTGACGAACCGCTTCCCTCTGTACCCGTGAAAGACAGCTGCACTCTTTTTGCCGCGCTTAGCCCGGGAGGCGAACGCAGTGCTGTTTACATTGCCTTCTCGGACGACCTTCGCTGGGGAGCAAGTGGCACTGACCACTTTTTGTGGATCGGGGCAAAACCGGAACTCGGCGTTCGGCCTATAGCTCGTCGCAGGGCTGGACCCTCGCCACGTGTCTGTGCCGCCTTGTTGCGTAACTCGCAACCGGAAGTTCTCGTCAATCCAGCCTTGTGCTCCGGAACCGGCGGAACCTTTTTTTCCTCGAGCTCGTCATTCACCGGCGTTCTTGGTCGGGGTCTGAGGTAATCCTCATTGGCCCCGAGCGAGATTATAGGCAACAAGCACCAGGCTCCGCAGTGATTCATCGCTGATGCTTTGCAGTCGATATGTACAGATGCGAATGTGACTAAAGCCCGCTTGAAATACATCAGCGACCAGGACGATAAGAACTATGTCTGGTTATGGGCCACAGCCATGATTTACGCATTCCTAAGACAACATGAGCAGATTTCATACTCATATGTCCCAAAAAGATCGCCGTAAGTTGATGTCACATGTAGTTCCATTACTCTCCATTTCAATAATTCTAAAACGAAGAATATTTCCTGTTTCGTCTCCAAAGAACTCCGCTGCTCGAGCACCGGCTCGAGCACCGGGAGCGGTCTTTTCCAAGGGCCTTCTTTTCAAGGGCCAAGCCTCGAGCGGGTGTTCCCCTTGCTTCAGTCATCGAAGGTCTGCCTCTAAGAAGAGCCAGACCTTCACAGGATGCGACTTTCGGTCACGATTTCAGTTGATGAATAAACCAGGAAATGCTAGAAAATGAGGTTATGTCGCTTCGTAAGCAGCCTGTATTCGCCATTGACCTAGCTATCAACTCCATTTCTTTCTCAGTGACCTGGCGGTTCCGAGGCATTTGTGTCACTCTCTGACGGACAAAAAGCCCCATATGGGGAGAAGGCCTATTCGTCCCTCCCCCGGGATCTTGAGAACTACCCGTCTGATTCTGTTGCAACAAACGGCGATCAGTTTGCCATGACGTAAACTACGTTTTCATAAAAAGAAGCTTTGAGAATTTTGAAAGGGGTGGATACAGGGGCATGAACGCCGGAGGTGGGTGGTAGTTTTTCCTTATTCTGACTCCCCTGTTTAGGGACCGATTTTATGAGATCAGCATGAATCGAGAGCAAAACGATGGGACGTTTTCCATTGGCTCATACATTTGAAATTTTGGGGAAATTCAGTCATTGACGGGGTTCGGAAAACTGGAAGGACATTTTTTTGTCAAACTGGATTAGCATAGAACTTTTCTATATGTTTCTGCTTTACTAGTCATATTATACTTAAAATAAAAATATTATTTTATTTTTGTAGTGTTTGCATAGGCGCCGCCAGGGATATGAAAAGGGAACTGCCATGGTAGCATGTTCATCAGGTCAGTTTACGAACCTTGACCTTAACGCGGCCCCGTCTCGGTGGTTGGGGGGGGGGGCAGTTGACAGCCCCTTGAGGTTTTTCATAGATTGCGAGAGAACGAACAAATGTAGCGCCACAAAATTTTGTGTACCTTTCGCTTGACCATTTTTATAACTTGAGCCAAAGTTCTGATCTCAGTTCCAGTCAGGTTTCTGTCCTAGATCAGGCGAAAGGGACCCATGTGGACCCATGGACAAAGCGCCAAAAAAGTTTGGCGCTTTGCAGAATTAAAAAATCGAAATATCGCAATAAAACTGTCAGAGATTAGAAATCCTGATAAATGCAACAAATCTTACATCTCAGATTCTTCGGGAACTTCTGGGTCATTGATCTAAGGCTGAGCCCATTTTCAAGACATTGTATCGTTTTTTTTTTAAAATAGACGGAATTTTTGTTCCATTCTGAGTGGCTTTCTTGATGATCTCATCATATCATTTGGGGTGATGCAAACAACCAATGCTCGTCATTGGGCAAAATGTCAATGACCTCCAACTATTGAACTGAGGTCAAGTCACCAATAACTGTTATGAGCCAGAATGGGCCGCCGTCATAATTGGCGATAGATGACTCAAAACGGCCAAAAATGGCTGGACCGACTCTGTCGATTGCGAATGATATTAAGAAGCCCAAAACGACAAAAATTATGCATTTTGAAAATAAGCAGGCTTTTGCGAGTCAAGCTCCGCCAGTTGCCTAGGTCATTAATTACTGAATTCATTTAAAAAGAAAGGAATTGCGCGAACCACTAGCATCAAGAAAGACTAATTGATACAGTTTTTTTACCAAAATAAAGGAACACTGCAAGTCGTGCTCGTGAAATTCTTTACCACGTTGGGCACCGGCGCCCGTGGTGCATTGGCACGACAACCGCTGTGTATCAACGTTTCCGAGCAAATATTAACCCTTGCCCGCCTGTGGGTCGGTGGCGATCACTCCCTCTTGGGAGGGGGAGGGTGAGGGTGGGGTGGTTGACCGCCACCCTCTAACTCACGAATGGTTGGTCGCACGATAAAAATAAGCACACCGTTGGAAAGCTCATGACAAGAAGAGTTCGAGACCGGTCTCATTTTAAGTTTTGAACAATATGTAAGCCATTTACGCCCTATATATGTTTTCTCGTAGCCGACTGCATGAGAACGAGAAACCTGCTGAATCTCAAGGGCTGTGACTAATAGCGCATAGGTAAAGGCACCAATGCACAGGTAAAGATCCGCAGATGCCGATACAAGTCTAATTTCTTTGATTTGTTCAAGATATACACCGAAACGTTGAGTTGAAGACATGGCAATTTTCACGCCCGCTGTCGGCGGGCGCCGCAGCCGTACGCAGTAGGAAATTAACGTGAACTAATTTTAGCGTTCCTTTATTTTTGCTACATAAGCCTGTTAATGTAGATTTTAATGCTTTTAGTGGTTCTTGTCGTGGTTTCTCATGCTTAACCCTATTCCCGGAGAGACAGACGGTATGGCCCATTTCCGGCGGGGAGGGGGCGGATTCGGAGAGATCTTGAGATCTTGAGAACTAGACATGCGATTTCATCGCAATAAATGGCAATCGATTTGCCATGACGTAAACTACACTTTTAACAAGAAGTTTTCAAAATTTCGAAAGAGGTGGATACAAGGGGCAAAAATATCAAAATGAGGGGTACTTTTGGACTTTTTATAACTCCATTGTTTGTGATCCGATTTCTGTGAAGCTGACATGAATCGAGATATTTTAAACGGGCCTTTAATCTTGGTACTTACGTTTAAAATTTTGAGAAAATTCATAGACGTTCACAGAGTTTTCAAAATTTGAGGATTAGTTTTCTTAACAAATAAATGAACAAAAAGGGCAAGACACTTTTTGGCTTCTGCTGGTCATGTTATGCCAACGAAGTACAAATCGTATTACAATGTTTGATAATGTTAGTATAGGCGGTGCCAGGGACATGCAAAAGGGGGAACTGTCGTGGACACATGCTCCTCAGATGAACTTGTGACCTTTGACCTTAACTGGCCTCCAGTGACCTTGGAATCGCTTGGATTGACCTCGTGTTTGTTTAATATTATCTGTAAACGTTTTGAATCATTTCAGTTTACTCTATTTGAAAAATTTCATGTCACGGCTATTGTGATACAGCTTAAGCGCACTGACATTTTAGGTAATAGCTCCGTAACCCAATCTTATATCAAGTTGAAACTTGATACACAAGTGGAGGGTACCCTCCTATGTCACATGTATTCCGGGTTCGGCATTTTAGAAAACAATGCTGAAATTATTACTATAAAACCAAATTTTGACTTTTGACCTTGACCTGACTTTGTAAAGTGATCTCAGATGAACAAAATTGTATTTGTACGTTGCCCAACTATTTAGCTATACATGCATGTAGGTTCTATCTCAAAACAATATTTTCGGTAGTCCTTTTCCTTTTACCCTCAATATGGCCAAAAATGGCCTGCGGTGCCTCCGAAAAACGTTGCCTGGCTCCGCCCCCGAGCAAAATAGAATTTCGAAATTTTGCCGCATTACGTAGAAAAAATAGATAGGAAAAGTGACCAAGTTTTGTGAAACTGCATCAAAAACTCTGGAATTGGCAAGCAGAACACCGGAGGGGGAGCGGATTAATCCCCCCTGCCGGGAATAGGGTTAAATTTTGGAAAAATTCATTAGTTACCAATCTACGCAATTGGCAAAGCTTTTTTCGCGAGAGCCCGTTTTTTCCAAAATATGTAATTTTTTTCAAACTTGTGGGGGGTTTTTCATATTACTTGCACTTGTGGAAGTCAGTTTGGCTATTTTCTACCCATTCTGAGTCATTCATCGTTGATTTTGACGTTGGTACATCCTAATTTACAACGGTTGTTCGTGACCTGATCTCAGGTCAATGGTTGAAGGTCATTAACAACTTTCCCTGCTGACGGTAACTAGATCTCTGCATCACTCCGCACTAAAAATATTACGAAAAATTCCGCCAATTTCCGAAAATTACGACGACATATCTTAAAAAATGAGCTTGACCTTAGGTCAATGACCCAGAAAATTTCGGGGAATCTGAGACAGCGGATTTGTTGCATCTATCAAGATGTCCAATCCCTGAAATTATTATTGTGACACATTGTTTTCAGAACAAGTTACAGAGCCCAAACTTCTTTAGATATAGGTCCGTTTGACCTGGCCTAGGTCAGACACCCAACTTGACCTGAGGTCAAAACTTTGCCACAAGATAAAAAAATGATGGAGCAAAAGGTACACGAAGTTTCATGACACTTCCTTTGTTTGTTCTCTTGCAATCCTAGAAAAACCTCAAGGGGCCGGTCAGTCACCCCTCATTGGTGGCGGATTAAATATATCAGAAAAATTGGACGTATGTCGGCATCTGCAATCTTTCACCTATTCGTTGATGCCTTTACGTAGGCTTGATTAATCGCAGCCCTTGAGATCCATGCCGTTTCTCAGGTTCGTGTGGTCGGCTACGAGAAAACATATGTACGTCGTGATTGACTTACATACAATCAAAAAATAAAAGTGACGTTATCTTATTATATACGTTATAATAAAAATCGAGCTCTACTTGTCACAAGCTTCCAACAATAGCTGTATATTTATCGTGTGACTAACAGTTCGTGAGTTAAACGGGGGCAGGGAGTTTGTCAGCGTACCCCAGTCGAGCGTGCATGACGTCGAATACCAGTCAGGCGCGGATTAAATGATTTCATAGTCACATGGAATGGTCTTGAATTCATTTCATAACGTCTGAAAACGATTCCATTCATTTGAATTGGCTATGATCCTAAAATTCCTGTTGATGGCAGTCGTGAAATGGGGTACGCTCAGACATTTTAGGCCATAACTCAGTGATACGTCTTGATGTCAACCTGAAGCCTGAAAAAAACAAGTAAAGGACACTGTGCTGAATCATATGTCCTCGGATTTTGCATGTTGAAAATTGGCGTCTAAAATATTTACATAAGACCATATTTTGACTTTTGACTTTGACTTCATCTTGTAAAATGACCATAACTGTGCAAAAATATTTCTATGCCCCGAAATATAACTATACGCTCATCAATATTATTTAGTTCCATCTCAAAAACCTCTGTTTTGTAGTTCTTGTTTTTTGTTTCATTGTTAAATGAGTAATTAGTCAAGTTTAAAAAGCAAGTTTTATAGACAGCCTTGTTAAGCGACACATAAATATATGCTGCAATCACTCAAATTTGTTTGCAAATGAAGCAGAATCATCAGTTTAGCATTCTGTAGAACACAGAGATAATGTTAAATTTCATTAAGTCAAGGGTTAGTGCAGGGGTGTTGTGCCCACCAAGGCATGCGGTGCTTTGACGGATGTTCCAAATGAATTGCACCGTGACCTTTTTTACCGTCGGGATTTCTTTTGACAGCAGTGCTGCAGACCAACTGCTCTCGGAGTAAATCAGCGCCCGGGACTGCCCCTCTTCCGATCTTCCTAGCGGAGAATTGCTGGAAGACGCTTAACTCTGTTTCTGTGAATCTTGTTTTAACCAGAATCTGTGAGAAAGGGGGCAGGGTGTGGATTCAGCCCTCTTCCTGCGATAAAACCAAGTCCAAAATTTTGGATTTTAAGGCGTTGAGCTTTAGGATTTCCCAATTTACTTTCCGGTTTTCATGTTGTTGTTAATCCGTTTTGGAAAATGAAAAGACGGGTATCCGAAGCACTAAGTTTCACCGTTTGCCTTTATTAACTCCACTAAATAAGGATATGGACGTTCCAAATGTCATATTTCACATGGCAAACTGACCAACAGAATACACATTTGGACTGTCCTAAATCCACCTTTGCCCACCTGAAAACCGTTATGTACGTGCCAGTGACGTTGGTGGCAAATATCACTTGATATCATTATTCATTAGATATAATAGACTGCTATAGTCTGCTTCCAGATTTTCACGAAATCATTAAAACACGCCTCCCTAAAACTCCTTTTGGTGGCCCCTATGATAAGGTAAACGTTTCAAGAAGTAATGGAAATTCGCAAAAGTAGTGCGAAGAGTGAAGACGCCACCAAGTTCCATATCTTTGCCTCAAATATGTAAAAATGGACCAACGAAATACGTAATCCGGGACGGATTTCGCCCCCTGGCGATTTTCCGCACAACATTAGCTAAAATAGCAACAAATGTTCTACCTCGAAACCGTTTTTTTTTTTGCATTGTCCTCGATGATACGACCGGGCGCATATGACATTTGGGACCTAAAATTATATTTCAAGGCACAGGGCACATGGAATCTCAACATTTCAGAGGTTGGAAAGTGCCTTTTATGCATAAATCTGATCAAAGTTATCCTTAAGTCAAAATTCGTGCAAAAGTAAGCATAACGTTGCAGCATACGTCGAGTGACTGAGGGAAATCGAGACACAGATCAAGCTATTAGAATTACATTATTAGAATCTTAACCTTCACTATGTAAATCCGGGTTGGTGCAGCCTCCTTGGGGTTTTGTGAGGATAGTTTCCTAACGGTTTGTTTGATCATCTGAAACTTGATGTTCCCTTTGGGGCATTATGTCCGCATTATGGTGATTTTTTCCTCTGCGCTGCCATAGTAACGAGCTCAACGGTCTCAGTTTTGTCTCACTGCAAGACGGCTGTAGAGCACAAATACAAAAGAAATGTACATGAATCGACTCAAAACTGTATGTTCTGTAACACAGCACATGGATTTAGTAGGCTTATGCTCACTGCCGAGATTATCGAGGGTGTAGTCTGAGGTCATGAGCTACGGCGGCTGACAGGTTACTTTTTATCTGTGGAAATGCGATAGGAAATAATCATCGCAAAACAATCTTTACATTCGGATTGTTCCAGGCGTAAATAATCTAATGATATAAATTTGGTGCAATTTGTCTTTTATTTCATCAAAAGAGGACACAATGCAGCGAACGTCTGACTTGCTCCGACGGGCGAAGTGGTGCCGGCCGCGGGATGATAGCTCTACAAGACCACGACATGACTACAATTGAACATCTGAGTCACCATTTTTAGCTAATCCGAAATCATTCTAGGTCACTGGCCCAAAATGGCTTTCGATGATCTTAGGTGACTTTGGATGACCTAGGATTACCTTCATATGTCATTCGATAAAATTGTTGGCTACAATGGATTTTATCATCTATTATTATCTACGAAAATGCTCCATCAGCTCCGAAAACGCATTTAAGCCGACGACCCCGTTTGACAAGGATTAACCTAGCGTGACCTGGATCGAACTCAATGGGTTTAATATAATCATATTGGGTACAGATGGGCTTACCATTGATGGACAAGCACTATGATATCCGTTTTGTTTCACCGTCGTTTATCCTTTGGCGTTCATTTGTTTTTCAACTGGACAAAGTGCCGTTTTCTATCAATTTTTATCTTTGATCCGATCCGATCTAAGGTTACGCGTTGACCTGGAACCTTAAAAAACGATACCAATCGCAAGATCTCGTCACGCGCAGCAGATGTTTTTTTTTTTTTTTGTCACGCTCCAGGACGCACGGTATGGAAATAGCCTGGCGAGTCTTATGCGCCCCCTCCCCCCATTCGTCCGCATTATGCAGAAGTCCCTATATGTACGGACGATGGTAAACCCTATTCCCGAGGGCTAGACAGTATGGCCGATTCCCGGCAGGGGGGATTTGGCCCCCCTGAGATCTTCAAATCTACACATCCGATTTCATCGCAACAAACGCCAATCGATTGGTCGTGATGTAAACTGCATTTTTATGAAATGGAATTTTCGAAATTTTGAAAAGGGTGGGTACAGATGGGCAAAAAAATCGCAATAGAGAATATTTTTGGACTTGCTATAACTCTATTATTTATTTGACATGAATCGAGAGGTTATGGATGGGGCTTTTACCACTGGATCGTACATTTGAAATCTTGAAATGTTCATAGGCGTTCACAGGGTTTGGAAAATTGGGGCACTACTTTTTGAAAAACTGAATTAACGAAAAAAGTTAAAAACATTTTTCTTAGCTTTTACTAGTCATGTTATGCTAAAGAAGTACAAATCGTATCACATTGTTTGTATAATGGCTAAGCGGTGCTAGGAACGTCAGAAAGGGAAACCGTCATGATCACATGTTCATCAGGTCAGTTTACGACCTTTGACCTTAAATGACCTCCAAAGTCCTTAGAGCCACATGGGATGATTTTGAGTGCATTTTGTATTATTTTAAAACGTTTCCAGCCATCTGAATCCACTCTGTTTCTAAAATTCCATTTTGCGGCTGTTGTGATATAGGGCACGCGCAACGACATTTCACGTCATAGCTTCGTGAACCGTCCTGATATCGACCTAAAACTTGATACACAATCTGAGGGCACCATTTTACGTCATATATTCCGGGTTTGGCATTTACAAATAATAGCGCCAAAATTTTTACTATGAAACCAAATTTTGACTTTTGACCTTAACCCGAATTCCGAGACATGACCTCAGATTAACAAAACTATATTTGTATGCTTGCCCAACTATTTGCCTGTATTCCCACGCAAAGTTTTAAACTCCATCTTAAAAACGGTATTTTTGGAAGCCATTTTTCTTTTATCCTCAACATGGCCAAAAATGGCCCGATGCGCCTCCGAAAAACGTTGCCTGACTCCGCCCCTGAGCAAAACAGAATTACAAAATTTTGTTGCGGTATGTAGAAAGAATAGGTAGGAAAAGTGACCGAGTTTCGTGAAACTGTGTCGAAACTCCGGATTGGCAAGCAAAAAACCCAAGGGGGCGGTTCAACCCCCCGGCCGGGAATAGATTAAAACATGCGTTAGTTTTAAGCATGGCTAATTCGACGCGTACATCTCCGTGAACACTATCAGCGGTGGGACATCCAGACTCAAGGGTGGGGGAGAGGGCTGCAAGACACAGCTCACTCTTTTCTTTACAATCAACTCCACAGTAGGGATAATTTGATATCTTAGTCCTTAAAGGGAAAGGATTAGCACACCCGCTATTGTGGTTCTGCCGCCCGTGATGATTAAAACTTTGTGGAATGTCTCTGAATATTCGCATGTGCATGAGGAAATTTATCAGTGCTTGTCGGAACTGGTCTCACGGAGTAATTCGTAGAATATTTTAGAAACTGCAGTTGTATAAATTTGACCAACGATACTTCGTTTGAGGTCATGGATGGCCAACATTGACCTCTCATGGCATGTAACACATGTTGCACGCTACTGGTTATTTTCCAGCACCATTATATCTGTTAATAAAGACAAAGCAAAGCGGCAAAAGCAAAATCTTACTATATCTCCGTATCTGTATCATTAAGATTGTGACCTCAGACAACGTTGACAACGGCGTCTCTGAGTCAAGCTCTGCGGAACTGATGTGCCAAGTGACGTCGAAAATTTGATGGTTCTGCAGTGTTTGGTTCCGGAATTATTAAGGCGAAGAAGAGTGGGGGCGTCTATCGCACTTCCCAGAAAATGGCGGGTTAATACTTCGCTAAGTTCGTTGGGCCGCCGCTCTGCCTGCCCAGTGGAATTCTACACTATATGTCGCGATGATAACGGAGGCTAGCCCGCCTGCAGACCGTCCGGCCGCCGCCGTCTCGCCCATCTCGCCGAGGCCAACCGGGGTCCCCTCCCCCTGGAACGGGCCTCTGGGAGGCCCAGTCGCCGACAGTCTCCAAGCCTCGAAGCGGGCCTATCAGATCACCGGCCCGCGATCCCGTTGCCGCCGACCGTCCTACACCGTCCGACCATTCCGCTCCGTGTTGTGGCCGGGAGGCGTCGGGCGCGGCGCGACGCGGCGCGGCGCGCTCGCCGCCGCCAGGCGCGTCGGTCGCCTCTGACGCGTTCCAGAGCGGCACGTGTTCCGGGCGCCGGCTGCCGGCAAACAGGTCCGCCGTCCGGGCGGCCGGCATATTGGCCGGAATTCCCTGTCCCGGCCGGCCGAGCGGCTGACGTCACAGAGACGCCCCTGTTCTGATCGGGCGGCGCGGCGACGGCGCAAGCCACGCGAAATCCGGCAGCGGCCCAGAGGAGCCAGACACGCTGCACGGCTTACGATTGACGACTGACGATTGGAGATTACGACTACGATTACTGGCTTGTTGGCTTACTATTGACTGGATTATCAACTGCGTGGCTTACGATTATCGGTCGGCAAAACATGGCCGTAGAGTTTCTCTGAGTCCTTAGGTAATTCTCCACTTTCTCTTTAGTCCTTTGTCTCTGCCCTTCTTCTCTCTCTCCCTCTCTCCTTTCTTTTTTGCCCCCTCCGTATCAAGCATAACTTAAAGTTCGAAGGTCCGTCGAAGCTATACCGCAAAGATCAACATTCGACCGATTTGGAGCACGTTCTTTTGCGCGCAAATCGGACGTTACAGACATTTGAAGTGCAAAAAGAATGAAATGCATAGGATGCCAAAAGACGTCAATCTGGGAATCTGATCATAAACACGCATGCATAAAAACACACGTGCCAAGTGAAAATTTCAGAACAGTTCACAGATGTCCTTTGAGTGATACTGTATGCATGCTAAATTCGTCACATGTTTGACTGAGTTTGCTTGGCGTCGTGGACCCGCCCCTGTCGTCGTCATGCCGCCTTCATGTGTCAAAATAAATGAAAACGAAAAATGAGGCACGGAATGTCAAGTATATTCCTCCTAGATGTCATGGAACTGAAAGCCTACTCGTCCAAAAATGACGTCTTTATTACTCCATTTTGCGTTCCAGGACACGCCATTGTCATAAAAAAATGTGATAGATATGTAATAAGGCATGAAGTGAACAAATAACTTGCAAAAAACTGACGACCAAATCCTCGGCACATCGAATAGAGCACATCGAGAATGCGAGCTCAGAAGTGACGAAAGGTGGCCAGATGTGCTTCTCAGAAACCACTCAAAGACACTAGGAGAATATTCCATTGTGCAGGTAATAACAGATTTTGGAGAATGATTCGCCGAGCTCGAAAGCTCTGCCGCAACCCATTTAGGAATGGCAAGCGAAAAATCCCAACGGGATGGGCTTATTAAGCTCCCTTCCCGCTTGGAATGGTGTCAATGTTTTTTTATTACAAATGCTATGGTGCTTTACCTTGAACAGAACATGGTCCTCTTCGACCTGCTCTAGGTGAGTGACCTGGGGTGGCCACGAGTTTAGAAATTTACTCCATGTGTAAAAAGGATCCATTAATGATACCTCCGTTTCTGTGTTTCTGCCCCTCTGCACTTTTTGTCTAAAAAAAAAACTAGAATGGAGCACGAGCGCATCGTACGGAGAAAATTATCTCACTAGTATACTCCTCCGTCTTCATTTAGCGCTCTGTCTGAGCTAATATGCAACGCTGCACGATGTTTCTTATCTTAGTTATCTTATGTCATCTGTATCATTTATTTTAATATCACGTCAAGTCTCTTATCTCAGGAAAGCCTTTCTGTCATTTTTGAATGAGAAAACCGATCTTCCGGATGCATTGTGGCTCATTCGTATGTTTTCTATGCATGTGCGGAAACAAAATGAAGCGTCATTGCTTTCCTAGAAATACAGCAAGAGCAACACTGCACTGGGTATGTAAGAATAAGCCTAAAGCAATGATAGAGAAGTTGCTAATGTTGAGCATATACACACCACTATCTTGAAACTGTTCCACTTTGAAGACAGTGGATGGCAAAGAACCTTTATGATTTTTTATCTCGATTTTTTATTTTGATTATGATTTTTTTCTGATGATTGGAAATGGTAACATTATTTCACAGCGCTGAATAGACAGATCATTTTCCACGTTAGAAATTAAAATCGGTACCGTTCTGCAACGTTTCGCGATATGTTGCATTGTTTGAAAACCAGACAGCGTAACACCGTAACAGTATTCGTTCAGGAAAGTTGCGATTGCTGCAAATGTTACAGGTACTGAAAGTGATAAATGTATGCTTCGGGGCACCTCGGCTCATGACCTTGGGCACCAGAGACGCTTGTTTTTTTTTAAATAATGACTATTGACCGTTTGTATAAGGATCATTTGCAGCTCTCGTGAACTCTAAGCATAGCACGACGTTGATAAACGGGCCATGTATCCAAAATGGTGTGACGAAAACTTCTGAAAATTCTGAAATCTGTTTCATAAATATGCACCGGTAGGCACTAGGTCCTTGGTAAGCCCTTGTCCTTAATACTGAGTGCTAAGTTCTTGGTATTTCAGTTTTTTAAAAATATTTTAAATATGAGACTTGTCGGGCATGCTGGCTGTTGAGGCCCGATCGACGTTAATATTGGAAGGATGTGTGGATGCCCACGTCATAGCAGCGCCTTCTATTGAACGGCGCAGGGGGTGTACGTGTTGTGAGGTGGTCAAAACGTGATGACTTGTTACGGCCTAAAACAAAGGACACAGCCTCCTCTGTCATTTCTCCGACCACATTAGCACTGTTGAAACGACTAAACTTAATGGGATCGTAGGTCGCCCCTTAATGCCTGCAGGTGGTAAGCCGTCGTGATGTTAAAACAACTGCTGTTTCCCTCTAGTCGCTGGTCACAGGCCGCAAGTGCGTGGCGCGTTCACCACATGCAGAAGCTCAAGGTCAAACACTGCAGTGCGCCTCTGAAGGATTATAGGGCTCTCGTCCGCGCGACCGTCGGCCTTGGAGCTGTGCCAGCAGCCCGTCGGCCCTGAAGCTCCGCCGGTAGCGTAGCGCCACACGGAGTTTAAGCATGGCTTAAGCCGATCACCAGCGCTTATGATCACATGCCCGCGAAGAGGCCGGCTTGCTTGGCCAGCGGACGACGTGCGAGTTGTCGTAATAGGTGAAGGTCGCTGATTCATGCACGTGCACGGTTGTTTGGTTCGCTCCGCTTGACGGTCACCGCTGCACGAATTCGACAGCGCCGAAACAGCAAGCCAGTCCCGCAGACGAAGAGGGACAGACCAGTGGGCTGTGTGTGCACACCGTGTTTGAGAGGAACGATCGCATTTGACAACAGGCAAGCGCCGCAGAGCACATGCACCTGTACAAAAAACACAGATCCTCACAGGTGCCTTTCTTTTGTGAGTTTTTTTCATCGGGCTGACCATGTCAGGGACGTAGCCAAGGGGGGGGGGGGGCATGGGGGCCATGGCCACTCTTTCCTGAGCCAAGCGGTCTACACTAGATATATAGCGATTTCGCACGAATATGGAATAGTGATGATTTATATGTTGCAAAAGGAAACATTTTATGTGTTCCTTTGGGTTAAATATAAGGTCAGTTACGAAAAATCGCTGTTTTTTCGCATAAATTTCGTCATATGCCAGCGGCAGACGACAAAGTTTGACATTTGTCCCCCCTCAGGCAATCGTGGCTAGGTGCCTGGACCATGTGGTCATTGGCTGTAGGGGGCCCTACGTTAAATTCATGGATGTTCAAGCTAAATCACTTAAGACGAGCTTATGGATGCCTGGTTCGCAAAAGAAAAGGGGAAAAACCGAAACAGAGAAAATGCGCTGGAGTGGCCATTTTGAAAATGCTACCGAGAACCGTCGCTTGCAGTTACATATCTGAAGAAAGGTATATTTGCAGCAACAACACACAGCGTACATTACATAGCGTGTGTAGGTGATGGTCGGATGTACACTGTGTGGATATGAACATCGTCTCCGCAACAGAGGTCCAGAGGAAGACAGCAACGGAAGACTAGTACGACGACGCGCCCTTCGCATGTGCGTCAGACGACGAAATGTAAATATGACGACACGCCTTGCCCAAGGGCGCCATAACGGGACCTCTTGGCTCCGTTGAATCCACACAGTGGGATGTCAGCTTCTCAATCAGAACAGGGGGCCTCTTGGCTCAGCCAGCAATGGCACGCCGCAACAGGGGCCCCCTGGCTCCACTGACATCTAATGTGTTGTGATTTATGGCGCTATGTATTGTATGCTGTGAATTTGGGAAAAACTCGCACGAGCCCAGAATGTGTGGGTAAAACCCAGTTTAAATTTAATTTCATATTGAGCGGACCCACTGTATTTCGTGATAGTGTCCTGGATTTCGTGATAGCGTTCTGTTAATAAACGAATTTAATCGAATTCAGAGTACTCATTTCAGCTCACATAAATGCAAACCGTGCAGCTCAATTGATATAAGGGTTTGTACTGATACTACGTGTATGAACTTTTTAATTCGTGTGATATGGGATTTCCCTGCGTGCTGTTTTTTTTGAGCTAGTGTCCTGTTTTTCGTAACATAGCTCTGTTTGCATATGGATGCAGATGAAACTGATTAAACCCGCTTTGTTTTCGAGAAGGGAAAGAACAAGTTTCATCAGTTCAGGGTGTTGATTTCCCGCCAGAGGAGGCAGCCTCAGAGAGATCTGCTTGTGTCGCACGCACGCCGTCAGAGGGAGTCGGTGTCTCATGCGGGCCCTTCGTCTCTGACGTCGTCCGGACTGGCGGGATTCCACAGCACACAGCGCACGCGCAGCATTAATAAACAATCCCTGTAGCACTGACTGGCGGCCGGCCGTGCCAGTTTGCCAAGTGATAACATCGTGGCATAAACGCCGTAAAACCGTGATAACATCAATCAGTCAGGTGTACAAGATATCAAAAGGTAAACAATAATAGGTATCCTAAATGATACAAAGACAAATAACATGTGAACTACTGAATTCGATTAAACGCAACTGGTTTAGTCGATTCTATTATTTACACAAACAAACAGAACACTATCACGAAATCCAGGACACTATCATGAAATACAGTACACAAATAATATAGAACGAAAAACCGCCTTACTAAAAGATAAATGTGAACTGGGTTTTTCCCGCACATTCTGCTCTCGTGCAAGGTGTTTTCTCATACGCCACGACATACAAAACATAGCAGAATACATATCATAACACATTGCACATTGGATGTCAGTGGAGTCAAGAGGGCCCCTGTTGCGGCATCCCATTGCTGGCTGGGCCAAGGGATCTTCTGTTGCGGTAATGAAGCTGATGTCCCACTGTGTGGATTCAACGGAGCCAAGAGGTCTCATTACAGCGTCCTTGGGCAAGGCGCATAGTCATATCTTCATGTTTTCATATTCCATGGTGTCGTCTGGCGCCCATGGGCAAGACGCATTGTCTTCCTTTCATTTCGTGTGCTATTGTCGTCTTCCTGTGGACCTCTGTTGCGGTGACGATGTTGATATTCACACAGTCTACACCCACACACCACCTGCATTGGTTATATACTGTATGTCGTGTGCTCGTTTTGCAAATGTATCTCTTTTCAGATCTGTAACATAAGAGCGGCGGTCTCCGGCAGAATCTTCAAAATCATCACTACGACGCGTTTTCCGTGTTTCGGTCTTGCTCCCTCTTCCTCTGCAAACCCAACATCTGTGAGCTGGTCTAAAGTAACTTTTGTCTAAACGACAACGGGCTTAACGCAGCTTTCGCTCCAGGTAGTCACAT
Organism: Capitulum mitella; assembly: GCA_030062745.1. Taxonomy (NCBI): domain Eukaryota; kingdom Metazoa; phylum Arthropoda; class Thecostraca; order Pollicipedomorpha; family Pollicipedidae; genus Capitulum; species Capitulum mitella. Next base: position 1,569,340 of record CP099850.1, on the reverse strand, counting down.
GGTCAGCCTGATGCAAGAAAAAAATAAATAAATTGCCAGTTTGCCATTGGCACGCCCATCGCTGAAATGGAACACAGCCGCACTCAGGAGTACCGGAGGTTTAGGACGAGCCCAGTGATCGGCCTATGCGTGCCGGCCGACCCGCCCTCGGCCTCATTTCGGCACATGCGGGGAAGCACCCGGTCCCGGCCGTCCCTCCGCCTGAACTTTCCCCGGCCGGCGGAGGCGGCGGCCGGTTCTCGGTGCGCCGCGGCCGGCTGGGAAGGCCCAGGCCTGCCGGCCGGCCGGCGGGCAGGGAGGGCGGCCGCCCGGCCTGCCGTCTGTGTACGTATAAAGCGGCCGGCGCCGGCCGGCTGTATACAGAGGGAGTGAGGCCTGCGGCGCCAGCGCCGCTCTCAGCAGCGTCCCGCGCGCCCCGTCAGACCCGTCGACATGAAGACTGCCCCGCTGGCCACGGTGAGTGGACGGCAGCCTGGGCGGGGCGGAAGCGTTCCGAGCAGAGGAAGACCTCGGTCGAGGTCTCGTGCTGGCGGGGTCTGAACGGCTTCCTAAACAAACGGTGCCGATTGATTCATGAAATTCTAGAGCCTGGAACAGCGTCCTGAACAAATGCGATTTGCTCACTCAAACAAAGTCACCATTCCTAGATACTCTGGTCCTGAAATCCTGCGACTTAGAAATAGCGGCTGACGAGACATTGGAAGTTTTCGTTGAGCTCTTGATCGAAAGAAGCTAAAATGGAAACTTAAACAATGAACGGCAGCATATCGTTCTGAATCCAGTTAGCTGTGTTCGCGAACACAGTTCTGTTTTTTGGCTTTTGTCGGATCCAAGTGTCGCGAGCAGGCTATTATATATATATTGCTGAAATTGGTTTCATGATTGGCGAAATGATTTATGATACATGTGTTTATTGATGTCAAAGTCCCAGATCGGACGCCTGTATTAGGACCATGACTCGAAGTTAAGTCAGCGATTAACCACATTTGGAGACACTTTGGTGCAGGTTTGGCAACAAGCTCTGTTTAGCATGGTTTCCAATCCCGACGCTGCCCATTCAAACACGTTCGGGATGAATTTATAATTCACAATTGGTGAGTTTAGTGGCGAGTAACCATTTGGCCTTGGTAGATGATTTTTTTTCTACCCTGCTACTGGTTATTCATTTCTCCTAAATTCATTGAATAAAACGACCGAAATCAGATGTAAAATAGGTATTGGGGTAGTTTTGCTTACGCAGAAGAAATATTTCAACCTCCACACCACCCCAACCGAAAACATATGGGAACTGTTTTGGAACTGGACAGCATGTCTGAAACTAGACATTGAAATCAGACACATGCTCTGATTTCAGTAAAACCAGTCACCAAAACCAACCAAAACCGGGCTTTACTTTTGCCTGAAGTAATTGTTTCAATATGGCGCCCCTTAAATAAGGGTAACATTGCTGTCGTTAGACGTGACTCGATCACAAGACAAATTAGAACAACTGTATGCGAGATGAAATAAATCAAATGAAGCAATGCTTTAACCCAAGTTTCTTGTTCTTAAGAAGTCGCTCCAAGGAGTGAAGCGTGTTATCATTCTCTTGTCAAAGACAGCTGAAAACGAGAGACTAGGGCATCGCGATGTTAACGGTAATTTTTACCTAACAGATGTCAGAAAACCTCCTTCAGGAAGACATTTATGAGCAGTCATGGGCCGGGCAGGGCAGCCATGTTCCAGTTTAATTGGAAGGCGCATTTTCCAAATACGCAGTCCGAGATCTGGAATTGCTGGTTCCGTGAAAAACCTTATTGTTAACTGTATATATCTGAATGAAATGTCCCATTTTGGTCAACGTTCCATGAATTGACTGACTGCTGTATCAAACATCGCGGACTGCATTTTCACCATTCATTTTTCCGAAAAAATCGGCACGAATTAACTGTCAAATAACGCTGGGAGGGTTGCCCGGGGTTTTGCAATAGTGGTAGTGCAATGGACTGTCTGAGGCTCTGGCACACAAACATTTGCAGGCGGCCTGTGCTATGTCACGGGCTGTCAAGATCCAGGACTTCGAGACGTCCGTTACCAACCGCTTTTCTTTTAGGCCCCGATCTGAAACCAGATGAGCATGTACCTGCGTATGGAATGCCTCTGCGTGTAAATCTGACAGAGTTAGTTAGAAGTTACACAAGTTAGAAATTGTAACCTTGGGTGCATGGTCAACCATTTTCAGTAGGTGGTTATTTTCATGCATCAGTCGTCATTATTGAATCATGTAGGGAACACTGGATACCATTTTATTGGCCAGACCCAGTGGGTAATTCCACTTCGTGGACCTCAAGCCTTCAGGTCAGTCGTGACGTCACAGGGCTGAAACGCCCGGAAAAAGATCTGCACATCAGACTTACCTGACAGGCACCGGTGCAGCCAAGGAGGAGGGGAGGGGGCCTGACCCCCCCGTCCTTAGGCCCGCATTTTTTAACCATTGCACATCAACTCAGCAGGCGGTTTTCGTATCATTTCAGTTCACCCTGAGTTCCGGCCCCTCCCCGTTAAGAAAATCCTGGCTGCGCCGCTGCTGACAGGGGCAGCTTCAGAAGTTTTTGTTACACTTTCTCTAAATAAGCCACTTAGTGATATTTTCATTTAAGCTTTAATGATTAGAACTGAACCCGAACGTAAGTTTTTTTTATCACAGATTAGCCCGGCACTGACTGGATTGTTTCGTAGCCTTCCACTGACTGTGGGCATTTTATCCCTGCCTATGTCGAGAACCCCGATTGTAACGTAATGTAAACAGAAATCGATAGCCTATTTTCCTGAGGCCCCAAATATGTTCCATTTGTCGACCTTAAGGTCATGTATGATGTCACAGGTAAGGCCGAAGTCCGAAACTGGACGGTTATTTGTCAACCACCTCAGAACAGCAAGGCCTGATAGACAAGAAACCGAACGACAGGGTACGGCGCGTGGCGGTCGCAGAACCAGTACCTGTATTTGGCCCAGGACCAAAATGGTCAACTGGTCACGGGGCGGCCGTGTCGTGGAACTGCACAGTACGATAGAGATCCTCCAGCGCCATCCGGTTCCGCGCTTGGGTCAAAATTACTGTGTAGTTGGAAACACTCGGGTAGCGGGATCATGGTACAACAACAGGATAAACTTAGCGTCAACTCTGATCCCATCGTGATCCATTTGAACACGTTCAGGCTAAATAAACAAACGAACGAAAAAAATATTTGGCGCATCCAAGCGACATTACAGAGTCAGCCATGCTTCACAGTTCTACGTTGTATTTTAGTTTGATGCTTCATTGTCAACATTTCCACAATGCATAATGACCGTCTTGTACTGTACAACGTCGTGATCTGAGAGATTAGTGTGGAACATCCCTAACTCCATGCTAATTCATACTACGCCAAGTCAACATTTTCCACTTTCCGGACCTCATGGAAGTATCTTAAAAAAAACACAATAACCGGTTTTTTATGTTGCTAGGTGGACGGACAAAATTTTATTGCGGCTTATTCCGCGACAGTACCTTGCAGCCTGTCAATATCTTGCAGCCTGTCAGCCGTTTTTGCAGTTCCACCTCTGGCGGTTTAGTTCAGATTTAAACTTTGCGAGAGAAGTGGTGGATTCCGTTTGCCGCTCCGCCTGGCCGCTGTGGAAATATAGATCTCGATCTCTGCAACTCCGTGCAACATTCTGTATCGCCCAGAAATGTCAAAGGGACGCCGCCAACTTGCTGGCGATGTTCCGAGATAGATGCTGCTACATGTTGCGATGTTGCATGCACATGATAATCGTAGTCTTGTCTAGGCTTAGTTTTTGCACAAAGCTATTTGAATGTTTTGGAATCCCCGTGTCAAATGCGCCACGAAACGTACATTCCAAGAATCCATAGCACCGATTCAGATATCATCCAGCCTTGACCTTGACTTTTGACTGATTTGATTCGACTGGGACTACGGATATAATGCTAAACTACCTAACACGTATTACCACGCAGACTTCAGTATTGCGCCATTTTCTATCAGTGACGAAGTCGCCAAAGAAAAGGATTGTTTTTGAGAGACTGGCCAGACTTATGATGTCGTCAGTGATCCAGAAGTCAGAAATGTATATCTACAGATCGGTGCCATCGATGGCTGCTTGCATCAGGCCAATCGGCCGACTGGTTCTCGAAGCAGACGAACGTTAAATGACCGGATACCCGGTCAACGCCGGATTAACGACGAACTATTACCAACGATCTGGTCCGATTCTCGCAACTCTGTGGTGTTACTGAAATAGTACAATGCTTCTGGACTTCCTTACAGATCAGATCCTGAACAGCTTCTGGACTTCCTTACAGCCCGAGTCAGATCCGCGCCAGTACAGAGGATTTTTGCAACCCGCGAGGTTTTCCGCTAGTCGGCAAGTTAACCGCCCGCGACTGTTGCAATCACTCTGAAGACTTGCTTTGCCGGGTTGGGAACCTTTCTTGATATTCTCCAAAACTTGAAGTTAATACCTTGGCAGGTCACTGACCCATGACGACCATCTCGACAGCACGTCATGGAGAAATTCTGTTACGGCGACGACTATGCTACGGTTCAGTCGTATAAGAAATGTATTTTACGATGCTCATTTTTCCTCAGTTCTATGCATGGATGCCACGCAAGGTGTCAGTGGCCCCCGAGCATGGGTTCTTACGCGGTTCAGGGTCATATCAAATAAAAGTCATGAGTTGAGTTACTAGTCTTTTTGACCTTCCACCTCCTCAAATGTGCCGTGGTGTCACCGGAGGCGCTGATTTCCACGCTGGTAGTAATTTTGGCCCCTGTTCGTGGTAAGAAGTCGTTTTGGGCCACTCAGGAGCGTCCCGTTAGTTAAATCCCCCACGATCCATGGAATCCAATGGAGACCAAAATCCACTGTGCCAAAAGTAAACCCATACATATGAACACAAGAACACAGAGGAAACCAAACTGTCTTGCAGTCACGCCATACATGATATTGCCTGTATTTCTGGCGGTCAGCCGCCATGATTAACTTGCGGTACAGACCATAAGAATCTATGCTGCGAATAGCGAGCTAGAGCTAGACAGACTGTTGAGAGAAAGACGATAATTTGCACCGATGCCACTGCGCGGAATTCCCAGCACGACGAGCACTTGTTCTGCTTACTCGTTTTCATTTCTATGAACCTCTTTCGAGCTGAGAATAGCAGCGTGGTGACGGAAAAACCAGATGATGAGCGAGAGGGTTTCATTTAAATCTAAATCCGTATGACGAAGCTCGAAGAACGGGGCCCTCCACGCGGCAGATCTGCACGAGGCAGATCACCGCGACCGCCGGGTTTGTCCAAAGATTACCCGCGCGGTGGCATCGAAGCATAACACACTCCTGAAGCGCCCTCAGTGTGTGCTTATAAAATCGCTGACAAAGCGAAAAACGACAGCGCGAGCTACCAGCTCAAGTCATCAACATGCAAACCGTATCAGGAACGAAGAACCACACTATTCCAAAGAAACGAACATGAACATAGCGCAACACCCCAGGTCCTTCCTTCTTCTCTTCTTCCGAAATACTCGGCGTGATAGGGCGAACGCATGGCCAGCGTGAGAGGCTTCGTGGGCTATCTTCTGGCCTTCACGATGAACACCCCTCGGTGCTCTTCGTGAGGAGTATGCCGCGTGCCAGCACCTTGGCAAAATCCAACTTAAATCGTAACGTTTTTTTCAGGAGGACTAAAATAACAGCACTTGTGGCAGTCGAGGCGACGGCTCTCTTCCCCTGTCCTCACGCTTCTTGCCTTCGCGTCACGGTTGATTCCATACTAGCCTGTCTTCCGCATGGCTTCTAAACTTAGTCTGCACACATACAAACTCAAAGCCAATCAATCACTTGTACTCACGACTCTTTCACGCGGTATTGTTCAATAGAACATCTTTGCTGTCTTGAAAATCGCCACATACACTGTAACGTAACGTAAGTCACAAAGACTTTACATAATATAATATATATATTGCATAATAACCACTATGTCATGGCACGCCTTCACACTCAATATTAGTCGGTCAGTCGAACAACGAATTTCAAACAGAATACGATTGCAAGTGTTCGTTACTTGAACGCACTCAAACGACGATGACTGACCAGCGTTTGGTACGCAGTTTGCTGCGATCTCAAGGGTGACGTAGGCAGGAATTCAAACCAGGGGCTGTAAAGGAGGCAATGGAACAGAAAGGACGAAATGGGGAGTAGTAGACAGACAGATATATCAGAATTCTTCATCACACAAAAATAGCGCTATTGGTTTCACTGGTATTATGTTACGTTACTTGTGGAGTTCTTTTGTTAACGTTCGTATTTATCTACACTTCATTATTACTCACAACACATCGTTTGACGCAGACACTCGCATACACACATAAACATCCAATGACGCGGCGAGCCCCGCCACTGACGCCTCCCCGCACAGCGCCGCGTTATTAGACGTGTACGACCGCGGGAGCGGCGCCTCGACCATGGCGGCCGCCCGACCCGGGCGGACCAATAAACGGTCTTCCAGGATCAGGCGGCCGCATCGGCGGCCAGCTGCGAGCACATTTTTGGCACTTACTGGTTCATTCTGTTGGAGACAGCGCATCTTGCATGGCAGCGTCGCGCTTGCCGGTGAAACAAGAGAACGTACCTACACGTCACCATGCCGGCGCGACAATTTTTGCTATTGATGGGCTCCACTGCTCAGAACATAATCATTCCACCATCGCAGAACAGTCGCCATTCTTCTATGGACCGCTGCTTATCCCGCTCGTTCCTGTAAACTAATATTCGCTCGGCTTGAAATAACTGTGCTATAATGTAAAAATGTCATTGTTTCTCGACAGTGCATGCGTCCTGGTGATTCTAGAATGCGCATTAAGTGTAAAAACTGTTTGATGGGTTTATACCTATGAATTATGTAAAACTGAAGTGACAGGATCTGAGTGGAGGCGCAGCACAGGTAAGCGATTTCGAGGTGCCTCGTACGTGTCCCCCGGGTTCCGGTCTTTCTGATTCCCATCTGTAAAACACTTGGTTTGCGTATAGTTAATCCCAAAGGAAACAGTTTCCTCGTTTGAAAAGCGGCGAGTGGCTTCTCTCGTGACTCTGCTTTGAAGGACACTCCTGCCTCCGTTGCTCCTGTAGATATTCGTTCCAAGATTCCGCTTGCCATCAACAACAGGTTCCACTTTGCGGGAATTACGCCAGCTAGATCCTAGTACCACTGGAGGTCATTTCTGCAGTTGTGGTGCTTTTTGGGCAGCTGGCCATGCGTCAAGAATCGTCTACCAATGACATCATCGTTGAATCTTATGCCACACAGATCTATGTGGCGGTGCAGGACAGGGCAATTTCCTATCAAGATACTATTACTTAACCATATAATCTTGTCCCTTGCCAGTTCTACTGTGTCCGGTTTAACTAAAAAAAATCGTAGTCTATGGAGGAGCTTTAAGTAGAAAATACTTCATTTTGCCTCTAACAGGCACTTCATCACCAAACCTAATCCTAGCAATACATTTATGGACAGCGGATCTAGACGTCTTTGGAAGGTTAATTTCCATTTGGATGTTCACGGTAGCAGGCGGGCGATCCAGTTGACCTTCAGAACGTTGTGCACGCAATGTACAGAAGACGCTCCTAAGCCTCCCTGTCCAGCATCCAGGAAAAGTATGTCACGCGAGAGTTTGGACGGTCGGCCACGCCAGATAACCTTCATTATTATATTTGGAATTGGAGTCAAGAAACGGCTGGGAATAGCCAAGCATGACGTAAACCAGCTTAAAATTCATCAAACTTTTGACGAGCGTTATCCTTCCTTTAATACTTCGCTGCCTCTGTGTCCACATGCTCAAGACTGTTGTAATGTCGTGCATCATGAGGTTTAGATTGTCTTCAGCACAATCTCCCTTTGGAGAAAACCAAAGTCCAAGAATCTTAACTTTATCGTAGGACTAGACAGATTTGGTCAATACTGACCTAGCCATCTCTCTCTCTCTCTCTCTCTCTCTCTCTCTCTCTCTCTCTCTCTCTCTCTCTCTCTCTCTCTCTCTCTCTCTCTCTCTCTATATATATATATATATTTTGGTATACTTGGGCAGAATATTTTCCTTGACACAAGTTTTATTGAAGACTAGGGCGTACTTTGCTTTTGTTAGCTTTTTATTTGTTTTTTCGATGTCTCGAACTATATGTTTTGCTTCATCATTCAGTTGGTGTAAAACTGAGCCGAATGAGCACATTTAGTATCACATTACTTTTGGTCGGTTTTATTTAACGTTTCGGATATAGCACTATCCATTTTCAAATTACAAAGCGACACTGTATTTTGATTACACTTAGGTTTCGAAATAAATCACATTACACGTTCGCTCCTCGGTTGCCACACTTTCGATATACACGCCACATCAACATAGTTCTGAACGGCCAAAAAACCCCATACCTGCTTTTGCCCGCATTTTCTGCAAAATTATCCGAAGAGTTTCAGGGATACTCCGGCGTTTATTTGTTTGTTTAGTGCTGGGCTGAATTGTTTGATGTATAATGCTTCAAGGATATGGAGTTTGCGTCGGTCAGTTGTGGATGTGATGATTTCTGTGTTGTCTGTGAGCTGCTGTCTGGTGATGATGCTGCCGTGGGTAACCTGCATGTGTGTCTTTGGTGCTCCGTCTTGCAAGTGCATGGTGAGACGTCTCGAGAGTGTTGTTGTAGTCACACCAACGTAGTCTGAGTTGTTATGAAGTATACAATCTTCATGTGGGCATGTAAACTTGTAGACTACGTTGGTGCGCTTGAGGTGTCCGTGTTTCATGGTGGTGTTGTTCTGCATGATGAATGTCACGTCATGATACGTCATGTTGTTCTGCATGATATATATATATATATATATATATATATATATATCTTTGTGTGTGTGTGTGTGCGTGCATGTAGATTTAATTTCCAATTCAAGCCCGAATGCCTCAGCGAAGTCTTTGAGAAGATTTAGCAGTCCTTAATCGCACTCGTCGTGTTTTGCATAGTTGTGTCACCTGCATTTGTGACACTTCCAGCTCTATTCCAGACGTGCGGATTTCCTCCTTTAATTAGTCGAACGTTTCTTGATGGATAACACCCGAACAGCCAGTACAAAAAAAAAAACATTCCCGAGAGCGGGCATGTTCGCATTATACCACGACGAGGGGAAAACCAGCTAGAAATGAATCCATTGTTAATTATGGCCAACTCTGCACGATTTCACTGTAAACAAACCCATCTTCTAAAATCATTTCCGAAGCTGAATCGACGTAGCATTCTGTATATGATGTCTTGCACAAGCGAGATGAATGCCAGTTTAAGGTCCAAGGCACACAGTATGCCTATGCTGTCGTCAATGACGATATAATCCATAACGTCTTGAATCGCCCTTACGTTGTAACGAATATTCCTTTCTTTGATGAAGACATTTTGATCCAAAACGACCGATTTCACAGTCCCTCTTCCTAGACGTATACCAGGAACCGTGGCAATTATTTTGTAAACGACGTCTATGAGTGAGATAGGACTTTTTTTGCAGTTTCTGGTCTTAAGAATCAGCATTATCATGCCACGCCTTTGAGTTGCAAACAGTAACCCAGAGTCAAACGAGTCAATGACGTAGTCCGGTATTAGAAGCCCCAAACCGTCCGAGAAACGGTGAAAAATTCCTTTGTGAAGCCCGATACTGATCGTGATTTGTTTCAAGACATTGGGTCCAGAGGCGAGTTTGCAACCATTGCGTATAATTCTTCCCTTGCAAAGGGCACTGCCGTTGTTTGACAGTTGTGGAGTATTTTCCATAAAGTTTGGATCTCTCTCAGGGGACTTGTTTGAATTGTGCAGTCCCGCGAAATATGATCCACAAGCCTCGAGAATATTTTCCCTTGCAGAAAATAAAAGAAAAAACCATTTCCGTCACCTAGCATGCGGATTACGTTATTTTCTGTCTGTTTCTTTAGCAGCGGCAAAAAGTAACTAGCAGGTTTTTCGACATTTCCTAACCATCTTACTTTGCAGACGGGCATGGCTCTTTTTTTCAGCAAATGCTTTGGTTTCTTCTAGCTCTGCCTCGGCCTCACTTTTCTCAAAAGAGCCGCTCAGAAGCAATTGCATTTTTAACACTGCCCGCTTTTCTTTTTCGCGGCCTCGTCTAGCTGGAGTCATTTCTTGGCCTTTTCGTATGCACAGCAGTCTAACGTTACTCAACATCTTTATTAGAACTGCAAGACAGTGTAGGCCCGCATGCATACCTTCTTTATTCTTAGCGGCGTAAAATTCGCTGTTTATTCCATCGGTCAGCAGATTGCCGCTCAGAAGTTCGTCAGTTAGTTTCATTTCTCATTTGTTCACGCCTGCGTCGGGCCATTCACGAAGACCTGGCTCTCATTTCCTCTACCCGTCGGGCGGACGTGACTCGACCGGCACCAGAGGACCCCGGACAAAGTATGCTCGCACTCACCCTCGAAGCAATACTCGAAAATACACTGCTGCTGCTGCCCTCTATCATCGCTTGCATAACTTATGGTTCCATATAAGACCGGCCTGGGACAGAGGGCAGCGCCCGCAACCACACAGTTTGCCGCCTCTGTTTGTAAAGCTATGACGTTTTGGTCACCGGAGACACCCGGCACTTCGGAAGGCCGGGTGGCATTATGAGCAAGAGCTGTATTTTCGCTTATTATTCAATAATCGATCCTAAATTGCTGCTGTGGGTTAGGGATGCACCGGATATCCAGTCCGGCCGGATATCCGGCCGGATATTAGAGATTATCCGGTATCCGGTATCCGGCCGGATATTTTTGTGATCCGGCCGGACACTGCCGGATATTTAACCTCCCGGTGTACAATCAAGACGGTGCTCTTATGTCTGCGTCCAAAGCCGTTTCAGGGGAGACGTGGCTTGTTGTGTTAGATTGTCGATGTAACTGGCAGTTCAAAGTCGGTCTGGAGACCTTGGGACCAATTCTTTTCTGTATTGGTTCAGGAGGGTTCGGACATATGTTTGCAAGGATGGGACTCAAGTTCAAAACTGTGAGACAATAGCCAGCATGCGGTCAATAGCCCATCTTATGATTTATTATCTTCCTTTTTTCGAAATATTTCTTATGTTTCTCAAATTCTGACACAAATGCATTAAGGAAAAATGTAAATTGTGGGCACTGGAAAATGAGACAGTATTTAAAGTCATACCGCAAGCACATTTATTACTGTATGAACATTAAACTTTGCAGAAATGTAGTCATAACCGTTGCGGTCAGTTTTCGCTTAACCCTATTCCCGGAGGGCTAGACGGTATGGCCGATCCCGGCAGGGGGGGGCGGATTCGGCCCCCCCTGAGATCTCGAGAACTACTTGTCCGATTTCATCGCAACAAACGGCAATCGATTTGCTGTGACGTGAACTACATTTTTATAAAAAGAAAGTTTCAAAATTTTGACATTTCTGGATACAGGGGGACAAAAATGCCAAAATGGGGGGTACTTTTGGACTTCTTATAACTTCGTTGTTTATCGACCGATTTCGATGAAACTGGCATGAATCGAGAGATTATGGATAGGGCTTTTACCATGGACCCGCAAATCTGAAATTTTGAGAAAATTCATGGGCGTTCACAGGGTTTCAAAAATAGGAGGATTAGTTTTCTAATAACTGGATGAACAAAAGAGGCAAACACCCTTTTTTGGCTTCTGGTAGTCATGTTATACTAAAGAAGTACAAATCGCATTGCAATGTTTGTATAATGTTAGCATAGGCGGTGCCAGGGACATGAAAAAGGGGGAACTGTCATGGTCACACGTTTCTCAGATCAACTTGTGACCTTTGACCTTAAATGACCTCCAGTGACCTTGGGGTCACTTGGAATGATCTCCTATGCATTTAATATTATCTTGAAACGTTTTCAATCATTTGAATTCACTCTATTTCAAAAATTTCATTTTATGGCTATTGCGATATAGGGTAAGCGCACTGACATTTTAGGTCATAGCTCCGTGACCCGACCTGATATCAAGCTGAAAATTGGTACACAGGTAGAAGGCACCCTTTTACGTCATATATAGTCCGGGTTTGGCATTTGATAAAACGGCGCTGAAATTATTGCAAAAAAACAAGTTTTGACTTTTGACCTTGACCTGACCTTGTAAAATGACCTCAGGTAAACAAAATTTTATCTGCACATGACCCAACTATTTAGCTATACATCCATATAAGGTTTTAAGTTCTATCTTAAAAACTCTGTTTTTGGCAGTCATTTTTCTTTTACCCTTAACATGGCCAAAAATGGCATGAGGTGCCTCCCAAAAACGTCGCCTGACTCCGCCCCTGAGCAAAGTAGAATTTTGAAATTTTGTCACGGCACGTAGAAAGAAATGCTAGGAAAAGTGACCAAGTTTCGTGAAGCTGCGTTCAAAAGCCTGGAATTGGCAAGCAAAAAACCCGAGGGGGGCGGATTCCGCCCCCCTGCCGGGAATAGGGTTAATGGATCATCTCCATCACCTCTCATCTGTCGGCAACACGCACGCGCCTGGGTTCGCGCACCAGCATTTAACGCGGTATCTCTAGGTCCAGAGCAGCGATCACCTGGCTCATCCAGCGCTTTAGGGCGACTTTGGATGCTACGTACCAGTCTCCCTGATACATCCTTTGCTTAATGATGCCCCAGATGTACTCAGTAGGACACACCTGGTGCACACAGGGGGACTGCTGTCACGCACTACATACGGCACTCTGGCCTCTTTCAGCAACTTGAGCGTTATTATTTCGCATAATGAGCGCTGGCCAAGTCTGGCCAGATCAACATGTCACTCTCGAAACAGTCCTCATCCAAATATGGGATGAGCACATCTCCTACGCACTTCTCACGGTACACGTTACCATCAACATTACCCATACCCGGCATGATAGCCGGCTTTGTTACACCCCTGAGAGAGATGGCGGGCCACACGAGAAGATTGCGGGGAAACTTGCTCTCTGGCCTCAGTTGTACTTCTGCTGGACTTCTGCTGGACGTGCTCCAACAGAGTACCCAAGGTTTCCTGACATATACCTTTCGTGGTAGGTGAAGTAGCTTTCGTCGTCCATTGCAATGCCCCGTTCTTTCCGATTTCATGTGATCCGCGGGACAGTTTCCGGATGCGGGTCATTTGGGCGACCTCTTGTTTTTGGGTGACCTGGGGTGACCTGTTGTTCTTTCGGTACCGAACCTTGTTTGCCACCAATATTATCTTGTCACGTACGTTCTGGAGATTCCAAACGTTCCAGCCGGAACGCGTTATGACACCCGTTGTTTCTACAGCTCGAATCAGCTACAGCTGTCTATTAACACGCGCACTGGAATTGGGATCTTTTTGTGCCCCCCACCTGCTCTTCTTGAATATCTCGAGAACGCATCTGAGCTGGTTGCTGTTATTTTGTGACATTTATGGGAATTGAATAACTCGTCGAATGACGTAGAAAAATTGGAAATCAGCCGAAAATTTTGAAGTTTCAAGCATTTGAAGTCAGACAAATATCACGAAAACGACGGTTGTCGCTGACAAATGGGAACTTTGTGAAATAACTGGCGTTCTACTTAAGACTGCTGTTTGAACACAGTCAGGCGATGTCATTCGGGCATAAGTGATAGACATACCAAGACCACAGCCAGGGTCAGTAAGGGTTAAGGGCATCAAAGGTCAAGGTTTGTGACCTGATCCAGATTTCCTTTGCAACATGTCAGTTTGTATGAAATATGCATTCGAAGGCCCTAATAAAAACACGTGCGCACACTAATACGCTTACATATTTCAAGGTGAGTGAAGGTCAACGTCGTTAAAGGCAAAGGTCAAATATCTTGTAACCTTGCTCAGATTTGTTCTGCGACATATCGATTTGTATGAAATATGCATTCAAAGACCCTAATGAAGACACGTGTGCGCACATGCAGACGCTTATATATATGCCAGAGTCATTTCAGGTCAAAGTCATCAAAGGTCAAGGGCAGGTTTTTGTGACCTGGTCCAGATTTGTTTTGCAATACATCGATTTGTGTGAAATACGCATTCAAGGACCGTTCTAAAACACGTTTGGCATATTGATACTGACATGTTTATACATACATAGCTATACATACATACAGAAATATAAACGCTGGAAATGACCAGATGTACCGATGTTAGCTACCTTCACTGAAAATACGCCAAAAGATACATGTCGCGCCCGCATTTATTCTCCAACTGTCCCGTGTTGTTCAAAATCTGATCTGTAAAAGATGAAAAAATGACGTCACAGGTAATTGACCTGACATGACCTCGACCCAAAATCCCCAGTCAAGACGCCAAATGAATGGAAGTTATCGTATTCCACGTTTTAACGGCCCAACAAACAACCAGTTTCGTTCGAAAAGTTGTACGGAATGGCCTGTACAGGCCGATAAAGTGTCCAAATTTGACCTTTTCCACCTCATTTGGCCTTGAAGATATCGACTCACAAGCTGTGGGCATTTTTTACTATTTTTTCAGTTTCTCATATTTTTCTTTTCTATTCAGTCTTTTCGGTTTCATTATTTCAACAGAAATAGCAAATAAAAACATGTAAACATAATATCCGGTATCCGGCCGGATATCCGGCACCCCGATCCGGCATATGCGGTATCCGGCCGGATCACAACAATCCCAATCCGGTGCATCCCTACTGTAGGTTGAGATGTCGCCATGTTAATCGTTTCGTGTCGAGGGTTGAGCGCACTACACATATCTAACAATCCAAAATCACCAATGATTTCCTTCAGAATTTCTGACGGCCGTCGCGCCCTTATATGCGGACTATCGGCATCGAGAGCGTTTAGATGCACGTTAAGGTCACCGCAATTATTAAATTGGATAGATCATCTGGTGCGTTTAATTATTCCTTCACATGTTTGACAAAAATATTTATTTATTTATTTATTTGCACATAATCTGGCCACGCCACAAGACCGTTTTTCTCCGAGCCCCGGCAATGCACATTGCCGCATTACAAGTTGCATGACAACAAACCACTCTGCAGTCCTCCCATCATCGTCTGTTTCCTAACCATCTGAGAGGATGCGTACAAACCTAAAAAATTGAAACTGACGTGATTGAAAGTAACCTTAATGAACATAGCCGACCCCTGATAACGACAGCTCTGAGTATCCATCGTTTCAACCGAGCTCGAATATCCCCGTGGGACAAGTATGCAAATTCCTTTGGAGATGTCACCGTCGCCGGCGCAGCCAGATGGGGAACCGCAGAGCCCCCCCCCCAACTTATGCTCGCATTTTTTTTCTCGAAAACCATGGCACATCGTCTTTCCAGCAGGCAGTTTTTGTATGGTTTCAGTTCACACTGAGCTCCGGTCCCCCTTAAGAAAATCCTAATTAAGAAAATCTGGTCACCATGTGAGAAAAAGAACATCACGCCATTCGCTCCACTAGCCCTGCTTGCAGTACGAAGCGGAATGCGTTTCCTGAAATAGTGCGATGTACAGCCTCCATATACATCCACTAGGAAAGGAAGTAGAACTCGTTTTTAGAAATGAATTGTTCATAAGGCAAAAAATAGCACTATTTATTTTAGTGGCATCATGTTCTGGTATGTTGTGTTTGTTACGGAGTTACATATTCAGAAACGATGGGCAAATGCAATAACATTGCTCTCGTTTTTGCTCCTGATGCGAAGCGGATAGCGAGTGGCGAATAACTTCGCTTTACTTGATGTGGAGCGAAGTTACGACGAGATCTCGTTTTGTTCTCTTCAATGCAGTTTCGCAGCATGCGCACCTTTGGCTGGCCACACCTGCACGTAGTGATTCTCGGCTAGCCGACGGACGATCTTCGCCCGCGTCGTGTCCGATGCTCCGGTGACCTGACGTCGCCGACGGTCTCTCTCGCCCGCTGCAGACGGGACCTGACTGATTCGACCTCAGCTGACCTGGCCGCCGGCTCGTTGCAGGTCGTGCTGCTGGTCGCGCTGTGCTGGGAGCCGGCGCTGTCCGTCAGGTGCGACTGCCAGCCCACCTGGCGCTGCCCGCAGGCTCGCGCCGCCGGCAGCGTGCATACGTGCCGGCTGCGCGGCTACCTGCGCGGCTACTGCTGCCCAAGGCAGGGCGGCGGCGGCGGCGGCACCAGCGGCGGCCTCAGCCGCAACTGCCGACCGCTGGTGCTGTGCCCGGCCGCCATCGCTGACCCGGCCCGCTTCGGACGGCAGGCGTGCCGTCTCGCCGACGGCTCGGCAGGCGTCATGTGCGGCACCTCCGGCATCAACCCTATGCAGCAGGCGGCGGGCGGGCTGGGCGAGCGAAGGGACGGCCGCCTCCCGCTGTCCGCCATGCAGCCCATCTCCGGTGCACGCGTCGTCAGCGAGTCGTTCATGACCGTGGCCGGCGGTAACGTGGCGTCGGCGGCCGACACCGCCTCGCGCGTCGTCGCCGACCAGGTCAGCCTGAGCAACAGACTGGGTTCTCCGGACAAGTCGTCCACGGTGGGCATCTTCAACCTGAACTTCCGCAGCTCCCAGCGCGAGCAGGACCTTGGCCTGCGCGGCCTGCAGAACCTGCTCACGCTCGGGGCGGTCAACGAGCAGGGCGGCGGCGACATGGTGTCGCTCGTCTCTCGCTTCGGCGACTCGTCGCCCGGCGCCTCCATATCGCCCGAGCAGCCCACGCGCATCCCGGGCTGTGAGACCGAGGAACCCATCTTCTGCCGCGACAGCCGCTTCCGCACCATCAACGGCGAGTGTAACAACCTGCTGCGACCGCGACAGGGTCGAGGCCTGACCGGCTTCAAACGCCTGCTGCCCAACACTTACGAGGACAGCATCTTCGCCATCCGGTCGCAGAGCGTGACGGGCCGGCCGCTGCCCAGCCCGCGACTCATCAGCGAACGCGTGGTGGAGACCATCTCGCGAGAGCTGAACGGCTTCACCCTGTCTGTCATGCAATGGGGCCAGTTCATCGACCACGACTTCAACCACGCGCTGCTGTTCCAACTAAGCGGGGGCGGCAGCATCGAGTGCTGCTCGGACGACGGCCAAACGCTACCGACTACGCCGCTCCACCCGCAGTGCATCCCCATCAGCATCCCGGCCAACGACCCATTCTACAGCCGCTTCGGTCAGCGCTGCATGAGCCTGGTGCGCTCGCTGCCGGCGCCGGAGCCCGACTGCATCGCCCGGCCGGCCACGCCCATCAACGAGCTCACTGCCTACCTGGACGCGTCCATGCTGTACGGCAGCGAGCAGGAGGAGTCGGACGGTCTGCGCACGTTCAGCGGCGGCCTGCTCATCACGTCGGACAACGAGCTGCTGCCGCTGGCCAGCACGCCGCCCAGGACGCGGCGCACCGGGCGTCTATACAGCGGCCGGCGGCGGCGCCAGACCGAGCCGTCGGCCGACTCGTGCGTGGACCGCGCGAGTGTCTGCTTCCGCGGGGGCGAGTCGCGCGTCAACGAGCAAAGCGCGCTGACCGTCATGCACACGGTGTTCACGCGCGAGCACAACCGCGTGGCGCGCGCCCTGCAGCGGGGCCACCCCGGCTGGGACGACGAGCGGCTGTTCCAGGAGGCGCGCCGCGTCGTCATCGCCGAGTGGCAGCACATCGTGTACAATGAGTGGCTGCCGATCATCGTCGGCTTCGACTACGCCCGCGACCATGGCCTGCTGCCGCTCACCGACGGCTTTTCCGGCTTCTACGATACGACTGTCGACGCCTCCGCGTCCAACGAGTTCGCGACGGCCGCCTTCCGTTTCGGGCATTCGCTGCTGCGCGACATCTACGACCTTATCAACGCCCAGGGCAACGTCATCCGCTCCGTCAACCTCACGACCACCTTCTTCGACCCGACCGTCGTGGCGCAGAACTTCGTCGAGCACGCGCGCACGCTGGTGAACCGGCGGCCCGAAACGTTCGACAACAACGTAATCAGCAGCGTCCACGAGCAGCTGTTCACGGCCAACTTCATGTTCGGCTTGGACCTGATCTCGCTGAACATTCAGCGAGGCCGAGATCACGGCATCCCAACCTACGCCACCGTGCTCAGCGCCTGCAACGACATCACGCTCACCAGCTGGGGTGACCTCAACCAGCTGATGGACTCCCGGGCCATCGACCAGCTGCGGGGCTTGTACGACGACCCTCGTGACGTCGACCTCTTCATCGGGGGTCTGAGCGAGCGGCGAGCGGCCGGCGCGCAGGTCGGACCCACCTTCCAGTGCCTGATCGGGCAGCAGTTCTTCGACGTGCGCTTCGGCGACCGCTTCTTCTACGACATCGGCAGCCAGCCGCACAGCTTCACGGCCGAGCAGCTGGCCGAAATCAGGAAGACCAGCTGGGCGCGGATGATGTGCGATACGCTCGGCGCCCAGTTCGGAAACGACTTTATCCGGGTGCAGCCGCTGGCTTTTGTGGAGTCAGGTGTAGGCCCCAACTTCGTCAGCAACTGCAACTCGCAGGCGATCCCCTCAATGAATCTGGCCTTGTTTTAGCATGCTGGAACGGCGCTGATTGCGTGCAGACCTCCTTCTTCTAAGCCCTCAAGTAAGACTTTGTTACATGCCTTCTTCTGAAGTGGCCAGAGTCGCCGCATAAATTCCTGAAAAGCGTTTACGTTTTTACAGTGTCGTATATCGGTAGTCCCAGCACTAATAGCCTATAGCTCATAGACAACAGTGATGCATTCTTGCGATGTCTGTGATTTTGTGGGGAACGCTGATTGTACCTGGACAAAACAGTTTCGATTCGGGTCCTAAGAGGGTATTGTTTTCTCATGTGAGCTTGACTTCGAACGCTCGATACTAATGTACCCGGAAATGGTGATGAATTCTGGTACAACATGCTTGAATAAAAATTTGCGAAAATTAGAACTGCTATGTGTATGACAGCTGTCTTCTGGCACAATGTGTGTGTTTTTGTCACTATGACTAGGGCAACATGAGTAGTGCCTACAGCTTATTGATAACGATCACGTCGGAAGCTGAATTTCAATTTGAGAGCGAGCCCAGACAAGACGTTATATGACCAGCATCGCTCAGTTTGATTTTCCATTTCTGTTTTATTGGCCGCTTTCCCGATCTAAGATTATGTACTGCACGAACGGTATGGTATTAGTTCGAATTAGGAACCCACAAACCTCGTAATTCGAACTGACTTGGAGTGATTAAACCGCGCAGTGGAAGGGGGTTTCGCGCTAACGCGCACTGGTAGAGGGTCCAAAAGGACCCCCTCCGATCTCAAAAACGGGAAGAGCTAGAAACATGGAATTTTGCAGACAGATTGGGGCTATAATGATTTACATTGCGTGCGATTTTTATGACCCTAGGCCAATATCTTTAAGGTAAAATGGGGTCAAAAAGGTCAACTTTGGACACTTTCTGCCAGTACGGGCCATTCCGTACAACTTTTCGGACGAAACGGGAAAAGGGTGTTTGTTTGAGTGTTAAAACGTGGAATACGACAACTTCCATTCATTTGACGTCTTGACGGAGGATTTCGGGCCGAGGTCATGTCTGGTCAGTCACCTATGCCGTCATTTGTTTATCTTTTGCATATCAGATTTCGAGCAACACGGGATAGGTTGAGTGTAAATGAGGGCGCTATACGCACCTTTTGGCGATTTTCAGTGAAGGTAGCCAAAATCGGTACATTTGATCACTTGCAGCGTTTACATTTATGTACGTATGTAAATGTATATATGTACATACATATGAGTATCAATGTGCCAAACGTGTTTTAGTAGGGCCTTTGAATGCATATTTCATACAAATCGACATGTTGCAAGGCAAATCTGAGCCAAGTCAGAAAACAGTTACCCTTGACCTTTGATGACCTTGATCTGCACTTACCTGGGTATATATAAGCGTATCCACGTGCGCACACGTGTTTTTATTAGGGTCTTTGAATGTATATTTCATATAAATGGGCATGTCGCAAGGAAAATCTGGAACAGGTCGCAAGATATTTCACCTTGAACTTTGGTAACCTTGACCTTCACTGACCCTGGTATATGTAAGCGTCTCAGTGTGCGTACACATGTTTTTATTAGTCTTTCAGTTCATATTTCATACAAACCGACATGTTGTAGAGCAAATCTGGATCAGGTCACAAGACCTTGACCTTCGATGACCTTGACCCTTATTCGCCCTGGTCGTGGTCTTGGTACATCCATCACTTATGCCCGAGTGACGTCGCGTGATTGTGTTTAAACGGTAATCTTAAGTAGAACGCTAGTCCTTTCACAAAGTTTCCATTTGTCAGCGACAACCGTTATTTTCGTTATGTTTGCTTGACTTCAAATGCTCCAAACTTCAAAATTTTTTGTCGATTTTTGATTTTTTAGCGTCAATCGACGAGTTATTCAATTGCCATAAATGTCACAAAGTAGTAGCAGCCAGCTCCCGTCCGTTCTCGAGATTTTCAGGAAAAACAGGTAAGGAAGGCACAAAAAGACTCCCTTTCCAGTGCGTGTGTTAAGGCACACGGAACACGCGAACAGCACATGTTAAGCCAGTATAGTCCGCCTTTTCCACAATCAAATTATTATTGGCTAATAATGTCTTTATTCCTTGAAAAGCTGGAGGTTTCGGCCGGGTAGGGAAATTCTGCGTCAATCCCCATACGCTAGCTGTCGCTGGGAGGGAAAAACGCCACCCTCAGCGGGATTGGAGCCGGGGATCCTCTCTCCTGACTTCGCCTCGGGAACGTGAAATGGAACCAGCCAGGTTTCTCATGGCCTTGAAATAACCAGTTACATCGTGATGGGTGGGGATCCTGAGGGGACACCACCTTTTCGTGGTGGCTGTGAAGGGGGGGAGGGGGGGGGGGTCCGTGTGCTCCAGTGATCCAGTGGGTGGTCGAGGCTGCCGGGAGAATTCCTTTTCCGGCCAAAGGGGAGGAGCCAGACGAAGAACGCTGCGTTGTACTGTATTATAAAGGAAATGTTCCGTTTCACTGTTAGGGGCCCAGCCTAGTCGAATCTAGCTTTCTGTGGCCGACGCTTGAGGTCCAGCCCTAGTTGAATTTAGTCGCGGCGCATTACAAAGCGTTTGGCTTCCTCCAGAACGAATTGGGCGGGACATAACCCCTCGTTTACGGCAACCCTTCGTGACCTCCCGTTTTGCCATGTAGGGAGTCGGCGCCGGGCCGCCGCTACGGGGCGGACTGGCTCAGTGGGCCCGTGGCTCGATCCCCAAGCGTTCTGAAATGGCACCGCCTTACGTTCAGATGCCTGGCAGAAGTCATTTGACTGCATTATTTTGCAAAAATCAACTACCGAAAGCATCATCAACTCATTAAACTACTAACTTGTATCGTCACTTGTCACTTGGTGACTTATATCGTAATATATTCAAGACAGACGATGGACGTTTTACATGGGGACATCTCATGAAATACGCCATTTGGTGTAGAGCTGCACAACGTTTTCACCGCTTTGAGTTGTGATACGTGATAGTGCAGCTTAGCATTCTGAGCCGTTGTCAGCAAGCAGAAATATACTTCACTGGAAACTCATGATATAAGATTTGCGATGTGCACAGATGATACCCGATGTAAAAGCATACCAAATGAATGTAAATTCGTCGTCAAGAAATATTTTACAACAAACAAATTATGCGAAATACACAGGCAGAAACGTAAAGTATGTATCATACGTTCAGCAAATACCTCTACGGCATGGTGGAATCGATGAATGGCATATGAATGACCGAGAAGTGGCAATGATAAGTGTCACGGAACGTCCCATGTGGTCAAAACCGCACACGGTTCCATATGTTTCCACAAGCATTAAAGCGCAGGGTAGCCGCGCACCCTGGTGCACCCCACTTTGATCTGCACCGCTTCCCGCACACGACACAGTTCCGTTGCGGACACCTCGTGTTGTGCGGAGAGTTAAGTATTATCCCATGCGGAGACTGAAATGGACCACCCGCGGCTCCACCTGCTCCTGCGGCCCCATCTGTCTGATCAAGGAGCTGTCTTTTGGTGACAGCCGCTGAGGCTGCGTCGATCGCCTCACGGTGGCTCAGGAAGGGCCGACGTTTGACGCAAAAATCGTCCTGCAAACCTTCAGTAATGATGCCAGAGCTCGGTAATCTGAGATGACGTGGGTCACTCTTTTTGCAAAACGTGAGAAATGGCTGTCTGGTCGGCTGCTCCAAATTTCACGGCGCTATTGCGTACCGTAAAGCCGTGGTCTCGGAAAAAAACTACTTTGGGGGAACTCCTTGTCCGGCGGGGGTTAAGGACGTCCGTTTTTCATGGCGAAACTTTGCGTTTACGAAATCGAAAACAGATACATCGCCTGTACGAAGAAACTCTACTCAAGTTTTGTTCTGGTGAGCAAACTTTTCTGTTGTTTACTGTGCCTCTGCTCAAAACATAAAACTGATGATAGATGGTCTTCATGTCCTTGGCATCGCACGGTAAAAACATGAATCGCACTTTAGAGACTGATTTTAGAATGGACCTTTATGGGAAACGAATGTGGCTGCACGGACTCAGTCGGGGCTGACGAAACACCCGCGAATTCATTGGAAAGCCATGCGGCAACCGCCGTCGATAGGCCACTGTTAACCCTGGCTCTTCACGAAAGATCTCCGGTCGTCCCGGTCCTCCACCGGCCACAAAGGACGGCCGGCCGACCTTTCCCAGCTCCGAGGGGCGCGGTCCAATCTGCCATTTCTTCCCACTTGAATGGAGAAATTGGTTCAGAGGCAGGCCAAGGCAAGCGTGGGAAGTCAGTGTGTCAACGGGCTCGTGTGTACCGGCCTGAAAATTTCCCTGCTCAGGCGCGTGCAAGGAGGGCCTGTGGACCCCAGCCATTCGTCACCGCTCGGGACTCCTGGATCTCTGACAACTGAGACGTGTTTTGAGCATATATAGCCAAGCTGCGGCCTGTAGTCCATGACCCAATCTTTAATCTGTAATATGTAATCACGCATCAAGACTTTAACCCTATTCCCGGCGGGGGGGGCGGAATCCGCCCCCCTCGGGTTTTTTGCTTGCCAATTCCAGGCGTTTTAACGCAGCTTCACGAAACTTGGTGAATTTTCCTAGCTATTCCTTCTACGTGCCGTGACAAAATTTCGAAATTCTATTTTGCTCAGGGGCGGAGCCAGGCAACGTTTTTGGGAGGCATCTCAGGTCATTTTTGGCCATGTTGAGGGTAAAAGGAAAATGTCTGCCAAAAACAGAGTTTTTAAGATAGAACTTAAAACTTTATATGAATATATAGCTAAATAGTTGGGCAATGTGCATATGTAATTTTGTTTATCTGAGGTCACTTTACAAGGTCAGGTCAAGGTCAAAAGTCAAAATTTGTTTTTTCAAAATAATTTCGACACCGTTTTTTAAAATGCCAAACCCGGAATACATATGACGTAGAAAGATGCCCTCTACTTGTGTACCAAGTTTCAGCTTGATATCAGGTCGGGTCACGGAGCTATGACCTAAAATGTCAGTGCACGTACCCTATATCGCAAAAGCCAAAAAGTGAATTTTTTGGAATAGAGTGAATTTAATCGATTAAAGACGTTTACAGATAATATTGAATGCACACGACATCATTCCAGGTGACCCCAAGGTCACTGGAGGTCATTTAAGGTCAAAGGTCACAAGTTGATCTGAAGAACTTGTGACCATGACAGTTCCCCCTTTTTTAGGTCCCTGGCACCGCCTATGCTAACATTATACAAACATTGTAATGCGGTTTGTACTTCTTTAGCATAACATGACTAGCAGAAGCTAAAAAAGTGTTTTGGCCTCTTTTGTTCATTTCGTTATTAGAAAACTAATCCCCCTATTTTTGAAACCCTGTGAACGCCCATGAATTTTCTCAAAATTTCAAATTTGCATACCCATGGTAAAAGCCCTATTCATAATCTCTCGATTGATGCCAGTTTCATCGAAATCGGTCCATAAACAACGGAGTTATAAGAAGTCAAAAAGTACCCCCCATTTTGACATTTTTGCCCCCCTGTATCCACAAATTTCAAAATTTTGAAAATTTCTTTTTTTAAAAATGTAGTTCACGTCACGGCAAATCGATTGGCGTTTGTTGCGAAGAAATCGGATAAGTAGTTCTCGAGATCTCAGGGGGGGGCCGAATCCGCCCCCCTCTGCCGGGAATCGGCCATACCGTCTAGCCCTCCGGGAATAGGGTTAAACAGACCGAAGATAAAAGTGACTTCCCGCGGCTTTCCTGTGTATTATAGTAGGCCGTGTAACTAGCGGTCAAAACTACTGGCTACCGATGGCCCTAAGCTTGTGTCATTTTAATGTTTTTCTGGTGGTACTATTCGATCATACTATAACTTGTTGAATTCGATCACAGAGACAACAAATACCGACAGAAGCGGTTCAAAAAACGACCTCCATGTCGCGCAACGGGCAGAACAACAAAGCATAGGCGATGGTGCTGCCAGTAAGAACTTTTCTGTTTTTTTTTTCTCTATGGGAATGTTGCGAATTCGGAGCGGTTATACTACCAGTACCAACATCAGATCGACTGAAAGGGCATGGCATTCAACAGGGCACTGCGTCAAAAACTTCTTTTTTCTTTCGTCTTTAAAAACAAACTTCTTCCTTAGCATTCGTCATTATCCAAACATTCTGGGCGGACATCACATCGCCATCTGTATAACAGAGCAAAACAAAAAACAGGCAGGTGCCGGTGTTATTTCGTGACACGTTCAGCGCCATTCAGAATGAGTATGTGGTACGGCGGATAAAGCGCTCAAAGCAGCGTGCAGGGAATCTCGACCTGCGTCTTCGTCGTAACACAGAACAATGTTGCATTCTCGCACGCATGGGCTTGCGATGTTCCTTTTCGTCCGCTGCTGCCGTGTATGGTTTGATAACCTCTTGCGTGGTGCTCAGCGACCTGCGTGTGAACTGGGACACACTGACATGGGCTTTGTTGTGCGCTCTTTTCAAATCCTGTGCTCCGTCTAATTATTCTGTATCCGGTCGTCCCACTGGCGGGCGACGGTTCGGTTATCCATACCGAGGGCCAACAGCATAGTTTTGTTTACACTGAGATGCTTGAAATGTGATATCAGGTATTGCAAGGGACCGCTGGTCGTGGTCGTCCCTGAGTTGGTGGGATTGCGGCAGCTCGTCATCACCCTAGCTTGCATTGTTTTCTGGCAGCACAGCCCTTCAGTTAGCCCTTCGGGCAGAAGTATCCGATCATCGCTCCGAATGACCACCACATAGTGGTGCTGACCAATACCTGGATTGGACAGAAGTTCATTACGGGCTCATTGTGTACTGGACAACTCGCGGCTCAGTCTAAGAAGAACTGAGAATGACAGGAGGCGGCTTTCAAGGGAAGGCGATATAAACAGTGTCGTTGACAGAACATGGTATTTGGCGAGCCTTCTTCACCACAGACAAGCCCTGGTGCAGCCAACCATGGGAAAAGGCCTACGTAATTTTTTTAAATTTCTCCACATGCACCTCTTTTTAGTTTGAAAACCGTACAACAGGGGAGAACTTTTTTACACCTTGTCTACCTCGCTGACTAACAGAAAAAATTAGACTATTAAGTTTTATCTGTGTTGAAACATGTGTAGTTTTCAAGAAGTTCCACACTAAATGTGGTACAGCATTTGCATCATTCACTGTTTTATTCTATTATGGACTTATTATCAAAAATAAGAGACAACTTATATCTATAGCGCGATGATTTAAATGTTGTTTTAAGGACTAATATATTTGCGCTTATAAATAGTAGACCAAAATCGCTCTGGAAGATATAGCTGAAACTAACAGACTACGGCCCAACGGACAAAAACGACGCTTTGACAGAGATGACGCGTGTGAACAAATTAACATTACGCGGTAATCCATAGGATTGTGAAACGCATGGATTACAAGATTTTTTGACGACTTCTTGACGATGCAAGCCTGACGCCTTTATTTATTTCTATATTTATGCACTTCGTAGGCTCGTCCCCACGCCATGACCGAGGTCATTGGGGCTATTCTCGAGCCCGAGTCAAATGGTAACGGGAAGTCAAGATGGAGGCGCTCACATGACATGCAGTATACAATGAGATGCATGTATACAAAGTTATACGTCGAGATCGGCATTATGGTGCAAAAAGTGGAGTCGAAAACACACAAACACACACGGGGACCAGCATCGTCGAGCAGTGCTCGAGGCTGTAACCAGACACCTCTTCAGGGCGCGCTTGAAACGCGCCACGGACTCATCAGTGAACTCGGGCGGCGGGGAACTGTAGAGAGATGCCGCACGGAAGACGATCTGCCTCTTACCGGCGGCGGAACCTTTAATGTTTGGCAGACTATTTTATTACATCATATGTTATATTCCTTGATCAGCCTGCCCTATGCTCCTTGCACAGAGCTGACTGACCTCTGTGGCTGTGCCTGACCTCTGACAAGCTGTGGTTCGAGCTTGCTCGAGCATGCTGTTTCTAAAGAAAAGTGCAGCCAGTAATTGGGGCTCACCTGTTCGGCGGATTTCGTGCAGCAACGTGACGGTCTTGTGGTCAAAAAGGTACGGTGGCTCCATCCACCCCAAACCTTCTCGCTCGCCTGATATATGGTTAAATTTTCGTTTGCGACAGATGAAACGGGCGGCGAAATTTAGTATTTTCTGCAAGGCAGTCACATCTTTGCCAAACCCATTACTACACACGGTCAGACAATAACGGACGTGTGAGAACACTAGAACAGAGGTACTATGGGAAGAGTGCCGGAAGGAAGGTAGTAGCGAATGTGTGAGCAACCGGCGAGGATACCGGAACATTTACGTGACAGAACGGACACGTCAACGTCTCAAGAAAAGCACCTGTCAAAAAAAGAGTCTCAGAACTGTACCGAAAAGGGGAGGAGGTTGCGCAGATTTTGACGTGTACCGAGGGGAAACTCAAATTTTGTTTCATTAACGTTCAGACTGTTGAAGCGAAAGTAGTCATCTAGTGCGGCCAGAGTGGTTTCCACGCCGGCAAGGAGCGACGGCAGTGGAGATTTTGGGCGCACTGTGAGCAAGTGAGCTCCGGAATGAGACGCCAGTCAACGACAGCTGGTCTGTGCTGGTCAACGGTCGTTGGTTTGGCGAGATTCTAGAAGACGGGAGACAAAATCACTCACATCCATGGAAGTTGCAATTAAATGGACTGGCCGATTACAGTTAAGTCGCCGACTGCAATTGGGCGCGTGCCAAACTGGTGACAAATCAGTGGGTTTTTCAAAAATGTGATTTAGTGAATCTTTTTATGGCGCATGATTTGGTTTGATTTGAGGATAAAAGAGGCAGCACTGCCATCTTTACTTTACGAAGATTAACCGAAATCCGTGAAAAGGCGTTGTAAAGAAAGACATAAAATGCTTCAAATGCCGTACACGGCATGCTCCCTAAATGTCGTAACATGCTGCCTATAGGCAGCATGTTATGCACGTTGTTCGGAGATGTAACCGAAAAAACAAATATGCTACTTAAGGGCAGGAGTTGAACCCCAGCAGAGTTTCTGTATTGTATTGTGTTGTATTACTGTTAACATCAACAGGCACAGCCGTCTAATTACCGATCCAGTCAAAGGTTAAAAACAGCAGTCATGATACGATACAGACGGAGAAGGCATAAATAACCACCGAGACATGAATAAATGACAAGTTTACAGATATGGCCCCACCATGTGCGAAAAGCTATGCGTGTTTGATTTATAGAAGCGCACAGTGGACGTGAAAACAGTCGACGCCCCTAAAAGAGTTCAGGCAGGTAATGCACGAGATGGGTACACGAGAAAACAGGTTGCGCTGAACGTTCTTCACCCGAGCAAGGGGGATGCTCCACAACGCGAGGATATGCGGTGGACGCCGCGGCACAGTCATGCCGAACGCTGACAGCATTTTGGGACTGCCAAGTCTCGCATGGTAGACATTGTACAAAAACATGAGGCCATATAGTACATAGCGAGACTGCATAATGTACACATTAAAATGAGTCAAAAGAGTGTCATGTCCATGCTGGCGAGAGGTTTATCTGATGAAGTAATATCATATGAATTATCGGTGAATGAATGAATGAATTATGAATTATCATATGAAGTAACGGTAACGAGAAGAAACAAGAGCCAAGAAGAAATACGAGGAACTTGTGCTGTATATATTCCAGTCGTTTCAGAAGGGTGGCAGCAGCCTCAGCCCACAAAGCACAGCCGTACTAAGTCGAGGAGTAAACACGGTTTTCGACTTGTATGTCCATCTTCAAGGCCCCAGCGCGGCCCTGAAGCATGACGCTGTAACTCGATTACCTGACACAACCTAGTATCGCATTGATTTGCACAGTATCGTATCGTTTTGTATGGTATCGTATCGTTTCGCGTTCCTCGAAAAGACGCAGAAAACTGTAAGGTCAGCTGTGACAGGTCTCATGCTATTGATGCGGGCTGTTCGCGGGCCGCCTGAGAAAAGCCTCATGAGAGTGGCGGCCACACTCGCCGCTCTTCCGGTCAGTTGAATTCCTCGACAGCACGGGGATTTGGCGCAACCGCCCCCCCCCCTCTTCGCAAGTGGTCCCAGAACGACTGCTCCGATCGCCATAAAATTCTGCATAGCTGAAATTTTGCGAACATACTCACTAAATTTAAGGTCAGTGCCTTGACAGGCCATTGACCTATGCCGCCTTTCTCAAGGACATGTCATGAAGAAGTCGCGATTCAGTAGCCGTCGTCATTGGATAGCAAACGCTCTAAGCATTTAAGGCTATCCGTCTTCCTAAATCTTCTGCATAGGTGTAACCGGTGTCAGTGCCCACTGCCCGTCAGAAATAGAAACAAAAATCATGTCTGTCATCTTAAGACACTTTTACATACATTGCAGATATACTGAGTACGTTTATGTACCTATTTTCATGCAGTGACTTGGGCTTGAGATCTATGCGGGGTGCGGGGACAGACCCTATCCCTGAGATTTGGTGAACGGTTGCTCCTAGGGTCTCTGTGACAGTATGTCCGTGTTTTGTCCTTGTCTGTCCATTTCGTTAGACCGGGTGCCCATTTGGACACCCAACTGACGTGCTGCAATAGACTCGACGTCTAAGAAAAATATGCTTTCGGTTCGGTCTGACGTAACTTTGCTTGAGTTATCATGGCGTCGATTGTAATATCGCTCAATCCTCCATAACTATTTTGTAGCTCAGGAAAATGGCTGTGCGATTCATCCGTAAGCGGGTGGATGCTTTTATGTACTTTGCGTTATCACCGCAGGAATATTTACTTCATTATCAAGGCCTTCTGCGGCGACCGCAAGTGCACCAGGAGAACGGGGATCACGCCCCGCGAACGTGAAGGTGGCCGGCGCGGGTCGCCAGGTCAGGTGACCGTCGGGTCACGTGACCGCCGGCGGCAGGCGGTCACGTGACCGCCTGCCGTCTGCAGG
Source organism: Capitulum mitella (assembly GCA_030062745.1). Taxonomy (NCBI): domain Eukaryota; kingdom Metazoa; phylum Arthropoda; class Thecostraca; order Pollicipedomorpha; family Pollicipedidae; genus Capitulum; species Capitulum mitella. Next base: position 1,539,901 of record CP099850.1, on the reverse strand, counting down.
AGGTTCGTCTGACCCCGCCCAGGTCACTGGCCGGATCCAGGTCCAGTATTTCGTTGGCGGGGTGCGTGTCGTGCGCGCGTGAGGCATGACGACACCTACGCAGCTCTTGAGCGTCGTGCTCGTGTTCTGCTCGGCGGCAGCGGCTGGCGCCAGCAGAGACGAGCGAAAACACCTCACGAGCCCAGGAGGAGGAGTTGAGAACTGCCGAACGGACTGGGCGCGTCTGCTCCAAAACGCTGAGTCCAAGGTCGGACCGGCCCTCCATCAGGATATCATACGAAAGGTCAGTCTCGCTGGATTTGTAAGCATCCCCGGCTTTGCGGCGAGTTTCAGGGTGGGCAGAACCAGCCGTACCGCCGCCACTCAGGAGCAGGGGCAGGCTGGAATCTCGTCGTCGACGGACCGTTACCCCTGTGGTATGGAGCTTTCCATGCCAAAGGAAGCCATTGGTATAAAATTCCATACCAGTGTCTTGACCCGTTCATGTGTATTCTTGATTTATAAAGTATGTACTGTAAATACGTTATCAAAATCGCATATTATGGTAGGATGACTTTATCTTTCCACACCAGAATTTGCCCCAATTCTGCGCCCATGAAGTGCGCCCTGCGCTGTTGAATGCTTAGAGACTAGGTAAAACAAAAAAAGTTAAAGTTTGCTTATAACCCATAAAATTTTCCCCACTGACTTCCAGTTGTGTCTCAGAAGTGCATAAAGATGCGTACTGTAATACAAAGATGTGATTTTGGTTTACGCTTACGGATGCCGAGTGTGGCCTCCAGGTTCTGGGTTTGCTTGTGTGTACATAACATCCAGTGCAGCTAAGACTTTCCTTTGTACTCTGTTGAAAACCCGATATCTTAATTTAGGCTTCGGTATGGTATCGGATGAAGGGACGGGGGCTTGGGGTACCAGTGTGAGATGAGGTTTGTCTTGTCCTGCTGTCAGACTTGTAAGCGATTCACGAAACTGGTAATCAAATCGATTCTCATTCACAACCCAAGAAGGTGCTTCTGATTGCGATTCACATTGAAAAGCAGAATCGATCAGATTCTGATCGATGTTTTGTACTACAAGTACAGTGAATCGATTCGATCGCCGCAGCTCACATTTCATTCTTGGGCGAAGGCACAAAAACTGTGCTTGTGTTTTTTTTTGTGCATGTGATTGCTGCTGCTTCCGCCACAAGTTCTCCTACTACTTATTTCTGGATAACAGGATGTCCATTTTTGTGATCTCCGACCACAGGACTCAAAAATCATGCCAAAAATGTGGATTTGGAATTTAGACTTGGAATAGGTCAACTGCCAGTCTCTTAACAATAGATAAGACAATGGATAAAAGGTAAACAGATAACAAAATAACAGGTAAACAAATGAGGGATTCTATCCAGAGTTGTGCAAAAATTCTCCGTCAGAAGATAATTAAATAAGAAATAAAATATCTAGGCTCGTTGATTAGTTCATTACCAAGTATAGCAGTTGCGTGTCATGTATATATTTAAATGGTTTTGAGTATTCACGAATAGCAAATACAGAATGTTTGTGAAATATGTGAAAAAGTGAGGAATAAAAGCGCAGCTCACCTTCGCGGGTTTTATGATATATTGCAAGGAACGTAATGCAGAACTGATATCAGCGTACACTGTGTATTTGCAAATTATGCATCTGGAGATATATACCGCTAAACTCCCATTTCTCCACTTCACTGTCAGGAGACGGAAAATGCAGAGCTCTGGTTATGTTCTCCGCCTGTTAAACAGTGTTATCTCCATGCTTCTTACCACATAGATTTGGAGGGTGGGAGTCGAATGAAGTTGTAGGAGGAGTGAGTGTAGTACGGTAGCGGCGGAACGATTATTGGTGGAGGCCTTCTTGCCTTACCCACTGCCCCACGGGCGTTATCTCATTCTGCTCTATCCCTCATTGCCTCGATCGTCATTGAAAATGAAGTCGCTAGTTTTGCCAATTTTTGCGGGAGAAGTTTTTCCTCCCCCTTTTCTTCTCTTCCTTTCTTTCCTTCAGTCCTTTCCAGATTGGTCATGCTGACTTCCATAAAAACGCAAGAACAGATTGCCCATCCAGCCATCTGAGATGTTAGCGCTGTTTTATAACGAGCCATCCACACACTGACATAGAAGACTATAGTATGCTTCACGAGGTTTGGTTTAGATGATTAATAAACTTGTCGTGATCACCCTTACCGTAAAAAATGATAATAAAATCCAACAAAATTTACGTACAGACCACGAGATGCAAAGCAACAACATCTTTAGTTGAACCTATAAGTCAGCTTGTCCCATGTTGCACATTCTACGTAATGTTGCGTAACATTACAAAGGCCGATATCTCCACACCAGTCATCCACGTCAAACAGACGCCACCAGCTTACTGGCGTAAATGAAATCTGCGTAAAACCATGAAAGGTCATACTACAAAGTAATGCAATGTTGCGAAAAACTGCTGCGTCGGTTGTGCGCCCGGTTTGCTGCAAGAAAATTCGGTAAGATATATGGACGCACCCAAAAATAAATTAATTCAGCCCTTTTTCTGAACTGTATTCTCACTTGACACAAAAAATGGAAAATACGTCTTAGACCTAGAATGGCCTAACATCAGGTCAGAGGTGCTCCATATCAAACTCTCAGGTCATACTGGTATGCAGTGCCACAGCCACAGGCCACAGGCACCATACATCATAAAAGCATCAAAATACATCATACATCAAACTAAGCCACAGGCACCATACATCGTAAAAGTACCGAAATACGGCGTTGAAGCAAAATTGAACGTCAAATCGCAAAACATGATCCTCTTCGTGACGTCATTAAGACATGACTAAAGATGACCTCAGCATACCAGCTGATGGTATGCTGGTATGGTATACCACGCACGATCCATATATAAGTTTCTCTCTTGCTTTTGTTCGTGAACATGAATGTTCGTACATGGTCTGTTCCTCTGACTAGTGTACTCATCATTGGACAAGGGAGCCCGCTTGCAGGTGCTCAGTTTCTCTTTGATTTCTCTTGTAACACTTTCCTTCATTTTGCAGCATATTTCAGCATCAGCTGGATCAGTTTTATGATCTTCAGGTGCCACGAAACCTCGGTCTGCTACGGTAGACCGAAAAGAGGAGCTGTTTGTAACTGCGTTGCAGCCATTAGTTTTGCCAGCGTTTCCCTAGACTTTTCTTTCCGTCAGAATGCTTCTATATCTGGCTGGCTGCTACTCCTCTTCGCTATCTTGGAACGTGGTCCGTCTGTGTCCGTATCACCGATCAAAACGTGCAAGATAATTATCAAGTGCAAAAACACTACTGCGGGACTGTCATCTGCAGGGCAAGCATAAGGTTCAGATCGGTGATTCAGACACACACCAAGTTCTGGGGAAGCGAAGGCAAGTAGCAGCCAGCCAAAGATAGAGGCATTCTTAAGGAAAAACCACTAGGGGAAATGCTGGCAAAACTCGTGGCTTTAGGCAGTTTTGGTTTCAACGTTGTTACAAACAGCTACTTTCCTCGCTCTACCGTATCAGACCGAGGTTTCGTTATGCCTGAGGATCATAAAAATGCGACCCAGCTTGTACTGAAATATGCTGCTAAAGTGAATGAAGATATTACCAAAGGGTGGGAAGAGAAGCTGAGAACAAGGTAAGCAGATCTCCTTGTCCATTAATGAGTACATTAGTGAGGGGAACAAACGATATGTGAACATTTATGTTCACGGGCAAAACCAAGAGTGGAACTAGAGTATGGCAAAAATCGTGGGTAGCATACCAACATAGCCATGCCATGCCATACCAGATGCCAAAGCAGCTGTGGTAATCATGAGGAATTCTGTTGGAGTTCAGGCTGTCCATGGATAGCGACATATTGCGGTCACCACTGACGGAGCGTCGGTGATGGAGACGTTTGGGAAAACCGTATATATGTTTCTTGAAAACTCACTTCAAATAAACCATGGCACCTCACGTACATTTCCCTTAAGAAAAGTATTAGAATGACTGTGATATGTCTTCGGAATCCAGCTGATTCAAAGGATGTAATTATTTTATCTGTTAATGATCTCTACGTACCACCGCTCTACCCCTTCCCTCCCCACCCTGATGTATGCCCGCCCACAAATATATGATATAAAAGCTACAGTAAACTCCATTTTATGGGCAAACTTATCGATAATCAATTCTTAGGGTAAGGTTCCGCCGTTTTCCGGCAAAACTTAAAACCTATGTCGATTTTCAACCCTAGAACGGTCCTGCTCGTGCAATGGCGGTGATGACGTAGGGCCCCATTTCGCGCGTTCCACAGCTGAGAAGTGAGGATCATCGCCCTCCTGCTCTGTTGGCGACTCTAGGTCTAGTGCCGATCGCGCGAGACACAGTGGCGACCACCTGGCAGTCAAACGTAACGTGTGCGCACAACAGCCAATCATAGTACGGCGTTGCAAGCACGCGTGGGCGCGAAAACATGGCACCACGCCGGTGAGAACTTATAAATATAGCAGAATTTCAGTCGACTTGCCGCAAGGCTAAAGTTGCCCAAAATATGCCGCTCCGCACCATTTTGAAAAGCTCTCACAAAGGACAATTGGGAAAACCCGGTTCCCGTTGCATTAGAGCAACTTCGTGCATTTCGGACTACGGTGATGTCAGATGAATGAACGGCTTGTTATGTCCGATCATGAGAGTTCAGCACGTGACAGGTAGTCTGAATTCACAGACTGACCCTCTGCCTTTTGAAAATGGACGAAGTGTTCAGCTGTTTCGTGCTGTGAAACGTCTTGGCTCTGTCAGTAAAGGACGTTGCGGATTTATTTCGCTATGTGAGTGCTGCCATCTGGAGGAAGCTCATCAGATGGCGATCACAAGCCGCCATCTTTGTAGAGGTCGCCAGGGACTAGTGAGACGTTCACGATACTCCGGGAGTCTTAACAGCCCCCTCCCCCCAGGCTCTTCGCCGGCAACATTTGGACGGCTTGAGGTAAAATCATCAGGCGTGATGAATTCCCCTATCATTCTTTTTTCCATACATTGTGAAAAACTGAACTTGTAACTCTATCAAAGTGGGTCCAGGAGCGTTTTTCGGAGACATATTCGGCTGTTTTCGTTACTTTCGAGACAGCGCACTTGATGTGCTGTATTTCATATTATGAGAACCCGGTAACCATGTTTCGTAATAAATCTGTCCATTTCATGCTTTATGACATATACCATACATTTTATCACACAAAGGGCAGATAAACCTAATAGCGCTTTCCATGTTTTATTTCTCGTCCCTTGTTTTGGTTTTACTGCCTGTCCATTTAAAGGCGGTGCTGTGACAGCAGGGACAGATCTAGGATGCCGGAAATCTACTCTCCCAGTTGGTTTGACCTCATTCATGAATATTTCTTCAAGCAGTCTATGTCGGCGAACTTATTTTCTGGGATTTACTTACCCTGCGATTCTCGTATCGTTACGGCCCCATTTTTGTGCCGGCTGTTCGGTTTGAAAAATCTCTATATTGTGTGGTGATTTGTCCTCAGTTAACTAGCCTGGTTTTGTTCTTTACTTGCTGCTGGCGCGGGTCTCTCGAACCATGTATGCGGTTTTGAGCTAGTCCTGAAACGTCCTCCGCGGGGATATCCGTGCCAGTGGTCAAGGGTCTCTTACTTGCCGGAAATATGTCAACAGTCCTGGATTGTAAAGCCAATACATTCGAGACGCATGGAATCATCACTGACGACAGTCCCAAACGAGCTCAGTAGCCTCTCAGACAGTCAGGGGTTCAAGCCGCTTCTTACCGGGAACATCTTTCATGTTTCACTCTTGTGAGACAGAAAAACGAATAGACAGGCGCATTCAGAAGTAGTCATGCAATGACTGTGCGGACTGGCGGCTCGCAAAAATCCACCTGGCACCGGGGTGCACCGCGTGATCCAACCGTAACGGATCCTTCAGCGTACTGTATATGGGACGGACAAATTTACAGCCCTTTTATGTTGGCGAAAATCCGCAGAACTTGATCATGCCTAGATATCAGTCAGAGGTAAAAATTCCGCACCTGGGGTGTTTTGTAAAAGCCACTATTCTTTCAGTATTACCAAACACTGTCTTCCGGTGTCCCGAACCTGTCGTTAATCATAACTTTTTGCACCTGTTGCCTGCTGTCGTATTTGTAATTGTAACATTTAAACTACGTAATTGTGTAATACCTGTGTGTAATTGTGTGACATCTCAACAATGTAAATATGTAATAATATAAAATGTAATTGTAGCATTGCCGTTTTCAAATGTAACATTTCACCCATTGACGCGGTGGGCGTCAATGGGTTAAATGATATTCCTCCCTGAACGTGGTAGGTACGGAGGGATGTCAGTTAACACCGTATCATCCTTTATAATATGAAACGTCTCTCACTGACGTCTGGTCTGCAAAACGTAATGATTAGACTTCAATAAAAGGCCTTTACGGAATCTTAGCGATATTGCAGAATATTTGTGTGTGAATTGAAGGTGTGTGCCAGCGCCCTATCCATAAGCTTCATTTTATTAAAAAGCTGTACTGGTTGGAAAAAATGGAAATGCGGAATTCCTCGGATCCAAATGAAAAGTAAGCCATATCGATTTCCCTACGTCCGTGTAAATTTCGCACGCCGTTGGAGCTGTCAGATAGGACATGCCTTGTAGACCGTGTAGATGACTGGGGGACAAGGTTGGTCCCATGGTTATGCCAGCGCTTGTACTGCTCGCCTTCTCCCCGTCCTTTGGTGTTTAGCTTAATAAAACGATTTCCGATTTGATGTACCACCGAAGAGCGTAGCGCGAGAGTTTCCAGGTCTCAAATGTGACATGTCTAATATCATTTGCATACGATTTCGGAAAACCCAGCAGGACCACGCCCATGACTCTGATGTTCAGGTAAGTTCTGGTAAACAATGGCCTTCTGTACTTCGAACGAACGGAATCTTGTAAAAGCTCATGCAGCTGAGCTCTTTTTACTGGGCATTCCCAAGTAGCGGACACTTTTGAATGGCCCTGATGTCAGTCGAATAAGGAAATCTTAAGAAATAACCTGCCACCAGTGGTGCGACTTCGGGTTCACGTTCAGCAAGTTACTGACTGGTCTCGCCTATGCTTTGAGTTGAAAAGTGTACAACTGAACGCGATGCATCAGGTTGAGAAATAGGAAGTATGTAGGAGATGCTATTTAATGTTTCATCAGTCCATGGACATACTTTTTTAGACCGGAGCCGAAGGTTGTTGATCTTTGATTCACAAAGGCGACTATATCTTGATAAAAGAACGGCAACGGTATTTTCTGTGTTTATGACGTGCTCTTACAAAACTGACAAGAGGATTTTACAAGACATCATAAAATGTTCTCCCTAAACATTCTCAGACTAAGGTACAACTAATCGTTTATTACAAGAGTAAAACAGTGGCGGACCTTCTGATGAAGAACAAGCTTTCTGACCAAACCAATGACTTAAAAAGCACCAAAAACGTCCAGTGTGCCAGTTTACCTGTCCACACGAAGACTTGTATGCTTCCTCCCGTACACCACATTGGTGCCACGACAACGACTTTATCTAGGTGACTGACGATGCACTGATGAAACGGGGCGCCCGTCAGCCACATGTCAGACCATGACGCACAATTTACTAGACGAGTTTTGACGGACAACGCTGTCAAAACTAAAAAAATGTCATGACCATAGTCGCTTCCTTATCACCGAGGACCTTTCATACATTCTTTGACGTCCGATTTAAACAAACAAATACAATCTTGCAGGACATTGTCGCTTTGGGGGCTGTCTAAATTGAAATATTAAGTAAATTAGTAGACTGCCAATGTACGATCAAATGTGGACTCCATTTCGAAAGTGCATTCAATAATAACGGTCGTTTCGTGCATGTGTACTGAAAGAGAAGCACTAAACTACACTGTAAAGCAGATTATTCCGAAGATGGATATCATACTTCCGCAACGTTAATACATGAGCAATTTTGGACATCTTGTTTCAAAACTAAATTGCTATTTAAAGAAATTTCTGATGATCGAAAGATACACCCAAGGTCATAAACACGGAAAACGCCGTTCTTTCACCAAAACACGTCCAAGAATACCCCTCCCAACTTATACCAATATGATAAATATATATATATATATATATATATATATATATATATATATATATATATATATACTCACACACACATACTGTATACCGTGTGCCCCTGTTCTCTGCAGTTGCTGGGGGGCATAAAGGAGCCGAGCTGGCCGTGCACGTTGCGCCTCCTGCAGTGAAGTGACATGTTTTTATTTGCCATTTTTTGACGCTGTATCGGAAAATTTGCAGTTGTAAGAAATGGACCGAGAATGCCATGATTTCCAGCGGATTTTTCCAGCAGTCGGGACCGGCTTGCTTCTTACGGACAATCTACACCTCAATCGTCACGCGACATAGAGGCGTAATAGGGAGCACTCTCAGCTCGGCGCCGACAGTCCATTGTTACTCGTACTTAGCGCAGCAAGGACAGTCGTTCGCCAGTCGTGGGTTCTGCATATATGGGACGTTCGATCGTTCGCTGATAGTGAAAGCGTTTGACGTCGAGCTCGCCGCTTGTAAAGCCACGTTTTTAGGACATTGCGTAATTTTGCTCTGGCCTGCTTTTAGCAGAAAGATCGGTTGAGTTTCTGCTGAACATTCATAAACTTAAGAACAACGTGATCAACTCGCAATGCTTCCCGTTACGACTGCGGCACACTGGCCCGGTTGGCAGATTCATTCAGCTGGTGTGGTCTCGCACCAGCGATTTTTCCGTCGATCAGTTCTGGTACCTATCAAAAACCCGCAGAAGGAACTGATTGGCTTGCCAGCTGCAAAGAATGCCGGTCGACGAAAAATTGGCTTGGCCGGTGAGACGTCACCGCTATGTGCTGACATTACGAAACACTTCACGGCGGCTGCCATTTCTGAATCGATGAGCACCGCTGTGCGCAGACAGAATTTTGCTGGGATAGGGATGTCTTGGCATCAGAGCACGTGTTATTCCCCTGTAATGCCTCAGTTGTTCAGCCATTCGGACGGAACATGAACAATGTCCTGCGTCATCCTAGGACTTTACATGCAGTCGCCGTCAAGCGATAGCCAGCTTTCCTAAAGTATCCTTATGTCACCAGGCAAACAAGTTGATTCGTTTCCATTGTCGTACCAAAAATACTTCTCATTGAGGAGATGAAGCTAGATGGAGCTGATGGTCAAAGACGAAATTTTGATATGTAGGAGTTTTAAATGAGGTCCGTTAACCAAACATTTTGGCAAACTTATGCATAATAGGTAGCGGACACATTTATGACTATAATACGACTAGTATCCAGCGAAAATGCAGTTTTAATTCATTTTATCGTAAATTGCTCAAGTGCGCATTTCGTGATTTCTGTAGTCGAGTTACCTTGTTGATACTGGAACACTACGAAATGGGCAAAATTCAGTCCCAGCAACGCATCAGAATGGACATCCTTAAAAACTGAGGTTTGTCTTGCTTGTCTGTAGCTGCTATCGATAATCTTCTTCTGGCCGTGTGACTTTTAGAAGAAACACCAAATAATTCTCCCCAACAGCTGATTACCCTTCCCTAGAACTGACTTTCATTTGCTCAAAACGCACGTATTATCACGGTGCGCTGTGTAGAGATATAAAAGAGTACTGAATTTTAAGGCATGGAATTAGTGCTGGAAAATCAGCATAAAGCTGAATAAATGTAGAAGACAACTTCTTTTACATTCATGGTGTTTTGGGGCATAGGTACGCAAGCATGTGGGAGCTGGAGTTTTGCTTGAACACCCTACTGTACGCTATCTTATTATTTCGGGAACTTGCAGTTTATTCACTACCAAGAATAATCATTTGCTATATTTCAGTAGATACTTGTCAAAAGTCTTGGTGCTCCCATCTGCCAACGGCTAGCGGCAGCCTGGCCACACGGATCTCGTCCTTCCCTTCTAAAAATCGCAGGTGCGCTATTTTTGTCAGCATTAGCTGGCAGCCCTGAACTGAACTGAGGCCAGGCGTTCGTGACGGGCTCGTTATAAGGCTGCCGGCATTCCGGCCATCACGCAAGCGCCGCCCAGCTGACGCACTGCCTCCATTTGCGGGCCTGAGGCCTGGGTGTCGCCTAGGCCGCCTCCGACGTTTGCCAGACTCGTGGCGGTTGGGTCCAGGACCGGCCCTGCTCGTCTGTTGTGCCGCGAGGGGACGGCCACGACGAGATTCAAGTTTTTATTTACCAGGACATGCTGTCCGAACCCTCGCGTCTGTAATTATCAGGACATGTCCGAGCTCTCACTGGCACTCTCACCAGGACGTGGTACTGGAGCCCTCACGCCTTTACTGACCAGTACATCCTGCCCGAGCCCTTACATCTATATTCCAGGGCATGCCCGAGCCGTCTACACAGACCGGTGGGGATATGCTAGCCCTCACGTCTTTACTTACCAGGACATGCTACCGGAGCCCTCACCTCTCTGTTTATCACGCGGACATATTGTCTGAGCCTTTACGTCTATAGTATCCAGGTGGGCATGTCCAAGTTCTCGCATCAGCTCCACAGGTGGGCATGTCCGAGCCCGTTCGTCTATACTGACGACGTGAACATGCTGTCCCAGCGTTTGCATCAGGAGTGCTTCCTTCTTGATCCACCAGGACACGCAGGACCTTACGTTAACAGCATCGATAAAGAAATAACATAACTGCAAGTCGCGGAACGTCCAGTTGAGAAAGGAAAAAATCGAACTAATTATTAATAATGATAGGTGTTAGTGGATGTCAATGAAGTAACAGTCTGCGGAACTAGTCTTGGCCAAAGACGTTTGACTGAACTCATACGCCATAATCGCTTTGCTGTCATTCTTATCCTGGCGCTTGTTTCCATAACCGTTATATGTTAGAAGCTCATAACCCATACTCACACTTTACTCTCGTCCGCATCGGGCCTTCTGCATACGCGGACGTACAGGGGGTGGGGTTGGTACGACCCCCGGCCATTTCCACACGGTGCGTCCTAGAGCGCCGTGGAAAAAAACAGCGTGTTGCGCGTTATGAGATCTCGCGACCGGTATCTCTTTTAAGGTCTCAGGTCAGCGGATGACCTTCCAGGCCGGGTCAAAAGTAAAAAAAAAAAATCGGCAAAAAGAGGTACGTTTTCGAGTTTATGCGCATATGAACGCCAAAGAATAAATGATAAGACGAAACGGATATCATGGTGTTAGTCAATCACTCATGAGGCTATCTGTACATCACAGGATTGTGTTTTTCTCATTGAGTCCGATCCCCGTCATGCAGTGCCAATCCTTGTCAAGCGGGGTTGTCGGTTTGAATGCATTCTCGGAGCAGCAGTATCATTTCTGTGGATAATAATATATGTTGAAGCCAAATGTAGCATCTCAGTTAAGCAGCACTATTGTCGAATAACATATCAAGGCCATCTTGGGTCATCCAAGGTCGTCTTAGGTCCTCTGTTTTAAGCCACTAACCTAGAATGACCTCGGATTAGGTCAAAAGCGCAACTTAGATGCTTTAAAAGCGTTTTTTGAATTGACATCCAAAATAAAATCTGATTTTAGGCACGTTGTATTATCGTAGGCTCATCACTCCGTGTCCGACGCCGCTCCACCCGTCTGAGTAAAAGTCAGGCATTCGCTGCATTGCGTCCTCTTTTGATGAAATATAGGGTAAATCGCACCAAACTGATGTCATTCGATTCCTTACACCTCAAGCAATCCGAATATATAGGTTGTTTTGCAATACCTAATTCCCATCGCATTCCCAAAGATAAAAAATAACGTGGTTCCCACCGTAGCTCGTGACCTCAGTTTACACTCTCAGTAATCCTGGTAGTGAGCATAAACCTATTAAATCTGTGTATGGTCTCACAGAACATATTGTATTTGCGCACTCCAACCTTCTTAAGTGAGACAAAACTGAGACCGTTGTAAACCGGCCGCGTCTGGGCCCGAAAACATAGCTCACATTAAGAGCCGTAGCTCGTTACCATGGCAACGTAGAATATTTTGTTTTGCCATAAGATGCCGAAAGGATACCCCAGAACTCCAGCTAACTTAAGGATACACCAACTTTCAGAAGAATCAAACCGTTCGGAAGTTATCCTTGGAAAACCTTAGGGAGGGAATGCATCGTCCCCCCCATACGGGCGACGGTTAAGCGGAACTTTTCATAGATGTTTAGCGCCCGAACCCAGAGGTCCCTGCAAACTAAGCAAAGCTTGTTGTCCAGGCGACAACGAGGCAGACTTGTGCTAGATGACAGGCCGCAAACACACACATATACACACACACGCACACACACCTCTTCCCCACATGTGCGCGTACACTGGAGCATAACGAGGTACACAGGGTACACATAATGAGGTACACTTAAATGCTCAACCGCACGCCTTCACAGATAATGCATTCCCTGACTAGACGTATAATGTTTGCAGTCCTTATGATACTTTAGTTCGTTTCTTTTTCTGCAATGAAATCGGAATATCGAAACGGATTATTATTGTATTACAGCTACTGTATTACTAACGGAAAATCGAAACGGATTGTTATTGTATTAAAGCTATTCAGTTCATTGCATGGTATAGGAGCTAGATACTGAAAGGAGTTACATCTGTATGTTGTTTTGAATTTGGGAGTTTTGGAAAAGGTCTCGACGCCTCGTACGCGGAAAATCGTTGTATCTTCGCAGCTGTAACAGCTCGGAGATCTCAGTACGGATATTTAAGATTGTGTGGACAGTTAGCAACGCTGTTTCACAAGTTGGCCAGTTTTCAATATTTTAAATTTCGAGAAGCCAGACTAGTTTGTTTTCCGAGCCTGCAAGTCTCGGTTGGACAAGAACATGCTGTTCGGATTTTTCGTGTTTAGGTAAAAGGGCTACATCAATGTGAATAAAACTTTGAAGCGGACTTTTACGACAATCACCAGGCTTATTTCAAGCTATGTAATTTGGCGCGAATGCCTTGTTGTTTTTCTGGTAATGGCAATCTCCAAGTAATGACAGAGGAAAAACGTTAAAATATGGCAACATGAGTTAAATTCTAAACAGACCTCAGCAGATTCCTTTAACTTGTCGGCCTTCGTCCAAATTTTGTCTTACCAGGGGCGACAAAAACTTCTTACGGCTCTAAATTTCCGCCGTCACAACTCCCTTTTGGCGATTCACGAAGTGAACTGGTGTGCCGAAGTCTTGGGACTGTGTTTCCAGTCTATCGGAGGGTGAACGTGACTGAGGGTGGGGCCGGTGGGGCACATGTCCCGCCGCTTTTTAGGGCATCCGAGGAATCCTGATTATGCCCCAGCCGAAAAGCTGAGTCATTTGTTATGTAATAATAGTCATTTGTCACTTCTTCATTTGTAACTGATTCATACAACAATGCAATGTCTCCTCTATCGAAGGTCGTTTATTAAATGAATATATACATTGCCCAAAAAACAGGAATACTTAAGAACCGTTCTTCAAGATGTTAAAACGGGTAATGAATTTTGTCAATGCCCGTGTGGCAAATTTTACGTTTGGCATATACTGCACTCACACTTGGCGCCGAGGAAATTGCCTTCCGCTTGAAGACAGAGCATGTGCACGACAGAGTAGAAATCCTTATCGGCGAAGGCAACGGACATACGTGGTACGACAGGAGTGTTGTTAGTTTTGTATGTTGAGGCAAGTGCAATACTCTCTAGACTGGAAAGGACGCGTCGATCTTTTTTCACCAGTGGACCGGATAACATACAAGTGGCGTTCTGGGATCATAAGTCGTGCTCCATTTCTGTAAGAGAACCACTGACTGAACATACAATGCAGTAAAACGAAGGAGTTTGCCTAACATGCTAAATTTAGGCCGTAAAAACTGCAAATACCTTCCTCTCATGCACTGATCGGTCTCATGCAATATTCATTATGTTGACTATCCAGTTTTACCTGCTTAATTCCCACAGAAACATTTCATACCTGTGGATGACACCAAATGATGTCGGTGAATCCTGGTTTCCATGGGACTCTGTATAGGATGCACTTTGCATATACTAGATATGTGCATATGTCACATATGTATGGACGTACCCTGTGCCGTATTATGATCTAAGAAAGCCTCGACCCGGGTGCTAAGGTGTTGTTCCGTCAAAATGGTCGTTGTGGCCCAAATGCTACCGGACAAAATATGTCCACAGCGGGAATATCTGAGCTGAGCGACCACTCTGTTTCGCTCGATTGGCTTTTTACGGAAAAAACATGGTTTGCCATGGACATTGTACATTTACCAGCGGGTTGAAGGTATGCAAGCAGGTAAACACGTAGTACTAGGCATGTTAATTTTATTATAACTTCTCTTGTAAGCGGTCAAAACGGATGTGTTGCAACATCATTCTGCTCTTTTTAGGATAACTGTCACCTTTAAGGACAACAGTCCCATATTGCCAAGGTTGTTGAAGTAAATTGCATTGACGGGTCCCAGTTCACACTGTTGTATGGGAAGCAAGCGTGAAATTAGTAATAGTGAGGCATGGAACACACAAGATTATAATGAATATAATGCCATATTCAGATGATGGTCCAAGTGCAGAGGTCACTGACGCCATAATTAAAATCCGTTCATAAGACTTGACAGGACCGTGCTGTAAAGGGCCGAAAACATCTGCTGTAGGATGACGAACCGCAGTCGCGTCAGACCTATCTGTTTTCCCCGCGAAAAGATGGATTATGACTGCGCGACCTGCCAAGATATTGACCTCAAAATTTCGATGTAAATAGACTCGAGAACGGAATCAGTGTTGCCCATTCTTGCGAGTAAGCGGTCAGTTTCTCGCGTGGGATGGGAATCACGAGTTAACCATGCTCTAAAGCTATCAACATTTTTTTCTTCCAAATAGTGACAGCAATATGCAGGGTGTTCTGATGGAAGATCACCAACTGACCGTAAGCGGTCAAATCAGTTATCATTTAAATGAGGCTTACACGTGTTATACACCCGCTTTTGTTTCGACTCTATAACTCAGCTTGGGGCGAAATCGACAAAGGTTCGGCAGCCGTCCCTCTCATCGGGGATGTCGGCTTCTCTGGTCATTATGCAAGCATTTTGTCATGGGAAATGTTTTTAGTCGGCCCTTGCGAATGACTTGTAAGATTACACATCGGAAGATAAAAAGTAGCGACATATCACTGAATCGTGTCAAGATTATCTGACCTCGGGACACTATGTAAATTTTCACAGTGGTAAGAGCAATGCTTGCGTCCTTCCGTTCTTTTTTGGGCAGCCAGGGACACCTATGCATGGGAGCATGGGAACGAAATGGCCACTGCATGACCCGCCGGTTAGCAGCGCACTTGGTATCCGTTAGGAGGAAAACGCCGTGACGGCCTTGATATGGTTTTCCGCGGTTGACTGCGATGGGCGTGCCTGGGGTGCAACAGAAGCCTTGTTAAAATTAGAGGACATTGCTTTGGAAGAAACCAGAGGCCAGCAATTTCACGGAAACGCGCAAGCCTGCGATTATGCGAATACGGTATCCAAACTTAATGGAAGACCATGGAGTGTCTGTAACTCGTATTTTTTATGTTCTTCGTGTGCCTCTTATGGTGCAATTTTTCGTCGTTTGTTACGCGGCAAAGTAATTCTTAGAAAAACTGCTCATTTATTGGATTGTATTTCAGTACTCCGCTGGATGATGGTTGACATTTTCAGAACAGATACTAATGGACCTAAGAAATGGAAGAAAACTGCATACTAGATAAATGCTGGCAAATTACTGAAGGTACGCTGCGCAATAATGAACGGGAGATAGCAATGCAAAAATGTATTGAAAATGATACGTTAAAAGTAACAAAGATGTCATTGCACAAGCCTCTCCCCTTTTCACATCGCGTATTTTATTCATTCAGGGCATGTGCAAAAAATTACAATGTCGCAAACGAGTATTCTGTAAACACTAGCTGTTTGGTAGCGTCGCAGCATGGTAGTCGATATTTTACATGCAAAGGATTCACCGCCAGCTGCTGATTCTGACCATCCGCACGGCTGATGAGTTGCTCTTGTACAAGGAAAACACATCTGCCGGGCTATGTATTCCGCGATAGTTTTTACATTATCGGCAAACATCAATTCCTGTTAATTAATGAATAATAATAGCAAGTCAGTGGTAAAACACGCGAAGAATGGAGGCGGTAAAAACGTATTCGTACTTTTACATACTACCTGCTCTTTACTGCTTGCGTGCTCCTGCTCCTCTTTTGTGTTGGGCTGTTTTCTGCTGCGTGTGTCATCTCGCACGTGCAACGCGCCAGCACGTGGCGTGTCAAACCGCGCAATAGGCGGCGCGCTGGGTCGTCTTCCAAGAGTACGCTACCATTGGAAACACACCTTTTTCGCAGTCACCATGCATTTATTCCACACCAGCACGCAATAATGCTTAAGAAGTTGTAACACGCTGTAGACCATTATATTTCCCTGGTCGGTAATCATTATTTTACTTCAGTGCCCAATACTGGGCCCGTCATTTACTTGTTCATGAATGCTTGTACGACCAAATTAACACCGTCCGTGCGAGTTTTTTGTTCCGGATTTCCTGAGTCTATGCCATTCCAAGGGAATTTTCGTCATCTGAGTGGTATATCTCACTTACCTATTTATGAACCCTTGTAGCCTAAAGTCCAGTGCAAATGATGCAAAGAAACTGAACTGAGTTCGTCTTGATCCCTGTCCGCCAGTTGCGGTTGAATGCAATTAGAGGCCGGGGGTGCAAGTTGGCAGCTACTTAACTTGACGCTCGGAGAAATATGCCAGTTGGAGATGTATTTCCCAATAAGGCTTGTGTTTCGGTGGAATGTTGTCGTTCGCAAGTTCTTCCACGCTAATGTGTATGACAGCTGAAATCGGCGGTGTTTTATTTCCCCACAGACATATTCGTAGACTAGCCTGTTCTAACCGTGCCGAACGTTTGCCGGACTCGATCTGTTGCCGGAACGACTTTTGTAATAGCACACTTAAGGCAGGCAGTGTCACAGAAAGTCCACTAACAGGTCATGAGGTGGTTTGTAGAGTTACCATTTATCAACAGCAGCGAAGGAAGCCGCAGCCAGACCTTCGCCGGCCAATTTTCGAACCTTGTAAACGCGGTGCATTTCATTGACACAGCGGCAGGTGCTACCCGTACTTTTATTGCTTGCCTTGAGCGTGAGAAACTATGAGTTGAGTCGTAAGCTCCCTGTGCAGTGAAGCCTGCGTGGATTGGATATCCGAACTGCTGCTAGCCGCGCAAGTCAAGTTAATTAGACTGGTACTTATTTTCAGCACGGCTAAATCACATTACCTTGGAACGTTTGCGGCATCAAATACCCTTGGGCTATGCGGTCCTGCAGTAGTCCTTTCAAATACTTCGCAAAAAACAAAGCTCATCACAGCCATTGTCGGCTTCAACTATGCTGGCCTCATGCCGAGCAAAACACGCCAGCAAACTCAAAAATAGGGTTTTTTAAAAGAAAGTCGCATACCTTGACCAGACAACAGAGGCGAAACTGGTTCATTTCGGTCTTCAAGTGATCCTTCGTGATCCTTTGACGCCTCTGCACCGTCCCAAGCTTTGTGGCGGCGATCATTGCGCACAGAATACGTAGTGCTACCAGGAAAGATTGACAGACTAGTATGTGCCAACTGTTATTTCGAGCCAAAAATATAGTAAAAGTTTTTGGTGATTTTTACACTATAGATGACTTTTAAACGATATTGATGCATAAAATTTCGCTTTTTTTACCTGCATAAGGTTGCATTATTTATTTGCGAGGTTAAATGAGAAAAAATATGACTACATTTTATACCATATCTACTCCTAAGCGACAACTAATTCCATACTGAACAAGGATCAGTCATCTGTTGGGAGAGGTGGTAACTGGTGTGCTCCGGCTATTGCGCGATTTGATACACCATGACGTTCTCTGTGCTGTTTGTACACGTGTCATCCGTAAAGATAAGGACTTTCTGCAGACCAACATCTTTAACGAACGCTTTTGCTAACAGTAATTCTCAGGCAGACATCTTTTCTAACAGCCTTTCTACAAACAGATGGTTTGTTACAGTGCATGCCATATTCGTATGGCTTTGAGGTTTTTGCTCGCACGTGTGTATCTGTGTTTGTTTGAATTTTATTCCAAGATGTCGCCTGTTGGTAATGAAATGTCATCCGCAGCAGGAACGATACCGTATAATACCGGAAGTCTGTGCGGAGCACTGGCCATTCACAACCTGTCGCTTCCTTTCAGCCAAATATGGCTACACCACGGAAACGTCATATCTGTGATGCATCAGTGTTGGAGCGTTTCCAAAGTTGGAAGGTCCAGAGCCATTCATCGGGAACTTCTTTCCATGAAACGCCAGACAAATTGTTAAATTTATTTAAATTTGTTACAGCCGCCTCCAAGTTGGAAGGCCGCCGCCATGTCTGCAATGTGGGCCGTTGAAAACATTCCGCGGTGCGGCAAAACGTCTTGAGTTTAAGGAGCACCTTGTGATCCAGCCTCTCAAAGACCAAATTGTGGTCTGTCTAAATTATATCTGTTTGGCAACCAGCGAGTTTATGTTGTTCGAGGCCCAGTGAATCATTGCACTGAGATTTGTGGCACACGGACGTCGAAAAAGTTGAATATAGCTAGGCTTGGGTGGAAGGACCAGGAACATCGCGTGCCAAAGGTGTTTTTACGGTTACGAATATATCGACTTCATTGAAGCCTCAAAAAGAATGTAGTCACGGCATATGCCTAGGTATATCGAAAAGCGGGGCTGCGAGCCACATAAAATATGTTTATCAAGGGAAGATGTACATAGGTTCATGATGTTTCTGAACTGTCTGACACACAGCAAATGGGTGTGTAGTTTAACCCGCGCACGACCGTCGGTCCGTCCCGAACATCGGCGACTGGGGGGGGGGGCAGTTGACTGCCCCCCTCTAACTCACGAACGGTTGGTCGCACGATAAAAATAAGCGCACCGTTGGAAAGCCTGTGACGAGTAGAGCTCGAAACTGGTCTCATTTTTAGTTTTAGATAATATGTAAGCCAATTTACGCCCTTTATATGTTTTCTTATAGCCGACTGCATGAGACCGAGAAATGGCCTGAATCTCAAGGGCTGTGACTAATAACGCATAGGTAAAGGCACCAGCGCACAAGTAAATGTCCGCGGATGCCGATACACGTCTAATTTCCTCAGATTTGTTCAATATATACGCCGAAACGTTGAGTTAAAGACACCGTAATTCTGCCGTCAACCGTCCGTGTGCGCCGCTGCCGTATGCGGTAACAAATTGACGGGAACTAATTTTAGCGTTCCTTTATTCTCGCGAAAAAAGAAGATCTATGTCAATTTTATTGATCTTTGTGGTTCTTGTGATGGTTTCTCATGCTTAAATCTTGGAAAAATTGGTTAGTTGCCAATCTACAAAGTTAGCGGAGCTTTATTCGCGAGAGCCTGTTTATTTCCAAAATATGCTACTTTTTCAAACTTTTTGAGGTTCCTGGCATTAATTACGTCTGTACAAGCTAGTTCTGCCATTTCCTACCCATTCTGAGTAATTCATCGTCGATTTTGACGGTGGTACATTTTGGCCCACTACAGTTATTCGTGACCTGACCTCAGGTCAATGGCTGGAAGTCAGATACTTTTCCCAATGACGGTAACTAGATGTCTGCTTCACTCCACACTAAAAATGTTATGGAATATTCCGTCAATTTCCGAAAAAACGGCGATATGTCTTAAAAATGGGCTTGACCTTAGGTCAATGACCCGGAAAATCCCGAAAAATCTGAGATAGCAGATTTGTTGCATCTATCACGATCACTAATCCCTGAAGGTATTATTGAGATATCTTGCTTTGCGAAAGAGTTAGGGGGCGCTAAACGTTTTTTGACATAGGTCTGTTTGACCTGGTCTAAGTCAGGTACCTGACATGACCTGTGCTCAAAATTTTGACACGAGACGTAAAATTAATGGAGCAAAAGGTACACAAAATTTCGTGAATCTGTGTTTGTTGGTTCTCTCGCAATCCCAGAAAAACCTCAGGGGGGGGCAGTCAACTGCCCCCCCAGTCGGGGACGGGTTAAGTTACCTCGCGGCAGATTACCACAATATTCTGGTACAGTCCTGCCTAGCTCGCAGCGTTTGTATCTGGGCTCCACAGTACTACTACTCTTCCACATTGTAACCTGTAAGTCTAGTTATCTTGAACGCGACTGCGCGTGTCTGATCTCGTCGATGATTGATTAATCTGATTTCGTTGCTGATTCGTTGATCCGGAAATGCGGATCGATGCTGCTTTTGGGCGGACGTGCATCTGAATGCCTCAGTGGACTGTGATAGTACTTCTGCAGATAAAAATTACCTGAATCACCGTACATGCATTTCCTTGACTTCTTAATCCTCGCCCATTGCAACCCTCTGATATTTTTTACAACTGGACCCCATGTAACAAGGTTTACTTTATGACTCTAAAGTTCCCTTATATGAAAGCCGTCAGATTTTGGTGGTTTCTGTATTTCCCTGTATATTAGGGATGTCGCTAAAGACGTTTTGTTTCTGAGAGCTTTTGTTGATCTCCCAACTTCTTCAGTTCTAGTTCTCAGAGTCGGCGCTCAAGGGGATCAGACAAAGACATCTGAAATCCCCATTATCGTTCTGTGTTTGTAGAATCGTGCCACCGTGTTAACTGGTGTGTCATATCAGTGATGCGAAACGATGCTTCTTTTTTTGCAGCGAAAATGCTCTCACAGAAAACATCTCGGAATTGTTTCATTAGCCACCCCTGGGAATCGCAAGGCACTCCCACGTTTGCCCATTGACTAATTTCTGTCTTTCTAAGATGTTCAGCTTAAACAACATAGCCTAATTGGTTGGGAATGTTTCACTGTGATATCATAATTGCATCGTTTCTTTCATTCATTTCCGTTTGTAGGTTGTATATCAGCCTCGCTGGTTTTCGTTCCTTATGTTGCTTGATATGTGATGTCTTATTCAGTTGTGTGTATGGGTGTTGCCCGTGATGTCAGGGACCTCCGCACGCGTTTTGTTTTTTGCTGTTCATTTCCAAAATGCTAAACGGCTCGGTCCTAAAAAAAACGGAGTACAAGCGCCCATGGAAGAGCATGTATTCTGTTTTAATTGAGCTTACCAAAGTTAGATGTGAGTCGCTGACGTATTGGACCTGGCCGCGGTCATTCCTCGCAAATTACTTTTGAGGTTGTTCTTTTTGTCGCTCGGCTATGCTTACATGTGATGCGTATCGTCGGCTGTGATCCTGATAACATCCGGAACGGTTTCGACCCTCCTTTTCCTCCATGTTTTTTATGTTTTCTTAGCCTTATGTTCAGAATGGCTAGATGGTTTGAAGGCCGTGACTTAAGTTCTTTTCATACTTCGGTGCATTCTGTTAAACGCACATTTGGACGACCAAGAACTACACTAGTTGGACTTGAAACGGCATGAAACAGACGTCGTGAACAAGTTACAGATGGTCCCATGAAGTGTAATGGGTCAATCGACTGGAATCAGTTCTTGTAACTGCATTATCCGTGAATTGGATGTGAAATCCACTTCATGTTTCTTAAGTTCCCGCACCTAAAAGAGGCTGAATTTCTAGGGTTCCTAGATTTCTTTAAATTTTAAGCAATTTTCTAGACATTTTCCAAATTGCATGAATCCCACGCCGTGAGGAAATTGTCGATGATATGATGCATGTCATGTCATTTAGCTCTGACCAATGCAATTTTCGTAACCAATATATGTTTTCAATATAAGTTACCTAACTTATCCCGACGTTTCATTTCATCTACAGTCAGTGAATCTCTGCCAGCTGAGCCGCCCGATGAGACACTGTTGCCCAAAAATGGCCGACTGTTGAAGCATGAGCTCGTAATACGAGTACAGAAATTCTACATCAGGCCCGGTAGAAACTGCCGTTTATTTATGTTCTAAGGTGCACAGTTTCCAGTTTTTTCTGATCGAGAGCTTGAGGAACTTTCTAGCGTAATTTGCGTGAAGATCTTTTGAGATGATTCCAATTCCCAAATACTTGAGTTATTTCTTTGTGGGTAACTAGGGGTTGCCGCCTACTTGTTCACACAAAATTTAGCAACACTGAACTGCCCAGCTTCCAACAGTACCAGTTTCAAAGCAATCTGACCTTTGGGATCTTTGTTTGGTTTTGGGGTTTGGGGTGCGGATTGTCATAAATGTCAATAACGTGCTGATTGCTAAACGCTCTTGTGCGTGACTGAACCCGTTTCTAAATGTTTTTTTTATTTTGCATTCCACTTTGATGATTTGACCTCGATGCCTGCTTCGACCTCCGACACACAAGATACAAAACATAGGAAATAGCCATTTTGCCCTTTGCCCATAAACATTTTTCTTAAAAGCACATCGGGTAATAAGCGATGTTCAGTTCAGTTGATTTTGGGAGGGTATCCGTTTTGAGTCACTGTTTCTGGGTGGCCAAGACAGCCATCTGAAACCAAGACTATTTGACACCGAGATGTGCCGAATTTTTTACTGGGGGTATCCTAGGTTTTGAGCCGCGCGTACGCTTATTTTATTTGGCTGTGATTTGAGCCAGGGACTGCTGCCTACATGTTATTTTTTCGTGATGAGTCCGCGTTAGGACATATAGACTTACCAAACGATCCATAACAGACATGCTACAACAGAATATGATGTTTTTTGGGGTTGATATGGAGTATAAAAGAACGGGCCACATGCGAATGTAATTTTCATGGCAAGAAGTTAACAGCCTCAAAGCGATATCGAAGTGAAATCGATAAGGGGCTCGAAAATGAGTGCATCGTTTGCTTCTAGGCGGCGTGGTGCTTGAACCATGGGCCGAAACTTTTGGGCTGCGGATATGAACGAACAATAGTATACGGAGCTACATTGTATTGCTTTTTGCGTATTGCATGAGTCGTTACGATTTCTGGATCGCCAGCACCACACCTAATCCTAAAAAAAAACGCGTAGAAACTTCCTCATATTCTCATTTCGCAATCTTATTGCTTGCGCGTGGCACGTGTCACGCGCATTGAAATGTGCTGTGTGCCACGCGATTGCCCGGCCATTTCTCATTTGAAGTTCGTGCGTCCTGATGCGATCCGATCGATAGTTACCGGGAAAATTCACCGGAACCGAAACGATATTTGGAGCTGTTTACGTTTCCCGTTTTACGTGTTAATTTTCTAGGCTAAAAATAACACTTGGGCGGGCGGCTTGCGCCAACGACGTGTGGCAGCGCAACGGAAATTGGCGGATTTTCTGGTGGCGCGCGAGGCCTTTCTCGAATCGTGCACGGCAGGTGCCAATCAGCCAATTTTTTGGCCCGGACCGGAGCAAAGATTTGTTGAGAGACAGACAGGACAGACAGAGATTACTCAAATAGTATACAGATATTAATTTTAGGTATGAGTGACATTATTAATTCAGTTTATGACCGAGGCGGAGGGGGGTCCGCAAACTAAATCTTTTACGTCATGAATACATAAAACGATTTAGCGCATGATCGTTCCACGAGCAAACTCTTTTCAAACTATATGGTGATAATCTACTATTTTGGGATCCATTCTTTGTGACATATGGAGATAACCATATTTCAAACTGTGCGGTGGAAATCCATTTTCTTAGAATTTTTCCTTGATGGCAAAAACATTGTAATTATCCCCAATGATGTGCCGTGATCAACGCACGCGACTATGTAGACAAAAAGAAAATTCCAAAAGTTTAGCGAAAGGCTACATGTATGGCCATCATGGCCTTGCGACCACCCAAATATTATATACACTTAACGCATGGTAAGGAATTAAATGATCTGTTTATACACTGCTCAACTTTAGCACGTGGTCGATCGCAAAACACCCATCGGTCATGCGCTAGTACTGTTTTAAACATAACTAAGTACTGAGTAGGTCTGAAACATCTTCCTGCCTACGACGGTTGTCTTTGAATTGCAATCCAAGAGTTATCTGTGAATTGCATTCGTGCGAGCCATCAGTAAGACCTGTGGTTTTCATCGATTGTGCGACTATGTTCGCCCGTTTCACTCGATCACTGTCTGAATGATCCACCTTGAGTACATTGAACCGAATACATGAACTGAATTTCACGGGTGTTAAATCAACGAAAGATTAATTTTTATTAGTGCTCTGTTTAAAGGGATACCTAAATGAATGACTTCAGTAATGGCTATGATGATGAATGATTTAAAATGAAGAGATAAATTTAAAATAATAAATCAAAAAATGAATGAATGAATGAGGAGCTGAAAATAGTCAATCGGGTTGATTAAGAGCACAAAGCGAAATGCCGCGTGACAAAATGCCGTGTCCCCTCCTGATATGTGAATCATTTGAAGACTATCATGATTTTGCGTCAGCTCCAATGCGCCAACGTTCCTGCACACCTACTGAATGGTATAATACGGAACTGGCTATCAGGCTTACAGATGGTTGGCTACTGGCCGGCTCGTATACCCAGCTAAGGCAAGCAGTGACAGTCCTGGTCAAAATTCGTTGAGGTTAAGCCTTTGGGATTAACCCGCGCTCGACTGGCAGTCGACCCCAACCACGCTCGACGAGGGGGGCGGCTGACGGACCCCCTTCTAACTCACGAACGGTTGGTCGCACGATAAAAATAAGCACATGCTTGGAAAGTTCGTGACAAGTAGAGCTCGAAACTGGTGGTGCATTATATAATATGCAGATAAGAATAAGAATAAGAATGCAAATAGGTGCTTTCTTATTTTTAGGTTTGCACGGTATGTAGCCCATTCACGCCGTATACGTTTTCTCACAGCCGACTGCATGAAACCGAGAAGCGCCCCGGATCTCAAGGGCTGTGATTAATAAAGTCTAGGTAAAGGCACCTTCGAACAGGTAAAAAGTCCGCAGATGCCGTTATACGTCTAATTTTTCCAACTGGTTTAATACACACGCCGAAGCGCTGAGTTAAGGACACGGCGATTTTCGTGCAGACTGCCGGTGGGCGCCGTAGTCGAACGCGGTAAGACATTAACGGAAACTAATTTTAGCGTTTCCTTATTTTTGCCACGTAGGCCTTTCCACGTATTTCTTGTATTTTATGTCATATTATGTATTTCTATATTACGTATTTCTTGATCCTATTGGTTCTTGTGATGGTTTCTCATATTTCAGTTTGAAAAAAGTTCGGATCAGTCGACACAATCTGCGGAGCTTTATCCGCGAGTTGCTGTTTATTTCCCAAATATGCATTTTTTGAAACTTTTTGCGCTTTTTAGTATTACTTGCACCTGTGCGAGTAAGTCTTGCCATTTTCTACCCGTTCTGAGCAATTCATCACCGATTTTGACGGCAGTGCATTTTGGCTCATAATAGTTATTCGTGACCTGACCTCAGATCATTGGCTGAAAGTCATTGATACGTTGTCCATCAACGGTAACTGGGTGTCTGTATCGTTTCACAGTGAAAATCCCATGAAACATTCCGTCGAATTCCGAAAAAACGATGCCATGCATTGAAAATAGGTTGACCCGTAAATTTCCGAAAATCTGAGACAGCAGATTTGTTGCGTCTGTAACCCTTAAAGTTTTATTGTGATAGTATGTTTTCCGAAAAAGCTACAGGGCGCTTAGGTTTTCTGGACATACGTCCATTTCACCTGACCTAGGTCAAACACCTTACTTGATCTGAGGTTGAAACTTTGACACAAGGTGTTTTTGGAGTGGTGTAAGGTGTAGAAACGATCAAGCATAAGGTACACAGAGTTTCGTGTCGCTGCATTCGTTCGTTTTCTGCAGTCTTAAAAAACCTCAGAAGGGTAGCGGTCAACTGCCCCCGTTCCAGGCGGGGGCGGGTTAAAATACGTCACCGTTGGTGGTGGCTCAGTTGGTTAGAGGGCCTGTCTTTCATCCTGGCAACAGATGGAAAACCAGAGATCGAGGTTCGATTTCTGCGCGAGTCGCCTCGGTGTTTGATAACTGAACCGTGCATCAACTGGCAACCGACCAGTAGCTGGTGACGTTGCCTAGCGCCTTCTTGACCCTTGACGGCTCCTTGAGCGTTTGCCACAAGCCTGTCATCGAGGAAAATTTGGTGGTATTTCTTAGGATTATTAGCCAAAAAAACAGACTTCGCGTTTATTTTCCTTGTCACCCTTAATACAGAACTCTTCGCCCATTCACCAAGGAAATTATCACCAGAGTAGATCGGCCAGGTGAGGATTAATTCAAAACGATGTCTGAACGGACGGTTTACAAAAATACTTTGTCACGAACGATGCTAAAATTAAAATTTGGTGTCTGCGCACGGTGGCAGTAAAGACGAAACCGTTATTGACTGTTTGCAGTGACTTTCAATTGTATTACTGCGAACTTACTTTCTTTTCCAGGTTTAAAGAAAGTTAACCATGCTCAGAAAATGCATTTAAGTCGCTAGGCTACCGTTAAATTAAGTGGAAACTACCTGGACATCGGTGTACTAACCAATAAGAGCGCATCCACAAGTTCTGCCATTTACTGCTGCTGGATGGGCAACTGCTATGAAACGGACAGACATCAACCAAACACCTATCATCGACAAACTATGGCCACAACCAGCATCAGACCACGGCGGACTAAAAAACTCAACAGCACGCACCGCGGGCAAGAACTGTAGCTGACAGATTATCCTTGTTTTCGTGGAGCTTCATAACAGTGGCTGGGCTGCTGACTGCAGTAGTACTGGTAAGTAAGTAAGTAAGTAATGTACTGGTAAGTTTTTCAGAAAGTTAGCAAATCCAGACAGACCCAGCAGTGAAAGATCGTTTCCCCAAAAGGCATTCCAAATGAACCCAAAATAGAAAATGGGACATAATGAACCGTGGCTGACTATGTCCACCTCCCTCGGTAGTGCATCCATGTCCGGAGTACCGTTTACCTCGTTATCCTGTTGAGCACATCACTCTGCGCTTACCTCCACCGTCTCAGAAAGCGTGGGGACTACCTTGAGGCGGGCGTGAGCCGGCCTTAAGGTAATTCGCAAAGGCGCATGATGACGAAGACTGATGGCCTTCGCCTTAACGTACCTTTGCGAGATTATGAACAGGTAGCGCATCTGCACCAGGAAAGCTCCGTCCTCACCGGCAAAGCCCATCCATCGACACCAGGAAACCTTCCCCGTCGGCTACCTTGAGGATTTTCCTCTTTGACGGTTTGTTTCTTTTGGTCGAGTGGTAACAGTACAGTTTCAATCTGCTCTCAATGAATTCTCCATTATGGTCACGAGTTTTCTCGCAAAGTAGCCTGTAAAGCGCCTTGGATGTTTTATTTGGTCACATTTAGAAGTTCCAGTCAGTGGTAACAAAGAAACTCATCAATGAAACACATGTGCATACATACAGAGTGGTACCGGAAATGAAAGAACGCTCATCTGCATTTCTGCGCGCCACAGTATGGCATTCGTTGAATGCTCAGTCGATGTTCCGTTGCTACCAACACTGTGCGTCATGTTGTTGGAAATGTGAGAGCTATAGCTTTGAGAGCTTTCACTCAAATGTTAGAAGTGTACGATTTCATGAAGTGCTTTTAGTAGTGCCACGGAATTTTATTTTAACGAACATAGCAAGTTTTATCGCTCTAAGCTCAAAATTAAGTTGTTGTGTGCCGGCGAGCCAGATGCTGAGCGTTGATAAAGAAGCATACAGACCAAAATTCTCAGCTAATTGCAGTTTTTTATTTGACTTGCGATAGAATTATTTGCAGTTTTGCCAGCCGGTTGGGCTCGGCAATTTTTGTTTGCAGGCTGTATTGGGGAAAAAACCGAAAAGAAACGCAAAAAATCTCGTTTGTTGTTGGCCGCACCATGCGCCTTACTGACGTATCATTTGCTCGAAGAAAAGTCTAAAATACCAACGAAAATGATGAATGACAAGAAATGCATACGAAAATTGCAGAAGGTGTTGAAAGAAAAATCTGTGTGTGGTATATGCATATACATGTGTAAACTTAGGAAGCAAATTCTTTTTGATGCATTGTTTGTTGAATGTTACAGCAGACTCAGGGTCTATGCTCCTTTGGATGTTTTTTCATTGGATCTCAGTAGGTTTTAGCTTCCTAATCGTGTTCGCTTAAAGTCATACCAATGCACATACACAAAAAACAAGAAACTAGCACTTCAGCCTAATTGCTTGTATTTCATCGACCGGTTGTTCTCACTAGGACATCATCAGAATTAGCGCATTCGAAGAAAAGTAACGCAATGACAAACTTCAGAATCATGTCTCCTGGGAAGTTTTGCGTAGTTACCACATTTAACGACAGTTCTAAAAACAAGGTATAGCGATCAGTACAAAGAAAACACTGAGCCTACACCAACACACCAAGTCATACACCAAATATACATGAATACAGACAAAACATTTGAACTTTCTGAGACGCATTTACAGGTATGACGCTGAAGAGGCTGCATTCATTCGTCCTTATACCTGCCTTCCATACAACTGAGGGATACAATGTGCGTTTACCTGTTTGTTCATCGTGAGGTCCGTGTCCGGGTCACGATGACTTCGAGTGTCAAAGTCTACGTTTGTCAGTTGATCATGGAATGATTTTTTTTGTGTTCCGCAATGGTTTTTGTGCAACGATTTTTTGTGTCCTAAGGAGGACGAAACGTCGACTAAAAGCAAGTAACTAGGCTATGAAGTACTACTTCGTTTGCCTGTTGTCGATGCTGAGCGTGGATATGATTTTAAGCGTACACATTACAAAGCCAAAAACCTACTGATATTTTCTGAAATCCCTTTCGTTACGTCCGCATGGAAAGCGCAACTGAATGAAAAACATCAGCGGTTGAGGTACATGTCTGAAGTTCCCCCGCGAATATCCGCATGATGCTGGCCCAGAAGCCCACCAGAAAATCTCAGCACGCTCTATGCCGCAACGGGCTACAATCGGTGGTGGAGCCTGCGTAACAGATCATTTTTCGCGCCCACAGTAATTTGGTGAATGCGCCGTTTTGTCTAACTCTGAATTAAAATACCATTAATCTGCGATAGAACTGCTTACGTTTTGGTCCGTGACGTGTTGAGGAAACCATGCAAAAAACAGCCGAGTGGCAATACCTTCCAAAAGAACAAGCATGCGCCTGTG
Organism: Capitulum mitella; assembly: GCA_030062745.1. Taxonomy (NCBI): domain Eukaryota; kingdom Metazoa; phylum Arthropoda; class Thecostraca; order Pollicipedomorpha; family Pollicipedidae; genus Capitulum; species Capitulum mitella. Next base: position 1,510,731 of record CP099850.1, on the reverse strand, counting down.
CCTTTCCGTAAGTGTGCAGCGATGTTCCACCATGTACGCAATGCTTAAGGTGCCGCGAATAGCCAGCTTTTAACGGGAAGTTCACCCAAACTGCATTTACAGACCAGAAAGAGGACGATATTGCTTGGATACAAAACAACGTTGGCTGCAAAGTAAGTCTTTTTGGCTTCTGACTTACTTTTTGGCCAGATACCGGAAACAGACAACGTCTGGCCCGAGAGAGTACAGTGACAGCTGGCAAGACGCAGGGCGACAAAGTGATATGGGTTGACGCAAGCGCGATAGTCTCTGCCTCCGAGAAATGTCGTAAGCATGGCGGCAAAAACGATCGTAAACGTGCGCGGGATGTTTCTGTGTCCGGCGTCGTGTGCGGTTTGCAGGCGTCGTTTGCGGCTTTGCGAGTCGACGCCTTGCTTTGTGCTCGAGCGTACGATGTCTGTGACTGTGTTTGGTGCTCTGACCTGCTCCTGCGGGTCCCTGTGACCGGGAGGAGCGGGGCACCCGGACCTGGCGCAGCGCCGGCCGGCACCAGGATCCGGACACGGCGGCGGGCGTCTGCCGGCCGGCGTCGCCGCTCGCCGGCAGACGGGACGATGGACAGGAAAACCGGGCAGCAGGTCCGGCACCGGCGAGCCTATATAAGCCCGCCAGACCGGCCAGGCCGGACTTATTGACAACGGTGGGCTGCGCGTGGCCCGCTCCATGAGGATTCGGCACGGTCGGCCGCCACCTCCAGCATGGCGGTAATCCTGGTGAGTGTGCCGGCCGCAGCGACTGGAAATCGACCCGAAATCCAGGCGCTTGGGAATGTGGGCTGATGTCACTTGGGGGAGCTCAGCAGTGATAATGGAACACTGCATTTTTCTGGCTGACTTTGGTGGTTTTTAAACAAATGTCCTCCCACACTGTGTGAGTTTTTCTGAATGTATAGCTCTTGTACTAGTCGGTTACTTTGCTTGCCATTAAATACAGAAAACATCCCAGTCAGCAGTACTTAGTTTGAGATCTAGCTTTTATTTTGACGCGGCCTGTATCCACTCATGCAAACGTTTGTAATCCAGCAAGAGTCCTCTTCACTGCTGGGAATTATTTGAAAAGCCTTTTCATGTCGAGGCAAAACTCTGTAGTGGAAAATGAGCCATGAAATACCAAAAGAAGTGTATCCAAATTACGCGTACCAAACATACTTTAAAGCATTGTTTTATGTTCCACTAACCATGGAGATGACCTCATCTGGTTTGACTTGCTTCAGTTCGTTTTGCACAGTATCGACTTCTTCAGCACTTGTTAGTACCGAGTACTTTGTCATTTTATCATAGGTCAGGCCGGATTATGTGAAAAAACACGGCTTTTGGAGAGCATTTCCTCAGGGAAGCACTATCCAGTGCTGATTCAGGGCACTACAGACCAGGAGACGTCTGAAAGCCTAATGATTTCGAGCATGATAAAGATTTGCGGTCTTCCCATAACGGACTCAAGGCCGCCAGTCGGGTGCAGTTTTCCTCCTTTTGCAAGGAGTAATGAATTATTCATTGTGTTGCAAACTTTTCTGTTACATAAGCAGTAAAAAGATTTAGGAGTAAAACAGTGCTTTTAAATTCCGAATTTTCCTCTTATTGTGCAGTGTTTCTGATTCCAACATTCTTCAGACAGCTATACGCTAAGCTTTCAAGTTGATGACGAGGCCAGTCTGTTTTTCTGGGGATGTATACCGATCGATTCCTCGGCCCTCACTGTAGATCTTTACGTATTGTGCGATCTTTTTTCCTGTTGGCAGTGTCATTTTAATTTCTGAACGCTTGCATTTTCACCAGCCTCTAACAAACAAATGTTTTTGTTCAGGGATGACTTGGTGTAATCCCTGTAAATGCCAGTCTTCACATTCATGGCTGTGCAGTTCTCCAAAAAGGCGACCCCACTTCTCTTCTCGTCCAGTTATGCCAGTCGGAAAATGAATAAGGCTCTCTGAGCCACATTTCGATTATTTTCGTTCAGCTTGGACGACAAAAGGCCATCATTCGACAGATCATAATGATCTGAACGAACAGCGGATCTAATCGAGAAACAGATGGGACTTTGCCTCTGAGAATGTTCAAGGCACATTGATGACTACAGAAAGTCGTGTTTTCCTTACTTTTATTATAATAATTTTAGCTTTGCCATCACGTATGCTTCCAAATCTTTAACAAAAAAGATACATACGTAACGTACAGCGTGTGTATGCGCTGCACTGCTATTGATAATCGAAACCAGTCAGCTTTCGCTTGCTGACCAAACTTTTCTTTAACTTTTTGACTGCTACGTTCAAATTGTGTCGTGTAAAATGGGAACAAACTAGTGAAGAAAACTTTAACGTATGTTCGTGTCCTTCGTATTTGTTTTTGACACAATGCTGTATTTTCTGAAAAGTTTTTCGGTCCCAATATAACTAGCAACTTGGACCACATCTCTTTATGACGCGTTAATGCCTTTGCATATCACAGTTTCAAAGTCCAACTTGGGCTGGTTTTGTGTCAGGAAAGCATAAATTCGGCAATGGTGAGAGCACAGAGATACAGAAAGAACCGCATATGATGTTCAGACATGAGAGTACCTTCCGCGAGCCTGTCTTTTGACTCTTCAAATCGCCGTCGGATAATAGGACACCTCAGTCCTGAGCGTAAACAATGCCGGCTTCGTGTGCTGGAGTTCATGGTGGAATCGGCTTTTCCTGCGCGAGGAGGAAAAGCGTTTCGCAGTATGGCGACTTAGCAGTGTTTTGCGGCTGCCGTTGAAATGTGATGTAAAAATCATGCCAGTATGAGTTTGCTAAACTAGCTTACAACGTTTTATTGCCAGCCATCACGAGACGATGGAACGAAAAATAGACGTCATCGCAGGTCATCGCTTTTTTCATATTCATGTTATGAGCTTCACGCGAGCCCAAATGCACCGACTGTCTGCAAATCACATGTCAATGAATGCCATTTGTTCCGGCTTGACATTCCGTTCTTCAAATAGCTATCAGTCTCCCTTCGTTACTACTCCAAACCGTGCAATTCGTTTTTTGATAATACAAGATAGTGTGGACTACTTCTTGGGCGTCACAGAATGCATGGTTGCTGTTTATTAGTTTACCAAATGTGCTCCGTTCCCACCACGTAAACTGATAATTTGAGATGCAAAAATTTCTTCGGTTTTGGGTGACGTCATCATGACAACCAGGCCGCGCCCTGTGGACGAAAAGTTGCGTCACAACCATTTGCGATTGGCTTTCGACGATTGCGATTGATCACCTCGATATCAGATTCACTTTGCGACAATGCCTTTCAAATATGGCGCTTCACTTTTGGAATCCCGCAGCGTGCATCCATATTCAGCAGAGTGGTCCGTTGCTCGCTAAATGGGTCCTCTTGGATCCGGTTGGTCGCCGCCATTCTTTTGGAAATCGATTCGGCGAACCTGGCACAGTGCCTTACCTCGCATCCGGGTGCTGAAGTGACTCACCGCGGCCCGCTGTCAGGTCCGGCAGTCGTCGGTTCCTACCGCGCTTTCTTCCCTCCATTGCTGGATCGGAAAGGAAATGCATTTCGAAAGCAACGCAAAATTAAGAATAAGGCCTTAAAGCGTCAGCAATAAGAAAATTTTATTGCGCTACAGTTACTGATATTACTGTTCACACTGAAATGCCGTCAAACCAAAATTTCAGGCCCAACGACGTGTTGACATTACAGCCAGAGGTGCCGCCTTGAGTGTCTGATCACTAGCTGACACTAAGTGTGTTGTCGCGGTTTGACCTTAATTTTCTTTTTATGTACGCCTTTCAGACGTAAGCGTTCGACGATGATTCGTGACGGGGGGGGGATATAGCACACAGTAATGACGGGGTCCACTAGAGCTGAAGCCCGTCGTTAGCTAGAGAACGCACTTAATGAGTTGTAACGCGATGTCAGACTTGCACTGACGGACCGAATGAGTGGGTGTCTGGCATATTTGCACTGTGGTACTTAAAAGAACGAACGAAAAGGAGCCACTGATGGCGGCTCCGTTCGAGGATATGGGTACGGGTGGTGTTCTAAACAGGGCTTTAGATATCTTTTTGGGGGCACTTTTGAATTGCTCAGCACTGGCAACGAGCAATGCCATGGACGTGCTTGTCATTTAAACTTACAGAGTACTGGAATGCATCAAAAAACATCATTCTGTAATGTCAGATGTGTCAAGGTAACAAACGTGAACATAACCAAATGCGTGCATCATTGTCTTGAAATAAGATACGGAACTCGAATGGGATCCAGTTGACGGCCTCCAGTTTGACCCACAAAAAGAGATCCAGAAAACGAAATCGTAGCATTCCAATATAGTTGAGTTGTCTCTGCTCCTTACAAAACAAGCGTTGAATATGACGTAAAAACTCATGGTAGCCACTAGTTTCCATGATGATGGTACTGCTGAGCTCCCGTTCCCCCAGTGGATCCACTCTCCTCATGGTACGGTCAGACAGGTACCTAAACACGGTCAACGGGTGACCACAGCTGACGTGGTATCCGTCTGAACATCGTTGAACATGGCTTAACATCGCTCAGACATTCAAAGATGTACTATCCTCTGTACATTTTAATTTGTTTTCACGGTTGTTGTCCAGCCAGAGGAATTTTATCCCTCATATGTTGTTCGGGCCATGAATGTTTTAATTACGTTACGGAATCGACATACGGTATTCGAGCTGCAAACTCAGCTAGTCCTGTGTGACTGACCGTCTGGTTCTGCGTTTCAGACGTGGTTCGTTGCCGCGCTCTGCGCCATCGGGGCGCAGGTAGACGCGCAGTGTGATTGCAAGTCGCTGAAACAGTGTCCAGGAGCCATCCGGGCCGGTGCGCCGCGAGTGTGTCAGATCTCGGGCGGCGGATTCGGGTTCTGCTGTCCGCCGGGGGTCGCCCCTCCGACTCTCAATCCGCCGCAGCCGAGCTCCCTGGGCCGGCCTCCTCCTCCGGGACATCAGCCGCCGCAGGGAAGCTTTGGAGGTCAACAGCCGCCGTGGGCACGTGTTGGAAGGCAACAGCCGCTATGGCAGAGTTTCGGAGGTCAGCAACGGCCGCAGGCAGGCGTTGGAAGTCAGCGACCGCTAGGAAGCCCCGGAGGTCAGCAGCCACCGCAAGGAAGCCCTGGAGGCCAGCAGCCACCGCAAAGAACCCCTGGAAGTCAGCAGCCACCGCCAGGAAGCCCTGGAAGTCAGCAGCCACCGCCAGGAAGCCCTGGTAGTCAGCAGCCACCGCAAGGAAGCCCCGGAGGTCAGCAGCCACCACAAGGAAGCCCTGGAGGCCCGCAGCCACCGCCACCACAGGGAAGCCCTGGAAGTCCGCAGCCACCACAGGGAAGCCCTGGAGGTCAGCAGCCACCACAGGGAAGCCCGGGAGGTCAGCAGCCACCACTAGGAAGTCCTGGGAGTCAGAAGCCACCGCCACCACAAGGAAGCCCTGGAGCTCAGCAGCCACCAACAGGAAGTCCCGGAAGTCAGCAGCATGGGCCGGGAACTTCGACTTCTCGCGCACCGCCTGGTGGTCAGAAGCCTCAGCAAGCAACAACTCCCGTGAGTGTGAATGGGATCGGAGCCCCGATACTCCTCGCAGCAGGAGTCGGGGCTCAGAAGCCGTCGGGCAAGGGGCAAGCTGGTCCTCAGTTCCCTCCTGGAATCGGCCGTGGTGGGCCAAGACCGCCTGGACTCAGCTTTGTGAGCCCATGGGCTCAGCTGGGCGGTCTCGGTCCAGCACCACCTGGTTTCCCATTTAGAAGCCCGGGACTGCTCCCGGGTGTCCCGGGTGGCCCAGGGAAGCAGAGCTTGCCCGGGAACGGCGCAGGAAGCAAACTTCCTGCTGGGCAGAGTCCACCTGGATCGGCGTTACTAACACAGCCTGCCCTTAACTTGGGTAGCTTGCAAGCGCGAGCCGTGCCGTTCAGTGCGCCGGGTTCGTCTCAGAACGGCCTGGCACGCTTCAGTCCGGCCGGGTTAGGCTTTGCGGGGCCCAAACCACCCGGTGTTGGCGATCCCAGTCGACCCGGGTTGCCATTTGGTCTGCCTCCCAATGGAAAGCCAGGGGTTCCCAAACTGCCCGCCGTAGGCCTGAGGGGCGCATTGTCAAACGGCACACGACCTGGAGGGTTACTGCCGCACCTACTTAAGTTGAGGGCGTTGCAGCTATCTAGGCTTGGTCTTGGTCCCCCAGTACCTGGAGGGGTCGGCCCTGCTCCTGCGGGCGTTAAGTCAGCACCAGGAACAGTTGCGGGCTCAAAATCGGCGGGGAGCGGCCCAACGGTGCCGGGCGCAAAGATTCCGGGACCGTTCCCCCCTCCAGCGGGACCTGCGGGCGGCAAGCCAGGCACGAGGCTTCCCTGGCCACCCGGGTTGCCTTTTCCACCCTTTGGTGGGCCTGGTCTTGGAGCTTTTAAAGGCCTCAAACCCGCGGGCTTTGTACCTCCGCAGCTACCGCCTCGCTTCGGCCCTGGAGTAAGGCTTGGTGGTCCACAGCCGCCCAGCGGGGGACCTGGAGTCGTAAAGCCGGGCGCAGCTGGACCAGGAGTTTCGAAGCCGAACGCAACTGGGCCAGGGGCTCCAACACCGGGCGGAGCTGGACCAGGGGCTCCAACGCCGGGCGGAGCTGGACCAGGGGCTCCAACACCGGGCGGAGCTGGACCAGGGGCTCCAACACCGGGCGGAGCTGGACCAGGGGCTCCAACACCGGGCGGAGCTGGACCAGGGGCTCCAACGCCGGGCGGAGCTGGACCAGGGGCTCCAACACCGGGCGGAGCCGGACCAGGGGCTCCAACGCCGGGCGGAGCCGGGCCAGGGGCTCCAACGCCGGGCGGAGCCGGGCCAAAGGCTCCGGCGCCGGGTGGTCCACCGACTCCCGGAGCCCCGGCAGGTGCAGTAGGCGGCGCCGCTCCGCCCGGGACTGCTGCGGGGACTGCCGGAGCCCCCGGAGCCGGCGTTGCAGCTGGAGCCGGCGGAAGTGCTTCCGGTGCCGGTGGCGCCAGCAACGCGACTAGTGGCGGAGTCGCCGGTGCGGCTGGAGGTCCACCGCCAGGACCTGCTGCGGGCAGTGCAGGAGGCAACAGCGGAGCAAGAGCTCTTGGCAGTCCCATTCCAAATCAACCCGTTGTTCCGGGCAGTGGAGGAGTCAGCAGCAAGTCCAGAGCTCTGGCCAGTCCAGTTCCAGACCCACCTGGCGTTTCAAGCAGTGCCTTCGTCACATCTCCAGCTCCTGGTGGTCTCCTCGGAAGACCGCCTGGCGCCGCTGGAGGACCGACAGGCGCTCCTGGAGGACCAGCAGGAGACCCTGGGGGTGCACCAGGAGGACCGGCTGGCGCCCCTGGAGAACCAGCAGGCGCTCCTGGAGGTGCACAGGGATCGGCTGGTGCGCCCGGAAGACCACTAGGACCCCGTGGAGGACCAGCAGGCGCTCCTGGAGGACCAGCAGGAGCCCTTGCGGGTGCACCAGGAGGACTGGCTGGCGCCACTGGAGGACCAGCAGGTGCCCCTCCAGGGCCAGCAGGAGCCCTTAGCGGCGCACCAGGAGGACTGGCTGGCGCCGTTGGAGGTACGCTCGGAGGACCAGCCAGTTTCTTGCCAGAAGCGCCCGGACAAGGGCAGGACGCCAATTCCCGGGGCCTCGGCGTCGCGCCTGGCACCGGGTACTGCATGCCGCTGGTGCTGTGCCCGCCGCTGGTGGCCACTCCAGAGATGCTGTACTACAACTGGTGCCGGCTGCGCGACGGTTCGCCGGGCATCATCTGCTCGTACGCCGGCTCGCGGCTGCCTGGCGTCAGCCACGGCCTGACGCCGCGCTCCTCGGTCGGCACCGGCGCCGGCTCGCCCCTGGCCACCATGCGGCCCATGGACGCCAGGCGGATAGGCTCCACCGACTTCTTCAAGGCCAACCAGGAGGCCAACCTCGTGCTGGTCGAGGCGGCTCTGGCCGCCGAGCTGCTGGTGAACGCGCAGACCGTCACGAGCAGCACGCTGCTCTCGATAGAGCAGGTGCCGGACATCAACAGTCCGACGGCACTCTTCTTCCTGAACTTCCAGTCGACGGTCGACACGCAGGAGCTGGGCCTGAGGGCGTTCCAGTCGCTGGCCACCGTCGACAGCCTGCGCAGCCTGGCGCCGGGCGGCGTGGTGACCGTGGCCAGCCGGGGCCCGAACGGCCCCTCCGTCGCCGCGGAGCAGGCGCTGGCCGCCCTGACCGCCGGCGTCCAGCCAGAGCCGACCCCCGACCAACTGCCGCTGGTGCCGCCTGACTGCGAGCCTGAGCAGGAGATAATCTGCCAGCCAGAGATCCTCTACCGTACCATCAACGGCGAATGCAACAACTTGAAAAAGCCGCGGCTCGGCCGCGCGCTGACTGGCTTCAAGCGCCTGCTGCCCAACACCTACGACGACGGCCTGTTCAAGATCCGGACCAAGGCGTTCCGCGGCGGCGCGCTGCCGAGCGCGCGGCTGGTGAGCGAGCGCGTGCTGGACACGCTCTCCAACGAGCTGCGCGACCACACGCTCTCGCTGATGCAGTTCAGCCAGTTCGTCGACCACGACCTGACGCACGCGCTCGTCTTCCGCCTCAACGAGTACCACGGCATCGAGTGCTGCCTGGGCGGGGGCACGGTGTTCCCGGCGCCGCCGGTGCACCCGCAGTGCATCTCGATTCCTATCCCGCCCGAGGACCCGTTCTACGGGCCGTACGGGCAGGCGTGCTTGCCGCTGGTCCGCTCGCTGCCGGCGCCGGAGCCCAACTGCATCGCGCGGCCGGCGACGCCGCTCAACGAACTGACCTCGTTCCTGGACAGCTCGAACATCTACGGCAGCTCGCGGTTAGAGATGGAGGAGTTGCGCGCCTACCAGGACGGCCTGCTGCTGACCAGCCCGGAGAACTTGCTGCCGCTGACCGGGCCGCCCGGGCCCGACATGCCGTGCCGGGCGTCCGTCTGCTTCCGCGCCGGCGACACGCGCGTCAACCAGCAGAGCGGCCTCACCGTCATGCACACCATCTTCATGCGCGAGCACAACCGCATCGCCAAGTACCTGCTGAAGCGGTACCCGGCGTGGGGCGAGGAGGAGCTGTTCGAGGGTGCGCGCCGCATCGTGATAGCCGAGTGGCAGCACATCATCTACAACGAGTGGCTGCCGGTCGTCATCGGCTTCGACTACGCCGACGCGCATGGCCTCCTGCCGCACCAAGTCGGATTCTCCAACTACTACGACCCGGAGATCGACCCGACCATCTCCAACAGCTTCGCGACGGCGGCCTTCCGGTTCTACCACACCTTGATGCGCGACATGTACGACCTGCTCGACGCCAACGGCCAGGTCTTCCGAGTGGTCAACGTCACCTCGACGTACTTCGAGCCGACCGTGATATCGAGCGGCTTCGTTGGGCACGCGCGCACGCTAGTCGCCCGCCGCTCGGAGGCCTTCGACATCAACGTGGCCCCGTCCGTCCACGAGCAGCTCTTCACCACCAACTTCGTGCACGGCCTGGACCTGTTCGCGCTCAACATCCAGCAGGGCCGGGACCACGGCATTCCGACGTACGCGCAGGCGGTGGAGATGTGCGGCATTGTCAAGGTACGGTACTGGGGAGACCTGCACCGTCTGATGGACTCGAGCGCGATCGACCGGCTGCGGTCCGTGTACGACGACCCTCGCGACGTGGACCTTTTCATCGGAGGTGTGGCCGAGCGGCTGGCGCCGGGCGCCCAGGTCGGACCCACCTTCCAGTGCCTGATCGCGCAGCAGTTCTTCGACTTGCGCTACGGAGATCGCTTCTTCTACGACAACGGCGGCCTGCCACACAGCTTCACGGCCGTCCAGCTCGAGGAGATTAGGAAGACCAGCTGGGCGCGAGTGATGTGTGATACGCTCGGCCCCGAGTTTGGCAACGACTTCACAAAGGTGCAGCCGCTGGCGTTCCTTACAACAGTTGGTCGGAACCAAGTGCTCAACTGCAATACCTTGGCAATTCCACACGTGGACCTTAGCGCGTTCTAATGTGACTGTGCTATTAAACATGGTGCATGTTGTGTCATATCATTAAGTCCTAATAAAGCTGTGGTGGTTACGAACAACACCAAACAGTCGACAAGACGCGTCATAGCCGAGTCAAGTGATGATGCGCAGGCTACATTGCAGACCTTACCATGTGACTGGCTGTGCCCCAGCAGGTTGGGAATGGACAATGCACGAGTGAGTCGGCTGCAGGCCGTGCCCATGGGCGTTCATGTAGGCGACGGGCAGTGCTGTGTATGACGTGTAGTGTCAGACATGGGAGCTGCACTACTGACGCTGATTGCTGCCGGAAGTTTGCCAAGATTGCGGCGTTCCATCCTGGTGTGAACTGCACTGGTTGAATCGCAATACACTTCCACTGAACTCGTTGTCACGTCGCTATCGGACATACATCTGTAGGGTTTATGCATGAAATGCGCAGCTGCACGAATTCTGGGGGCTTCTTGTGTCTTCATTTGTCGGATTCAAAAACTGCAAGCCACGTGAAAGTAACCATTGGTCATGAAATATGAGACTATATTATTTGTAAAAGTGATGACTTGAAGTATTTTGTCGATTTTACAATGTAGTACAGCTTAGGTTTTGTGACAAGAAACACATTGGCTACGGCTTACAACGTTCAGTTCTGTACGTCAGTGAACTTTTTTCAGAGTGGTTGAACATTTGGTGCTTCAAAGTGCGTGAGCAAGTACAGTGTCGGGTTAAGAACCTGGTGACCATGATAGGAGGAATCGGGCAAGTAAATGGTCATTTGATAGTGCAGATGTCTAGATACACTTCAGCTTGAAGCATTGTGTTCCTGGTTTTTCCTTGCCGATATGAGGCTCTGCGAAAGGTTCTGCTGCAGGATTTGATGGTCCGGTTCCAACCAGTACGGCCACACATGCAATGCCATTTTCGGGCATCGTTATCTTGTCATCTGTTCCAGTTTTACCTAGCAGTTCGTCGTAGAGCTCCATGTTTGCAAATCCACTGTCACCTAGCCGGTCCGATGCACACTATGTTAAGCGTCTTAAAGGCACTGCGCTTTTGCTAATCAACCGCGAGAAATCAGAGCCCTCTTTGTTCTGATGGTCGGCCCTGGTGTAGTAAAAGCTATACCTCACGTGCGTAATGCACGTGTACAGCACATACTGGTGGGCGCCTTGTAAAGCGCATACCCCAGAAGGCCTATTGTGTTGCTCTTCAGATTTGGAAGCACGTTTTAACCTTCGTTTTCCCAAGGAGGGGGTTTCGGTGATCTGAGCGGTTTTCTTAAAAAAAGCATGGGGAGGTAGGACATTCAAATTGCCGTTATCTTGTCTTACGTAATTCTTGAATGTGATCACAAAAAATCAGGACCATTAAACCGAAACCCTAAATACCGAAAAACTTCCCGCGGTGGACTGAGCAGGTGCAAACGACGAATGGAAATAGAGACGTTTCTTGAAAACTGTAGGTCGTCGAATCGTGTTGAATTTCAAGGACGTAGCACAACCTGAAACCTGAGCCGAATCGAGGGCACAGTCTAAAGATCGATCGATACTAAACAAAAACCGGCCCTGGTTATATACTACCTACAAACTGAAATGATGAAAGGGGATGGAGTAATTATGATATCATATACATGCAATTAGGAGGCGTTTTGCAATCCAGATATTCCGGAATGAATCGGCTTTAACCAATGAATTCGGAATGATTCGACTTTAACCATTGCGGCACGACTGATGTAGGGTGAAGGTACATAATTACAACATACGAAGACTTTGGTGTGTTGCTGTGAAGAAGTCCAAGAACCTGCTCGCATGCAAAAGGGTTTAATTGCAGCTTCAGACAGTTGCGCGTCGAACAGAACCAATTACAGTTCAGACATTGCTGCTAAAATGCCTGTAATGATCATCTGAAAGAGGTCTTTCAGATGTGCACGATTGTATACTGATGTACACATTTTCGCACTCCCTTTGTCCTTAATAACACACGAATTAAAAGGAAGCATAAGAACAACTTTCTTCTATTGCCATACCGAAATCCGGGAACGAGCACCACGTAGCATAGCCTAGGTAGCATTTAAGGATCTTGGGCTCATAGGGACCAAACGTTTGTTACAAAGGAGGTGGTCTGTAACGAATGTAAAAAACACAACAAAAACCGACATCAGTCTCCGTCTGTCGCTCAGCAACCGGCAAGTTTGTATCCAGATTACTACAAAAGACATCCGTTGTGATGGAGCAGACAGCACAAAAATGTTGCTTTTTTAGAACAGAAATCATACATATCTAGAAACCAACTCCAAGGCCACAACGGCGAACGTAATGGGAAAGTAGACCTGCCAATCCACATAGCCTCACCGTTTACATGCAATGTCACAAGTGTACGACCTCTGCCCATTATCCAGATCAGTGCAGGGAACGCAAGCCCACTGCTCACATGTGTCGCACTGAATCCACTGATCATATGATAGCCTGCACCGTATGCCACACACAAAGCAGTTGCAATCATCATTATCTCCCGACACTTTTGACTTCTTCTCGGACTTGTGTGCGCCTATATTTGTGTTTTCCACTGTGCTCACACCAACTTTGCTTCTGTGGCTGTGTGGGGGGTCCACTTGGTCCAGGTAGCGGGTGTGGTACATTGTTCTTCGCATCTGCCGTTGTGAACAGTACCTTGAGGATCAGCACGACTTTTTTTGTTCACCGCATCTTTCTTCGGCCTCTTAGCTGGTACAGACTTTGGGGTAGGAGCTAGTTCTTGGAAGGACCTCGGGGTGTCAGCTATTTCTACGTCTTCTTCGACGTCTTCGGCGTGTGGTGTCGGGTGCAGAACGATCAGCGTCATGCTCCGCGCTGGCGCTGGCGTTGACGTTGCTGGCCGCCTGAGGTCCGACTGCGGGGCAGTCTGCTCAGAGGCAGTTCCCAGAGGCCTGTTGCTCACATCTGACGGTGCGAACGCCGCATCATCCAGTGCAGCCATGTTTTGGGGGAAGATTCCGCAACTTTTGAAGCTGTTTTCCAGAGTGCTCGCCTTTGCGGCTCGCTGGTAGTCGGCCCTCAGAATTCGCTCAAATTCGGTCCCTTTGCGGATGGTCTTTCCTACCGTATGAACCGTATGAACGTAAGCCGTATGAACCGTATGAGCCGTATGAACCGTATGAACGTAAGCCGTATGAGCCGTATGAGCCGTATGAACGTAAGCCATATGAACCGTATGAGCCGTATGAGCCGTATGAACGTAAGCCGTATGAACCGTATGAGCCGTATGAACCGTATGAACGTAAGCCGTATGAGCCGTATGAACCGTATGAACGTAAGCCGTATGAACCGTATGAGCCGTATGAACCGTATGAACGTAAGCCGTATGAGCCGTATGAGCCGTATGAACCGTATGAACGTAAGCCGTATGAACCGTATGAGCCGTATGAACCGCATGAACGTAAGCCGTATGAGCCGTATGAACGTAAGCCGTATGAACCGTATGAGCCGTATGAACCGTATGAACGTAAGCCGTATGAACCGTATGAGCCGTATGAACCGTATGAACGTAAGCCGTATGAACCGTATGAGCCGTATGAACGGTATGAACGTAAGCCGTAGCCGTATGAACTTGCTGGCCTCTGCATCATACCTGGCCTTGAGCGGCTTGAAGAACGCCTTGTCGAAGGGATGAAGCTCGCGGGTCGTGTTTGATGGCAGGCATATTATTTCTATCCCATACTCCTCCTCCTTCTCCTCTACTTCGAGATTGACATGGCTGCGATGCCCATCGACGATCAGAAGACATCTGCCGGGGGGACGATGACGCTGGAAATGATCCAGCCAGTGCAAGAACGTGTCCTTGTTGAAGTAGCCGGTCTCGGACATCACCACTCGTGCACCTGCGGAAGGTTGTTGCCGAATTGCGGCTGCATCCTGACCCCTTTGTATATCACGAACGGCGGAATGTACGGACCGACTTCGCTGGCAGCACACAAGACCGAAACGGTCTCTGCCTTCTCAGACGGCGCTTCCTGGTGGACGCGCTTGGCCCCTCTTGCGGCAAACGCTTTGGGTTTCTTTCCCGGCGTCCGCTGAACGCCGGTCTCGTCTGCGTTGAAAACCAGCTGCGGACGGTCTATGATGCCGGTTTCTGTCATGACGTTTGTCAGGAGATTAATGTAGTCCTTCACCACCGTCTTGTTCAGTTTCTTACCTTGGGCAAAGTTCAGTTTTTCCGACTGACGAATTCTGATGTCGGGACCAGCAGTACCTAAATAAGTACATCGGACACTTCACGGATTTAACAGATTTATTGATTTGGTTGGACAAAAGCATGACCAAGGCAGGCAACTGCGGTCCATGCCATGTCTGGTACGCAGCAGCTGATCTTCCCAAATATCATATGAATACCATGAAACCAATGTAAAAAATACCTTGCACAATACATGTCACTTTTTGTGGGACCAAACAGAACACAAGCCATTTAAACGAGGAATAACTCACCTGAAAACGCCCCAAACCCCTTCGCGCTTTGACGCATTCTTCAGAAAGAACGGCGCTTGTGACCTCCGCTTCGTTCATGGCGCCAGACAACTTGGGCCGCCATATTTAGTCATTTTTGTGAAGCGTGTGACCGTTTAGAAGCCGTGCGCAAACCAGTCTCTTTGCCGTACTTGAGGCGTCATGGGCTTTCAGGCGCCATTGTCTCATTCCCTTCAGAACTGACTTTGAGAACTGCAGTTGAAGACGTCTGATAGCCTTAGAAAATCTTTACAAACCAAAAGCTTTTGAGGAAAAATGTCCAAAATTCAGAGAAATTTAGGAAACACTGAAACTTAAGCTTTCGGACACGGGAACTGTAAAGCCATAACATGAACTTTGTTACAATAGTGCCCTGGCACCGACGTAGTTTGAGACAACAGCCACAAACGGCGCATAATGGTGACAGAAACATTGTAACATGTATCGAAGATGTAACGATGCCTGTACACACCTGTGCGAAATTGATCCTCATGCGTGAAAATCAGTCAGACATTTGAGCAAAATGAGCATAAACTGAGGCTGTTACAATGATTCATTTTGTTTTGGGTAAAGTGGCAGCACTGTTAGTTTTTTGAAAGATTCATCCTTGCTTGCTGGGGTGCACTCAACGTAGTTTACAGGAGGAGCCGAGCCCCACAAGTTCATGAGTTGCATTGTATTGCCGGTCATACATTATCTGATTGAATCAAAGCGGCGCTCTATGTGTCATAGCTCAACAAATTAAAAAGGCGAGGGAACTGTAGGAAAAGGTTCTCTAGTTTGTAAATAATTGGAATCTGATTAAATGTGTGGGATATTCGTGGTCCTGTGGGAACTCTGTTCCTGTTTGCTGTGAATGGGTCTTGTTTATGGGCGGTGGTTGTTGACCGCTGTTAGGTCATCGTGTCTTGCTCTTGAAGTCTCATACGAATTGCAGTCATTAGTTTCATTATAAGCTGGAGCACGAGCAATACTAGCAATAACATTTCCCAACAATGACACCCGTCGTATGACGAAAAATATGCACAGGAATGGGCAAAATGGTGAGATTATGCCAATCGGCACACATTCCGTTTTTGATTAGACTGAATACCGGACAAGAGTTCGTCATACGCTTCATCATTTCGTCAAAGACCGGATGTTTACTATAACTCATTCCTGTGCACTTGCACCCCAGTATTTATGGCCTTACTACTACTCTGAGCAGGGTCTTGAGCAAGTTTATTTACCAAGTAGAACGCATTGGTATGAAAACAATACAGCATTGGCACTCCGGTGACGTCATGAGGACGCCCGGCCGGTTGGCGCGAATTACACGCATCGCTATCAATACACGGCGCGCTATTATGTTGAGGTTGCGTTGAGGCTAAATGTCAAGGGCTACCTCTTAAAAAAGTAGACAGTTCCTTGACACACGGATAGGAGGATATTTCAGTTCGACAGGAACGGAAATAGATGGATAACTCCCATCTTTCCGACCACCATATGTCCTACAGTAAGAACGTGTCTCCCGTCAGATACCGGAATATTGTGGACCGCATGAATCAGCAGCACAACTCTAAATCGACGGAGATGAAGGCGTGCTTTGCACACATTTAGGAAGTGAGATTTCGTACATGGCGGTCGCTCGGAAAAGTTCAGATTGAGATGCTTGTCAGGCATTCAGTCATTCAGTCAGTGTGTCCAAGTTTTCGAGCGTCTAGCACCCGAACGCGCCAGCCGATCGCGACACGAGTGGCACCATCGGGTGCGCCGACTCGGTGGACAGATTACGGTGCGTGCAGGTTTCGAAACGATTCGTAGCGTGTGAGACGTGCCGCGTGGCGCGAGCTGGACCTCTGCGGATTTCAATTAATCACGGGTACAGGTCAAACGGCAGGTGCTGTTGACTCGAGACTTGATGACAACATGAGCCCCACTTGCTGGTACTCGCCTTGACGGTCTGTACATACGTGCGATCCACGTGAGGACAGGGGCCTCTGAGTACCGTCAGGAGTGGCTTATGCGGCTGGAATTAGCTGGGTAGATAAACCAGCGCTAGGACTATCCAACGATGCCCCACATGATGGGCATCATCCAGCGTGTCATATGCAGTGCACGTACGCCTTTTTTTTACACCGCTGTGTTTCTTATGGGGTCAATTGCCGAGACGTAAACGGCGCAGTTTGGTGCGACGATGGCTTGGAAAGGCGGACGGGCAGCTGGGCGATCAGTTTCGATGGATTCAGGTTGAAGCGGAGGTGCAGCTTGCACGTGAAGCGCGAGGTGCCCAAGAATAACATCCCCTTTCATTGCCGCAAAAATGCTATCGCTGGGATGCTGGAAACTGCGGGCAGGAACGCGTGATACGTGGCAGTCGATATATGCGGCTGTTTTGCATGTCAGTTCCTTCAGCCTGGTGTGTGCGGGGCGCACGTTCTGAGAGGCACCCTTTTACCACTCATTCCTTTGGTTGGGGAACCGTTGACGTTGGCGGCGCCAAATTTTGTGATGGGATGCAAAGTACAAACACCAACTAAGACAATGAAGATTTAGATCATCACTCGCAAGATGCCACCCATGTGAGCGTGCAAGTTGTCCGACTTCTGACCTTTCGTTTGCGGGAAGCTTATGATGCTTACTTTAGTACCTTTATTTAGATGGAGGAACTAAGCGGGTGGACCGCTCTGCGTGCGATACCAGGTTTCGATTTTGACCCCAAACCAATCGAGTAACGCGTTGGTTTGCGTCTAGTCATTTTTTAAATGTGGCAGACGCAAATATCAGCTAATTTTCCGCCTCGTTTTCGATAATGGCGCTGAACACGCAGGGTATGTGTATACGTCGTGTTAGGCTCACATTCACACACGCAGTCTTCATTGAAGTTCCAGCCGCGGCGGAAATTCGTGGATAGTTCTTTATTTTTGCTTTTGTTTTGTTTTTGCCATTCTAGAAGGTAATGTTAAGAACGATGCGTCTTAGCCAGTTCATATGGACCCTTTATGTTGTCAGTCAAAATGAAGTTTGCAGGAACTTTTGTGACGCAGCAATGGTCTCCGTGAAGCCAAATGAAGTATGAGTGTTTTAGTAAGACTATATTTTATCGGAAGCTTATGTTTGAAATGAAATTTAATGGATAAGATTAGGGTAGCTAATAAGTTTTAATTAAGGGGTCGAAAGTTTTTCCTACCTTGCGTACAAAAAATCAACAGCGTCCACCTTACCGTGGAGGATGTCGGGGGCATCACAGGGGGAAATGCAACGTCATGTCTACGTGGGCGCTGGGTGCTGCAAAAACAAGTTATGATGCGGTAAGTAAACGTTTTTACAGGCCACAGCATTAATACGAAGGACATATTGTATAGAAGGAGAGAAATTCGAGACAAAGAATGCATTTTAGTGCAGAAATTCGGAAGGCTTAGACCTTGATCCACATGTAGTAATGGGTTATACCACTGCTTTCAACCTAATGACATTGATTGGTAATGCATGTACGAAGTATACTTCTATAAGCTTTAGCTGGGGTGGATCCCGGGGAGATAAAGGGAAGAAACAAGGAAATGGGAAAGATGGGTCAACTTTATCAACGCACCACCGTCGCCTTGAGCTCACTGCAGTCACCCCTGTTCTGGTTTCTGGACAGCCAGTGATGTTTCTAATGGATTGTCACAATTGCCTTTGTTAAGGGTATTACAGATGGGCCAGTCAGAGAGGCTAAAATTAGCAAAAAATAACCCAGGACGTTGTAGATATTTGCTCCCCGTGTTTGCCACTGCCCGAAAAAATGTTTCTAAACATGGCCTCGGGCTATCTTAACCCTATTCCCGGCAGGGGGGGGGGCGGAATCCGCCCCCCTCGGGTTTTTTGCTTGCCAATTCCAGGCTTTTTAACGCCGCTTCACGAAACTTGGTCACTTTTCCTAGCTATTTCTTCTACGTGTTGTGACAAAATTTCAAAATTCTGTTTTGCTCAGGGGCGGAGCCAGGCAATGTTTTTAGGAGGCACCTCAGGCCATTTTTGGCCATGTTGAGGGTAAAAGGAAAATGCCTGCCAAAAACAGAGTTTTTAAGATAGAACTTAAAACTTTATATGGCTGTATAGCTAAATAGTTGGGCAATGTGCATGTATAATTTTGCTTATCTGAGGTCACTTTACAAGGTCAGGTCAAGGTCAAAAGTCAAAATTTGTTTTTCTGCAATAATTTCGGCGTCGTTTTCTAAATGCCAAACCCGGACTATATATGACGTAGAAGGGTGCCCTCTACTTTTGTACCAAATTTTAGCTCGATATCAGGTCGGGTCACGGAGCTATGACCTAAAATGTCAGTGCGCGTACCCTATATCGCAAAAGCCAAAAAATGATTTTTTTTGGAACAGAGTGAATTCAAACGATTAAAAACGTTTACAAATAATATTGAACGAACACATCATTCCAAGTGACCCCAAGGTCACTGGAGGTCATTTAAGGTCAAAGGTCAAAAGTTGATCTGAAGAACGTGTGACCATGACAGTTCCCCCTTTTTCATGTCCCTGGCACCGTCTATGCTAACATTATACAAACATTGTAATGCGATTTGTACTTCTTTAGTATAACATGGCTAGCAGAAGCCAAAAAAGTGTTTTGGCCTCTTTTGTTCATTCACTTATTGGAAAACTAATCCTCCTATTTTTGAAACCCTGTGAACGCCCATGAATTTTCTCAAAATTTCAGACTTGCATACCCATGGTAAAAGCCCTATCCATAATCTCTCGATTCATGTCAGTTTCATCGAAATCGGTCGATAAACAACGGAGTTATAAGAAGTACAAAAGTACCCCCCATTTTGACATTTTTGCCCCCCTGCATCCACAACTTTCGAAATTTTGGAAATTTCTTTTTTTAAAAATGTAGTTCACGTCACAGCAAATCGATTGCCGTTTGTTGCGATGAAATCGGACAAGTAGTTCTCGAGATCTCAGGGGGGGCCGAATCCGCCCCCCCTGCCGGGAATCGGCCATACCGTCTAGCCCTCCGGGAATAGGGTTAAGGATAAATAGTAAATACAAGAGTCAAAGTAAGTTCGGGGAGCGCAGTATGCCAGAGGACGAGGACCAGCCATCTGCCCTCATTTGTGCTCTCCTGAACGCGCCACTGACGTTGCTGCTACTTTTGCGTATATGAAAAGTTAGCTCAGACCACAACCTTTCGCTTTAGCCTTACTTCGAATTTCAAACTCGGTCCAATAGATCGGTAGACGTCAGGGGGAAGGGGGGGGGGGGGGAATTGAGAGCGAATTGGCCCGCAGCATGGATTTCAAGCGAAACCCACGCATAAAAATAAGGTTATCCTGTTCCCGGTCTGCTTACGAGCCACCTGCGTCCCAAGTAAAACGCTGTATTACAAAGACCAGTTTTCTAAATTCCACAAGGTGGACGAAGGAGTCCTTAAAACGTTATCCACAGCAACGTTTTACTGGCCGAAAGAGACAAGAAAATCGACAAAAACAGCAGTACCGATCGTCTTGTCCTGAAAACAGGATACCGAACGCTCAGATGACTGGGATGCTCTCCAGCGGCCCGGCGGCATTCCGACAGCTTGCTCTGCGACCACTCGCGCCTTGCTGAGTGCGTGTTGCACTTGCTTTGTTCTGGTGTCACCAGCCAGGACCGCAGTACGTAGGCAGCGTCCATGACGTTCAGCAGGGGATGTCCTGGCCACGTACTCGAACAATTCCCTGAAACATGCACAATGTTTAAAACGCCTGTCCGCCGTGTGTCCAGATTCAGATGAACCGAAGCGAGGGACTTTTACTGACAGTGTTATTTTTTGGCACTGCGATCATAGCCGTTCGCACAGCCTAAAAGAAACGGAATAAGATGTGACGTCGATAATGTACGCCAACTTGATATTGTTATAAACACGTCATTTGAGCACACGTCTCTTGTAACAAAGCAGTCACCATGCAGTTGTGTGGGAAAGACGTTGGTAGGTGGCGCCACCATTGATGCCAGGCAGCATTGCATAGGTCTCGAAGATGTTGATGGGTCTAATATCCCGCAGCCGGCTTTTTGGTGCTGATATTGAGATATGGCTGTTGTGATGGCTCACGTGCCGGTTCTTTCGTGCATCCTTGCAGCGACAGCTGGCACTGAAGGTAATCTGATGTAAACGCTCGCCACCTTCTGCGACGTTGTACTGTGGTCTTAAGAAACTCAATTCTCAACCAAACGAAACTGTGATGGTTCCCTTTCACACCACGTTTGCGTGGCACATGCCTGCTACTCCCATAGTTACAAAGGTGTTTTTCGCAGATATGTTTTCGTGGCAGCTGCATCCTTTGCCGTTGACTGAATACGCGCGCTGATGGCCCTGTGAGAATTACACACTGGTGGGTGGGGGAGGGGGAGAGCGTATTTTACCCCGTATTTTGCCACTTCCTGATCTACTATACCGACTCCAGCAAAAGTTTGGCGGAAGAGAGTGTACGTCTAGATCTTAGAACTCTCAAGAACGGAATGACCTAGGTCAGTTCCATGGAGCTCAAATGAAGTCAGTCGTCCAAAAAGTAGCACTAATTTCTTTTTCCAAATCTGCCACACGGATCGTAACCAAATTTCGTGAAACCTTATCCGTATGGTGAACTCACACACCGCAAGGCGATTTTGGCCCAGACCATATCAGTCGGGGTCAAGCCAGGTCAGTATTTGAAATGACTGCATTTTGCCAAAATGGAGCACAGCACAAGCTGGTGGGCAGTTGATAGGATACCCGTCCCTTATATACCTATAAATCAAGTACGAATTTAACCCGCGCGCTATTGGCACTCGGCACCGATCACGCCCGACTTGGGAGGGGCGGTTGACCGTCCCCCTGTAACTCATGAACGGTTGCTCACACGATAAAAATAAGCACAAATAAGCACACCATTGGAAAGCTCGTGATAAGTAGAGCTCGAAACTGGTCTCATTTTTAATTTGGATAATATCTAGGCCATTTACACCCTATATATGTTTTCTCACAGCCAACTGCATGGGACCGAGAAGCAGCCTGGATCTCAAAGCGTATGATTAGTTAAGTCTAGATAAAGGCACCAACGAACAGGTATAACCCTATTCCCGGCAGGAGAAGGGGGTGTGGCTGAATCGGCCCCCTCGGGTTTTTTCTTGCCAATTCCAGGCTTTTTGACGCAGTTTCACGAAACGTGGTGACTTTTCCTACCTATTCTTTCTACGTACTGTGACAAAATTTCGAAATTCTGTTTTGCTCAGGGGCGGAGCCAGGCAACGTTCTTGGGAGGCGTCTTGCGCCATTTTTGGCCCTGTTGAGGGTAAAAGGAAAATGACTGTCAAAAATAGCGTTTTTAAGAAAGAACTTAAATTTGCTAATGGATCTATAGCCAAATAGTTGGGCAACGTGCAAATACAATTCTGTTCATCTGGGGTCACTTTACTAGATCAGGTCAAGGTCAAAAATTAAAATTTGGCTTTATAATAATTATTTCGTTGCTACTTTTGAAACGCCAAACCCAGAATGTATATGACTTAGAAGGATGCCCTCTACTTGTGTACTATGTTTCAGCTTGATATCTGGTTGGGTGACGGAGCTATGACCTAAAATGTCAGTGCGCGTACCCTATATCACAATAGCCGTAAAATGAAGTTTTTGAAATAGTGAATTCAAATGACTGAAAACGTTTACAGATAATATTAAATGCACACGAGATCATTCCAAGTAACTCCAAGGTCACTGGAGGTTATTTAAGGTCGAAGATCACAAGTTGATCTGAGGAGCACGTGACCATGACAGTTCCCCTTTTCTATGTCCCTGGCACCGCCTATGCTAACAATATACAACCATTGTAATACGATTTGTACTTCTTTAGCACAACACGACTAGCACAAGCCAAAAAAAGTATTTTTACCCCTTTTGTTCATGCAGTTGTTGGAAAACTAATCCTCCTGTTTTTAAAACCCTGGAGACGCCTATTAATTTTCTCAAAATTTCAAATTTGTGTATCAATGGTAAAAGTCCCATCTATAATCTCTCGATTCATGCCAATTTCATCAAAATCGGTACATAAACAACGGAGTTATAAGAAGTTCAAAATACCCCCAGTTTGATATTTTGCCTCCCTGTATCCACCCCTTTGAGGATTTTGAAAATTTCTGTTTTAAAAGTGTAGTTTACGTCATGGTAAATCGATTGCCGTTTCTTGCGATGAAATTGGATGTGTTGTTCTCGAGACCTCAGGGGGGGGGGAGGCGAATCCGCCCCCTCCTGCTGGGAATCGGCCGTACCGTCTAGCCCTCCGGGAATAGGGTTACTCCGCCGATGCCGATACACGTCTAATTTCTCTGATTTGTTCAATATCTACGCCGAAACGTTGAGTTATAGTCACGGCGATTTTCGCCCGACTGCCGACGGACACCGTAGCCGAACGCGGTGTGAAATTAACGGGAACTAATTTTAGCTTTTCTTTTTCTTTCGAGACAGGCCTTTCCATGTAATATTTGCTAGTTATAGTGGTTCTTGTGGTAGTTTCTCACGTTTAAATTTCGAAAAAAAAAATTCACGAGTTGTCAGTCTACACAGCAGGCGGAACTTTGTTCGGGAGAGCCTGTTTATTTTCGAAATATGCAGTTTTCGGAAGCTTTTCAAAGTTCCTGGTATTACTCGAAACTCTGCGAACCAGTTCTGCAATTTTCTGCCCGTTTTGAATAATCTGTCGCTGATTTTGACGGCGGTGCATTTTGGCTCATAAACAGTTATTCGTGACCTGACCTCAGGTCAATGGCTAGAAGTTGTTGATACTTTGCCCATTGACGGTAACTAGATGTCTGCATCATCGTACACTAAAAATGTTTCGGGAAATTCCGTCAGTTTCTGAAAAATGACATGTCTTGAAAACTCCGGAAAATCTGAGATAGATTTGCTGGCTCTGTCAGGATCTCTAAACCCTGAAAGTATTACTGTGATATCATGTTTTCCAAACAAGTTGCAAACCGCTAACATTTTCTGGACATAGGTTTGCTTGACATGACCTAGATCAGACACCTTACTTGACCTTAGGTCAAAACTTTGACACGATGTGTAAAAGTGATCAAGCAAAAGGTACACGAAGCTTCGTGGCGCTACGTTTGTTCGTTCTCTTGCAGTCTTGGGAAAACCTTGGGAGGGCGGTCAACCGTCCCTCAGTCGGGGACGGGTCAAGCCACCTGGTGTCATCGGAGGTCAGCCGAGGTAAAAAAAGCATTCTCCAGAAACCGAACTGAGGTCATTTTGGTTGGCCTGCCACAAAAAGGAAAGTGTGTCTTTACTAATTGGCAGGTGACCTTGAATGACGTCAGCGACATGAACTAGGTTACCGTGGTTCTGAGGTGTCTACATTCATCGCGCAGGATCGGTCGTGGGACCGGCGTCACGATTTCACTGGTCCGCAGTGAAGATAGCGATGGACCATCTGGTCATTTCGAATGGCAGAGTATATGCTAGGAGTTCAGCCGAAGGTAGACGCAATGTCAGCGCCCTGGCGTAACTGACGCGAAAGTTATGCGCAAAAATAATGATACATGGACAACTTTCACCCTCCCCCCACCATTGCGCTTGGTTATTTCGCCGCGTCATAGGCAGCCAATGCAGCAAATCACCTTGCGCTAACTCTTTCGATTATGCCACTCAAGATCAGAACCTTAAAGAGAGTAATCCAACAACGATCACCAGTATTCTGGCATCGCACAAACTGGAAGGACACCATTATCCCAAAATATATCGTTTCAGGACGCTTTATGCCACGCTACGGTACACGGGCTTTTGTGGGCGGGGGATCCGCAACGCAAGAAATGTAAGCTCTTGTACCGCGTTTCTGAATTTCTGCATTGCCACGTATTCTGCATCCCCACACCCACCGAGATTATGTTTAAGTATATCAGATAGAAATAAGCCATGTCTCCATTGCAATTTTTCTTGCTGATATTTTGCCATATTTTTATGCATGTCATTCTCATGTCATATATTCAAGCGGGCCAACACTACATTAAACTATGCATTCCATGATATTAACCAAAACTTCGTGCTCAAATGAGTCATTAGATAATAGCCACAATTTCATATCAAAGGGAGTTTAAAACATTTTACTCTACCTAATGACTTCAGAGGTGCACTCACTTCAGGTCATTGACACCTAGTTTTAATTCTTGTACTTAGATGTCGCTACCATCATCAAGACCTAGTTAGACAAAATAGCAAATGATCGAAAACGAGATTGTTCAATGTACGATTAAACTTGAGTTTATGAAAAGCCTGGTGAATTCGATGCGGCAACTTGGTTGATTTGCTGTTTCTATGGCCTGGTCGCCGTAATTTTCGGCCCTTTATTTATTTATTCATCTTTTTCGCTTGAGTTTTCCAATCTAAAGGTGAGACCGTATTTTGCTCTAAAATGAGGCTCTCATCGCGAACGCTAAAGAGAACCATGGAGCGAAACGGCCATTCGAATCCTCTGTTCTTTAAAAATGAACACAGGAATCAGGAAAAAAGTATGATTCCGTTCTGAGAAGCTTTGTCAAATAACTTTTAAAAATTACGGTTTACGAGTACATATTGCCGTCTGCAAGCGCTTGCTACCTGGTGCTGTTTAGGTTTTTTTTTGCAGACTGGGTGATGGGCTTTTTGCCCATTGGCCCTCAGCCTGTGTCCAATCCAATCCCGCGCAACCTTCGAAAGTTCCCCTGTTGGATTAAAGCACCGATGGGAGATCAGAATTATGCACCCTGTATAAAAGTATTCACCAAACGGGAAAACGTTGGCCAAACATCGCGTACTTTCTGCCTTCATTGTGTTGCGTGGCGCGGCACCTTAAGCAGGGATGGAAGCTTCATATTCACCTGGACGGCCCGAGTCTCTCCAACGTTTCTGCGGAGATCCCCATACTTGCAGGTAAGTCTTCCCAACCAAGTATAAGCTGAACGATCCGTTAAATGATTGCTCGTTTTAAAGAGGTGGGTATTCCCCCGCTTAGTCATGGTTTCCAGTTTCAAGTGTTCAATGTCGGCTCGGGGAAGGTTTCCTGTACTGATCCCTCCAGCAAACTTGCCGTTTTGTTTTATTTGTCGTGGTTCCCCGCCCCAACCCTGACAAGTTTCGGTGGAACGTGCACGTCATAAAATGAATGTCATAACATCGAATAATAAAATTGCAACGAATTTTTGAAAGAGTTTAGAACGCAGTAGGCAAAAGTTCAGTTTACTGTGCAGCCAAAGGCATGGTGGCATCCAAGAGACTCTTAGGTACATATTTCTCATAGGTTCAAATGCGACGATGACGACATGGAATTTGCCCAACATCTGTCCACGGTTAAAGGCCAGTGCCATCGCCAGAGGCCAAGGAGTTTGTCCTCGGTATCTTTTTGTGGCAGTGAGCAGTTTGTGGACAGCAATTCGTGGCAATGGAAAACTGAGGTAAAGTTTACCTAAGTATCATACTGTTACAAGAAATTTGCCTTGTTCTAACCAGGGTGTCCTGAGACTCCTCCAGAACATGTCTTGTTTCATAATGCATCACTTAGCAAGTAGTGTGGCCCTTTGCTAGAGTGCCTAGCAGTAAAAAAAAAAAAAAAAAATAAAAACTGCTGCTGTTTGCTACCTGGCGTCTTACTACTTGCCTTCAGGATGACTTAAATCTTGAAATTTTAGAGGTGGTCAGCCATGGCTGAAACGTTGATTAAGCTGGTTCTATTTAGCAATGTAACTCGTCAATCCAAACTATAAGCAGGAAAGAGGAAATGGAAACTAGAAAACCCGCGTCGAAAGGTAATCAGTGCTAAGCAAGCTGCCTTGTTCAGCCATGTATGCACAAAAATTTGTCGGCGAATGCTCATGATCTCAGTCTGATCTCATGATCTCATATCATGATCTCAGAAATCTCAGACTTCTTCGACAAACAAACGTTGGTCACACTGCATTATTTCTTTGTATTAATACCAGCTCGATATCTTGAAAAAAGAAATAAAGCTTATGTTATCGAACACCGAATTTACAAGCGCATTGGTCCACTTCGGTAAACAGCAATCGATCGCTCTAATATGACGCATCATGAACAAACCACATCGTGTTATGTGTAATCTTGCTGTTCCTGGAAGTATCGAGTACTATTCCGAGATTATTTGAAGTCACCATGGCCAATATCGAGCTGTGAATGCGACCCACGCGTTCCAGATGAATGACACAACAAATCAGTTTCACGCATGCGTGGTGATGTAACTGTTTTACAACGAACTATCTGCGTAACAAACACTTTTGCGGTATTGGTCTTGCTCTGCCGATAAACGATTTAAACTGTGGATGCGCCGGTTGTTAACAAAGTCGAATCATGAAGAGAACCAGGGGCCTGTGAGTTGTGAGCAAGTGAGGTTCAGACCAAGCATCCCTAGCGAGGCATCTGAAGTTCGATCAGAAAACGGAGAGGTCAACGCGAGGAATGGCTAGCGAGTCGCAGCTCGTCACTTGGTTCTGACCGGCCGTTGTCAAGATGGCGAGGGGCTGCACCTTCGTGAAGTCGTTTCCGAACTCGGCGCCGAGCGTATCACACATCATTCGCGCCCAGCTGCTCCTCCTGATCTCGGCCAGCTGCTCGGCCGTGAAGCTGTGCGGCTGGCCACCGTTGTCGTAGAAGAAGCGGTCTCCGTAGCGCAAGTCGAAGAACTGCTGCCCGATCAGGCACTGGAAGGTGGGTCCGACCTGGGCGCCGGGCGCCAGTCTCTCGGCCACACCTCCGATGAAGAGGTCCACGTCGCGAACGTCGGCGTACACGGACCGCAGCCGGTCGATCGCGCTCGAGTCCATCAGGCGGTAAAGGTCACCCCAGTGCCGCAGCCGCCGATTGCTGCATGCCTGCACCACCTGTGCGTAGGTGGGCGTTCCGTGGTCACGACCTCGCTGAATGTTGAGGGCGAGCAAGTCAAAGCCGAAAAGAAAATTGGTTGGTAAACAGTTGCTCGTGAATCGCCGTGGCGACGTTGCGATCGAAGGCCTCCGACCGACGGGCGACCAAGGTGCGAGCATGTTCTATTAAGCTCTCTGCCACGACGGTTGGTTCGAAGAAGGTGCTGGTAAGGTTGATCGTGCGGGTCACCTGTCCGTTAGCGTCCAGCAGGTCGTAAAGGTCACGGACCATGGTGTGGCCGAACCGGAACGCTGCTGTGGCAAAAGAGTTGGAGATGGTTGGGTTTATGTTGGGGTCGTAGAAGAACGAATACCCCGACGGTAGCGGCAGCAGGCCGTGGTTGCCGGCGTAGTTGAACCCGATGACCACCGGCAGCCACTCGTTGTAGATGATGTGCTGCCACTCGGCCGTCAGGATACGGCGCGCCTCCTGGAACAGCTGCTCGTCGTCCCAGCGGGGATGGATCTGCTTAAGCACTCGCGCAATTCTGTTGTGCTCGCGCACAAAAATGGTGTGCATGATGACGAGACCGCTCTGTTCGTTGACCCGCGTGTCGCCGGCCCGGAAGCAGAGGGGCAAGCGGCAGGGGCCGTCGGGCAGAGTCCTCCTATCCAGCGGCAGCAGCTGGCCAGCGCTGGTGCGCATCAGACCGCCACTGAAGGAGCGCAGTGCCTTCAGCTCCTTCTCCTGGCTGCCGTACACGTTGGACGCGTCCAGGAAGGAGGTGAGCTCGTTGAGCGGCCGGGCTGGCCGAGGAACGCAGTTGGGGTCCGGCGCCGGCAGCGAGCGCACCAGGCTCATGCAGCGCTGGCCGAAGCGGCTGTAGAACGGGTCGAAGAGTGGGATGTGGATGGGGATGCAGGTCGGATGAAGCGGCGTGATGGGGAACGTCTTGCCGTTGTCCAAACAGCACTCGATGCCGGTGTCATTGTCCAGCCGGAACACGAGCACGTGCGACAGGTCGTGGTCGACGAACTGACTGAACTGCATCAGCGAGAGCGTGTGGTCACGCAGCTCGTTGGAGAACGTGTCCAGCACGCGCTCGCTCACCAGCCGGGCGCTCGGCAGGAAGCCGCCGCGGAAGGCCCTAGTGCGCAAGGCGAACACTCCGTCGTCATACGTGTTGGGCAGCAGGCGCTTCAAGCCGGTTTGCGAGCTGCCCAGACGCGGCCGCTGCAGGTTGTTGCACACGCCGGTGACGCTCCGGTAGCGGCTGCCGGCGCAGCGAATCGACGCCCGGGGCGTGCACCCGGGCGTCTGGCCCACGACGTCGGCTGCCTGACCGCCGACGTCGGCTGCCTGACCACTGAAGCCGGCGCGGGCAGCCACGGCGTCCGAGGCGTCCAGGCTGCTGGCCGTCGCCAGCGACTGGAGGGCCTGCAGGCCGAGCTCCTGCGCCCGCTGGGTCGACTGGGAGTTCAAGAAGAACAGCGCCGTCGGACTGTTCGGGTCCGGCGCCTGCCCGCTGGACAGCAGCTGCAACGTCACGCTGTTGACGCTGCTGGCCGCCTGCTGGCCGACGGCTGCTGCCCGGCTCAGCGTCGCCGGCGACCGCAGGTCGAACGTCAGCGTGTCTGCCGCGTCGGGCAGCACGGCAGCCATCGGCCGCATCTCGGACAGCGCCGGCACGGCGCCGCCGCCGCCAGCAAGACGACCCCCGACGTTGCGGGCACGTCGACTGAGTGTAGGGGCTCCGGAAGAGGCCGTCGGACCGGTGGACGGGCCGGAGGAAGCCGAACCAGCGACGGCACGCAGCCGCGCGCCGCCGAAGGTGCAGACAGTTCCCGGCGAGCCGTCCGGGAGCCGACAACGGCTGCTAGAGGGCGCGCTGGGCGTGGCCACCGTCGGTGGACACAGCACCAGCGGTATGCACGGGCCGGGGCTCGGGCCGCCGTAGCCGTCCTGCTTCCGGTGCTTGTGCGGGGAATCAGAGCCGTCTCGGGAGATGCCGGGGTGTCCTCCGGCGTGGGGTGAGTGGTGCTGTGTGCCGCTGACGGTGCAAACAACTCCCTGTGAGCCGTCAGGGAGCTGACAGCTGCTCGCGGACGGCGCGCTGGGCGTGCCCACCGCCGATGGACACAGCACCAGCGGAACGCACGGTCCGGAGCTCGCGCCACCGTGGTGGTGCTTTTTGCCGAGTTGGCGGTTGCCTGGACTGCCGCTGCCACCGGAGCCGCTTCCACTGCCACCGGAGCCACCGCTGCTGCCACCGGAGCCGCTTCCGCTGCCACCGGAGCTGTTTCCGCTGCCACCGGAGCCACTGCTGCTGCGAATGGAGCCACTTCCGCTGCTACCGGAGCCACCGCTGCTGCCCATGGAGCCACTTTCGCTGCTACCGGAGCCACCGCTGCTGCCCATGGAGCCGCTTCCGCTGTCTTCGTGACCGCCGCCGCTGCCACCGGAGCCGCTTCCGCTGCTACCGGAGCTACTGCTGCTGATTATGGAGCCACTTCCGCTGCTACCGGAGCCATCGCTGCTGTCAATAGAGCCACTTCCGCTGCTACCGGAGCCACCGCTGCTGCTTATGGAGCCACTTCCGCTGCTACCGGAGCCACCGCTGCTGCCAATGGAGCCACTTCCGCTGCTACCGGAGCCACCGCTGCTGCTTATGGAGCCACTTCCGCTGCTACCGGAGCCACCGCTGCTGCCCATGGAGCCACTTCCGCTACTACCGGAGCCACCGCTGCTGTCAATGGAGCCACTGCTGCTGCCAATGGAGACACTTCCGCTGCCACCGGAGCCGCTTCCGCTGCCAATGGAGCCACTTCCGCTACTACCGGAGCCACCGCTGCTGCCAACTGAGCCACTTCCGCTACTACCGGAGCCACCGCTGCTGCCAATGGAGCCACTTCCGCTACTACCGGAGCCACCGCTGCTGTCAATGGAGCCACTGCTGCTGCCAATGGAGCCACTTCCGCTGCTACCGGAGCCACCGCTGCTGCTTATGGAGCCACTTCCGCTACTACCGGAGCCACCGCTGCTGTCAATGGAGCCACTGCTGCTGCCAATGGAGCCACTTCCGCTGCTACCGGAGCCACCGCTGCTGCCCATGGAGCCGCTTCCGCTGTCTTCGTGACCGCCGCCACTGCCACCGGAGCCACTTCCGCTGCCACCGGAGCCGCTTCCGCTGCCGCCGGAGCTACTGCTGCTGCCAATGGAGCCACTTCCGCTACTACCGGAGCCACCGCTGCTGCTTATGGAGCCACTTCCGCTGCTACCGGAGCCACCGCTGCTGCCAATTGAGCCACTTCCGCTACTACCGGAGCCACCGCTGCTGTCAATGGAGCCACTGCTGCTGCCAATGGAGACACTTCCGCTGCTACCGGAGCCACCGCTGCTGCTTATGGAGCCACTTCCGCTGCTACCGGAGCCACCGCTGCTGCCCATGGAGCCGCTTCCGCTGTCTTCGTGACCGCCGCCACTGCCACCGGAGCCGCTTCCGCTGCCACCGGAGCTACTGCTGCTGCCAATGGAGCCACTTCCGCTGCTGCCTGAGCCACCGCTGCTGCCAATGGAGCCACTTCCGCTACTACCGGAGCCACCGCTGCTGCCAGTGGAACCGCTTCCGCTGCCACCGGAGCCGTTTCCGCTGCCACCGGAGCTACTGCTGCTGCCAATGGAGCCACTTCCGCTGCTGCTGGAGCCACCGCCGCTGCCACCGGAGCCGCCACCGCTGCCACTGGAGCCGCCTCCGCTGCCACCGGAGCCACCGCCGCTGCCACCGGAGCCGCCACCGCTGCCACTGGAGCCGCCTCCGCTGCCACCGGAGCCACCGCCGCTGCCACCGGAGCCACCGCCGCTGCCACCGGAGCCGCCACCGCTGCCACCTGAGCCGCTGCCGCTGCCATCGGAGCCTTCTCCACTGCCACCAGAGACGCCGCCGCTCTTACCATAACCGCCTCCGCTGCCAATGGAGCCGCCTTTGCTGCCAGCGGATCCATGGCCGTGGCCCCCGGAGCCATCGCCCCTGTCACTGGAGCCGCTTCCGCTGCCACCGGAGCCACTGCTGCTGCCACTGTGACCGCCTCTGCTGCCACTGTGACTGCCTCCGCTGGTACCATCAGAGCTGCTGCCGCTGCCACCGGAGCTGCCGCCACTGCCACCGGGGCCCAGTTTGACGGGACAGAGCCGCAGTCTGCGCGGACAGCAGACCCCTTTGCGGCCGTCAGGCAGCCAGCACGAGTTCCGGTTCTTGCGATTCACAGCCTTGGAACAGTCGGCCGGAAGAGTGCATCGGCAGCGGCGACCGGATGCCGTGACAACCACGCCGAGGACAACCGCCAACAAGATCTGAAACACCGGGGACAACGTCTCGGTTTGGGCGCACCGGATTCTTCAGTCTTTGTTTCGTCGGCAGTCAGTGTGTGGTTTGAAAATGTTGACCGAGGCAGTTTTAGGAAACGCACAGCTTTACCTCACTGTAGGTTTTTTATTTATTGTATTTCTTACGTCACGGGCCACGTATTGGAGCAAACCGCGATACTTAGAGAAAATGACGCGTTGTTACCACGGCCTGAACTGACTGCTTTTTAACATATGCTCACTCGTTGTCTACGTTTTCTTTTCGGCCGCGGGTAAGAAAACTAGAAGAATGGGAGAGCTGGGTGCATGTCGTGCAATGAAGCAACCACATATTATCAAATTGTCTGAATTAAATGAGGCATAGGGCATGGGAACACGTTTGGAACATGGTTGAAGAACTCAGCATGGTGAAGCGATGAGTGGACAGTTCGTCTCCGATCTTTGTCAATTTTGAAGATCATCCGTGGCATGGTTTGTTAACCCTGCAGTTGCCGGGCGGGAGTTAAGGGCCTCCACGTTTTTAATGACCTGTAGCCTTGGTTTAGCGCGGCGCAACCGTACCATACTCATTGGGCGAGGTCATGCAAGGTCTTTTCAAAATGACTTGCCATTTCTTCGACTTGACTTGATCACCGTTGATACTCTTGGACAAAGATGTCGACAATTTGAAGTATAGGTCACATTGTCATGAGAAGTCAGTGTAGACTACTGATGACCTCACCCAAGGTCACCATGGGCCAAGCTTTACACGCACGGTTTCTTCAAATATGTTGTCAATGTGCAAGTTGTGACAGCCATTTAGTCACATTGTCACGACACATCATTTTAGACTACCCATGACGCAACCTAAGGCCATAATAGGCCGGATTTTACAGTCATAGTTTTTCAAACACGGTGACGATGTATGTGTTCTAACAACCAGTTGAAGGCTCTCTGGTGCGCGTAGAAGTATTCATGGACACGTTAGTATGGTCACAATGCCATAAGAAGTCAATTTAGACTACCGATAAGCTCACCAAAGGTCATCATAGGTCAGATTTTACGATGACGATTTCTCAGATAAGATGCCAGTGTACCTGTTGTGAGAGCATTGAGCACGCATGGGTATTCAGGGGCACGTTAGTGTGTTTCGGGTCATTCAAAGTGACCCCGGAGGCATGCATAAAGCAACCCACCTGTGAAAAAGTTGATATGAACCAGGACTTATGAAAAACAACGATGTCATCTTCGTGGTACTTTGAGACTGCAAGATGGTGACAGGATGCAGGTCACGCCATAATGTCATGAGCAGCCAATTTGAACCACTCATGACTGTAGGCAGGGTCATTGCAGGTCAGACGGATAACATTCAGAATGCAAAAAGACAATTTTATTACAGTAAATAGCATTTTCAACGCCATGACAATATTCGACATAAACTACGTGTGCCAGTCTTTGAAGGTTGCCGGGGCAAGTACGAGTATTTAGATTCATTGTATTGAATTGCCAAGATAAACTGACCCGGGAGTAAAGTTCAGAATTGTAATGTGAAAGAAAGTCGGTGGAACGTTGTAACATATCTCAGCAGGCAACAGGGTATGAATGCTGATGTACACCGATGTACAAATTAATCCAAACAAGCTGCCAAAACTGAAAGATTAAGAAAATTTCGCATTTCACTCGGCTTTTCATTTCGACACGGCATGTTAGTGCATGATATGCCATCCTTTGTATTTTTTTTCTCAGCAGCGTTTGAACGCGGTTGGACATAGTCAGCTAACTTTGAACAGTCCGTGATGATTTTAGGATCCCTATGCCAGATCTCAGTCAGCGCCTGATTAAGCTTCCCCTGTGTCGCACAGTCGATTTCACGAAGGCGACCTTTGCAAACGGACCGTAGATTTTGGACTGGAGTTAAATCTGGAGAGTTCCCGGGCCAGTCCAGAATCTTTTTATGCTGCTGAGTCATGAAATTCTTTACCATTCTCGATGCGTGGCCTTGGGCCAGATCCTGGTGAAACATTCCAGATGTGTCAGCAAATCGGTTTTTCAAATCTGGAACAACTTTTTCTCACAGAATTTCAGTGTGATGTTGAGAATGCATCATGTCCTCGACTGGCTGCATGAACTAACACCGGTATAACTGAGGTAGCCCTAAAACATTTTTTTCTGTGGGTGTTCCATGCTGTGGTTAATCTGATAATCGCGAAGCTTCTCTCTAGGGGATCGACGAGCATGCTGACTTTGCTGACCCTGGAGGATGAAATGGCTTTCACCGCTGGATATTACGCTTGTCCAATCTTCTTTGGTCCAGTTTCCGGTTCTCATCGTCCGTTTTTAACGTTCTTCTTTTATTGGCTTTGTCAGGAGCCATTTTTGAACAGAAGAAGAGCTGACCCCTATCTCCTTCTCCTTCAAATCCCTCTTCAGTGTGTCACTTGTATTGCTAGTGTCTTTTTACTTTCCCGTGGTAAATGTGCATCGTCTCTTGCCGTAGTTTCTTCTTATGATCACATTTTCCCTTGCTCCTAGGATAAACAGACGACATGGCTCAACCCGACGACACGGATGACGTCGCGAGGCTGACACCAACTGTGTTTACTACACCCCCGTAGCTCTTGGTTTTCTGCTCGTACAGTGCCACGATCTTCGTGCGTTTCCTGGGCGACACGTCCATCGCGATCAACGGCTGAGTCGCGTCTGACGCAATACCGGCCGATAAAACAACGGCATCAGCCGCCCTCAAACAGCGTATGCACAGTAAGGAAAAAACCTGCCGAGCAGAACACGATTGGTAAAGCACCAACACGTCGATGAAAAAAAAAGAATGACAAGGTCTTTTAGGTACATGCAATGGAATTAGACTGGAATTAGTGGATATCACGCTTTGTTTCAATTCATTTGCGGAAGGATGCATGTAACGCCGTTTCATTATAGCAAATGACAAACGGCGTACACTGCTACATACACTGATGTATGGCAGAACACCACCGGGTAAGATGAAAGTTATTGTAGTGTTCCGCACGGTGGACGTGACACAGCGCGAGGATACAGACGGCAAACATTTGTTTCAAGGGGACAGTGACACATATTAGACCCACTACACTGAGCTGCCGAGACAAAGTGACCTATGAGTATGTCTTTCGAGAAAAGTTCAGGAGTGCAGTGTAAAAGAAAACTGCTGGAAGGTTGTAACGTATTTTAACAAGCAACATGGTATGAATGCTCATGTATGCATTACCGGTTCCGTGCAGTAAGTAACATGAATGGCATGCACTGCTACATGCACTGGTATATCGCAACACACCACCCGATCAGATGGATGATATTTTGGTGTTCCGCTCGGTGTACGTAAAACAGCGCAGGTAGTGAGAAAGGAGACGCTTTGTTTGAAGGGAATGGTGACGAGTATCGCAGTTCAGAACTGACATATGAGCCAACAATATTTGCTTGGTCCGAAGGCGTGAGAAGTCTGCTTTTCTCACCACCTTCCGTCATCCTATCAAGGAGCAGACGAGTGGGGATACGCAGGGAGATAGGCCCAGAGCGCACCGCCGCCTCCGAGTCCGAACACCTGCGATGGGGGAGGGGAGCACCTCCGGTGAACGCATTGATAATGTACAAAAGGGGTGGAATCAGCGGGAAATATCTCGTGATAAGACCTCTGTGACCATTATCTTCAGACAGATGTGTGTGAATATCTTGTACATGCCCTTTACACACCTGGCGTTCTGTTGCGCTTGTTTTGAACGACCAGAATCAGCATTTTTCAAATCAGTGAAATATTACCGTTTGCGTTACCTGTATCCTTTAAAATGTAATTAATATCCTAAGCAAATATATGGACAGACCCGTATCATTCAGAGCAAACGAATGCCGTTAAGTCAGCAAAATCGGTTCCCAATTTGCGAAATTATTGAGTGGGGGTGTTAAAATGCCCCCTCCCCACCCCCAGCAAGTTGAACGTGGTTAAGCAGCCCAGGTATTGCCGGGAAAAAATACGTTCTGGCAATCAGTTAAGGCTGTCTTGTGCAGATGTCAATATTTAAAAGCGTTTTGTGGAGTTATCCGCCCAAATTGACTCAGAAAGCAGGTATCGAAGAAATTCATGTTGAAAATTTCAATTGACCCTGACCTTCACCATGGATGACGGTCGGTACTACTTGGTCTAGACAGACACTTCAAATTATCAGCAGCATGTCAATAGATGTAGTTCGTCATCTGGTCGCATTGCAATTGTAGTCAGGCGAGGTTGAACATTTTGCAATATGTTTGAGCTTGACCTTGGCCTTTGACGTTTCCCGTGGCCCCAGTCAGAAAATGCATTTATCAGGGCCATACGATCGCAAGTTATCGATTGCCGCTTAGATCAGCATAACCAGTCTACATATTTGTTCGGGGACGTGTAGTGCTTCCCCTCCCCCTCCTCCAGCAAGTCGAAGGTTGTGCCACAGCCCGGCAACTACCTGATTAAATATGTGATGTCAGTGCGAGTCATTCGGGCTTTTGCACGAAGTTTTTTTCAGCAAGACCGGATTTTCTTCGTTGTCAGAAACGCCCCCGTTTAGATATTGATTATGCATGAGTTCCAGGTTTTCCACATAAGTGTCTAAGCACATCCTCGAGACTTTTGAAAAAAACCCACTAGGCCGTTTTGCAGCACTGAAATGCCCTCTATTTGTGTACCAGTGAACAATACGGAATGTTTTCGCCTTTGGTTTTTGCTAGTTCGTTTGTTACAATTTCATGTCCCAGATGGGGGGAACCTGCGCATGCAGCCCCCTATGCATTTTCCTTGCATCTACAGCTGTAGTCTTTTTGCGGGGCGTGGCATTACGCATATTAACATCAAAAACTCGCATCACAAACTCCACTCCACCCCACCGCGGCGCTCCGGATCCCCACCCTAAAACTCATGTCCCGTATCTTGGCTATCCCGTGTGCAGTCTTCAGAACGCCATTGCTCATGAAATATTAAGTCGCTGGGAGGTAAATGCCGCAGACATAGGGCCTCAGGGTGGCGTGTGCACGTGTCTTGCAGTCCCGTTGTTACCACCCAGCATACGAAACTCGTTTTGAAAGGGCCCCCGGTGCAGTGCGCTCACAAATAGCCTCTGTACTCCGTCGCTGGCCGCAAACTGCGTCTCAGCCTTAGGATTCTTCCTTTTAAACTGACTTTCTTTTTAATAGGCATAGATGCCAAGGTCAGCGAGCGTTTCGGTTGTTGTGCGCGTTTCGTTTCAGCTGCTCTTCTGGGTACTGTTTCATCCAGTCAGGGCAGATTTGTAGGTTTTCCTTAAACCGGCACCGCCTGGGGTATTCCGCGACGCGCAGCCGCCTAGGACGGAATGCCTAGGCTCAAAATCCCCCTCGGTTTTTTGCTGACATCGCGCATCGCGACCCCTCGTGCTAAAATTCGGCTCTCTGCTCTGTTTGCTGTTGGCTGCGTGCTGTTTCATCTTACGATCGCATGCACATCGAGCAACACGACCCTTACGCCTCCCACTGCTAATGAATAGCATGGTGAACAGCAACAGCGCTCGGGCGGCGCCTCCCCAACCCCAGCGCTCTGCGAATTCCGGCGAATTCCGGCGAATTCCGACCCAGCCGGCGACGTCAGGTCGACCGGTCCGCCATCGGGTCATGAGTGCTGCAATTTTCATCTGTCTGGTATGTTTGGGTACCATTAGATGAAGAATTATCCGATAAGTTACCACCGTAAAACTGTCATGATCTGATTGTCTGATGAGGCTCAGCTGAGAGCTAAACTGACAAAATTAGTAGCATCTAGGCCTTCAAGTTTTTAGTCTTGCATTTCGGTACTGAATCGTCGAAATTACAACGTATATAAACCATTCGATTCCGTGTCCAATTCCGTACAAAACGCTGACATTTTGCTATGTGTCTGTTGAAAGATTGGCTAAATTAGCGAATAAAAGCCCGCGTGAAATAAAAGCCCGCTGCATGCAGGCGGAAACTGTCAGCTACAGATCGCTCGACATCATGGTGCTATTTTGTCTGCAGTTTCGATAAAATTCAGCAAAAAGAAATGTTTTTGACGTCACGATGTGTCAGACTGATAATGCGGTGCTGCCTCAAAAGGCGAAAACCGTGAGGGTGAAACCCTCAAACCCCAGGCGGTGACGGGACAGTTGACTGAAAATCATCATTGACTTACATGGTCCAGCTATGTTTCTCGTGCCGTGAGGACCGAAAACAAAACGTTGTGGATCTATTATTTTAAACCTGCCGGATTTTCAGCACGCATTGATAGATCGCTTCAACGGGAACCGGTTCTTCGCTTCCACTGAAAGTAGACCGCCACCGCTCCCCCTCCCTCTTTGTCCTTGTTCTGTCAGCGACATTTTTCTGGACCAACAAGTCTATGTGCAAAAAGTAATAAAAACAACGTGGAAACATTTAACAGTGGGTATATCCTTTTACATGGCCACAGTCGGTAAGCCATTGAATCCCTTCATCACCGTCTTTAACGTCGTTCATGTGCTGGTGAACGAAATAACAACTCGAATGCTTTTTCTCCATTTTCAACACTGTCTACATGCTGACAGTGATTGCAATGGGTCACCGATGCCTTGGAACACGCTGTTCGTCCAACAGCTGTAGTTTTTCTTGTTGCGTTAACCGCTATGGTTTCACTGGCTGCATGCGATAAGGATGAGGCGCCGGCGGCACGAAGAGACATCTGTATTTCCAGCAGGAAAACGCAGCGGTGGGGAACGCATGTGTGGCGGTCATATAAGATAACTGATTTTCGTCATCGTTTTGCTGGGTGTGCGCAACAGAGATTTACCTCGTCAGGAAATTATCGGAGTTAGTGGTGCTTGTTCGGGGACCGTTCGGACCATACTTAGTCAAGGATCCTGGAAATTTACCGTGATTCAAGGTGGTTAAGCTTCCAAACGTTACCATGAAATGATCACCACACCAAAGGATGTATGTGACGTGTGGCGTGATGCAACTGTTGGCCTCGTAGTGACGACTTCTGCATATTTTTAGCATGTAAGCAGAGCGCATATGGAACAGATATGCCAGAAATATGGTAAGGTTTGGCCAGGCGGATTTTTACCGAACGCGTTTCCAGAGGTCGGCGCCGAGGCTGAAATTATTATTCACAAAAGACCCAGTTCGACAAGTAACTGGAGGAATTCATCCAACGAAACCAGAAACACAAGGTTTGACGATTTTTGCAGGCATTATTTTTTTCCTAGCTGTGACATTGTTTATACTGTGCACAGTCGATACACAGT
Organism: Capitulum mitella; assembly: GCA_030062745.1. Classification (NCBI taxonomy): domain Eukaryota; kingdom Metazoa; phylum Arthropoda; class Thecostraca; order Pollicipedomorpha; family Pollicipedidae; genus Capitulum; species Capitulum mitella. Next base: position 1,471,774 of record CP099850.1, on the reverse strand, counting down.
TTTTACAGCCAGTATCTTTACTAATGAAGTTAGGGAGGGGGAACAAATGTGCATAGGCCGTAAGCGCATGTACATGTTGAATGCGCTCGTGAAAATAAGCATGTGCAAAGGCTGATATTCCTGCGTGCATGCATAACAATCAGGACCGCATCACGTCGCAGTATGAGAACTGGATGCGAGGAACGCATTACTGAAGGTTGACGTGCTGCCGCATACCGCGCAGCTCGGTTCACGGTTTGTCCTTTTCTGAGAGCGAAGCCGGAGCGCAGCCGCCCGAGATACCTTGCTCTGATGCAAGACAACCGGCGGAAACTGGAGTTCTGTTCGAATGGCAGCAGGTCGCCGCACATTCGGCCGAATCGGCGGCAGCTTACCCATGGAGCCCTCATGGTGCGTCGCGGCACCCGGGAGGGTCGCCGTCCTCCGGTGTCCACTCGGCGGTGCCTGCGCTCCTCTGTCCGGGCCGCGGCAGACGGGGACTTATATAGAGCGGGGCGCGCACGGATGCGGCCGAATTTTTCACTCGTCGCTGCTGGTGGGGATTTCCTTGTCAGGCCAGGACCCTGCAGCCGGCACGAGCCGGCCAGGACCAGGCCAACACAGGGAGACCCAGAAAGGGAGGCCCAGCATTGAGAAGCTCGGGACAGGGAGGCCCAGCATAGGAGACCCGGAAGGTGGGGGGAGACGGCACAGTGGATCCAGCACTGCGGAGTAGTTTGGGCATTGCCGAGACGTCTCCGGAACTGTCGCAGAGGACCTTGCGGTTCGTTTGAAATCACTGTGCTGCTTTAAGCCATGCATTTTTTTCTCAGGTATGTGACAGAAATTTGCCATCAGAGGTGAGTCATCCCACTTGGCATTGGAAAGGTCTCTGACTGTGCCAAAGATTGTTTGTTTCATTGAGGTTGTCAGTCAGCCGCACATGGCATAACACACAAACGCAAAAATAATAAAAATGACTAAGCGTTACATCGTATTACTTGGAATGTCTTTGTTGGACGATTTGTGCGCATGATACGGCATCCCCAAATGGATCAGATACTGACCTTTGACAAGAGCTGTGGCCTACGACGTCATTCTACCGACTAACGGTGGGGGCATATTTAAGGTCGTATCATTGCCATTTGCATTAGCTAATCGGTCCGTTACCTGCGGAGTTATTGAGTGGGGACGTCTGATTCCCTCTTCTGGCAAGTGCCAGATGGCGGAACACCCCAACAGCTGTGGAGTTAAAGCACGGTTCATGACCAGAAGAATGGCGTAATGGCTCTGTTACCGGGTAAAACTGAGCATTGTGTCTTCATTTTTTGAAAAAAGCTGCATCATTGTTGAAACTACAGTTACTGTTCGTATGTGTGAGTGAAACCTGAACCGAAAAACTGAACATTTAAGAGGGGCAGTGAGGAACGGTATCCACTGCCTACAAACCCTCGACTAGTGATACCACCGTTGTTTAATGCTCCAGTTGTGAATTGTCAACCACTAATGGTTAACCCTCACCGGACGAGGATTTTGCTATCTCCCCCCCCCGTTTTGATGTGGTATTTCTGACACCGCCGGTGAATGTGAGTGTCAAGAACCCGAAATACGTAATAACTGGCCTCACATCTTTTCCGAATCCCCCGCCAAAAAAATGAGTGATTAAGTTGAGACGTCATTCTGGAGGCTTGCCTGCCGATTTTCAGGATCTGAACTACGTTTGAGCTTCCTTTTCAGGAGTTTGACGAGATGTGCGGCCATTTTATGCAGGACTTTTCAGCGTATCCTTGACAACACATGAGACTTTAAAAGGTCGTTGACCTCTCAAGGTCCAAGTAAGGTCAATGACTTTTTGTGACCTTAGAATGCATTTGGACAAGTGCTAGGGCAATTTTTAGTGCTGATGTCAATAACGGCATATATTTCTACCCCTCTCATTGATCAATAATATATTCTGTGACAGTAAAGGATAGCTTTTGGCAATGATATTTGGTATGTCATGGACACGGCATGGCGTGACATGAAAACCCTCGTCATAAATGATGGCACGGATATTCGATCGCTCTTTATCGTTGGGTTGATCAGTTTAAAAAACAGATCGCTACAAAAGTATGGCTTGCAGGTACTTCTGCTATAAAACTACGGCGATGACGACCGAGATTGAAAAAAAACGTTGTGATACTCTCGTTCCCACTAATCTGAGAGGTCACCCTAGGGCATCACTAAATTAAGCGTCATCAGATTAGGCATCACGGGAATCAGACGATAACTCGCTACACACTCGTTCTTGTTTGGCCGTTTATTTTAGTTAAGTTCAGTTAAGACGGGCGGGTGACAACCGTCTTCGGGCGCTTAGACGAAAATCCTTGCGTCCAGCAAAAGCCAATGTATGATATAATTCACGGAAGACGCAACGCATATGACACGCATTAAGCCGCATGGGCGTTCACCGCACCAACAGACGGATTAGCTCGTGCTGTGCACACTGGCGGTACCGTTGCTTTCGCTGAACTGCGGCAGGATCATTGGGTCTGGTCACGAGTACATGCAAGGCGGCTGAGTAAAAGGGCTCTTAGGGAAACACGATTATGTTGTCTCAAAAATGCCGTTCATCAACATTCCACCTTTGTAATTCTAATTGTTATCTTTCGGAAAAATGAATCAGCCCTTCGCAGCTGAAGATCCAGCAACATGCCAGCTTTCTTTTGGCATGCGATTCCCCGCATCGCGAAGCGCATCCTTCATTCCATTCACGTTTAAAAAAGCTGTACCGTGAACAGCGGAATGAGGTTTTGGTCGCTCCTGTTTTACGTCCTGTTTTGCACATCATCAGCTGTGTCGAAGGTCAAACAGTGAAAGCCGTTTGTCAAGCCCAAGGAAGGGGCCATTGCCAGTTTGCTTACTTCCTTGTTTTTTTCTTCGACTACTGAAATTCTCTCTCCCACTTCCCCTTCTTCCCTCCCTATCTCTGTCTCTGTCTCTGTTTCTGTCTATGCCTCTGTCTCTGTCTCCCCTCTTTCTTCCTCCCCTCTTCTTCCTCTCCGTAATCTCGCCTGCTAGATATAATTACGTCGCGCAGTCAGTGTATGAGCCTGTGTGGATGGGAATTGGACTTGATTTGGTGTTGGAATGATGACGCCATAAGAAAAGACGTTTTGAGGATCACTTTGATTTACGTGAAGGACACCCTTCAATTTTCCTACACGGAAGGCTGACGTTGACATGCTCTGTTGCGAAAAAAGGGGAGAAAGGGAGTTTGCTAACTGACTGCCGTCCTTGTGCAAACTGATCGTGTAACTCGCGGGCACAAAAAGTCTCTTCCCAGCTAAGTTGTGTAATAAAAATCCAGCAGGAGCTTCCTGCTAAGCCATTGCTTTTATGTAACAGCAAAACAGTGGTATCGAAGTGGTACCCATATGCATTGGCACGTCAGTAACGATAGCACTCTCGTGACCAAATGGTGTTGTTCACCCTCCCGAGAGCCAGAGCAAAACGGCAAGTGATTGGAGAACAGATGGGAAACCTCACGCCGAAGGACATTGACACGGGTAGGGATATGGTCATGAACATGGATAGAGGCGGAAAAGCATGAAAATTTGGATAGTGATAGAGGTGGGTAAAGCGGGAGAATTGGGAAAGGGATAGGTATTGGAACAAAATAAGTAAGTGGGAATGGGCACGAAGAGACATGTTCCTTTTTTGCTCTACTCACATTTTCCATCACATTGATAAGCGACAGTGTCAGTAAACTTGGTGTTCGACTCCTGCGTCCCCAAGAGCAGCAACAACAAAGATAACAATAGTGTCACCATCATCTTAACATCATTATTCAGCCACTCGTCATAAAACCTAGATTATCACGTGGTCAGGATCATTAACAATGAACCTGGCCGAAAAAAGCTGTCTAACAAATCACTTGCACTAGCTTAGTGTTCTACATCGCGGAATTGGGGAACTGGGATGACCCCGGTATATAAAATTGGGGGGCATCTAGCGGATGGCACTTACGCCTGCACAGATTGTTCAGCACGACACGTCAGTGAAGTAAATATGTACGTTGTTTCTCTCTTGGCAGCTCTTCTTGCTACTGAAACGATGTGGGGCAGAGAACCGCCGCTGATATCCAGAAAAGGACGCTCTCCTCAACAGAGGAGTAGCAAAGGCAACTTTTTCAAGCATATGACATAGTTTAACCCTTTTTCCGAACCAGTAGACCTAGGGCACATTCCCTTACGGGGTGGGCTTGCTCGGTCCTCCCTGGAGATCTCAAGAACTACTCAAGGGATTTTTAAGAAAAATTAATTACTGCACTACAAAATAATAACATGGAATATATATTAAGTAAATATAAAACTAAAGGTTTTGAAAGGGATAGATACTGGGAGTAAGACGTCAGACAGGGGTATTTTTGACTGGTTATAATTCGGCGGTTTATGGACCGATTTCGATGCAATGAGCATGAATCGAGAGCTATTCGAAAGGACATCTCCCACTGGTCCATACGTTTGGAGTGTTGAGAAAACTCACAGGCATTCACAGGATTAGCAAAGTGTAAAAATATTTCTTGAAAACTGAATTAAAATGAAATTAAAAAAGGTTTCCTAGGTTCTGCCAGTCATGTTACTCTGAGCGCCAGTTCAGCTGAGCGCGCCGCCGTGAGCGGACGCGAACTCTCCTTCTCATATCCCGCCCGGTGCCTGTTCCGGGTGTAAGGAGTGTTTGAACTGCGGACTGAGTGAAGTGTACAGTGATTCTGAGCGTCACCAAGTTCCCGGCCCGCACCGTGACATCAGCAAGCGACACGAGTGACGTCTCTAACTATTGCAAGGTGAAGTCATTCATCGAGACACTGGATGACGGCTACTGACCCTGCTCGTCATCGTGCGGTTGTTGGTTGGTTGGTTATTGCGGCTTAGGGGCGCACCGACTGCAGGGTCATTCGGCGCCCAATCATGCGGGTGTTGGTGTCGGCCTGCTTACCTGTTAGCTGCACTGTCCATCACGTGCACCATCTGCGAGGACCTGATCACGACCGTCTATGTCGTGAGGTCACCATCAGGCGTCCCCCCACCCCCGTGGCAGGTTCCAGCGTGCGCCGGCGGCCGGGCGGCCGTGGCTGCGGAGTCCCGTGACGTCATTCTGCCCGGGGCGGGTCAAGGTTCTGATCGGTCCTGGCCGGTTGGCGGCGTGCTGGCCGCTGGCGGTGACGGCCGGTTGGCCGCGGCCGCGCTGCGGCGGACGCCGCCCGCAGCGCGGGGGGGGGCGAGGCAGGAGGCTGCGGCGGGGGTCATGGTAGGCAACGGCACGCACCGGCCTGTTCCTCGGAGCGCTGAACATCCAGTCTCTGAAGCCGAAACTGTTCGCGTTCTACGTTCTCTAAACTGCATCGGCACAGCTGCGATGTCACGTTGATGTTGGAGACTTGGCTCGAGCCCAAAACGCCCAGCCACGTAGTGACGATTCCCGGATACAAGCTCTCTCGGATTAATCGTCCCGATGGTCGAGATTATGGAGGAGTTCTTGTTCTCTCCATGACCGGTCTCACAGCATCTGCCATGGAGATCTCTCACCGGGATCCTTGACACCGGGACAGCAAACTTGAATTTTTCTAGACAACACTCCATTTGGACCATGGACGTCAACTCATCATCGGGTTTCTCCACAGACCACCTAAGCGCACCGCAGCCCCGCTTCATGCGGACTTCGAGGAATTAAAGACGCAACTGCAGGGCGTATTTATCAATCATCCAAATGCCACCCTAGTGACGTGCGGTGACTTAAACTGCGACATGATTAACCCTATTCCCGGCAGGGGAGGGTTGAATCCGCCCCGCTTGGGTTTTTTGCTTGCCAATTCCAGGGTTTTTGTCACAGTTTTACGAAGCCTTGTGTCTTTTGCTAGCTATTCTTTCGGCGTACTGTGACAAAATTTCGTAATTTTATTTTGCTCAAGAGCAGAGCCAGGCAATGTTTTTGGGGGCACCTCAGATCATTTTTAACCCTTGAGAGCAAAAGGAAAATGACTGCCAAAATGGCGTTTTTAAGACAGAACTTAAAACTTTACATGGATGTATAGCTGAATAGTTGGCCAACATACAAATGCAATTTTGTTCATCTGAAATCACTTCACAAAGTTAGGTCAACGTCAAAAACGTCAAAAGTCGAAATGTGGTTTTGCAGCAATAATTTCGGCGCCATTTTTTGAAATGCTAAACCCAAAATATATATATGATGTACAAGAATGCGTTCTACCTGTGTACCAAGGTTCCCTTTTGATATCAGATTGGGTCAAGGAGCTATGACCTAAAATGTTGGTGCGCATACCCCATATCACAACAGCCGTAAAATAGAATTTTGGAAATAGACAGAATTCAAATGATTGGAATCGTTTTCAGTTAATACTAAATGCACACGAGATTATTTCAAGTGACTCTTAGTGACTGGAGGCCATTTAAGGTCAAATGTCGTAAGTTGTTCTGAAGAACATGTGGCCATGATATTGACCCCTTTTTCATGTCCCTGGTATCGCCTATACTAACATAAGACGAACATTGTAATATGATTTGTACTTCTTCAGCATAACTAGTGGCTAGTGGCAGCCAAAAAGTGCTTTTAACGTTTTTGTTAATTCAGTTCTTGAAAACAAACTAATTCTTCCATTTTCGAAACACTATGAACGCCTATGAAATATCTCAAAATTGTCAATGTGGTTACCAATAATAAAAGTCCCATCCATAATCTCTTGATTCATGGCAGTTTCATCAAAATCGGTCCAACAACTACGGAGATATATGAAACCCAAAAATATCACCCATTTTGACTTTTTTGTCCCCCTTATCCGCCCCTTCCGAAATTTCGAAAACTTCTTTTTATCAAAATGTAGTTTACGTCATGACAAATCAATTGTCGTTTGTTGCAATGAAATCGGATGTGTAATTCCTGGGATCTCAGGGGGCCGAATCGGGCCCCCCTACCGGGAATCGGCCATAACGTCTAGCCCTCCGGGAATAGGGTTAAGGTTCAGTGGTACCCTGCTCTTATGCGCTTGGAAGAGGTTTTACCCGCTTATTCGCTTTTTCAACTCGTCCCCTCGCTCACATTTACCACGCGATCTCTGCTCGACGTACGTGTTGTTGAAAACCGCGTCATTGCCCGTGATTGGCTCACTATGTTCTGTCATTTTAGCTCGCATAAGTTCATTCGTTTTCGTATCGACGTTCCTCGAATTCGTTATAAACCTACGACTGTGCTGTCACGCCGTCTCAGACGGACTGGTCTTAGCTCTTTTTTGGACGACTTGCGTCACGTTGAGTGGGGGCTGTTTTTAACGGTACGACCGTGTCTGGAAAGTGGAGTGCGTTCATTTTACGATGTTTTCCCATTCTCGATCAGCATGATTTTACCCACTCAAAACCAACATGACCACCACGCCAGTCACAAGCCGCAGCTCGACCGCTCCTTCGTCTCCGACGCCACGAAGGAGCTCATGGCTCGGCGCTGAGGAGCACTCAGCGACGCGGCTCGCGTGAAGGACTTTTTTTGCATCCACGGGTCCAAAAGTAGCGAACGAACTTTCCAGACAGGGACCTGTCCCAGCCACTGACTGCAGCCTTCCTCGTGTTGGCGCCTGTGCTTTTACTCTCTCACCAGTTGATCCTAACATGCTTCGACGAAGGCTCATGAGCACGCGTAGTTCGGCCGCCTGTGGTGCCGACGGTCTGCCTATCCGAGAGCTGAAGACGGCTTTCCCGGCTGTCGGTGACGTCATCCTTCAAATCGTCAACTCATGCATCACCCAATCCCATACTCCTGATCCATGGAAACACTCCATTATCCATTATTCAAATCCATCCATCCATCCATTATTCAAAATCGGCGACCCGTCCAATCCTTCCAGCGTCAGGTCCATATTCATCATACCCGTCATCACCAGACTGGTAGAGGGGCGCGTGCAGCAACAGCTCTACCATTACCTCTCCTATAACCACCTCCTATCTCCGTCCCAGCACGGTCTCCGGCTCCGTCACTCGACGGAAACCGCGCTAGTGACTGTTGCCGACCGAATCCTCTCCGCCACCGATAGCGAGGAAATTTCGCATTTATGCATGGTCGACCTGAGCAAATACTTTGGCGTCATAAACCGCGATTTTCTGTAGCGCAAGCTACAGCGCCATGGAACCGACACCAACTGGTTCTGCTCAAAATCTGCACACCTTTCCGGATTTTCAAATCACTTTTCGCGACGCTGTCGTCATACCTTGTAACGAGGTGCCGGTAGTGATTTTTGACAAAACCCCGTCGTGAGTTTCTCACGTGACGCTGATCAACCGTCGCTGCATGGGCACCCTGTTCGGCCTCTCGCATGCGTGGCATTGTTTACCCGATGGCGTCCTCGCGACATTCATCATAGCATTCGTAGTCTCGCAGATGACATACTGCATTTTTCTTCACGGAAATGGGTCAAAGGAAGACTTTGACAGAATTCGAGAGATTCTCAGTTTTGGAGCCAGAATAATTCTCAGCCGACGAAAATTTGGCCATGGCGATCGCAACAGTTAGTGGGCCTCTGCTCTTTAAACCGTCGGCATCACTTGCGGCCGTCTTCCAGCTGAACCGTGCGATGCGAGAGCAAAGCACGAGGCAAGACCGGGTGTTTCGAGTTGCACGCTTCAGGGCAGAGGCTGGGAGACAGTGTTTCAGTATCAGAGCGCCCACTCTGTACAACCAGCTCCCCCCCGAGCTCACAGCGATGCGCCAGCAGAGCTTTGCACCCGATTTAAAACGGATGCTGTTCGACCCGGTGGCGGATTAAGATAACTGTTTTTTTATGTGTACGGTAACATGTATTGGTTTATTTGTGTGTCTGTGTGCATTTTGAACTAGCCCTAGTTTGACTCGGGACGTTTTAGCCACCGTGCCGAGTGGACAGCCGAACGACTGTAGTACAATACACTATAATACAATACAGTACTCTTAGACGTACAAACGGTACTACATTATCTGCGTAATGTTAGCGTAGGCGGCGCCAGGGACATGAGAAACGAAAAACTATCATGCTTGCATGTTCATCAGGTCGATTTACTACCTTTGACTTTCAGTTTCAAATGACCTAAGAGTCACGTGAAATCGTGTAGACTTCATTTCATTGTGTCTGGAAACGTTTCAAATAATTTGAATTGACTATATTCGTAAAAGTCCATTTATTGCCGTCGTGATATAGAGTAAGCGCGGACATTTTGGGAAATGGCTCCGTGACCCGAACTGATGTACCCCCGAAACTTGACATACAAGCAGAGAGAAATGTGCTGCTTGACAAGAAGAGCGAACTGTCCTACGTCATATATGTGCCGAATTTTGCAATTTAAAAATCGGTCAAAAAGTCAACATAAATCCAAATTTAGAATTCTGGCATTGGCCTGACCCCCTGAGGCGACCTCAGATAAGTTTGTCCGCACACTTTTATGAAGTTTGAGATTCTGTGTTAACCCGCGCAGTGGAAGGGAGTTTCGCGCTAACGCGCACTGGAAGGGGGTCCAAAAGGACCTCCTTTCAGTCTCAAAAACGGAAAAAGCTAGAGAAATGAAATGTTGTGGACATGGTAGGGCTATAACTGTTTACATCGTGTGCAATTTTCATGACCCTAGGTTAATATCTTTAAGGTCAAATGGGATCGAAAAGGTCAACTTTGGACACTCTCGGCCCGTACAGGCCATTCCGTACAATTATTCGAACAAAACGGGAAAAGGGTGTTTGTTTGGGCGTTAAAACGTGGACTGCGACAACTTCCATTCATCTGACGTCTTGACGGAGGATTTCGGGCCGAGGTCATGTCAGGTCATTGACCTATGAGTCATTTTTCATCATTTGCAAATGAGATTTCGAGCAACACAGGATAGGTTGAGTGTAAATGAGAGCGCTACACGCATCTTTTGGCGTATTATCAGTGACGGTAGCCAACATCGGTGCCTTCGATGCCTTCCAGCGTTTATATTTATGTATGTATGTATATGTATATATGTATATACATATAAGTACCGATGTGCCAAACGTGTTTTTAGTAGGGTCTTTGAACGCATATTTCATACAAATCAACTATTGTAAAGCAAAGCTGGACCAGGTCACAAAATAGTTGCCCTTGACCTCTGATGACCTTGACCTTTACTGACTCGGGTATATGTAAGCGTATCAGTGTGCGCACACGTGTTTCTATTAGGGTCTCTGAATGCATATTTCATACAAACCGATATGTTGCAAAGCAAATCTGGATCACGTTACAAGCTGGTTTACCTTGACCTTTGATGACCTTAACCCTTATTGGCCCTGGCTTTGGTCTTGGTACATCCAGCACTTATGCCAGAATGACGTCGCCTGATTGTGTTCAAGCGGTAATCTTAAAACGCTAGTCCTTTTATAAAGTTCCTATTTGTCAGTGACGACCGCTATTTTCGTTAAGTTTGCTTGACTCCAAATGCTTGAAACTTCAAACATTTTTGGCCGATTTTCGATTTTTTCTGCGTCAGTCGACGAGGTATTCAATTGCTTTAAATGTCACAAAAGAGCAGCAGCCAACGCCGCTTTGTTCTCGAGATTTTGAAGAAAAACGGGTGCGGGGGGACACAAAAAGACCTCCCTTCCAGTGCGCGTGTTAAGGAATCTGTTTTTGGTGGTAATCTTTTCTCTACGTTTAGCAGTATCAAAAATGGCCGAGGTGCCTTCCAAAACCTGGCCTGACCTGCCCCCGTGCAGAACATAATTAAGGACTTGGCATAACACATACAAAGAACAGGTAGGAAAAGTCACTAAGTTCCTTGAAGCTGCTTCAAAAACCCTGGACATGACGAGCAAAAAACTGGAGGGGACTTCTGAACCCTCCTCCCACCATGGGAATATCGCTAAACGTAGACATCGATAAGAAGTGGGCAGAGGTCTATTGGTGCAGGTAGTGTAGATTATTTTTTAGTACATCTTTGGTGATGGGTAGCTCCGAAAACGTTTGGTATTTCGCCTTGAACCGACCGATAAAATGGGAAATTAACACCCTCGTGCTTCAGATTTCGACGAAAATATTTCTTTAGGCTATTTCAAATATTTCTTTAAGCTATCTCATGGTACTGTCAACTTGGCAGTGCTTTTTGCCCTTATTCTGTAACCCACATTGGCAGATCTATGTCGCGCGCGGTTACTGTCGGCTGCACGCGTTATCATCTGTTGAGCATGGCTCCCAAATGCGGAATTTTGAATGCCGGTGGGATCATGGACGGATTGTTTTTGCAGGAGATATGAGCGAAGTGGTCCTCTCAGTAAAACAGTGAATCTGGGATTCTAAAGCGAAGCCTAGTTTTTAGCTAGGCTTCAAGGTCGCGATTCTTACGTTTGTGTGACACAAAAAACATAAACGTTCTCTGGTCATAACGGGACCTGTCATGTCATCGTCGTGTTTCACGTGTTCAGATTCATGTCAGCTGCAACAAATCGGTCTATTTACGGCGCAGTTAACAAGTCAAAAATGTCCCCTGTCCGACTTTTTGCCCTCTGTGTCCCTCTCTTTTAAGATTTTTAAAAATCTTTTTAATAAAAAGCGTGCTTACGCCATGGAGATTCAGTTGTCGCTTTTTTGCGATGAAATCGTACGGATAGTTCTTGAAACCAATCTGTTGAACATGGCCTTGATATCCATCTGCTGAACATGATTTTCAAGTGGGGAATATTCAATTCCGGTGGCATCATGTAAAGAAAAATTACGTCTTGCACGGGATATAAGCGAAATGGTTATTTCAGTGAAACCACGAATATTGAATTTTAAAGTAATTCTAATTTTTAGTTAGGCCTCAAGACAGCGATTTTTATATTTCTGTCACACAAAAGAAAACATGAAGTTCACTGATCATAACTGGGTATTTGATGTCATCGTTGTCTTTCACGGGACGGATGGAAACCTCGAAAGCAATCAGAAATATGACTGTTATATCACATTTGTGTTATTAACTCCGGTTACTATAATCGTTAAATTCGCATTCCCGGAGTAAATAAGAGTGAAAATTTTCGATTATCCAAATTTCGTATCCAAATAACATTTTTCGAGTATCCAATCTGGCACCGCCAGGCGTGTTTTTATACCCGCGACCGCCTGGGGTTGTCAAAAGCGGCATTCCCCTATTATCTCAGGATCTAACTGCCGGATCTGAACTGGTCTACCACCAATAGATAGCCCTAAGTCTTACAATAAAAAACTATGCTAGCTTTGGTCACTTGACCGATGACGTCACAGGTCACGCAAAACGCATAACACGACGTCGGAAAAAATGAAACCGGTTCGTACATCATCGGCAGGACTGGCCTTGGAACCTTCAACTGGGTATCAAACGAAAGGGCACGATCTCCTACATCAGAAGCATGCCAAAATGTAATGAAAACGTCTGGTAAAGGTCGACCTGGGTCAGGTGTAATCATGATCTTACTTTACATGCCAAAGATCGGTACTAACTCGCAGATGTTTTGATTCTCGTGATAGAAAGGACAGAAACGAAGCCTTTTGATGATCAGTTTGGCATTATTACTTTCCATTTCGTCAAGGTCATTATAAGTCAGGTCAGATGAGGTTGCATTACTCTGTCTGACAGAGACCAATAATGACTATCTGTGATTTTTGGCTGCGTAAATACAGAACTGAAATGGTGCCACACGATAGTTAAATCTCCTCTGTCTGCTCCTTATCGGGTCAAGGTCAAGGCAGGTCAGGACAGTCATTTTTCGTTTTCTGACTAGGAACGATAATTGCTCTCTGCTGCTACTGAACGATCTTCCACGGACAATGTCATATTTCATTCGTTTGGCATCAACGTATGACGTGAACTGACGTGACCTCACGTTGCATTTGGTGGAACTTGCTAAGAGGCCCGTGTAGATTTATTTGCCTGGCTTGAGCGATGTGAAAGGTCAGCAGCAACAACTCCTTTCACCCACGCAACCCAACCACTTTATCCCATGTAAATCAGTCCCTTTGTCATGATGCATGTGACCTAGCATGACTTCTAATGTTGACTAGTCACGGTTGTATATCCTTTCGGGGACCGTGTCGTGTGTAAATCCAAATAATCCATGCATTGCATTCGTGAATGCTATAAAAACAAGCATGTTCACACCACCGCCCTGAGGCGAAAACATGCATGCAACTGTTCACTTATGACGTCATATCTCCATGACCTGACCTAGCATACAAATGGTCTTGATGTCAAATATGTAGGACTGGTTGATGAACAGAAACTGAAAACTGATACTTTCGTTTGGCTGGATTAGACGATTCATAAGTTATTCACGAAATACCGAGGGGATGCGCTATTTGACAGCCTCCAGGCAGTGCCGGGTTAAATCCGGCGCATTTAAATCACGCCTGATTGGCAGTCGCCGCCAACCATGCGCCCGACTGGGGGAACTTTTGACGCTCCCCTCTAACTCACGAACAGCTGGTTGCACGATAAAAATAAGCCACAGCTGGAAAGCTCGCGGCAAGTAGGGCTCGAAACTGGCCCCGGTTTCAGTTTTGGATAATATGCAAGCTCCTTATGCCCTGTACATATTTTCTCATAGCCAAGTGCATGAAAACGAGAAACGGCCTGATTCTCAAGAGCTGTGATTGGTAAAGGCTACGTAAAGGCATCAAAGAAAAGGGAAAAGTCCGCAGATGCCGATGCTCGTCTAATTTCTCCTATTTATTCAACACATACGCGGACACGTTGTGTTGAAGACACAGGGATTTTCTCTCCATTGTAAGGCAGGCGCCGGTGCTGAACACGGGATGGAATCAACGGAAACGAACCTTAGCGTTCTTTTGTTATGGCGACACACATCTTGCTAAGTGATTTTTCTTCATGCTAATGGTTCCTGGGATGATTTCCTTTGCTTACTTTGAAACAGTTTAGTAGTTATCAGTCCACACGACTGGCTGACCTTTATTCGCGAAAGCCCTTTGATTTCCAAAATGCGCAATATTCGGAAACTTTTTGAACTTCTTGATATTATTCGCGACATTGAGAGCCTACTGTGCCGTTTTCTAAGTGTTCCAAGCCGTTCATCGCTGATTTTGACGGCGGTGCATTTTAGCTCATTAGTTACTTGCGACCTGACCTTAGGTCAGTGGTTGGAGTCCATTGATACTTTGCCCATTGACGGCAATTAAATGTCTGCATCATCACGCACTCAACATTTCATAAAAATCCTGCCAATTTACGAAAAACCCCTACAAAAAGACAGCATGCCTCGAAAATGGGCTTGACCTTAGGTCAGTAACCCGGAAGTTTCCGAAAAACCTGAGACTGCATATTTGTTGCATCTGTCAAGATCTATAATCACTAAAAAATTCATTGTGATATGTTTTCTGTAACAGTTAAACGGCGCCAAAGTTGTCAGACATAGGTCCACTTGACCTGACTTGGGTAAGACATCTAACTTGACCTTACGTCTTAACTCTGACGCAATATATAGAAATGATGAAGCAAAAGGTCCAGAAAATGTCATGGCGCTGCGTTCTTTCGTTCTCTCGCAATCTGGGAAAAGCCTCGGGGCGGTCAAACTTCCCCACCCCAGTGGGGACCGGGTTAAATGGAACGTTCAGCCTTACCATGTGTTTTGAACTGACGGAACCAAATTGAAGCCTGATCTCTTAGAAAACAATCTGGTCCGTTAAACACAATGCACACACAATCGACTCTCAGAGGAAAGTCGTAAAGTGGAAAACGGCATGGAATGTTTTTGTCCTGCTGATTAACCGTTTCCATGAGAGGGTCTGATTGGCCAGCCTGCCCGCTTGGCTTTTCGGACGCCGAAGCCATGCGTTTTGTGATATCGTGGTGAAATTTATTGGCTTGTCTTATGTATTCTTTTTACACATCGCACCAGAATTTCAGCTGATGTAACGTGTAAAAATGAGACATAACACATGGTCTCATGTGAACCCAGGAGGGTTCATATGGGACCATGAGAACACTCCTGGTTCACATGGTCCCGTGTGAACCAGGAGTGGCTCCTTGAAATGACTGTTAAGCGTATCAGGCCATGTTATTGTCGTTTCAGAAGAGTGTTTGTTCATTTACATGTCGTTCCTGCAACCCGATATTTAGTAATACTGTCATGTCAGTCATGCAGTTAAATGATTTAAATTTTTAACATCTTTTACGAAGTGTCAAGAAATTATCAAGGACGGATACAGGGGACATCACTGAAGGTAGAACTCTCATTTTTGAGCCCGCAAGCTCGCCCTCTGCGAGCTTTTGTATTCCACAGAGCTTTTTGCAGGCTTTGCCAGCTGGCCTGCGGGTCTGTGAGGGCTTTCAAATGCTCATATATTACATTTATAGTTTTCTGCTGCAGGACTTCAGAACATTTTTCTACACGCGCAGAGAAAAACTATCGAGGCACTTCCTGTCGCTTCCAGCTTATCAAAAGAAAATTATTATTCTGAATTAAAGCTTAACTGTAACGCTGAAGTATTGCGCTTGTGTAAAAACCTGTAGAAGGCCACAGGGCATGGAAAATTAAGGAGCGATTTTTTGACCTGGCACTGTATGAGGAGTGTGCAGTGGGACATCCCCTCTGTTTTTCGTTAAAACTTCTGAACCGTTAGAACCAGCCGAATCAAAATTTCCGTACTTTATCAATCAATTTTACATATTTTGACATCAAAACCATTTTCATGCCAGGTCAGGTCATGGAGATATAACGTCATAAGTGAACTCTTGCAAGCATTTTTCTGCACCTTGAGGCGGCAGCGCGGACATGCTTTGTTTTTTTTTTACAATATTCGCGAATGTAATGAATGGGTTATTTGGATTGTCATAGGACTCGGTCCCGAAATGATTTACAACCGTGGCACGTCGACATTAGAGGCCATGCTAGGTCACATGCATGATGATAATTAGACTGCTTTGCATTGTGGGAGAGAGAAGTGGTTGCCGCTGACGCAGCGAAGCATAAATGAACCATGACGACTGGACTGACTGCATTGCGGGAGAGAGAAGTGGCTACCGTTGACTTTCCCCATCGTTCAAACCAGGCAAGTAAATCTATATGCGTCTCTTAGCAAGGTTCATCAAATGCAACGCAAGATCATGTCAGGTCGCGCTTTAGGTAGATGTCAGACGAAACTTTTTCAGCTGTCGGTCCTTCTTGAAATATACACGTTATGTCGAACACGTTTCAGGGGTGTTCGTATGACGTGGAAGCGGAACCTGCCATGTAGTACACTGCACTCATTCAAGCTCAGTTTGTAAATGACTGATTTTTTGGTAAAACAAGACTTTTGAACCTCGAAAAGTAATGCATGTGCCCGATCAGGGCCCTTGTATGTTTGCAGGTTATTGAACCATGGATTTTACTGTTTCATGGAGTGGCCAATGTATTTTCAGCTTGCCGCTGGATGTCAAATAATTTTCAACTGAATGCAGTATGTTCTACATGCTAGTCAAAGACGGAGGTATACATGCTAGCCAAGAATGGAGGTTTTGGACAATTGCTGGTGTTGCCGACATCACCCTGAAGCCCATTTTTCCATGCATCACCGTTACCCAAATGCTAAATTTCGGAATTGTTGGCATTGTCTGGACTACACCAGTGGTACAGGAAATCTTGTTAAGATACCAGTTGATCTGAAAGTATACCAGGACTCCTAAATAAGCGTACAATTATGATTGTTCATACATGACTCCCTGAAAATTTTCTAAATCTTTGTTTGGCAAATGGAAGAATGCACAGTTTATTCTGTTCATTATTTATGTGCACTGTATAATCATAGGTTTGGCAACAGCAGCCTTATCTATCTATTGCATTTTGAACTTTGTTCCTAAAATTTGAAAGGCAACTCCCCTCCCGAGAAACAAAATATCAGGATTATTTCTGCGTAGGTCTCACTTTCTTTTCGAAGGAAATATCAACTGCGAATGGGCGCGGACTTTCTGGGTGTAGAATTTATGTCGGGCGGGTTCTGGTTTCCAGGCTTCTCAAAACCGGCAGTTCTAGTTGGGGATAATGCAGCGCCATGTGTCAGTGGGGATAATGGCCCCCACACGAAAATGATGAAACAACACCATGGGGGTGATGCGACGCCAGATTTGTGCGTGCTGAAAACAATGCATGGTTCGACAGGCAAAGGTTCTTACATGCCGTAACATTAGTACGAAGGAGTTATATTTACGGAGGCCAAGAGGGCCTATGGGGACCAGCGGTTCCGCTACTTTTCCAGCATGGCATAAATTGAAAACGGATAAAGGAAATACTAATCTATATACATGCGTTGGCAGGGCGAGTCCGGAGGACACAGGAAAATAAGGAAGATGGTTTGATTTTATCAGTACATCAATGACACTCTCGGTGAAGGACAGTCATCCCCTGTTTTGGTTTTGTGGGCTAGCCATTGGTGCTTGTGATGTATTGTGACCATTGATGCTTGTAGGATATGTGAACTTTTCCCACATTTTGGTTGCAAGTGGACCGCCTGCCCCCTAATCTCAGTCGCCTCCGGTAGTGTTCTGCGCAGGCCAATAAATTACGGATGTACGAACGTCGATGACAAAGATAACGCAACGAACATATTATTTCGTGACAAATTGTTTGCCAGTTACCGGAAAACAGCAATACTTGGCCGACAGCGTATGAAAAGTTTCCTTTGAGTCCTAGGTAAGGCGTCTCTTCTGATGTGGTGGTTTCAGTTGTTCACGGTAGCTCCGGCTGTCGTAATCCAGCACTCGCTTCTCCTGGCGAGGGATCCGAGCTTAATGCCACCACATTTCACCGCAGGGTTTATGTTTATGGCGCTACGCCAAACCGGAGCCGTGCATCACCGTGGCCCTGTTGTTGAGCGGCTAACGCTGCTACGCATCGACGACTCTTTCGACATGACGCAACTGAATGCCGACTGGAGCGCCGGTTTCGCTGCCGAAATCCCGGACGAAAATTGGACGGCATTTTTGCGTGCGGTCGTGCCACCGCTGGACGCCGTCACCCCGCTGCTGTGTGTGTAACTCCTGTTGCCCGGCGCACCGCGTGCCTCTGATGAGCGTGCGCGCTGCCGGCGCGCCGGCGCGCACTTTTGCGCCATGAACGTCGCGACGAGCATCGCGAGGCGAGCCGGCGGTGCCCAGTGGTGCGGCGGGACCACGGCGCGTCTTTCGCGTCACAGCGCGAATGTCGGCCCCTGCAAATGTATTTACTCCACTGACGGAATTGCCCGCTGTTTTACCTTGCGCGCTGACGTCCCATTTTTACCGGTATGACCGGTTAATCTTGGATTCCTTGCAGGGCATCATTCATGACCTGGGACCATCGAATTGCACTAGTAATGACAGCGTCAGTATGTTAGAGGGATTTTCCTGGAATCGCAGGAATAGTCTGTGCTAATAGATGTCATCAAAAGCAGCATCATCACGGGGCTTGTACCAGACAGATGGAAGCACGCCTTGGCGACAGTCATGCGTAAGAAGAAGTGTCATTGTTAGCCCTGCTTAACTGGTTTTGCGGTAATGCTTTGAACGTTAACACCGCCGAGACGCAGGTGATGATGTTCGGAACTCGTGCTATCTGCACGACATTCCACGTTTTTCGGTTAAATTCGGTAACGGCGTTATTCACGAGCCTATGTCAATCAGGAACCCCGGTTTAGTTATGGATAAACACTCATCATGAGGAAATCATGCTGACCGTGCTGCAGCCAAATGCACTGGTATGCAGCTAGCCTTGAACCAAGCTCGGCACATGACTTTGCAGTGACCATTAGACCTGTCGTTACGCCACTCGCTGTTTCAGTGCTTCAGTATTGCATTGGTGTTTACGGTACATGCACACACTGCACAATGCACATGTACCGTCCATTTCCGTGCGTGTATATTGCACGCACAGGGAAATGGACTACATAGAAAAAATGCTGAACTTCTGTGGGAGAGCGATCAGCGGCTAAAAGAAATATGCCCATATTTCTGATGTGCAGCGCAAGATGGACTAGTTCAGAGCTCGCAACTTCGCGATGTATTCATGCGGGTTCTTCGCGCTGTACGATCAGGGCAGTCCTTAACAATTTCAGAGCACCTTGTGAGGAGAGTGGGCGGCCATGCGACGCACATCGCCCAGATGTTTAGCCTCCAGGAACACAAACCGAGGTCGGAAGGTCACAGCTGCTTTAAAGTGGCACACACAGTTACAACGCCTTTTAACGAATCTACTTCAGCTCGCATGAGTTCCGGATTTTTTTCTGTACGATATGACTCGTTTTTTTATCATTGAAACAAAATGCGCGGAACCCTGGTTAGGTTCTTGCAGGATGAGTTCCCGTGTGTGCATGTTGAGGTATGACAGCTGTTTCTTATTTTTAGTTCTTGACTCGCGTGCGTAAAAAAAAGCCATGCGTGGAATGCTACGCTCAGTATATTACCATGACCGTGACCATGGTGCGAAAAAAACTACTTTTGCCACTAATTATGCCTTGCTGTCGTCAAGGATTTAGGGACTGTCTTCCGCCGTCCGTTGACAGTTCGTGGTGACATGCGTTTCAGAAGGCAAGGCCAGGTCCGTATGTCCATAAATCGGCCAGTTTACGGTCTCGAACCCACCTTGAGCCTAGTTATCTTGTCGTAGACTTCTTGTAGACCAGAAAATTTATCGATGTTGTCGATCTGGAACATTGCTGTTTGCCTCAGCAACGTGCCAAGACAAAGCAAGCGAATCTGGTCGAATATAACGTGACGGATTTTGTGGTGCTTCCGGAACGGTGACTGTATTTTTAGCTCACCGTTAAGACTCTTGCTCCTTCATTATGAAGTTCAAAAGATCATTAGTTGTCCTTGAAGCTATAATTTAAGCAAAACAGTGGTTATAAGTTTAAATAGCGTGTCTTCAATTTGTTCGACTGTATTGCATACACGCGCCGGTATCGCTCTATCGCTGTGTCGCTCTATCGCTCTATCGCTGTCGGTACGTATCGCTCTGGTAAGTGGTCTGGTGATAGCATTCAGGACAGTCGTTACGGCGGTCGCTGGTTCGAATCCAGGCGGGCGCTCAGAGGTCGGCTGCACCTCGCCACTCTGTGTAAGACTTGAAATTGCATTGGTGACCATTGGGTCTGCCGGCTCAGGTCGGTGACATGGTCACTTTTTATGACCTCTATGATTCTGCGCCGCTAATGTTGTTCCGTTGCCATTGTGGGTGACTGCATGAAGTTGAGACTTCCCTTGGACTCCAAGAAGCATCGTTTGGGCGCGGACTTTGTGACACACCCCAACTTGATATCGGTAACGTGCTTCTTCATTGAGATTTCTTACCGTCGTCTGCTTTCTGCGACGTAGCTGGAGCCGTATGAACATGCTGTTTCATTACTCAGTCTGTTTTACGCTTGATGGGGCTGCTTGTCCTGAAGAAAATTGCCTTAAGTCAAATAAAGTTGTCCATTATTGGACTCTGACTTGATTTGTGCCAGTCCCCCTTAACCCTCGCCAGGAGACAGGGGTTGGTACAACACCCCTTTGGCATTTTTTGGACATTGCTTTGGAACGACTGCTTTGATCGCTCGCAAATTTTGCTGTCCGAGTGTTGAATGTTTCTAGATATCGCCCGAAAATTTTTTATCAGTACCTTCTTTGGTCGCTGGCCTGTGGGACTTGTGCCTTTTTCGAGGGCATGTCATCGAGAAATAACGTTACGGCATCGGTGTTCTTTGGATAGCAAACTTTTTAGGCATTCTACGGCATTCAGTCTTACTAGATCTAATGAGTGTCATCCATGGCATCATAGATCACTGGGGTAATTGGCCGTTTTGACCTTTTATCAACCCCCGGAAGGCCACGATGTAATTGGAGACGCGATTTGCAAATACACATAACTTTCAGTCCTTTACCGTTAGAAGTCATTCTGGATTCCTCAGCACCTTTTAGGTTAAGTTCCATAGGATCGAAAGAAAACCGGAATCCAATGACATGACGTCATTTGAGGTCGCCTGTAAGGTCACTGTGGGACTTAAAAGGGTACCACCATGTAGCTAAAAGGACAAAGCTATACGCGTGTTTTTGTTTCGTCGCTTTAGCACGTCAGGTTTGGAAATGACTATGGGGTCGTATCTATTGTAATGCTGAAGGTGCCCACACGGCGGATACTGGCTCTGTTTAACTTGGACCCATGGTTCCCGTGTTACGAAAACATTGATTCTGGTACTCCAGACGGTCTCGGGTGGTGGAAGACCCCAGACGGTGCCAGGAAGAGCAGCTTCATGGCGCTTTAGTTGACGGCACACACTATTGGCAGCATGGAAGTGTAGTGTAATGCATATGATAGTACTGTATATGATGTGACTGATGCGGCGTGAGATTTGACTCAGGAGGGACGGGAGCGAATACCGATAAAGCTTCACGGTCATATCTTGCCTTGGGAGGAGGCCACGGGTCTCGGAGAGATCCAGGGCCGCCATGACAATATTTCAGTCAGTCTGAACAACTGAAGAGTCACTGCTTTACCTCATTTACCATTCCCCTCCAATAGTTTCTACTCTAACGCTGAAGCGTGACACGTGAATATTCATAAGGTTCATCGAGGCAGTAAAACCAGTAGGACGCCTCACAGGGCGCAGCAGGACGAGCAAGGCCTGCTTTTTTTGCTGCTTGCATCATTATTTTCCGTCATGCATTTCGCAGTACAAAATGATATTTATCGATCTGTTCCACTGTTTTGCGTCCGACTGCAAGTACGAACCGCAAGTGTAAACGTCACGAGCGCTCGTGATATTATTCGCCTACCATTACTGGGCCGTTCAGAAACACTCATGAAAAAATAGGTCTGAGAACGAAAACATTGGTCGTGAAATACCTGAATGGAAGAAAGAGCCTCTAAGCCATTGCAACTGCAAACACACAAAATTTGCATTATCTAGCTATCTTCCAGCGAAAATCTCGTCATTTGGTAGCATGTGGTTCCAAAGTTATTCACTTCCAGACAGTCAGGACAGGACAGGGCGGCTCACTTTGGCATTTTCTCTGTTAGCTGAAGTAAGGCTCACTCGGCTTTTGGCCTTCCTTGTAATAACAAATTACCGAAGTCTGGCTAAGGATTTTCATTTGCACAACTTCCCTATAAATACCAGACCCAGACAACCGCCTGTGAAAGAGTTCTGAAATGAATGGTTTGAACACATTTCCTTATGAAAAGCCAGAAGATGTCTGCAACAATAAAATCGCACCAAAACGGACGATTTAGGCTAAATCCATTTTGGCCCACTTGGTATGAATGTCAGGTGTTTTTGTACCTTTATTGCATTGCCTTGGAAAACGATGATCTTTAGATATGAAGAAGGCATGGCATTCAAAGAAACGGACCTGGACTTTTAGTGTCAGTGCGAATCGTGTGCAGCTTTCCCGGAAATTAGCTTTCTTTACCTGCGTCCCGTTTATAGGACTCTAGGCGCTAAAGTTTCCGTGTAAATTGCATGATCTTTTAGGGAATAATGTGATGTGCAACGTCGCATTTCGTGCTTTCTTTGCATGTCCTCTCATGACCTACGATCAGCGACCCAGCCAGACGGAGGGGGGATGGATCCTATCCCATGCCTCTCCCTTGGACCCAGCAAACCCACATCGCGGAGAGTCCGAGGAAGTTCCTTTGGGTCGATGGTGACTACAGAACAGAGGATGAGGCCTTTTGCAGGGTGATTCTGGCCTCCCAGGAGCCTCTCGAGGAAATCGTCCGGCTTCAGATGGTTCTGAGAACCCTCGAAAGGCCTCAAAAACCGTTCTGGGAGGCGTCAGAGGCCCGTTCGAAGCAGCCAAAGATCTTTTGGGGACGGCCTCGAATCTGCTTGCAAAACGTCTCAAGGACCTGTTCAGAGATGCCTCGGAGGTGTTTTCGGAGAGTTCTCGGAGCGCCTTTGGGGAGGTAACAGATGCTGGTTTAGAAGGCCGTCCGAGACCGCTTGAGGAAGCCATGGAGGTTCCCCGAGGACCCTTCCGGCAAGAAAATCCTGGCTCTTGAGGTGTCGGTGAAGCATCCACTGCACGGGGGGGGGGGAATTAAAAAGAGATGCGGCGTCGTGTAATGCAATCCAGCCTATGCGGCATTGGTTGCAAGGTGCCACGAGTGAAAGTGTCGCACCAGTGATGTCCAGTTGAAGTGATCTCCGCCCGCCCGTGGTCGGCAGATGGTCCGAAATCCGTGAAAAAGAAAGACAAGCACAGTGTGGGTGTCGTTGACTGGGTCGATGTAATATCGGTTGCCACCGAATCTCCGTCAGGTCGGAAAATGATGGTGATCATTGTTTGCTTAAATCATGGGCACGGCAGCGCGAAACGTTCGGTTTCTCTTCCCTGCAGAGAGGCCGCGTATCCGGAAATAGCAGTGGATATGTCGCCTTTTTACTAGAAATCGCCCCTGAACCTGATGCATGCCACCAGACCAGCATTAACGAGTAAGCGTGAAAGTCTCTGCTTTGGACTTGATGGAGCTAGACCAAGTCCGTTACGGCCGGCAGGACCTTCTCATACAGCCCCCCCCCCCTCCCTCCAAAAGAGAAAACTCTTGAATACACACCAGGATAGGATAGTGTTTCCTTTGTATTTGTGGGTCCCGGACACCAAACGGCTAAAGTTGGCAACCGCAAATTCTGCTGGATAGCTTGCCGTTAAGCGCAATGCTGTCCTCGTATCCGCAGTCCCATAAGTGATTTCGAAAAGGGAAAAGCAGTAAGCTGACGTTGTTACAGACTGTTGGATGTTAGGCTTTTTTCATATTTGGGCTTTCCTCTGATCAAACAATGTTAGGCAACTGCCAAACTGCCCGTCAGGTGCCCGTGATGATTGTTCCATGGCTCCTCTGCTAAATTCATGTGTTTAACAGCCTACTGAATCTCAGAAAATTCCAGTTCAGCTGTGGCATGTCAAGCTGCATCAGCAGTCTCGAGGGCTTAAGGAACTTTAAGGTGGTTTAAAAAGCTTAAGAAACGTTACCTTTTATGCCAAAATTTAAGTTAAAATTTGGTTTTAGGTGAAAATCCACACAATGCAGGGCCGAAGAAATGGCCCTTAGAAAATTGACTATGTCGACAAGATATAATTTTAGCCTCATAGTGTCAGATGGCACGTGGTGTTACATAGTGCTTTTTCACCGAAGTGTTCACCGTTCTTATGTACACTTGCATCATTTCTGGGAAATATGCGTACAAAAGCGCAGATCCCAGTCACAAGCTAGGTTAGTTCGCGCTGTGAATGTGTCGTGGCTTTCGACCTGGAAAGAAAGTCGATATATGCATTCTATACAGATGAGTGGCTGTTTATGTTGAGTTTGATGTTCCCACATTCCTCAGGTTTTTTTACGCTGCGTAGATTACATGACCCTATTGGCGCTTAGTGTCCAATTTATATGGCGCCCCTTAGCATAAACGGCACAGCCCAAAATTCTGTTTTGTCAACTGAACCACGTTCAGCGGGTCAGTTCAATGGAATTTGACTTCTGAAGATGCAGTGTTCCTGGCATGTCTATGTCTGACCATTTGTGGGTTGAGACGACGTCTGACAATTCCATGAGAACAGTGATGTGTCAGAATTCCTGTCGTAGCGTCGCCGTAGGCCGGTCGTTGCTCTGCTGAAGGCGGGAGGCTCAACGTGAAAAAATCGAAGCCGGGAAACCTGCCATTGCCTTGGACAATGTCGCTGTCATTGTCAAAAAGTAATTGCCAGGCTGTCGTCTTCTAAACATCGTTGTTGCTTTTGTCCTGGCACTAAATGTCCTTGCTTTTTTTTACTAAATGTCCTGATACTTCCGTCGCTAACCTGCTCGAAGCGTTTAGTACTCTCGGGATCGTCATTATCACTGACAAGCGATCATTTTTAAAACGACCAAAAATTATTACATCGCCCGAAGAAAATGCCCTAAAAGGTCATGAGCACATAGCGCGTTCAGTGTTTAAAACGATCAAATATTATTACACCGTCTGAAAAATTTTCTCAACAAAAAATCATGAGCACATAGCGCATTTGGTGATGTCTTCCTCCCCCTCCAGCGACAGCCATGACGCACTGATTTATATCAATAGGACTCTGTACCACGTACTGCTGAAAACTGGCAGAAACTGGTAGTGGTCTGGCAGTCTTTCTCCCGTAAAAATGCGTCGTAGCTTGGCAACTGTTATTCTACAGGAAATTCCATGGCTAAAAAACCGAACATCGCAACCTGAGGACGTCGGCGATTGTTTCCATTGTTGTGCAGCACTGGTGCAGCACTGATGCAGCACTGGTGGGACCGCTTTCTTGCTGCATTTTTACGAGAATAGACTGCCTCCGATTGGACAAATCGTGATGGCTGCACGTCACAACTGTGCGTTAGAAATACTGTTTGATTTTCGTGAATTTGTTAGCTTGCGTGCATACCTATGTGCACAATGCTGAAAATTAGTTCACATGACCGGACGAAAGTAGCAAACGATGCAAAGTAGCGGCGTGTCTAGAAATCCCCGAGGCGGTTACGGGTTAATAAAGGCCCCTCAGAGCGTCCAGGTCGTCCCCTGAGAGCGTCATTTGTTTTGCCTTGTTTTCATTAAGTGAGAATTTTGCTTACTTCCGTGCTGATTTGTCGACCACTCCAGCGACGCAAACGGCAAATGCGCGTCACCTGCAAACGGAAGGGGGAGAGTAGGGGTTTTTGGATCAAGCCTGACACGTCGCAGATCTTTCCTGGACCGGCTCCTACCCAGGAGATGGCAGCAACTGGGAAGTATTCGCCTTGTCGCGGGATGAACGCCGAACCGTCCAGCGCCCGTGGCAATGGGTGCACGGGCGCGATCCGCCTTAAAATAGATCCTTCGGTCCGGTGGCATTCCCCGAGGGTGCGACCTCCTTTCATGTCATTGGAGCAGTCCTCTGAATCACTGGGCCCGAGGAATCTGGATAGCCCTTTTGTGTGCACAAGTGCCACCTGGGGAACCTGGCAGCGAGCGTGTGGTCAAGACTGTCCAGCAATGGTGCCGACACTATGCCGTGTGCATAGTGTGTGCTGATTTGGCATGCATCGGAGGCACCTCAGAACCTCCAAAGGACAATGGCCACGTAACCCTCATTCGGTTTGTCCTTGGCACAAAGTGTCACTAATTTAAGCAGTGATTTGTTATGGGCGGATGAATGTGCCAATATGCTGCATTGTCATCAATGGCAGATCCAGGGGGTATATCGGACATGGCCCTGAACCGTGATCAGGGGGGGCAAATAGTCATTTGCCCCCCCCCAAAAAAAAACATTGCTATTACTACACAACCGGAGTTTGAAGTCGCTGGGCACTCCGAACCCACGGGCAGCGTCTTCCACTCTCCCTCCCCGTCGCTAACTGGCTGACCTACCATCCATACCCAGCAAATTCTGGTTTGCCCCTCCCCCCCACAACCGAGCTGCTGGATCCGTCCCTGACTGTCACGTAATTTATGCTGGGATGGTGATTGCGTGACGCATGACATGATGTCTAATCGTGTCACGATCCACTGACTATCGTGTAGAGGATTCAGGATGCTCTTCATGAAAACTTTTGCCGCCTGTCTTTGTTAGCAACGTAAAAACTGATATTCTCTTAACATGGGTGTGCCAGCGCTGCACAAAAGTGTTGGCTAGGACCTGATGCCTGGTGACCCGTCCGTGTTGCAAATCAGTGTGAGTCAGAACTTCATGCTAACTGGTCCACCGGGAGTTGCGTTTTTCCGCTGTGCTCGGCCCATGGTCCTCAGTTTCCGACCTGGTTTGGAATAGTTGGTACACATTGACCCGGTCATTTGCGGGCCCTCTACGTTAGATCATCCGAGAAAAACACGATGGATCAAGCGCTTATTCTAAAACGCGGCATGTCAGCGTCAGCGCGATCAGTGTCTCGTTGAGACACTTTCGGCCCAGGTGGTGGGGCATTTCTCTCTATGCAGGTTTCCCGTGCGGAAAAAATGCCAGGCTGTTGTACATCCGGAGGTCTGCTGCTGTGGCACTATAAGTATGTAAACTTAGCGTGCGAAGCTTCTTACATTGCACCTGACTCGATCATTTCACAGGAAATAGTTCTTCCGCAGCTCTTGGTCAGCTGGGTCTAAATATGTGGTGGCTCCAGCGGGACGAAGGGGGGGGGGGGGAACTGCAATCGTGCACCCAGAATTTTCCTAAGAGAGCGGCCTACTCAGAGTAAACTCAGCTCCTCTTTAAAAATATTCGGACTTCGACCATTTTATTCTGAGGTGGTGGAAATCCACTTCTCTTGCGAAAATTGGAAAGCTATGAATTCCGTGGAACATGCTCTCAAAAACCGGGATTTAACCCACTTTATTTCCCGATCCCGTCCTTTCTTCTCTCTTTTTCGCCGAGAGGAAAAAACGATTGTTAAAACCTGTAAACGCCCGTGCCTCGTGGGCCTCTCCCTTGGTCGCGCCTATGGGGGGGTTAATGATGAATGTTACATATGTAAATATGAGGGTTAGCGATAATGTCTTCTAGAGGCCTTCAGATAGGTCCTTAAAAATGTAGGAAAAAGGGGCATTGTTATGCACATCTGAGGATTAAATGCCGGTAGCACCCCAAACAGTGGAACAATAACCGCTAAAATCGGCAAGTAGGTGCCCTAATCAGTTGTTAAGATGGTCTGAAAAGCAGAATAGGAAATGAGATCCCGTATAGCCAGAACCATTTTAGTGGCAGACTTCAATACTCCGTAATTTGGGCACTGGTAACGTTTACTAAGCCAGTGCCAAGACAGCCGTGTTTCTAAAGGAAATAAGCATCTGCGGTACTCTGTTCCCTTCATAAACCTTTCAAATGTTGTTTAACATTGCATGTTAATGTCGACTTCACTCTGCAGTATGAACGCAGTCAAGGCCATACGCCGCAGCCCATGTGGTTGCGCGCCCTTAACAATACCATTCATGCTGATACCTTCAGTTCAGTCCTCGGTATCTACTTACTTGTCTGATGAGAATGATCAACTCATAAATTATGTGAGACCATGGATGTAGCACCAGGAGGGCGGGGCCATGGCCACATTCCTGGGAAATTTATCATTATTCCCGTGGGGAAAACTTGTCTGCCCTCCCCCACGCACACATTTTTGTGGATGCTCTTACGTCCCTGGGAGAGACATTATTGAATGAAACTGGTACACTTTCCCTTCAGAATCGAATACCTTTGACCAATCATCGGGAATGTTACATGCAGCATCAAATCTCGACCAACCAGCGTGTGGCCCCAAAAAGTCCTCATTGGATGTGGACTCTTGCCTGGTGCATTTCGCCGGCTACGCTGCCCTATCCTGGCACAAAAAAAAACGCCAGGGGACTACGAACATTTACTGCTGTCTTCATCCGCGGTGAATCCAGAGCTCTTTGGTCAGGAATGTGTGGTGCACAGCAGGGGTGTCGTTTTGTGTAAATGAGGGGGGCGACCAAGCCAAGAGCCCTACAAGCCAACCTCTCCCCAAATATGTTTCCCAGTAGACCAAAGGGCGCTATATGATCCAGCAGTCACCGCGCCTTTAACCCAGATCAAGTGATTTAGACCATTTCGTTCTGACAACGGCAAATTTTACTTTTTTTCTTGCCATTTATCAAATAAAAAAATATTTATTCCCACATGTGTTTTATAGCAATAACTTGTTTGTTCACCATTCAACCCAAATGCCCAGACCACTTGTTTCTACTACCTACCAGACAGCGTGTATCTGGTAACATGCGTTTGTTATGTAAACACGGCTAAAAGCCGCGTCAAACAATAGAGTTCTGGCTATTGAGGTGTCTGTGAAGTACCCAATGTACCGGAAAAAATGAATGAGACGCAGCGTCGTATGATGCGATTCAGCCAACGCAGTATTGGTTGCAAGATGCCATGAGTGATAGTGCCATGAGTTATGTCCAAGTATGATATCAACCCGAGATGACAGTCCACTTTTTCATGTCTCTAGCGCCGCGTATGCCAGCATTATACGAACAATGTGATAAGATTTGCACTTCTGAATTATGCAATGATTAGCAAAAGCTTAAGAAACATTACCTTTTGTGACAAAATTTGGGTACAAATTTAGTTTGAAGTAAACGTTTTTAAGATCATTTCGTGATAGAAAAGTGTCTGGAATGTATGTGGCTTAAAATGGTGTTTTCTGTCTGTGTTTCAAGTTTCAGGTAGCTATCTGGTCGAGTAAAAAAACTATGCCCTAAAATGTCCGCGCGTACCCTATATCACGACGGCCGTGAACAAGAGTTTTAGAGGTATGGTCAATCCAAATATCTGGAAACGTTTTCAAACGCCATTTCAAACACACCGTCCGGGCGCGCACCCGGAGCGCCCCTCCGGAGCTGTCTGGCGCCCTCGCCGGACGCCGCCGGCCGGTCGGCTCCCGGGGGTCGCCGGGCGGCTTTTTAGCGGCAGCGTCCCCGGCGGCAGGCCGTCAGAGGCCTTCACCGGGTGAGTTTTTCCGTGACCCGCCCGTTTACCATGGGGAAACCCGCAGGTACGGGCACAGTCATGCAAAGTAATGCGGGTAACGGGTAAGCAGCTAGCTTTTCACGGGTGAACATACGAATAGGAAATGTTAATCATAAACTTAACCAGAAAACATTGATTTTAACCATGAATCATTCATCTCCATAAATTTACTTCTGTGCACTTCCTGTAGAATAATGTTAGATTTGCTATATGCTGTACTAATGCTGTAACATAACTAGAGGCAAACCAACGCATGCACGGCTGGCCTTGGGTCAGAACTTTGTATCGCATGCAGATCTGTGCACCCACTTAGCACCAGCACTACCCCCACTGATAAGCAAAAGACACCTGCAACCCTTATATGCATTCATGCAATGGCACTTTGTACCGTGAAAGAAATCTGCATAACAACGACGCTCTATGAGTTATGACGATTTTCCGCGGCCAGCAGAGCTCGAACCCGTGCTTCCTGTTGAATAGTCATACGCTCTGACCACTCGGCCATGACCACCAGTGAGGAGAAACTGTCTGGAATTGGATTGCTCGATAGACTATATATCGCCAGACTGAACGCACATGCACCTCAGCACGAGCGCCGCGCAGACACCAGGGTAAAACTAATGGCGTGCAAAACACCACATTTTTCAAATGCCACGAATGACGTGCCCGCCAATTTTCAGCATCCCGGCGATAATAGTTTTGCGGCAATGAATGTGTGTTAATCGCTTAGGCACCTCGTGCTTATGTGCAGGCTGCACTCGCCTTTCGGCTTGAATCCATCGAAATCGATCGTCCAGCTGCCCGTCCCCCTTTCCAAACCATCATCACACCACACTGACGCTGTCTACGTCCCGGCCATTGGCCCATAAGAAACACTGATGGAAATGAGGCGCACGTTTGCTGCACGTGACCCGTTGTACCCTGCCCATCATAGGGAGTACCGTTAGAAAGCCCTAGTACTGGTCTACCTACCCAGGAAATTTCGGCCGCCTAGGTCATTGTTGACGGCACTCGGAGGTCCCGGAGTCTACATCGAAGCACGTGCTTGTGGATCGCCGCCGGGATCACTGGTAGCGACCACAAAAACACGCTCCGCAAGTGGGGCCCTGCTGTCACCAAGCTTTAAATCAACAGCACCCGCCCTTTGACCTGTTCCTCTGGTTAACTGAATTCTGCAGAGGTCCGGCTCGCGCCACGTGGCACGTGCCACCCGCCACAAATCGCTTCAAAACCTGCACCACAATCTGTCGGCCGAGCCGGTGCGCCCGGTGGTGTCGGCTGTGTCGCGATCGGCTGGCGCGTTCGGACGCTAGCTAAAAAGCCCCGAGGGTTGAACACACGCATGCGCGCGCGCGCGCACGCAAACGCACACGCACAAGGCAACTACGCACACCTCGATCTGAACTTTTGTTTTCGTGCAGCTGTCATGTATGAAATCTCATTTGCTAAAAACGTGCAAAGCACGCTTTCACCTTCTTCAATTTTGAACAGTCCACCACATACTGTCTGCTTTATCAAGCAGATTAGAGCTGCTGCTTTTGAATCCACAAACTTCCGGGTTCCAGCCTTTGTCATCTGGCCATGTGGGCTTTGACAGCCACAGGTGTTGGAGGACGTTCATATTTTTTTGTAGGTATGCAGATAAAAACTGTCCATACCTACAGGAAAAAAGTCCAGCCTGGGTCAGTCAGACCTGTTCCCTGGTAAGAAATTCTGATGGGTGGAAGACAGCGTAGATTTGGTCTGGAGCCGAGAGCCATGAACTCAGCTTTGGTGTCGTTAACTTTTAGACCGTTAGAATGAAACAGAAAATGAGACATGGGAAAATGTGATAGTCACCAGGAGATGACAGAACACGTTTCATGTGAGATAAGCTTTGACACTGCAGATTTTGGGCCAGAAGCTAACACCTGAGTGTCGTCAGCGTCCTGCACGACTTGAGCATCGGCGACGTACAAACTAAAGTCATTGGCGACCGCGCAGAAGAGGACTGAGCCAAGGCCAGAGCCTTGGAAAACACCCTGGTTGACAGCCAAAGGAGGAAAGATTTTCATGCGACCATCAGAGCCAGTGAGACTTACACCTTGAGTAAGATAAAGAATATAATTTTTAGATAATTATAATAATAGAAATAACATAAAAATAATTTTTGAACCATTTCGTGTCGACTCCAAGCAGTCGGAGTTTTTCTAACAATTTTGCATGGCTTATGAAGTCAAAGCATTTACTCAAGTCAGTTAAGCACAAGAGAGAAATTTGATCTGGAAGAGTTGCCGAAAATATACTGTCTGTGATGGTTTTGGTGTACAACATGTCAAATAATGTGCTTTTATGTCTCTTAGGGCAAAATATTTATTTCCCGGATTGCAGCACAACTGTTGCACTGATATTCTTTGCTTGCATAGCACAGACGTGCCACTGTATAGCATATGCATTGCAAGGTCAGAGCATCTGGTAATTCGACAACAGTGCTTTAGAAAATGCAAAGCTTGTGTTTAATGCCTGGCAAATGTCTCAGTATATTGATAAAGTGAAGCAGGAACTGGCATTTTTGAAAACAAAGTATTTCCATACCACATAATAAACTATGATCGACTGAATACAACGATAAGCTCGGTAAGGGATTCATGTCACATTTCACGTTGACATATGACCAGTTTGCCCTCCGTGCTGATATACTATATGACTTGCAGACTTAAATAAACACGGACTAAATATACCTCAGGTGAATGAAAATGCTACCAGGGGAAAAAACTGGCTTACACTGCGCTTGGCAGTAGCAAGCCATAAATGTCCTTATAAATGGTGCATGTCCTTCACAAAATCAGACAATCCTCAATGACTCAAAGTTCCATGCCCAATGCCGGACCTTAGGATAATAGATATTGCGGGCGCATACAGTACAAGGTAAAGGAGACCGAGGGTGCATCGAGAAGTGTTTCAAAGTAAAGAGAAGGGTCTAAAAAGCAATACAGCTTATGCAATAAAAGTAACATATATATATATATATATATATATATATATATATATATTCTTGCAAGTTGGTAGGAAGATTTCTTTAATGCAGGTTTTGTTGAAAAGAAAGGCATGTTCATGAGGAGCTACGACGCTGCTTTGGACAAAAATCCGTGTAAATTCCACAGGACTGCCTTTCTAGACGTTATCATTAATGCCCAAGATGATACCTTCCGGACGTCGGTATATCAAAAACAAACAGACGAAGGACAGTGCATGACTTACGACAGTGAATGTCCCGACAGATACAAAATCAGTGTTATCTGAGCTTTTATAAAGCGCGCTGTTAAGACCTGCTCGGATTGGACAAGTCTTGACCAAGAACTTAACAGAATACGACGGATTTTAGTCAACAACGGTTACCCAAACATGGACATTGACAACGAAATTCACCGGCACGTGACGGCTTTCATAAGCAATGAAATTTCAAAACAGCGTCTAAACAATGTAAGATTATTTTACAAAAACCAGATGGCGTCCTCTTACAAAATTAACGAGAGAGTTTTACGAGACATCATAATAAGACACGTTCGCCCAAAAGATTTTGAGACCTAAATACAGCTAATCGTGTATTACGAAAGTAAAACAGTTGCGGACTTTCTGATGAAGAAGGCCTTTCGGACCAGACCAGTGACTTAAAAAGCAGTGTACCAACGCAGTGTACCAGATTACTTGTCCACACGAGGACTGTAGGCTAGTCGTCCCGTACACTACATTGGTGCCACGACGACGACCTCATCAAGGCGACTGACGGTGCGTTTACGAGACGGGGCTGCCGTCCAACGCGTGTTTGACCATGACGAACGACCCACTCGACAAGTTTTGACGAACAACACGACTAAGCTTGACACAGGTCATGACCACAGGCGCCTCCTGATCACCGAGGTGCTGTTCATACATTCTTTAAGGCCAAACAAATGCAGTCTTATACAACACTGTCGCTTTGGGGAGCTGGCTAAATTAAGATATTTCACAAATTAGTAACTTATTAATGTATGGTGACCAACTGTGAATTCCATTTAGAAAGTGCATTCAGTAATTACGATAGTTCCGTGCATATAAATTAAAAAAGAAACATTGTACTACACTGTGAAACAGATTATTCTGAAAATGGGAAATTATATTTCTGAAACGTTAATATATGAGTAATTTTGTACATGTGATTTCAAGACTAAGATACGACTTAAGAAAAATATCGATAGGTACACTAGAAAAGTCATAGAAACAGAACCTGTCGTTCTTTTCAGCAGACTTGTGCTCTGATTCCGAGTTACTGTCCGTCGCCAAGCCGCTTGCAATGCGACCCTTCGTCAGGTCAGTCCCTTCAACGTGGGCGGATACAGAAAGAGAAGTTAATGTTATGCAAGTTCTCCTATGTACTGCACGTTAAGCAGTCGTTTTCGTTGGCATTTTTAACGGCATTTATCGGACATTTTATTGACCGCTTGCACGTTTCACGAAACGGCCACTTGAGCAGCATATGAGAAAACTCTGTTCTTATGACCTTTCCTTCCTATATCCGCCCTTGTTGGATGGGCGGACCTGTGAAAAGGTCAGACGACGGGTGACATGGCAAAGAGGTATACCTCGGAATCAGAGCGCGAATCTGCTTTTTAGCAATAATCACACACACACATATATCTATATATATATATATATATATATATATATATATATATCACAGTATGTATATATATTGCCAATATATATTGTTATATATACTGTTAAGATATATATATATATGTATATATGTGTATATGAAACTTGGTATTTCCCACAAACCTTAATGTGTAGCAATGTAGGCGTACCGGAAAATGGTTGAAACTCGTCAAGCACAGTGGTTACAATGGTGTATATTTATCGAGGCCAGTGGTAATGACGCTTGATCAGCTGCAGTCCCGTGCGGATCGTCCTGTATAATGTCAAACGTATTCTGGCGCTCACGATTCAGGGCGCAATTATTCATTCAGTCCGCATGAAATGGGAGCAGGCGGGATTGCGTTCGGTTTGTGGATCTAAAATTTTCGAGGAAAATATTGAGTTTGTGAAAACACGAATTTAAAAGTAATGGAAAAACTGTGAATGCGAAAGAGAGGCAAGTTTGTGAATTTGCAGTGGTGGTGGATACTGGCGCCAGAGGCCTTATGCATACGCCTGACGCCTGCTTAAGGTTATTGTTGTGTGCTTTAATCCGGTCATTGATGCTTTTGGAGATGACTCACATGGATGATGTTGGTTTCCCGAATCTTTGTTTGTTTGCAGTTCCACTGAATTGCCAGATAATACTGAACTGTGTTCAGTATTATTGCATGAATTGAGTGTAACTATTAACTCATGGCAGTTGCTCCACGAAGGTTCCAAGGTTAGTGAATTGGTTCTAGAGCGTGGCAGTTCAAGACAGTTAATCCTGAAAGGTAATCCAAATACGATGTGTTCTAGTAAAATATGACTGGATGCATGCTAACGAAGTAGAGAAATGTAGGGGAGGAAGATGGGCATCCATGCTTTGGTGGAGGACTAGGATGATCGCGGAGGAAAATAACTTTGGAGGGGACGTGGGCTTCCGTGCTTTGACAGAGGGCGAGGATTGCGGAGGGGAGGAGAACCTTGAGAGGAAGACTGCTTCCACGCGTCGCTGGAAGACGAGAATGACCGCGGAGGAGGAGAGAGAGCGTCTGACGGCTGGGTCGCAGCGTCTCGGCGGTCGGCCGGGCAGGGGTAGACTGTGCCGCCGTGATTGGTCTGTTTCTTTGGGCGCTGCACCGACTTGCGGTTCACTGGTACGCATGAGCTGCACGGCAATCCCCGCATGCAGCCAGCTGGAAACTCGGCCGCCGGCCCCACTCTATATAAGGAGCGTTCTGTGCTTGGCCGGGATAAAGGCGGCAGCGGCCGGCGGTGGAGGTCGGCAACGGACACCGTCTCCAGGCCGAGAGGTGGCGCCATGTGGACGCTATGGGTAAGTCCCGTGCGCGCGCAGGCGGCGCGCTGGGACCGCGTCAGTCGGGCCGTCCTGGCCCGCCGAGAAGAACTTGTTTGCTTGCAGTGATGATAATCATTTGTGGTTTGGGACTGCAAGACCCGCTCACGCTCCAAGGTATGTTGTGTCATAATAAAGTCAACAGCGATGGACTGCTGTCGAAACCGGAAAATCATGGAAACAAGAACTTGCCAAAAGCGTTTCATTCAACTGGAAGTGTCTTCTTGGGACACGCCGTGCCGTTACCGGTGTTACGGTGACGAAAGAGCTGTAAGACGCACCCGTCCTTTACCTGGACCGGGAAGTTCATGAGTCCGCCGGTTTCAAGGACTTTCCAGACTAGGTGGGCTGGTGGTCCATTGACTTGCCCACGACGTTTAAAATTTCACATCCGATCGTCCTCGGGACATTCGATCAACACCGTACTGCGCCAGGCAGCGACAACCCTGGACATCTCCGCACTTTTCTACCGCTACATGATTCGTTATCGAGCAGTTAAAGCAAAAACAAGTGTCCTTCGCCGATAACAGGTGTCGTTATGTGCTCAGCATGATATGTGGGTCTTTTTGAAACGCGCACAAAACTGCATCACTTGAATTAAAACTGCTTCAGTTTAGTCATTGTCTCTTTGACACATTCCTGCAAAGCAAAATGAAATAAACTACGGGCGTGCGATAAATCGCCCATCAAGTCATCCTCTTTCGCTAAGCTAAAGGAACTCAGCCAAAAAATTTCTTGTACCATAACGCAATCTATGCCAATTTCTGGACTGTTTTCTCTATTTTCGGAGCAAAGCCCCATGGGCTCAGGCATCCAGTTTTAAGTCCAGGCTAGTCAGGTATCAGTCGGTCGGTCGAACATCTCAAGAAAAAGCAACAGTTGTCACAGGCCGTTCAGTCTGCGCTACAAGTGTATTTTTGTTCAAAGACGGCTGTCGCAGAAATTTCTGCGTTACATAGTTTAGAGGGAAGTAAAACCACGACGGATGTAGTGTGCATCGGTTGTAATTCCTCTGCATTAGCACGGGTGAAGACAGCTCAGACGGCAATAGATCTGTTGGAAACGATTCCAGGAATTTATTTGCACGGTGTTAGCATAAAGGCTACCCTTAAACAATTAATGAACTGTCTAAAGGCTTGCATTGCTTCTTTTTATCCAGCCCCCGACTGTGAGGTTGACCGCCCCCGAGGTTTTCCCAAGATTGCGAAAGAACAAACAAATGCAGCGTCACGAAACTCTGTGTACCTTTTGCTTTATCATTTTTACACCTTGTGCCAAAATTTTGGCTTCATGTCAATGAGGTGTCTGATTTAGGTTGTGCCAAGCGAACCTATGCCCAAAAAAGTTTAGCGCCCTTTAACTTTCCCGGAAAACATGGCATCACGATAATACTTTCAGAGATTAAAGATATTGACAGATGGAACAGATCTGTTATCTCAGATTTTTCGGAATTTTTCTGGGTCATTGTCCGAAGGCCAAACCCATTTTCATGATCTGTCGTCGTTTTCCGGAAACTGACGGAATTTTTCGTAACATTTTTAGTGAAGGGCGATGCAGGCATCTAACTGCCGTCAATGGACAAAGTATCAATGACTTCCAGCCATTGACCTGAGATCAGGTAAAAAATAACTGTCATGAGCCAAAATGCACCGCCGTGAAAATTGGCGACGAATTACTCAGATCGGGTTGGCACAGTTGTAAGTAATACCAGAAAGTCCAAAAAGCTTCCGAAAAATGCGTATTTTGGAAATAAACAGGCTCGCCTGAATATAAAGCTCGGCTAGCTCTGTAGCCTGATAACTAATGAATTTTTCCAAAATTTAAGCTTGAGAAACCCTCACAACGACCCCTAAGATCAAGAAATATTATATGGGAAAGCTTATGTCTCGAAAATAAAGAAACGCTGAATCTATTCCCCGTTAATTTCATACCATGTTCACTTACGGCACCCGCCGGCAGTCTGTTCGAAAATCGCCGTATCTTTACCTCAATATTTCGGCGTATATATTGCACAAATCAGCGAAATTAGACGTGTATTGCCATCTGCGGACGTTTACCTGTTTATTGATGCCCTTATTGCACCAGTAGAAACTGCGCAATCGGGAGCGTGGCGTAGGCCATGTCGCGTTTCTTGGAAGTTTCCAGATTCTTTCAAATTCGACAAACAAAAAACTATGGTTTCGCCAGGGCCGTATCGCCGGCCACATCGCCCGCAGGCGGCCGTGCGGCCAAACCGCCAACGAGTCACGGACAAATTTGGTGTCGATCGAAGTGCATTGCAAAACTGG
This sequence comes from Capitulum mitella, assembly GCA_030062745.1. NCBI lineage: Eukaryota > Metazoa > Arthropoda > Thecostraca > Pollicipedomorpha > Pollicipedidae > Capitulum > Capitulum mitella. The sequence continues at coordinate 1,434,065 of CP099850.1, read as the reverse complement.
CACCAACCACATAACGTTGTTATGTGGTTTTGCTCAAAAATGCCGAAAAATGCCTGGAAATGCCCGAAAATTGCCGAAAACGTTTCGGCCAATCGTGCTGTCACGTGACCGTAGGTGTCAGCTGACTATCGCCTCGGCGGTGGCATGGCGTCCCCTATTTAGCGCGGTGGAAAGTGGCTCCGAAAGACAAGAGTGATTTTTCGCCGTCAGTGTCGCGCGCAACGGCATCCGAGGTGCTTTGATAATGTTCACCGTTCAATTGTGCGTGGACTTCGGATGTTTTTCTTGCGGAAAAGTGCAGTGACCATTTCAAAAGTCGACTGACAGAAGGTGGTGTCGGGCTGTCCGAGGGCGGTTTTGCCACACGGGAAATGGTCGGCTACAAGAGGACATATTAAATTCTGAGTGCCAGATGGTGCCACTTTGAACAGACACAGGAGCACGCACGCTGTCTTCTGGTATGCTTTTCGCCGATGAAATCTCACTGAAAACAGTTGAAAAGTACAATGTTGCCCCCGCATGGATAACGTTATATTTGAAAACGCGTGCAACTTGTCAATCATCAACATCAGTCAACATCAGTGAGTTTTGGTGCAGTTGTATTTCACTGCTGAATTCTGCGTGGAGACAAGATTTGTATTTAAGACTCCGCTGTGCAAACGCAAATGCTCATGATGTCATTGGAAACCAACGGGTGCCACAGAACCGCTTTTCGATGCAGTTGATAAGAAAAGAATGTCTCCAAAACATTGCAGGCTAATACAATAAAGTCGATTTTGGCGCAGCTGTTGAATTTCGCGTGGAATTCGGAACTTTTTCAGAAAAGTGTAGTGGCGAATTCAAAAGTGGCCTGCAAGAAGATGGTGTCGGGCCAACCGAGGGTGGTTTTGCCACACGTCAAATCGACGACAAGAGGTCAGTGCTTCTCAGAAAAAGAACAGCCGGCAGGCTGTCATTTGGTATGTTTTGTGAGGGGTAAAACGTCCTGGCCGAGGTGCTTCGCGGCCTGCAGGCGAGCCCGACCCGGCCATAGCTGGCCATTGTTGAACCTGCGAACAGAGCTCTCGACGCGCGCGGTCGCCGGCGCCGTCCCGGGCCTGGCCGAGGTGGTGCACAACCTGCAGACTGGCCCGGCCGAGCCATAGCTGATCGGCACAGAGAATCAGCGACATGGGAAAGTAGACGTAAGAAATGGAGACCGGTGTTGGTATCACATACGGAGACAGGGGAGCTGGGATAAAGGCCTGGGACAGAGAACCGCGTCAGGGGACCAGGGAACAAAACTGCGGTCATTTAGATGCGTCCCCTCTGCAGCGGCGCGCGCAGTCGGCGTATTTGCTGGTGCGTTGCTCAACCTGTTAACAGAGGTCTCGACGCACGCCGATCCGGGCCTGACCGAGGTGGTGCAATAAAATACCACCGGAGGTGAAGGATCCTTAGTGGACTATGCATGCGCTGCACCGAGGAATTTCAGACATATCAGTATAAATCAAGATACCTTTACTTACAAGGTACGGCCAAGTGAAAACTTCACGCCCAGTGACGTCACGGGTATTTCTCCTTCATTTGGCAGTAATCTGGCAGTATTTGTGTTGTTTTATTTTTTGACGCACCATTGACAGCCAACATTATATTTCATTCCACAATTGTATTCAATGGAATTCATTGTCGTATTCTTCCAAGAACGATTGCAGAGATGCCTATCATCTGGAAAGATTTGACGACGTTTCACCGCTGGAGCCCAAAGGCATGTTTTGTTGTTGGGATCCGAAAGTTTTTAGCACCCAAAATGATATGAGTTAAATGAGTATAAATGACGTTGCTTGGTCACTTTAGTTTATGTTGGCATGTACCGACCTCCCGCGGACTAGATGGCGCCAGCGTCTCGCGCGCTGCGGCCGGGCGAGACCGTGGTCTGTGACTGTACTGTACTATGTACTGTGCCAGCGTCTGGTTATTTCGTGCTTCGTGTGTTGGGAGACTGAAAAATAGATGAACCTAGTTTACGCCTACAGTTGAAACTACAAGATACGAGTCTTGCCAAAGCTGCATTGGCCAGCAGTGTAACTGAACGATCACGACCGATCAACGACCCCTACACACTACCCGGACACACCACGTGGACAGCCTACTCACCGGCGTGTTTTCTGGGCCCCGTTGCGCGGCGCGACTCACAGCTATATGAGCTTCTGGCGCTCACGAAAAGCTTTTATTTAGAACAATGCCATTTTGGCGGACGTCATCGGTCACGGAGGCGGCCGCCTTAGTGGTCAGTCTGACCGCTCGCTCCGTGGACTCGGTGTGGCAAGGCACGCCAGTCAGCGGCGAGTGCACCAGCTGCTCCAGCTGCTCGCTGGCAAGCCGCTTCAAGAAGGGCAGCTGCATATCGCCTGCCTGGGCGGCGCGCTGCACGTCCACCAGAGCCCGGTAGCTATTGGCTCTGAGGTTCATTTCAGGGACCTTAAAGCACCGGACTTGGCTGCCGGCTGGGAGCTATTTCGCTGGCCTGATCGGGTCAGCCTCGGCCCTGAACTGCTGGTCGCCGTTACCCAGCATCCCCATCACGATACTCTCCGGGTGGGCCGTCTGCGCGTGCTTCACGGCGCTGTTTTGGACACCATTGAACACGGGGCCATTCAGACACTTGCGCTGCCGTCGCGACTGCTCCACCAGGTGGCTGACAGCGTGTACCACGTCCCACATGTGCTTGATCATTATCGCCGTAGGCGCAGATGTGTACGCCAAGTGGTTTTAGGGCAAAAATTCGCATCGCAGAAATTCGCCGGACAAGAGTTCGTCGAACTAAAGTTGGTCGGACAAAGACTCGTGCAAAAGTCTGTCTAGGGCAAAAGTTCGTCGAGGACAAAAGTTCGTCGTGAAAAGGTTCGTCTAGGGCATAAGTTCGCCCAGTGTGAAAGTTCGTCGAGGACAAAAGTTAATGTAGGACAAAAGTTCGTCTTCCAGAAGTTCGTCCGGGGCAAAAGCTCGTCTGGTACAAAGGTTCGTCTGGGACAAAAGTTCTTCTCGCAGAAGTTCGCTTAGGGCAAAAGTTCGTATAGGGCAAAAACTTGCATGGGGCAAAAGTTTGTCTAGGACTGAAGTCCGTCATTTCGAATCACCACCATCATCACAGATGTTTGTCAGCAAAGAGCAAAAGTTCGTCTACGACAAGCTCGTTTCGCTAATGGATAAGGCTCGTACCGCAAAAGGTTCGTAGGAAAAGGTTCGTAAGGGAAAAAATCGGCAAGGAAAAGGGTTCGAAACCAAAGGCTGGTGAACTTAAAGTTCGTATCGGAAAAGAAGCGGACTAAAATAGCAACCTAACCTAGCCTTACCTAACCTCTTTGCTGGACCGAACCAAGTCCGATTGTACCCTTTATCAGCCTGAGGCCTGTTGTGTCCTACACCATAAGGTCGCGAAACGCTTCTTGTGGCGTACTTTCAGTGGAGATAGCCAACATCGGTACATTTGATCATTTCTAGCGTTTACCAGCCTCCGTCAGGTCGAGAAAGTAAAGCGAGGTCATTGACCTAGGATTAAGTTTTTGACCAAAAGTAAGTTCTGTGTCAAATGTTTGCGTTAAAGCTGTTATAATGAACACGATTTCATTGCTATGCAACGTAATATATATATATATATATATATAATCTGTGTGCGTATCAGTGTGCCAAGCGCGTTTTTATTAGGGCCTTTGAATGCATATTTCATACAAATCAACATACTACAAAGCAAATCTGGACCAGTTTACAAAATACTTGACCTTGACCCTTGATGACCTTGACCTGCACGGACTCGGGTATACAACCCCATCACGGTACGCATACTGGTTTTATTATGGTCTTTGAATGCATATTCCATGCAAACCGACATGTTGCAAGGCAAATCTGGACCTAGCAACAAGATAGTTGGCCTTGACCTTCGATGACCCTGACCTGCACTGACCCTGGTATATATAAGCGTATCAATGTGCGCACACGTGTTTTGATTAGCTTTGATGGCATTTTTCATGCAAACCGACATGTTGCAAAAAAATCTAGATCAACTCACAAGCTGGTTGACCTTGACCTTGGATGACCTTGACCCTTACTGACCTTGGCTTTGGTCTTAGTACATCCATCACGTATGCCCGAATGATGTCGTCCGATTATGTTCAAACGGTAATCTAACGTAGAACGCCAGTCTTTTTGCATAGTTCCCGTTTGTCAGCGACATTTGTTTTCGTTATGTTTGTTTGAATTCAGATGCTTCAAACTTCAAAGAAAAACTTTGGCGGATTTTCGATTTTTCTGTGTCAATCGACGAGTTATTTAATTTCCATAAATGTCACAAAGTGACAGCAGCCAGCTCCGATCCGTTCTCGAGATTTTTTAAGGAAAACAGGTGGGGAGGCAAAAAGTGCCCCCTTCCAGTGCTCTTGTTGAAGGGATCTTAACTCTGGCCCTGTACATGTTGTGGGGCTTGGCTGCGATTTAATGCTCGAAAATCTAACTCTGTTCACGAAAAGGTTAAAGCTAGAATATTCTGATTTTTTAGCAGTACTATATTCATGTACCATTTTACCCAAAACCCAAACCAGTACTTGTTTCTCCCAGGTGCGAGACAGCGCTTGCCTGGCGAAACGCATTTGCTTTGTAAACGCGGTTAATTTTTGAAAGTGATGTGCACCATCTGTATGTAACGTATACTATTAATCAATAATTGCAATATCTTTAGTGGAAAACCAGGGCTTACCGCTTACTTCGTGAAGCAAGGTTCATGAACGATGAGCTGTCCGTTTACCGAGAGCTTAGGTCTCAAAGCCTTTATGATCTTTGGTTGGTTTTTTGCTTTGGATCGTAAAGGGCGGCAATGTGCTTCTTGCTGGACGCTCCTGTGCATGACAGACCCCGTTTCTAAATGCCCTTGATTTTATTTTACATTTCGCTTCCATGATCTGATCTTGGTGACGGTCTTTACGTCAGACACAAAAAGCGAAAAACGCGGAGAATAGCCATTTTCATGCTTGCCTATGAACATTAATCTTCAACGTACACAGAACGCTGAACGATGCTCTGTTCAGTTTCTTTTGAGAGGATACCCATTTCGAGCCACTGCCTCTGGGAGGCCAAGACAATCTTCTGAAATCAACATTACTTTGACGATGAAATGTGCCGAGTTTTTAACCACGTGGATCCCAGGGTTGGAGGAGCGCGTGCGTTATTCATTTTGTTTGACTGCAACTTGAGCCTGTGACTGCAGCCGGCATGAATTCTTTTTCGCGATAAATCCGGGTTAAGATGTGCGGGACTTTACTAAATACCTATTAAAGACATGCCACAATAAAATCCCATGATTTTTGGGTTGAAATGGGACACAAAAGTAAGGGCTATACGCTGATATAATTTTCGTTGCAAAAAGTCAAAAGCCTGTATGCGACATTGAGGTGGAATCATTATGGGGTTCGAAAATGTGTGCATCGTCTGCTTCCAGGCGGCGTGGCGCCCGAACCTTGGGTCGAAAACTTTTGGCTGCCGGTACGAACGAAAAACTGTACACGGAGCTACACCGTAATGTTTTTTTCCGAGTCACTGCGGTCTCTGGGTCGCCAGCACCACACCCACGCTGAAAAACGCCCAGAAACAGCTTTTTCACACTGCCGTCGCTTGCGCGTGACACATGTCGCGCGCAATGAAACTTGCTGTGTGCCACGCGATTATCCGTTCAATTGCCATTCCAAGTTGACGCGTTTCGAGGCGATCCGACCTGTGGTTGCCGACAAAACTCGCTGGGACCGAAACAATGTTTTGCCTTTGGATGGTCAACCGAGGTCACTGACAATGGTCAACCTTAGACGGGCTGTTTTGACCTTGGACCATTAAGTTTCTTTTCCGGGGGGATTTCGAATTTCACATTTATTTTGCGCGCATCAAATCATTTGTGCTCATTTCATCGACGTCCTTGATAAAAGTTAGCGTTCTGATTTTTTTCTTTTTGGCACGTATCTCAATCATCACTTATGTCTGCTTCTATACGAAGCTGCCACTTCATTTGTAACTATTCCAGTGTTCAAGGGAGGACGTTATAACGGAAAATTAACGTCGTCTACCTGACATGGAATTTGCGAACTATGATACCTGAACAATATATGTGAAATTCGGAATCACTGCCCTAAAAAGCTATGAAAGGTCCGAGGCCAACAGGTTATCCGAGGTCAGTTGAGATCAGTGACCTTGGCTGACCTTCAAAAGGCCTCGATGCTGGACTAAAATTGTCTCAGGATTAAGAACACCCGATAGACTCATCTCTGAGGAAATCTGAAGAACGGCTATGTCAGACTTGATGGCAAGGGTCAATTAGTGGCCAGGTGCCTTGACGTTGACGTTTCCGGTCAAATAATTTAAAACTAAGCTAATGTGTAGTAGGCACGCATGACACCAAGGTATAGAACAAACAAAAGACACGAAATACATCAAAAGTCGTTAAATAAGGCACATCACCCCATATAAGGCAAAGTTTTACCTTATGTGGGGTGCAAATTACCCGTCACAAATGAGTCGTTTAATCGTCCTGCAAAAACATGCATTCGGGACTATGAAACACGTATACTTCCCCCTCCCGGTAAGCACTGAGCCAATGTGTAAGACACAAAATTCTGAAACTAAGTGACATTGCAGTCACAAATGCTCACCGTAACGCGTAGGCTCTTAATCAGTTACCCATAGCCCTCAACTCAATCTATTAGAGAAAGGAAAACAATGACCAAAGAACAACGCACGTAAAACATCTAGAACAACCATCCACAAATCGAAGTTACAGACTTTTGACCATTTCATGCCTTGGTTCCAGGCTATAGAACGAGATGTTTACCAGCAATTATCTCACTATGGCCAAAATTTCCGATTCCAAATATTTAATTTGGAAATTAATCCCTACAAAGTTTTTCTATACACATAATCCATAGCTACCGAATACCTAAATCGTATAAATCATGGCTATCACGGAATCATCATCGACCAATGACACCCTGACCAATGGCGCTGGCTCCTGAAGGCCTCTCAACAAGCTACGCTTAGTTGGGTGGACTCCTCGGAGATCCAGCATGAGTCCGCATGTCGATGACTAGGCAAAGCCCCTCCGATTGTGTGACTGATTGATTACTAATACTGATTGAGAGTGTTCATGTCCGGGACGGTATAGCGTGCAGTTATGAGCTGGCGTAAGTCATGACTACTTTCAGGCTTCTTTGTACTTCATAGTAACACTGCTCTGTTTTACACGCTTGTTCACCTTCGTTTCCATTTCTCAGCGTCTCAGTCATGTTTTTTGGTGTTAACGTATGGTTCTCTGCTTCGCTGGGCTGAGGGAGGGGGACTCCTGGTTGTCTGATCTTTAGTGATGGTTAAAAAAGGTAATTTTTGGGGGAGCATATTTCTCAAACACCACTTCGCAACACCTGAATTAAAATATATGAAAAAGCTCCAGTTTGCCCAGAAATGCTTTTTGTCACAATAATTAAGGACACGTGGTGACGTATTGTGTTACATTTTCGGGGAGATCGCGATGGGCAAACATGGTTAAGGCCAAAAATGTTCCAAGTGATCCTAGTCAGGTCAAAGGTCACCTCAAGGTCGCCAAACATGAAAAGTATATATGAAAGCCGGAACGTTTCTCTTTCGAATGGCACCTTTCTGTGACAGCCTTTCACCGGGTTACGGACATTTGAATCAAGCAATGTCTGCAAAAATCGGTGACCCTTTATGGCCCGTAACTTTGACCTCAAAGGTCGCCCATGGTTAAACATTTAAATCTGGACATTACTTAAGTTTTTCGCGGCATTCACAGCTCAGAACAAGCATGAACATCTTTTTATGAATCCCCAATTTTTTGCCGTCAGGTGTTTGACGTTTTGATATTCCGTATGTCCTGCGAAGGTTTCTAATGTATTGATGTTTGCGTCGTGTATTGCTTCTGTTCCATTTTTGCGTACGCTCAGTAGCAATCGTTATCCTGCACAACAAGCTCTTTTGTGTTCTAGCATTTTTCTTCAGCCTTTCCCTGAAAAAATGATGAGGTAATGTAACGAGGATAAAGTCAAACAAGGATCCCGTCCATAGCCTAAAATCATGCTGTTTTCAGCGCGTATAGCTTCAATGTTCTCGTCGTGGATACGCAAATCGACCCCTGCCTCCCTGTGTTTCAGATGTGGAGCGCAGCTGCGCTTTGCGCGGCCATTCCGCTGGCGGAAGGTCAGTGCTACTGCAGCACGGCGGCCTCCTGTCCGCAGGCGCTGAGAGCCGGCCACCTGCTGCAGTGCCGTCTGCCGCACGGCGGCGTCGGCCTCTGCTGTCCGCAGCTGGGTCCTGTCCACTTTCCCGGGCCCGTCGGAGGCGGCTACCAAAGCGCCCCGTCCGGCTTGGGGTGTCCGGAACGAGCGGCCAAGCCGATATCGCCTACCTGCCCCCGACGAGCTGGCACAACGGCGGTCCCTGCATACCGCTGGTGCTCTGTCCGCCGGTGGTGGCCACGCCCAGCGCCCTCTTCATGAACGGCTGTCGGCTCTCGGACGGCTCGCTGGGAATCGTCTGCACCTTCGGCGGCACGCAGCTGCTCTCCAGGTCGTCTTTGGCCGGCCGCAGCAATTTTGGCGGCGGCGGCGGCGGCGGCGGTGGAGGAGGAGCGGCGCTGGCTGGTCTGCAGCCGATGGGGACGACGCTGTCAGCGGCGCAGGACGCCCTGGCGGTCAGCCCGCAGTCGTCCAACGTCTTGAGCCAGGCGGAAGCGGCCGGCCGCCAGGCGGCGACCGTCGTCAGCAGCGTGACGTCGCAGCTGCTGTCCAGCGGGCAGGCGCCGGACCCGAACAGTCCGACGGCGCTGTTCTTCTTGAACGCCCAGTCGACCCAGGAGGCGCAGGAGCTCGGCCTGCAGGCCCTGCAGTCGCTGGCGACTATCACTAACCTAGAGGCCGTCGCGCCCGGCAGCGTGCAGGCGGGTACCGCTTTTGGCATAGACCCGGATGTGGGCGGAGCGCCAGCCTCCGACGCAAATGTGGTGCCCGGCTGCACGCCTGAACCGCCGATCGACTGCTCCCACAGCCGCTACCGCACAGTCACCGGCGAGTGCAACAACCTGCAGGTGCCTCGTCTCGGCCGCTCGCTGACTGGCTTCAAGCGCCTGCTGCCCAACACGTACGACGACGGCGTGTTCGCCTTCCGCACCAGGGCCTTCCGCGGTGGCTTCCTCCCGAGTGCCCGGTTGGTGAGTGAGCGCGTGCTGGACACCTTCTCCAACGAGCTGCGTGACCACACGCTCTCGCTGATGCAGTTCAGCCAGTTCGTTGACCACGATCTGACGCACGCCCTCGTGTTCCGGCTGGACACTGGCGCAGGCATCGAGTGCTGCTTGGACAACGGGCAGACGCTGCCAACTACCCCGCGTCACCCGCAGTGCATCCCGATCCCCATACCGTTCTACGATCCGTTCTACAGCCGCTTCGGCCAGCGCTGCATGAGCCTGGTGCGCTCGCTGCCGGCACCGGACCCCAACTGCATTCCTCGACCAGCCCGGCCGCTCAACGAGCTCACATCCTTCCTGGATGCGTCCAACGTATACGGCAGCCAGGAGGAGGAGCTGGAGGCACTGCGCTCATCCAGTGACGGTTTGATGCGCACCAGCGCTGGCCAGCTGCTGCCGCTGGACGGTGGGAGTATCTCCGATCGACCCTGCCGCTTCCCCCTCTGCTTCCGGGCCGGTGACACGCGGGTCAACGAACAGAGCGGTCTCACCATCATGCACACCATCTTTGTGCGCGAGCACAACAGGATTGCAGTCGTCCTGAAGCAGAACCATCCCGGCTGGGATAACGAGCAGCTGTTCCAGGAGGCGCGCCGTATCCTGACGGCCGAGTGGCAGCACATCATCTACAACGAGTGGCTGCCGGTGGTCATCGGGTTCAAGTATGCCGACGTTCACGGCCTGCTGCCGCTACCGTCGGGATACTCGTTCTTCTACAACCCCAACATCGACCCGACCATCTCCAACTCCTTTGCCACAGCGGCGTTCCGGTTCGGCCACACCCTGGTCCGTGACCTTTACGACCTGTTGGACGCTAACGGACAGGTGACCCGCACGATCAACCTTACCAGCACCTTCTTCGAACCAACTGTTGTGGCAGAGAGCTTCATAGAACATGCTCGCACCTTGGTCGCCCGTCGGTCGGAGGCCTTCGATCGCAACGTCGCCACGGCGATTCACGAGCAACTGTTTACCACCAATTTTGTTTTCGGTTTGGACTTGCTCGCCCTCAACATTCAGCGAGGTCGTGACCATGGAACACCGACTTACGCACAAGTGGTGGAGGCATGCAACATCGGAAGAGTGCAGCATTGGGGTGACCTCTTCCGCCTGATGGACTCGAACGCGATCGACCGGCTGCGGTCCGTGTACGACCACCCTCGCGACGTGGACCTCTTCATCGGTGGTGTGGCCGAGAGGCTGGCGCCCGGCGCCCAGGTCGGACCCACCTTCCAGTGCCTGATCGGGCAGCAGTTCTTCGACTTGCGCTACGGAGACCGCTTCTTCTACGACAACGGCGGCATGCCGCACAGCTTTTCGGAGGCGCAGCTCAGGGAGATCAGGAGGAGCAGCTGGGCACGTATAATGTGTGACACGCTTGGCCCTGGGTTCGGAAACGACTTCACGAAGGTGCAGCCCCTCGCCATCCTGACGACGGCCGGTCAGAACCAGGTGACGAGCTGCAACTTGCAGGCCATTCCCTTCGTTGATCTTTCCGTTTTCTGATCTGGTGGCGCTTTCCTAGTGGCGGCTCTGTATTTACCTTGGACGAGGTGCTTCGCCTGTGGTTCTGCACTGTTTGTCTGGTATTGGCTCAACACCATTGTATTGGCACGGTGAATCTCGTTTTTTTCACGAATGCGCCCAGTAAACAAATTATGCTTCGTCATGTTTGTTCAGAGATGCCATTTTCACATGTCAGGCATGTTTAACTGTATGTTTAGTTCTGCCTGTGTGACAGCAGACTGCAGGACAACAACTGATCTTGAGGGGAAGATGTTGATGAAATGTGTACAAGTGTGCGATTGTTGAAGTTATCACGTGGATGTCCCTTTTGTATTGTTATTACACAACTCTGCAGAGAAAGCGTTGCACCGCCTTTTCTTAACTGGGTTCTCTGAAGTTCACTGCTGGATTGAAGTAAAACGCAAGATATGACTGCGCAGAAGGTCGCTAGCAGAAGTGTTCGAAAAATTGATAGACGAACATTTTTGCAGTGATTTCGCATTATAGAAAACCTTACGTCAGTACTGGAAACCGCGCATTACATTATAACTTGACCCATCAACGCAGCCCAACAACGTTATTGACCAACACGAAGCAGTGACCTGGTGGCCTGACATTTCACAAGTATACGCCGCGAGGTCCTATGGCAATTCATGGTGGTCGCTCACAAGCCTTCAGAAATTCGGCCAAGCGAGCCCACTTGGTTATTGCGGCTTAGGGACGCACCGACTACAGGGTCATTCGGCGCCCACTTGTCGTGAAACCTGGTCAGCTTGTTTGATACGACAGCTACGTATTTTTTACTCTGATGTAATGCAGGTCGATTTCATAAAGCCCTACGGTTCTAAAAGAACGCCAGAGTACCTGCAGAACCATACAGTGTTTGTCTAACGTAATGCACATAAAGAGGGCACTTTGGCAAAGGGAGTGACCTCCCTCGTGACGGTCCAGGATTACCGACTGAATTGTTAGTTGGCTTTGCAGTCGCGAGGCCCGCTGGTACAGAACCTCTTAACATCGGGACAGTAGCAGAAGATGTGCGTAATAGATTCTCTCTGTCCAGGACATAGTCGCATTCGCCTGAGTGGCGTATGCCATAACTAGCTAGACGGCTATTAGTTGGCAGTAAACGTAAAATTCCAAATCGGAGTCACGTCAGCTTGAACGCCCCACTTCGTCAATTTTGCCTTGATGGGGGGAGGGATGGCGACTCCATTGTGGGGGTTGAGCCCCCAGTTAACATGTTCAATGAGACCCTGATGTACACAAACATGAGGTGCCTAATTACGCACATCTCTAAAGCGCGAAATGACCTCGCGCAGAAGGTCTTCACCCGAGAAGACACCGATCGGAACCACTTCGTCTTTCACAGCTTTGTGAATGTTCGCCAAAGTACATATGTTGGTCGACGCATACGAGTAACACCAGAAATACAAACGATCGACGTGACAAACGACGCGGACGAACGAACGACGTCGACGACGTGAAGCAGCGGCTGTGGGCGGCGGCGACAGGATATTGCTCTCTGCACTACACCCATGTCTTCTGCAGGTGGGGAAGACTGTGTTTTCAGATGTGTGCCACCAACTTTTCAGGGGCCCCTCAAACGTTGTGACTTCGTTCTCGAACAGCGTCGACGACGTGAAGCAGCGGCTGTGGGCGGCGGCGACAGAAGATTGCTCTCTACACTACACCCATGTCTTTTACGGTGGCGGAAGATTGTGTTTTCGGACGTGTGCCACCAACTTTTCAGGGGCCCCTCAAACGACGTGAGTTCGTTCTGGCGGCAATGGCTCTGGCCAGAAAAAATTAAAAGTAGGCAGTTCTGGCCCTTTGTCAGAAAAAAATTAAGAGTAGGCAAAAAAGGCTCAAAAATGAAAATATTTGGGATGCAATATATGTTCAAGTGTACATGCGCAAGCGCCTAGATACCTACATGTTTTTTATGTACGGCCTAAGTTAAAATAGGTATAGGCATGCATATTGTACATAATGAAGCTATGCAAATCCCCAGGTTATGCCTGTTTGCGATCTCGGCCAGTATGTTTTGGACTACAATTTGGACTACAGTTACAACGAAACATAGCTAAGCACCAATCACGATTGCGGGAACGTTGTAGAATAAAAAACTGCGTTGCTTGTATATACCAAAACCACCGACGGTGAAAATTGCATAGAATGAAGAATGAGTACACAGTTATATTGTAGTATATTGTCTGTGCTAATTGCATTATTGTGCGTATTCATATTGCGCCACCTCGGGACACTCGCGGTGACAGAATGCGAAGTGACTATTCGGTCTCAGGATCAGTGCGGGCCAACGGCGGAAGGAAGGGAGGAAAATGGCGCACATGTGTCAAGACACGCAAACGGTTACTCACGCACATCAAGCGCACCGTGTACACTGACCCGCATGCAGAAACACACAGCACAAACACGCCAGATGGCTCAGCTGGCAATGTCTCTGATTTCACTTGGCAAGGGCGTGACTTCTAATCCTATCCTTGCCTTAGTGTTCCGTCTTCCCAGCCACCGTGGTGAGATGGTGGTGGCCCCGTCAAATCTGTAGCTGCTTGTCTTAGGTGTTTAGGTTAGCTGTTTTAGCTGCAATCTTTGAACCAGTGAAACCCATGGGCCAAAGCCAATCCCAAACCCAAACCCAAAGCCAAACCCAAAGCCAGTCGCTCCGAATAACCGCGAAACGGACTGCAAAGAGCAATTTTCTACTCGAAACCTGATTTCTGAAGACCACAACACCCACGCACTTCGCCCGCAGGGTTCGCAAAAGCCCGGCGGGCCCGGACGCGTTAACTGGGTGGGAGCCGCGGATTTTAAAAACGTTTATTCTACCGTCCGTGCAGAAGCGGGGGGGGGGGGGCGTGACATCACTCTCACGTAAATTGGCCGAACTGCCGTGTGCGCAAGGGCCAGCTTATATTGGGCCAGCCTGCAGGGGTCTTCAGTTATGTCAAGCCTTTTTGACCTTCAAAGGCGCCGTGAAGATTATGCCCTCTTCATCTACAACGATTTGTCTATGTCGTTCGTTAACGAGTCATCACCCTTGCTATAGACCAATAGCGTAAAATGGGTTTGCAATTCTAAAAGTCTTCGTGGGACGGATTGCCTATGGGTAAAGTTGCTCAGAGATTATCCTGGTCTGCTATTAGTGACTACTAGAACATTGGCCCCGAACTCCTAGCTTTTAATGGGCTCTAGAATACACCAAGGACCCCTGCGATTCGAGCCCTGAATTTCGATGGCTGAAGACAGCCATCGAAAAGCAGGGCTTCTGACTTTTAATCGGCTCTTAAATACTAGCCTGGCCCTCTTAAGAGGCCCATTTACATATGTGGAGGGTCCCTGGACTTGAACAGGGGCCCAGTGGCGTGAACAAGGGGAACACGCCTCCCAGGAGGCGGTAGGGGCCCCCTTGGGCCTAACGCCTACTACTTTTTGGCAGTTTAAGGCGCCCGCATGGCGTCCAAGACGAAAAAAGGGGCCTCTGCGACATCAGAATAGGACCTCAAGGCTGAAAAGGCCCCCAAAACTAAAAGCAGCGTCCCCTAAGCCGCGAAGATGGGCCCCCTTGGTTGGGATGGTCCGCTTGACCCGATCTGGCGCCCCTCCTGGACGAAATCCTGGCTACAAATCCTGACCACCGAGGTACAAAAATAGGACCTTACGCATCAAAAGGCCTCCGAATAGAAACGGAGTACATAAGCCACAAAGAGGGACCCTTGGCTGGCAGGGCCCCTTGACTCCGTTTGCCCCTCTCCTGGACGAAATCCTGGGTGCGCCACTGCAGGGGACCCAGCGTGTCTGGGGACTGCTGGAAGTCAGGGGCCTCTGTGGTTGTTGTTAAAGGTCCATTGGAGCCCCTGACTTTCGAATGACCCCTGGATACACCAAGGGCCCCAGCCCTCTCCCGAATACCCTACGCATATCTTTGGACTCTACCTACTCCACTGGGTAGGTAGACTATATGGGTCGACTCTACTGGGTGTGTTTAAAAGGTCTGAAGGTGGCCAGGGTCCCTGAACAGGCTTAAGGGCCCTATGTATTTGGGTTATTGCTGAAAATCAAGAAGTCTTGCGGCCCCTGAATTTCAGCTCCCCTTATAAGGAACCCATTGTGGTCACTGACTTTCCAAGGGTCCTGGGCACACCAAGGGCCCTTAGCACTGAACAGGCCCAAAAACTCCAAGCATGTACAGGGTGTTCTGGAGAGAGCGAGGGGTCCCTGTGTATTTGGGTGCCCATTAGAAGGAGGAGGTCCGTGTGGCTGTTAAAGGTCCATTGGGGTCCCTGACTTTCGAAGGGTCCGCAGGTATTCCAAGGGCCCCTGGCCCTCTCCAGAACACCCTTTACCCATCTGCAGGGCTTCAGTCATGACCAGGGGCCCAATGGAAGTCAGACGCTCCTGTGACTGTTAGGGACCTATTGAGGCTCCTGAATTTCAAGGGGCCCCAGACACAACGAGGGCCATGGCCCTCTTTGGAATACCCTCTAGATATCTGGAGGGTCTTCAGTCTTGACCAGGGGACCTCGGTGTGTTTGGGCCGCTCTATGAAAGTCAGGGCTTCCGGCTAGGCTTAGGGGCCTAATGTATTCGGGGGCCACTGGGAGTCAGAGGGCCCTGTGACTGCTATGAATTGGGGCCCGTGGCTTTCAAAGGGATCCGGATAAATAAAAATAAAGGGCCCCTGGCCTGGTGGTAAGGTCCAGACATCCTCCAGGTATGTACATGAGTTTCTAGGGGAACAACGGCCTTTTGGTGACAAGTTTAAAGTCTGCATTTACCTAGTACAAAATCAACGCGTGCATTTTATCTTATTCTGGGGGCCTTTCCACAAGCTCGGTGTTTGCCGTCAAGAAAATCCTGCGCAAGATTTTTTTTTTGGGGGGGACAAAACCATAGTTTAACCCCAAGTTTTCGGACGGGAACAACTGTCCCTCCTGCCCCTCCCCCCCTATTCGCCGCTCTTGGTCTCTTGCGTTTCGCGCCCGTAGAGGGCGCTCGGCCCATCTGTTACACAGCTGAGACGCTGTGTTCATTCCTCACAGTTGAGGTAGCATCGCATGTAACAATACATGCGCACGGCGTCATCTGACGTGCCTGGTTTCGCGAGCTGGTTACTTGGTGGAGCTCGATGTAATTTTTCACAGTTTCGCGATTCATTTTCAAATCCTCAGTAAAGCTGAGCTTCTCCGCGGCAGGTCTGAATTACCCTGGACTGACGATCCTGACCAAGGAAAGAAGTTATAAAAGAAGGAACATAAGAAATGGCAAAAAATAACTTCTGAGTCGCCGGGAAAATCCGGGACTTCGTTCACGGGGAAGGCCGGTTTTCCCCTCGCCCCATCCCTCCCACAATCAATCTCGCAAAAGAACTTGCTCTACTGTGCGTTGATCGGAGAACCCACGTTGGAACTCACGTGTATGCATTGTAAGGACACACTTTCCTGTTTGCGCACGTCTCATTACATAGCAGCGCTTTGGTTCTCGTGTCCTCGGCAGTGATCTCGAATCTTAAAATTTATTCCTGAAGTCGAATGAAACCGATACCTTTGCCTCTTAATAGCGCACAGGCCGACTATCGCTGGATTAATAGTTATGATAGGCATGACAACTGTGTAGTGTCGTACCCGATGACATCAGCCCACAATATAAATGAATAGATGTTCCGTCAGATAGTAAAAAAATAACATCGAATTTACCATGAAGGATATCGAACTGAAACCCACCATCTTCGACGAGAACAAGAAAATCCGCCACATTATGACGAGAAACAGTATCGTCAAGAAACACGACCAACTGGAGCACACCCATGTAGTAAACAAATTTCCTTGCCCGAATGAAGGTTGGAGACTTCATGGCACCTCCGATTACGTTGGTGTGTGTAACAGGCTTTTCTCTGACACTCTAAAATTCCTTTGTCCTGTGTTTCTTTAAACTAGAATTCTACTCTATTCCAATTCTAACTCTCAAGGTTGCCTCAACTGCATCAGCCTTATATCAGCCAGTTCTCGGAATCGCGAGGCGGTACGAAGCTCTCTGATTGGCCAGAATGTGATGACTGCACCGCATTCGGCAACCACGTCCATGTGTAGGCTGTATAAAAAACGCTTCGCGCGTTGTCCCCCCCCCCCCCTCTCTCTCTCTCGGTGCTGTTGCTTGACGCATGGGAGCTGTCTCCGTACTGCTCTGAGAAGCTCTCTCGGTGCTGTTGAGTAAAGCTGGAAACTCTCTGTATGCTACTCTGCGAAATTCTTTCGGTGTAACCTTGCGGATGCCGCAAATTGCAATACACTGTGGACGTATGAAGCCACAACTCTTTGACTTAGACTCTGGCACAAACGAGGTCACCAACAGACAATAATATCACGCTGGGCAGAATAATTTCACTGCTACGGAGTAACAACTACAACATTATCAAGGCGACTCTCCACGAACAAGACGGAGCCCTGAAAACACACGTGAAAGTCAAGCATGGAAGATGGATTAGAAGACCTGACTACCAACAGCCAAATCATAACATTTACGGCTGACAAGAGAAAACGGTACATCCTTGAATTTCTATGCATCCGACACCTCAGTCCCACACTCAACAAGCAGAACACCGCTGGCATAACTCTGAAGTTAACTGAATGAGGAAACGGAAAAGAGGACAAGATATATGAGCCGTGGTATGACATGCAGAATCCCATCGGCGAACGTGTGTAATGTATTTTTGTGAAGCAAGTGTTCTGTATGTGTGTATATAATGTTGTGCAATTTGAATTCGAACACTGATAATGAGATATTTGCTAAGTCATAATAATACCCACCAAACAAATTAATATGATCGTTTCATTCATTTTGACGTGCCTTGAATCATGGCCCAAAACATACTATCCGTAATATCGAAAAGAAACGACGGAAACACTGATGAAAACAAAGCATTCCCGATGTTTCAAGATCGGAGGAGCTGAAAGCGTGCTTTGCACGCTTTTAGCGAATGAGATTTGATGCGTGGCAGTCGCTCGGAAAAGTCCAGATTGAGGTGTTCGTCAGTTGGTCAGTCAGTCAGTGAATCCATGCTTCCGAGCGTCAGGCGTCAGGTACCCAAACGCGCCAGCCGATCGCGACACAAGTAGAACCATCTGATGCGCCGATTCGGCGGACAGATTGTGGTGCAGGTTCCGAAGCGATTCATGGCGTACGGCACGTGCCACGTGGCGCGAGTCGGACCTCTGTAGAATTCAGTTAATCAGGGGATACAGGGGAAACGGCTGCGATCCATAGGCACGTGTTTTTGGACTCTGGGGGCCTCTGACTGCCGTCAGAAGTAACCTAGGCGGCTGATATTCGGTGGGTAGATAGGTCAGCATTAGTGCTATCCAATGATACCACACATAATGGGCATGGTCTAACGGGTGGCGAGCATCTCACGTGCGCCTTTTTTCCACCCCTCTATTTCTTGTGGGCCAACTACCGAGACGCAAACGGCGCATTTTCGTGCGAAGATGGCTTGGAAAGGTAGACGGGCAGCTGGGCGGTCAGTTTCGGTGGATTCAGGTCGAAACGGCGATGCAGCTTGCACGTGAAACGCGAAGTGCTCAAACGATTAACGTTCTTCCTTCATTGCTTCAAACTACTGCCTCTGGAATGCTGGACATTGGCGCACAGGAGCACGTGGCGCGTCGCAGTCGATAGATGTGGCTGCATGCAAGTCAATTGTTTCAGCCTGGTGTGTGCCGGACGCACTTACGATGTGCATCCCTTTGGAGGGATGTGGTTTCGTATCTTTTTGTGGGTGCCTCGGCATCCACAAAGGGGAAATGGGCATCCACAATACAACTTGGGCACCCACATTTTAAAGTATGTTTAAATATCGAAGGATAATGATATTCTCAGGTCCATAACGTTAACCACCTAAAATCAGCTTTATCAGCAATGGTCGGGACTTTTCTTTGCTTCATCGTCAACCACGAACTGCCTTTCCCAGTGACCCTCCAATTAAAATTGTGTCAAGCAGAGTCGTGAGCAAGGTCCTCCATTAAAGGGAGGACCTTGTGTTTGAGTGCTATCTACTCAAATCGTGATTTTTAACTGTACTGGTACGATTGAAGGGGACATTTTTATAAATCGAAGCGTAGGTACCATTCATTCTTGCCAACTCGCTCTCGTTTGCTCATATTTTGTTAGAGTAAGTACGCTAGCTGCCAGCCCAAATTTAATCGATTTATTCCAGTTTTCTTTCAACACTAAAATCACCGATAAAACGTGTTAGAGTATCGTCAACATTAGCGATGTTGAAGGTGACAGCAGTTGACGAACACCGAAATTATGAAATTGGCCATCATGGATTCAGGCAAGTACCGCTGCAATTCCACGAATTTCTTCCGCAGGTATGCATTACGTTTGAATTGGTCGAAATAAGCTAGTGTTTGTCAAAACAGTCATCGCTACCGTGTACTCTGTCATAGCAAGACAGAGTGTTCGATAAGCATCAGGTGCGTCAAAGGTTTACCTACGTATTTTTTGCTCGCTGATTGGTTCCTTTCTTTAGCAATGTGTTATTGTATTTCGCGCACCGATAGCACTGTCGATAAATAGAACAATTGAAATACATGAAATATTGGTCTAAAATGACCAAAATGCACTTTTCAGTTGCACCATAATTCATCATCAATTTCAAATTTTGCCCCCGAATGTGGTTTTTGTGAAACTGCAAAAACCGGATATATTACCTTTAACCCGCGCACGACCGTCGGTCGGCGACGATCACGCCCGACTGGGGGGGGGGGCAGTTGGCCGCCCCCCTCTAACTCACGAACGATTGGTTGCACGATAAAAAATAAGCACACTGTTGGAAAGCTTGTGACGAGTAGAGCGAGCTCGAAACTGATCTCATTTTTAGTTTTAGATAATACGTAAGCAATTTACGTCCTATATATGTTTTCTCATAGCCGACTGCATGCGACCGAGAAACGGCCTGAATCTCAACGGCTGTGACTAATAACGCATAGGTAAAGGAACCAGTGCACAAGTAAAGGTCCGCAAATGCCGATGCACATCTAATTTCTCGTCTTTGTTCAATATATACTCTGAAACGTTGAGTTAAAGACACGGCAATTTTCGTGCCGGCTGTCGGTCGGCGCCACAGCCGTACGCAGTAAGAAATTAACGGAACTAATTTTACCGTGTCTGTATTTTCGCGAAAAAAGCCCATCAATGTAAATTTTATTGATCTTAGTCGTTCTTGTGATGGGTTTCCATCTTTAAATTTTGGAAACATTGATTAGTTATTAGTCTCCACAATTGGCGGAGTTTTATTCGCGAGAGCCTGTTTATTTCCAAACTATGCAATTTTTTAAAACTTTTTGAATTTCCTGGTATTACTTACGTCTGTGCAAGCTTACGTCTCTGCCATTTTCTACCCATTCTGAGTAATTTAACGCTGAATTTTGACCGCGGTACATTTTGGCTCACAACAGTTATTCGTGACCTGACCTCAGGTCAATGGCTGGAAGTCATTAGTACTTTGTCCAATGGCGGTAACTAGATGTCTGCTTCACTTCACACTAAAAATGTTATGAAATATCCCGTCAATTTCCGAAAAAAAACGACGACATGTCTTAAAATGGGCTTGGCCTTAGGTCAATGACTATGAAAATACCAAAAAATCTGAGATAGCAGATTTGTTGCATCTGTCAAGATCACTAAACCCTGAAAGTATTATGTGATATCTTGTTTACCGAAGAAGTTACCTGGCGCTAAACTTTTTTGGACATAGGTCCGTTTGACCTAACCTAGGTCAGGCATCTGACCTGACCTGAGGTCAAACTTTGGCGCAATGTGTAAAGATGATCAAACAAAAGGTATACATTGTTTCATGGCGCTGTGTTTGATCGTTCTCTCGCAATCCCAGAAAAACCTCGGGGGGGGACGGTCAACTGCCCCCCAGTCGGGGACGGGTTAAGGATGTCGCCGCCATAAAGCCATACATTATTTACGTATCCTTGGGTAATTTGCCTTCCATAATACCCTTTTAAATCCATTTCTGTGAACTTAAGGCATAAACGCTTGTCGTGATCCCCCCCCCAAAATGCGATGCCTGGATGTCCCCATATGCGTTTTGGGTACCCACAATTATTTTCAAAAACCACACCCATGCCCCTTTGCCATTCAGGCTTTTGGTTTGGGAACCGTTTATGCTGAAAACGTTAAATTATGTGTTGAGATGCAAAGTCAAACGCCATCCACAACAAGCATGATTTAGGGTCTCAGTGGCCAGATGCTATCCATGTGAGCGTGCAACGCGCAGGACCTAGTCCTCCGTTTGCGGGAAGTTTGTAACACCTACCTTAGCACCTTTATTTAGACAAAGGTACTGCGCGGGTGCACAGGTCTGTCTGCGATACAAAGCTTCGATTTCGACCCATCACCAACCGTTTAACGCGTTGGTTTGCCTCCAGTTTTACTTCGTTATTGAGGGCATGGGCGGCGCCACTGTACGTGCATACGTAGCGTATCGGTGCCCCATAGTCATTTGATTGTTGGTTACTGCCTATACCCAATACCCCACAGTCATCGTAAGTCGCGGGGTGAAATATTGTGGTGAAGCATACGATGGATCCTTATATCTCTGAGATGAGGAGAAAATTGCGAAGCTTGTTTGCATGTGAAAGCATTCTAAAATCTTAATCCATTAGCGAAACTGGCTGGTGCGAGACGATTATCAGCCTGACGTCGTTAAATATCTGAAATCCGGTGCATAACTAGTAAAGCAAAATTTATGACACGTTTGGCCGGTGAAGTTTTAATCCGGATGCATTGTAACAAACTTTGGTTTCTTAAATGAGATCTAACGAAAATGAGATGTGTAACGAAAATCTGGCTGTTGCTCGGAGGAGGAAGTAAAGTCCAAACAATAAAAGAACATGTAGTGGTGGGCGAAGAAGGCAGTTTTGTTTTATTATGTAAGACGCAAAATTTTATTTAGGCGAGTGCCAATTTTACCGTCATTTACGCCAGATAGGTGACAATTTCTTTTTACTATAAAGATCGTAAATTGTAAAATGAAGTTGAACGGAGTGTCTCCTTTCAAGAGACTCTTCAAAACAAGAGACTCCCCGAAACACAATATATCCCTGAAACACTTTGAACGGGGAATCTCCTTTTAACAGGTCATCTTCTGGGCTGCGCCCCTCGTAGTATCCCGCTGTCAAAAATCTGTGGCGCCACACCTGGTTGAAGACATGCAGAATGGACCAAAAGAGCATATTAGTTTATATTTTAAGGATGCTGTTATAACGTTTCGGATATTGCATACAGTTTCGTGATGGCATTTCGCTGTTGGTGGCCCATGGCTGGCACTGGAACACTACAAGCCATACAAAATTGAAATGTATGAATGGATGAGAATGGGCAGTTTTAAAACGTAAGCTTACCTGTTTAAGTTTCTCTACTTAACCTCATTCCCGTACTCATAACGCTAGGACGCATTCCCGTACGCATGGAGACTCATTCGCCCTTTGCTCCGCCTGAGATCTCGAGAACCACCCTGCCGATTTGATCACAGCAAACGGCATCGGTTTGCGACGACGTTAACTATATTTTTACAACAAAAGAAAATGGGAAACGTTGCAAAGGGCGGATGCTGGGGGCAAAAAGTTCAGAAAGGAGGTATTTACGTCTTGTTATAACTCTGGTATTTATGGACCAATTTGGATGCCACTGGCATGAAGCGAGAGCTAATAGATGGGACGTTTCCTTTTAGCCCGTATATTCAGAATTTTGAGAAAACTCATAGACCATCACAATGCTTGAAAAATGGGAAGAGTGATTTTTTAATGGATCCACAAAGTCAAAAATCTCATTTTAGTCTAATTATAGTTCAGAAGTAAAAATCGCATTCCATTGTTTGTGTAATATTGGCATGGGCGGCACCAGGGAAAACAGGAAATTGTCATGGTTTCAGATTCATCATGTCAACTTGCAATCTCGACCTCAGATGACCTCAAATGACCTCAGGGTCACGTGGAAAAGCCTTGGGTTCATTTCATGCCGGGGTTGCAAAAGGTACTGTTTTTTGGTGTTGAAAAAGAGCAGAAATTACGTGCTCCAGAAACATTTTATTCACCAAAAAGTTTGATCTTGTGCCTCCATCAAAAAGTTACCATTTTGACAAATTTGTTACTCTATAAGCAAATAATTCTCTCTCCATTCAGTAAGATGCAGGTGTGATGTAATGATGACTTACTTCATGAGCGCCAACTTAAACCATTATTACTGTTTGCAAGATTTTGTCCTGAAAACCAAAAATTATGCTCCGACCCCAGGCATGAGAGCAGTTTTTTAACCCTGTTTCATACTGTTTGAAATTTATTTTCAGTCATCTGCACTGACGTTATTTCTAAAATTGATTTTTATGAACGTCGTGATAGAGGGTACTCGCGCGAACATTTTGGGTCATAGCTTCGTTAACTCGATCTGATATACGCCTGAAACCTGATACACATAAAGCACATGTGATGGATCATACATGTTCCTGATTTCTCGTTTTGAAAACCAGCGTGGGAAATAGTCACATAAAACCGAACTTTTCTTTTTAACCTTGACGTGATCTTCTGCAATGACATCACAACAAACATATTTTTTATTGCCCGTCTGTTTTTCTATATACCCTTAAAAAGTTTATGGATCTATCTCAAAATCCGTATTTTTGACAGTCATTTTTTTGCGTTCAATAGTGCGAAAATACCATGAGTAAAATAAAATTATTTTGAATTTGGCATGATACGTAGGAAGGACAGGTAGGAATATTTGTCAAGTTTCGCGAAATTGCTTTCAAAGCCCTTGAAATGGCGAGCGAAAAAAAACTTGGGTACTTCTAAAGTTCCCTGCCCCCTCCTGCTCCATATGGGAAAGGGTTCACCCGGCACCGCCTGGCGTGTTTTTATACTCCCGACCGTCTTTGGGAGTCAAAAAGAGCACCCCATCTATCTCAGGATCTAACTGTCTGATCAGAACTGGTCTACCACCAATCGGTAGCCCTGAGTCTTACGATTCATAAAATACTATATAAAACCTAATCACGTGACTGATGACGTCATGCAAGACACATTGCACGACGTCGAAAAAAAACTGACACTGGTTCGTACATCATATCATCGATAATACTGGTCTTAGAGCCTTCAGTTAACTAGCAAACAAAAGGCTGCCGATCTCCTACACCAGAAGCATGCCAAAATGTAACAAAAATGCCGGGTCAAGGTCCACATAGGTCAGGTGAAATATTGGTTTTACTTAACATGCAAAAGATCGGTACTAACCCGCACCCGTTTTGATCCACGTGACAAAAAGAACAGAAGTGGAATCTTCTGATGATCAGTATCGCATTGCCTGCTTTTCATCTAGTCAAGGTCATTATAGGGCAGGTCAGATAAGGTTGCATTATTCCTCCTGGCAGAGAGCATTAATTACTCGCTGGGATTCTTAACTGCATAAGTACTGAACTGAAATGACATCTCGTGTTAATTAAATCTGCTCAAGCCAGGTCAGGTCAGAACGTCATTTTTCTTTTTCTGATTAGGAACAATAGTTGTTCTTTCCTACCACTGAACGATCTACCACAGGCAACGATGTATTTCATTCATTTTGACATCAACCTGTGACGTGACCTGACATGACTTCATATTGCATTTAGTGGGCCTTTCTAAGACAAACAAACTATTTGCTTGTCTGGCTTTAACGATGGGGAAGGTCAACGGCATCCACTTTTATCGCCCACAATGCAAATCAGTCCAATTGTCATCATGCATGTGGCCTAGCATGACCTCTGACTTTGGCGTGTCACGGTTGTTTATTTTTTCGGGGACCATGTCCTATGGAAATCCAAATGGTCCGTACAATATATTCGCTAATATTGTAAAAAAAAAAAACGAAACATGTTCGGGCCAGCGCCCGAAGCGGCGAAAACACGCATGTAAGGGCTCACTTATGACGTCATATCCCTATGACTTGACCTAGCATGGAAATGGCTCTAATGTCAAAATATGTAGAATGGATTGATAAATGACCACTGGAAGTTTGGTTGGGCTTGCTTTAATGGTTCAGAAGTTATTCACGAAAAACCGAGGAGGTGCCCTCTTTGGCGCGCCCCAGGTGGTGCCGGGTTAAATTAGAGGTTATCGACAGTCCCCTTTTTGTGTTCATTTTAGAAGTGCCTGCAAGTGGTTTGTCCTAGCAGTTGATCGCAATTACCCATTTTATTCATTGCACCTGCTCCAAGAGTACGTTTAACAACGATGCATTTTCCGTATATATACAGGAGTATTAAATTTTAATGCATGCAAATAAAACCCGAACATCAGTATAAAACCGATATATGTACAAAACATTTTCTTTTACATTCATAGTACTCTGAACGTCCCACTGCCCTCACCGAAAACTCAGCATGGAACGCAGGATGATGCAGTGCAAAACACCATATTCGTGCCTGTTAATCCGCCAGCGGCATCTGCTGCGTGCATGAGTGCGTGATGCGCTACGTTTTACAGAAATGGGCGTGCCTGCTGCACAGTGCTGTCCAAACCAGACGCCGCACTGCACGCCGGCCTTCTGACAGCAAGCCCTGGCTGACACGGTCCCAGTGGGCCGCCTGCGCAGGGTTTCGTGCGTGTCGCACGTGAAACGTTCACCTCAAAATCATGCCGTTAAACTGTAATTATGCGATCCAGTGTAGGGATCAGACTTCGCTACAAACACTGGTTATGGTAGATTCTGATCCGAACATATCCTAGATAATCATTCGGATCATATTATAACCAAACGCCAGTTTCGCAAGGGATAGTTGGTGGAGTTTTGTATACGTTTTCCGGTAAAGCTTTCTTCAAGCCATTTTGATGCGAACAAAAGGATGAGAAAGATTTTCAGGACATGGCGGAGGCTTACGAAAATAATTGCGTGGGGAGATCGACACAGGATTTTGGAACGTTTCTCCAGTTATTGCCATAAGCTGTTAAAATCCCTGAGTACTGGGGGGTCCGGACCCATCAACCCCACCTCTAGATCGCCAGCCATGTTTGAAGGGAAGATTGGCTTCCATGCATTGATGAAGGACGGTGATGTTCGAGGAGGAGGAAGAGAAGTTTGAAGGGAAGATGGGCTTCGATGCGTCGATGGAAAACGAGGAGGGTTGCGGAGGGGGAGGAGGATATTAAAGGGAAGATGGGCTCCCATGCTTTCACGGAGGGCGAGGAAGAACACGGAGGGGGAAGATAACTTTGAGGGGAAGATGGGCTTCCAAACGTCGATGAGGACGAGGATGGTCGCTAACGGGGAAAGGCGAGGGCGTCTGGCGATAGAGTGTCAACTAGTTTTGATTATTAGGAGAGAAATCCAAACCAATTTCCGACCAAAGTCCGAAGAGGAAGCGATGTCAGTGCCCGAGGCTGTCCAAGATCTATGTCTGTCCAAGGAAATTCCGACATATTTTTTTCCAAATTTTGAGGCCTGCTTCCGGTTTCCAAACAGCTAAGACTTCATGTATTGCCTGTTTTTCACAAAAAATGACTCGGTCATGATTGAAGGAAACAGGAGGGACAAAACAAACATGTTTTCTTTTTTTTCTTAGGTCCGTAAATGTTTATGTTTCTTGGGTCAAACATTGCAAAACATGAACATAATGATATTAAAATTGGATACATTTCACAGGCCAACAACCATAAAGAAAATACGGCGACTTTGCAGTTCCGTTTTATCACCAAGTGCAAGGGCAGTCTACGTCTGTCAGTACCACTGACGTCACGTGCCTACGTCACAGAATGGTTAAATCCCCGATTAACTACCTGGTATATAGGGCCTTAGGAAAGACTGTGTGGTGCAAGATGATAAATGACGCGGGTGACTGGCAATCCAACCATTTTATATAGATAAAAAGATAGGTTTCATGGTAGGAAAGGAGTAGGATTTAACGCTGAGCCAACATATTTGCCGTTATTCAGTATGTTAAAAGCCAGTGTTATGAGAGAGAAGTGTGCTTCAGTCATGTAGCACATAATGGACGCCAGTTTGCAGTTTGCACACGCCGTAAAATAGCTGTAGGTCGTCTGTAAATTTCTGTGCCAGTTTCCTCTTTGTAGTGATATAAAACAGCTCTAGGCCTTCCATGGAGGTAATGTTGTACTTACATTTCTGGGGTGCATGGGCAATGGACATCCCCAGTTATCTCAAAACGGAACATTGTGCTTCTGGGCAAAGCATGGGAAAATGGACGCAAAAGCTTGTTGGACACTCAATAATTTTATAAAACTACATTTATGGGTCATCCTCAAATCATAATATATTGAAAGTCATTTAGCCTAGTCTGTTGGTTTTCCTGGATAGTCGTGGCATAATATCCTATTTTCTGTTTGGATATAGAGGTAATAATGACATTTAAACTAAATCCAATGTGGTACATTCCATTTTCCACTTCGAAGTCCATAATGATTGGTTTTTCCAGCAACAGTCATGTTTCACTTCAAATGTATGCAATGTGGATATCAGTATTTAAAGATGTGGACTTGAACTGGATACGCAAAGCGCAGAAGTTTAACCAAACATGGTGTTGTGTAACTTTATCAAGATGTTAATTTTGTGCTTTGCTTGGAGTTGAGCTTATACCTGGAATACTAACCCTCATCGAACGAGGTGGGTGGATGCCATCACCCCCAAGCAGTGTTCCCGGGACCACGGCAAAATGGCGTTACTACAGCGCCGTGGAATTTGGCGCAGCTGACGATACATTCATTGCACATGTTTAAAAAGAAGAAGTTAACCCAGGTCATCTCAGGGCACCGGTCTATGACGTCATTGCTCAGGGTTTACAGAATGATTTTTGTGCCAGATGTCGGTTTCGTATTGTTTTAGTGCAATAGGTCTGTATAAACTAACCTGGACACTCTACAGAGTCGACAATGCTCGATGTCATCAGCCATTTAGTACTTAACATGGGTTCTGGGCCACATTCCATGCTTACGACAGTTGACACCTCTGAGGCTTTTGATTCTGTTAAACACACCCGTGTGGTAGGAAAATGAGGTTGGCACGGTTCAGCCATTCATTGGTTTGAATGCTGGTTTGCCGGTCGTTCTCAGCGCGTCCGGGGAGGATTCACGAACGCGCCGGTCACTCACGGTGTGATCCAGGGATCGCTGCGCGAAACCATTTTGTTTCTTTCATTTACCAATGACTTGCTTTCTTACATGACAGACTGTAAGATTGTTATGTACGCTGACGACACTCAGTACATTCGCCGCTGTAATGCCAAAGACTTACCCAGCCTTCCGTCACGCGTTGAGGAAAGTTTGAAGATGGCGAGCGTGCGGTTTGCGGAGAACAGTCTGTGCATCAGCCCACATAAAACGAGACGAGGCAGCGACGCTCAAATACAGGTTTACTGTGAAATGTGGGCGCGCCGTTATAAACCCATCATCAGCTGTTAAGGTTTTGGGCATGATTGTTGACTGTAATCTGACGTGGGCCTCGCTCGTGTTTATGGTAATGCGCCGTTGTTAAGCAACAATCAGTGACATATCTAAACTATCTCACCGTTTACCAGCGGAAGTCAAAAAGTTTCATTTTGAAGCGTTAGTGTTGCCTCATATTTTGTACTGTATGACTGTGTAAGGCGGGTGTGAAGCAACGCTACGCCACCGGCTGCAAAAGATTTTGAACCACTGTGCTCGCATTGTGCTCTGCTCAAAAAGACGAAATCATGTGTCACCGCTTTTGCAACAACTTAGCTGGCCGACCATTGATGACCCAGTTCCCGAACGTGACATTGCCATGATGTACCGGGCGCTGCGCCACCCGCGCGTCCCCGACACTACGGTATCAGGCGGTGCACCGGAGTGACGTGGCGGCCCGCGGCACCCGCGGGGTTCGGGCCGGCCTTCTGCAGCCGCCCCTCGTTCGCATGGAGCTGCCCCGTAGGCGTTTCACCTACCGGGCGGCTGCCGTGTGGACTCGGGCCCCAGCTGATTTTAGGGAGTCGGTGAGCGCTGGCGGTTGCCGGAGGGCGGTGCGGCCGTGGCTGGGGTGTTTAGATGAGCGGTAGCCTGTTCTTAACCATGTGCGTACGTTTTGACTGTTTGCTCTCACTGTGGCCCTGTATCTATGCTGCGATTCAATGTATGACACGCGGCCTGAAAAACCATTACATGGAGGCTGAGCGAAATACGTGATGATGATGATGATGATGATAAACGGCAGATGACGAGCATGAAATCGTTTCAGAATGGTCATTCACAAGCGAACAGGTCACTTGGGAGAAGTCAATAGTCTGTTAAAGGTCAAACAAGGTCAATGACCCCAGATGACCTTTTTTGATCTTAAAACATTAATATACGTCACCTCAAAAGCGTCGTTTTTAACTCCAGGCAACTGAGGTAAAGTCCAATTTTTAAGAAAATAAGTGCTATGTTAAACTTATTTCTCATTCGGAAATCGGAAAATCTTGGGAAAATCGATTTTCGGATTCAGACAATCAGTACTAGTCCCGCCGCTAGGGGTAGACTGTGCCGCCGTGCTCGGTCTGCTTGTCTGAGCGCTGCGCCGGCTTGCGGTTGTCTGATACGAGGGAGTTGCACGGCAATCCCCATCTGCGGCCAGCCGGCAAATCGGCCAGCCGGTGCCACCCTATAAAAGCGGCGTTCTGTGCTTGGCCGGGATAGAGGCGGCAGCGGCCGGCGGTGGAGGTCGGCAACGGACACCGTTTCCAGGCCGGGAAGCGGCGCCATGTGGACGCTATGGGTAAGCCCCGCACGCGCGCAGGCGGCGCGCTGGGACGCCGTCCTGTCAGTAGGCGGCGCTCCTACAAAGAAGCCTAGGAAGAATTTTTGGGGAGCAGTGATGATAAACAATGTGATTTGGGACGGCAAGACCCGCTCACGCTCCAAGGTATGTTGCGTCACAATAAAGTCAGCAGTGATAAGCTGCGGTCAAAACCGGAAAATCATGGAAACAAAAGGTTGCCAAACAGTGTTTCATTGAACTGGAAGTGTCTACTTGGGACACGCCGTGCCGTTACCGGTGTTACGGCGACGATAGGGCCGTAAAACGCGCCCGTACTGTGCTTTACCTGGACGGGAAAGTTGATGGGTTCGCTGGTTTCAACGGCTTACCCAACTAGGAAGGCTGGTGGTCCATTGACTTGCCCACAACATTTAAAATCTTACGTTGGATCGTCTTCGGGACATTCGATAAACATCTTGAAACGTACTGAAGTTGTCCTGCTACCCATAATCATTGCACCAGGCGGCAACAAGCCTGGGCAACTCCGTATTTTCGTGGCGCATCGTGGTTCGTCATCGAGCAGTTAAGGCAAAAAGAAGTATTCGTCGTCCATATGTGCCATAATGTGATCGTTATAATACGTGAATCTTTCTAAAACGCGTACAGAAGCCATAGACGGCGGAACGGGAGGCACCGTGACACCGTGCCCCTGACCCCGGCGAAGTTTAACATTAGCCCTATGGCGCTGCATGGAAAGAAATGGCTCGAAAAGCAGCCGGCGCCCCTCCCCTTGCCAGAACACTTTTCGCCCCCAGTCAAGAAAACTACATAGCTTGAATTAAAACCATGAACTCTGTCCCGATAAGAACCAATCAAACATGCTTGTATTTTGCTTCGCACACGAATCCGTGCTCTGCCTCAATTCAATCGTTTTCGGCCTGGGACATCTCTACGACGCAAAATGAAATATAATACGGAAATGATCGTGCGATTTATCGCCCATAATTTTATCTTTTTTTTACTGAAATGAAGATGCGCAACTGAAACAACTCCTTTGTGACGCAATATAAGCCATACCAATTTCTAGGATGTTTCTCTTATTCTGTTAAATGTCTTGGAGAATGGTTATTAAATGCTTTTTAGACATTTAGCTTAGTTATTATGTTGTTTAAATGAGAGAAAATGATAGTGAGCTGCTCACCTCTGTATGGGATTTTGAACTGAGATACCGGGAATTGTAGCTTAGATGTAGAAACTACATGATCCAAAGCTCATTTGTTTTCCTCTACGATGCTAGAATAAATTATGTCAATGATTTTGGAGGGGAGCGCGAGATTTGGGGGAGTGCGAGTCGGCCGACCTCGGCCATCCTCGGGCGTTGACTTCGTTTCGGTTGCCAGTGGTTGCCACTCGTGGGAATAATGGCGGCCTGAGTCCCAAGTCACGCGGCTGAGATGTTGCGGGTGTGGTGCCGCGGGGACCGTTTTTTCGTGAGTATTTGCCAGCGTGACGTGACAGATGAGCAGCACAATTATTCTCTTCAGACCACCGAACGACGAACTGCCACTTCACACTCAGCATATGAATTGTCATTGCAGCGCGTCGCTGGCCTATATTTGGTTCACCGTAAATCCTGGAGGCATGACGTCACGTCGTTGCGTGTCTGGTGTCACTCCTTTATATGACCTCATGGTGTTGAATGCATTTTTCACCAGAATTTTGACATTTCCCTGGTTCCATGACATAAACAAATAACGGAATCATTTGCGCAATCTGTTCGGTGATTTTGTATTATTTGCTGGAGTCCCACCAAGGTAAACTATTCAAAAGTCATGGTTCTTTTTTTTGCATCGCAACTGCCTCCATCGTAAATATTTTTGTCGGTGGTTGAACAAATGGCAAGTACCATATCCTTTTCTGCTGTAGCTTTGAGAATTTAGCCATGTCTGGAAGTTGGAACTTATCTAACCCTTGCCGACAGAGACAAAAACGCTTTTTATGCAGATATGCTGTAAGTTGTTTACATTTAAGTCGCCGTTTCTTGTGACAGAAATTCGTGAGTTCAGAGGTGAACCGTATCCAATCCACGGAATTCTCAAAAGATTGTCCAGTTAACTACGTTATCTAGTCCCATGTGGATATTCACACGGATATCCGGTCCGTGTTATGCTCTGCTACCCGTGCAGTTGGCCAGAATGACGTTTTCAAGTTGGGATTTCAAATGGAGTTGACAGTTCGCTGTCATCCGGAAAAAGGATATTATTGATACAGTCCCACGTAATATATCTTCATTGTTACAAAGGCTGCCAGTGATCTATACCATCTATGAGTAGCGTGGAATTTTCGGTCCATAAAGCATAACTACAATATTTTGTAGAGAAAAAAAATACCATCGTGCCACTATTTCGAAAAACCAGCATGAGCCAAAACTACATGAAATCCATTCAGGAATTCATGTTTTGGTGAACGTCACGACCTCCGGTCAAAATGACGTCCCGGAGTGTATATGAAACGGGTATGGTATCCACAGTTATGGGATGTCTCACAGCCATTATTTCGGACATCAGGATAGAGGCCATTTGATATCTGATTTGCCATTTGATAGGGGCCATCTACGGGATTTCCATCTTTCTTGAAGCGGGGAAACTGATGTGATTTTTATAGTTCGGTTTGTGTGTGGTAAATTTGCTGCTTAATTGTGGACTAGTTAGGAAAATTCATAAAAACGGGTTTTATGCTTGTAATTCTGGCCTTGAATTTTTTATGCTTATTGTTTCCAATATCGTACGCTGCCACTTCAATCTTCCATGACATTCACAAATCAGAAGAAGCAGGTGCCTATCATTTTAGGAATCGGCAAGCTTTTTTTATCGCGAGGTGTTTGACGTTCTTATGTTTAATATGCCTTGGGATGACGCTTTCAGTGTCTTGGCGTTTATGTTTTGTATCGTTTTGTATGTTTTTATGTATCGTTTTTACTTAATTTTTACGCCCATTTAGTATCAATCGCTTTGCTGCTGAAGTTGGCTTTTTTGTTCTTTGTTTTTCTGTGTGGAATTTGCTCGGAAAAATGGTACCATAATGTAACAAAGCTCAATTTAAGTTAAACGAGGGTCCCACAAATGGCATGGAATGATGCGGTTTTCAGCGCGCACAACTATAACGATCTAGTCGTGCGTACGCAAATCGACCCCTGCCTCCCTGTGTTTCAGATATGGAGCGCAGCTGCGCTTTGCGCGGCCA
Source organism: Capitulum mitella (assembly GCA_030062745.1). Lineage (NCBI taxonomy): Eukaryota > Metazoa > Arthropoda > Thecostraca > Pollicipedomorpha > Pollicipedidae > Capitulum > Capitulum mitella. Next base: position 1,401,280 of record CP099850.1, on the reverse strand, counting down.
TTCCGCTGGCGGAAGGTCAGTGCTACTGCAGCACGGCGGCCTCCTGTCCGCAGGCGCTGAGAGCCGGCCACCTGCTGCAGTGCCGTCTGCCGCACGGCGGCGTCGGCCTCTGCTGTCCGCAGCTGGGTCCTGTCCACTTTCCCGGGCCCGTCGGAGGCGGCTACCAAAGCGCCCCGTCCGGCTTGGGGGTGTCCGGAACGAGCGTCCACGTCGATCTCACTTACCTGCCCCCTCCGACACGCACGCCAAACGGCGGTCCCTGCATACCGCTGGTGCTCTGTCCGCCGGTGGTGGCCACGCCCAGCGCCCTCTCCATGAACGGCTGTCGGCTCTCTGATGGATCGCTGGGAATCGTCTGCACCTTCGGCGGCACGCAGCTGCTCTCCAGGTCGTCTTTGGCCGGCCGCAGCAATTTTGGCGGCGTCGGCGGCGGCGGCGGTGGAGGAGGAGCGGCGCTGGCTGGTCTGCAGCCGATGGGGACGACGCTGTCAGCGACGCAGGACGCCCTGGCGGTCAGCCCGCAGTCGTCCAACGTCTTGAGCCAGGCGGAAGCGGCCGGCCGCCAGGCGGCGACCGTCGTCAGCAGCGTGACGTCGCAGCTGCTGTCCAGCGGGCAGGCGCCGGACCCGAACAGTCCGACGGCGCTGTTCTTCTTGAACGCCCAGTCGACCCAGGAGGCGCAGGAGCTCGGCTTGCAGGCCCTGCAGTCGCTGGCGACTATCACTAACCTGGAGGCCGTCGCGCCCGGCAGCGTGCAGGCGTTTCAGAACCTTGCCTCGTTTGGTGGCGGCCAGGTCGCAGGCGGAGCGCCGGTCTCCGGCGTGAATGCGGTGCCCGGCTGCACGCCTGAACCGCCGATCAGCTGCTCCAACAGCCGCTATCGCACAGTCACCGGCGAGTGCAACAACCTGCAGCGGCCGCGACTTGGACGTTCGCTGACCGGCTTCAAGCGCCTGCTGCCCAACACGTACGACGACGGCGTGTTCGCCTTCCGCACCAGGGCCTTCCGCGGTGGCTTCCTCCCGGGCGCCCGGCTGGTGACCGAGCGCGTGCTGGACACCTTTTCCAACGAGCTGCGTGACCACACGCTCTCGCTGATGCAGTTCAGTCAGTTCGTCGACCACGACTTCGCGCACGCCCTCGTGTTCCGGCTGAACACTGGCGCAGGCATCGAGTGCTGTTTGGACAACGGGCAGACGCTGCCAACTACCCCGCGTCACCCGCAGTGCATCCCGATCCCCATACCGCAATTCGATCCGTTCTACAGCCGCTTCGGCCAGCGCTGCATGAGCCTGGTGCGCTCGCTGCCGGCGCCGGACCCCAACTGCCAGTTCCGCCCGGCGAGGCCGCTCAACGAGCTCACCTCCTTCCTGGACGCGTCCAACGTGTACGGCAGCCAGGAGGAGGAGCTGGAGGCACTGCGCTCCCCCAGTGACGGTCTGATGCGCACCAGCGCTGGCCAGCTGCTGCCGCTGGACGGTGGGAGTATCTCCGATCGACCCTGCCGCTTCTCCTTCTGCTTCCGGGCCGGTGACACGCGGGCCAATGAACAGAGCGGTCTCGTCATCATGCACACCATCTTTGTGCGCGAGCACAACAGGATTGCAGTCGTCCTGAAGCAAAACCATCCCGGCTGGGATAACGAGCAGCTGTTCCAGGAGGCGCGCCGTATCCTGATTGCCGAGTGGCAGCACATCATCTACAACGAGTGGCTGCCGGTCGTCGTCGGGTTCAACTACGCCGACACGCACGGCCTGCTGCCGCTACCGTCGGGATACTCATTCTTCTACGACCCCAACATCGACCCGACCATCTCCAACTCTTTTGCCACAGCAGCGTTCCGGTTCGGCCACAGCATGGTCCGCGACCTTTACGACCTGTTGGACGCTAACGGGCAGGTGACCCGCACGATCAACCTTACCAGCACCTTCTTCGAACCAACGGTCGTGGCAGAGAGCTTCATAGAACATGCTCGCACCTTGGTCGCCCGCCGGTCGGAGACCTTCGATCAGAACTTCGCAACGGCGATTCACGAGCAGCTGTTCACCACCAATTTTGTTTTCGGCTTGGACTTGCTCGCTCTCAATACTCAGCGAAGTCGTGACCATGGAACGCCCACTTACGCACAAGTGGTGGAGGCATGCAACATCGGAAGAGTGCAGCATTGGGGTGACCTCTTCCGCCTGATGGACTCGAGCACGATCGACCGGCTGCGGTCCGTGTACGACCACCCTCGCGACGTGGACCTCTTCATCGGTGGTGTGGTCGAGCGACTGGCGCCGGGCGCCCAGGTCGGACCCACCTTCCAGTGCCTGATCGGGCAGCAGTTCTTCGACTTGCGCTACGGAGACCGCTTCTTCTACGACAACGGCGGCATGCCGCACAGTTTTTCGGAGGCGCAGCTCAGGGAGATCAGGAGGAGCAGCTGGGCACGTATAATGTGTGACACTCTTGGCCCTGGGTTCGGAAACGACTTCACGAAGGTGCAGCCCCTCGCCATCCTGACGACGGCCGGTCAGAACCAGGTGACGAGCTGCAACTCGCAGGCCATTCCTTTCGTTGATCTTTCCGTTTTCTGATCTGATGGCGCTTTCCTAGTGACTACTCTATGTTCACCTTGGACGAGGTGTTCCGCCTCTGGTTCTGCAACACTGATGTGGTCTTGGCTCAACACCACTGTATTGACGCTGTGAATCTGGTATTCTGTTGTTTGGGGTGCGTACCCAGAAATCACTGCATCCCATTATGGCGCAATAGAGGCGGAAAATAGTGCATCGTTGTGTAAAAGGGTTCCGTGTATTCTCGTGGTCCGACCGTAGGGGAACGAGGTCTTCGATGCCTGTATTTGATCACACACCGAATCACATACTTGGTTATATTCCTTTGACGTTTGGGATTATCTTAGTTCTTATATGGGTGTGTACTTGAAACTGGGTAAATACTTGAGTTTTAACCGCATTTGTTGATAGAATAGTGATATGAAATAGCACATGCCTTTAACTGGAAAGGTATATTTGAGAACTGGTGTTCTGAATTGTTTAATCATTCATTCATATAAGTTTGGTGTTCTAGCACATAAATCTGTCTGAAATCAGATATGAGTGCCTGGATACTGCTGAGTCCAGAAACAATATATGCTGCTTTTCATGTGTTTAAACTATCTTTTGACGACCTTTTTTCAAATACTAATGAATTATCTTCACAGGCAGCAAACATGTCACTCACATTAAGACTTAACAAGCTGGTCCAGCTATGTTCTTGTGCCTGGAGCATTGTAGGTCCTGTCAGTAGGCTATGCCACTTGAAAAAAATATCTACATGTTTCACCAGATTGCATTTCGGCTAGTCAGATTGTTCTGTGACGAATGTTATTATCTCCAACATCTTTTCCAGTATAGCATTTCCCGCAGCAGCAATGAAACTTTCATGAGGGGGGGGGGCGGCAAATAATTTTTGCCTTGTTTCTTGCCAAGCAGTGCCATAGGGTTCATGTTAATGCTGCCTGGAGTGGGGGTATTTGCTGCTCGTGACTTGCAATTTATATTGGCTTTCTGCTGGTGTTACCTGATGCTTGTCCAAACTCACTTAAACCCCATGTGGGCGCCGAATGACCCTGCAGTCGGTGCGCCCCTAAGCCCCAATAACCAATCAACCAACCACTGATCACATGCTGATCAAGACAAGAGGGGATAGACCAGATTGATTTGGTCTGGTCTGATCTATTCTGGTATGTTCTTGTTTGCCTAATTCTGTTACACCCCACCCTGTCCCATCTTGGTTACCTTTGTCTCCCCTCCAGTCTGCTCAATGGTCTGGTCTATGCTGGTCTGGTCCAGCGTCATGCAATCCAATCTGGTCTGGGACAGTCTGGTCCATTCCCGTCATGCTATGTATCAGCCCTTTTCAATACCGTTAAGAACCGACCTCGGTGCCTCCACGTCCGGTGTTGGCGATGTGACTCCTCTCCGTGCAGTGCTTCAGGCACTAGCCGTCGGCGCCGGCGGCGGCTACTCCACGTCCGGTGCTGTTGGCACTACAGTGGCGGAAGAGCTGGCTGGCACGGACCACGCGTCGAAAAATAACGACTGGTCATGCGTCCAGTCCAGATGACATGATCATCACGACGTCCACCCGCCTGCCAATATGGCAGAACTGCCGACCTACCGTACAACATCACACACAAGCTGACAGCGCTGGCCGAGCAGGCCAAATCTGTTGCGGTGGCCCATCTGCGCAGAGATGCGCAGCTCGTGCTGATCACTAAGGTACGAGAGATGGAATAGACCACGACCAGGGGCGGATCCACCGGCTCGGTTCGGGGATGGGGCGGGAACAAACAAAAATTTGCTGTGTTGACGGCAGGTCAGCGAGTCAGTGGCCGGAGGGGGTGGGGGTCGAAGACGCTGGCCGGGTACTCGGAGTGTCGAGCGACTTCAAACTCTGGCTGTGTGGTGGTAGTCATGCATTTTGGGTAGTAGGCATGCACCATCATGCCCCCCCACTTGCGGCCGGGGGCAAAGCCGAGATGCCCCCCCCCCCATCCGCCAGTGGTCACGACTGACACGGTCCCCTCAGAGCCTTCACTTCCAGAAACTCGAGAGCTGTAGCTTTCCAGGAATGCCCAAATCCAGGCACAGACACCATTCAGATCCAAGCGTTCTCGGAAAACAGCAACGCTTAACAGATCGAATGCTTCGGACGCCCCTTGCGGTCAAGTTACTTCGCGCAAGAGACTTCGGGCGGGAAAAAGTACTTACGGTCCAAAGAGACCACAGATGCTAGCACGGTCCTCCCGTCCGCCAGCCTTAGTGTCCCATGTGCCATGATGTGTGTGGTGTGGGTGCCAGCAGTGGTAATCTGTTCGTCGTAAATAAGAGATGATGTAGCTTGCTGTCTACGTCTGTGACAGGCTCGCTGCGTTTGAGGTCCATGACACGTAAAGGAAAGCTATGTTGTATGATAGTCAAGGTACATGTGGGTCATCAATAAGCGGCAGTCATCAGTAATAATAATCATTCAACTCAACGCTCCAAGTCATCATCTGCATTCTGCTCCGCTGGCACTCATAGCTCGAGTCGACACGGCCAGTTCGTACCACTGGCAATAGCAACGTCGCATCGTTTCGAAATTTGTCATCGTCTAGTGGCCAGCTCGGTATTGGTTCGGGTGCTGCCCATGCTAACGTGCTTCGATCATATTGAGGACCAACTTTCTGAGTTAGCCCTGGTCAGCTCTGTGTCCATATAAAGTCACCCGGCTGTTTCAAAACCATTGGTATTTCGGACTCCCGACTGCTAATATCACAACGTGCTCGAGCACCGTGATCATCTCTGTTATGAGATTTACTCGGGCACTAAATGACCGGACGTGGTTGGTACCGTGGCACAGTGCCTTTAGTTAAATGGTTTTAGGCGACTCCCACGCCCTCGGGGATATTGACTGGTGTCCAGGTCGCGTGATCACTTTATGCCCTTATTCTATACTTTTTGCCTAACGTGGGGGGGGGGGCAAATCAACATTGGGTGGGCCAGGGCCCCCTCGAAAGAATACAAATCGACACCACTGTTATTATATAACTTTGCAAAGAAAGTGTTGCCTGGCCTATTTTTGATTGGGTTCTTTCTAAAGTGCGCTGCTGGATTGGAATAAAACCCGAGACAGGACTGCGCAGGAAGGTCTCAGCTGAAACGCCAACCCTATTCCCGGCAGGGGGGGGCTGAATCCGCCCCCCTCGGGTTTTTTGCCTGCCAATTCCAGGCTTTTTGACGCAGCTTCACGAAACTTGGTGACTTCTCTTAGCTATTCTTTCTACGCGCCGTGACAAAATTTCAAGCAACGTTGTTGGGAGGCACCACATGCCATTTTTGGCCATGTTGAGGGTAAAAGGACAATGTCTGCCAAAAACAGAGTTTTTAGGATAGAATTTAAAACTTTATATGGATGTATAGCTAAATAGTTGGGCAATGTGCAGATGTAATTTTGTTCATCTGAGGTCATTTTACAAGGTCGGGTCAAGGTCAAAAGTCAAAATTTGTTTTTTTGCAATAATTTCCGCGCCGTCCTTTCAAATGCCAAACCCGAAATACATATGACGTAGAACGGCGCCCTCTACTTGTGTATCAAGTTTCAGCTTGATATTAGGTCAGGTCACGGAGCTATGACCTAAAATGTCAGGGCGCGTACCCTATATCGCAATAGCCATAAAATGAAATTTTTTTTAAATAAAGTGAATTCAAATGATTGAAAACGCTTACAGATAATATCAAATGCACACGAAATCATTCCAAGTGATTCCAAGGTCACTGGAGGTCATTTAAGGTGAAAGGTCACAAGTTGATCTGAAGAACGTGTGACCATGACAGTTCCCCTTTTTCATGTCCCTGGCACCGCCTATGCTAACATTATACAAACAATGTGGTGCGATTTGTACTTCTTTAGCATAACATGACTAGCAGAAGCCAAAAAAGCGTTTTTGCCTCTTTTGTTCATTCAGTTGTTAGAAAACTAATCCTCCTATTTTTGAAACCCTGTGAACGCCCATAAATTTTCTCAAAGTTTCAGATGTGTGCACCCATGGTAAAATCCCTATCCATAATCTCTCGATCCATGCCAGTTTCACTGAAATCGGTCGATAAACAACGGAGTTATAAGAAGTCCAAAAGCACCCCTGATTTTGACATTTTTCTCCCTTGTATCCACACATTTCAAAATTTTGAGAATTTCTTCTTATAAAAATGTAGTTGACGTCATGGCAAATCGATTGCCGTTTGTTGCGATGAAATCGGATTAGTAGTTCTCGAGATCTCAGAGAGGGCCGAATCCGCTCCCCCCCTGCTGGGAATCGACCATACCGTCTAGCCCTCCGGGAGTAGGGTTAAAAAAAAAAACTAATAGACGAAGATTGTTGCAGTGACTTTGTATTATGAAAAATCTTCCATCTCCACTAAAAATCGTGTATTAGATCACATGACTTGGGGGACTGTAACTCCCTCAATCCCAGTTTTCCAGTTTGCCTAGGTTTCCATCGCTGGTGCCTTTGTATACTTCAAATCAATAAACACTCAACTTCATACTGCACAAACACACAATCAGATAATCGATTACAGACTCAAACACATATTACTGTCATAGGACGAGCACAGTGCGGTGAAGTCGATGCGCGTCAGGTTTAGCTGACCTCGGTAACTCCTCCCCCAGACCCTCTCCCCCACGACGGCTATGCCACCAGCTCGAGAAGGGCAGATTATTCCGTTCTGCAGGATCTCGGCCCACCAACGCGGCCCAACAACGTGGTTGACCAACACCAAGCAGTGACCTGGTGGCCTGACCTTCCACACGTAGGCATCGCGAGATCCGATGGGCAGCTCATGGTGGTTGCTCACGAGCCTTCAGAAGCTCGGTTAAGCGAGTCCACTCGGCATGAAAGTTAGCTTGTTTGATAAGGTAGCTACATATTTTTCTACTCTGATATAACGCAGCTTGATTGTAAAACGCCCTGGAGCTCTCGACGAACGCCTGAATACATGCAGATTGACTGATAATTGGGGATTAGGAGCGCACCGATTTCGAGGTCATTCGGCGCCCATACCTGCAGAACCATACAGTGTTTGTCTTACGTAATGTACATAAAGAGGGAACTTGGACAAAGGGAGTGGGCTCCCTCGTGACAGTCCGGGGTTACCAACTGAACTGGTTGGTTTTGCAGTCGCGAGGCCCGCTGTAAACTGGTCCAGAACCTCCTGACATCGGGACAGTACCAGAACATGTGCGTAGTAGATTCACTCTGTCCAGGATATCTGTCGCATTCGTTTAAATGGCGTATGCCATAATTAGAGAGACGGCTATTCGTTGGCAGCAAACGGTCTAAAATTCCCAATTGGAACACTTCAGCTTGAAACCCCTCCCCACTTAACCAGTTCCGCCTTGCTTGGGGGGGGGTGGCGTTTCCAGTGTGTGGCCTGGCCCCCCAATTAACATGTTAGATGAGGCCCTGATTTACGCACACGTGAGGTGCCTGATTTCGGACACCTCTAAAGCGCGAAATGATCTCGCGTAGAAGACCTTCACCCGAGTAGACATTGTTCGGAACCACTTCGTCTTTCACAGCTTTATGGATGTTCGCCGAAGTACATATGTTGGTCGATGCATACGAGCAAAATGAGAAATACAAGCGATCGCGACGTGAAAAAGAACTTTCTTCTTTGGTCTCACATCGGCGACTGGGAGGATGGGCACGGGAGGAAAGCCTATGGAATACGGAAAACATATTTCTTCCATCCTGAACTTTTTGAGCCTCCTCAGAAGCTGCCATTGAAGATTATCTTTCGTAGCGCTCAGGGGCGCATCCAGGATCCTCTTAGAAGGAGGGGCCGGGAGCTCAGTGTGAACTGAAATCATACGAAAATTGGCTGTTGTGAAGACGATGTGCAATGGTTTTAACAAACAGTACGGGCCTGGGGGAGGGGGGAGGCCGCGGGCTCCCCGGCTCCCGTGTGGCTGCGCCGGTGGCAGTGTTACATTACCTGTGTTGAGTTTAGGCCATTACTTAGTCTGGTATGTTATAAGGCCATGTCAGGCCATGGCCTGGCTTTCCACAATGTGTTTGGACGCTAGAGACGCAGTCCGACATCATCTGTTATTTTTAAGGGGAGAGAAATTTGCAGTGAATATCCAGTTCACACTGCTCAGTGCGAAGTGAAGCGTTTGACCTCAGATGACCCCGACTGACCTGTTATTTTTCTGTTCTGCGCATGAATTTGGTCCGATAAATCACTTTTAGCTGTTTTCGATTTATGAACAAACATCGATGCGTAACAAATTGCCCTTAAAGTAGCGTCGGGAGCGGATTCTGCTGAAAAGGGCATATGCTGACCTGCCCCGGAATGCGGCAAACTGAACTCGGGCAGTAAAACTACACGTCATAAGAAAGACCAGAGGCTTTTCTATCTGATTTAGCACCGCGGATGGCTGTGCCGTTGCTAGATGGTACTAACGTGAGAGACATTCCATCTGAAGCGCAAAAAAGGTAAACTCTTTTTGGTTGACTTGACCTGGAAGGTCAAGGTTCAGCACGTTCCAAACAATCCACTGGTCTTTGTTGCGTGGTTCTCTCTTAATTAGGAGGTAAATGACTTGGGGGGCGGCAACCCCACCCCCCTCAGGTGCGTTCTAGGATGACGAAATCGCAAGTGCGGGCGAGGGGCAGTTGTATTGGGAGAGGTTCAGTGTTCTCTTGGTATTGTAAACTTCTGGCGCTACTCTGCAAGCAGGTATCATCTACCAGTCCAAGCAGACATGACCCGAAGAACAATCATTAATTGCATATGCAAGTGGCCTATGCCAAAAGGCAGATAGTGTATCACTGATGCTAATGAAAATGCATTTTAGTTGGATAAGCTTCTGAGCCGTCTACAGCTTTTCAGTCTGCAAACAATGATCTTCATTCATTCAAGACAGTATGACTGAATCAGTCATTCAGTCATCAGTCTTAACAGCCTTTCTCATAGATGCGGGACCGTGGGGCCGGGGGCTTCGGCCCCTCAACTTTTTTGAAAATTAACACTGACTCTCTGAGCGTTAACTTGAAAAAATTGGCCCAAAATGTTGCTCGGCCCCTCAACTGAAGAGGAGTGCCCCTAGTTTCTCTTTTCCACAGCCTCACTGCAAAATGCATGCCCACCAGTGCTTGCTGAGCGCTCATGTCACCAATTACTGAGTCATGTCTGTCTGGGTATATCACTGCAGTGTCAGTAGCCTCTCAATATTGACTGTGCACAGTGTTTCACTTTGCATCTGGACCATGTAATGCTAGATGTGGGAATATGAATCAAATTAATTGTAATTACAAGTAGTGCCCAGATAACTTATCATAGATCGAATTTAGCACATCTTTAGGCTATACTTAATTCCCTATTATAGAATACACATAGAACAACATGTATATATATATATATATATATATATACGTATAACAATATACATATATAACAATAGACATATATATAGGATATATAAAGAACAATAGAGCATGAACGGTTCAGTGTGACTCCCGAGTTTTACAGGCTTTCATGCCACTTGTCTTGTTTTCGCGTGACTTTGTGTGGTTGGATTGGATTCATTGACATCTGGATTACGCACCTGTTTTTGACATGCTAGACAAAATTAATTCTGAAGGATTAAAGCTGGGTGCAACCTGCATTAGAGGTGTCATGAGGCAATGGGCAACATGATGCATGTCACTGTGTCGCGCAGAAACAGTCAGTGAACTTTGTACATGTTACAACCGGAGGTGACGATGTGTAGTTTTATGCATGGAACTACCTGTGCATCTCGGGCGCATGTAGCTACGTTTGTTAACTACATGTGCGCACCTCCGCTCCGGCTTCCCCGTACCGGACAGCACGTCATCATGCAGGACCCGAAGACGGGTCTAAGGGACCGGTCGGGGACTGTCACGGGCGTCAGCAGGCGACGAAACTACCTGGTGCGCATGCCCAGCGGGCGCCTTTACTGGCGCCACCGCCGGTGTCGCCGGCCCCTGCGACCGCTCGTGACGGTCTCAGGGTGGCGGCAGCGGTCGAGACGATGGCGACGGCGCGGCGGCTGCCTCGACGCCGGCGGAGGCCGCGTCGTCGACGGCCGTGATGAATGGATGTGGCAACTTCGGGGGCGGTTGCGTCAGCGGCGGTGCGTGCGGCAGTGACCGCGCGGGCGCCAGCGCTCCGTCAGTGCTGCCCGCGAGGCGGCTGCGGACTGGACTCGGTCTGCGGCGACGCCAGCGGCCGCAGAGACGGCCGGTTAGCTGACCCCAGCCAGTGTATTGCGTAAAAGTTTAAGCAGCAAGATAAGCGTAAAAGTTACGGCAGCAAGGTAGTAGCCAGGCCGAGCAGTTATGACTGAGCCGCGCTTCATGGAAATGGCTGCAGACATGTGCCAGGATGCGGGATATCCCCGTGTTGCATTCAGCCCCTCGTTGACCTGAGCGGGTCTTTGCGTCATCTCTGAACGGTCGTGTCCCTCCGGAGCAAGGCGGTGCCCAGGTGACGCAACATTTGCCCTGGTCAGCTCAGAATCCGACGCTGGATGAGGGTAATCTGCATTCCGTCGGTACCCCGGCAGATCATACAGCCGCGGGAGACAGCTCAGCGCATGCCGTACGGATGCACGACAGCAGTCGGACGGCAGCGGGCAGCACATCGTCCCCTGGCTGCCGCGCAGCTCGAGAAGTAACCAGGCCTGCCGCTGGGAGAGGTGTCCCGGTCTGCTGTGCCGCTGGGAGAGGTCCACTGACCTACCGCGGCACTCGGAGAGGTGTCTCGGCCCGTGTCCCGGCCTGCTGCGCGGTTTGGAGAGCTGTCTCGGCGTGCCGCTCTGCCGAGAAAGTAACTGAACGTGCCGTGCCGCTTGGAGAGGCGTCCCTTCAGACTCCAGACTTCAGTCTGAAGTCTGAAGTCTGAAGCCCGAGTTCGCCTCGTCGCTCGGAGAAGCGACAGCTTGCCGCGCCTCTCGGAGAGGCGTGCGGGCCTCAGCGTCAGAAGGTAACACACCATGCCACGCTCTTTGGGAGTTGTCCCGATTTGCCGTGACGCTCGAATGTCTCCTGGCCCGTCGAGCCACTCGAAGAGACGTCCTGACCGTGTTGAGAAATGTTGAAGTAAATAACTTTGCTTCCTGTCTTTGCCCCTGCTTTATTATTATTATTATTATTATTATTATTATTATTATTATTATTATTATTATTATTATCATCATTATTATTATTATTATCATATTTATAAAAGTGATTTAAATGGTTCGCTGGGGGCCTTTCAGGCCGGAGCCCGCGCTGAGCAGTGTTTGTTGTACGGACTGCCCTACACCCGATTGAGCAATTCCAGCTAAACGGCATAATTCGGAGGCAAAAGTTTAACGGGCTGACATGACCCGCACAATCGCATGGTAGCCAGTCTCTCCTATGGGTTGCTTGGAGGCCAAGTGACACTCGGAAGAAATAGGGAGGGCTGAGGCGACACGAAACCCACCAACTGAGCCACCGACACGACAATCAGACATACGCCTTTCATATGGTTTATTACTTTGCGCTCGTGAAAAAATGGCACAACGCATGATACTGCGTCCGTTGGAATCGAGATGAAGCGGAAGCACAAACGTCCGTTGGCGGAGATCTAGGCCGATTATTCTATGGCCATGGCGTGTGCTGACGCGGTCACGCCCAGTGACGTCACACAGCTGCCTGCCCAGTTTGTAAACAAATCGCATGGCGACTTTACCTCCTAGAGGGTGCATTGGCCCGATCACTAATTCTTTTCCAACTTCTGATGACCTGCCTGCTTCGCAGCATATACGGCTGACGGACAGGTAGTGTGTGATGCGTGGCCGGGAGCCGGAAAAGGTCACCGCGAGGAGTGGATATGTCCTCATCCTTGTTCCCACCGGTGTTCGTGTTTAGTGCTGAGATGGTTGGTTGCCCAGAATAGCGCACTCGATTTTGTTTCACTTTGTAGGAATAGTTTCCCAGACAGCTTCTGGTTTCCATTCGACAGCTTTCGGGGTTGGGCTCTAGAGAAATCTTATCCACGGGGTTTAACGGATGCAGATCATAGGCGTTCTCATTGTACGTTCGTGTTTGCTTCTCCTGGCGCCCTTTCAACTTGTTGCCCTGGTTCGACGGCGAAAAAGCCGTTGTGCTGGTGACTAGCCGATGCCCTCGGTCGGTGCAGTGCGTCAGTCTAGCAGGGTTTGTTGCGAGTCTGCGTTATCCCTTATGTTTTAAACCGCCAATGACTGGGGCGAATGGGGCGTTTAACGACCCCTGGCACATTTCTTGGATATTTCCCAAAGGAATGAATGCCACGTCCTGAAATGTTCCGTACATTTTTGCATCATTACCACACATAATGACAAGGATTTGGAAACGAGATCATCTTAGGTCACGTCCTAATGACGCCGTAAATACGATCATGTTTCGCGATTTGACGCCCAATTTTACTTCGTCGTATTGTCGGTGCTTTTTAAAAGAATGGGACTTAAGGCCTGCATTGCAATCAGCATGACCGGCGGGCTCGATATGGAACTCCTGTGACCTAATGCTAGGTTATCCTGGGTCAAATATGCATTTTTCATGTTCCGAGCCAAGGGAGAACACATCGCAGAAAAGGAACGGGATTACCTGATTTTTCGAAACGGTCAGATGGATTATTGAACTGTATTACAAAAAACTGCATGTACAACTTGCATAGCAGGTTCTTGCAGCATCGACAGTATTTTTTTCGTAGTTTGGCTTCAGGTGATTTCACGCAGACTTCAGCCTGGCGAGTAAACTAGCAATGTCTGTGCGATATGCAGATATTGGCCTTTGCAATGTTGCGCAACACTCCGTGGAAATGCGCAACATGGACAGACTGACTTGTAGAGTCATCCAGAGACGTTAGATGAACGTCGTTAGCGTGCTCGATTTCTCCGAGTTTGGAACTATAAATTGTTGCAACGTTGCATGTGCAAGATAGTTAGTGGTATTTCAAGTTTTTTGGTGGCCGAGGCTCTTTGGGAGTGTCTTTTTTAACCCGCGCACGACCGTCGGTCGGTTACAATCATGCCCGACTGGGGGGGGGGGGCGGGGCAGTTGGCCGCCCCTACCTTTAACTCACGAACCGTTGGTCGCACGATAAAAATAAGCACACCGTTGGCAAGCTTGTGAAGAGTAAAGCTCGAAACTGGTCTCATTTTTAGTTTTAGATAATATGTATGCAATTTACGTCCTATATATGTTTTCTCATAGCCGACTGCATGAGACCAAGAAATGCCCTGAATCTCAAGGGCTGTGACTTATAACGCATAGGTAAAGGCACCAGCGCACGAGTAAAGGTCCGCAAATGCCGATACACGTCTGATTTCTCGGATTTGTTCAATATATACTCCGAAACGTTGATTTAAAGGCACGGCAATTTTCGCGCCGGCTGTCGGCGTGCGCCGCAGCCGTACGCAATTTTCGCGAAAAAAGCCTATCCATGTACATTTTATTGATCTTAGTGGTTCTTGTGATGGTTTTTCATGCTTAAATTTCGGAAAAATTCGTTAGTTACCAACCTACACATTTGGCGGGGCTTTGTTCGCGAGAGACTGTTTATTGCCAAAACATCCAGTTTTTTTAACTTTTTGAGGTTCCTGGTATTACTGACGTCTGTGCAAGCCAAGTCTGCCATTTACTACCCATTCTGAATAATTCATCGCTGATTTTGACGGTGGTACATTTTGCCTCACAACAGCTATTCGTGACCTGACCTCAGGCCAATGGCTGGAAGTCATTGATACTTTGCCCAATGACGGTAATTCGATGTCTGCTTCACTCCACGCTAAAAATGTTATGAAATATCCCGTCAATTTCCGAAAAAACGACATGTCTTAAAAAATGGGCTTGACCTTAGGTCAATAACCCAGAAAATTCGGAAAAATCTGAAATAGCAGATTTGTTTTATCTATCAAGATCACTAATCCCTGAAAGTATTATTGTGATATCTTGTTTTCCGAAGAAGCTACAGGGCGCTAAACTTTTCTGTACATAGGTCTGTTTGACCTGATCTGGGTCAGGCACCTGAGCTGACCCGAGGTCAAAACTTTGACACAAGATGTAAAAATAATGAAGCAAAAGGTGCACAAAGTTTCGTGACTCTGTATTTGTTCATTCTCTTGCAATCCCAGAAAAACCTCAGGGGGGCAGTCAACTGCCCCCCCCAGTCGAGGGCGGGTTACATCTCCGCCGAAACAAATGGATCAGAAGACATGTACTGCATGACATGTTACAATGGAGGCAAACTTTGGCCCGACCTGTGACCTTGACCTTGCATGACATTGGATCAGGTGGCACTAAAACATGAGATTGAGTTGCCAGGAGTAAATTTCCACGCCCTACATCAAATGCAATTTCGTTATACTTGTCATTGTGATTAGGCGACTCTGGAGAAAATGGGCGCCTTTTCGTGTTTGGCCTGACTTGTAACATCATGGATGATCCAAAAATAAGAAGGAAAATATACGTCACAGGACCGCAAAGTTCGTCGCTATCGATTACCCTTTGAATCAGCCGAATCGGACGATTGGTTCTCAGGATAGACGGGGGTGGGGGGGGCTAAACGCACCCGTCAGTGGAAGGTATACAAATATCCCAGTCAATGCTGGGTTGATCATTAGATTCTTCAGCACTTTGACTGCACTTTCTGCTTTTCTGTTGGACTGAAGGTACCCCGGCGAGCTCCTGACACGCTGAAATTCGAACAGCGATGTAGTCTTTGAAATCGGCTTAGCGGAAAGGTGGCCATTGTCACTGGAGAGCTTTTCTGGTATGCCATGGCGTTCCATTTGTCCTTTCAGCAGTCTGATAATTTCAGTCAATGTCTTTCCAATCAGGCGATCACAGTCTGATGTCGGAGGACGAGTCCACCGTCACCAGGTATGAAATCCCTCGAAATCCATAGGATCGCAAGCTATGTATTGCTTGGGGCGCCGAGATATGCTATGCTAGATATAAGATATGTATTGCGGGGGGCGATTTTTCTTTAGAACCTTGTTCAGGGACTTCGGGTCAATGCAGATACGAATCTTCTTGTTTGTGTTTTCAGTCAACACAATGCCTGACACCCAGTCAGTGGGACTTGACACAGATGCAGTTATATTCTCCTGCACCATGTTGTTAAGTTCTCACTGCACCTCATTTTCCAGGGCTATAGGAATTGAGTCTACATCTATATGCACCACTTTCGAGGCAGCCTGCCCGTCCCTTGGAATATTTCGGGAAAACGCTGCGCAATTTCATCTTTGGTCAGCTCGGACCTTGGAGGTCTGTGGTACCGTTTTCATCATGACTTACCGTTGCATGTTTTCATGGTGGACAGTTCCATTTTTTGCAGGGTGTTTGCTCCAATAAGGGGAGTTAGATTCCCGCCACGAACAGGAAATCGACATTGCATGCGGTCGTTGTCTTGGGATTTGTCACTTCCACGACAGTTGCTCCCACGGACTTGGTAAATATATTGCTGAACATCATCTAAGTTGCATCAGTGTCCCTCAGTTGCCTCACAGAGAGATCTCCAGAAACTTGCTTGTACATATTTTGGGGTATCACATTCACTGTTGCACCATTGTCTAATCGGAAACACTTACGGTGATCAGAGTCTAGTAGGAGGACACCAAACAACTATCCTTGTCTGTTATCACTGACGCTTCCTACTTCCAGAGTCAGTATACTTCAAGGTTCATTTTGCGCTATACGTTCGGACATGAGCCCGTACCACTGAGATATAGATCGAGGTCAGTTGTCGGGGATTAGCCTGATTTCCGCGTGCTACACCTCAAGGCGAAATGTTTTTTTTTCACTCTACACGCTTGGCAGGTTGTAACCCACGCGGAGAGCAATTCTTTCTTGAAGCCGTGCCATTTAAAAAAAAAAACTTGCATGCCTGAGTTTGTACCGTACGTATGACAGCCCATCTTGTGACCCTGTCTTGCTCTGGCGGTGACCAACACTGTCTTACTGCCTGAAGTGTTGCGCCAAAACGCTCAGCGAGACTATCTATCTGTCTGCGGGGCGCTTCATGAGCATTCACCGTCGTGATGGCGTGTCCAAGGTTCAGCTCTGCCTCATGTAGCAGCCGTTTATGGACGCTGTCCCTCGGTATTCCCAGCACTATTTTATCTCGGACGAGACTGTCCTCTAAAGTTCTGGAGTTGCACGAGCGCGCGAGGTGCCGCAAATCGGCCACGTAAGCATCAGTGGTCTGACTACTGCCTTGGTGATGAGTGGCAAACTTGTACCTTTCAAAATTTTGGTTGTTTTTCCCACACAAAATTCGTCGAACTTGGCCCAGAACAGTTGCAAGCCATTGCCATTTACCTTCGTTTGGGCACAGCCCTTTTATTGCGTCAGCAGCCTCAGAGCCGATGCAGGCTAGTAACGTCGCGACTTGAATTTCTTCGCTCTCGTCTGTTACCGTGTCTCCGTAATCCTTGTCTGCCCGTAATTATTCCACTGGGGACGCAACCTCTTTAAGTCATGAAGCACATCCAACACAACATCCAAGGACGTTGTGTTACAGATATTTAACTGTGTCGGGGCCGAGAAGTTTGTCATGAGCCAGGCTTCCTCAGAGCCAGACTTGCTCCGCCCAACTCAGACTTTGATACTTTACTTCTGACACCATATTACGTTCTTTGTCATGACTGCAGTCTGCAGGAATCAGATATATGTCTGGCAGATCATCGTTATATCCCGAATAGATGGAAAACAATTGGAAGAGTCAGTCTTAATCTATTGGGGATGGACTAAACAACCGGCGATAACCACAGTCAATTCCACGCTTTTCTCCAGAACCCCGTGACCTTAGGTCAGGTCAGAGGTCGACAAGAAGCCACTGAAAACCCCGGTGCTGCCGTATACGAAATACAGGCAATCCCATGTTCCGAACCTATGGGATTGATCGCCACCAAACTTTCACCAATCGACGCGCCGTATGCCATTTACTCTTCGTCCGGAGCGTGGTGACCTCAGGTCAGGTCAACCACATCCAAAACCAACAAAAACTCCCATCCGGCTCCATAGGCACTGGCGTCCATATGATAGGCTTCCATGTTGCTGCGCCAATTCGATCCCATAGGCTCGGAGCATAGGGTTGCCTGGAGCTAAAGATAGATGTTTTCGCTGCTTTTGGATGTGATTGACCTGACCTGAGACCACCAGGTTCTGGAAAGAAAATTAAATCGCGTACGGTGCGTCGATTGATAAGGATTTGGAGGCGATCTGCCCCATAGACTCAGAGCATGGGACTGACTGAAGCCAAAACTGGTTTTATTTGTTTTGGATGCGAAGAATCTGACCTGAGGTCACCAAGTTCTGGAAAGAAAAGTAAATCGCATATGTCGTTGTTTTTCATGGGATTACCTGGGATGGGATGGGATGGGACCGTCATGGGAATACGTGCACCCAAGAAAATGAGATTTTTACTCGTTTTGGATGTGACTGACCTGACCTAAGGTCACCAAGTTCTGGAGGGAACACCAAATTGCAAACGGTGCGTCGACTGGTGAAAAACTGATGGCGATCCATCCCATGTGCTCGGAGCATGGGATTTCATGGAGCCAAAAATGGTGGTTTTTGCTGCTTTTGGATATGGTTGACCTGACCTGAGGTCACCAGGTTCTGGAAAGAAAAGTAAATCGCATATGGCGCATCGATTGGTAAAGCTGTGGCGACAATCGGTCCCATAGGATCGGAGCATGGGATTGCCTGCAGCTCGGACATGGCAGCACCGGAGTTTTCAGTGTTTTTTTTGCCGACCTCTGACCTGACCTAGGGTCACGAGGTTCTGGAAACGCGCGATTTTTGATACACACCGATTGGTGAAGATTTGAGGGGAATCTGTTCCGTAGGCTCGGAGCGTGGAATTGCCTGTGGTGAACGCCGGTCATTTAGTCCTTTCCAATCTACTGCCCTGGACATTGTGTCCGACCTAAGGCTCGATCACACATTCTCATTTTCCACGTACATAATCTCGGCAGTTTCCACGCCGTGAAGCACGCACCGCTTCACGACAGGCACCACTGTTATTTGGTGCAAGACGACATGACATCCACAACCCGAGAGCGGCCTGCCGGACGGCTCTCCAGTCAAACCGGCAGCTGCTTTAGGCCGTCCAACGGATGGCCACCGACGAGGCTGTCCCGGATCCACTGGTGTGGCCCCATCGACGGAAACGGCATGCTCCGGCCCGAGCCAAGAAACGCAGATTCCGCCTTTTCTCAGACGATCTGGTTAACACGGGCTCGGGTGGGGGTCAATTTGGCCCACCTGAGGTTTTCCAAAATAGGTCCCGAACGGTGCGGCGCAGCCGCACCAAATTTAGGACAGCTGTAATAGAATAAATGTAATATAATAAATATAATATATATAATAATAATAATATATATAATGTGATAACATATAATACAATTGTATATTATATTGTATTATATATAATAATATATAATATAATAACATAATAATAAATAATATAATAATAATAAATGTAACATAATGTAATATAATATAATAAAAATAAACAGCTGTAATGTAATAAATAACTGAAGAGCAGATTTTCGGGGTGAAAGATGCCAAGGTCATTTACGATGATAAAGCTAGAACGGATCAAACATAGTCCATGAAAATAATTTTTTTTATTTTTAGGGTAAACTTCAAGCTGCTGCCACGATTAGAGTATTAAAGACAGTCTTTTGCACTTCTTATGGGTTCACAGATGACCAACCAAGAAAATGTAAAATAGGTTGGTTGATCTCAGGTGAGGTCACGAGGTGAAGTCAAAGTCAGGAGTTGAAAATTATTTTCAGACATAGAACTTCCGCTGTAATTTTCTCAGCCAAAAACCTGGAACATGAATAAAGGGCCACTTCTTCGTCTACCGGTGCAACAAGTTTCAGATCAGGTCACGGACAGATAGCAAAAAAATATGGCCGCGTGTACCCTTTTTCTGTAGGAGTTAAGCAACGAAACGTCCCCAATCTCATGTTCAATATCTAATGCAAGGTTAAAATTGCGCAAAAACAATGTAGGGGATGACCGGACGCACTTTCCCATGGGTGTGACATCTTCTAGGTCATCTGAAGTCACTGACTGGATGAGCCATATTGGCCTTGGTGCACCTTTTCTGAAAAAACTGCATGCTTGGGAACTTTTTATGCCGATTTGGAACTCAGTGCCCAAAACTGCCTATGCATGGTATGGGTTGGAGTAAACAGGCGTCAAAAAGAACTAGATCAGATGGGAATGCCTTCGTATGCCATGCCCGTGTACTATTCTTGGAAAGCCCGAAGACGCAATTAAGTTATATTTACCAGTGCTGAATATTTACTTTTGCGATAAAATTGTACCGGATGACGGTAGTTGGCTCCGTGGAGCACATTTCGCCATTTTCCGAGGTTACTTTAGGTCAGTGACCTAGGTAGGTACACCACAACGGCCGACCTTTGGCGACCTTTGTGGTGAAAACGTGGCCTGTGTGATATTTTCAGTTGCCTAATTCGAATTCGGCATCAGAATTTACTCCCGAGAGACGATAGAAAAAGGCATATGACATTTCGTCACACTATAACCACGCGGCCTAAGTTCTCCTGAAGCAATGACTGAAGCACAGGTACAAAACCAAGCGTCCCATATTGTACACCATCTGTTGCAGTTCTGTGTGTCCGACAAAAAATGGCGCATACATTTTAGCGCTATGACTAACGGTTTCCGCAGCACACGCGAAAGTCTGGCGAGACGCACCGAATTTGCATGTATGGTCTGGCGAGACGCACCATACATGCAGGCACCTTTTTAACCTCATTTGACTTTGAAAGCCACACGCTAGAAACAACACACTTCTACACAATAGAGTTCTTCTATGCCACATCTACCCTGCAAGGCTGGTGGCTCTGGCCTGGATAGTTTTCGAGATCTTAGGGCGGGGGGGGGGGCTCAAGCTGACCCCTTCCCATTCCAGCGCGTTATGATTGACTTGCCACCAGTGCGAGCGTTCAAGCATTGGTCTTCCCGTCCTGGCAGAAGAGGTTCAAGTTACCTGGACATTTAATGGCCCGAGGGTCAGCTGGTAATTGGCTAACAAATAGTCATCGAGATGTCTCTCACGTGGTTATGTCGCTAACCTCACCCCAGCAACCATTCAGATTAAACCTACCAAAAAAATCGGTGCCTGAGGCAACACAACTCCATATGTGGAAGCAACAAGATTGCAGTGTCACGGCCAGGGGCAGGAGCAATGCAGCAAGCGTTTTTTAAGATGGACTGATCCTAACGCTACCATTGGCGGATCCAGGGGGCATCTCGGCCATGCCCCCCTAACCGCGATTAGGGGGGGAATGGTCATTTGGCCCCTCCCCAAAAGACATGGGTATCCCTACTCAGAGCTTAAAGTTGCTGGAATTTCGAATCTAACCTATGGCCAGGGTCTTCCACCCCATCCCACCCGGTCGATGACTTACCATTCATACACAACCGCTGAAGTCACACTCCGAACCCACGGCCAGTGTCTTCCACCTCCCCCCCTCCCGGTCAGTGACTCCGCTGACCTCCCATCCAGACCTAGGAAACTCTGGTTTATCCTCCAAACGGAGCCGCTGGATCCGCCCCTGAGCGCTCAGCCCTCCCCTCCGTTACAAGGTTGTCTTTGTGGATCAAACCAACCGAGTCAGAGCGGCCCGCTTGTGGGTTCGTCCGACGGCGAATCGTTCTGTTGGCTGGAACCCAGCTGGCCTGCGGCCGGCAGTTCTGGCTAGTGCGGATGTTATCTGCAAGGGTGTTTGTTTTCGGGGCTACACGCAGGCATCTATTTAAGTTCCAGCTCGTTCTCTGAAAATACAATCTGGTATTTGTCACGGTCCATAATAAAAGAAAAGCAGTGCTTTCCGAGGGACTGATGACTTCAGGTCTATTAAAGACAATAATTCACCTCGTTGGAAATCCAGCAAACAAAATGAAATGCCTAAAAAGAGTGCGCAGGTAACAATTATGTTATTTGCTTCTGTCATGTAACCCGGGAAATACAAGAAAAAATTATGAAGAAAGTATTCAACGCCACGGAGTCACTTTTAGGTGTGACGTCAGACACGCAACGATGTGCGTCATGCCTCCAGGAGTAACGGTGAACCAAATATGCAACCGATACGCAGCAACGACAGTTCGTGCAACATCGCATTGCCAACTGCATATGCACTGTACTGACACTGACATTTGCAACATCGCATTGACAAATACTCACGAAAAAACGGTCCTCGTGGTACCACACACGCGGTGTTTCAGCCGCATGACTCGGGACTCAGGTCGCCATTACTCTCACAAGTAGCAATCGCTGGCAGCCGCAACGAGTTGTTCGTTGTTTCCTGGCTTTTTTCACGCATCAATCAGGCTTAACCATTGGCGTCGTAGCCGGAAGCTGACTAGTCTTGAGTCAAGTCGTGTGTGTCGCCGGACGTCAGTCGGTTGTCTGCTGACCACTGGCGGATCCAGAGGGAGGGGGAGCATCCCGGCCATGGTTCCCCCAACCGCGATTGGGGGGGCAAATAGCCATATGCCCCCCCCCCAGAAAAACATGGCTATTACTTTTACTATTATTACTACGATTATTGCCTCTATTATTATGCCTTAACAACCAGTTTGATGTAACTGGACGCTTCGAAACCACGGCCAGCGTCTTCCACCTCCCCCTCCCCCTGGTCGCAGACTCGCCACCGATTTACCATCCATATCCAGCATATGTTCTGGTTTTCTCCCCCCCCCAACCGATCCGCTGGATCCGTCCTTGCTGCTGACGCACCAGCTGAATTGCAACGAAGCTCAACGCCCTTGGCCGGGTTAGCCAAGGTCTGCGACGTCGTCAACAAAATTTGGCCATTAGTACTATGACGTCACCATGCATCTGGCACTTCCCCAAATATGGTACTTCCCTCCAAAATCGTCCACATAATCTGTTCTAGCATCGTAAAGGAAGAGTTTTAGAGCAAATGGAGTTTGGATATGATTTGTATATCTAAGCTACAATCCTGCTATCTCGGTTCAAAACCCCATACAAAGGTGAACAGTTCCCTTTAAATTCCGCTGTACTTATGTGAAATGGAGCCTGCTAGCGTAATGCGAGCAAATCAGTGATCAAATTATAAATAATCAAGAACGTATGAAGCAGCGCAAGCGATTACCTGCTCACAGCAATGCGTTGTCCCACATCACTGCTGGGTATCCTGGTCCGAAGTTTTAAGCAGACCAAGACAATAACGGGCGCGTGGTGCTTGGTCGAGCCACATATTGGGTGCGCATTCTGTGCACGATGCACCGTGCACGTCACCCCGTCGTTGCCAGCGTCACGATGCGGGTTTAATCTAGGCCAGCTTCCAGCGGTGTCCCAACCATTCGTGGCGAAATTGCGCCGCCACGGGTCTGAGGCAATCGCGGCCTTCCAGTGAGCCTCACCGCAGCTGGCCGGCGCCTCGCCGCAGCCAGCCGAGCGACCGCTCGCATGCTGTCAAATCCTCCCGCCCGGAGGTCGTGACTGAGATCGGACTGGCTAAGTATCCCAGGAACAGCCTTTGCGCGCTGAGATCTATTTTTCCACGGATTATTTTGAACCGCTCAGAAATGGCAGCGAACAGTATCATGGATACTTTACGTTTTTTTGAAATTATCTTATTCTCCTACCCATTAATCTGTGGGTAGGATTTTCTTTTCATTCCCGTGTGGCCCAATAACGTTAAATACCATGGTTAATAAATAAATGCGATACCATTCACTGCTTCAAAAATCGCCTCAGTTCACACCACGTCCTCTATTTTCTTTTTTATCTTTTCCTGACACCAAAATAAGTTAGTGATGGGCCTCGCGACCACGACAAGCAGGTTGCAGGTTAGTAACGCCAACCGGATTGCAGGACGTATCATGTTCGGGTACGAGCTGGGGTTAATTCAAAGTGACGTTAATTTTGAACAAAAAAAAAAGAAAACGGAAGAACGTATAAAGCACGATTTTTAACACTGTATATCAGTTTCAAGAGTTTATAGAATGGGCTTCCATTACAGGCTTCAGTTTAGCTTACTTCGTCGGCCACTTTTCACGCCGTTTTTGGGATTCAGGTCTGTATTTACCCAAAATATATTTTCACACACCTTTTGGGACTGTTCTGTTTCTTTTGATATGCTCACAGCTCTGGAGAACATTGAACAAATTATCTGATTTCATGTTCTATGGAGCGCTATCTGCACAGGAAATAGCCGCCTATAATCTGTGGGAGAGAAGGAATATGAAAATGGGTTTGTTCTCCGATGTTGGCTCATTTGTCATACAACTGTTGGCTTTCATGGAAGGACGCAAAGTTTCCTTCAGGAATCCCAACAATAACGCCACGTTTTAATCCCTTATAATGCTAAAAAAATGTGAGTAGTTAATGTTTTATAAACCCTTTGATGGATATAAATAGGGTTTATGGAAGGCTTGATTTCCGTTTCCCGGCAATGGTCTTAGTGAAAGTTTGATTACTGAGAGTGGTACGAAGATTTTTTAGTCTGTGGCGTTATTAATAGAACACTAGACGATGACGATCACACCACATAACTAAAAGAAAAAAGCATCAAGAAGACCCCACCCTTCATCACGCCTCTGGGTTCTTCCAATGACCTGGCTTGCGTCGCTCCCACAGTGCTGCCGACATTCAAATTGGTACAGATTGACTGACGGGCGTAGCCAAGGAGGGGGCGGCGAGTGTGGGAGCCATGTCATCCCCCGAGCCAAGTGGTCTACACTAGCTATTTAGCGATTTCGTAGGAATACGGAATAGTCATCATATATATGGTGCAAAAGCAAACATATCAGGTTTTCGTGTACGTTGAATATGAGGTCGGTAACGTAAAAGTCATGCTTCTTTCTACACAGTTTGTCATACGCCTGTGGCATATGACGAAATTTGACATTTACCCCCTCCCCCGAGGAAAATCCTGGCTACGTGCCTGGCGCAGAGAAACTTCCAGCAACCGCCTGTCGTGTCCGTGATAGCCGGGGGAGGGGGGGGGGGCAACAGATTAGCATTGTTAGCGGGGTCACCGCTGTGGACGTAATAACCCAGCTAGACGTGTACCGTCACCAGCAGAATTGTCCAGTCTGCACTGACTTTATAGGAAGAACTTTGACTCTTGCGAAACAAAATGCTAAGGAGTTTGATAAATGCCGGTTTGTATCAGTAAGAAACAAATTTATTCCAAACACGCTTCAGTTGAAACGTTCCTGGGCAATCTCGTCTCGCGCGTCATTTCACTCCAGCGGTGCACTTCAAACAGAACTCAGTTAGGGGAAGGCGATGCAACGCTTTACTGGCAAAGTTGAGGAATAACAAAACAAAACGGACATCCATGTGATAACTTTAAAAATCGCACGCTTGTTTACATGCCGTCAACACATACCATTCGAAACCAGTTGCTGCCTTAGCTGCTGCTACCCAGGCACAACCAAACGTATAGCTAAAAACGCCTGCCAGCTCTGATACTTTGGCGTTCCCGAACAAACACTCTGGAAGCATGATTTTTCCATGAAACGTGTTCGTGTAAAATCCGAGATTCACTGTGCCGATACAACGGTGTTAGGCCAAGATCAGACTGAAGTTCTAGGAAGTCCAGAGACAAAGCGCCACGTCTAACTTGGACATAGAACCGTTGCTATGAAAGCGCCACCAAATCAGAAAACGGAAAGATCAACGAAAGGAATGGCCTGCGAGTTGCAGCTCGTCACCTGGTTCTGACCGGCCGTCGTCAGGATGGCGAGGGGCTGCACCTTCGTGAAGTCGTTTCCGAACCCAGGGCCAAGAGTGTCACACATTATACGTGCCCAGCTGCTCCTCCTGATCTCCCTGAGCTGCGCCTCCGAAAAACTGTGCGGCATGCCGCCGTTGTCGTAGAAGAAGCGGTCTCCGTAGCGCAAGTCGAAGAACTGCTGCCCGATCAGGCACTGGAAGGTGGGTCCGACCTGGGCGCCGGGCGCCAGTCGCTCGACCACACCACCGATGAAGAGGTCCACGTCGCGAGGGTGGTCGTACACGGACCGCAGCCGGTCGATCGTGCTCGAGTCCATCAGGCGGAAGAGGTCACCCCAATGCTGCACTCTTCCGATGTTGCATGCCTCCACCACTTGTGCGTAAGTCGGTGTTCCATGGTCACGACCTCGCTGCGTATTGAGAGCGAGCAAGTCCAAGCCGAAAACAAAATTGGTGGTAAACAGCTGCTCGTGAATTGCCGTTGCGAAGTTCTGATCGAAGGTCTCCGACCGGCGGGCGACCAAGGTGCGAGCGTGTTCTATGAAGCTCTCTGCCACGACTGTTGGTTCGAAGAAGGTGCTGGTAAGGTTGATCGTGCGGGTCACCTGTCCGTTAGCGTCCAGCAGGTCGTAAAGGTCGCGGACCATGCTGTGGCCGAACCGGAACGCTGCTGTGGCAAAAGAATTGGAGATGGTCGGGTCTATGCTGGGGTTGTAGAAGAACGAGTATCCCGACGGTAGCGGCAGCAGGCCGTGCGTGTCGGCGTAGTTGAACCCGACGACGACCGGCAGCCACTCGTTGTAAATGATGTGCTGCCACTCGGCAATCAGGATACGGCGCGCCTCCTGGAACAGCTGCTCGTTATCCCAGCCGGGATGGTTCTGCTTCAGGATGACTGCAATTCTGTTGTGCTCGCGCACAAAGATGGTGTGCATGATGACGAGACCGCTCTGTTCGTTGACCCGCGTGTCACCGGCCCGGAAGCAGAGGGGGAAGCGGCAGGGTCGGTCGGGCAGACTCCTGCTGTCCAGCGGCAGCAGCTGGCCAGCGCTGGTGCGCATCAGACCGTCACTGGGGGAGCGCAGTAACTCCATCTCCTCCTCCTGGCTGCCGTACACGTTGGACGCGTCCAGGAAGGACGTGAGCTCGTTGAGCGGCCGGGCTGGTCGAGGAATGCAGTTGGGGTCCGGCGCCGGCAGCGAGCGCACCAGGCTCATGCAGCGCTGGCCGAAGCGGCTGTAGAACGGATCGAATTGCGGTATGGGGATCGGGATGCACTGCGGGTGACGCGGGGTAGTTGGCAGCGTCTGCCCGTTGTCCAAACAGCACTCGATGCCGGTGCCATTGTCCAGCCGGAACACGAGGGCGTGCGTCAGATCGTGGTCGACGAACTGGCTGAACTGCATCAAGGAGAGCGTGTGGTCACGCAGCTCGTTGGAAAAGGTGTCCAGCACGCGCTCGGTCACCAGCCGGGCGCCCGGGAGGAAGCCACCGCGGAAGGCCCTGGTGCGGAAGGCGAACACGCCGTCGTCGTACGTGTTGGGCAGCAGGCGCTTGAAACCGGTCAGCGAGCGGCCGAGACGCGGCCGCTGCAGGTTGTTGCACTCGCCGGTGACTGTGCGATAACGGCTGTTGGAGCAGTCGATCGGCGGTTTAGGCGTGCAGCCGGGCATCGCATTTACTCCGGAGACCGGCGCTCCGCCCGCACCCGGACCGGTACCAAACGAGGCAAAGTTCTGAAACGCCTGCACGCTGCCGGGCGCGACGGCCTCCAGGTTAGTGATGGTCGCCAGCGACTGAAGGGCCTGCAAGCCGAGCTCCTGCGCCTCCTGGGTCGACTGGGCGTTCAAGAAGAACAGCGCCGTCGGACTGTTCGGGTCCGGCGCCTGCCCGCTGGACAGCAGCTGCGACGTCACGCTGCTGACGACGGTCGCCGCCTGGCGGCCGGCCGCTTCCGCCTGGCTCAAGACGTCGGACGACTGCGGGCTGACCGCCAGGGCGTCCTGCGCCGCTGACAGCGTCGTCCCCATCGGCTGCAGACCAGCCAGCGCCGCTCCTCCTCCACCGCCGCCGCCGCCGCCGCCGCCAAAGTTGCTGAGGCCGGCCAAAGACGACCTGGAGAGCAGCTGCGTGCCGCCGAAGGTGCAGACGATTCCCAGCGAGCCGTCCGAGAGCCGACAGCCGTTCATGAAGAGGGCGCTGGGCGTGGCCACCACCGGCGGACAGAGCACCAGCGGTATGCAGGGACCGCCGTTTGGCGTGCGTGTCGGAGGGGGCAGGTAAGTGAGATCGACGTGGACGCTCGTTCCGGACACCCCCAAGCCGCTTTGGTAGCTGCCGCCTTCATGCTGCGGAGTGGCATCGCAAAACGCTGCTACCATGCAGCTGCCTGCCAACAGTTGCATCTGAAACACAAGGAGGCAAGTGTTGATTTACGTGCCCACGACGAGACCGTTGAAATTTTGGGCGCTCAAAGCAGCATTATTTCAATATTCAATTCATTATTTCATTATTTAAGCAGTATGGGACCCTTGTTTAACGTAGCTTGGTCCTTGTTACATTATGGTATCATTTTTCCGAGCAAAGTCTACAGAGAAGGAATAGAAGAAGAAACTTCTTCAGCAGCAAAGCGATTGTTACTGTTCACAAAAACACGATCTCAAAGCATATTTAACATGAGAACGTCAAACGCCTTGCGATTAAAAAGTCTGTGGATTCCTAAAATGATAGTCACCTGCTTCTTCTGATTTGTGAATTTTATGGAAGACTGAAGTGGCAGTGATATCTGAAACAATAATTTGTAAAGAAGGAATACAGAATCAGAATGATAAACATAACATCCGTTTTTTTTTATAAATTTATCCTAACTAGTCCACAGCTAATTCACCAGACACAAGTGCAACCATAAAAATTACCAGACACAAGTCCAGCTATAAAAAAACATCAGTTTCCCCGCTAGGTTCCAAGACCCATGGAAATGCAATAGACATATGGCCTCTATCCTGATCTCCGAAAAATGGCTGTGAGACGTCCCATAGCTGTGGATCCCATACCCGTGTCACATACACTTCGGGGTGTGGTTTTGACTAAAGATCGTGACATTCATCAAAACATGAATTTCCGAATGGATTTAATGTAGTTTATTCTGCCTCATGGCAGCTGCTTTTTCAAAATAGTTCCACGATGCCATTTTTTCACTAAATATATTGTAGTTATGGTTTATGGATTAAAAGTCTACGTCACGCATAGATAGTACAGATCACTTGCCACCTTTGTAACAATGTAAATATATTACGTGGGACTGGCCAATAATATTCTTTTCCTGATCGACAGCCAACTATCAACGCCATTTCTAATCCAGATTTGTAAAAGCTATTCTTGGTAACGGCACGGGTGGCAGAGCATAACATGGACCAGATATCCGTGTGTATATCCATATGGATTGGATCATGGAGAAAACTGGATAATCTTTTGAGAATTTCATGGATACCGACTGGATACGGATCACCTCTGAACTCATAAATTTCTGTCACGAGAAGCGACTTGAATGTAAACAACTTAGAGGATATCCGTGTAAAAAGGTTCTTACCTTTGTCGGCAAGGAGTAGATAAGTTACGACTTCTAGACAATGCTAAATTTTCAAAGCTGTAGCAGAAAAGAATATGACACTTGCCATTTGCCCAACCACCTACAAAGATATTGAACATGGAGTCGATTGCGATGCAAAAAAAGCAGAACATTACCTTCTGCCTGGTAGGTCAGAAGCTTGATGATGTGATACATAAATTATATAGGTACATATTCATAAATTCTACATCAATTATGTATAATTATATATATTTATATACATATATATATATTATATACGTAGGTACAAAAGTGTTCAGCAATATTCTGGAACTCATGAGTCCAGTTTAAAAAGAAATCATTTTTGGTCACACTAATAAACATCTGACAAGGCATCAAGCCTATTTCAGCGGTGTTTATTCCGACAGCATCCGGACAAAATTTTATATGTTCGTAATATGCAAGTGCAAAAAAATACCTACCACATGGATGGATTCATTTAATGCATAAGCAATCAAACCAGACTTTGTTCTGGTTCTGGTCAGACAGAATTCAGGTTTGTGTCTTTATTTAACTCCATTCCCAGCAGGGGGGGGCGAATTCGCCCCCTCGGCTTTTTTGCTTGCCAATTCTAGGCTTTTTGACGCAGCTTCACAAAACTTGGTGACTTTTCCTAGCTATTTTTTCTACGCATTGTGACAAAATTTCGAAATTCTATTCTGCTCAAGGACGGAGCCAAGCAACGTTTTTGGGAGGCACCTCAGGTCGTTTTTGGCCCTGTTGAGGGTAAAAGGAAAATGACTGCGAAAAATAGGGCTTTTAAGATAGAACTTACAACTTTATACGGATGTATAGCTAAGTAGTTCGGGAGCATACAAATGCAATTTTGTTGGTCTGAGGTCACTTACAAGGCCAGGTCAAGGTTAAAAGTCAAAATTGGGTTTTATAGTAATAATTTCGGTGCCATTTTTCAAATGCCAAACCCAGAATACATAGGACGTAGAAGGTTGCCCCCTACTTGTGCACCAAGCTTGAGCTTGATATCAGGTCGGGTCACGGAGCTATGACCTAAAATGCCAGTGAGCGTACCCTATATCACAATAGCCGTAAAATGGAATCTTTGAAATAGAGTGAATTCAACTGATCGAAAACGTTTACGGATAATACTAAATGCACACGAGATTATTCCAAGTGACCCCAAGGTTACTGAAGGTTATTTAAGGTCAAAGGTCACAAGTTGATCTGAAGAACATGTGACCATGACAGTTCCCCTTTTTCATGTCCCGGGCACCGCCCATGCTAACATTATACAAACTGTGTAATACGATTTGTACTTGTTTAGCATATCATGACTAGTAGAAGTACACAAAACGTCAAAACTGTCACCTACAAAAGCTTAAGTACCCCAAATTTGTCACATTTCTAATTTGGCCAAATTTGATCCTACCAGTCGAAGTCATACATAAATCGCCTCCTTCCAGCTCCAGTGCATGGAGCCGCCACCATATTTACTGTGACTTCTTATATTGCATATCTGACGTTTCTGTTTTTCTCAAATGATGATTACCGGTCACAAGTCCGCCATATTTTTACCAATATCTGTCACCCACGCTGGTAGCAAGTTGGCAGATTTGTGCACCTCAGCTTCCTCGATTTTCATGGCCACACTAGGAAAACAGCCTGAGAACGTTTCATGAAGTTGTTTACTGAAGACCAGTTCTCCGGCGTATGGTATCCAAGGAAAGCCATTTCTGGTCTTCTTTTTGGTTGTGTTAGTTATTTTTATTGATTTTCCTGATGCTTAAAAATTACACGCCAGAAAATGCGCGTTGAAAACCGAGCTAAATCGATGACGTAAGAATGATTTTTGGTACCAACAACATTCGGAACTTTGCAGATTTTGACGCAAGCAAGCAGACGGTTCGTCGGCCATTGTGGGTTGTGCTCGCGAATGTGATGAGTGACCGCGCCTTAATTGGATTCTAAGTCGTGACTGAAACGTGCCAGAGACACATCAATAGGTGCGTTTATACGAGCATTTGGAAAGCTGCCAGATTCCCGGCCAGGTTGGCCGGATTGACCAGCTTTAAAAAAAGCTGATTTAAACCACAGTTGGTTCTGGAAAGACATATTTTAACATCATGGGACAGAATGAATTGATCGCAATGCAAACAAGCTTGAAATGAAAGGAGGAGAAACCTTGGCTTTCTGTACTCCATGTCATGCGCAGTAATTTCCTCGCGTGTTCTGCGGTTGATATGGTAGCTTCTGGCCAGCCTGGCCGCGTCTCGCCAATGCAGCCACCGGCCAAATCCAGTGGTTCACAAAGGCTAGGTACCTTCACAAGGCTGAAAGGTTGTACAACGAAGGCGCTGATTTGCCGAAGACTGACAAGCTGGAAGCGTAGGAAGAGTGGCAAGGGAGCGGAAAATTCCTTTACCCATTGTGCGCGTGGTCCCTGTTTATAATCGTAGCGTCTGTGTTTGAAGCGATTTGTGATTTTCGAAGCCTAAAGAAGATAAGTGGGTTGGTACACGGATTAAGTCAGCAGTAATTTCATGCAAATCAGCATAGGCCGCAGTGGTGTTTAAACTGTCATGTCAAACATCAAGTGGAGAGAACGTGAAGGAAACCCAGAGCCTCGCGGATGCTTAAACTGGCCAGAAAAGTGCACCCTGGCCAATCTGGCCGGGAATTTGGCAGCTTTTCAAATGCTCGTATAAACGCGCCTTATGTCTATCAATGGCCCAGACACCAAGTATTTAACCTCACTGGGCAGAACACCAGACAAATGTTTAAGTTCACTGGGGAAATGTTATAGATATTGGAGACTAGAAGTGTCAACGAACTGGTTTCAGTTGAGGCCACAACCGACATTCAGTATTATGTGGTATTAAAAAG
The DNA here is from genome assembly GCA_030062745.1 of Capitulum mitella. Lineage (NCBI taxonomy): Eukaryota > Metazoa > Arthropoda > Thecostraca > Pollicipedomorpha > Pollicipedidae > Capitulum > Capitulum mitella. The sequence continues at coordinate 1,369,486 of CP099850.1, read as the reverse complement.
TGGTCTTAAAAAGTCTGTACCCGTGAGACCAAAAAGTGGACTGAAAAATGGTCAATTTTCCTGTGGAGAAATAATACTGGACATCGGTCTCTGAGGCCCAGGAACGTTTTCACCATTTTCTCGTTACGGGGTACTTACTATGTGCCACGTACCATCAGTCTTCGAAAACTGAGACAGTTCTGAAGCACAAATTCATGCTGGTTTATATTTTCCACGGTTATGTCAGGCAACAAAAACCCTGGAAGAAAATCCTCCTCAAGGCAGCAATACGCATAAGTGAATTCCTACTATGTTACAAATATGCGATCTAAATGAATAAGGGATTTAAAAAAAAAAAACGGTATTGAAATAACTAAATGCACCCACTAGAAAAGGATCAAATATATGGCAACACCGCCTCAAACAAAAGATATTCTTGCATTGGTGATGACCTTACCGCTGTCGATGTGTTGATCTGACAAGGTCATTCAAGCTGACTACACGAAAATACAAATATTGTTTTAGAAATCGTATGCAGAACTGGCGGTGCGAGTAATTTTTCATGAAGAATGTTGCAGGTGGATGACTGGGACTCATTTTATATGCAGTGTGCATATTATACCGGCCCTTTCTAGGTACGTCAGGAGATCGGCATCATTATTTTAATGTACGAGGTAAATTTTCCCTTTGACGCGGACTGGTCCGGGTATAGCGTGACATGGATAAGGATCGGACTGGATTGTAAAAAGCGATACGCGTTCCGATACTCGAATTAGTGGGCTTTAAACGTATTGGTGGGGCTCAGCTTTATAGTGCTAGGCTCTGACCCTGCTAAGATAATATATGGCGTTACTTCTTGTTACACTGCCGAGTTCTTCGGTTAGAATCCACAGTTCAGGCTCCATTCGCCTTTCAACGAGCTCGCCGATTCAACTAGTTCACCCAGTTCGTTCCCATTTCTGCCGGGCTTGGAAGAGCAACGTGACGCGTGACAGCAACGCTGTCGCAAAACAATTTCAGCGATTATGCCATTCAGCCGGTTTTTCATGTTCAGTTTAAAACATGCAATGGCAAGCGGCCAAATCCTCTCTCAGGGTTTTCATCGTTAGCTCGTGATCGAGTGCTACGGCAGCATTTGCTTGTACAACATTCGCCACCGCCAGGCACGTAGCCAGGATTTTCTCCAGGGGGCTCAGTGTCAAATTTTGTCATATGCCACTGTCATATGGCGAAATTTATGGGAAAAGCAGCAATGTTGCGTAAGTGACCTCATATTTAACCCACAGAAATGCCTCGAATGTTTGCTTTTGCAACACATATGTGATCACTGTTCCGTATTCGTGCGAAATCGCTATATATCCGACGCAGACCTCTTGGCTCAGGGGGGGGGGGGGGCATGGTCCCCATGGCCCTCCTTGGCTGCGTCCCTGACCACCGCATCACATCATACGTCTAGAAAATCCTAATCCCGAGTCATGTTTTTCCTCGCATCCTGTGCTGATTCTCCGTCTGGGGCGGAGATGCAGCGTGTCACCGCACCAAAGCACGGGAGGCGACTGACTTTCGGGCCAAAATTGTTTCACGGGCGTACAATGGTGGCCGCATTTCTTACGTATCACACATTCTCATGATGAGTGTAGAGCGCAAAGCTCCGTCGACTGTTGCTTGTCGTTGTTGTTGTTGACTTGTTGCGGAACAGTCAGAAAGGCAGATAAGAAGATATATATACCGTTGTGTTCAGCGTCTGGCATTCGGCGATGTAATCTATTTTTTACCATTCATTTTCTGGACCCGCCTCATGGGACAGCGCGCATTGCCTGGTCGGTTGGTATGAACGTGCGACTGTCGTCGTCAAACTCTTCGTGTCCAAATTTACTCGATAATTTCAGCAATAGTGGCTTCACGTTGATGAACATTTGCATATCGCCATTTAAGTTAAGACGCCGATTTCCGAAAAAGTCCAACCCAAATCAAACCAAAATTAAAGGCACCTCCTGCGGACGCTCGAGTAAAGGTTATGAGACATCCGACCACCTCCTGCATTACTTCACATTAGTTACCCGACAAACAATACCCGACCCGACAAACAATAGGCGACCATACTGACTCGTTACCGGATGCATAGGCGCACGCAAGAGGCCTGGAACTAGGCCGTCTCGACCGAAATAAAGACGAGAGGCTCGGCGTACAATACGAGGGAAATTATTCATGCCTGTGCTATTTTCATTTCAACTGTTCTAACGCACTTACCTTTCTACGCACGGGCACACCCCTGATGGGAAAAGCGCGGTAGAACGGTCAGGCAACAGGCGTACCTGCATCTGATGCTCTGGTCGTGGATATTTCTCGTTACTTGCATCTTTGCGTTTGCATCACGACAGGCTTGCGGGATCGTACATCAAGGACAACATTTCGGATGACTCTGGCAATATCCATGTTAGGAGGCGCCGATTCGGCAGTGGCTCTTGCGTTGTTGTTTTCATATTTCCTTACGGTTTACGGAATGCTTTTGCGCCCCTGTTTCCGAATATCCAGGCACCGCTCCAGCTCAGGGCCCACACTTTGTATTGTTAGCCCGAAGCCAAGGAGGGAATATTGAGACGGACTTCCAACTTTGCGGACTCGAAAAATATGTACATCAGTACGGGGAAGCCTATGGTAGTTTCCGTATCGTTCTGATTATCCACCATCCTACATCCTTTACCTGATTTCCAATCAATCAGTCATTCGTTCCACAAGGCAGTCGTTTCGAAATCGGATGAACATGCCCGCTCGACCTGACCTATGATTGTGAAGGGCTCCAAATGAGTGTACGTATGGTAACAGCATGATACTCTTAAGAACTGACGACATGCACACATCAACGGTGATCAAATGCAGCCCATTTCTTCGAAAAGCAAAAATGGCCATTTACGCCATATAGACCCAGCTTCATCCCGAGCACTGAGCCAACAGTAGGAGCTTGACAGAACAACATTGCATTCTTAATGCACTAAAAGGACGAAATATTTATGTTGCTCACGCAATGCCGGAGACCTGAGTCCGCGCTAGCATAGCTTGCTGAATAGATTTCGATCCCTACACCCGATCGGGCAAATCGAGATAACCGAGATAAAAGTGGCGAAAGTTCGACATGCCGCCAAGGTCGCCAGACGACCATGTGGTAGTCAGCACAGCCCTGCACTGGCCGGTTGCCAGCTGACCAACTGGCCAACCGAGCCGATTGAAATCTGTCTCGCCAGGATGGAAAGATCAGTGCTCATCATGGTTTTTAATGCGATTCTTCAACACGCCACATATTTGTCCTCCCGGCGTGTGCGGACTGATGTTCGCTGCTTTTTGTTCGCAAAGCTCCGGACGGAAATACGAATTATTTTCTTTCACTGCACAGCTTCAGCTTAGGACTGCCAGCGTGGCGCCGCAGAAGTGCGTTTCCATTTCATACATCTTTCGGTCAGATGAAAAGGATGAAAGCAGGGCCTTTCTACACCACCTGCAGATTCTGCCATATCTATTTCCCTTGTTGCCTGATGGTCAAGAATGGAACAGCGTCTCTTTTTCCATAGTGAAGATCTTAAATATTCCATACAGCTATTACCGCTGACCTGGCATTTCTCGCTAGGCCGGCGTGACTGCGCTATGACGGCCAAAATTAGGATTTTTCCTTTTACTAGATATCTGAATGTGAATACCGCTGACGTGAGAACATCATTCAACGCCTGTATGATGTCATATGGCGCCGTCCATCACCAGAGCCCATATGAGACGGTTTGTGTCAACGGGCTGAGATGATGGGCACCAATCTGTCAGCAATGCAGCCCCAATTCTCCAGTTCGAAGGCGAGTTATGGAGGAATACAGCTCGCTTCCGCGTAAATGCGTGAAGGAGTGACTGACGGCTTTTTCCGTGGTGGTAGTACAGGGATTAGCCACGGTTTTCCTCAATTATTTATTGTTTACACTTGCATCATGGAAATATATCGAACACGGATTTTTCGCCTACTGCCCTGGATTTGAACCAGCAACCATGCGACCAGTCATCAAACGTTCGACCCACTCCACCACCGTGGTCACGGGACGTCAGCCCTTTTTAGTAGTCCACCTCAACGGAAGACTACATATTTAAAATCTGGCCCTTGCTTTTCTAGAATGATGAGTTCGAGGGGAACCGAATCACTTCTTAACCATGTCATAAAGTGGCAAAAATCTCATCAATAGTGACTTCACACGGTTGCTGTTCCTAGAACAAAGCAAATTCCCTGTAATGCGCGTTTCCAGATTCACTTGTTCCGACACTGTACCTCGGCAAGGGAAGCTAGTCTGTTTCACAATTGCCTGACATGCACCGAATTAATGGCGTCCAAAATCGGCCTCCGTGTGATGCCACCAATGACGCGTAATTCCAGCCGAAGGTGGCTGTTTTTGCATCACGGCCTGGTCCCTCACCACCAGCGGCGAGCGATGAACTGTGATGTCCTCGGCCAGCCTGCGCAACCGGAACCGAGTATTCGGACATTTCCAACGGAAATGACTCATGCAACGCGGTTCCCATTTTTGGCTAATGACAAACGACTCCTGTCTCTAAATAATACGCTATCGTAGTTATTTATTAACGACGACTACGACCCAAAAGACTAGTTCAACAAACAACAACCAACAACCTCTTGTTCAACAAACTGTGCGAACTTCTTCGAACTTGAACTTGAACTTGTACGAAAAGCCGCCAAATTCCCTAACATACGCTCAAAAATGACATCATAAAACCTGAACTAACTTTGCAAGTTGTCGGCAAAACTGTGAGTGTGCTTATTTGCACTTTGTTAATGTGCTATATCAGGTTCTATAAGGTGAAACAATGCATGCGTTTAGGCAGTTCATTCAGTGCTTAAGGGTGACTTATATGCTAACATCTTACAAAGCAATTCCTCAGATCGTTTCCAACAGCCCTATTGCTGCTCGTGCTGTTTTTGCTCGTACTAATGCAGAGGAATTAGAACAGATACACGCCACATCTGTCGATGGTTTTACGGTCCTCTAAACTATCAAACGTAGAACTTTCCGCGACGGCCGTGTCTGAATAAAACACATTTGTAGTGCAAAGGGAGCGGTCTGTGACAGCTACTGCTTGTTCTGACTGACCGACTAACGCCTGACAGCTGGTCTTAAAATTGGATGCTTGAGCGCAAGTTGCTTTGCTCTCAACAGAAAAAAAGACGTTGTATATATTCGAATAATAATGCACCTTCATTATTCCAGGGGATACGGTATTTTTATATAAATAATTCAAAAATGAAAGAGAATACTGAACGCAGCTAAAATGGCCATTTAGAGGGGCATAGTTTACCTTTGTGGGAATCCAGCAAATATAGAATTTCTGGACAGATTACGCAGATAACGATTCCGTTATTTGTTTATGTCATGACATCCGGCAATGTCAGAATTTTGGTGAGAATGCATTCAGCAGCATGAAGCCATGTTTAGCAGTGACATTAAACATGCAGTGATGTGATTCCATGCCCCCAGGATTTACTTTGAACCAAATATAGGCAAACGACACGCTGCAATGACAATTCGTATGCTGAATGTGCAGCGATAATTTATCGTTCGGCAGTTTGATGAAAATAATTGCATTGCCCGTCGGTCACGTCACGCTGGCAAATACTCACGAAAAAACGGTCCCCGTGGCACCACACATGCAACATCCCAACCGAGTGATTCGAAACCCAGGCCGCATTATTCCCACGAGTGGCAACCGCTGGCAAGCGAAACGACGTCAACGCTCTTGCCCGAGGTTGACCAAGGTCGGCCGACTCGCGCTCCCCCATATCTTGCACTAATTCGAAATCGTTCACATAATCTATTCTGACACCGTAAAGGAAGAAGAGTGGGGCAAATGAGCCTTGGATCACGTGGCATCTACATCCAAGCTACAGTCCTGCTATCTCAGTTCAAAATGCCATACAAAGGTGAGCAGTTTCCTTTCATTTTATTTCATTTAATTTTCTATACATTTCCAACCGCTATCTCATTTCCTTTATTAACTGAATATGTACAGCTTCTAAAAACCAAAAGTATTTAATAGCCTTTCTCCAAGATATTTAACGGGATAAAGTAAACAGCCTTGAGACTGGTATGGATTATTTTAGGGCACAAAGGAGTTGTTTCCGTTGAGTCCCTTCAGTTCAATGAAAGAGGATAAAATAATGTGCGATGAAGCGAGCGAACATTTCCGTATTATATTTCATTTTGCATCGCAGAGATGTCCGAGGCGGAACATGATTAAACTGAGGCAGAGCACGGATTTGTGCACGAAACAAAATAGAAACATGCTTGATCGGTGCTTGTCGGGATAGAGTCCATGGTTTTAATTTCAACGACGTAGTTTTCGTCACAGGGGGTGAAAGGCATTCCGGCAAGGTGGAGGGGCACCGGCTACTTTTCGAGTCATTTCTTTCCATGCAACGCCATGGGACTAATGTTCAGTTTTGTCGGCGTGAGGGCCACAGTGCCCCGGTGCCCCGTTCTGCCACCTATGGTTTCTGTACGCGTTTCAAAAAGACTCACATGTTATACAATCACATTATGACACGTGTAGATGACGAATACTTGTTTTTGCTTAACTGCTCTATGACAAATCACGTAGCGCCAGAAAAATGTGGCGTTGCCCGGGCTTGTCGCTGCCTTGTGCAGTAATTATGGGTTACAAGATAACTCTTATATATTTTAAGGTGTTTATCGAATGTCCCGAGGCCGACCCGACGTCAAATTTTAAACATTGTGGGCGAGTCAGTGGAGCACCAGCCTACCTGGTTAGGAAAAGTCTTAAAACCTGCGGACTCATGAGCTTCCTGGTCCAGGTAAAGCACAGTACGGGCGCATTTTACAGCTCTTTCGTCACCGTAACACGGGTAACGGGCGCGGCATTCCCCAAGTACCAACACTTCTAATTGAGTGTAATGCTGTTTGACAAGCTGTTGCTGCCATGATTTTGCGGTTTCGACCGCAAATTATCACGACTGACATGACACAGCGTACCTTGGAACGTAAGTGGGTCTAACAGTCCAAAATCACAGTGGTGGTTTTTCCATTGAGGCACATGGGGAACTGCCTCACCTGAAGTGCTGGGCTTTAGCAATATTTTTGGATGTGATTATTTTTAACAAAGTCTCTTATCAGAATGATAGATTACAATTTTTAAGACAGCAGAACATCAATGGCAGCTCAACCTTGTCATTATTTTGAGAAATTAAAGCATCTCCCTTTGACGAACAGCATAAGTTCTCATTCGAAGGCCATTGGGAAAAACTCTAAATGAGGAAAGCCTCACACGGCTACCATATCAAACTGGCAGCGCGCTGTTTGATACTGATTTTGGCGCGTCGGACAAATTAATTATTGAGTACCACTGCAGTACATGAATTGTGCGTGGTTACAAGCGTCTGCGTGCGGTGTCAACTCGCCTATCCCAGGTAGATCTGAACCGTGACTTTGTTACAGATAGTGCTTGGTTTATTTTTTTCGCTTGCAGTAGCAGTAGTAGTAGTGCGTCAACCTACGTGAGGTGAGACCTGGCACTATGTAAGAGGCACCATTAAGCTAGCTATGGCCATGGATCAAACATATCACGGTTACGAGGCGCTCCATACCATGGTTGTGCCCAGCAAAGTAGCTAAGATTTCGGTAAAATGGGATCAAAGTTAAACTAAAAGGCTCCACAATGCTCAAGATCGGCCAGATGCGAATTGAAGCCATACTGTGCTCTATTGCTGTACTTGAAGCCATGCTGTGCTCTCCATAATAAATGTTTCATAACCGAAGGTGAAGACCGCACTGTTCTTTCTGGTTGTCGTTCAGCGCATGCATAGGCTGGCGAACAGGGAAAAGGAGGTATCTCATAATAATCCCATGTTAGAAGCCCAAATTTTTGGAAGTCATGCCCGCTCCAGCAATACGGGCATTGACGCTTTCGGGCGACGGACGTAAACAAAATGTACACACATCAGAGATAACAGTAAAGGTCAAAGCCCCTACAAAGTCAACAGGCCAATGTTGCCTGGCTGTATTGGAACACGTGTTCTACAAAATGAAAATCGATAATACGATACGTCTATTCGAGGGCGTTGGACATACGCAAGGTGCTGGAACATTCGTAAATTTGGTAACGTGTCAAGTGGGGATAATGGTCGGCTTCCTGCAAATGACCTATATTAGGAACTGAGCCTAAAAGGCGTTGCAAGCTAGAGAAATGCAAGCGAATGTGCTGTATATTTGACACATGTTCCTGAATCAGTGCGGAAATGCTGAGCCAAGCTATGCCTAAAATCAATCTGCCGTATGATGTTATTTTACTGGCGCCTTGATAATGGTGGGCGTAACCCGATAAAAACGAACCAAAAGAAAGAAACCCCCACGACGCAAATTAAGATGGCCGAAATTCGTATAACAAACTGTTTTAGGCTGGCCAGCCATTATTTCCATTCCCCACGCGAAATATTGGTGCTTCACCGGTTGCGGAACCCCATCGCCACCACTGCCAAACCAGTCGAAAATGCTTATCATCACTGCACGCAAAAAGTTCTTCCCAAGCTTCTTTAAAGGAGCGCCACCTTCTGACTGGACGGCCCGACTGACGCAGTCCCAGCGCGCCGCCTGCGCGCGTGCGGGGCTTACCCATAGCGTCCACATGGCGCCGCTTCCCGGCCTGGAAACGGTGTCCGCTGCCGACCTCCACCGCCGGCCGCTGCCGCCTCTATCCCGGCCAAGCAGAGAGCACCGCTTATGTAGGTTGGCGCCGGTTGGCCGGTTGCCGGCTGGCCGCAGATGGAGGTTACCCTGCAGCTCTCTCGCAACCGACAACAGCAAGCCCGTGAAGCGCTCAGACAAGCAGACCGAGCACGGCGGCACAGTCTACCTTTGCCCGGCCGAACGGCGGAGCTACCGTTGGTTGTAGGAATCCGAATTCCGACTTTTCCGAGATTTTCCGACTTCCGAACGAGAAATCGGCTTCACATAACACTTGTTTCCAGGAAAAACCGCATTATAACTCAGTTTCCCGGAGTTAAGAACGCCGCTTTCTGGGTTACATATGCCTAAAATCGTCTCCTTTATGATATTCAGTGCCAGGATTTAGTATATGAACATCCTAAGGTCAAAAAGGTCATCTGAGTCCATTGACCTCATTTGACCTTTAATAGATCATTGGCCTCCTCAAGTGACCTGTTCGCTTGTGGACTACCATTCTGAATCGATGTCATGCCCGTCATCTGCCGTTTATGCATACCCATTGCCCTCAAACAATACAAAACCGATATTTAGCGCAAAAATCACACTGTAAGTAAACCTTCAGTAATGAGGTCAGAGCTCGTTGGCCCGAAATGACCTGCGTCCACTTCTTTTTTTAAACACTTGCAATGCATGTGTCGTCAGCTACGCTAAATTCCACAGCGCCATAATACGCCGTTTTGCGTGATCCCGTTAACACTGCTTGGGGGTATGGCATCTACCCCTCTCGTCCGGTGAGCGTTAATATTCCAATTATAAGCTCAACTCCAGGCATAGCACAAAACCGTCGTTTTGATACAGTCGCACAACACCGTGGTTGGCTAAACTTGCGTGCACTGTGCATATCCAATTCAAGTCCACGTCTTTCAATACTCATATCCACATTGCATACATTTGAAGTGAAACCAAACTGTTGCTGCTCAAACCAATTATTATGGACTTCTAAGTGAAACTGGAATACACAACATTGGGTTCAATTTTAATGTCATTATTACTCGTATATCCAAACAGAAAATAACATTGTGCCATCACTTGCCCGAAAAAAAAAACTAGCAGACTGGACTAAATGACCAGTATCTTATGATTCACAGATGACCGAGAAATGCAGTTTTATGAAATCATTGGGATTGCTCAGCCAGCTTTTAGGTCTATTTCCCTATGTTTTACCCAAAAGCACAATGTTCAGCTTTGAGACTCCTGGGGATGCCCATGCACCCCAGAAATATAAGCACAGCATTACCCCAATGGAATGCCTAGAGCTATTTCATAGCACTGCGTACAGGAAACTGGCACAAACACTTGCAAATGACCCACAGCTGTTTTACAGGGTGTGCAAACTGCAAACTGGCGTCCACCACCGGCGCAGCCAAAGCAGGACCCGTCCCCCTTAGGCCTACATTTTTTTGCGAAAACCATTGCATTTTGTCTTTCCAGTGGCGGTTGTCGTGTCATTTCAGGTCACACTGAGCTTAGGCCTTCCCCCTAAAAAAAATCCTGGCTGCACCCCTGGCGTCCATTACGTGCTATAACTGAACTTTACGTCCATAACTGAAGCACGCGTTTTCCTCATAACACTAGCAATTAACATACTGAATAACGGCAAATATGTCGGCTCAATTTTTAATCCTGCTTCCCTCCTGCCATTAAACCTACCTGATCTACCTACATAAAATGGTTGGATTGCCAATCATGCGCGTCATTTATCATCTTGCGCCACGCAGTCTTTCTTATGATTATATACCAGGTATTATCCATATATATATATATATATATATGTATACCTATATACCAGGTAGTCAATCGGCGATTTAACCGTTCCGTGACGTAGATGCCAGTAGACGTCAGTGGTACCGACAGACATAAACTGCCATTGTATTTAGTGATAAACGAAACTGACATATCGCCATATTTTCTTGGTGGCTGTTGACCTGTGTACCGGTATACTGTCGTTTGCGTCACTCAGAAGAGCCGGGGAATGAAGAAATGTTTCGGCCATGGGCCCTCTTCGGTGCTTCTTCGGTCTTCATTGCCTCAGGGATGCACTGAAGACTGAGGAAGCATTGAAGAGGGCCCATGGCCAAAACGTCTGCAAACTCCCCGGCTGTTCTGAGAGCCACAAGTCACACTATACGGCATACAGGCCACCAACCACCGAGGAGATCTCCAAGAATGCTGTACACCACTATCCAGCGCGCTGTCCCAGAACTCAACTTACACGTCGTCGTATTTTCTGAACGTTGAGAAATGATGCCATTTAACAAAGAACATACCAAAGGATAGCCCTCATTAACAAAAGTCATAAGCCGTTTTTGCCTAACTTTTGCCTTTTGTCCCGTATACCGTGTGAAGTGACGCTATATAGATCCACGCCGATTTGCCCTTTTCACTAATGCCGTTTTATCAAATCCCGTAAGCGACCAAAAAACTTTGTTCCGTGGCTTACAATGCGCCTCTACTAAGCACATTTCTTGGAGGAAGTCCACATGACCTCATGTAACCAGACAGCTCCCAGGCGTTTTGGGAACCTGAAAAAAAAACGATAAACCAGGATTCTCCCTGTTGTTTGCTGTGCAGGTATCCACGGAGCAACACCCCATTCTTGCTTCATCATTTGGGTCGGATCTGCTTCAACCATGAGCTGACGAAGGAACGAGCTGGTGCATGTGTTGCAATGTTTTTGCTCCACTTGTTCTATGTTGCACTTGTGGCACTTGTTAGCTACGGTCTTAGACCGTACCGTCGTCTGTTTTGATTGCCCCGCACCAGGGGCAGGATCTCCTTAAAGGGGGCGGCTCATTGTGAACTGAAGTCATACGAAAACCGTCTGCCGGGAAGACGATGTGCAATGGTTTTTTGCAAAGACTGCGGTCCTAAGGGGGGGGGGGGGCGCCCCCCGGGCCTCCCCATCGTCTGCGCCTGTGTCCCTCGCGCATCCATCAGAGGACTGGATAAAGCCAAAAATACGTGCCTTGAAACAGCAGGATGAGAATGGCATGAAGAACCTTGAATGAAGTAGTCACAGCTGACACCCCCTGGGTCATTCCTCTTCTTAACCTGCGCACGACCGTCGGTCGGCCACGATCACGCCCTGGGGGGGGGCAGTTGGCCGACCCCCCTCTAACTCACGAACGGTTGGACGCACAATGAAAAATAAGCACATCGTTGGAAAGCTTGTGACGAGTAGAGCTCAAAACTAATCTCATTTCTTAGTTTTAGATAATATGTAAGCAATTTACGCCCTATATATGTTTTCTCAAGCCGACTGCATGAGATCGAGAAACGGCCTGAATCTCAAGTGCTGTGACTCATAACGCATAGGTAAAGACACCAACGCGCAAGTAAAGGTCCGCAAATGCCGACACACATCTAATTTCTTGGATTTGTTCAATATATACGCCGAAACGTTGAGTTAAAGACACGGCAATTTTCGCGCCGGCTGTCGGCGGGCACTGCAGCCGTACGCAGTAAGAAATTAACGGGAACTAATTTTAGCGTTTCTTTATTTTCACAAAAAAGCCTATCCATGTAAATTTTATTGATCTTAGTGGTTCTTGTGATGTTTTTTTCACGGTTAAATTCTGGAAAAATCATTGGTTACCAGTGTACACAATTAGCGGAGCTTTTTTCGCGAGAGCCTCTTTATTTCCAAAATATGCCATTTTTCAGACTTTTTGAGGTTCCTGGTAATACTTTCGTCGGTGCAAGCCAGTTCTGCCATTTCCTACCCATTCTGAGTAATTCATCGCTGATTTTGACGGTGGTAAATTTTGACTAACAACAGTTATTCGTGAACTGACCTCAGGCCAATGACTGGAAGTCATTGATACTGTGCCCAATGACGGTAACTAGATGTCTGCTTCACTCCACACTAAAAATATTATAAAACATTCCGTCAATTTTCGAAAAAACGACATGTGTTAAAAATAGGTTTGACATTAGGTCAATGACCCGGAAAATTCCGAAAAATCTGAGGTACAGTCAAATCTCGTTACTATGCCACCCGTGGGGACCGAGCGAAAGTGGCATAGTAGCGAGAGTGGCATAGTAACGAGGGTTTGTAAAACGGCTTTATTCTCTCAAGTTACCCATCAGCTCAACCCAAATCTCTCAAGAATCGTCGGCTGGCGCATCTTCTTTCGGCGGATCTCGTGCATCTCGTTGTCTAGCCGATCGCACGCTTGCATCACACCGGGCTTCCCCCTTCTCTGCTGCATGAACTTCCGGACGGTGCTCCATGCGCAGCATCTCCTCAGCAATCTCCTCCAGCGTGAAAGACCCGCCAGTCGCGAGGCGCTCGTCGGCTTCGAGAAAGTCACACAGCTCGATCTCCTCGTTCTCGTGCAACTTTTCCTCGGCAGGCAGAGCTTCCCAGATCTCGAGCAGCTCAGCATCCTCTGGCTCAGTTTGGATCTCCTCTTCGATGAACTTGGCCTTCGCGAAACAGTTCCTGATCGTCGACTCGCTGACCTGCTCCCAAGCACGCGGGGCGACGTGTAGAGCGTCGAACAATGTGAACTTGAACTCCTTTCCCTTGTCCATGGCCTCGAGCCGGAGGCACAGCAGGAACTTCTTGTAGTGGCGCTTGAGGTTCTCTATGATTCCCTGATCCATTGGTTTGAGAATTGGCTGTCGTGTTTGGTGGGGGAAAAAGACCAGTTGGATGTTGTCCAGCTGGAGCTCGGGAGGGTGGCCAGAGAAGTTATCGAGACAGAGCAGCACTCTGCGTCTCTGCTGGCCGAGTCGTCCGTCCCACGCACGCAACACCTCCTCGAAAAGCTCCGCCGTCATCCACGCCTTCGAGTTCGCCTTGTACTTGACCGGGATCTCCTTGTTCTTGAAGGCACGGGGTCTCTTGGAATTGCCGATCGCCAGAAGAGGGAACTTCTCGCTGCCGCTCATGTTTGCCCCGACCAGAAGAGTGATCCTTTGCTTGCTTCTCTTTCCTCCAGTGCACCGCTCTCCCCTGAAAGCCATGGTCTTGTTCGGAAGCAGCTGCCAGAAGAGTCCAGCCTCGTCCAGGTTGAAGACGTCGTCTGCGGAGAACTGCCCGAGCAAGGACCGGAGAACCTGTTGTTGCCACTCAAGAAGGGATTGCGAATCCACCGCTCCAGCGTCGCCCTGCACTGTCTTGAACGTGATGCCGTGGCGCTTCTTGAAATTGTCCAGCCAACCGTCGCTCGCCATGAAGTCCGGGATGTGCATCACCTCCGCCAATCTCATCGCCTTCTCCTTGATCAGATCGCCGCTGACTGGCAGATTCCGTCCTCTTGCTTGCTTCAGCCACATGAGCACCCCCTCATCGAGCTTCGGGTCGTGAGCCTGCGTCAGCTTCATGCGCTTCGATGGGACTCCAGCTTTGATGGCCGCCTCGATTGCATCCTTCTTGCTGAGAATGCCCTTCACGGTGGTTCTCTTAACTTCGACGCCCCATTTCTTGTTCATCTCCCTGGCCAGCTTGGACTGATTCGGCTCCTTCTTCGCGGCATCGATGATCTCCTTTTTGTCCTTCAGCGTAAAGTCGGTTCGCTTGCGCTTCTGAGCTGACATTGTGGGCTGAATTTGAAAAAAAATTGAATTCGAAAATACAACACACACAATCGTGGCACAGTAGCGAGATTAGGGGGTGGCATAGTAAATTTATTTTGTATTGAATCTTGTCGGGCCCGAGCAAAAGTGGTATAATAGCGAGAGTGGCATAGTAGCGAGGTGGCATAGTAACGAGATTTGACTGTAGCAGATTTGTTGCATCTATCAAGATCACTAATTCCCGAAAGTATTATTGTGACATCCTGTTTTCCGAAAAAGTAACAGGGCGCTAAACTTTTTTGGACATAGGTCCGTTTGACCTGACCTAGGACAGGCATCTGATCTGACCTGAGGTCAAAACTTTGACACAACGTGTAAAAATAATTATGCAAAAGGCACACAAAGTTTCGTGTTTCTGTGTTTCTTCGTTCTCTGGCAGTCCCAGAAAAACTTCAGGGGGGACGGTCAACTGCCCCCTCAGTCGGGGGCGGGTTAATACTGTCAGTCCTCTTTTGCTACATTCGCTAGGAAGATGCACCACATTTATTGTCATATGGATGTCCGTTAACCTACAGGGCTGCCGAATCGTGAAAAAAATGGCTAGCAGTGAAGTTTTTTAAACAAGAGTATTCCACGCATATTTAATATTGGGAAGACCACGAAAGATGCAACACACATATGTAGGCGTGGTCTCCTCGTTAACACAATGAGTCGCTTGCAGCTCTTTTTCCAGGTTTAGACGGTACACTGACTCGCGCTCCGTTCCGCCCGCGGCGCCCGAACTCAGCGTCAGCCATCCTGTTCCCCGCGACCCGGCGACCCGACCTCGGCGCTGCACGCCACGTGACGTTGGTCTCGACCAATCCGGACCGGTCATGTCCGGGTTGGCGCCACGCCGGTCAAGGTGACCCAACAGTCACCGACACCCGCCGGGCGCCGGCACGGGCCGGCCCGGCACCGACCAGGGCGGCCCACCTCACATTCACAAGGGAGACGGGCAGCACGTCTTCACGCCGCGCACCCCCCCCCCCCCCATGCACACATATGAAGAACAAGTCTCCATTTTGATTTTAGAAGCAACCGCACCTAATGCTTTAATTGTAAGTTACCATCTGTAAACAAAGGCGTAGGTACGAGACGAAAACGCGCAGGGAGTGGGGGAAGGAGGGACATTTGTCTATAAGATATTATCGAAAGTACCCCTACATTCCGCTTCATGAGCAGCGCCACCAAACTAAAAATAAAGTGGAAAACATACTCATTTTGTCCCTCCTGCTTCCTTCAACCATGACCAAAAGCCATTTTTTGTGAAAAACAAGCAAAACATATAGTCCTAGTTGTTCAGAAACCGGAAGCAGGGATTCAGAATTTGAAAAAAGACAATATATTGGAATTTCTTTGGACAGACGTGGATCTTGGAGAGTCTTGAGCAGTGACATGACCGCCTCTTTAAAATTTAATCGGAAATTGGTTTGAATTTTTCTCCTAATAATCGAAACTAGTCGAGACGCTATCGCCAGACGCGCTCTCCTTTCCCCCGACAGCGACCATCCTCGTCCTCATCGACGCTTGGAAGCCCATCTTCCTCTCAAAGTTACCTTCCTCCTCCGCGATCATCCTCGCAGCATGGAAGCCCCTCTTCCCTTTAATGTCCTCCTCCCCCTCCGCAACCCTCCTCGTTTTCCATCGACGCATAAAAGCCTACTTCTCCTTCAAAATTATCTTCCCCTCCGCGAATATCCTCGTCCTCCATCAAAGCATGCAGGTCCATCTGTCCTTCAGTATCGAAATCCTCCTACCCCTCAGCTACCATTCTCATCCTTCATCAATATATGGAAGCCAATCTTCCCTTCAGACATGGCTGGCGATCCGGGGGGGGGGCTAGATGGGTCCGGACCCCCCAATATTCACGGACTTAAACAGCCTATGGCAATGACTGGAAAGAAACGGTCCGAAATCCTATGTGGACCCCCAATTATTTTCGTAAATCTCCAGCCATATCCTGAAAATCCCTCTTATCCTTTTGTTTACGTCAAAAGAGTTTCAAGAAAGCTTTGCCAGAAAACGTATTCAGAACCCCACCATATATCCCTTGCAAAACTGGTGTTTTGTTATAATATCCGTTTTCAAGATGGTTACTTTCGGAAAGTATCGCCCGTAAAGACCTCAGGGACCTAATTGGAAACGCATGGAAAGTCCGCAAAACTGCAGATAAATCAGTGTTAAGTTCTCGGAACCATCAAATTATTCGACAAATTTAACACTAGAAGACCGGTGTCTACTGCGATGTCCATATTCTTCATTCGCAGTTCGCGGGTACTAAGAGTTTGGTCCCACTCGCCGAGTTGGACCAAATCTGATGTGGCAGCTTGTTTCGAATGGAATGCGGCTGGAACCAACCACGACTACTAAAATCTACTATCTAAAAAATATACTACCTAAAAAATCTACTACCTAAAATCTTCTGCCAGCCAATCAGCGTCTTGGTTACGAAGCTGCTGATCGTTCGGTGGATTCACCTTAGAGCGTGTTAACACTCTTGTCGCCACCGAATTTCGACCAATCAGAGCTTAGATTTATAAGGTCCGGTACTGATTGGCCCGGACCTTATACCAGTCCGGAAGCCTGATTGGTGGAGAGCTATGGGCTTTGGGCTTCCTGGCTTTGAGTTAGAGTCAGCCTCAGTTTTTGCATTCTGGCTTCGTTGAGAAGTTCGTAGAAGATAGTGGGAGATAAGGCTGGTAAGTATTGGCATGGAATGCTGTATTTTGTGCGAGTAGCTTGATTTAATCCGCCGCTGACACTGGTTAGTATCAAATTGATATAGAGACTCATAATTGCTTGTGTTCTAATCCTACATATTCAATTAATTTACGGCCTTAAATATACCAGGAGACGTATTGTTATATCAATCAGTTGCAGATAAAAAGTATATGAAACTCATGATTATCTCATGTATACCAATATCCAGGGGCACTGGGACCCAGGCAGGGTGAGGGCAACTGTCCCCCAACTTTAGACAAGATTAAGCAAAAGCCCTATGGTGGTGTATGAAAAGAAATGAGGTAAAAGGCATGTTTGCTCCCCCCATCTCCACAGAGGTTTGATTGCTACTGTCAATATCATTATGTATATTGTTCAATGCAAAACATGATTTTTTCATATATACCAAAATATTACATAGACCATGTCCAAAAACCAGAAGTATTTCAAAGCCATTCTTCAAGATGTTGGATGAGTACTCATGTTTTGGTCTTCTGCATTAGCACACTGACATAGAGAAAGGGGCCACAAGTACGGACAGGTCTAATGTCTTGAACATTTTCATGCTGTGATGTGAATGGGACTGAACTTAACTATTTTGAAACTTTTTGCACAGACTGCATCATGATGAGCAAATCAAACTTTGCGAAACGGTTGCCTGGATTCACCTTCGATCTTCTCTCCGGTTTTCACGTCGCCCGCCTTGCACACGTCGCCAGAATTGCTTGCGCTATCACTTTATTACATTTCCAGTTGCCAGGTTACAAACGTCTAGTAAGATACCAAATATGATTTTGCGCAACAGACAGACAAATATAGCGCCGAAATCCACATGAAAATGCCTTTTTGGGTCTAAAAACTAATTTCTGTGATCTTCACTTCTGACATGTAACATATGTCTAGTAATCCATAAAAGGCTACCAGTGAACTAAAAATAGGCCATGTTTGCTCCCTATGGAATTTTGGTAGCTTTCGGAGAGTACCAACGCAAAATTAACCATCGTGAAAACGGCTGATATGATCCAGATGATATGCTAGGGCATGTAAGGATCAGAACCCGCAAAAAACCGGTGTTTGTAGCACGAACTCTGATTCCTGCGCTCGATCGTAGATGTAACGTATATGTAGCGTTACTATATTTTTTCTTTTGTCCATCTTCGGAAAAACGCGTAAAAACCCAGCTCAGCATTGCTATCCGGTGGTCATGGCAGAGCCACGGCCGCCGCTCCACGAGCCTCCGAGATTCCGTGACCGCCCATCTTGTTTTCCGTGTCGTCCCCAGCCCCACTTCCCCCCAGGGCCATAAACACGGGTGGATTCAAGAAGACAAGGCGTCGCGAGCTCCCGGTCGCCAGTTATTGCCGAGCCAGCCAGGGCGAAGAATAGGAGACTTCCACTTATCGGCAGAGAAACTCTGTTCCCATCAAAGGAAGCCAATTCGCCGCTTCAAGTACAGGAGTTATCGATACAGGCGGCTCTTTTTCGTCACGAAGAGACCAATCGCCAAAAGAGGTCATTCCATCGCCAAAGGGGTCCCCTCACTGTCCTAGAAGGCTTTCCCCATAACAAGAGTTCCCCCCATCACGGGCAGTGGCGTACCCAAGGGGAGGGCGAAGGGGACAGTCGCCTCCCCCCTGAGCGCTTTGGGAGGCCCACCATGGCGTTGGGAAGACCCTTGAACGCCGCTGGAAGACCCCGAGTCCCGCTAGAGGTCACTGCATGCTCCAGGCTTCCCTGAACACTACAGAAGCCCTCGCAACATGGCAGGGAGCCCTCTGCGCGCCGCTAGAGGACCTTGTAGCAGAACAAGAAGCCGTGGTAGCGCCGCAGAAGGCTCCCCGTGGCCTCAGGAGGCCCCCGCCCCCTAGAATGCCTCAGGAGGCACGTCTGGGAGCCACTGGAGTCCTCTGAATCCCGATGGGGGACCATCAAATACTCTGGGGAGTTTTCCTGTACACCATAGGACGCCGGCTTAGAACAAAAGGAGCCCCCCCCCCCCGTCTCCCCGACTGCCGCTCGAGGTCCCTGCAGCGCCACTGGAGGCCCCAAATGTCAGTGTCGTTTTCTTAAATATGAAAATCTGATATTGGGCCCATTTGGCAAGATGGGCCAGAAACGCCTAGACACAGTGCAGAGGCGGGCTACGCGGATGGTGGAGGAGTTGGGGTATGTGCCGTACCCGGAGAGACTCCCGGCGCTTAAGCTGCCTTCCCTCTGCTATACGCGTCGGAGGGTTAACATGGTGGCTGTCTTCCAAGTTCCCCATGATGGTGTGTCGCTAAGTGTGGAGGATGTCTTCTCTCCTGCTGTTCCTGATGCCACCAGAGGTCACCAGTGGAAGAAACGCAAGCCACGGGCACGATCCCTCACCCGTCGGAGGACTTTTAGCGTCAGAGTTGTCAATGACTAGAATTCCCTGCCGTCCAACGTAGTCAGTGTAACACGGTCGCGACATTCAAATCCAGAACTGGCAGACATTGTGCTCAGGACATGTGGAACACCACACATCAGCAGAAATGCTGTTACCATGTGACGGACTCGAGGTGAACGGGACTAACAGGCCTAGTGGCATTTAAAATTCCCAACAACCATGGGTACAATATGACAAGGCGGATTGTTTACGTTTGAATCTCAAAGACTCACTCCCAGTGACGTCACTATGGGATCGTTACTAGCGGAACGGATTTCCCTATGGCCGACAACACCGGTGACATCCCCTGGATTGGGCACAGCGTTTGTCTACGTCGCTAGGTTTAGAATGTGAATGTTCTAGTTACTTTACATCTACTCGGAATATAACATGATCGGCAGTGTCTGATTACTGGAGACTGCAATCATGACGAACAGCGTAACAGCAGCAGTCATGGCTCATTTTCCTGCTCTTGCTCCTCCGCCATGCGGAGAGCGTCCGTGATCCTGCAGACCTCCACTTTGAATATATGCGTCACGTCTGTCTTGGTCCGACCGGACCATGAACACGTCCATCGAACCCAGACAGGCAGCAACCAATGAGAACCAAAACTCTGAGTTGATTGATTAATTGACCGATTGAATGATTGATAGTTTGCTGGAATATAATTCAGTGACATCTCTTGAATTACGCTTCCGTGATCAACAACCTTTGCAGCCCGAGAAATGTTTCAAAGCCGCACAGTGATTGGGCTATGTTTTAAGCCCGCAACATGATCAGCAAAAAAATAATTAACGTTGGAAAACAACAAAGTGAAAGCCTTTAATTAATTTGACCTCGTTTGGCCCACTTGACCTTAAGTTTTGAACGTTAGGTACAAGCTATATCGAGATTCGGCTCCAGCAGCACAAATTATCTATCTTCCGCAAATATAATGCAGAAGAATATAATCAGTTTCAGTTTCATCCGGAACGGCCGGTGGGCGGCTCAGCCGGCCGACCGCCAGAAGCCGAAGGCCAGATTACTTCATCGTCGCTTACGGTCGATTTTAAAAATTTCATTGCCATCCGATGCACAATTTAACCGTGAACAAGTACCAAATGTTTCATACCCGTACAAGGAACGATTCAGAAACGAGCGCAGAAACATCAAGGAGACACCATTTTCGAGGAGCCGTCCCCCCCGGCCTATTCCTGGCTAAGTGCTTGTGTGCAATGCCTGTTGGTCTTCACCAGGTGACATTGCGGAAAACAAGCAAATATGCTTGCGAAAGGTTGAATTATAAAAATTGCTACTTATTCGTTCACCATTAGCCGTTATTCACTATTTGCCCTTTACATTTTTCCTATAACAAGGACCAACCCCATATGCAACACATCTGCAACCTGGATGTGACGATACAAACAAATCTACGCGTGTATCATGACCACGTACGTGACTGAACCATCATCGCAATTGAGCCAGCCTCAGCATCTGTTTACAGCTTCATCTTCGCGTGTAGTAAGAGGCGTCTCAGGGCGCTCAGACTTCGTTCAAAATCGATGACTCAACTGGCTGGCATGCTCTCGGCAGGTTCCCAGCCCAGCCGCCTGGACCGCCTGCTCAGCAGACGGCCATTGGTTTTCGTTACGGTCTGTGATGTGAACCCTGTTATTTCCGGCTAGCGCCTTTTGCTGTAATCAGCGGCCGCTGCGCACTGTCGTTAGCTCCTGCTTGAGGCTGGCCCTCTCAGCGCAGCTGGAGGGGGAGGTCTGCTCTGACTGCCTTGCAAATTCATGTGCTTACTTTTCTTCTGGTTTCATCGGTGTGAAACGCCGATGACATGGATAGTGTCGCGTGCGACAGCGTGTGGGATTTACTCCAAACCGGATACACTTCAAACTAATCCTTCGTTTTTGTGGCTCCATGGACTCAGCCATAAGTGACTGACTGCCAACAGTAGAAAAGAAGCCAACGGAAGAAAGGTTATTGAGCATGAATTAATGAGGCGTTTGTGTTATTGGTGCAGGGGTAAAGAAAGTGGTCTATCAAACTCGTCAATTTTATGGCCTCTTAGTCTTTGCCATTGGCATAAAGGGGAACATAAAGCCACGGCTCGTCCTTCCGATCCATTAGAAAATTTCCGAAGCCTCACGCATAACGCGCACCGCCAACTATTTTTACCACTCACCCAACAGCTTTAGTGTACGGCCGATCTTTATCATACAGCCTCGGCTTCAGCCATTCTACACCCAATGGCTCGTCGGCGTTTCACAGACATTAACTAAAGTGTCAATAATCGGCCACACCTGTTCACTTGTCCAGTTTGCCTGCTTTGCGCTCGCCTCCGCAGGGGTATTCGGCTTTTTATTGTCTGACTCTGGATCCCGTACAGGATGCTTCTACGATTCACTGGCATCGGCCGTTGTCCGGACATGGCAATGACTCATGAATTTTCTCTGTAGAACGAAAACCACGGGCGTCAACCATGCAAGAGGTCGCAGTGGCTGCAGTCGAGGTGAAAGCCGGTTCATGGGCTCCATTGCCCAATAGCCCGATCATCGGACCACGTCAGGCCGCACGACAACAGGGCTACCGCTGCGCGGTGGTCTGCGGTAATGTTGGGGGAACTCCCCACGAGGGTTGGCCGGTGGGTCTTTTGCAGAGCCGAGCCAAGGCCAGACGGATTTTCCTTACGCTCGAGGATGTACGGGCAGCCGCCGTGCGATCGCCGCGCGGACTGTGATACCTTTCCTTATTTTAAATGTGACCAAGGACGTTGTGTCTTTCACCTGCACCCGTCCGTTTGCAAAACTGGTTCCCCATTCTCACCGTGTGCTCGATCCTCGCCTCCGTATGCCCTGTTCTCCCCCACCAGTAATGCGCCACGCCAGTGATGTTCCCTGCCCCCGAAACAATCCGTGCTGGTCAAAGTAGCTATTACGAAGTAACTAATCAACCAACCTTCCTGTCAAAAAGAGGGTCATGGAAAAGCCTTGAATTCTAACCAGACATTTAATGGCTTGGCATTTGTGAAGTAGGGTTTAACCACCTGCTCAGATTAATTTCTGGTGTTTGAAGACGGTAAGTCGTATGCTCTACATCGTTTATTTATCAATAAGTTCTACAGTACTCTGTGAGCTGTTGGGGCAAATTTCGACCTTTTTCTCTCTGCTGTGCGGGAAGCAATGGACCGGTTTCGACCATTGCCAGTAAAACCAAAGACATGCACCACATACTGTTGATCAGTATGCAAACCGTCACAGACTCCGTCTGCATCGGCGGTCTGGAGGATTAGCTCCGAGACCGCTTGGCAGTGGCGAAACGACCAGAATGATGTGCAACGCGCGACTTATGTGACGCCTGACTGCCTGGCTGCCGAAGACGGTTGGCCTCATGGCACGGCAGAGCGGTGTTTCGCGGCACGAGGGAGATCACCCCACTTTCGTGGCCTAGATAGGATCTCGATATCGGCAATCCAGTGTGGTTGGAAGGGGGACCCGGCCAGGAAAACAGGCGGTCAGGGCATGAGTTCATTGCACAGAATCACCGCCTTATTGCTGGTCCGGGCAAGAGCTGCTCACGGGTATTTCTGGGAACCACTCGGGATAAAATGAATGAATACTTTCTAAAGGTTTACGTACTTTGTAAATGTTCACGCGTCGCCACCGGCGTACGTGATCACGGGTCCCCATCCCCCTTTCTTGTACCCTGTCGTATGCCTGGGAAGCCTGAGGCTTCCGTGTGAAGGAAGTCACACTGGTCAAACTTCATTTTGCTATTTTTTTTCTATGAAACGTATCGCCGCGTGAGGATCTGGTCGTATATGTATTAGAATCCTCATCTTTTGTCTTGGCGTAAATGGCCCCATCCTACTCCACATCTGTCTTATTTTTCGTGGCATCCCGGACTTCGGGAAGCACTCTGATTCAAGTCCGGCGGTGCTTCTTTATTTCCCGATTTCCGACCTATTTCCGTTGCTCCCATTATGACCAAGACTCTTGAGAATGTGAAGCAGCAACAGCTGAACGTACATTAGATCGGATCGATTTTAGATTTTCATTCCGGGAGCATTCCTCCACGCACAGTAACTTGTATTAGACCTTTAACAATGGAAAACGTCGAAATGAGAATTCTCAAAATATTTTTGGGGTGCCTCTTGTTTTACAGGCCATGTTTTGCGTCCCCGAGGCATTTTAGTCTCCATTGACATTGCCATTCCAAATAGGAAGGTTCTACCTAACATTTTTACTTCTACCCAACATTTTCATCCTCTGCGTCATGCGGAAAGTTTAACCGCAGCCGCCCCGGTGCAGGCAGAAGCGTGAGCAGCCGCCGTTGTCGGCAGAGCACGGCGTTGAGCCCTGGCGGCGTTGGCTGCCGAGAGCGGACCGTGGCCACAACCATGCAGCTACAATCAGGACTTGATCTACAGTTAACTCTTGGCAGCCGCCATGACTGGACGTTCTGGCGCACCGAAGAAAGTCCACGGCCGAAACCACAGCAAAGTACCGGGCTCTTTCCAGAGCCACCAACTCCGCTGCGCCATGCAGTACGATAATGCCGCACGCCACGATCCAGCGGGGTCTCTGAGGACTCCAACTGCATAGATAACTGGGAATGCAGCGTATCAGTCAAACATACTAGCATAACACAATGAAACAGAGAAACATCTGCGCTGTACAGGCGGCGTTATATTCACTTGCCGCTCCTCACATGTTGCGCAGCTGCCGGCACAAGGCATCAGTGACGCCACAGCCCCGTACTGAGCGTTTCGGTACCGTCATAAAGTGTTATGATGGTATCCCCCTCTTGTATCTGCCGGTGTGCGGCTGTTCTTTCCACCCATTCCCCCATGGCGAGCCGTGTATGTCACACGATCCGAGAGCAGCGACAAGACAGAGTTTGCCATCGAATATTCAAGACCGTTCTGTCTTCCCGACACGTGCCTGCCCACTGCCAGTAGTTGTCAAAAACGGTGAATTCTCGCCATTAACCCGACAGCAAAAGCGAATGAACTTTTTTCTGGAAATCATCATTGCATCGATTTGTCACCAAAGGGTATTCGGTCCGGCAATGGCCTATCTGTTTTCACTGTAATGCACTGCCATTCACCAAGCTGCATATACAACAATTAGCAAGCAATGCCGTATCATCCAGACACTTCAGGTTTCTACCTGACACAAATGATGACAGTGCCCTGTGTTATCTTCCTGTTTCGCATGTTAATAACAATGAAGACTTGAATGTCTCGGTAGCGCAAAACGTGATCTTTTGAACGAAAACTCGGCACTTTTCTCGTCACTTCACAGAAGCCGCTCTGCGCCTGTCGCTAACCAGACCCTTTCCAACATGGACCGAAGTCACTTTTCTCTTCTTTCCGTTTCGAACCTGAGAAAGTGCTTTGATGTAATACCTCGTTAACTTCTGCCCCAGTTCCAGTTCTGCAACACCGAAACTTCCTGGCTCTCCTCGCATCTGTCCGCTGTTTGCATCATCCCGCCACCTGGCGGCAGACCTCTTCACCATCTTCTCCTGCGACCTCATCGTACACGCGCCGGACGCTCATGTGGCCCAGCAAGCTGACGACACCCAAATTTTCCTATCCGATGTAAGGTGCAACCTTCCGCCTTGCATTCACCGCATGAAAACCACTTTGCCCTCCTTAGCGTCTTAGTTACATGCACCCGGTCTCAAAACACGGATCGAAAATCGAAATCCTGCTCGGCGCTGGACAGAACATCCGGGACCTCCCTCTCTCAGCGTACGGATTGATTGATGTTCTATTTAGGTCTTAACCGTCAAAAATCCGAGAGTCATTTCTGACCGTCATTAAAACTGGAACGTTCACGTCAGCGAAGAAGTGCGCAGGTGCATCGGTATCTTGATGGGTCTTAGTCACTGAGACACCTTCAACCACCACGTTCCCTGCTCACCATCATACACAGTCCGGCCATCTCAGGCGTCTGATTTGCATTTCTGCGTACGGCAACGGATCAGTTTGCAAGGACGCTCAGTTCCTCAAAATTGCTGATTTTACGGCAAGAGTGATGTCCGGCCGTTACAAATGTGACCAAGCGTCTCCGGTTCGGAGTAACCTGCGCTTCCTTGCTCCCCGCCGGATGGGTGACGCACAGTTTCTGAATATCGTGCACGGAGAGCCGGCCAGCCTCGCCTCGCTGCTGCGCGGCTCCTCCGGTGCGTTTCCTTGCGAGCGAGCTACCCGCCAGGACCTCCTGCTGCGCCTCCCCCTCCCCGCTACCCGTGCGGCTGCCCGTCAGCAGGCTCGAACTTACTACGGCGGCCGCGAAGTACATACATACAGTGAGTTGCCGCAGGCGGTGTCTGGCGCGGTCTGGTCGGACTCAGTAGCGCACTGCAGGCTCGCATTTTTCATGACAAAAAGCCACTGTACTGCGGGTGTCGGCACCACATATAAAATCCCATGCTGTGACCGCAGCTTCAGCTTATTAAAGATTTATAAGGCACTCTTCATCTTTTAATTTCCTAGTGTATCAGAGAGGCGGCAGGTAGGTCATACGTGCAGCTGAAACGGAGAATACAGCAAGTCGAGCGCGAGATGATCCGCCGCCATGGGCGCAGCCAAGAAGGGAAGACTCAGCCCCTTACCCTTAGGTCCGCATTTTTTTTGTAAATCCCACTGCGCTCCCACTTCCAGCAGGCGGTTTTCGTATGATTTCAGTCCACACTTAGCTCTAGCCCCCCTCGTCGTCACTGCCCCACAAGGGGCAGTGACGACATCACACCGCTCTCTCCGGGTAATAGTTATATAGGCATGACATCAGGCTTGTAACTGCGCTTACAGGACCACGCCAGATCAGGCGTACGTGCGTCATTGTAACGTGCAGGCTCTGGCGCATTTATTTGTTTATCTGTTTACTCCTTTAGGGTCTTCCACTTTGAAGGTGGCTTTTCTAGACCCAGCGTCAGCATTGGCGATGCATGTTTTGCGTGTATTGATAATTCCTATCGTGCAGCACGCTAAGATGATAAAGAGCCGCAGCTGTTTGCCCCTCAAAACTGTGCAGCCGCAGGCGCAGTCACAGGCGAGTCGTAGCCGAAACACGTTGGCTGAATTCTGTTGGCAGGGCCTAGTTAAGACCGACGAGCTAAGAATTTCTGCAAATGGGCAATGCTATGCCCTGAAGTCTGAGGCCAGCATTCGAGACCGTTGCGGTACCAAGACTTGCTAAGAGAGGTTGTTTTCATCTCCTTCCAAGCCGAATCCCTGGAACCTTGGTGCTTCTCCAGGGTGAGTCGTTGGTCATGATTTCGTTATGCAGGTATGAGCCTGCGGCGGCGACGAGGCGTACACCACGTCGTATTACACAGAGAGGAGATTTACCAGTCACGAGTGGTCCGCCGAACCCAACTGACTAGCAGCCGTCCGAGGCATGCACGTCATCTGCCCTCCCCCCGGCCAGGACTTAAGTACTGAGGCATGCCGGTTTGTTTTCCTGATCAGATTCGTTGAATTGGACGTGGGCGCTCAGCTCACTCGCTGATCACGGCGGCAGCCCGATGAAGCCTGACGTGAAAATTCCGCGCGTGAAGGAAGCCGAGAGATGTCGTGGCACTGTCGAGCTATTGGATTCACGACTTGTGTCCTTGACTTCGGATCGAGCAGTCTGAGTGACATGCGCCCAGCGAGGTGTAGGACACGATGGTTGTCCGCGGTCGTGGTGTTAAAGCGTTCGCGTGCGGCAATGATGCTGAATGATATTGAGGTGTGGAACACGCAAGGGGTCAACAGCAGCAAGTCGGCGGCATTTTTCAGTTCGTTATGGTCGAACCTGCTGCGAACCTGCTTCGTAGAATTTTTTACGCAGCCACAGGTGATACGTATCGGGAAATATTTCCTTGTGTTTTCTGCATGGGTAGGAGCGATACATGCCAGGTAATATTCGTCGAGACTCTTCAGTAGGGGTGATGCATGCTGGGCAATGCCTTGTGATTCTTTCCATACTGGCGATACCATCTGGGATATATTGCCGGAATTTTACTGCACGCAACGGCCAGCAGTAAAACAGCCTTACGGTCATCATGTCAGAGGCAGTGCAATTTTTAACTAAGCCGTATTACTGTCTTTCCTTCTGAGTGACTGTCCCGTCAAGCTGTCCTGCTGGCAGTGCCCGATTGGCCGTGCCTGTCCCGTTACCATGTCCGAAAAAAACGCCAATGATGAAAATTCAAATATAGCCTTCCTACGGATATCAGTCGAAGTTGCATTTTGTCATACATGCATTTTGACATGAATGCCATTGTGTTTGATATGTTGAATGATAAATTTTGCATTGTGCCTTGCTATGCGCTGTGCAAACGCATGCTTGCTGCGGTTTTTGTTCCACGCATCGTCATTACTCACCTTGGCAACGCCATAAAACTGAAAAGATCTCCAGGGGATCGGAAAAAAGAGACCCACACGAGTCCATTAAACTCAGTCAGAAGACTAAGTGTTGAAGAGGTTTTTAGGTGAAACCCCAGTCACCAGACGTCTTTGCGTGCTAATCCCTCAAAACATATCTCGAGACTGATCCTTTGTGCAAGAATGGTTTACCATCGACATACAAAAGATTTGTAACCTATCTACCCACTGGGTGGATAGGGTGGAAGGGTGGACGCAGGGGCCATCGGTGCCTTGCCCCTCCACCCCTTCCCCATCCACACCTACGCTGAAAAAGGAGGATCAACAAGGTTTTGAGTGCATCTTTAAGTGCATGTAAACTTTTTTTTTAAAAAGATCGTGCAGGAAACTTTGTTGTTTTTGTTTTCAAGGCATTAAAACGGCGAATCAGCGGAGCCGAAATCCGGGGGAATCAACATTTAGGGGTAGGTTAGGTTACACGGAAGGATGGAGATTCCCCCTGCTCCCTCCCCCCCCCCCGCCTCCATCACTCAAATTGCCCCACCTCAAAAGATCTGCCCTTGTATGTACCAAAATTTCATATTTATACCAAAGTTTCAGTTATATAACTTACAACTTCGTATTCTCGTACATCTATGTAAAACACCCAGTTAGTATAATATACGTTTGGACCTGGGTTTCAGCAGTTGGACGGATACGAAGGAAAGACCGAACGAGTTATCGTCAGTTTGTTTGTTGTTTTCTGGCTTCTTTTTCGACGCGTCAGTCAGGATTGACCATTAGCGTCGCAGTCGGAAGCAGACGAGTCTTGAGTCAAGTCGTGTATTTTGTTAGGCGTCACTCCGTCGTCTGAAGTTATCATCAGCTGTTGGGACCAACGTCCAGCTGGTTCTTCCAGAATTAACATTTTCGTTTAAACGTCTAGATAGCTAGATACGTCATAGCAGTGTTTACAGTCACATTATATTATGAGAACATTGAGAACAGCTAATTTTAGGCGTACTAAAAATAAAACTTAGTTTTTAGAAATAAATGCATTTATGAACTTGGATTTAGCTTGACCCAAGGTTTTTTTTAGGCGTGGGCAGATAGCCTCAACTTAAGAAATGGCAAACTGCGGCGCTTTGTAAGTCTGTGCAGGCGCAATTAAAAAAGTGAAATTAGACTTTTTCTTCCAGGGCATGTATGTATACCTAATTCATGTGATGTGTTTGCTTACCAATGCGTTTGGTTAGTGCGCTTCATGTGAGACTTCTGTACACGAATCGTTTGACTCTTTGACAACCAGCGCCTTCTGGCTTTATTTTCCCATTGGAGGTTTTCGTAAAGAATGCAAAAAAATTGCCAAAACCCAGTAGTCATTGATAACACGAGGTCTGATGCCTTCTGTTAAACTAGGATAATGCCACCTAACAAACATTACGCATTCTAGGGAAGCTCGCTCTGTGTGCACAGGTATCTTCCGGTATGTACGTCATTCCATCTGTCTGTCTGCCCGTTTATTATCACTATCTCGGCGACGAAGGTACATGGAAGTTCGCCGGTTGGCACGCACACGCACTGAAACACCAAGAGCGCCATGAACTGAGGCTGGGGTTCGTATATCTGCAACCGTTTTCTCGCAGTTACCTTCGAAATGCACCCGTGGCCGTGTCAGATTTCTTCAGAACGACCAAGACTTGCCGACGTTCGTCGTTGAACGTTGAACGCTGGTAGAATCGGAAAATGCGCGAGGGGCGGGACCAAAATTCCCCGTGAGAAGAGTGTGCTGGGGGTGCATGTTGGCACTGCGGGAAAGCTTGGTGGTGTACCTCATCGTCTACCGTTGATATCATCTCAGCTAATGTCTCCCCTGACCAGCGGAATGTATTTCTAACAGGAGTGTCTTTCTTGTCACCCATTGAACTGATAGGCAGCCAGAAAGCATCCATCCATTTGGATTGGAAAACTATTGGACTAGTGACGCCACGCCAGCCAGAAAGAAGGAAAGGCCACAAAATTATTCTGCCCTAGAATTTGGAAGGTAACACATATGTTGTAATAAAACGAGCAATACGATGAGAAACGCAAGAATAATCCTTGTGGGTACTCTTAACTGATCTGACCACGGCAACTTGCTCCTCATGATATGCTAAACTAGATTTATTTATCATACTGACTAAAAACGCACCAAACAGTCATATGCTTCATCATAACAAATTGTTGCATTTTTTTATTTTTAGCCTTGATCACTCATGACTAACCTAAATTAGGTCAATTATGCCTTCAGGCACGTACGTTCACCATGCAGGCTCTCTCCACAAGACGTAGTCGCGATCAGATGAGACCCAGAAAGGACAGCATTTTTCAATGCTTGATCTCGATTGATTCAACCTGGCTTTACGCTGTCGTGTATGTAAGATTATTCTACATATTAACAACTCTCAATATTTCGTTGCAGTCGGGTAAGCAGATCAGACGGGTAGGGCCAAACATGTTCCCTACACGCAACAGTGCCACTGTATACTAGCGTGTTAAACTCCATCAGCGCACGACATACGTGAGAAGGGACGTTGCTCGACACGGCCTTGGAACGCCACGTATGGACATTCTGGTGAAAAACAGGCATCCTGGTCACTCGGGGTCAAGCCGTTATGACGTCATAAACAGAAGTTTTGATGCTGCCGTTTTCCGAGTTCTGGCGGTTTTCATCCATGCAGTGATGCTGCAAGATGGCCGATAGCTTACAAATGTATACGAGCTATTAATATCTACTTCTTATTCTTGTCCGGACACCAGAAGTCATATAAGTAATCCTCGCGTTAATACTCCAGACAAAAGCTCAACGACCAAAAGTTCACAGGTAAATTATCTACTTTTTGGACTGCCCAACCCAAAATGTGCATAATTAAACTGCGAATGTTCAGTCGTTGAACTTTCCTCTGGACTGTTAACAAGAATTAGTAATACGAATTCTGGTACACGATTAGAGTTGACACATAGGACAGACATGCCAGATAGGACTAATATGAACTTTGCGGGCATCTGGATTGATACTGGGCCGGCTCACCTTACCGCCAATCGCCTCCCGCGCCGCACAATAACGCGTCTTGTCGCTTGGCGTCTCGCTGACGCAGAAACGTAACAGAATGGTCACGCTACATTCACAAACCCAACTAAATTGTCAACCGACGCCCCCGCCTGAACATGACGCGAGCAACCCAAACGACGAGTGACAGTCGCCTGGACCACCAGCTCCGCACGCTGTTTGCAGGAAGCTCCGTCCGGACAGCGACAGAAGACCACTGTTTGCAGGAAGCTCCGTTCGGAAAGCGGCAGAAGAGCAAGACTGCCAGTCGTCTGGCGGTCGGACTCAGGCTCAGTCCGTGCTCGTCTGGAGTCTGTCTGTCTGTCTGTCTGTCTTTCTGTCCGGAGAGCAGGCTCTGCCCCGGCCACTGTGCAGCCGTCGCGAGACGACCGCATGCCGCCGACATCCGTCTTAAGGCCTGGCGCGGATGGCTCACGTTCCTGCCGGTTTTTACGGAAGGCTGTCGCTGATCCGGCTCACAGCTGGACCATGACTTGCGGTCGATAACCTTGCCTCTGGAAGGGCTTAAGTAGTGTGAGCATGCGGACTCACAGCAGCACTGAACAGGCACAGCTCACGGCTTGCTTTTAGCGCTGCAAAGATGGCGTGCACTCTACCGGATGGGGACGGAAAAGCACGCCCCGCTGAACTTTGGATTAACTGCACATTATGACTATGAAAGACGAGCATGATTAATCCGTGACACTTCTCCGGTTTCGTTTTGGGAGCCACTTCCGCCGCCCGCTTGCTACGGGCTCCATTTTATTCGCGCAATGTTTTTTATTTTTATTTTATTTTGTCTCGTTCTTTTTTTAGAGGGGAGCTTCCTATGCACTCTCCAGGCGAACCCTGGCTGTTGTTTTTCGTTTCTCGCATCGTTGTCGTTTACTTCCCGTTACTCCGTTGAAGCTGTTTAGCTCCTGGGTCGGGTGTTCGTAAGCACCCTCCCCTTCCCAGTTTCTTGACAGCTGTGCGCGCCACAAGAAAGGTGAAAACGTCGCTGGAAAGGTCTTAGTGAGACTAGAAGAAGATTGTCTGGATGTTGCGACTAAAATCAGTATTAGGGTTACCAGAGGTCATCACAGATCGAATAAATCGTATACATTCCGGCCAGGCAGCTTTGACCTTTATGTGGGGGAAATGTGGCCCGGACGAGGACGTAGTGATGCTAAGTAATCCAATGTGCTCTTTCCATTTTCATATGTTTGGATCAATTTGACATTCACCGCGCGTCAATGCAGTTCAAGGCATAGGGGTAGATACAATCAAAATGATTTCAGAAAATACGATGCGCGAAGTGCAAGCAAATGAGGTTACGAGCAAGCGTTTTTGACCCGGACGACCAAATCGTGTCTCACATCGCTTAACCCAACGCCGTCTGGCGTGCTTTTGTACCCGCGAACGCCTGGCGTGACAAAAGGGCATGCCCCTATTATCTCAGGATCTAACCGTCGGATATGGACTGGTGTACCACCAATCAACAGCCTTAAGTCTTGCGGTTTAAAAATACCATGTTAGCCTTGGTCGCATGACTGAAGACGTCACAGGTTACGTAAAATGCATAACATGACGTCGGAAAACATGACACTGATTCTTTCATCATATAATCGGCAATACTAGTCTTAGAGCCTTCATCTGGGCATCAAACGAAACGTCACGATCTTTTGCATCAGAAACATGAGAAACATGAAAAATGTCGGGTCAAGGTCGACCTACATCAGGTGAAATACGTTCTTACTTTACACGCCAAAGATCGTTCCTTACTCGCAGCCGTTTATTACCTTCTTTACACTCACTCATTGTCAGTCTACGTCGGTTCAGATAAGGTTGCATTACTTTTCCTGACGAACGGCAACAATTACTCGCTGAGATTCGTAACTGTGTATGCATATATGTATGTATTTCGTATCCTTCATATGATGGGTTTTCAAGTATCCACGTCGATTTACAAGGGTCACGGGAGATTAAACATCGGTATTAAGAGGCAAGATATTGCAATCGACGCCCCTTTTCCAGACATACATGAGGCTAGGCTGGCCTCGAAAGCCACGTTGCTGCAGCGCCTGACATTTGGACGTCTGAGGGCAGCGTGTTCCATTTTGTTTACAAACACGGAGCACTAATGAACGCCGCGCAAACTCAGTGCAAACTCGCGACAGCTGCAGCAGTTCGTCAGCTGTTGCCCGAGGGGTGCGAATAGGTACGTCAGAACGACAAATTAGACACTCACGCAACATATCAGGAGCGTGGGTGGCTTGAAGAAGACCCCACAAGATTGCGATGTCCTGTTCGGTAATCATGTCTTAACACGCGCACTGGAAGGGAGTCTTTTTGTGCCCCCACGTGTTTTTCTTGAATAACTCGAGAACGGATGGGAGCTAGTTGCTGCTACTTGGTGACATTTATGACAGTTCAATAACTCGTCGATTGACGGGGAAAAATCGAGAATCGGCCGGAAATTTTTGAAGTTTCAAGCACCTGAAGTCAGACAAACAGAACGAAAACGACGGTTGTCGCTGACAAATGGAAACTTTGTTAAAAACCAGCGTTCTACCAAAGATTACCGTTTGCACACAATCACGCGACGTTATTTGGGCATAAGTGATGGATGTACCAAGACGAAAGTCAGGGTCAATGAGGGTCAAGGTCAACAAAGGTCAAGGCCAACCAGATTGTGAAATGATCCAGATTTGCTTTGCAGCATATCGGCTTGTATGAAATATGCTTTCAAAGACCATAATAAAAAGATGTGTACGCACAGTGATACACTTACATAAAGCGGGGTCAGTGAAGGTCAAGGTCATCAAAGCCCAAGGTCCAATATCTTGTGGCCTGGCCCAGATTTGCTTTGCGACGAGTCGATTTGTATGAAATATGCATTCAAAGACCCTAGTAAAAACGCGTGCACACTTGGATACGCTTATACATACCAGGGTCATTTCAGGTCAAGGTCATCAAATGTCAAGGGCAGCTATTTTGTGACCTGGTCCAGATCTGCTTTGCAATATGTCAGTTTGCATGAAATATGCATTCAAAGACCCTACTAAAAACACGTTTGGCACATTGATACTCACATGTATATACATATATGCATATATATATATATATATATATATATATATAAATATATATATAAATGTCAGAAAGGACCAGATG
This sequence comes from Capitulum mitella, assembly GCA_030062745.1. Taxonomy (NCBI): domain Eukaryota; kingdom Metazoa; phylum Arthropoda; class Thecostraca; order Pollicipedomorpha; family Pollicipedidae; genus Capitulum; species Capitulum mitella. The sequence continues at coordinate 1,335,440 of CP099850.1, read as the reverse complement.
TACCGATGTTGACTACATGCACTGAAAATACGCCAAAGATACGTGTAGCGCCCTCATTTACACTCAAGCTATCCCGTGTTGCTCGAAATCTGATCTGCAAAAGATGAAAAATGATGCCATAGATCAATGACCTAACATGACCTGGACCCGAAATCCTCGTTCAAGACGCCAAATGAATTAAAGTTGTCGTATTACACGTTTTAACGGTCAAACAAACTTCCTTTTCCCGTTTCTTTCGAAAAGTCGCACGGAGTGGCCTGTACGGGTCGGGAAAGTGTCAAAATTTGACTTTTTCCACCCTGTATGACCCTGAAGATATTAAACTAGGGTCATGAAAATTATGCACAATGTAAGTCGTTATAGCCCCACTCTGTCCATAAAATTTCATGTCTCTAACTCTTTCCGTTACCGAGATCAGGGGGCGCTTTTGTGCCCCCCTTCCAGTGCGCGTTAGCGCGAAACCCCCTTCCACTGAGCGTGTTAAGCTCTGTGCCAGCCTAGATCGAACAGCGCTGGTGTTATACGATCGTAGCTTCTTATGTTGTAGACAATGCGGGCGCCGAATTTTATGATTTTTTGCGCCCGTTGGCTTTGTGCCGTGGTGTAGCTACCCCACACGGACACACAGTAACGTACATGGGGAAAACCAGTGCCTCGATCAGCAGACGCTTCGTCACTTTCGGTAGAGGGTTTCTCATCCCAGCGAGCCCCATGAGCATGCGAAGCATGAGCATGAGCACCCCATGAACAGCGGCGCACTAAGGAACAGATGTGTTTCTCCCATGTGAGGCATGAGCCCGTGGCGACATCCAGAATCTTGACGCTTTGTGAAGGCTTGATTTCATTTTTGTCGAAAGTCACGGAAAACTGCAGATCAGCATCCTGACAGCGAGATTGTACAAGGATCATTTCTGCCTTAAGGGGTTGTATTTTCAAGCAATTCTGACTGAACCACGTATTAGCCAAGGACACACGACTTTTGAGCTCCGAAAGGTTTAAGGGTAAGTCAGCGACAAGAAACTGGGTGTCATCAGCGTGCATGATGATCTTCCCGTATGGTATATGTGGCGTCAGGTCGTTGTTAAAGATTAAAGTTGTTAAAGAAAGACAAGACTGGACCTAGGATTACACCCTGGACCACTCCGTGCGTGACATCAAGGACGCTACTTCTGCCACGTATTGACTGCGTGCGACCCTGGAGCCACGCACCAAACCACTCTGCATCCATACCGTACCACCCCAGCTTCTCCACGAGGTGGCCGTGCTCGACGCTGTCAACGCCTTCGACGTATCGGCCTTCGATAAGTGATGTAACCATGCCTTTGTCGATGTTGTCAGTAGCGTACGCGACAAAGTCGAGCAACGCCGCTTCGGTGGAGAGTTCTGGGCGAAAGCCAAGGGTGTCGAAATGTATTCTTTTGATGGGGCCCTGGCCTACTCAATGTTTATTCGGTCCCCCAACGTTGGTTTGCCCTCCCCATTATTTTCCGCCGGTTTTAAAGGTAAATAAGTTACAACAACGAAAAAGACGACCGCAATAGATAGGAGATAGGCAAAACGTAAAGAATAAAGTCTGAAGCGATGTATCTATCAAGTTTCCTATCTTCCGCCTGTATATGTATAGCTATATACATGGGGATAAATGCAAATTTTGATATGGTAAATAATAACAAAAAACTGTAAATTTCCGTTGACCGAAATAACGTGAGTTAAACCCGCTGAGAAAATCACATTTGGGGAAGGTTAGGTTGTCGGGCCCTCGGCTCGGCCCTGCAGTCATTTCCAGAAATCGACATCCCTGACGAAACCCATACTGCTGAAGCACATGATATTGCGCAACGTGAAATGCAAAATTTAGCTTAGCTGACCGCACACTACACGTTCGCAAAGCTTGGCCACCACCAATAGGACAGACATTGGTCGGTTTTTATTAGGGTTGCTAGGGTCGCCTTTCTTGTGTAATGCGGTCACAGTAGCCGCCTTCCATTGCTGCGGCACCTTATTGCTAACAATCGAGCTGCTGATCACTCGGAGGAGGTGAGGCCCCACCACGGCAAAAGTCACTGCAGGGCGAACGCGCCGCTGCACACGCGCCGCGGGCGCGGCGAGAGAGGGTCCTCAACGTGGGACGCGGCTAGGCGCCCGCCACGCCGAGGCTCAGTAATGCGAAGAACTGGTCGAGTTTTTTTTGGCCCGGCATCGATCTTCCTCAGCCGGATTGGTCGTCTTCGGCTGCGGTTTATTGGACGTGACAGGGAATCGACGGATGTCTTTCCATGTTGTAGATCTGGAGTTCTTGAAGGAGGTCAGGAACTATGGAGAGCATGCGCGGTTTAAGACAGTTTTGGCAGCGTTCCGGTGAAGGCGAAACTCTCGCTCGGTCTCCTCACATGGAGTTCGTTCCTCGTCGGCGCGTGCCTGATTACGGGCCTCCATGGCAGCTCTGATGTCGTCTTGAAGTCACGGGTAGGACGGGAACTTGAGCTTTACCCTGCATAGTGGCACATGGAGATCGATGCCTGGATCCTAAGCAGACAGTCAAGCGTCCCACTTCTCAGTGGTGGATCCCGCCTCATGGACTGGGTTCCAATCGGCCTGGAGGAGGTCTAGACACAGGGCGTCACGGTTGGGGCGATGTGTGGACCGGACGGATGTTTCCTTCGGCTCTGATCGGGCTCTGGCAGCAGCCACTGACACTGAGGTCAGGTCGTGGTCGCTGATGTTGCAGGCTTGCACTCGCGCATCGGATGTTAGTTCCGGTTTGTTGGTGATGATATGATCAATTAGGGTTGGACTGGATCAAGGCTGAGTCGGTGAGATGATGAGTTGTCTCAACGAGATGTCATTGAAAAGCCGAATACAGTCAAATCTCGTTACTATGCCACCCGTGGGGACCGAGCGAAAGTGGCATAGTAGCGAGAGTGGCATAGTAACGAGGGTTTGTAAAACGGCTTTATTCTCTCAAGTTACCCATCAGCTCAACCCAAATCTCTCAAGAATCGTCGGCTGGCGCATCTTCTTTCGGCGGATCTCGTGCATCTCGTTGTCTAGCCGATCGCACGCTTGCATCACACCGGGCTTCCCCCTTCTCTGCTGCATGAACTTCCGGACGGTGCTCCATGCGCAGCATCTCCTCAGCAATCTCCTCCAGCGTGAAAGACCCGCCAGTCGCGAGGCGCTCGTCGGCTTCGAGAAAGTCACACAGCTCGATCTCCTCGTTCTCGTGCAACTTTTCCTCGGCAGGCAGAGCTTCCCAGATCTCGAGCAGCTCAGCATCCTCTGGCTCAGTTTGGATCTCCTCTTCGATGAACTTGGCCTTCGCGAAACAGTTCCTGATCGTCGACTCGCTGACCTGCTCCCAAGCACGCGGGGCGACGTGTAGAGCGTCGAACAATGTGAACTTGAACTCCTTTCCCTTGTCCATGGCCTCGAGCCGGAGGCACAGCAGGAACTTCTTGTAGTGGCGCTTGAGGTTCTCTATGATTCCCTGATCCATTGGTTTGAGAATTGGCTGTCGTGTTTGGTGGGGGAAAAAGACCAGTTGGATGTTGTCCAGCTGGAGCTCGGGAGGGTGGCCAGAGAAGTTATCGAGACAGAGCAGCACTCTGCGTCTCTGCTGGCCGAGTCGTCCGTCCCACGCACGCAACACCTCCTCGAAAAGCTCCGCCGTCATCCACGCCTTCGAGTTCGCCTTGTACTTGACCGGGATCTCCTTGTTCTTGAAGGCACGGGGTCTCTTGGAATTGTCGATCGCCAGAAGAGGGAACTTCTCGCTGCCGCTCATGTTTGCCCCGACCAGAAGAGTGATCCTTTGCTTGCTTCTCTTTCCTCCAGTGCACCGCTCTCCCCTGAAAGCCATGGTCTTGTTCGGAAGCAGCTGCCAGAAGAGTCCAGCCTCGTCCAGGTTGAAGACGTCGTCTGCGGAGAACTGCCCGAGCAAGGACCGGAGAACCTGTTGTTGCCACTCAAGAAGGGATTGCGAATCCACCGCTCCAGCGTCGCCCTGCACTGTCTTGAACGTGATGCCGTGGCGCTTCTTGAAATTGTCCAGCCAACCGTCGCTCGCCATGAAGTCCGGGATGTGCATCACCTCCGCCAATCTCATCGCCTTCTCCTTGATCAGATCGCCGCTGACTGGCAGATTCCGTCCTCTTGCTTGCTTCAGCCACATGAGCACCCCCTCATCGAGCTTCGGGTCGTGAGCCTGCGTCAGCTTCATGCGCTTCGATGGGACTCCAGCTTTGATGGCCGCCTCGATTGCATCCTTCTTGCTGAGAATGCCCTTCACGGTGGTTCTCTTAACTTCGACGCCCCATTTCTTGTTCATCTCCCTGGCCAGCTTGGACTGATTCGGCTCCTTCTTCGCGGCATCGATGATCTCCTTTTTGTCCTTCAGCGTAAAGTCGGTTCGCTTGCGCTTCTGAGCTGACATTGTGGGCTGAATTTGAAAAAAAATTGAATTCGAAAATACAACACACACAATCGTGGCACAGTAGCGAGATTAGGGGGTGGCATAGTAAATTTATTTTGTATTGAATCTTGTCGGGCCCGAGCAAAAGTGGTATAATAGCGAGAGTGGCATAGTAGCGAGGTGGCATAGTAACGAGATTTGACTGTATAGGATGCTACCCTAAGTTTATTTGGACGTAGGACATCGAGGTTGGCATCCCCTGGGACTTAGCTTGGCTTGCCTCGTGACATGATGTATGTCAGGTGGTCCTACGGATCATCGACGACTGGGGCCGACGCTCCACCGGGGGGACGGTAGACGACGCCAACTACGAGAGGCCTCCGGCAGTTCAGCTGGAGCCCGAGAGACTCCAATGAAGTGTCCGCGGATGGAACGCACAGGTACTCCATGGACAACGTGTCACGGTGGATGATGGCGAAATCCCCGCCAGACCCTCCCGACCGCCGATCTTTCCTGCTTAAAACGTATCCCAGGAACAGGAGCATGCAATCCTCAGTCATTTCCCTAAGTCACGTTTCTCCGAGGCACGGAGTATCCAGTCGTTCAGTCAGCAGCGGGTGTTTCACGTCATCCTGATGACTAACGAGGGATCGCACGTTTGGGTGGCCGATCTCCAGCGTGCGGATCTTCAGGGTGCGGAACTGCCTCGTAAACCAGCTTGTCGTGTTTGACGGATCGTCAGACGCAGCAGGCGAGACAAGTGGCGCACTCTACTGTCGTCCGGTGTCGACGGAAACATCGGAGTGGGCGTTCGTACAGCGTTATCGCATGTCGGTACACGCAGGGCATTCCTTGCGGAACCACGCACCCGAATCAGCCGATGTGATTTGCGTCCAGCTCGAACTCCTCGACGACGCCGCCTTTGCAGGCCGAATCGCCGCAACTGAGCCACCACTGAGTCACTCGGCGGGTTTGCGGCGGAGCTCTGAAGTTGGAGTTCAGCATGTCGTGGAGAGGTGGCGCCAGCGTCCATCCCACGTAACCCTGACATCGGGTCGCATGGGGGACTATTGGCTGGCTCGACCGTCGAGGCAACAGCTGACCGCAAGTTCAAGGTCACCCTGAGCGTTCACTGGTTCCCAGCCGTGACGAGCTCCAAGGTAAACAAACCTCGGGCGAGGCGAATGGAGCGCATCGCGTCAAAACATTTCTTGGGTGTTATTTCTCCAGCAAAGTAAGAATGTCACCAGTATGGCACAGCACCATCTCCAGAGGTCTCTTGGACGCATGTTGACACGAGTTACGTGAACAGATAAGGGCCTAAATACGCAGAAAAGACCGTAAACAGCGGAGCGTCACACGCACCCAGACGCAGCGTCTCCACCCGGCCCCCTGCGCCTGGGCGTTGGCGGCCAGCGCCAACTTCCGATGTGTCCCGATGTGTCAAGCACAGCCAACTCCCGATATGTGTCAAGTACAGAACTGAATTGACATTTCGTGATAGTCGAATCTGTTCCGTCTGCTCTTTATCGAGTCAAGGTCATGGCAGGATCAGGACAGATAGTCATTTTTCTTTTTCTGACAAAGAACAATAATTGCTCTATGCTGTTACTGAACGACCTCCCACAGGCAATGTTGCATTTCCTTGAATTTTGGCAGCTACCCGTGACGTGACCTGACATGGCCTCACGTTGCATTTGGCAGACCTTGCTAAAAAGTGCATGTAGATTTACTTGTCTGGCCTGAACGATGGGGAAGGTCAACGGCAACCACTATCTTTCACCCGCAGTGCAGATCAGTGCAGTTGCCATTATGCATGTGACCTAGCATGACCTCTAATGCGCCACGGTGGTATATCCTTTTGGTGATCATGCCCTAAGTAATTCCAGATATTCCATGCATTATACACGCAAATATATCGCAAAAACGAAGCATGTTCGCGCCACCGCCCAAAGAGACGAAAACATACATGCAAGGGTTGACTAATGACGTCATATCTTCATGACCTGACGCAGCATGGAAATAGTGTTGATATCAAAATATGTAAAACTAATTGGTGAACAGTTACTGAAAGTTTGATTGGGCTGGCTCCGACGTTTCAGAAGATATTCACAAAAAAACAGTGAGGGTGCCCTATTTGAAACTAATTGGCAGTGCCTGCTTAACAGCGACGGCGGAAAAGGGGGGGGGGAGGAGGGGCGGCCGCCCCCCAGCTTTGCTTTAGCTTTGCTTTAGCTTTGCCCCCCAGCCTGACGGCTGGGGGGCAAAGCTATGTTTTCGCCCTCCCAGAAATTTCGGTCACTGCACCAAGCAAAATCGTAAAAAATCAACCTTACGCTATTAAAAAAGAAAAAAATTCGATGTACGAACCGAAAGAAAACGTACTCCGAATATACAAGAAGGCTTTGTGCTATGAAGAGAGGCCCGTGGTCTGGATGTGCGTTTAGGGGCCTCTGCTAGCTTGTAGGGGAATTCACTGCTTGTTTGAGGAGGGCCCCCTGTAGACCCATAAAGGACCCCTTCCAGCCTCTGAAGGAATCTCCTTTCGGTCTGGAAAAAGGGCCCTGCCCCTGCCTCCAGAGGTCGACATGGGCCCTTTACAGACAGATAGAATGCCCTCTACAGACAGGCAGTGGCCCCCCTGGCAAACAGGTGCCCCTAAACGATCATTCAGGAGCCCCTGCTTTCCTGTAAAGATGCCCCTGCCGACCAGTAACAGGCATCCGCCAGGTCGCCAGGAACGTCTTTACAGGTGAGCATGGGCCCGTTAACACCTCAACGAGGTACCTTTACAAACCGACAGTAATTTTAACCACATGGGGCCCTACTCATTACGAGGGCCAGACGCAGATCCAAAGGGGGAGCAATTGGGTGGTCGCCCCTCCCCCCTGAGGACTGAGAAGGGGCCCTGTCAGACTTAAAAGGAGGCCCGAAGGGGCTCCGTATAAGCTTCACATGGTCTCTATAAAAACCTGACGGGCTCTTGATGGAGTCAGAGAGGCCTCCTGGAGGGCTAGATGACCTCTGAGACGCATAGAGGGCCGCTGAAGCTCCCAAAGGGCCTCTGAGACCACAACAGGGTCCCATTACGGCAGACTGGCCCCGAGACCGCCAGATGACTTATAGGGCCCCTGAGACGGCCAAGATGAGGACTGAGTCCCTAGGGAGCCCTGTGAATGAAAAGCTGAAGGTTCTTGATGTAGTCAGAGGGCCTCCGGGAGGGTTGAGACCCTGACACGGTAAGATGGCCTCGAAGATAGAAAGAAGGGTCCTTGAAACTCTTCGAGGGCCCCTGGGACTGCAAGGGGCCCCAACATGGCAGAGTCTATGAGACCGCTAACATTGCCAGAGAGGCACCTGAGACGAAAAGAACTTTAGATGGTGCCTAGCACGGCATAAGGAGACCCTGGCCAGCCAGAGGGGCCCCCTGAACGGAGATTCGTCGGTAACCTACTCAGTCTCGAGAGAAGCCACAAATAGGCTACGCTGGCCTTTTTGGAACCTTGGGGGTTCTTGATGCTGTCAGGGCCCCCCGGGAAGGTCAGGTGATTTCTGGGACGGTAAGATGGGCCTGTACGCCGCAGATGACCGCTGAGACCGCCAAAAAGGTCGCAGGACCGCTGCGAGACAGTGACAATAAGAGTGCCTCTGAGACGGTATTTGGGCTTTATGGGGGCGCTGGGCGGTCAGAGGGTCCCCGAATGTAATAAGCGGGCTCCTGACACGGGCAAGATCCCCTAAGACTGCCAGCGAGGCCCATGAAGCGCCGACAAAACGCCTAAAAAACAAATTGTTACGGCTAGAGGGGCCCTAAAAGACTGCCAGGTATACCTCGTGCAACAGAGGAAGACCCCTGATACAGCCATGGGGACCACCGGGGACGTTTAGAGCGTCTATGACACTGCACAGGGGCCCTGACATTGCCAAAAGGCGTTTTGTAACTGCCAGAGGGCACCTGAGATGGCAAAAATGTTTCCCAGAGACGATAAGAGAGGTATCCAGGACCGCAAGGGGTCCACTGAGACTGCTAGAGAGGGACCTTTGAGACTGCTAACTAGAAGTCTCTAGCAATAGGGGCCACTGAGACGACCAGAGGGGCCCCTGAAACTACTAGACCTTGAGACGTCCAGACTGCTCGTGAAACGGCCAAAGGACTTAGACGATAGCAAGAGGCGCCCCTGTCACAGCAGAGAGAGGCTTACACAGAGCCCTTTTTAGTGCCTGAGGGGCTCCTTAGACTGCAAAAACGTCCCAGGGACAACAGGAAGGAATCCGAGATGGTTTAAGCGTCCCTGAAACTGCCAGATGGGTCCCTGAGACTGTCCGAGGTGCTCCTGAAACTGTCAAAGGAGCGCCTGAGACGTCCCGCGGGACACGTGAGTCTGTAAAAGGAACCTGAGACCACTAGAGGATCCTGGCACGGCAGACGGCCCGAGACCACTAAAAGTGCCCCTGTGACTGCAAGAGGGAACCTAAACTAAGCTGAACTAACAGAACTAAGCTAAACTTAACTAACCTAAACTAAAAAAACCCAGAAGCTACGGGATTGGGGGGGGAACAGACGGACTCCTGGACCAGATACAGACACAACATTTGAAATGAAGAGAGGGACGGAGCCGCCTAAAATCTCGCCGTTTTTGTCATATTTCGGGCACTGTGTTAAAAAAAAAATGCAGAATTTCGTGAAATAAGATGACGCGTTTGAATTTTTTGGTTATTTTATATCGTAAAAAGCAGAATTGCATCATTTCCCATACCTGAAGGGCAAAAAAGGGGGCCCCGCGCAGACCATTTTCCTCCACCCCCTCCCCACCTTAGAGAAATCCTAGATCCGCCCTTGGCAATGGCTCCCATTGGTTTCGAGGGTTCCCTTGATCCGACTTGCCCTCCTCCCTGGGCAGAATCCTGGCTACGCCCCTGCTCCATTATGTCAGAGATTTGGCGCTGTCATTGTTACATTATGTGTGTGTGGCGGACAGGCAAAGCTGCTTTGACAAGTGCTTGAGATAATGATTTCGTTCTTGTATGATAATCTGCAAGAGCTTTGTTGCTAAGCGTCGAGTTGTGATTTAATGTTGTGGGAGGAAACCGCCCTCCAACCGTTTACAAATGTATTTTATAATAATGTTAAATTCGTGATGTAAACGCAAACATAATAACAAGCAGAAGTTTGCATTATTCGCCATTACGTAGATGGATGCCCAAGGACAAAGATCTGAAAAATGGCAATGGGTACAGACTTGAAAAGAAAAATCCGCGCATTTTGGAGAACACAAGTGTGCACTAGCGCCAAAACCTGGAAAAAGCTTCCCGTATTTGAAGAAAAATTTGGTGATAGCAAAAAGAACGAAGTTCAGGTATTTTCTTCGGGATGGGGTGAGAAGGTAACCCAAATGAGGTTGGCTGTTGATCCCGCAGAGCTTGTCTTCCCCCCCAGCCGAAAATGCAATCCGCCGTCCCTGCTGCTTAATCTATGATTGCCAGACTCCTTTGTGCTTCGTTCGTGTATTTAACTTTTCATCTCTTCTCTTCCTTCGTTTTTCACCTTACCGGCTACATCCTTGCATCGAGAACAGCGCGAGCACGGCTTCAGTGATTGCTTTAACATATCAACTTATCGCGTGATCTCCCAAAGACCTTCGTCGTATACCTTTTCAGACTGCATTTCAGAAAGCGCTCTGCGCCTAAATGTAGTCCCTTACCGAAAGCAGTGCCTAGGTTGTGGACCCCTTGTTTTGCCATCTTCTGTCCCCATTGCTATTCCAGATGCCACCTCGGTCGTGTTTAGATGTTTCTGTCTTGCTTTTCCTCCACGTTATTTTGATTTCCGTCCTCGTAACAGAGCCGCTTTAACTAGGGGTGCACATGTGTAAAGAACATGCCATTTGGTGCGTGAAAATAATACACATTTACGCTATGGAATCATTGCTTCATAGTTATTTCATTCAAGAGCATTCAGTAAAATCAACTCATACGTCATGCTTATCATAGTTTTGGCTTTTAGTAGAATGTCATGTCTAAAATAAATGATCTGGTTTCTCGGGGAAACAAGTGTTCTTTGTGCCCGAGACTGTGATTAAAAGAACAGAAGGATAGAAAGATGGACGGATGACGTGCAAAAGCAAAATGGCATCGCCTGTACCATGTAAGTGACTGTCTTTTGAGATAACTGATACCCATTTCCTTCGAGTTTATTCCTTTTTACGTGAAAACGACAATGCTACAAGTTTTCTCTTTGCCTTAAATTTTAACCAGACAGGCAAGAGGCAATGTCGCGAAATGCGGGCAGAAAGTGTCGATGCTCTCCTCAGATGTCATACATATTGTTAGCGGAGACATGACTGGCTGCTGGCGTTGCGCCGTGATGCTGGCATGAGTGCCATTGTATACTGGGCTACATACCACCCAGTACATTGCAGCTGTCCGACCCAGCGAGACGAACTGTTTGAATTTGCTTGATGGCGCGAGTTTAGAAAGCACAGGATAAAAACACACATTACTGAATTCCGGGCGTTGAGCAGAACGGCGTGCTCGTTTCATTCTTTCTTACCTAGCCTCCTATTTTTCGTGTAAGCAACATTTGTCCGTTCTACTTTTCAAAAAGCCCAGTGGCCTTTTCACAACGGTGAATGAGTAACGATAAATGGTTCCGTGGCCTGACGTTGGCCCAGTTTTTGTAGATTTCGGTGATTATTGGTCATTTAACTAAACCTAGATATTCATCACACTGCAACAAGGTGGATTCGTGTTTTACACCATTCTACGCTCTCGTGTTGAAGAGGTGAGTTTTGCTTTCTCGTCCGTCGAACCATTGCCATCATTAGCACACTGTGTATCCTTAAAAATAACTGAATGCTTTCTGTGGTCCATTGCGTCCACTGTTGCCGTCACACAGAGATCGACATGTCATGCCGGCACCTCGGAAACGGGACGGCTGCCTGGTCAGCTAGATTACAATACGAATTAGCGGCGCCAGCAGCTTACAGTTGCCTTGTTCCCGATACAGCCGTGCAGAGTGAAAGCCGTGCAACGACAGCCACGCGACGTGAAAGGCGTGCAACGGCCAACGATCTTACTAAACAAACATCAAAGCGGCCGGAGGAAGCGGCTCGCACAAAACAGAACAGCAGAGCAGAACACCACACGGCAGTCAGCGTAGTTCGTTACCGCACTCGCGAGGCAACTGCAACAGACTAGTCCACCGGCAGCGCCGTCCTGTTCTGGCTCGTGGGTGGACGATCCGGCCTTTTGGGTCGCAGGCTCAGCACGACGTGGTAAGATTAGCCGTGTGGCGGCAAAATGCTAAGCCATTCTGCACGACACGTGACCACCATTCTTAAAGCAAGATCCTATCTTTGGAAGCTGTATGATATCACGGTAGGACATGCGTCTCAGCCACTGCTTGGTTTTTCCGGTTTCATCCCTCATGTTTTCGTGCTTCGGAATGACTTTTTCACGGTGTAATTAGGGAAATCCAGATCAGGGGTGTCGACTTGTATTCTTCTGTGAGGGCTCTGGCCTCCCATGTTGATTTAAATTCACGATGTTTGTTCGCCCCTCCCTAATATTTTTGCCGGTTTTAAGGCGAAATATACAATAATCACGAAAAGCATGACTGCAGTAGATTGAGATGGACAGAAGGTATAGAATAAAACATAACGTGATCCATCAATATATCTTTGTATATTGTATAATATATATATATATATATATATATATTTGGATATATATATATATATATATATATATATATACATAGATGTAGATATTTACAATTTTGTAGGTGATAAATGGTAGCAAAAAACTTATAGATTTCCGTTGATCAAAATAAATCGGATTAAATCCGTTGAAAAACCCGGATTTGGTGGGAGGTCAGGTTGCCGAGCCCTCGGCTTGCCCCCCCCCCCCTCCAGTCATTTTCAGAAATCGACGCCCCTGATCTGGATGACCGAGTCTGCCTAAAAAAAAAAGGAAAAAATAGAGGCGACCTAGAGCGATGTAGTCTTTTGAATTTCATCTAAAACACTATTTTGGTGAGTCGTCGGCAGAGTCTAGTTCAGGTGTCCAGTTTCCACGACTGGTTCTGTGATCAATCACGCATCACTCTCTCGTCACTCTCGTGGCCAAATCCACTCTAGGTCACCCTCGTAACCAAGTCAGCAGGTTAAGGCTGCTACGAACGTGTAGAAACGTACAATGACTTCCAAGCTGTATTTCTTGCAGGTTTTTTTGGGGGGGAGATTGTTTAGGACATCCCAAACTGTCTCTAATTGCGTCCTGTCTCTAATGCTGATGACGTTTTATCCTATTGTTCTATGCTTCGAAAACCCGCACTGCCAAAGTCTCGCTCAAAATGTATGGGCCTAAATCCTGGAAAATAATTTCGGGCAGTCTTTTCTTTCCGAGATCAACGGCTCACTCACCGAGTCGCACTGCTCGCTTCGGATCGCAGTGACTGCGTTTTTTTACACATTGCATCTCGTGAGGTGCAGTTTCTTAACTGTGTAAAGCAAAGGACGTGCAGTAAAGAATCCTTGTTTACTTATGTGAAATGATTCGGCGAACAGCCAAACGATATTAGCCCAGTACGATACAGGGTTATTGCTTTGTCACTGACGTGTGGTGCAAATCTTAGAGGCTCTCTTTCAGCGAAATTTGCTAAATCCTGCACACATTTTACCGCAATAACAATTTTGCCAGTGATAACTCCAGTCCAGTTTACCGCAAAGACATTGCTTATGATGTAATTGACATTATGCTGGGTCATGCCCAACTAGATTGAGCCTTGATGACGTGAGTGGCTAACAGAAAAGGAAAACACGCTTGAAACATTCAAGAAAACTGAATATCTAAGAGATTCTCATGTCGAAGAAATTAGGTCTTTTGCAACTCACAAGAGCGTCCTTGTTGCCACTGTTGCCTTAAGTATACACACCACTCACCATGGCTGGAGTGTTGGAGATCCCCAAGCGGTCGGGGGTCCGGGCCCCCAGTATTCAGGGATTTTAACATCAGGCCTATGGCAATGACTGGAAATCTGGTCTGAAATGACTGGTCTGAAATCCTACGTGGACCCCTAAGAATTTTCGGAAAACCCCAGCCATGCTAAACACCCGTGAAATGTTTGGGGAGAGTGCACAAACCGGTGTCGTTTCGCGCATGACGCTGGATGCTTCGAGCTCGTGCATACAGCGCTGAATGCTACGGCCCCTCACGTGCGATACAAGATCTTCGAAACATCGCGTGCGATGCAGCATGCTTCGAACCATCGCGTGCGGCATTACGACCAGCGTGGATGGAAAAACGCGGGCTCTTTGTTGCGCGCGCTCTGACGGAACCAGGCCGTGCGTGCGTTCCCACACGCCGCTGGCGCCGCTGTCTGACGAGAGGAAAAGGACGTTTTCCGAGTCGCGTCTCCTGCCGTCCCGTCAAGGTCGGCCAGGGTCAAGGACCGCGGGCTGCTCCAAGCGGTACGGCGTGTTTGCCACCGCCCTGCGGCTGTGTTTAGGAATATGAAACTGAGGCACGTGGTGCACGTTTTTCCTCGTTGTTACAAGTGCGAAACTGGGACGGGCGGCGAGCGTTTTTCCGCATTGTCCGGCCAGCCGACGAGGATATCGCAGTAATTTGCCGCAGATGGTGCAGATCTCGTGCTTCAGGACAGAGGCGGCGCAGATCTCGTGCTTCAGGACAGAGGCGGCGCAGATCTCGTGTTTCAGGACAGAGGCGGCGCAGATCTCGTGCTTCAGGATAGAGGCGGCGCAGATCTCGTGCTTCAAGACAGAGGCGGCGCAGATCTCGTGCTCAAGCTTTATGGTGTTGTGGAAAGAGGATCATGCATTACTTTCTCTGGAACACCTTTTTACCTAAATGCCCAAAGACCCAAATTGCCCATGTTATAGTTTTGTGTCAAGCGCTACAAAATGCACTGTTTGTGGCCGAGACGAAGTCGACGCCACAATCAGTGAATTTGGTAGCGCGAGACCACAAATCATATCGAGCTTGAAGACCGAAAACACATTTTATCACAACTTGTTATAACAATGCTGCAATTGTTAAACTATTCAGGCGATTAAGGTTTTCTGTTCTGCCAGTGCCGTTTTCCCACAACTCATTTAAGATGTTTCCCCAGGCATCATGAGTAAAAGGCTGCGTCCGGTCCGTTTGGTCCGTGGCGTTTTAGAGAATAACAGCGGAAAAAAACAATAGGAACAGCTAAGAAAGAGGCGAAAAACTTCATTTCAAGCCCAGTTATTTAGTTATGCAGGACGAAAGAAATAACTGAAAACGATGTAAAAAAGCTCACATTTTTTCCGCAGAGTGAAGGAGAAAATATGCCCCGCACCAGATCGATGTCACCCTGTTGAGTGCCTGCCTATGTAAGGACATAGAGGGTGTGAAGAACATGAATGGCGAGCAGTATGAATCATAGACCGTAAAATGCGCCATTTATTCCATCGAAAGGCATCTAAAAGAGCACGATTGCATTGATTGGAAGTTCACATCTTTACCAACATTTACATTGGTGTGGTGCAGGATATGTTGAAAGCAAAACTGACGATTTAAAAGCCACCAGGCAAAGGAAATCGGCCTAACAAGGCCATGCCGGTGTCCAGTGACGATGAAGCTAGATTTTGGGAATCAAAGGCGTTTGGCTTTCGTCACCCTCGTCACCAGCCATATCGTTGTTTGGCAAGCGCTGATCACAACTTTATGATTATAGGTTGGAGTTGGATCAATTGTTACGTGTACCCCAAAACGACGTCTACAAATTTCTGACTTGCTAGATGTAAAAAAGTTTGTCGGGACGATTAAGGATTCAGGAACCCGTGGTGAAAGCCATGTTCTTACTCCCTGGAATGAACACACTATAGCAAATAATCAAACCCTTACTCCTAGAAACGAAACAAAAACAAATCCGGTTTCGAACTGAAACGGATCCAAGGGGGCGGGGGAGCGGGGCAGCTGCCCCTCCTCCCTTGGCATTTTGACGCCCATACCCGCCGCAGGCGGGTATGGGCGTCAAAACACCCTTAGCTGCCGAAGGCGGCGATGAGGTATTGGCGCCCCTGTGATGGGCCATGGACGCGCCGTTATTTTTAAATAACGAGGCGCCCACGTGAAAGCGAGTGTTGAAACACCCGCTCGGGTGGCGGGTCATTATATTGCGCGCTTCGGTCAGGGTTCGGTGCAATTTGACCCCCCCCCCAGATAGCGAAAACAAATGGGTCACCAGATTATTCACCAGATCGGCAGGGTAGATGCAGCCCTAAAGAAACACTCTTGTGTAGAAGATGAACGTTTCTAGAGTTTAACCTTCAATGCCGAATGGGGTCAAAGAGGATGAGATTCGGTGCGGTTCGCCATTTGTCGTTTATACCATGATGGCCGTTGCTCACCGCGCTTAAACCTAGAAGCATTTTTGTAGAATCCACAAAATTACGATACATGGGATATAATTTGTGGCGTTTGGATCAGTACTTATGCTTAAAACAGTCGACTCAATTTAAGCCATATGGCTATAATTTCACGATGTTTCATATGCCTTGTTCTGTGGTCTCTCGGAGTAAATTCTGACGCTGAACTCAAATTTGGTCTCGAAAATGACACACAGATCAAATTTCTGCCCTAAGAGCACCCAAAGTCATCTGAATTCAGCCTAGATCACTGACCTAAAGTGACCTCGAAAAAGTGTAAACCGCGAAAATGTGTCCCGCAGAGCCAGCTGCCGTCATCCGGAACAATTTTGCCGCTAAATTAAGTATTTAGCACTGGTGAGTAAATACTCCATTGCGTCCTCCGCCTTCCTCAGGAAAGCAGGTGGACATAGCACGGAATGCCAGACCGAAGGCAGAACCCGTCTGATTCATTGCTCTTTGACACCTCTTTGCCCTAACATACCATACCTAGGTAATTTGGGGATCTGGATTCGAAATCAACGTGAAAAAACACTATAGAAAACAGTTTTTGGGGAAAAGATATACCAAGGTCAATGATGCTGATCTCAGGTCGGTGACCTGAGATGGCTTAGACGGGAACTAAACCGTCAGAATGTGTGTTCGGTCATCCCCGACATAGTTTTATGCCATTTCAGTCTTTATTTAGGCGTTAAACAAGTAATTGACGTGTGTCATTGTTTAGTCTCTACAGAAAACAGGTATGCACGAGCACATTCTAGGTAAGTTGTCTGTAGCCTGATCTGATATAGACCTAAAACTTGTTACAGCGGCAGAAGATGAGGCGGGCTCTACATACGTCCCGGTGTTTGGTTGAGATGATAGAATGTAAGTTGCAGGGTCGGAAATAGTTTTTGAATTTTAACCTTGGCCTGACTTGGTGGTCTAACCTTATTTCAAACAAATTATTTCTTTGGGAAAAACACAAAAAAGTACTTTTCATCTTATTCGGTTAATTATTTGTGCACCCAAAAAAAAAGATTAAAGCCTGTCCTTAAAACTGCACTTGTGGCAGCAGCGTGGAGTTTACCCTAAAAATGACCATTTCTGAAAACTATGACCTGATTTTGACCCACCCTAACTCGGTGCTCTTGGATGATCTTGTTATTGCTTTAACGTTAAAAATATGACAGTGGCGAAGCCAGGAAGGACCTAAAGAGTCACGCCCCTCTAGCGCCCGCTGGCGACCGAGTAGGTGCCCCAGGGACCGAATACCCCAGTTCTTTGGGTCGTGTGAGGCACTTGCAAGCGCCTTACATTGTCCGAAACAGATAACTAAAGGAAAATTACAATAATTTGAGCATTAAAGATGGCTTACCAGCCTGAAAAAGAATTGAACACAAACGTGAACTTTGTGTGCATGGAGAGAGGCCTGTGGTCTGAATGAGCGTTCAAGGGTCCCTGCTTTTCTGTAGAGGGCCCCTGCCGGCCCATAAATGTCCCCTGTCAGACCCTGGAAGGGCCTCCTTTCAGTCTGTAAGATGACTCCTGCTGGCCAGCAGAGAGACTCTCCGACGGCCTGTAAAGGGCCCGCTGGAGTGTAAAGGGGCCCTGCTTGTCTGTGAAGATGTTCCTGCAGACTAATAACGGGCACCCGTCAGGTCGGCAGGAACATCTGTACGCTACAGCGGGGCCCCTTTACAAGCTAACAGGGAGTATCCCTACTGTCCAACAGGGACCTTTTTATGGGCTAATAGGAGGTCCCTCCAGAGACCGACAGAGGTCGTTTATAGGCCGTTAGGATGAAATGTCGAAATGCAAAAATGACGAATGCCTTTTTGGCGAATGCTAGATGGCGAACGCTAAATGACTTCATGCTAAAATGACGAACGGCGAATGGCGCAGAACGCGAAGGCGAACCATTAGACCAATCGCCATTTTAACGTGCTGCCATTTTTACGAGTCACGCGTCAGCATTCGCCATCCGGCATTCGCCAAAGAGGCATTCGCCATTTTTACGTTTCGCCATTTTGTCCGGACACCCGGTAGAAGGCCCTCTACAGACAGGCAGTGCCCTCCCCTCCCCTGAGATTATCAGGGCCCACAAAGTTAATTCAGGGGCCCTCCTTGCCCGTAAAGACGCTCCTGCCAACCTGCAAGGGGCACCCGTCAGGTCGGCAGGAACGTTGTTTGCAGGAAGGGAGGGCCCCCTTTACAAGCCAACAGCGATTTTAACTGCAAGCGCCCCGACTGGTTACGAGAGCCCGCATCGGTAAAGAGGGCCCCAGTTGGTTACGAGGGCCCCTACTGGGTATGAGAGCCCCCTGATCCGATTTGCTCCCCCCTCGCCAAAGTCCTAGCCACGCCTCTCTTTGGAAGAATCTCAGGGCCCGAGCAGAGGTCAGCTTGACCTCTGCTCGGGCGCGTGTTAAAAAGCGCCTTGTAACACCAAGGAGACACGTCTGGGATCGTGTATGGCAGCCCTGTCGTTCAAAAGCCGCCCCTGTGACATCGAGGATACGCCCCTGCAATGGGAATGGGCCCGGCGCCACCCCTGCCCTCCCCGCTTCCGGCAACCAACGATGGTGGAAGGCACGCCCTTTATTATTCAGTTCACGCTATCATGCCTTCTTTCGTAACCCTCGCCAGTATAAAGCCTTCTGCGTAATGCGGACGCTTAGGGGGGATTGGTACGACCCGTGGCCGTTTCCACACCGTGCGTCCTGGAGCGTAGCGGGAAAAAAAACGGCGTGTGAGCGTACTGAGATCTCGCGACTGGTATCCCTTTTTGAAGTCTCAGGTCGGCAGATGACCTCCCAAGTCAGGTCAAAGGTCAAAAGTTGGCAGAAAATGATGCTTTTTGAGTTTAAGCGCAAATGAACGCCAAAGAATAAATGAAACGAAACGGATTTCATAGTGCTTTTTAATCAACTGTGAGTCCGTCTGTACATCACATAATTGTATCTTACTCATAGAGTCCGATCCAGGTCATGCTAGGTCCATCCTTGTCAAGGGGGGTCGTCGGGTGAAATGTCTTCTCAGAGCTGCAGAAGCATTTTTGTAGATAACAGTGGATACTGAAGCCAAATGTAACATCTCAATTAACAAGCACTATTGCCGAATAACATACAAACGTCGTCTTAGATCATCCAAGATCATCCTTGGTCATTTAAGGTTATCTGAAGCCAGTGACCTAGAATGACCTCGGATTAGCTAAAAATCGCAACTTAGATGCCTTAAAATCATTTCTCGGGTTGATATTCAACACATAATCTAATATTACGCTTGCCGTGATATTGTGGACTCATCACTCCGCGGCCGGCGCCGCTCCGCCCGTCGGGGCAAAAGTCAGGCGTTCGCTGTATTGTACCCTCTTCTCATGAAATTAAAGACGAATTGCACCAAATTTATATCATTCGATTCCTTACATCTCAAGCACTGCGAATATATAGGTTGTTTCGCGATACTTATTTGTTATCGTCTTTCCAAAGATTAAAAGTAACATGTTTCCCGCCGTAGCTCATGACCTTCGTTTACACCCTCGATAATTCCAACAGTGAGCATAAATCTATTAACCCGCGTACGACCGTCGGTCGGCGACGATCACGCCCGATTGGGGGGGGGCGTTTGGCCGCCCACCCTCTAACTCACGAACGGTTGGTCGCACGATAAAAATAAGCATACCGTTAAAAAGCTTGTGACGGGTAGGGCTCGAAACTGGTCTGAATTTTAGTGTTAGATAATATGTAAGCAATTTACGTCCTACATACGTTTTCTCATAGCCGACTGCATGAGACCGAGAAACGGCCTGAGTCTCAAGGGCTGTGACTAATAACGCATAGGTAAAGGCACCAGCACACATGTAAAGGTCCGCAGATGCCGATACACGTCTAATTTCTCAGATCTGTTCAATATATACGCCGAAACGTTGAGTTAAAGACACGGCAATTTTCACCCCGGCTGTTGGCGGGCGCCGCAGCCGTACGCAGTAAGAAATGAACGGGAACTAATTTTAGCATTTCTTTATTTTTGCGACATAAGCCAATCCATGTATATGTTATTGATCTTTGTGGTTCTTGTGATGGTTTCTCATGCTTAAATTTTGAGAAAAAAAAAACATTAGCTAGCAGTCTACACAAATGGTGGAGTTTTATTCGCGAGAGCCTGTTTATTTCGAAGATACGCAATTTTTAAAACCTTTTGGGGTCCTTGGTATTACTTACGTCTGTGCAAGCCAGTTCTGCGATTTTCTACCCATTCTGAGTAATTCATTGCTGATTTTGACGGTGGTACATTTTGGATCACAACAGTCATTCGAGATGTGACCTCAGGTCAATGGCTGGAAGTCATCGATACTTCGCCCAATGACGGTAACTAGATGTCTGCTTCACTCCACACTGAAAATGTTATGAAAAATTCCGCCAATATCCGAGAAAAAAACATGTGTTCTTAAAATGGGCTTGAGCTTAGGTCAATGACCCGGAAAATTCCGAAAAATCTGAGATAGCAGATTTGTTGCATCTATCAAGATCACTAATCTCTAAGGGTATTATTGTGATATTTTGTTTTGCGAAAAAGTTGCAGGGCGCTTAACTTTTTTTGGATATAGGTCCGTTTAACCTGACCTAGGTGAGACATCTGACTTGACCTGAGGCCAAAACTTTGACGCAAGGTGTAAAGATGATGAAGCAAAAGGTACACAAAGTTTCGTGGCTCTGTGTTTCTTCGTTCTCTAGCAATCCTAGGAAAACCTCGGGGGGGGGTGGCGGTCAACTGCCTCCCCCAGTCGGGGGCGGGTTAAATCTATGTATAGTCTTATAGAACGTACAATTTGGAGTCGATTGAATTACATTTTATTGTATTTGTGCTCTCCAAACGTCTAACAATAAGACAAAACTGAGACCGTTGTAAAAGGCCGCGTCGGCGCGAAAATGTCTGACATGGTTCCCATTATCACGTCGTAACGCCATAGCTCGTTACCATGGCGACGTAGAAGAAAAGTTTTTCGCCATAAAATGCGGAAATGATGCCCCAGAAGATTCACCAAGTTTCAGATGGGTTAAAACAAACCGTTCGGAAGTTATCCTCGGAAAACTTTAGGTGGGTTGCATCACTTCCCCCCCCCCATACAGGCGACGTTTAATCTCTCCACCATTACGGGAATCTATGGCTTAATGTGTCCATGCAATATAATTCGCTCAGATTGTTTGCAGGTACCATTTTGATTAAACTGATAGTCGCGATGACGGCATCTTTAAAGATAATGTTCCACCTAGGTCGATTTTTTTATGAATCTACTTGGTTGGTCTGGAAAAAATGTCCCCGATAACTTTTTCAGTAGTCTTTTTATCCGAAAATTGTCAAGAACCTTCAGAACTTCTCATTGTATTTTTGATTCAATGCGGGCTTGCGCAGGTCAGTGAGCGCAAGCGCTCAGCCGCCTGCTCGTGACCCTATGACATCAGCCACATATCCCATGACAGCTGTAGGTAGGACGTGATCGTAAATATGACACGCAGGAAAACCATGGAAACCCGTTTTGAAGCTCCGTAGTGTAGAGTTTTAAGGCATAATATATGTTACAGATATGCTTCCAAGATTAAGAGCTACTCGTACAGCTCGGCTTTCTGGATTTAAAGCATGTGTGAAAGTGTAGCACCTCCTTTAAAGACTCATCCTAACATCTGGTGGCTTTCTAGGATATTTACCTCTATTCGTCTGTCAAGTAGAATCATTGCTTAGCTTCATCGTTAAAAAGTGTGATCCAGCGATGCATCCACGCCAGTAAGCCGTTTACTTGCAATGCTTTGCCCATAATGTCATGCCTCCGATATTCGTGTCCAACGGGTTTGCCAGACGACAGTTAATCGGCCGGAGATCTCCTCAGCGTGTTGTTTGTGCGCAGGCTATCGCCTCGGCCGAAGGCCCTCGACCCAGCGCTCCCGTGCGGGACAATGCAAGGAAAACTGGCAGCCGGACGAGACCGGGCAGTCCCCTTTCTGCCAACCTGGGCCGAATAAGGCGGAACTGGACCGCATTAGGCAGAACTGGGTCGAACTGGGTCCGATGATATGAGGTAAAGCCGGGGCGCCGGGCGGTCATCACTGCTGCACGGTGGTGGAACACGTTGGTGAAGCCCCACGACAGGCGGCGCACGCTGCCTCGTCCTGGGACCACGCGGTCAGCAGAATCAACCGGGCTTTTCGCACACTGAGTGGTACGCATTTCGCCGAGTAGCCCTCAGCCTGTGCCCATCGATCTCCGTGCCTGTGTCCATCAGTCAAAAGTGTTCTTTTTGGATTAAAGTCCGATGGGGAAAAGTATTGGGCCTCCTATGTGTAGGTGTTAACTGAACATAGAAAACATCTGTGCAACCCCATTCACAGTGGGTCTCTGCTGCGTGGCGTGGCGCAGAGCCTGAACTAGCGATGAAGTTTCCTGATCATTTAGAGGGCTCGAGCTTCTCCAACTTCCATGTAGAGATCCTCCCCCTCGCTTCAAAATGGGAAAATGTAAAACGTTTTAACTTAAGACTATACAGTTATTAGAACTTAACTTGCTTCTGACCAGGCTGGTCTGAAATTCCCCAAGAGGTATGCTTTCTTTCGTATTGGACCCTAATGTGCCCTTTTGCCAGATTGCCCAGCAGTGAAAAAATAAAAAAAAAACATTGGAACATACGGATGTCTTTCGTCGCAAGCCGTTTTCAAATGACATCACTTAATTCCAGTACATATTTTATCTATACAGTGTGGTATGTTATGCCTTGATATTCCAGAAAACATTTCTTCCCATGAGGCGTGCAGCACATTGGCGCACGCTAATGATAAGTACCGAACTGTAGCAGCAGGCTGAGGGATGGGACGGAACGATTACAGGAGGGCAAAATATCGTACGGTGGTGATACATCGGATGGAAAAGAACCTCGAAACCAGGATGTGGAACGCAGAATATCGATATAAATAAGTGTCAGATGGGAAATGACGAAAGGAAAAATATCGACCAAGGCTGAATATCGAAATTTAAAACTATTTGTCGACAAATATCGAGTGACAAAATATAAAACACCAAATATCAAATGCCAAAAAATCGAACAGGATGAATATTAACGTCTGATATACCAAACCGGTAGAAATCAAATGACATGTTTTGAAAGTATTAGTAATGAGCCGTATAATTATCGCAGTGAAAAAATGGCGTGCGGCAAATAGTAGCAAAACACGGGATGTTCAAGGTCTGTAAGGCTCCTCCTGCAAACTGACGGGGACTTCCCGACAAGCACTTTGACAAGCCTGTTCGAGAATTTAGACGAAATCTCTGAAGAGTTTTCTGTTCTGTTTACCTTAAGTCCTTTGGAACTGAACATTCTGGAGTTGATGGCGTTTAAAAAAAGGCTGCTGGGTGGAATTCCCACGCAAAAAGAAACATCCCTAGTGTACAACCGGACCCGATGGTGTCGACGCCGACGTGCCGAAGTTTTGCGCCGCAGCACGCGCAATTCGAACCCCCGGGTAACCATAGTATCCCCTTCCTTCTTCCCAGCGGTCATTTGGAATACATTATGATCAGTGTTGGCAGGGCTCTTTCTCCCACCTGCTCACATCGCGTGACAGTGGGCCTGAAAACATTTTCCCCCAATGTCTCAGAGACAATATTCATCGATTATACCGTTGCTTTCTGGCCATGGCTCGCACTCATCACCACATCAACTGTCAACAACAGTCATAGCTTACGCCCACCGGAGCTCTGGGAAGGACGGAAAAGAACTTTGGACAATCGGGACTAGAACTCCGTTCATGATCTTGACAGAGGGAAGTACGGATAATGATAACTTCTTTGTCGGTGAAGTGGTCTTTTGCCTTTTCCACTTCATATTTTGTTATGCGGAAGATGGCTTTCATTATCCGTCACTGTACCATTCCTTCCGTTCATCTGGAGGCATCCTGACATTCGATATTTGACCATTTATATTTGATCCGGACGGATATCTTTGCTTGTCGATGTTTTGCCTTTGCTATTTTTCCATTCGACGTTTTATTCCATGCTATCTTTCTGTTTCGTTAAATATCCCTATTCGACACTTACCCGTGTGCGATACGGAACGGACATCCTTTGACATCTCTCCGTTCCATACTGATCTCCGTCATCTTGCTCGATGTTCCACGTTCGATCTCTTGTTTTCGATGCTGCTCCATCCGATATTCCGGGATATGACGTATGTCCGGTAATCGAAAGAGACAGGCCCCGACCGAGAGTCTGCTGACCTGGGCACCGCCCTAATGACGGAATCTCTGGGAACTCTGGCCACTGAACTGTGACGACGATCATGTGTTCACAGTTACCAAACACGCAGAATGCTGACTGGCCGGCAATGCCCTGGAGCGCCCTGATGCGTTATACGTTGCCCGACAGCTTCTGTTCGGACATGAACGGTCGGTTCATATGACTGAAAAGTAGCCATACTTGACGGTGCTCGAATGCACATACCTGGTCATGACATGGCATGTGGTGACGTGCCCAGAATATCTGGGCTCAGTATCACGTCACGCCGCGCCCCGTGGCTGTGCACAGCTGCTCTCTTTTTTGGTCGAGGCCGGATAATTTATTTATTTGTTTATTTGTCTGGTAGACTTTGGGCAATCCACGTAAATGGAATGAGGCTCGGTAGCCTATAGTTGTAAGAATTATTGTATTATATATATATATATTTATATATATATATATATATATAGCAGTTATAACATTATGTTCGAATAGATGATGGAGATGACGACGGACTGTTGTTCCGCATACTGTTTCAAATGTCTCCCTGAGGTACTCATTTGTGATGGCCTAATGGTATGTCATCAGGTTCTGGTGGCCAGAGACCTGATGGCCCGCCGTCGCGGCGCCTCGCGGTAGGCAGCCTCGGGTCAGCTGACTATCGGGACCAGAATCGGGCCGCCGCTCTGCGATGCTGGAGAACCTACAGGAGGGATGTCGCCGGGCGTATCGCGGAGCATGGGCCGGCCACCATCCGGAGGAGCTTGTGTAGCGTGGTCGGCAGCAAAGAGTCCCGTCAGCAGGTGCTGCCGTCCCCGTCGGCAGATTCGTTGAAACGAGCTCTTCGTTGGAGTCGGTCCACGCGCTGCCGCCGAGGTCGCTGGGCGCGGGCAGGTGCCGTCTCTGGGTGTTCGACTCCCGAGTGCAGACTGTTGTGCTCGCCGCTCGCCGGTGAGCTGAAACTTCAAACAGCACGCGACGGCTGTTTGGCATGCGCATCGGCGCAACTTATCACCGGCGAGTGCAGCTGGCGAGATCTCCGTCCACGTGCTGATGGTTAGGTTTGATGTAATCGACGACATCGTCCTCTTCATGTCAACTCTTACCTGTCGCTTTCCTAGGTCCCGGCTTCCTGGAAGCACTCCCTGGTCCACCCTATCTTCAGATCCTAAGGTCACGCGAACCCATCCAATGTCCGGCTCATATCCATTGTTCATGCCATAGCCAAATTGGCGGATCGTATCGAATAAGATAAGCTCTTCTACTGCTACTGCCTGTTTAGCATCCAGCTTCTTTCCCGTACCCAGCACGGGAAATCTGCTAATCCACTTCCTGGGCGCTCCAGACCGCAGTGACATCTCCCGTCTTTGCCCAGTCGACCTTAGTAAATGGTTTAAAACAAAACCGTTGCGGTGCGGTATGGCCTTCTGCTCAAAAAAGAAAAGAAAGCTGCAGCGGCACGGTACTCACACTTCCTGGGCCAGTTCTTATGGGTCTGACCACACCCAAAACGTGTATTTCTTTGTTGCGTCTGGTTCAAAACTTTCCTCGTAATCGCTGCATTGTTTGGTAGCGTTTTGTTCAGGCGTTTGTCGAGGCTCTTTGTTTTCAGTGGGTTTTTCCAGGCTCCTCACTGGGCCCCTGCCGTCCGCGGTCTCTTCTAACGGCCTCAGTCTCTGCGCCCAGGGGGCAGAGGTCCTTCGGCATGTATGCGGACGCGCTCACCGGATGACACTGAGGTGCTGGTGAGTGGTCCCAGGACAGCGCTTCCCGGTACGATCGCAGGGCTAAAGGCATCTTTTACTTCACCGGCCCAGCAGTTTCGTGCCTGTACCCTCAAAGTCAGTGAGAGCAGGACCCGGCTGGTCTTGTTTGGAATCCGACAAGTCCTTTTGAAGCTAGGAGATTTATGTTTGGCTGAGTTCTCTGAGATCCCGCTGGACGATGGTGTGCGGCATTGTTGGAGATATTGGTGGTTGTTGCCCTGCATGCGACAAGCTACACTTTAAGGCATAGAGGCCAACAAAAAGTAGGAAATGTAAGTGTTGAATTTGGAGATGCATACCTTTTACGTGCCAAGAAGCCAGAAATTTTGCAGAATTTTTTGATAAACACTTGTCCTGAGACCCGCACATCACTAAATTGTCTCGTCGGTGCTTCGGTACCTTTCCCCGCCCTCTCCCGGATGAGGTACTACGCCTCAGAAAACGCAACGATTCCGCTGGTGAGGGTTTTCGTTCTCTCTCAAGTCCGGAACTACCCTTCGGCACGGAACAAAATGTCTCGAATCTAGAATATCATTTACGTTGCCTTAAGAGGGACTTTTGAACGACAAAAGTTTAATAATTTGACGGAAATGATGGGGAGGCTTGGCTGGTGTCAGCTGAGTGGCTTTTCCAACAACCGACACTATGCTCAAAAGAGCCCTGGATCCTAACGAGCCAGACTCCACTGCCCTCGATATCCAGCTGAGCAGGCGCGTGGTCAGGAACACCAGACGGGACGACGACCAGCGTGTGTGTTGATCCTGCGCTGAGGCTGGCAAGGGGCGTTTTTACTGTCGTGCACCGGCCTCTTACCATTATATTCCGCATGAGGTAAGAACCGGTTCTAACCGCAGTGGCTCAGCCAGTGGCGGCTCGTGGTCTCGCACATATCTGAGGCACAGCGCAAGTGTAGTACCAAATTGTCTACCACACTGCTGTCTGTCTTATATACGTTGTCTGACTATTCAACCGTAAATAATATCCAGCCTTTTTCAGATCGGCGTATACAAAAGAAACGAAATGTTCCGTGACGCATCATTTCCAGTGTTTTGTTTGTCGTCTGCAAAGAAAGCTGGAGTAAACTGGGAATCCACTTGAATTCGCGCAAAGAAAATAATCAGAATACGCTCGGGTTCAGCGCCCCAGGCGAAAAGTTCTCTCCCGTCTCAAGGATAAATGATCGTCACTGCCAGGGAGGCATAGTCATCGTTGCATCATTCCAGCACAGTTCCAAAACCAGGCACGTAGCCTGGATACTCCTCGGGAGGGGGGGGGGCAAGTGTCAAATTTTGTGATATGCCACTGGCACATGACGGAATTGAAAGGAAAAAGCAGCAATTTTATGTAACTGGCCTCATATTTAACGCACGGAAAAGCATATAATGTTTGCTTTTGCAACAAACATATGATAACTATTCTGTATATCTGCGAAATCGCTATATATCTGGTGTAGATCGCTTTGCTCAGGGGGGACAAAATGGCCTCCATTGCCCCTTTCTTGGCTACATACCTGTCCAAAACATATGTCTAACATTTTAAACTAAAAAATGTAAATATACGATATTTTTTATCAATAACTACCTTACCAGCACAACCGTCTTCCGTTACTGATGTTAGCTCAGGCAGTCGAGCCTTCCGTTGGTGACGCCGACGGTGACACCGCAACGGCTGGGGCCATAAGCAGTACTATGTCTCGCTTCACATGGACTCGGTCAGCTGCGGTGGCGGCGGCCGACGTGCAATTTCGTGGATGCCCACCAGGGGCGCTGTATTACAGGGGATTTTGGCGTTGGCTGAGGTCGGTGAGCTGGCTGCATCCAAGGGCGCCTTGCGCCGTATGCTCACGGAGGAAGCGGGGGGGGGGAGAAATGCAGCCAGACACGTAGCCAAAGGGAGTATGGTAGCTATGGCCGCCTTAGCTAAGCGGCCTTTACCAGATATTTAACGATTTCTCAGGAATACGGAATAGTAGATGCCTTGATGCGGTGAGGCGTGGGGTGTTTTTGCGGGCATTTTCTTGCTATGTTGATGAATGCGGGAACAAAATGAGCACATTATTCCAGGTAAATCGTGCATTGTTTTATAAACAGTGTACTACATTAAGACTACGTATAATTTGAATTCCGCCTTTTTTAATGAGGCACTCCCTCAGCGGCCTCTAACGACGGGCCGCCCCTGGACTCGGCGTTATTTGCGCTGCGACTCTTCAGCGTATCTCACTGCTTGTATTACTGTGTAGGCCATCGATATACGGGTGAAGAACGCTGTCCTGAGCAGACGAACAGAGAAGGTGACTTTAAACCCAATACTAGGTCTTGCTTTAACGTAATCATAAACCGCATGTAGCAGAAGTTAAAGCTGGGAGGTGACAGCCTATTGACAGTTTGTTCTTATTATGATTTTTGAGGGTTATTTGAGCCGTAGGTAGGTAACAACATCTAGTGGTACTTTGGGAAATGGAAGAGTGCTAGATACGTATGATTTCACCGCTTAATCACATGGGCCAGTTCCTCACCATGTAATTTTCATTTTATCGCCATATCTTAATAGCAGTTCATATCTGAGACGTCACAGCATTCTTCGACAATTTTTGCTACTGAATGCCAGTAACGGTCGGCTTTACGTCAGCATTGAAATATGCCATCGCCAACTGTGCAACAAAATGTCTCTGAACGACTGGAGGGACAGCGGAGGCAGCTTTTACTGTCGGACGGCCTCGGTTCCGTGCCAGATTCCACTCACAGCATCCAGCTTACACAAATCAGGGAAGCTCTCATTCTTCCCTTAGTGCGTACTTTAACCCGTCCCCGACTGGGGGGGGGGGGCAGTTGACCGCCTCCCTTGAGGTTTTTCTGGGATTGCGAGAGAACGAACGAACACAGAGTCGCGAACCTTTGTGCACCTTTTGCTTCATCAATTTTACATCTCACGTCAAAATTTCGACCTCATATTTGACCTGAGGTCAGGTCAGGTGCCTGACCTAGGTCAGGTCAAACAGACCTATGTCAAAAAAGTTTAGCACCCTCTAACTTTTTCGCAAAACAAGATATCTCAATAATACTTTCAGGGCTTAGTGATCGCGATAGATGCAACAAATCTGCTATCTCGGATTTTTTGAAATTTTCTGAGTCATTGACCTAAGGTCAAGCCCATTTTTAACACATGTCGTTTTTTTCGGAAATTGACGGAATATTTCATAACATTTTTTAGTGTGGAGTGAAGCAGACATCTAGTTACCGTCATTGCGCAAAGTATCAATGACTTCCAGCCATTGACCTGAGGTCAAGTCACCAATAACTATAGTCATAGTCATAATAGTCAGCCAAAATGTACCACCGTCAAAATCGACGATGAATTACTCAGAATGGGTAGAAAATGGCAGAACTAGCTTGCACAGACGTAAGTAATACCAGGAACCTAAAAAAGTTTGAAAAAGTAGCATATTTTGCAAATAAACAGGCTCTCGCGAATAAAGCTCCGCCAGCTTTGTAGATTGGTAACTAATCAATTTTTCCAAAATTTAATCATGAGAAACCACCACAAGAACCACAAAGATCAATCAAATTTACATAGACAGGCTTTTTTCGCGAAAAGAAAGGAACGCTAAAATTAGTTCCCGTCAATTTGTTACTACATACGGCTGCGGCACACGCATACAGCTGGCGCGAAAATTGCCATGTTTTTAATTGGACGTTTCGGCGTATATATTGAACAAATCTGGGAAATTAGACGTGTATCGGCATCCGCGGACCTTTACTTGTGCGCTGGTGCCTTTACCTATGTGTTATTAGTCACAGACCTTGAGATTCAGGCCATTTCTCGGTCTCATGCAGTCGGCTATGATAAAACATATATAGGGCGTAAATTGCTTAGATATTATCTAAAACTAAAAATGAGACCAGTTTCGAGCTCTACTCGTCACAAGCTTTCCAACGGTATGCTTATTTTTATCGTGCGACCAACCGTTCGTGAGTTAGAGGGGGCGGCCAACTACCTCCCCCAGTCGCGCATGTTCGAAACCGACTGGCGGTCGTGCGCGGGTTAACTTATGTCTGATCTCATAACTTAGCGCAATACAATCTTCTTAACCGTTGTTTTTGATAATAAAGTTTTCGATAACGGCGTTGTAGCTGTTTCTGACGAAGGCCACGCGTACCGTTCTGCCTCTGCAACTCTTCCCCAGTCAATTTGCGGCTGAATTGCACGTTCCGCGTATACCTATTTGAAAGCAGCTCTGACAGTGACCGAACCTACCGAACCCAAATATGCTGGCCTTTCAATAGGTTATCCTTTGTATTCCTGTCGTAATCCAGCCGATAGTGATTTTTTGTTTTGTTTTTTTTCTGGAGAGAAAAAGAGACATTTTAGAGGGAAGAAACGTTATTTATATGAATATATATGAATAAATATTATATATATATATAACGTTGTTATCATCTATTTCTGTAGTGACTTTGCTCACAGGAATTGGACGCTGGAGGGGTGGTCATGGACAGGATATGGGTCCGATTTTTCGTGAAGACGGATGACACGGGACTGGGAACAACGACCCGATTTCATCGAAGTCTGCT
Source organism: Capitulum mitella (assembly GCA_030062745.1). Lineage (NCBI taxonomy): Eukaryota > Metazoa > Arthropoda > Thecostraca > Pollicipedomorpha > Pollicipedidae > Capitulum > Capitulum mitella. The sequence continues at coordinate 1,305,034 of CP099850.1, read as the reverse complement.
AATCTCACTTCTGGCCACCTCCCAGAATTTTCTCCCAAAATATTGATTTCGGCCCTATGTTTATTGGAGGGACTGTAAGGGAATTCACCTGAAACTCTGGGATCGTATCGCTCTTTGCAACTGCAGAAAGTCTGCAGGAGTAACAAGATTAATAAGAGTGGTGTAGGTGCACACGCATGGAAATTCTCAAACTCTGGCGATGAAACGGCGGCACTGCAATAACCGTTTCCGTTTTGACATTGGACGCGTCTGCGCGGGGAATAACTGCCTTTACATCTGCCAGTGCCTCCATCCTCCTTGCCATTTTGTCTATATCTTCGGCTACATTCCGACAGCAATGAGTGCAGCCGCCTGTAGAGTAAGAAATTTGCCAATGCAGGATCCGCAGGTTTGCATTCCCATTGTCACTGTCATCGCCAGCACCATGATCATGATTTCGTTTTTGCCTTCACGTTGTAGCAATGACGCGGTCGTGATCGCTGGCACAATGTGGTCATCGTAGGCCTGGGCCGCGATGGTGACGCCCACGCAGTCTTCACGATGACGTGTTCCTGAAATGAATCGGACCGAGCCGGCGGCGTGACGAGCTTCTTAGGAACATGTCGTCCATCGTCGGCGATTATCTCCGCACTCTGGCGCTCAGCGATAGAATATCAAGGTTAAGGTCCATCCTGGAGAGGTATGGTGGCCTTCACGAGCGTATCACAAAAACTAGCTGACTGTGAAAGTCGTCACGTGAAGGCTCTGTGAGGCCACTGAAAGGGAGGTATGCCATGCCTTATGAGGGGGCTGGCGCCATGACAGGAAAACCCGATGGCTCCCAAGAGCTGAGCCCATCGGTGGAACGCTGTGAAGCTCTGCATAGACACTGGTCGTACCATTGTCATATGCAAAGGTCTCCTCTCTGATAGGTATGGGGCGATGGCGATTGGCACATTATACCCTACAAATGTCGGAAAAAATTCCTGGTGTTTTTGGACAGGTATGCCTGAACTAGATAACTTACAGTCAAAAAGTCCTTAAAGTTTTTTCAAGTTCAGTTCAGTTCAGTTCAGTTCAGCATTCTAGGACTGTGTTCATGCCATCCAGCGAAGACATGCTGTCCATCGTACATTCAGGTGAGTCAGTCTGACAACGGTACGAGCCGACGCCTTTCTTGCCGCTGGGGTACTCATAACGCTGTCCTCCGGCGACTGGCGCAGCCCGTCGTCTGCTGCATTAATGGACGCGGCGGGAGCTAAGACGTACCGTCGAACGGGACGCAGCCGGAATTTTTTAAGGGGGGGGCTGGAGCCCAGTGTGAACTGGGATCATACGAAAACCATCTGCCGGGAGGACAATGTGCAATGGACATGTCAATGCAATGCAATGCCTCATACCACATCACATGGTAGCACTTTTCCCTTCCAAAACTGTGATATGCCCGCAATCGTAATTCCGTCAATCATGGCGCGGCTCTTGCATTTATAATGCATGTGGAAACCACGGCTGTAGATTGGTCACGACTGACTGACGTCTGACGGACACAGGACTCGACACGAGACCTTGGAAACCTGAGGACAAGAGGTCGTGTGTTTTAATCCATAAACAAACAAACAGGTTTTAGATTGTACACCTGGACAATCGAGCTCTTTTGCAACTGAATTAGCCCTGACGGGTCACGGTAACTGACTCAAGAGTGGATGTCTGAAACTGAGAGGCTGTGTGGCTTAACTCGTGAACAAATATACTGATGTAAACAGTGATTCTGCATGTTTAGCTCCAAACTAGAATGTTCGTTTCTGTCGAAGAACTGGCATTCCCTGAAGAGCCAATGTCCACATCATTCAGCTGAAGCCACCAGACTTGAATAGTTGTGATTGAGCTGCTTGGTTAAAGGCCAACATAGTATGGTCCCCATGTTATTTGCGTGATTTCCAGATTGCAAAGATCACCTTCAAGGATCATGGATTTGTTACCAAAGTCAGCTGAACAGTTTAATGAGAAGCAATACTGGGAAACATTCTTTGCCAAATGTGGAGCCGAGGCCTTTGAATGGTATGTACCATGAATTGATTACAAAGTAGATAAGTAAGCAGAACCCAATGCATGCCCCATTGTCATAATGTGTGTGATTTTATAATTTCGTACATTGGGATGCAAAGACATAACTAATCTTGTTGGTCTCATGTTTAGTTATATCACATCAGCCTCACTGCACCTTGTGGCATTTATGCTGGCTTGTACCTGGCATGATCTTAAGATATGTTTGCATATTTATGAAGATTTGTGATGCTGTCATTTCTGATGCATTTGTGACATTAATATTTTATAATATCAGGTGCCAAAAAATGCTGTAGCATTTGCAACTACTGCTGAGGTAAATGCCATGGTTGAGATAAATGGTGATAGGTATGCAGTGAATGATTCATTGCCTAAATTTTTGGATTAAATCTGTTGTACAGACATGTTATCATACTTTTTAAGTGGATTTGTTTATATCTGTTGCTGCTTTCCATACCTTTCTGATGTCTGCATGTCCCAATATTTCACTTTTTGTGACAATTATCTCATCTCATTGTGACTGCTTGGCAGGTATGGTGAATATCCTCAACTGTGTGAAGTCCTGGACAAGTATGTGTGGACCAGGGACCACATCCTGGTGGCTGGTTGTGGCAACTCAACCCTTAGTGCAGACATGTGGAATGTTGGATACAAGTAAGCATTGTGTTTTGCCAGATGTAACCATCTTCCTTTTTGCCTTCTGAAATATGGACATCTTGGGAATATAAGAAAATGAGAAGCATATTTATTGCAAACTGAAGAACAGGGCCAGGTGTAAAGAAAAACATCCCAAATGATGCAGAATGTACCAATATTAATACAGAGTAGCAGTGATATTTTGATCCATTCTAAATATATCACAGTGTAGGACTGTCACTTTTCCATAACCTTAGGTTTATATATTTTGCTTGACTGTTTTACTTGTTGTCTTGCATGAGTGCATTGTAAATGGACCTTTTCTCTCAAGTCATTTTCCTATCAAAAGTAATTAATCTGATACTTATTTTGTGCTGTGCCTGATTTGGCCAGTTTTGTGACATGTTGAATAGACAATGTTTTGGCCTGCTGTGAAGTGCAAACAGTGGTCTGCTATTCTTATAATTGTTCTGTTTATCTTCCTTAAAACTGGAGGCATGCTTTTCTAAAATGCATTGTACCAGTTATATTATTGTTAATTCATTAGTGGGAAAACATGTGTACAATACAATACGATCCAATGTGTGTCATCAGCTGTGTTTCTGAGAGCCTGGCACTATGCCTGTTAGCCCAGGGTGGTCCATCAGGTCAGCTTTGGTACTGGCAGGTCGATGGTGTCCGTCGACATCAGTGAAGTCGTGATACGCCAGATGGTGCAGAAATATGGCGAGCGTGGCATGAAGTTCGTCCGCATGGACCTGATGCAGCTGGAGTTTCCCGACAAAGAGTTCACGTGTGTCCTGGATAAGGGCACCCTGGATGCCGTCTTCACCCACGACGACGAGCAAACCTCGCAGATGGTGGAGACCATGTTCAAGGTGTGCCCGCCCTCCAGGCCCGACGTGGATAAACGAGTGTCTTTTGGGCGACGCACGACCACGAAGCTGGTGCGCCCTTGAACCTGGTCATTCGGTAGGCATGTTTCTGAACACCATTGAGTTGGGTGTAATGGACTGTGTCAGTGTTGGTGCCCTTCTTTTCTCGTCGCGTTTGACTGGCGTTTTTATTTTGAAAGCTTGGCGTGGCGTCGCACGTTTCGGCGCCTGGGCCTGACCCTTGCTGGCACCGTTTCCTTGGGGGGGGGGGCGTGAGGCCGTACCTCGGCGTGACGCCCGGCGGCTCAGCGTCGCCGCCAGCCGTCCCGCAGCTGACTCCGGCCCGGCCCGCTGCAGGAGATCGGCCGCGTGCTCCGCGTCGGCGGCCGGTACGTCTGCGTGTCGCTCCTCCAGAGCCACATCCTGCGCAAGCTGCTGCACTGGTTCCCGCGCCACGGCTGGATGGTGCGGATCTGCAGGTTAGCGGGACCTGGGGCCGGGAGGCGCGCGTGTTACGGGGAACACGAACCGGCGGTGTGTATTTTTAGGCGGCTGGAGCTGGGTGATGTTCGCTTTGGTTGAGCAGTGTGGAATGGTACTCATTTTGTGGTGGGCGGTTCGCACATGTATTCATATTTAGATGAGCAGGGCCGAGTGGTTGCGTACTTAGGCGTACGGGGCTGGGTGGTGTGTTTAGCGTGCATAGTGTGGTTATACCCACATTGTAACTCATATGGCGCTCATTGTGCGTGGGGAGTGTCAGAGCGGACTCATTTGTATCCGAGATTTGGTTTACTCACATATCAACCGAGCATACATACATATGTTATATCGGATATCCTAATCATAGAGTGATTAGTTGTCATCGATAAATCAGTGAGATCCGATCGGATAGAGATCGTTGAGGGACTTACAATGTACATATGTGTGGGCAACGTTTTGCCTCTTGCTTTCTTCATGCACCTCATAGAAATCCTTCCTTGCCCTGGGAAAACATCAGGCAAATGTTGTTGGCAGCCTCATATGTTGTAAGAGCATTTAGCGCCGATATCTGTTGGATTTATTGGAAGCAGTGATGTTTGGTCCGTTCCTTTTGCACCGCGTTTGCAGTCCATCAGTTCAAAACCGTCGATACAGGAAAACAAACATCGCCATGACTTCGCGTGAACTTTGTTGGTCGGGTTTCCCTGTGTCGTACTTTTGCCTGTTTGCTTCGTCCTAGTGACTTTGTATAATATGTCTAACGTTTTGACGTTTTCCGTCAGGTGTAAGAGTGCCGAAAGCTCCGATTCTGGTGGGATAGCCTTCCCAGTGTTCGTGGTCGTCTGCACAAAGTTTGAGCTTCGACCGGACGGCAAACCTTTAAATGTGAGCCGCTGTTCGGCCTGAAGCAACGCGCGAAAAGAAATACTTTCAGGAAACTCTAATTTGATTGTAAATGATCCGGGTGTGTTCCACTTCAGTTACTTTCTGGAGTTTAATTGGTTCACTCGGTCACGTCATCCATGCATCTTTTTAGGTTTATGTCTTTATGTGCGATGGTATATGATAACGTTACTTCACCGTCTGACGTCGTCAGGTGCTGGAGCTCAGTCTGCAGGGGGAGAAGCCGCGGCGGCTGCCGTCCGCCGAGGCCGTGCTGCAGGCGGTGGCCGGCCTGCAACAGTTCGCCTTCACGCGACACGGCCTGGCGGCGCCCGGCAGCGGCGACGACGTCCGGCTGGAACTGTGCCACCCGGACGGCGGCCAGACGCGGTTCACGCTTTTCGTCGTCGACCGCTGGCGGAAGAAGACGAAGCGGGCGTTCGCCGTCTTCATCGTGCCGCAGGGCAGGTGAGCGCCCGCGGCACTCGGAGCGCGCTCGCCCGAGGCGACGTCAGGGGACGTGCAGTGGGGTCGTCGGAGAGGTACGACCTCTGGCCAGGTACTCCCAGCCATCAGCCGACACTACTGACCGATTGGTCTCTTCATAGGACGCTTCTGGCATCCTCCCCTTGCTGCGTGCTCGCCACCTGGCGGGCTCACGGGCGGAAATGGATGGTTTATGGTGCCCAGTTGGCTGTGTTGCCTGTTTTGCTGCAATGTCCACACCATCTCAGCGGGCTTTCCGAGTCAAGACGTTGGAAGCCTGCGTGGTTCAGCTCGTCGTTCACTGGCCTGCGCCACCTGGCGAGCGGCGTGCTCACCGGCGCCCGGTGAACGCGCCGCCGCCGTGCGTTGCCAGGGAGACGGAGTGGATGTTCGGGACGCCGGCCAGCCGCCGTCAGCTGGCGGAGACCGCGGGGCACGACCGGCTGGTGGTGGTGCACCTGACCGGCCGGCGGTGCCGGTTCGGCGCGCTGGCCGACGTGCAGGCGGAGCTGGCCGACAGCGTGCTCCAGCTGCGGCCGGCCCATCTCAGGGACGACGTGCAGTTCAGCCGAGCGCCGCCGCGGCAGGACCCGGTCAGTGCGGTGTCTGCCAGGGCCCGGTTAGTACAGTGTCTGTCAGGGCCCGGTTAGTACAGTGTCTGCCAGGGCCCGGCTAGTACAGTGTCTGTCAGGGCCCGGTCAATACAGTGTCTGCCAGGGCCCGTTCAGTGCGGTGTCCGTCAGGGCCCGGCCATTGCGGTGTCTGTCAGGGCCCGGTCATTGCGGTGTCTGTCAGGGCCTGGTCATTGCGGTGTCTGTCAGGGCCCGGTCATTGCGGTGTCTGTCAGGGCCTGGTCAATACAGTGTCTGTCAGGTCCCGGTGAGTACAGTGTCTGCCAGGGCCCGGTCGGTGCAGTGTCTGCCAGGGCCTGGTCAATACAGTGTCTGCCAGGGCCCGGCCAGTTCGGTGTCTGTCAGGGCCCGGTCAGTACAGTGTCTGCCGGGGCCTGGTCAGTACAGCGTTGATCAGGGCCCGGTCAGTACGGTGTCTGTCAGGGATCGGTCATTACGGTGTTGGTCAGGGCCCGATCAGTACGGTGTCTGTCAGGGCCTGAGCAATACGGTGTCTGTCGGGGCCTGGTCAGAACGACGTCTGTCAGGGCCCGGTCAGTACGGTGTCTGTCAGGGATCGTCAGTGCGATGTTTGTCGGGGCCCGGTCAGTACGGTGTCTGTTGGGGGTCGGTCAGTACGGTGTCTGTCGGGGCTCGGTCAGTATGGTGTCAGTCAGGGGTTGGTCTGTACGCTGTCTGTCAGGGATCGGTCAGTACATTGTCTGTCAGGGTTCGGTCAGTACAATTTGTGTGTCATGGCCCAATCAATACGTGCTTGCAAAAATTTTCTGTTTTTCTTTGCTGATGATTGAAATGTTGTTTTGGAACATGGAATGCGTAATACAACAAGGTTTCTCAGAACCCTTCAGAAATCGATTCCGTTTTCTTGGTAATACGACCAACCCTCCATCCCCTACTCTGTCTACCCGTCGCTACCGGAGAAGGTCGAAACACACTCTGTGAGATTCAAACCTTGTATGCGATTATGGCAAATAGTTGTTCGAGTGGGTCTCGGCCAGTCCACAGTATGAGTTAAGGGGTAGTTAAAATATTTTGTTTTTCTATTCCTAACATCACAAAAGTGCCGCAGAACTGACACAGGACGGCATACGCACCGCAAATCGTTACTGTGTCCTGGCGACTTGAAAATCATAAACGTTTATGACTGAGGAGCGTCTTGCGGCTCCGTTCCCTCAGTTTGCAGGGTAGAGATCACTGATCACCTCAGACGTGCGACTGCAGGCTTTTGCAGGCATAAAAGTTTGGGGTCATGTGGCTACCTGGGTACCAGAAAACGAGGATTCTTTGTCCCATCTACTGTGTACGCGACTAATCATCCCAGCCATTGTCTGTCTGTCTTTGTTCTCCCCATGCCGACTCAAAAATGTTCGTGAAAGTTTTGTATTTATAGACATAAATGATCTGTAAGGTTCGTATTTACGTCGTCCTGAACGGCGTAGGAACCCTGTACTCGAGAGGGGGGCACTGCTGCCACCGCCAGAGCCCGGCCAGCATGTTATGTTGATCGAGAGAAAGGCGCCGGTATGGGGTCTAGGTGAATCATAAACCTGAGGTTCGGGTGGGCGCCGTGTTCTGTTTAGATCCACTTTCGCGATGACGTGTAAATAGGTTAAGTCAACCATTCTTTCACGTTTGCCAACCATTGCATTGTGTGGTCTTGCCACACCCAACAGTTATTCCGCTGTTCCAGTCGCCTCTTGATGACTTTCTGTGAAAGTAGTATGTGGTTGTGCTAATGATGTCGTCTTGGAGGGCGATTGCCCTATTTTGAGCCGATTATTGCCATGCAACATATAGGATTTATGTTAAAGTTAACGAAAATTGGTGGCCTTCACCACTGGCCCCTCCCACTTGACCGCCTACTGGTTATGTCGTCGCTGTTGTGTTTACAACGGCCGAATACGTGGCGCAATCGTGTGCCCGGCACGGCCGATACTTGGCTGGATACCGCACCGCGGTGGCCCGGCCTGGGTCACCCCGCGGCCGCAGGGCATGACGGCGTTGACGTGTAGCCTGCGCGGAGCGGCCAGGTATTGCCAAATACAGCACGGACTGAGGCGCTCTTGTCACGAGCCGGGAACCGGAATGATAGCCCGACGAGACGCGTCAGCACTGACGTCACCGTTTGAATGTTGAATCTGGCCCGCTGTGCCGGTCGGGTCGTTAGTTTTGACCGTCGCTGCCCGGCGAGTGACGGCCAGGGCCCGGTGTGACGGTGCAGGTCCCGTTCCTGACGTGCGGGGACGACCTTGGTCGGCGGGAGGTTCGCCACAGCGGCACCAGCGCCCTCTCCGGCGAGTACGTGGTGGAGGACGTGCATCTGGAGGGCGGCGAGGTGTTCCGTCGACTGGTCTTCCTCGCCAACGTCAACATCGTCCAATCGGAGGCGCGGCTGAAGGCAGGTCAGGACGACTGTACCGCCCGCCAACGGCGGCTGGCACCATGTAGGCAGTTGGGTAACGCTTTGTCCCAACTGCATGTGCATGTCAATGTTTGTGTGGAATGCGGCTGCTAAATTGGATTGTTTTGGTTTGTCGTACTGGGAATGCGACAATTTCGAATTGGCGATGTGTGTCTGATGTTGAGAGCGATGTGTGCACCTCAGCGAAAACATGACGAGGCGTCCCGCGCCCCGGTGAAATGATGTCAGGTTTCTGCGCTGGAGTGTCTGCGTTCTGAGAGCCGTAACGAGCGTCCATGGACATCCGCTTTTGCTGCGCTGCACCTCGCTTTGGGGTCTGCGTTCTGGCCATGGCTGCACCAGACGGGATACGGGGTATTGGACTAACCATTCTTTGCGGAGTTCAGCATTTTATGGTTGCACAAATGCAACCCTCACACAAACAGCGTATGAGCGTTGCATCGGAATGTCCGCCGTCAAACCGTTGATGTCCTCCCCACCCTCTGCAGTTCCGATTGATAGCAGGGCCGTTGTGTCTGTGCCGGGCGGCTGGCTCAGGTCATGCGTCGGCCGGCAGTGACGGCCAAGGGCCAACAGCGGGCGCTGGCGGTGGACTCGGCCCACCTCTCCTGCTGCCACCACCGGTACATGGTGGCCGCGCTCGGCCTGGCTGGCGGCGGCGGCGGCGCCGGCTCGGCCTGCCGCGTGCTGGTGGTCGGCCTCGGCGGCGGCGGCCTGGCGCGCTTTCTGCACGACAAGTTCGGCCAGGTAACCGGACTGCCGGTGGCGGGGAAAGGTGCCGGGCGGTTCGGCGTGGCGCCGTCAATTGCCGCAGGTGCGCCGTTTGCCGCGGTCAGGGCCGTGAGGCGCGTTAAATCGGTCGGGGCGGCCGCCCTGTGACGGGGCATGACTGGACGGTCGACGCTGTTCTCGGCGGAGAGCTCGCCGGCCCGTGGTGGCAGGTCAGCCGGAAAAATACGCCACTGCGAGGGGTCAGGATGACGCGGGGCCGACCCTTGGAGGGGGAGGCGTCTGGATGCTATGATCAAGGATCTGTCGCGTCGGTGGCTCATTTCCAAGAGTGCTTGTCGCCGCTCCTCGCCATGGCAAGATGGGTTCGAGTCGCCTCGGCGCTCGCTGTTCTCCGGCAGGCCACTTAGCAAGGTTCGTAGAGTGTCTGACCTTTAGAGGGGGACACTGGCTACCGCGCGACCGTGTCGTTCGTGTCAGCACGTTAAACTGTTGCCTCTAAACCATGCTGTTAACCTGGTATTGCGCGATCGGATGTAGGGAGCAGAGTCCGCGCATCAAGCACAATTTAGCGCGGATTCGGATCTCAGAGCACTGTAGTAAATCACTGGGGTCAAAGTCATAAAAAGAAACTGTTTTGCCTGGTGAGGTTTACGGTGCAATACGTGTAACCTGTGCTGGTGCTTCATGCTGGTACTGTTTGCCCCAGTGCCACCGCCGCGTGTTAAGTCGTGGGCAGGCACACGGCATCACTGACGTGACGTTCAGCAGTTAGCAGGATTCATGGCTCATCCCGGTTCGGATAGGGTAGTTATCATTCGCCACTTACGTTATCTGTTGGTAGGCTGAATACTACGGCGAAAACCCCTTGCGTCAGTTGAAATCATCCGTTGATCGTCAGGTTTCAAACTAGACATACTTCTGTGGGTAGAAATCATCTTGGTGAAAATTTGTCAATTTGACACCTGGTGGGTATCACGCAATGTACTGTGCACCGTAAAATCACTCCTCGCACTGACGTCAGCGAATAAATAAAGTGCATGTACCGTATGAGCCAGTGGGCACTATGGCCTCATCCGGGCAGACATGTGAGTTGCTTCGACATCACCACGGCATGTGACCTCAGGTCATCGTGGAAACTTAGCGTTTGATCCTGGGGTGGTGGTCCTGAGTTGTCAATACCGTTGGTGCCCTCAGGCCATCGTGGACGTGGTGGATATTGATCCGGAGGTGGTGACGGTGGCTCGCGACTGGTTCGGCTTCAAAGAAGACGATCGGCTGGCCGTGCACGTGGCTGACGGTATCCAGTACATTCGAGACTACAGAGATCAAGGTCAGTTTGCGTCTTACTGGCTCTTATGGTGGAGAAGCTATCATTAGGAAGGCGGTAGCCGCTTCGCACTTATTCGTCAGGACGGGCCGCGTCGGCGTCGTTGTCGACAGGTGACGTCGCCGGGACAGGCGGCGCTGACGTCAGTGTGGAAAGGTGACGTCGCCTGGATGGACAGCGTTGACGTCATGGTCGACAGGTGACGTCGCCTGGATAGGCGGTATTGACGTCAGCGTGGGCAGGTGATGCCGGCGTCAGTGTCGGCAGGTGACGCCGTCGGGTATGTTGCAGGTGATATAGTTGCGGATGCTCTCGTGCATGACGCTGGCGTAGAAGCCGGGCAGGCCGGGCGTGTTGCAGTGCATTGCGCCATAGCTAACCAGGCCAAGCAGGTAGTAGCGGTAGTGTTCCCGATCAAACACCATCAGGGGGCCGCCCGAGTCGCCCTGGCACGAGTCCGTGTCGTCGCCGTAGGCGCACAGCTGCCGCTCCGTCAGCGGCATCGATTTGTGAAAGGTGCGCTTGACGAGCGGGTCCTTGGAGCAGGAGGGCCCGTCGACCAGCCGCAGGTCACGCACCGTTTTGAAGAGGTCCTGCGGCTGCGGGCCGGTCTCGTCGACCGCGAGCGCCCACAGCCGGCCGTAGCCGATCACGACGGCGCCGCGCGCCTGGTCCAGCGTGAAGTTGAGCGGCGGCAGGCAGATGGGGTACGCCCACGGGTTCAGCTCGACCGGCTGCTCGAGCTCGAGCAGCGCCACGTCGCCGTCGAACTTGTCCATGTCGAAGGTGGACATGGGGTGGCCGTCCCAGACGCGCACCAGCTGCGACTCGTGCACGTCGTAGCGGTCCGTCCAGTTGTAGGCGCCCACCAGCGCGTACGTGTTGGACGGCGACAGGCCCGAGTGGTAGGTGAGGCAGTGGGCGGCCGTGATCACGTGCCGGTCGGTGATCAGCGAGCCGCCGCACTTGGGCGGCTGCTGGAACGACCGGCCGGCGAACAGCGCCACCATCCAGGGGAACTCCTCCTTGCGCGTCGGCACGCCGTTCACGATGCGGCTCACCGGGTACATGGGCACGCCGCACTCGCAGTCGTGGTACCTGGCCACGGAGCCGGCCGGCGCCTCGGAGGCGTTGTGCGCGGCTGCCGTGGTCACCGAGGACGCGGTGGTCGTGGACGCGGCGGCCCGGCCGGCGCGCAGCAGCACCAGGGCCGGCAGCAGCAGCGGCAGGCGCAGCCGGGGGACGGCGAGACGCAGACCCGTGTACCGGTCGCCCGCGCTGACGCTTTCTGCACGCGTCGGTCGGCAGCGCCCGCCCGTTCTCCGGCCGGGCGACCCGCGTTGAGTGTTCAGTCGGCTCATACTCGAGTCAGCGTCGGCCCACTGGACCATTTAGTCCGTCGACTTGTTCTCTTGCGCGTACTTTCGCACACTGGATCGGCTGGCAGCGCCTGGAGGAAGCCATGGCAGGTTTCTGTAAGGTACGCAGGAAAATGTGAAAATTTATTCCTCACGCGGATGTGGGCTGTGACGTGTTATCAGCGGCCGCCGTAGAAGTACGGTCATTTATGTTGAAATTCGTACCTAATGATCTTGTCAGTTTTGTGTTGGTGATTCGGTTCGCAAATCGTAATGACAGCTCAACTGCAGTTTTTCAGTGAGAAAAAACTTCAACAACGCGCCTTTGTTTTTAAGGCTATCGTACTTTGAAAACAGTATTACTTTGTCTCGTTAAAAGACCGCCTTCGGCGTGTGGCTTTCTGGCGACGTCCTTACCGCTGTATGGATAACGAAAAACTTATTCGTGAAATCTGGCATGCTGTCATGACAATGCGTTTTACGTGGACCTAATAAGCTTTCTCTCGCATATTATCGTAGTTGTGATGTACGGTTGGTGATGTACGTGGAACTGACGGGTGCTGTGGTCCGACAGGCCGCCAGTACAACGTCATAATGTTCGACGTGGACTGCAAGGACCCCACGCTGGGCATGAGCTGTCCACCGGTGCAGTTTGTCGAGCCCGGCCTGCTCCAGACCGTGCGCGAATGTCTGCACGACAATGGTGAGCGCCGAACGGTACTGGGTCCGTTCTGTGGCGGTCGGCTGTTGTTGGGCGGTTTCCTTAGTTCCGAACAGGAAAATTCGAGGGCATATGCGTGGTGCGGCGGTGTCCCGGTATGCCTCGTTCGTGTCATGTGGAGAGCGATGAATGCTGTTTCGTCCCAGCGCTGCTGTTTTTCACAGGAGCTCTAGGAGCCCTTATGCACCTGGCGTTGAACCGTTTTGTTGTTACTTACGAACTTGTCCCAGTGATTTATGTTAGGATGTAGATTTTCCTGTCTGGAAACCTGTGCACGGATTTCAGCAGAAGGTAGCGCCTCAAGCGTCATGTGGTGTGTGATGCAATGTGTGGCGTCGCTGTCCTAGCTGTCGTTTCTGCCATGGTCTGGTGTCTGTTTCATCCGCTGTTTGTGGTGCGGTGTGGTTTTACCGCTCGTCTCGGTTGCTGCTGTGGGTACAGTGAAGCATCGGTGCACTGGGCCCGTTGTTGATGATGTTGCAGCGTGGTACTTTTTGTCCACGAGTCGCTCTCGTCTTTGCGGCTTGCGTGGGCGCGGTTTGTTGTGGTTTGTCGATTTCGGTAACGACGCACTCAAGGTTTTCTTGAGGGGAGGGGTAAGGGGCGGGCGAAGCCTTCAGCTTCAGGGGCCTCCTCGTTGGGCAGCATGCATTGTTTGTTTCTCAAACAGTAGCGGGCCTGGTTCTTATGGACCGGCGGGGGGGTCTCCGGCTTCGCCAGGCCTCTTCTTGCGGCAGCCTGTATCGTCTTTGTCGTATCCGCGAGCTTTTTTCGATTTGCTTTGATTTGATTTTGTTCGATTTGACATTCGAATATGGCTGCGTGCTGAGTTCGCGTCCTCTGCGGCAAATTCCTTAACCGATCGGCAAAGGTCCCGTATAGACCAGCAGTACTCCTTGTAACATCAGCGAGGGCACCTTTGCAGGTTTGCGGGACCCCTTCAGGTCGCCAGAGGGCCCTTTACAGGCCAACGGAGGGCCTCTTTATGGACCGGCAGGTAGTCCCTCTTCAGGCCAATGGCGCGTCCCATTCCTGTGGAGCTGGCAGCAGGGGACCATGTAAAGGCATGTAGGCGTACAAATTACAAGCCGGCAGGGGCCCATCTGCAGGTCAATAGACGAGCTCTTTTGATGCCAACAGGGGGCTGCTCTCTGAGTGAACAGGGAACCGTTTGCGAACCGGCATACGGGATTCGTTGGATCATTTGTACCTCAACATGTGTACCTAACCTGCGACTCTTTGGATCATTTGTACCTCAGTTTGGGCACAGCTGGGCCGCTGGACGAGGCTGAACGCATGCAAGGCTGAAGCACAACCATTGTATCACGCAGGACAACCAATCCCAGTCCCAGTTTCAGTTCCCTGCAGTTTCAGTCTCGGTTTCCGTAGCGGTGCGATCACGGCGATTGTGAGGAGCGCTGATGCGCCTCGTCCTGTCCGTGCGGCCCCGTTGCCGAGTCCTGAGCCCCAAGCTGACGAGTCCTCCTCGCAGGAGTGTTCGTGCTGAACCTGGTGGCGCGCGACGCGACGCTGGGCGGCCGGGTCCGCGCCGACCTGCGCGCCGCGTTCGCCACCTGCGCCTCGTTCCCGATCCCGGAAGAGGTCAACGAGGTGGTGTACTGCTTCCGGTGCCGGCCCGACGGTGACGTGGCGGAGGCGGTGTGCGCGGCCGCCGCCGGCGTCAACGACACGCTCTCCCGGCGCCGGAAAGGGAAGCCGCGAGAGGACTTCATGGACATGGCGTCTTTCGCACAGGAGCTGAAGAACCTATAGCGTCCCGAGGGTCGGACTGTTGTGCTTGTCGCGTGCGAGGTGACCATTGTTGCCGACGTGTTTTCATACTAATACGTCTGATGCCAATGTAAACGTGTGGACATCAAGATATTAACTCGGGACTGAGCGAGCCGGGCTGTGAAGGATGTGCGCCAAGAGTGAGACTCGATAACGGCAACACAAACATTCAGAGTTTTTCATGAGGGAAATACGCGCCAGTCAGCTGAGAGGCAGCACATATGTCCTGATACATTAACTGTCGGTGACCTCTGGATGGAAACCACAGACTTTCACAAATCACTCCCACATCAGTTCAAACACCTCTTATACATGCGCGAGCCATCCTAAAGCTTTCTAAAAAAGAGCATGTCAACCAGATTTCGCACAGCAACCACTACGGTATTTGTATGGTGAAAAATTCCGTCCAGCAGCCGCCAGCATCGGAGGCTCCTCGTCTATTGCACTGAGCTATGAGGTCAGTCCGTGCCCCGTCCAGCCCGGCATGGCGGCAGCCGGGGCGCCGCAGAGTCACGACCTCTGGTCAGCGCGAGCGCCGCGGAGCCGTGACCTGAGGCCAGCCGGGCCGCCGCGGAGCCATGACCTGAGGTCAGCCAGGTCGCCGCGGAGCCGTGACCTGAGGTCAGCCGGCCGCCGTTATCCCAGGTACTTGGTGTGCTTGCCCTGAGCCACCAGCTGGCCGGCGGCGTTGCGAAGGTCGACGTTGCAGAAGCCCAGCTGTCGGCCCGTCTTCAGTATGGCGGCGTCGACGGTGACCAGCTCGCCCGCTCGGGCGGCCCGCATGTACCTGTCGACGGCCGGACCGACGTCATGGCGCCAGCGGCATCCGCCGCGGATCCGGCTGGTATCAGGCATTCTCAACAGGTGGATTACTATTCTACTGCATCAAATCTGTCTTGGTAAGTTAGAAAATGTGCATATGCCCGAAAACGTCTGAAACACCAACCACCAATGCGAAGGCGGCTCGGACAACCACCAAAGCGAACACGAAAGGCTCTACATTTCGGCGAGCCTCACGGTGAGCCCACCCGCCAAATGTGCCAATGAAAATCTCCACTGGACACAAAACTGAGCGCGCTCTTGGCGAGCGGCGGCCATAACCGGCTCAGGGCCTATTCAGGCGGCATCAGGCTCAGGTTCGCTCAGCCGGACGTGCGGGGCTGCCACTTACGACACGCTGAGCTCGACCGAGACGCCGGGCAGACAGGAGCCGGTGGTCATGAGCGCCGCCGTCGACACCAGGTCCACCATGTAGGCCGTGTAGCCACCGTGCAGGGTGCCTCCAGTGTTGACGTCCTCCTCTCCCACCGTGAACTGGGCTGTCACGTGGCCGGGCTTGGCGGCCACCACCTCCAGCTGAGGGGGTCAGGTCGGGTCATGTGCACTGCTCAGGTCGTATGGCCAGTCTAGGCAGCAAACACCAGCTGGTGAGGTCATGTCAGGTGAGGTGAGGTAAGGCAGACAGTCACACAGTCAGGCTGGGCAGACAATTCCAGCTCATGGCCAGGTAAGGTCAGGTCAAACAAGCTGTTGAGGTTAGTCAGGTCACATGGCTGGGTTGGACAGCAACCACCTTTGGATGATGGCCAGACCAGCTCAGGTCAGGCCAAATAATCAGTCATGTCAGTGAACTACTCACTGCAAATTCTGGCACATGATAGACTGAATAAATTACTGAGCCCAGCCTCATGTAACTCAATGTTGAGGAAACAATTTCTGTACCCCAATGAAGCAAGAAGATGGGGAATCTTCACCAATGCACAAGAACAACATGTTATACAGACATACATAAAGCCCCAGTATGTATGTCTAAATGTGTATATCTCTGTATTTATGTATGTTTTCAGTACCATAACATGAGCAATAGCATGATACCAAATCAATATTGCAGTCAGAACCCATTTCCTGTCAAGAATATGGCTGATGCTCAATTTGCTTTGCATATGTTTTGTGCCTACCAAAAACATTTTTGCCATTCCTTATCATAAAATGTCTTGCAATACTGACAGCATGGATCTTATGTGTGATAAAAACTGTCTCAGGAATTCCGGGAAAAAAACAGCCATAAAATGGAAGGCATCTAAAATGAAATCCCAAGTACTCTGCATGCACTTTATTCATATACCACATCTCTTTATTGAAAAAGACCATATGCTGCAAATGTTGCCACCTGGTCACTTTGGCTTATGTCCTGTGTGGTATGAACTATAAATCATGATAACTGCTTTTTTAATTTTTTCTCTCTCACTCATTTTTATGTTGTGTGCCAAATCATGCAAAAAACTGCCAAATCATATGATATTAAAGGGCTCATTACCTTGCAAAATTAAAAAAAAATGTCTCAAAACTCATTTTTTAATTGCCAGCAAACTGCTGTTTACATGAACATAACAGTATCCTCATGGTAAATCTGATTTTTTGACTGAGAATGATTGTGATGCTTAGATACATCTTAAGTACCACACACTGTCCAAAAGCTCAAATTCCACAACATATGGAAAATTACATGAAAATAACTCCTCTGAAAGGGCATTCTATTCATTTGATCCAACAATGCCAAGATTATAATATTTATGTACACAAAAACTTGAACAACAAAGAACAACAAAGGTATTACTCAATATCACTGTGATTGTAAGTCAGCCTTTTCCTTTGAGTCCAATCTTGAAGCATGAAGACTGACGCAGCCAAAACAAATTATCTATTCTGTGCTTATCACATTATTCATAGCATATCTCAGACAAACAGCACCTCTAACATCCATAAGTGTGGTCACACTGGTAATCATTACTGCATACTTAAATCAAAACCTTTCTAATTCTTCTAACACTCAGAAAATATAGTAAACACCAAATACCTCAACAAAAATACTTGTTGGACATGACAAACAACAGACAGCATTATCTGCCAACTATTCCTCAGGTCACTACATAGTAACATGGGATGGCAACAAGATCTTGGGTGATCTCGATCTTGACCTTGACCTTGACGCCCACTGCAAAGGAGGCATACAAAACTGGCTATCCGATTAACCTGAAATGGGTTGACCGATTGCCACACATTTCCCTAAAGTTTTGAGACCTAAAGCTTGCCTTTTGCGAGACCCGATCGAACCCCTTTGTGTTCGAGATATGTTTTAATATACCACGAACAGCCGTCAAAGTACTCTTCCCCGCAGACGAGGCCATCGTGGAAGTCCGCAGCCCTACAAACCACGGCGTTCAGAAATTCACAATGTTAAGCTGAGCGTAGCCCTACGTTACCCACAGTCGAAGTATTTGTCGTGGGTGCGCGAATATTGCCTCAATTAAGAGCTGGCAGTCATGAAGTCAGACAGTTGGATATCTTGCAAACATCGACAGACGATTTCTCACGGTTCTCACGTCAGGCTTGTAGCCTCCAGGCGGACCGCAGGGTGAGTCAGATAAAATAAAGACACTGAACTGAAACCTTTGGCTCCGAATGTGTGAGGTGAAATACGGACACTAAACTTCTCAAAGCTTTGGCTTCGAATGCAACATTTTGAAGTGGATCGGGGGAGGAGTATGGATCATCTTGGAAACCAGATTGTTACGGGTGCACATCTCATATGACCCCATGTTAAATGTTGGTGATTCCATGTCGATAATGCGAGCAACGGAGCACCCAAAAAAGAACAGAAAACTACACCCATGGAGCCCACTATAAAGAAATGCCGTCATTCCCCTTGCATCCATTGACGATCGCAGTTGGTGTCACGTTCGCACCTTTTGTGATCACCGGCGGTGATGAGTATACACCCAAGGGCAACGTTAAAGATGTCTCACGTTTCGCGAATCAACGACATACTGCCCTCCAGCGGCACAGCGCCACCTGAACTCTTGACCGCACCACCTCACACCCAGGTCGGGGTGACAGGCGCCGGTCCGCACCGCGACCCCGTCAGTAACGGGGATGGCAGACGGGGGTCAACGCACGAAGCCGCGCACGGCCGCCGGCCGCATGTGCACGAGCGCCCAGTTCATCACACCACACGTCCACTCATTCCGTCATGTGCCGGCCCTCTGTATCGCAGTTATGTTGGTGATCTTTACAACCTTTCCAACACCATCTCCGCCTCGGGTCATCAAATTCCAAGAGAAAAACTTAGCGCAAAATCTGAAGTTATATTGATCAGTCCATCGTCAACCGCGGACATAACGTCTACAGGACGTAAAACAACTCAAAACAGCACGTACATACGCCGCACGGTCGCAGATGACTCCCAAACCAGGCTCACGCAGTCAGCGGCCACCGCAAATTCGTGAACGTCCTCAAAGCTATAACGTATCACATACGGCTGCAGAAACACAGACCTCCGGCGACAGCGCTTGCACAGGGGGGATCAGGGCAGCCCCCGGACCGCCACAGCCTCCGGCTGCAGCCCGGCCGTGCTGTGCAGCCCGTCACCGTCCGGCCGACGCCGCGGACACGGCGCACGTGCCGTACGTCGCGCGCGCGCCCCCCGCTCAGCTCAGCACCTTGGCCATGTACGGGCCGTCCAATTCGTAGCCCAGCTTGCGGTAGTAGTTGCGAGTTCCGACTCCTGTTGGAAGGGGAGAGAGCGTGCCGGCCGATCAGAGAGCAGACCTAGTCAGCACGACTGTTACTGACGACGAATTGTTCTCCACTGGCCCAATAATGACCTCTACTGATGCTGACAACAGCACTGCCAGGCCAGCCCGCTACCAATATTCCGACCATGGTTCGTGGACGCTTCACAGATATCTGGATCAGGTACGTGCTACCTAGCATCAAAGCGCAGGTTTCCATACGTTTACGACTGTAAACAAATGTTTTCAAGGCCCACAGCATGTTAGTGCAATCAATAAACGTCATGAATGTAGATGATTTGTCAACAGCAGACAATGTACTGTTCCTGAAAAAGCACGCAAAACAGCCCCAAACACTGAACTCAGTGCACACGCAAGTCACCTGACGATAGCACTCAAACTCTCACGACCCACCTACGTACTGCAGTCACCGCATCACCATCAAAACGAAAACAAAGCCAAAACTCCCGGCCCGACTGACCGGAGATGACGCAGATCTTGCGCGAGCCGTGCTCCTCGCGGCTGATTCTCTCGGCCTCCTCCATCAGCAGGGTGCCGAAGCCCTGGTGCTGGAACTTGGCCGGGTCCCGGCTGGAGACGGGCACCACCGAGCCGTACACGTGCAGCTCGCGCACCACGGACGTGCCCGTCTTCATCTCTGGCCTGGAAACACGCGACAACCGCCGCCGGTGTCAGCGGCAGCCAGTGCACGAACGATTTCAATATATATATATATATATATATATATATATAGAGAGAGAGAGAGAGAGAGAGAGAGAGAGAGAGAGAGAGAGAGAGAGAGAGAGAGAGAGAGAGAGAGAGAGAGAGAGAGAGAGAGAGAGAGAGAGAGAGAGAGAGAGAGAGAGAGAGAGAGAGAGAGAGAGAGAGAGAGAGAGAGAGAGAGAGAGAGAGAGAGAGAGAGAGAGAGAGAGAGAGAGAGAGAGAGAGAGAGAGAGAGAGAGAGAGAGAGAGAGAGAGAGAGAGAGAGAGAGAGAGAGAGAGAGCTAAGAGGGCACTAGTCAGCTACGTTGATGTTTCGGTGACTAAAGCACGGCACAAAATGGCCTTATAATGCGTTTTGTTATCGCAGAAAGGTGAAATACGTCAGCCCTTACAACTTCCACGCTCAAAATACGGGCTATTAACCGTTAAGCCAGGACAAGAGTGTGAAACCCCATGAGGCGTGACATCCCGCCTGCGTTCGGCGAAGATAAATGCAAGATGGAAACCGATGTCAATGGTGAGATGAAAATGAACTGCACATTCCTTTCAACTACATTTAATACTATGTTTGTGCCAGCCTCCAATGGAAAAGACCAACATATCAAATATGCACCCATTGCCTGGTTACCATCAAGTATCGTACCCTGTCCTGACTGATTCCATTATCCGCGGCTGCTTCCAGTCCGTCCCAGAACAAACGCCGTCCTAACTGATCACAATGTCCCTGGTCCGTTCCGGCACTTATCCTGTCCCGCCTGATCCCAACAGCCCCAGCCGTCTCAGTCCACCCCAGCAATGAGAGCGGAGCAGGAAGAGGCGCGGCGGCGCCGTCAGCTGACCTGAACGTCTCGGCCGAACACTTCCTGAGGCGCAACAGACCCACCAGGATGTCCTGGTCGGGGTCCTCGTACGACAGGAACGTCTCCCAGCCGCCGTTGGCCGCGTAGTCGCGGCGAATCAGCTCCACCTGGCGGCCGCGGCGGCATCGGATCGCGCCGGCTCTCCACAGCAGCCGCCGAAACCTCGACACGACCATCCTCCGGCCCAGTTATCCAGTTATCGCCAGTTCACCAGCGCATCCGGCACCGTTATCAACAGTTATCCAGCAGAGGGAACAGACCGCAGCGGTTCACCGGCCCCAGCCTGCGTGCAGTCGCCAGAGCCGGCGGCGCCGGCCGCTCGACCGTCCCCGCCTGGGGCCGGCCACTGACCTGGTACGGCCGGACCTTGTGGTGAATCTCCTGGATGCCGACCTCGCGCGTGCGCACGTCTCGGCACGTGGTGCCCAGGTCGCGCATGCGCGCCAGGGCCAGCTCGCGCAGGTTGCCGTGCTCCACGCCCGAGCTGGAGGACAGGTGGACGGGGAGGCGTCGGTCAGCATGGACGACCGCCGCGCGTTACCAGCGGAATACCAGCCAGCCAGAGAAACGTGCGGCTGTGCGTCGATCATGACGGGACAAACGACCACGCCCCTAGGCTCCCTGACTGACAACAGGAAACACGAGGAGAGCCGTTTCTCACAAACACAAACGCGACAACAGGGCATGCTCCGGACCGTGAACACATCGGCGAGCTGCCCCGGCCACCCAAACAAAAGCGATGAACAGGCTTCCGCCCACCCCTCCGGCACGCCCTCCCCACAGTAACCGCGCCAGTCGGTCGGCGCTCGGTCGGCGGTGGGCTCCCGATCACTCACGAGACCAGCGGCATGGGGATGTCGCGCTGGACGCGGTACACCCGCGTCCAGGGCGGCACCAGCGCCAGCACGCGCGCCACCAGGTCCACCAGCGCGCTGGGCGGGTAGCTCTTGTAGCGGCCCGTCTTCCACAGCTCGTAGAGGCCGGTTCCGCGGATCACCAGGGTCGGGTAGATCTTGAGGCCGTCGGCGCGGAACTGTGGGTTCTCGAAGAACTCCTGGCGGCGGCCGTGCAGCGGTGTCAGGGGCGGCAGGCGCAGGTGCCTGCCGCCTGACGCCAACGCCGGCGTCTCGCGGCATAACAGCCACCGCCCCCCGCGCTTACGAATAACATCGACGAACCAATCACTCAACGTCATTGTTTTCTGCCTAGCTTCCCTATGCCTGTCCACATTTCTTGGTCAACATCACGTCTACAGATGTCTCCATAAACGTCCATATCTCGATCTGTTTACATCGGTCAAAATTCGCCTATGAAGTACGTCTCGTGGCATTTTTAGGACATCAAAATCTTGATGAGCTGCAATCTGAAAGGTAAACAAATACAACGCGAAAAAATGAAGGACAACATGCAAAACCGACGACAAACGCGACGCGCACGGACTCACCACGAACTGCTGGATATCCCTCTCCAGGTCGACGTTGGGCAGGTCAGGCATCATGTGCGCCACCACCTTGAAGCCGGCGTCCTTGCTCATCTGGAAGCTCTCGCAGACGGCCCGTACCGTGTGGCCCCGGTTCGTGTCCCGCGCCACGTCCTCGTACACCGACTGCCACGTGCAGGAGGCCGTCATTGCGTCCCGCCGACCATTCTCACGGACAAGCGGTACAAACTGCTCTTGGAATTGGATCCGTAGCCGGCCTGGTGAACTGGGTGTCGCCAGACGACGCAGTCAGAGCAAGGCTAGAGATCTCCGAAAATGGTTTGAGGGGGATCCTCGCAGGATTTCAGAACGTTTCTTTCCAGTCACGGCCATGGGCCGAATGTTAAAATCCCTGAATAATAGGGGTCGCCAGCCATGATTCAGAGCAATTCCGCGCCATACCCGATGGCTGCTGCATTGGCAGAGGACGCTACGGGCGCAATGCGGGCACGGCTCACTCCAGATAATGGCCACATTTCATCGTGACACCCACAATGGGCGCGTGACGCGTGGCGACCCCCGAAACGACCCCGACAGTCCAACGTGTCCATAAAGGACCAAGTGGCGTTAACCAACTCATCACACGGCGATTCCTCATCCACTGTCATAGCACACAACACACGTTACGTCTTAAGGGCTGCTGACGGACCCAGACGGCTCACTCGACCACGCGACCAGGCGACCGGGCGCCGTCCGCTTGTGCCGCGAACAGCGCAGCCCGGCGGGGAGGGCCCGGGTGCGTCGCGGTCCCGGGCGGGCCCACCTGCACGCCGATCTCCAGTCGCGTGCAGCCGTACAGGAGCATGTCGCTGAGGTGGCGACGCAGGCAGTAGTCGGGTCGCGTCTCGATCGTGATGCCGATGCACTTGGTGCGACTGCGCTCCGAGTACTGCACGGCCTCCTGGTGACACGGCCGAGCCGTGACGGACCGGCACACCTTGTCGGCAATGCAGCGGAACGGTCCGCACACCGGACACATTGATCACGACGCGGGGGCACCGCCGGGGAGCTGGACCCACTGCTGATGTGGCCGAACGGTCAGAGTACTGGAATCACGGCATTACTGGACCCACAGCTGACAATGCAGCAAAACGGTCGGAAAACCGGACTGGAACTGGGCCGGGACTTCTCAACTTTTCACGAGAAATGAGCACTGCGAAAGGTATCAACTGCATTTTTCAAACCACAGACTGCTTGTGTATGCCGTTTATGACAGTTTATAAAATGCTGACGAAGGCGGAATATCCCTTTCATGTAATAGAACGAACAAGAACTGGTCAGTCCGCTGGGAATGCAGTCGACGGGCAACAGTGCTGAGCCGTCTATTACCAGGCAAAACAACCGAAATCGAGCGCAATCACCGTGGTACTGAGTGACCTGCGGAAAGCACTAACAGTCAGGGACGGCCACTGAACCGCAGCGGGGCTGGAGCCGGAGAGACTGGCCAAAGTCGTACCTGCACGGAGCCACTGGTGTGACCAGACAGCGCGTCGTGCAGATTGCGGATGAAGAAGTCCCGGTAGTCCTCCGGCAGCGACATGAACGTGCCACCCATCACGATGAACTCCACTTTGTCCACGCTGTGACCAAGCTGCTTCAACTGAAGAAAGGCAATTGGTCTTGGAAATGTACTAGCCGCGTTTCGAGAACACAATGTCAGAGAAAACGGCTGAAAACAGCAACAAATATGAGACAATCAGTGCAAATCCTGATACCCCAAAAGGAACGATCTATGTCTAAATGCACCCTGAAAGCACCAACCTAATGCCATCCTATCAAAAACCACTGCCACAATCCTTCTTGCCACAATTCAACAAGCACTCACCTTTCGAATTGTACACAGTAGTGCACATTATCCTTCCCTCTCTTCTCCAGCGAGCTATACCGCCAGTACCCTCCACCCTCCGCCGAGTCCGAAGGTTCAGGACGTACCGGGACTAACCTGCTCAGGTACGAGCTGTATCAAAACTGACCTGCTCCTTCCTGTGCTGCGTCTGAAGGTATGGGGTGTACCACAACTGACCTGCTGCACCCTGTACCAGGTCTGAGGGTACAGGTTGTACTACAACTGACCTGCTCCACCCTGTGCCAGGTCCGGAGATATGGGTTGTAACACAGCTGACCTGGTCCTTCCTGTTCTGCATCTGAAGGTATGGGGTGTACCACAACTGACTTGCTACACTCTGTACCAGGTCTGAAGGTATGGGTTGTAACACAGCTGACCTGCTCCACCCTATGCCAGGTCTGAGGGTACAGGTTGTACCGCAGCTGACCTACTCCACCCTATGCCAGATCTGAGGGCAAAGTTTGTACCACAACTGACCTGCTCCACCCTGTGCCGGGTCTGAAGGTACGGGTTGTACCGGGCGCGAATGGCGCGCATGCTGGTCGGCTCGTAGCCGGTGTACGACTGGGTCGAGTACTCGAAGTCGGAGTCCGGTCCGCCCGGGCAGTACACGCAGATGTTGCCCGTCATGCTGATGTGCGGACAGCGGTGCGGCTTGCACATGACGGCAACGACGGCGATCTGGAGGAAAAGCGAAACATTACGCCTTCTAAGCAGCCAGCAGTCTTCATGGAAACAGTGTTTTCAAGTGTATTTCTATTGTAGGATGGCATGTAGCTCACTTTTAAGGAAGACTAGAAGGGCTTGTGCCAGGGGTTTGAAATTTACACTCCTGGCCAACTGCTGATCCCAAGAGCACTAGATGAATATATTATCAATATGTGTATCCTGCATGACAATATTTTTGTTATAAAGTTGATTTGAGCCTTTCAATTGGATGGCACTGAGCTCAGAGCAAGATTGGAAAAGAAACCATTTTTTGGTGTTGAGGAACACCAGAAAATTTGTGCTCAATAGAAATTCTATACTCTAAAAGTTTGATCATGTGCCTCCATCAAAAAGCTACATTATAACCATGTTCACAATATCTAAGTCTGGAAGCAAATGACTTCATGTCCATTCAGTAAGAAGTAAGTATGATGCCATAACTGACTTGCACCAAGAATGCCCACTTAAACCAGTAATACCATTTTCAAAATTTTGTACTCCACAACAAAAATTATATTCTGACATCAAAAGCAAAAACCAAATTTCCAAGCATAGATCATAGTCCATGCTATGCAGCACTTGCTATACATAACCTGGCTCTGCTGCCCTAGTGCACTTAAATATTCAGTTAATTTTTCTTCTGGCATTTGACCACATTGAGTTGAAGGTTATTTTACTTGCTGTCCATGTCATGACAAAGTAGCCCCATGATCTGGGTGGCCCATTCTGTTCAGGGCCAGACAACACCAGCTCCTTATGAGTGCTGAAACCACAGTGCATGCTACACACCATGTATGAGTTGGAAAAGTTACCAAAGAGACATGAGGATGGCATGGCTAGTTACCAAAGTAATTTCATTGGGTGTCATAATGAACTTTCCAATACATGCAAATGGTTTGGCAGAGGAAACTCACCCCACTGGCTGTGCGAATGGGTTTGGCCTTCAGCTTAGGAACCAACACAGTCCTGTACTCCTGTGGTACAGCAGCTATGATATCCACCAGCCTGGGTGACGACTCCAGGCCGTAGCGGGATGAGATCCTGGTTTTCATCCGGCTAAGGTTGACATCCTTCTTATCTTGGTGGGCTTCAATAAGTTCACCAATAATGTCTCCAATGGCCTGCAGCTGCAGTTCCTCCTTTGACCGAATATCGGCTGCGAGAAAAGTTAAAAAATTACCTACTCAGACACATGCCTTACAAAACTTAGAACAGGTTTGTGATATGGCACTAGGCAGTTTAGCTTAGTCACTGGTTGTAGCAAACACAGTGCTAGCAAGAACATGTGGACCTATTCTGTTTTTTGTGAGTCCACAAACAGAACTGAATACAGGTTCAATATATACTGCCACTGATTAATTAGCAGCATTTAAGTACAAGATTTAGCACGTGTTGGATGATTTCGCAAAAAACAAGGGATTTTACACTGCTCAGGAGTACTAGATTCCTTGATTTTGATATGATCTCTTGACTCTGACTACCAGAGGCCTGCCAGGGCCTGGGCTCAAGTCTCAGCAAGAGTAAGTATATAACTGAAAATTCACTAATCAGGGAAACATAACCAGCCTGCCCCAGCATCTGTATTTCCTCCGTTTTGTACTTTTACTCAAATCTGGCCACTTACCCTTCCTTGGTTTTTTGCCCATGATCAAAGCTATTAGGTAGAAAACTCGGTTGGCTACAGCTTTTCAGGCAACTTTCAGGCTGGGGTACATAGTGCCTTGGTCGGTGGGATGGTGGGATGTGCGGAATGAATGGCCTGGGACTTGACGAGTAAGGTTGTCCGAAATGTACGGTGTCCCTCAGCATATTCTGCGTGGTATTTGCATTACTCATCATTTTCAGCTGATAGTATCTGAGGGTAGAAAATTTGCTGAACAATTAGCTACTATTCAAAACAAACTGTAGTCAAAAGAGTGTATATCAGAAAGTAATACTAATCCATCTTTTGTAATATTGTAAAGGGACGAAACTTTACGAAAAATCACTTTCAGGTCACTGCGAAGATCCCCTTGAAAAAACTTAGTCAGCTGACGACCAATTACCAAGAAATATTCCATCACCCGGGGTATGAAGGTTCCCGATATTCACGTGCTCGTTCATTTGAAGTGCGTCAGCGGTTGGGGGTGGACGCGTCTGTGCCGTACGCATTATCACGACAGCTTCGATCCATACACCAGTCAAAATGAAAATTTGGACATCGGAACACGTTTTCAAGTAAGTTGTGACAGTTTCAAGATGAGTTTGCTCGGGGTGTTGTCTTGAGTGGGCGATGATTTTGCGTCAAGATTGTCTTCGGCTGTATGTTGTCACGTACATTACGTAATACCTTGGGGACGTGATGTAAGAGAGGGCTCGCGGAACCGGGTGCCCCACTGACGTCCCAATTGGATGTCAAACTGACAAAGCAGATGTTGCTTCGACATCGAAACTTAAGTGACTGAATTTTCCTAAGTCTCTCAGCCTTTTCCAGACGTAAAGGTTTTCACGTTTTCGGGCGGAAGGGTTACCCGTGCCCTTCCCTTGCCCATTTTATTCTTAAATGAGATGCAGCACAAAACAAACGGCCATGGTTGAAATCACTTATGTCACACAAGCACAGCAGCTGAGCATTTCTCTAATGCAAGTGCCACATCATTGCCTTAACCAAAATTGACCATCACTCATTGGTATTGTAAAATCACTCAGTAATTGTTGAAATGGATTGATAAATCTGACTGATTTCCAATTTTTACATTAATTTAATGTGGTATGGGTGTCATGTTCAGGAAGAAGGCAGCCAGTAAGAACATTGTAAAATCAACATGATATACATTACACAGATATGTCAGATGTGGTGGACTTTGAAGTATGTAACATCCATTTAAATATAGACCATTCATCTGTTTTATTTGCCTGGGGAAATATTTCTTAAGTGCTCTGTCTCTGGCATATTGTGTTTTTTTTCTTTTTATATATGACATCAACATGTATTTTATATGACACATCAAAAGCTGGATATGGTTCTGCTATTTATTTTGCTTTGAAGCAGCATCAGACCAATATCTGAATGTTAAATATTGTCTCTTAGATGCAGGGTTGGAAGAGATGTCATTTTTTTGGCATTAC
This sequence comes from Capitulum mitella, assembly GCA_030062745.1. NCBI lineage: Eukaryota > Metazoa > Arthropoda > Thecostraca > Pollicipedomorpha > Pollicipedidae > Capitulum > Capitulum mitella. The sequence goes on along the minus strand of CP099850.1, from coordinate 1,277,350 downwards.
AAAATTATAAAATGTGCCTCAAAAACATTTTATACTCTGAAAGTCTGATTTTGTGCCTCCATCAAGAGGCTTCATATGATGATGTTGATAAATTTCTTAGTGAACAAGCAGGTGACTCTACCTCCATTCAGTTAGACATAGATATGATCTAATATGACTTGATAAGATATGACTTGCACCAAGAATGTCAACTTAAACTAGTTTTACTCTTTGCAAAGTTTTGTATTCCAAAACAGATATTATACTCAGACCTGAAGAACAGAAACCAAATTTCCAACCCTACTTAGGCATTGGTTTTGATGGCTTCTAGTTGACTGTCTTGGGAAGAAATGTGGTGAGGATGAAATATTCCATCCATTGAAAGTAGGCCTCAGATTGAGGTTGTAGGAAAGCAACATGTGCAGTGTCATTTGGCATCACCAGTGCAATGAATCTATGGTGGGACAGCTAATCATAGGAGCACATATACCTCTCATTGTTATGATCATTAGGAGGAATTAGTGGTTAACATCAGTTGTTTTATTGCAGCCACTCTTGGGAGACAGTGACCCAGGCCGCCTGGCGCAAATACCCAAACCCAATGAATCCAGCCGTGGTGGGTATTGACGTTCTCGAGCGGAGAGTACAGGAGGGCAAGCTGGTCACTGATAGGCTCATCAGCTCCAAGTGGGGTATTCCAAGCTGGGCAGCACGGCTCATAGGTTCTCCCAAGGTCTGCTACGGCTACGAGCGCTCTACCGTGGACCCGACCGCCCGCCAGATGGTGCTCAAGACTAGAAACGTGAGTTTCCGCCAGTTGGGTCGTCTCCCTTGCACCAGTGTTACTTATTGGAGTGCTCATTATTACCAAAGTAATGTAGTTAATAGAAAATAATGCATGCACAGTGTAGTGCTGGTGCTTAGTACTGGCAATGTCTGAAGCATTTTTGAATGTCTTAGTCAATTGACTGTATGGGCCATTGCATTGTGTGTTTGGAACATAGATTGCAACTTTACTGAGATGCTGGAGATTAAGTGTTTTCATCCTTTTCTGAGTGTGTCAGGCTCGGTTGCATCACATATTGTAGCAGTTCACCGCAGTGTTGATGGAGGGAGCACATGCTTTGGCTGGCCTCTGATGACGTCACGGCCCGGTTGCCAGATCACGTTCGGCAGCAGCATATCGGTGGACGAGCAGCTGGTGTACTCGCCGGACCCGCAGGACGCCAGCCGCACGCTGCTCCGCCAGGAGGCGGTCGTCGCCGTGCAGGGCGTGCCCCTCACCAGCTACATGGAGAACATCATCACCAGCATCATCTCGACCAACGCCGGGAAGGTGAGGCTCGCTTGTCAACATGTGGGTGTGTCGTGCTGGACGAGTCTTATGAGGACGTTGAGTCATGTGGGGACTGACGCGTTGGATTTTTACCTGCCACACGTCTGAAATGTGTGGGTATCCTCAGTCTGAGGTATTGCTTGCATGCTTGGTTGTGTATTGAAATTTCACTTGCTTGAGCGCGACTTGCGCTCACAGCACCAAGCGAGGACCGTGACCAAGCTGGCATGTTCCGGCAGGGTCGGGAGGCCATGGAGTGGGTGATCGGCAAGATCAACCAGGAGGTGCACGAGCTGGCCAACGTCACGAAGACGGCCGTGAAGACCACGGACGAGCTGCTGAGCACGGCCAAACATTCCGTGGACGGCATCGCGGAGCGGGCCCGCCAGCTGGGCCACCTCACCGACGGCATCACCGAACAGGCCAAGAAGATCGGCCACATAGGCGAGCAGGCCAGCCAACGACCGCTATGAGCACGACGGCCGTAGGGTATTTTTCAATGCGTTCGGTTCCGCCGACGTTAGGTAGTTGAAGAAAGAGCCCGCTGCGGGACGGCGGCGTTAACCTTGTCAGAATCGACTTTCGCCACTGTATTTCGTTACTCTGCACGCAGATTGCCATTCGTTGGCATGCATGTACAAACAGCGGATATAAGCGTCGGTAAACTGCGATGGAATTACATGGCATTCATCGAGGGTTGTCAAGTGCGCGTTGTAACTTTATAGTTAGCGCATTGCCCGTTGTATACGACTTGCATATGTTGTGGATCTGACTGTTCAGATATTTATGTGATGGGATGAAAATATCGTGCTGGTGACCGCCTGAAGCCATATCGGTTCAAGCCATATCGGCATTGTCCGTTTCTGGAAGCCGTCACGGGGCCACCATTGCCGGAAACGCCGCGCGCCGCGCGCGTGCATCACACTCAGGGCTGGTTGGCTCTTCGGCCGCCAGGCGTGCCTGTTGTGTGGCCTCCGTATCCACTGCTTGGAGGCAAGCGTGTGCGACTCCCGAGTGTCCGTGTCAGCCACCTGGGGTGACCGTGTGTGCCAGCGAGCCTCCGTGCGGCTGTGTGTGGCGGGCTGCGTGGCCAGTCCTGTACACCGTGTGGAGTGAGCGCTCGTGACCGCTGACCGTGACTGCGTGACCGTGACCACGGGCCTACACGGCCCCACCTGGAGACGTTTTCTCGCGTCGAGATGCCGCTGGCAGCTGGAGGCAGCGATGCCCGACCCGGTGTGTGCGTGTGGACCAACGCGTTCGTGCCGAACCGGGTGCCATACTGACGGAGCTGCCGCCACCGGCCGACGGTCTCAGCCAATAGAGCCATTCCACCGGCAGCGCTGTGTTTGCGGTCGCAAGCTGAGGGGCGTATTTTTACGCGGGAGCGGTCGATGACGTCCGAGAGGTCGGGTCGGTGGTCGGGGTGAGCGGGCGCCGTGCGTCACGCGGCTGGCTTCGTGCCAGCTGTCTGAGCGGTGTGGGCGTGCCGGTCGTGGTCACAAGACTCTGCCTCGGCGGCAGACGTCACTGGCCTGCGTGGAGCCGGCCGACTGCCCCTCTGCTGTCGTTCAGTTACCCCATCGCCGCTGGCACGCACTACGGACTGACGTCATCGGGGGCCGCAGACCGCCGACAGTAGCTGGCACGATTGACTGGGGGATTATGATTGAGTATGGGGGCTTACGGGGGCGCCGATTGCGATGTCTTAGGGCTCCCACACGGTATGAGTCACGGTCTCGCAACAGTAGGCATTATGGACCCCGTCAATAGATCTGAGGACCATCTAGCAAATGTCAGAGACACATCAGAAAATGCTACTGACCCCCGCCAGTAGGTGTTGTGGACTCACTTCGGTGCGTACCGTGGACTTACTTCAGGACGACACGGCCTCCACGAGAATGGGAATTTGAGTACTGAGCACGACTGAAGAGTTGTCCGCATTTCACAATCATTAGCCCGCGCCGTTTTCCCGATTTAACTACAGTGCAGGCATCGCAACCCCCTCCCCTACAGAGGAAACTGTTCCTGAGCGCAACAGTCTGATAAGAATGCTCAGTTGCACGGACAGTTGGCAATCACCTTATAGAGACGGCCACATGTTACTTCTGTGAACAGAGTCTGGCCATCGTCAGACATTGGCCTCGTGGACTCTGATCAGATATCAGGGTCCGAGCCTGTTGCCGGGCCATAGGGCGCCGTCGAACTCGGGTGCATCAAGATTAACTGCTGGCTAGGTGAGTCCTAGCTGCGTCAACTGCCCTGATATGCCCGCCTTTGACGCTCGACGTGGAATGGGAGAGCTTTCGTGAGTCGAGGGTTTTGAATATATATGGGCCTTACATCACAGGCGCAGCCAAAGAGGGGCCGGGGCCAGCCCCCCGCCCCTTACGTAACTTTACATTTCTCGTGAAAACCATTGCACATCGTCTTTCCGGCAGGCGTTCTTCGTATGATTTCAGTTAACACTGATCTCCCCCTCTTGTTAAGGAAATCCTGGCTGCGCCCTTGCTGTATATTTATGGTACCTGCACGGGATATCGTGTAACCTTGGCTTAACTCAGAGCCGTAAGGCGATGCACGAGGGTCGACGAAACGAATAAGCCCGTGAACGTTCGCATCAACGGCATGAAAGCGTCAGCGGTACTCTCCGAAATCCTGAACAGATGGCACAAACATGTTTGTCAGCCCTCTCGCAAACAACGCCGAGAAGCTTGTCCAGATCTTCATATACCACGTTTCTATGCGCACACCAGATTCCGAGATCATGGGACCCCGACCCGCGCCATGCAATGACACTGAGTCAGGACCGCTGCAGGCGGAGACAGTCGCGGACGGAATCCACGCCGACTCGCGGGCATTCGCCGTGACGTCACGGTTACGGGGACCGGGCCTCAGGGCTGGCGTTGCGCCAAATTCCGCGAGGCCAAGGCCGTCACCATCCGGGCAGAGGCCGACCGTCGATCGGCGGCGGCGAGGGCGGCGGCGTTCGACATTGGGCCTCGTGCCAGAGGCGGTCCGGGGGACAAGGATTTACACGACTGTCCTGGAAAGGTTGTCTGAAGGGAAATTCAAGCTTTGTCTCGTCCGTGCGTCTGCTGGAGCTAGGGAGTGCAGTCCTCCTATCAGTATTCCCCTAGATCCGCCCCTGATCTCGAGGTCCTCTGACGCCAGCTGCGGCGCCCCGACCTCGCACACCCAGAGCGCGGAAGTTACGGACGAGCGGAAACAGAGCAGAGCATTCTTATTTGCAGGGGTGTGGTTTGCTATCACCTTATGGGTGCCCCAGCATCCACAAAATGGAAATGGGCACCCGCAATATGACTTGGACACCCACAACCTAGAGTATGTCTGAGTATTCAGATATGGTTAAATTCACGGGCCCATGACGGTAACCACCTAAAATCACCTTTATCAGCAATAATCGGAACTTATTTATAGCACCGTCAGCCACCAATTGCTTTTCCCCACCACCCTCCAAGCAAAATCGTCTCAAGCCTGCTCCTGGAACAAGGTCCTCCATCAAAGGGAGGGTGTCTACTCGTGATTTTTCACTGTACGCGTGCAAACGAAGAGAACATTTCTATGAATCAAAGCGTAAATAACATTCAGTCTTACGAACTCGCTCTCGTTAGCTCATATTTTACTGAGGTAAGTAGGCGAGTTTTATCTATTTATTCCGGTTCCTTCCATCACTGCAATCACCGATAAAACGTGTCGTGTGTCGTTAGCCTCAGCGATGTCGAATCTGACAGCAGCTGACGAACATCGGAATTATGAAGGCAGCCATCATGTACTCAGGCAAGTACCGCTGTGGCTCCACGAATTTTCTCCGCAGTTATGCCTTACGTGAATAGGTCGAGATACGTTGGTGTTGTGTGTCAAAACAATCGTCTCTGCCGTTTATCACCGCGTCTGTAGGGTGTGCTTTCCTATCCCTTTGTCGGTGCCCCGGCATTCACAAAGTGGAAATGGGCACCCACAATACGATTTGGGCACCCACATCTTAAACTGTGTTTAAATTTTGAAATATGCTTATATTCTCAGTTCCATGATGTTAACCATCTAAAATCAGCTTTGTAAACAATAATCGAAACTCATTTACTCCATTGTCACCCACCAGTTGCTTTTCCCCACCACACTCCAAACAACAATGTGTCAAGCCGGGTCCTGAAGAAAGGTCCTCCATTAAAGGGAGTGTATGAGCTCAAATCGTGTTTTTTGTCTGCGCACGTACGAATGGAGAGGACATCTTTACGAAACAAAGCGTGAGTACCATTTATTCTTGCCAACTCGCCCTCGTTTACTCATATTTTACGGGGGTAGGTGAGTGCTCTGGCTGCCAGCCCAAGTTTAATCTATTTACCCCATTTTCTTTCCAACATTACAATCGCCGATGAATCGGGTAGGCGTATCGTTAGCCTCAACGATTTCGAAGCTTACATCAGTTGACGAACACCAAAATTATGGACGCGGCCATCGTGGATTCAGGCAAGTACCGCTGCTGTTCGTCGAATCTCCCTCGCAGGTATGTATTGCGTGGATAGGTCGAAATACGTTAGTGTGGTTTGTCGAAACAATCGTCGCTTCCGTTTGTAACTGCATCTGGTACAGCCAGACAGAGTGCTGAGCAAGCATCAGGTCCGTCCAAAGTTTACCTACGTATTTTCCGCTCGCCGATTGGCTCCCTTCTCTAGTATTTTGTGTTGTATTTCGCCTACCGATATCACTGTCGATAAATGCAATAACTAAAATGCGTGAAATATTGGTCTAAGATGACCAAAATGTGATTTTTTTACACGATACATGATAATCCATAACCAATCTTAAATATTCCCCGAGTGCGTTTTTGGGATAACGCAAAAACCAGACAAGAACCAAATAAACGGAAAACCAGAAAATGTTACGGAAAACCAGATAAAAACCAGATAAAGCTTTTAAAGATGTCGTCGCCATAAACCCATTCATGATTTATAGAAGTCATCCTTCCGTAATTTATCTCCCGTAATACGTTTTAAAACTCATTTCTCTGAACTTTAGGCATAAATGCTTGTCACGATCCCGTCCCCCTCCGATACGCAATGTCTCGATGCCCCCATATGACTTTTGGGTACTTACAACCATTTTCCAAAAAAAAAAAAAACACACCCATGTTTATTTGGGTTATTCGGATTTTTGGCCGAATTTCCGGATTCGGCAAATGTTTGGATCTTGATTTGAAGGTTAGAGCATTCGACGAATGTTTCGTTTATCCGTTTTTTCATCCTGAATATTTGCTGAACATTCGCAAATGAACGAAGTGTTTGATATTACTTTGAACTGCTCCACATAATTCGAAGATGTATGTATGCAGTGAGCCAAATCATGCATTCTGTCAGTCAGAAGGCTGACTGAGGTGCGGCATTTTTTGTGGCCTCTATCCTTAGCCATCAGCACGGATGGCTGACAAAAAACCAATCGGCAATTATCAGTGGCGGCGAATCGTATTTGACCATAGGAGGCAAAACGGAATTTCGAGGCTCCTTGATCTTGAGAGTCCACGCTTCCCTGCGAAGGGCCCTCATCCCCAAAAAAGCCCATGTTTCACTTAATGGAAGTCGTATTTTGCCCGACAGGGCGGGGTAAGTCCACGATCCAGTCGTGCGTTGTGCGAAATCTGGCACTGAACCGTTAAACTCTCAGGTGCGGCACAGCTCGGTCCCAACGTGAAGTCCTGACGTCCACAGCTAGTCCACATGTCCACATGTCCACATATCGACTTTTGGTTCAGAACGCCGTAACTAACCCAATAACCAATCAGACACTCTTCCGGACGGAAGCCAAGGCCCTGAGGCAGGGTCGTGGCAACGATTTAGTGAGAGAATAGACCCAGGCTAACCAGGTCCATTTTGTGAGGCCCCCTAACAACTGTAAAGAGTAATGAGGCCGCGGTGCCGTGCGAGGCTCCGGGCTACACACGCAGACACCACAGCCCTTGCCGCCTCCTGGCGTTCGTACAGGCCGCGGCTCACACTGCCCCCTAGCGGCGGCTCTCCGAGACGGCGTTCCGATGTGCGCGTCCGGAGCCGCACCCGGAGTCGCACACGGTACCGCTGCCTCATTACTCTTTACACAATATTAGATTCCCGGTCTCTAGCCTGTTTTTAGGTGTAATCGGTATGAGGCCCTCTCACGAACGTAAGCCGGGGCCCTCTGGCAGGACGGGTTGATTCCGGTTCAGCGCAGGTCATCCGGGTGTGTTTTGCGGCCCCCCTAGGAAATTTAGTATCTACCAGGTTCTTGGCCACTTTTGAGGAAAATTGACATGTCGCCCTCTTACTTACGGGAGCTGGGACACCCTCCAAGACCTGAACCTTGCTTCAGCGCAGGCAACCCAAGTCCATTCTGTGAGGTGCTCTAAAAACTGTCAGTTCCTGATCTCCGGGCCACTTCTGAGTATAATCGACAAGAAACCCTCTCTGGGATGGAAGCCGAGAGACCCTCTCTTGGGTGGAAGCCGGGGGCCCCCTTTCATGGTCCGAACTATGTCCGAGGCCTGCCGGGTCCATTACGTGAGGCCCCTTAAAAACTGTAAGTTCCCTGTGTGTTTGTGGGACACTTTTGTGTGTAATTCGCGCAAGGCCCTCTTACGGACGGATGCTGGGGTGCCCCTCGAGACCCGAAATGGCTTAGCGAAGGCCCCCTGGGTCCATTCTATGAGGCCTCTCGAAAAAACTGTAGGTTTCCGTGCCCTGTTTTGCTTTTAAATGATAATCGGTATGAGGTCCCCCTAGCAGAGTTCGAGCTCCGGCTTATCGCAGGCCACCCAATTCATTAATTCTGTGAGGCCCTCTAAAAATTGTCCTGGTCCTGGTCGCTGAACCACCTTTGAGTATAATCGGTACGAGGCCCTAATTCGGACCTAAGCCGGGCCCTCTAGCAGGGTTCGGACCCTGGTTCAGCGCAGGCCACCCCAGTCCATTGATTCTGAGGCCCCTGGAAATTATGAGTCCTGGTCGCTAGACCACCTTTGAGTGTAATCAACACGAGGCCCTCCATTGAATGGAAGCCGGACCCCCTAGCAGGGTCCAAACTGTGTGCCGGGGTAGGCCACCCGGGTCCATTCCGCGAGGCCCCTTAAAAAATGTAAGTTCGCGGTCTCTGGCCAGTTTTGGGTCCAACCTGTTCGAGGCCCCTACCGGAAGAAAGCTGAGGCACCTAACAAAGTACGACTTGAAAGAACACGCACGCCATGTGCCTGCTTCCCTGCCTGCATAGTTGCATTTGCCTTTCTTTTTGGTTTTTAGCATGTTCGTCGCTTTTATCCCCATTTTCTTTTCTGTCCAATTTCTTACGAGGCCCCTCAAGATCATAAATGGGGGGACAGAAATATAGTCTTGCCCAAGACCCATCGCAATCGGGGGGGGGGGCGACTGTCCCCCTTCCCCACTTCAGCCGCCCTTGGCAGTTATACACAGAAGACATGTTTACGCTGATCAGCCCCCTTCCCATTGTGGCTTTGGTCTATGCTTAACGGCACCTGGGGCGGAGCGTAGCCAGAGTAATATGACGTTTGTTCCGTGTATGGCATGCACGACTGGCAGAACCGTCAGGTTGGAATAAGATGGTGAGTGAAGCTGGACGCTACCTGAAGGAAGGTACAAACATCAGCTTAATCTTAACAACGCCTCTTGCTGTGGTCAAGGAGATTAATACCTGCAGGGAAATAGGGGAGACCGGGGTCAAATGTTACATTTTTACCTTTTCGATCCTGGAACAAAAATATTTCGGATTGGGGAATATTTTCTCGAGTTTTCACAAACCCTGATGTTTTGCCTTTGCAGTGGATACGAAACGATCCCGAAATAACGACTTAAAGGTATCGAAATTACTGTTTCAAAAAGTCGCTTCAGCTGTTACAATTAACCCCAGGTACGGGGTAAATTGTAACAGCACCTAGGATCAAATGTAACATGTTAGCGAATGATGTAGTGGTGTGGTGAAAGCCACTTTTGTCGACAACAGCCTCTACTGAACAACATTGTCTCTTACATCCTGAGCCTTTCCTGGATTAAAATCACAGCTCCAATACAAAAATACCATTTGCAACGGCGTAAAGCTCAAGTACTACAGCAGCTTTTCCTGAGTTAAATAACAGCTCCACGTTTCTCAGGCCAAGAACCGATGTCTCATCAAACAAAGTGTGATTTCACAACAAAACAAAGGTCTTTCTGGAAAGAACATCACAGCCATCTCGAGCTTGGAAATTCAGTAACGGGACCTCTGAGGTCCAAAACATGCCTTGAGTATTTGTGCTGAAGTAGAGGAAACACGACACCTCTAATATCTCTGTCTATCTGTCTGTCTATGAGCTCGGTCTATCATCGCCTGCTCGGTGTCTGATTCACAGTTTTCGCATATGTAAGCCCCATACTTTTCGATTGCGGTAAACGCCTCGTGGGCCCACATTGCGCACATTTGGCACCGGATCCACCTTTCTTTGGATCGACTGTTTCTGAAGCTTTCAACGCACACAAGGCAGAAGACGTCTTCTTCATCATCACTGCTGCTTTCCCTGCGTGCTGTCTTCCGAGCCTTCTTCCCACCAGCCTTTATCTTCTCTTCATGCTTGTCCTTGTCAAAATTTAGCTTCTTCGATGCTTGTTTGCAATCCTTTCGACTCTCTTCTAGCTTTATCGCTGTCTTTTCTGGAGTGTCAGTCAGAATTGCGGCCTTTCACTTTCGACCCGCACTGTTGTTTTTTCTTGCACCCGCCCTGGGTAGCGGCCGAATCGCTTCAGGGGTGAGCTGCTTTGAGGCGATCCGCGATGGACGAGACTGTTCGATCCCCGATGGACCAGGCTTGTCGATCCCCAATGTATCAGCCTCTCCAGGAATGATGCATGATATTTATCATCCATGATGCAAGGATATAATGATGTATTTTCAATGTAACATTCAGAGGAAGACAAATTAAACTATATACAAATGTCCCATACTTCTCCCAGAAATATCCAAATGAAGTCAAACTAGAACTTTTTAGTCAATAAAATAATAAATAAACCAAATAATAAAATATCTTAATAAATCCGCTTTGAAGGTAAAACATTTACGGTAAGACGACGGTCACTAGCCGCCAAAAATGTAACCACGTCTTAAAATTAAGACTGATAAAACAGTACCTAACAGATAAATCAGGGACTGGTGACAATAATACCGTAAGTATGATTTTTGAATGATATTGATAGTGAATTTGGGGACAAAATTGCATGTTGATTATTTGGACGGGGCGTGTTCCATAGCCTCCGTCCCCAGTGGTTACATTTATGCCAAGTGCATTGATATTTTACGTAAATGTAGGTTTAATGGTCTGGTCATAGGGGTCAATTGTAACACTGTTATATTTGATCCCAGCAAAAATGTTACAATTGTCCCCGTCACGCCACGCCATCTTTGAGACAAAAACGACGCAAAACAAGGCGACGTGGGCGGCAACTGATGCACTCATTTTTTGACCAGGTACCCCCACCCACCCCACACAAACTCTTAAACCCGTGGCTAGTAAGATACGTGAATGAGCTGATCATATTAAAAAATAAACAAAGTTACAACACACTCTAAAAAACACAACTGTGAACAGCACAATCGACTCATCCGCCGCACCGGCCTGAAACCCCGTGAGGAAAAGGAACAGCTTACTGCGCATGTCCAGTAGTTCCTCCAGCGTCATCCATCTGTAAGTTTCGAAGTTAAAGCTTCTGTTACAATTGCCCCGTGTTACATTTGACCCCGGTCTCCCCTAGCCTAATGCATTAATTGCCATTGTGCTTCCAATGAGCTTTTGCAGCCGTGGTTGCCTTTTTAGGCCTTACCCGGATTTGGACTCTGACTTAGATTCAGGCCTTTTGAAAGCTTAAATTGGAGAATTCAAGGTCAGGCTGGTTGAAGACCGAGAGTTAATTCGAAGTCGGAATCAACTTTAAGTTTTAGGCATGACTCAGACTTGGAGTCCCAGTCACTGGAGAGATTCTGAATCGGAATCAGACTCGGTCTCAAGGCGCCTGGATTCAGACTGGAATTCATACTGACTGTGTTGGACTGAAACCCAGGTCTGCTGAGAGCAGATGTAAGTGAAGGCCATTGGGACGAATGTAGAACAAAACTATTGTAACACTACTGAGACGGAAGTGGAGCAAAAGAAAATCGATACAGATGAGCCATTTTTGCTATTTTAAGTTGGCTTTTGGCTAAGCCACTGTAAAGGCATTGTTATTGGTGCTCATGTATCATAATGGTGGCCCTTTGGATTCAGCCTGATTTCAATTTTCTATGATATTAACTATCAAGCTCTTGAGCTATCAGCCCCAGAATTTGATGTCACTACGGCCGTTGTCTCCTGGCGACGTTGTTCTAGCTCTGAACAGGCAGCGCCATGGTCGCCGTGACTTGGCTATTCCGCTCCATGCCCGGATGGCACCGACACCGAGGTCAGCTTCTTAGGGTCACCATCGCGTTCCAGGTCAGGTCAGTTCTTAGCGTCACCATCGCGTTCCCATGAGGGCGCCACCGTCGCCGTGCTCTGGCGGCGTTATCATCGCAGTGCTTTGACGGCGTAATCAGCCGTCATGGCGGCGCCACCATCAAACGGCGCTACCGTCGTTGGTGCGCCTTCCGCTGCACCAGTACCTCGCTGCGTCCAACGATGAGTGCGTCCTGTTTATGTCTGCGTTCGTGTTCTGTGTTGTTCAAAATCGGAGGAGCTGAAAGCACGCTTTGCAACCTAAGCGAGTAAGATTTCATGCATGGCGGTCGCTCGGAAAAGTTAGGATTGAGGTGTTTGTCAGTTAGTGAGGCCCAGTTTCCGAGCGTCTAGCGCCCGAACGCGCCAGCCGATCGTGATACAAGTGACATCGTGGGAAGCGCGGACTCGGCGGACAGATTGTGGTGTATGTTGCCAAGCGATGCCTAGCGTGTGACACGTGCCACGTGGCGCGAGTCAGACCTCTGCAGAATTCAGTTGATCACGGCTACAGGTCAAACGGCGAGTGCTGTTTACCCAAGAGTTGGCGAAAACATGGCCCCACTTGCAGGTACTCGCTCTTGTGGTCGGCACACACGTGCGATCCACGTAGCGATCCACGGGCGCGTGTTTCGATTTGGACTCGGACAACCTCCGAGTGCCGTTAAAAATGACCTAGGCGGCTGAAATTTGGTGGGTAGATAAACCAGCACTAGGGCTGTTTAACCATGGGCGGCGTCACCGTGGCGTACCTGGGGTACCAGCATCCCACAGTTATTTGATTGTGGGGTACTGCCTATTAAGTTTCTATAGCTTTGCTGCCTATACCCAGTACCCCACAATGATTACAACTCATGGGCTCAGACAGAATTGTGAAGTTGTTTTGCAGGTGGAAGCATTCCGAACGTTTAATCATTTTAATGAAACTGGCTGGTGCGAGAAGATTATCAGCCCGACTTCGAGAGAGATCTGAATTTCGGTGCATGTTTGGTGTATGTTTCGGTGCATTCGAATTTCAGCGTTTGCTTTATAATGTAAAACGCAAAATTTTATGCAACGGGGATTGCCAACTTTACCGCCATTTCGGTCAGATCAGGAACAAGTTTTTTATTGCAAAGGTTGTCAATCGAAAAATGAAGTGGCCCAAATCAGGGGAGAGACCCAGTTTTGAGGAGGGAGGTCTCCTTTCAAGAACTCACCGTCTGGGGTGCGACCATGGTAGTACCCCACAGTCAAAAATACGTGGCGCCACACCTGTATTCAACGATACCCAAAATGATGGGCATAGCCCAACGGATCGCGTGCGACGCACGTGCGCCTTTTTAACACCCTTGTGTTTCATATGGGTCAATGGCCGGGGCGCAAACGGCGCAGTTTTGACACGATGACGATTTGGAAAGGCGGATGGGTAGCTTGGCAATCAATTTCGATGGATTCAGGTCGAAACAGGGGTGCAGCTTGCACGTGAAGCGCGAGGTGCCCAAGAACAACATCCCTCATGCATTACCGCAAAAGTACTACCGCTGGAATGCTGAAAACTGACGGGCAGCAGCACGAGATACGTGGCAGTCGATATATGTGGCTATTCTGCATGTCAATAGCTTCAACCAAGCGTTACGGAACGCACGTACTGAGGTGCACGCCTTTGCCAGTCGGGCCTTCGGTTTAGGAACCGTTGGTGCTGAAGACCCCAAATTTTGTGATAGGCTGTAAAGTCATAAACGCCATCCAGTGCAAGCAAGATTTAGAGCATCAGTGGCCAGATGCCATCCATGTGAGAATGTAGCTTGTTGGACGTGGGATGCTCCGTCTGAGAGAAATTTGTGACTCTTACCTTAGTACCTTTATTTAGATAAGTGTGTTACGCGGGTGCACAGGTCTGCGTGCGATACAAAGCTTCGATTTTGACCTCAAACCAATCGAGCAACGCTTTGGTTTGCCTCCAGTTAATCATGTCCTGTACTGTTGTACCTTGTCAGATGTTCTGTTCTCCTGACCCAAGCCGCCCCCGCCGAAATATATTTTTTTTTCAATCCCGTACCCGTTAATGGGTAGGCAGGAGTGCCCTTCCATGCCCGTGTGACCCAGTTACTTGAAATACCATGATTTCTACAATACTCGAAGACTTACTTCGGGTCGCACCACTCCCCACCATTCTTTTTTTTCAAATCTACTCCCACCACCGATGATAGTGATGGGCCTCGCGAGCCGGGTAAGCAGGTAGCAGGCTAGTAACGCCGCCCGGTTCGCGAGGAATACCATGCTCGGGTGTGAAATGGGGTTAGCTAAAAAGAACGTAAATAAACAAACGGAAAAGAAACAGAAGCAAACAGAACAGGAACAGAAAGGAAGAACAGAAAAAACAATCTGACTATCTTTCAATTTCAATATGATGTGGAAGGACATGAATTATACGACTCAGTGTAACTTGCTTGATCAGCTACTTATATTGTTTTTACGACTAATTTTTGTTTTTGTCCAAAATAAACCTTTTCACAGCTCTTTTAAGGTTTGCTCTATTTTTCGGGACACAAGATATTCTAAGAAATATTTTACTGTGGAAGGTGTACCTCATGTGTCCACGGACCCCCTTGTCACACGCTGGCAAAGCGCGTTACAAGGTGAAGGGTCTTAATCAACAGACTCCGCCTCCGAGTGCAGCATCATTTATTCTTTAACCGCCTTTCATACGGTTGTTACTAGCAGCCGGGGTAGGGGACGAATGTTCGTTCACTGTAGAACAGCCTTGACACCGCGCACTAAAGAGAAAAGATAACTGATCCCTTGGATCCCATACATTCACAAATTACAAGTTACAGCTAAATGTACAAGCAACTTTATTATTCATAGCGAAACGTTCAGTTCAAAAACACCCACAGTCACAGTGCCTACATTTACGCAGGAGAGACCCCACCCCCAAAATCTCGAGACCCGCTTTGGTCCGTTACCTTCATGACCTTACTCCAAAGAAGCCACGGTGCGGAGTGCCCCGGTGGCCGGGATTCCACCGCGAACACCGCCTGGCGGCCGCAGCGCCAGGACACCGCCCTTGCCGCCCCCTGGTGGCCACACTGGCCGCGGCTTTCACTCCCTTAGCGGCGGTAGCGGCGGCGTTCCAGCGCACACGGCCGTACGAAACCGCTCACGGCACCGTGGCCCGATTAACTTAACGTTACCGATTATTTCATTCCATGTTTTAGGAGCCGTTAGTGATAGAGAGAAGAGACAGTTTGTAGGAGAGAAGGGAATATGAAAATGGGTTGGTTCTCTAATGCTGTCTGCTCCGTCATGCAATCGAAAGACTGACATCTTGGGACGAGACAGTATCTGGTTTAACCCTATTCCCGGAGGGCTAGACGGTATGGTCGATTCCCGGCAGGGGGCGGATTCGGCACCCCCCCCCCCTACGATCTCGAGAACTACTAGTCCGATTTTATCGCAACAAACAGCAATCGATTTGCCGTGACGTGAACTACATTTTTATGAAAAGAAATTTTCAAAATTTTGAAATTTGTGGATACAGGGGGCCAAAAATGTCAAAATGGGGGTACTTTTGGACTTCTTATAACTCCTTTGTTTATCGACCAATTTCGATCGATGAAACTGGCATGAATCGAAAGATTATGGATAGGGCTTTTACCATGGGTCCGCAAATCTGAAATTTTGAGAAAATTCATGGGCATTCACAGGGTTTCAAAAATAGGAGGATTAGTTTTCTAACAACTGAATGAACAAAAGAGGCAAACACCCTTTTTTGGCTTCTGCTAGTCATGTTATACCAAAGAAGTACAAATCGCATTACAATGTTTGTATAATGTTAGCATAGGCGGTGCCAGGGACATGAAAAAGGGGAACTGTCAAGGTCACACGTTTCTCAGATCAACTTGTGACCTCTGACCTTAAATGACTTCCAGTGATCTTGGGGTCACTTGGAATGGTGTCGTGTGCATTTAATATTATCCGTAAACGTTTTCAATAATTTTAATTCACTCTATTCCAAAAATTTTATTTTATGGCTATTGCGATATAGGGTACGCGCACTGACATTATAGGTCATAGCTCCGTGACCCGACCTGATATCAAACTGAAACTTGGTGCACAAGTAGAGGGCACTTTTCTGCGTCGTATATATTCCGGGTTTGGCATTTAAAAAAGTGGCGCCGAAATTATAACGAAAAAACAAATTTTAAATTTTGACCTTGACCTGACCTTGTAAAATGACCTCAGATAAACAAGATTATATCTGCACATTGCCCAACTATTTAGCTATACATCCATATAACGTTTTAAGTTCTAGCTTTAAAACTCTGTCTTTAGCAGACATTTTCCTTTTACCCTCAACATGGCCAAAAATGGCATGAGGTGTCTCCCAAAAACGTTGCCTGGCTCCGCCCCTAAGTAAAATGGAATTTTGAAATTTTGTCACAGCACGTAGAAAGAATAGCCAGGAAAAGTCACGAAGTTTCGTGAAGCTGCGTTAAAAAGTCTGGAATTGGCAAGCAAAAAATCCGAGGGGGGGCGGATTCCGCCCCCCCTGCCGGGAATAGGGTTAAGAATCCTAACAATATTATCACATTTGTTTTTTTAAGAAAGCCGGTAAGACTGAGAAGATACTGTTTTATCAACAAATTATTTGGGGGATACAAATAAGACTTTTGGTTAATAGTCTTTAACTCTTTTTTAATTTTACAAATTTACCAGTTATGGAAGCATAATTGTTCCCCCCAAAAAAAAGATAACCGCACAGTCGTAATACAAGCGTGTTTTAAAGTAGTTTTAATTTCCTGCATGTTAGTGAGTGTTTAATCCTTTCCACAGCACCGATGAAACTACTGATGATATTTTATTGATATGGAAGACCCAGGTTAAATCCTGGTAACTTATAATTCTTAGATATTTCACTTGTTTATTTCGGTAAAGTCTGGTGTTGTTCAAGATCACGTCAAAACTAATTTGTACGGGGAGGGGAAGCTGCCCAATGGGTACCACCCTGCCTAACTGCGCCACTCCCCCCTCTCCCCTGCCATTATCTCCGAACTGAGGCAGATGATTAGCAGATAACGGATATTTCCTGCGAGAGATACATGGCTACGGATTTGTCCCCTTCCTTTTCTTCTCCGTCAGCGGTGCAGACGTGTGGTGGGTCCGTGAAGTCTCAGTGCAAATCTGAAATGATTTTCTGTCTTGTGTTACCCATGTTTAACCGTGCCACCAGTACCGTGAAGCAAAATCGTTCCTATATGGTGCCTCTGTTGAGTATTTACCCTTCCCATTTGATCAGAACAGAGATGATACGTTCACGCGTTTTTTTTTATCCGCGGTTAGTTTTGTCATTGGTAACATAATCGGGGTGGGAATAGCCATTCGTGTGCTGATGGCTGCTCCGGTGTTTCGTACTTTTCTGGAACCCATTTGAAGCGACTATCACCGGGGCGGCAGGGATTTCGGCTGCGGAGGGGACCCCTCCGAGTGTGAGGCAGAAATGTCGCCGGAGCCTTCTTGGGAGGGCTGCAGCCCTTAGCCCCCCCCCCCCGTCGCGGAGCCCGCTCAGCCCGCGCCGTCCACTGGCCGCGGAAACTAATGTTAAACATAATTTTCCCCCATTCATCACGAAATCAGCGTCCCAGGTCTCGCCACACCGAGAATCCTGGCGACATCCAGGGAATGAGGACCTCCTATCATTCTCGCAGGAAAATGTGTTTCAGATTTTAGCCGGTTCAATTAGGAGCGGTGGCTCGCCGCTGACCGCACTCACTGTGCCGTTAGGAGCCAGGTGACGTCGCTGCGCCCTTCTCCATCGAGGGATTTACCCACCACTGCAGGAATTTGCTCCCTAATTGACATGCTAAAATGGACCCCGAAGGGGAAGAATGCACCCTATTCATGCCCAAAACCCTTTTGGTTTCGGTGACCTTTCTTCGACATTTAGGAAATGCAGGACTATTGTATTTTCGGGTTCAAGAGGGAAGCATTTTCGGATCACAAGAGGGGTATTGACCCCAAACCCATTGGACGCGTCTATGTATCCACCTCCATGGGGCTGCCCAGCATCTTGTCGGGATCTGAGCACCTCTCCCAGCTTATTCGCCAGTACTGTCAAAAAGAATAAAAGTGAAACTGTTGATAATATACCAGACAGTGGTTTATTATACCTTTTGTCGCCGCAAGGTACCGCATCATTTCTATGGTGACGCAACTAGGCACATCATGTGACGCAAATATGGCAGGGCTGCCCTAATTGCGCCTTTTGCAGTTTCTTGCTAGAAATTGAATAACAAATAACGGGCAAAGACTGAAGTCTTGAAACACTGGATGTTATGGTGGTCAAAAGACCAGAGAGGATATATAAGAACGAAATAAGACAATGTTTTCCATACCATAGTCATTGTGCCAGTTTTCCGAAAAGATGACGCAAATTGGGCAGCTTCCCTTACATGCGAAAAAAAATTGATAGACGGTTTTCTAATGCTTAAGAGATAAGAGATATTAAGAGATAACCTAATTAAGAGGTAACCTATTTTCAGAGAATTACTGCCTTATTTCAGAAATATATTTTCTACGCACTTTTTCGGGTCACATAAAGGAATTTTCCTTGAAAATTACTACGTTAGCATCAGCAGAATGGTATGTTTTAAATCGTCTAGAAACAAGAGAAATATCATGAATGTGTATATAAATAACAATGACCCAAAAATGAGTCATGAGGTACTCCCATATTTTGCTCTAAATCATCTGAAATGTTGATATTTGCTTTCGTTTTCTTGTGCCTGCCATGTGAAAGTGATTTCTTCATGGTAAACAATGGACCAATGACCGCAATCTCTTTTTAGTTTCTCCAATAATAGAGGGATGATTACGGTGTGAAACGTCTTTTTCGGACGAAGGTATATCGTTAGTATAATTTGCTTTTCAAAGCGCGATTTAGTAATTTCGTCAACTAAGAGAGAAATATGCTTGTAGGTGGAGTGTTTCTTTCTGAGTCCAAATCAAAGAGGTAACAAATTCTGGTTTTCCTCAGTGTTAAGAGAAAGATACCTATAAACGACCTTTCCTAATATTTCTGCGAAGACAGGCAGTAACGGAATCGGCCGATAACTTATAAATCAGTTTTTATCTCCGGATTGAAAAATAGGTTCATTGAAAGAAAATTTTAGTAAAGAGGGGCACACTAATGACTGAAGACGAATATTAAACAAAAATGTTAGGTGTTGCAAAATGGTTTTGTAAGTAGCTGACAGAACTTGTGTATTTATACTCAATTCTGTGTCCAATATCGTTACGATGGCGGGCGTGCAGACTTCAGCCACGCTGCCGGCCGTCCTCTGGACAGGCGGGACGGCTTCCTACAGTGCAGTGCATGACATTATGTGGTAGGGATGCCGGTTTCTGGAAATGATTGGGTGGGCCAGCCCAGAACCGAACAACCTAACCTCCCTCCAAATGTGGGTTTCTCAACGGATTTAGCCTACTTTATTTTGACCAAAGGAAATTTACATCTTTTCTCTTACTATTTATCAATTGAAAAGATACATTTACCCAATGTATACAGGTATTTATATCCATAGAGGGCGGAAAGATAGATACATTGCTTTAAACTTTGTTCTTTATTTTCCGCCCATCTCTTATTTACTGCGGCCGTTCCTTTCGCTATTATTACTCACTCCACTTAAAAACCGGCAGAAAATATTGGGAAGAATACCATTTGATACCCCTGTTATATTGCACATCCTACAGACAGTAAATTACAGCTCCAGACTGTCGCTGGTCCACACGTGCCGACTTGCTTCTCTAACGAGATCGCCACTGTCCTGCGTCATCATGTCTGGTCATCGGGGATGATCACCGCTGGCCGACGCTGACCAGCAGGGGCGTCGATTTTTGTAAATGATAGGAGGGCCGAGCCGAGGGCCCGAACGCGTAACGTCCCACCTAATGTGAGTTTCTGAACGGATTTAGCCCATTTTTTTGACCAACCGAAATCCATAAGTTTTCTGTTGATATTTATCAGGTAAAAACTGCACTTATCCCCATGTGTAAAGGTACATATATAGACAGAAGATAGAAAGAGACAGACCATCCTATGGTTTATTCTGTACTTTCTGCCTATCTCTTATTTATTGCGGCCGGTCTACTCGCTCTATCTGCCCATCCTCCTTTAAAACCGGCTGAAAATAATGGGGTAGGAGGCCAAGCCAGCATTGGGGCCCAAAATCAACATGGAGGGGGGGGGGCAGGGTCCTCACAAAAGAATACAAATCGACTTCTCCGACCGACCAGTGCGGGCGATCACGGCCGATCCCGGCTAATCAGCGCTGGTATCCACCGCTGGTCGACGCTGGTCAGCGCTGATGACCGCCGCCGGCCGTGCGGCTCGCAGGCCTTGATCTACCGCCGGATGCGTTCAGCACTCCACCACCGTCCGACAGTGACAAGCTGAAATAATAAACACGGTGGGAGGACGTCGGACTTCGGTTGCTGACTCGCGGGCGCCCTATGACCATACAGTGTATGGTCATATGGCATATCAAAACCACCGTACCCCCAAGATCCTGAGAACTATAAGCCTGACAAAAAAAAACTAAGAAAACCGTCTGAAAACCCTTGACGAAACTAGAAGGAAGCCCGTACATTTTTTTAAACACGATCAGTACCAGTCAGGTCAGTATCAGAGGCCATCTGATGTCAAATTACGCTGTTGACGTTTTCGGAAAATACTTCCTACGTGGCTTAAAAGGCGTTTAATAATAAAATGAAGTTCCTGTTGACCTACGTGGGACAGAAATGTGGCAATTGGGGCAAAATTTGACCATTTCAAGGAACGCAGAAAATGACGGCAAAAAATCGCCTTTTTGTAAGGGCAGAAATCTCGTTTTTCTCAAGGAATAAGTATGTCTTGGCTGGAATATGCTGCAAATGTGTCTGGTACGCACATGAAGTCTGCAGCTATGATATTAAACGTTGAACAAGATCAACCTACGTCAGTTGCGTCGTGGTACGCCTTTATTATAGGTAACTACGCCTATACGTCGGGCGTTTCTGGTGTTTGTCGTTTCATCTGCCTCATTATCATTGGTCAGACATAAACCATGCAAACTTCGTAACATCGGATGATGTAACATCCCTTCTGCATCATGTGTTACTACACATACTTGTGACTACATACATACCGTGACACAAAGCATTCTTCACCTGTCACTTAAATACCGGGCGACGGGTACCGCCGCAATGCAAAAGCTGTCGTACAAAGTGCGTTCGCATTGGAAACAAGCATAATATTCCGAAAGGTCAAGTCAGCTCGTTTTGGTTCGAATGGGATTGTGCCACCGTTGGCAAATAAATCCTTATCATATATTAGTTTCCGAAACTCATACGACTACAAATAAACATTTCATGGCCGTAAATTAAGGAACTTTGCCCTGTCGCGTGTCAGAAAATTCCGTATGCAACGTGGCCTGACCCCGCGCCACGGGTCAGGGGGTCCATTAAATGTGCAAATGACGTGAGACGCTTGAGGATGTACATCCAAGCTTTAAAACCGCCGAACCAGTTCCGCTATCTTAATAGCAAACACAGAAAAGGCCGAAAGCTCAGTTAACCTCTGAAAATTATTGAAAAAAAAAATGGAGATAGCAGAAGTGTTGCGTTTGACATTTTCTATCAGTCTAATGAGTTTAATGTCAATCGATTCATTTCACAAAATGTTATGCTAATTCCATTCTTTGGAACATGGGCTTACTTGCTTGTCCTAAATCAATGGCCTGAGATGTGTGTGGGTTTGAAAATTATCATTAAGTGTAAACATGATGTATGAAAAAATGCCCCAAGTTTTGAATCTCCACGCCTTTTTTGGTCGGCCTCAAAAACCCGGAGGGGGTTCTCATGAACCTCCTCGGCCCCGGGGAAGGTTAAAAGAAACGTCATTTTCGAAAAACGAATCCCTCACATGTCCGTCGGACAGCAGGGTCAAAACATGTTGACCCCAGGTTTTCCAACGAGAGGTAGACCTTGCTGGCCCCTTCCTGGATCCGCCAGTGGTTGGAGCAGCATAAAGCTTTCATCAGTTACCGTGCGTATAGTATACCGTAAAGTATATTTCAGTTTTAGCATCACATCGTTTTCACTGGTTACAGTGTAGCGCAAAACTCCTAATGTTAACGTAAATTGGCCCCCCACAGTTATGTTTACACAGAAGCGTGTGACAGGTAATCATTAATCCTGAGCCACCTAGCAGGGACGGTTACATGGTACCCCGTGCATGGCTTGACAGCCAGCGTCACAGCTCGCGTCAGCCCTTGCAACACCGAAAGGAATGATGCTTAAAAGAATCGGAAAAGCGACAAGACGTTTAATGGGCGTAAATTGGGCCGAAGAACGGAGCCCTAGGTTTCGCTAAGGTCGAGCTCATCAGAAAAACGCAATTCTGTCTCGAAACGACCCAAGCGAAAGAAAAAATTGCTGAATGCTTTCAGAGTCTAGGTGCTGAGAGCGAACAAGGCAGTTGATCTTAATCGAAGTCAGCAGCTGGCCGTTTCAGGCGGATCTGACCATCGCTGGCCGGTTTGGCGCGAGCCACCAGCCCCGCACCGCGCGGCGGCAGCTCCACCTCCTAGCAGCGCTGAGGCCGCAGCACCACCTCCCCCTCGACAGACACGTACGATTCCGGGCAGCATTCGTACACCTTTTCCACTCGTTTGAGCGCCGTGCTGGCCACCTTCCACGCGCCGTTCGCGATAAAATGGGAGGTGTCGATATCGGCCTCGTCGGCTAGCTGCATGTCC
This sequence comes from Capitulum mitella, assembly GCA_030062745.1. Lineage (NCBI taxonomy): Eukaryota > Metazoa > Arthropoda > Thecostraca > Pollicipedomorpha > Pollicipedidae > Capitulum > Capitulum mitella. The sequence continues at coordinate 1,254,759 of CP099850.1, read as the reverse complement.
ACCTCGTTCTTGCTGTACGTCCAGGGACCGATCTTGAGCGGACAGCTGAGCTGGTCCTGGTCTTCGGTGATGTTGCGACGACAGCGCACCGTGAACGTCACCGGCGGCACGACGAGCACGTTCCCGTTGCGCCTCACCACAGCCAGCGTGGGAAGCATCCAGTTGGTGTCGGCCGCCGGCACCATGTTGTACGGCAGGAAGTCGGGCACCCACATGGCCGCGAGGGGCAGCCGCGCCTGCTCCACGCCGGCCAGCTCCGGCACGGCCGACCAGTCGAGCGCCGGGTTGTCCCACTCCAACGACATCCAGCCGTTCAGCGTGGCCGTGTTGCGCCGCTCGTCGACGTCCACCTCCCGCAGTCTCAGCCCGAACTTCACCACCACCGAGCCGTTCAGGCCCACCGTCGGCCAGACCAGGGCGTTGCCCGCGCCGCCCAGGAAATTTCTGAGGGCGTCCACCTCGGAGTTGGCGGCCCCGAGCGCCGCCAGCGTTAGCAGACCGAACAGCGCCGGGCGCAGCATGATCAGCGGGGTACTCGACGGTCGCGGTTGGCCTGCACTCGCGGCGGCGCGGCGAGCGAGTCTCGGCCGCCGGCCCGGCCGGCCCCGCTAAATATCAGCGCCGCCGATCACGCGCAGGCCGGCCGACATTGTCTGCTGACGCTACGCAGACGACCCGGGCTGAATTAACAAACACCGCCGCCATCGCTGTGAAACGATCAACACCGGCGACAGAGTGCCGGCCTGTCCGCTGTCCAGATCTAACGCTGCGGCTTGTCCGTCCCTCCCCCCCCAGGCTCAGTGTTCTGCTCGAATCTAGCGCTGGCTAGTCCGTCCCCCGCCCCTTCCGCCGTCGTTGGACGTCTTGTTATTGTCTTGCTCATCCCGTCTAATCGCTCCAAAACAGTTCTTCGTGGCCAGATTCTGCACGACCGATAATAATGAATGTTGCTGTCAACTCGCACTCCCGGCGAAATGACACAGGACGTACCACACCAGCTCTTTCATTCATTTCCCGCCGAGGAGATAGAACGGTGTTCGGTGGAGATTAGCCGGACGTCACCTTCTCGTGCGACATCAGCCACTCCTGTAACCGCATACGTGCCTGCAAGTATCAAACGTGTAGTGTTGTGTTGTATGCTGTTTGGTATTCAGCGAATGTATGTACGAGACACACGTCCATTGTTATACACAAAATACTGACAAACATTCGCGGCTAGAACATACGTTTGCGCTCTAGGAGCGATCATATTACCATCGCCAACCAATACATGAATACTCTGGATTTAAAATGTACATGCTGTCACTGACACTACACAAATCCACCTCCACGCACAGCGACAGGGGTGGATTTTCGCGAAAATTATTGGGGGGGGGGGCTCACGAGTAGATCCGGAAACTGGATTTGAATGGACTACGAGAACAAAATTCATCAGTGCTCCCTTTCTGCTTTTTTTTCTTAACAATCTCGCGGCTTTGGGTATTAACGGTGTTGTCGTAGTTTAAAGGAAATATTTAAAACTTTGCTGTTATATTTCGAACTTAACCGTTTGCGTTTTTAACAGCAGTTTTGAAGGGAATACTCGCCCACTTGTTCATACCGGCGTTATCAAAATGTCCGCGGAATCATCGACTTCCAACCAGGTGCAGAGGACTGCCACGAGCCTGTGATCCAGGAGCATGAGCCCATGGTTCTCCGAATCCCGCCAGTATACACTGTACTAGCACGCCACCACAGTCCCCTGTTCAGTTGGTAGTATTTTCCAGGAAACGGTCTGTATCCGGTAATACCATTGACGTGGCATAAGCCAGCTTTTGCCACCTCAGGTTCACACGTTAGACGTACGCAGGCAGTAACTGCCACTCCTGGCGTAATAAGGGACATGCGTAGGTGCCACGAGGATTTCTTGATATGAGTTGCTTTCGTAAATTCGCAGCTGTTCTGCCAAATGACAATCACATTTTCTGAAACTGCAGAGATCGATGCTATCCCCAGAGAACATGTTTTTGTCCGTCACATGTTCCATATGTATCCTTACAGTGCTGGTTGGCTACTGCCGGCAACACTGATCGCATAACTGCATGTCCACTGAGCCACTTGTAGGCGGGCTGGTCGGAAATGCCCTAATCGCACGCGCAGCTGCTGCACCCCACCAGACACAAGCGTGATAAGGACGAGTGCGTCTCACATCGGTCAGAAATACGGCGACGGTCATCGCAACGCCACCAACAGGTGGCTACCTTTGATTTCTGCCCAACATTTTGCCGTTTCGAAATAGTTATAAAATTGGCCATACACATAAAACCCCATTCGAGACGCCATCTTGTGCCGATCCTGAACCACCTCCGTCCTGTGCTCATGCTGACACAAAATCAGAGCTCGAGGCACTGTCCCATACTCATCTGAACCATCTCCGTCTTGTGCTAACCCTGCCACAGAATCAGAGCTAGAGACACTAACCTGTACCGATTCTGAACCATCGCCGTCCTGTGCTCTCCCTGGCACAGAATCAAAACTGGAGACACTGTTCTATAAAGACTCTGAACCACTTCCGTCCGGTATCAATGGCGATAAAACAAACAAACAGACGAGCTCCAACAAATGTCGGCGTCGACGACATGGCAAATCGATTGTCTTTGTTGTGATGAAATCGGATGCGTAGTTCTCGAAATCTCAGGGAGCCAAATTCGCCCCCCCCCCCTTCCTGCTGGGAGTCAGCTATATGTCGTTTAGCCCTCCGAGAATAGGGTTGAAATCGTTCCTGATAATGTTTCTTGCGTTTCGACGCCATTATGACGTGCACCAATCTTAATGGTATTGCCCCATGTTTTCTGCAACAGATGGCTGATATGCCATTAAATTAATGATACGGCGAGATTTTACGGAATCGCCACAAAATCTCAGCATTCCATACCAACCAACCAGCCAGTCCCCTCCACCCAGACTGCAAACCGTGGCAGGTTTTAACGAGGTCTCGTCAGCGTGCACTGGACAGTTGATGTCAGCTCAGGCGTGCAATTCGCGATTCCCAGGCGTGCATTAAGTAGTTTTGGCGTGCACCCCGTTGTTCAAGCGTGCACGGCATGTGCCATCGCTAAAACCTGCTTCGGGAACATAAAACAGCGAATTCACTTAAGGAGAAAAAAAAACAATACACAGTACCAATTGTTGTTTGTTTCTTTGTTTGTGAGTTAGGACACACAGCCTCTAGCGCTCAGGTGTCAAAAGTCTGTGGTCAAGTCTTGTCAAGGAAACCACGAAGAAAAGCAATGTGCGCCAGCATTGTCGCATTCAATGGTTTCTAAATTATCACAAAATTCAAACATTTGATATTGGAAAGCTATGTCAACTTACACATTTACTAAAGTTGACGTTGATTAAGTGATCTTAAGATATCTTTTGGCACAAAAATGAACTTTAAACCTTATAATTTTTCCGTATGGTGAATTTTGATGTTTCAACTTGTACCATAGATTACAAGATATGTTTTGGAGGAAAGTTGCCAAAACATGGCAAGTCGCGGGAACTAGCGCGTCTGTGTGCCTAGCCTAAGGTGTCGGTTGTTTTTATGAGGAAATTTTACAACCCTGTAGGCCTTAGACGGCTTTGAAATTGCAGTTTGTTCTCCATTAGAATTGGATAGGGGAGAGTGGGGTAAGATGCCCCGGTAGATGAGACGCCCTCCCCCCTTCGGAGGCCAATTTACGAACTGGAACTCATTTTTAAAGTTCTTGGATCATAGCAGAAGTCGACTTTGTTCTTGGAGTGAAAATACGTGTCCGTAGCGTCACCTGCAACAACTGATATGTACTACTTGATTTTCGGCTGTTTTTGAAAACGAAATAGCCTGGAAAAGATGCTGATAATGAGCGTAAGAGTATGACTGTACGTCGTTAACCATTTTTTTCTCAAAATACCATTCATTTACCTTATTTTCGGCCCGATTGATCATTGCGCCATGATCGTAGCATTTTTGGAAAATCAGCCCGTTTCATTTTGACCGTGAATGTGTAATAATTACCCCCTACAAAAGAAGGGTAAGACGCCCTCGAGACATCTTACTCTAAAACGTCGTATTCCATCCCACAATATGCATTTGTGTTCGATCGATGTGTTACCCGGCTTTGATTCTCAGAACAGTTTTCGCCACGTGGGGGTCAAGGGTCATTATCAGCATTGAGGGGCAACCATGATTTAGCCACGTCTTTATCATGTGGGGGAGCGGTTGCCCCCCCCCCCGAACCACATGTTGTACCATTTGAGTGTCCTTTTCATGATTTCCAAATTATGAACTGTCATTTTTTCAGCTTCACGGGACGATGAGGCGAACAAGAGCCCGGAAATTTGACCGGGTCTCGTACAGACAGTCTTCAACAAGCACTCGAAGACTTGCGCCGTGGAACAAGTCTTCACCTGGCGTCAAGAACGCACAAGATTCCAAGAAAAACGCTGCGACGCCACAGGGATGTCAGGGCAGTGTCCTGAAATTACTTTTGGCTAGAGTGGAGGTGGAGGTCAGTATTCCTCTGGGAAGTAAAAAAGGAATATTTTAACTCTGTTCTGATTTACATCAAAAGAATTCCATCAAAAGTTTGACTATTCTCCCTCTCACTGATACCCTATTGTTAACATTGTTGTTTTTACTGAAGAGTACTGGGACGACCGGCATTACATCTTCCCCATTGTCTGTTACTAATGGTTACGCTTGAGTGGCAGGCAGTGTTGCTGTGCTGCGGGTTCAGTGGCCATCACTGTATTAGGTACTGCTCCTGACTCCAGACGAACCCTGACACGGAGATCCTGCTGCCATAAATGTATCACCGGCTAAGGAAGACTAAGTGCAGAACGCGAACGTGTTTATCATTAACGTCTTCCAAACTAGTACTCCACAGCACGCAGTCTTCGGCGGCACAAATCAAGATGCATATAATTACCGGGATACTGTAAACTTGTATCTCACAGCTAAAGGACTCATGCTGCGGTTGGACAGTTGAAACTCAGTAGCGGCATGTGCCAAACGACGCAGCAGTCATCATGCACGTAGACCTTGATTACATGACAGTGGACTTAGACTAATGCGAATGAGTCTAATGTATGTATGTATGTAGGCGAAAAAACTTAACTGATGCGGACCCGAGTTCAGGCGAATGGATGGGGATGATAAGCCAGCGGCACGCAGTGCATGATGTCTGACGACACACAGTAAGCCAAGGTTGAGCACACCACGCGCTTTTCGGCGGCTCAAGTCAAGACTCATATGATTACCGGGACTAAATTTACGCCTCACAACGAAGGGCCGCATGCCGCGGTTCGAAAGTTGAGCAGAATGACGCGACAGTCAACGCAAACGTTTAGCCAGATAGCGGTGTACTGCGAATGTACGAACTTAGAAATTCTAAGAATTTATACCATCCAACCTAAAAGTTTTATGTTGGAATGAAGGTGAATGGATGACATGCGAGGAGCACACAGTACATAATAGTAGGCGATACACAGCAAGCCAGTGTGCAGCAGAGCACACACCGGACGTTCGGCAGCACCACACAACATGCATAAGATTGTACTACCGTAATCAGCAAACATGAAACTGAACGTCCTACCAAGCTTATTGAGTCGCCGCACCGTCAGGGACTGTCTTTTTTAGGCTGGGACGGAGGGGCGTCAGCCATCGGTCTGCCACCGCGGAGGACGGGAAAAACTGGAGGGGTGCGGCGTTCTCGATAATGAATACCTCTTTCTGGGCACAGCCCTTCTCGTTCCTGTTCCCCTCGTCGAACTTACCCTCAAACCGACCCTCGCTAACCGTCTTGATGGCCTTCCCCACCCTTTCTGCCTATCTGACTGGGATCGCGACAGTATCAGGCATGTCTCAGCCACCTCCACGACATCTGCTATGCCCGTGTGGAGCCCCGCTCGAATGTTTTGAAAGGTCTGCAGGACCTGTTCGTGACACCATGTCCGCACCCTTGCATCATCCGCTGGTAGCCACATCGAACCGTACTGGTCTGCCTTGGTGCAGACACGTTCCATGAAAGTTCTAAACTGGCTGGCCGGGCTGTCGCCATCTCCGACGACGCAGCAGTCACCAGGCACGTGATGACTGCTGCGCGTCGGAGACGGTGATGACGGTGCGCCAGGAAGCCGGAGAGCACCCTGAGTTACAACACTGACTAGCTCTATGTCGAAGCATCTAAGCCTAAGCCATGCAAAACTCCTTTCTTACGTTATCCCTTTGGTTCAGCTTTCGGGTCTTTCTTTTTGCCAAATATTTCATTCCTTTGTGGCAATCGAGGTCCTGGGACGTTATGACGAAGCGAAAAATACTTCGTTTATATTTATGGACTTTTCGAATATTGTAAGCTTTTTGAAACATGTCATTTGGTACTGTAGGAAGTCGGAGATTCTTTCCTTTTTTGATTATCATGCGGAAACCATGTTCAGTTGTCTCAGTTCAGGCTGAATGCAAAATGGGTTTTGGGTGGGCCTTTATTTCTGACTCCTTCCGACGAGGCGTCAAGTTTTTCGTCCCTGCCAAATTGGTAGCAAGATATGGCAAATCCGCACTGATTCTCTTGTAACGCAGAAATGCAGAGGAAATCACGAAGCTTTTGTGTATCGGACGTGAGCAATGTTTTGGAGCGTCAGAGGTTGACGTGGAGGTATGTAAATACTGTCAAGTCTTTTTGCATGCGTTTGAACAGAATCTGAGGTGAGGTCATTATGATCGTGTGAGAGGTAAAAAAATAATATTGCTGAGTGTGTATTTCCACTCAAAATTAAGAATTTCAGGTCATTGTGTCAGAGTCGCGGTCCCAGGCAAACTTGGAAGGTCCGCAGACGTGTCGGTCGCATCGGTACCAAGCTAAGTTCTGACTGCCGCTCTGGCCAGAGCGCCACCCGTGTCTGGGTTATGAATTCTTAGAACTGTTTGTGTTATGTTAGCACATATACCTACAAACGGTTTCGCCATGTGCATTCACTAAAAGAGGCCGGCTCACATTAACATCATGGTTGGCTCACATTAAAAGTGAGCTTTATTTCAAGTCGCGGTCCTGCTTATAACCTTGTGACGCGGCGAATGCCCAGTTCCTGTGACGTCAAACTATGGCCTCGTTTGTAAGTGCTGGTTTGGAACTACTGAAGCCTGCGTACCAAGGCTCAGATAAATTCAGTACCGTTTTGATCAATGTTTTTCATTGTCTGGGACGAAAGATGGCGATACTGGCAAAAGGTACGTACAAGCTTGGTATGCAGTAAACATTATCGGTACTCTGAGCACTTAAAGTACTCGAAATCGAGTACTTTAATTGCTATTAGTACAGATAATGGCCAACTGGCTTAAGATAAGACCCACTTAAAACTATTTCTGTTTGCAGATAAAGCTGCCTTGCGATACCAAATTACCACAGATTACTAATAGCTTACAATTTCTCGTGACGGGATAAGATGCTCCTCCCCGGGGCATCTTACCATTGCCATGAGGACGTCTTACCCACTCATGGGGTAAGACGCCCATTTTGCAGTCTTGAAAATAATTGTCATGAATAGCAAAATGGCCTTACAACTATCTACGTAGTTCTAAAAGATAAACAATTGATTAAAATCCCCTCTGACGTCAAAGATGTTATGACTTGACGGGTAGCCCGGATAGGAAGTTTTGCGATCCGGCCGGATGACGGATATTTCGCATCGGGGTGTCGGATATCCTGCCGGATATTCGGCTATATACTATTTGTTGCTTAAAAATAAAACGAAAGGTACCGATCAGAAAAAGGACGATGGAAAACTGAAAAAATATTAAATCGAAAATATTAACAGTTTGTAAATCTTTCCACAGCGCTTACAGTTATTGTGAGGTTCCCACATGTTTCATTGTAAATAAAAATAAATAAAGAACACCGATCATACAGGAGCTCATCATCTCTGCCTTTAGGCAAAAGGCAAAAGTTCCAAAATATAGCGAATGCCATGAAAGCGCTTTGGAAGACCTGGAATACCTGGCTTGATAAGCATTCTGTACAAAACTAAGGCATGCCCGTTGAAGTATATTGTCCCTTAACCCTCGCCCATATAGGGCCTTGAGCATAACGCGAATGTATGAGGAGCTGGTACGACCCCCTAGCTGCTTCCACACGGTACGTCCTAGAGCGTCGCGGAAAAAATAGCGTGTTGCGCGTGATGAGATCTCGCGACAATATCTGTTTTAAGGTCTCATGTCAGTGGATGACCTTCCAGCTCGGGTCAAAAATTAAAAATTGGCAGAAATGGGTACTTTTTCGAGTTTATGCGCAGATGAACGTCAAAGAATGAATGATAATGGAACGAAACGGATGTCGTAGTGTTCGTCAGTCAACTGCGAGTCTATCTGTACACCACATAATTTTGTTTTACCCATGGAGTCCGATTCAGGTCATGCTAGGTCAATCTTTGTGAAGTAAGATCGTCGGCTTAAATGCGTTTTCTGAGATGCAAAAGCATTTTTGTGGATAATAATGGATGCTTAAGTTAAATGTAGCATCCCAGTTAACAAGCACTATTGTCGAATAACATATAAAAGCCATCTTAAGCCATCCAAGGTCATCTTAGGTCATCCAAGGTTGTCTCAAGCTAATGGCCTAGGATGACCTCAGATTAACGAAAAATCGTAACGTAGATGCCGTAAAACTTTTTTTCAGTTGATGTCCAACGCAAAATCTAATTTTAGGCATGTCTTGGTGCTGGAGACTCATCACTCCACGGTCGACTCTGCTCCGCCCGTCGGGGCGAGTCAGACTTTCGCTGCTCTGCGCCCACTTTTGGCGAAATATAAGGTAAACTGCAACAAAATGATATCACTCGATTCCTTACACCTCAAGCAATCCGAATATGTAGGTTGTCTTACGATACCCATTTCCCATCGCATTTCCAAAGATAAAAAGTTACGTGTTTTCCACCGTAGCTCATGACCTCAGTTTACACACTCGGTGTGTGTAAACTGTGACGGTGTGATGACCTCCCTACTCCCCCGACCTGGCTCCGGTGTGATTTTTTCCTCTTCCCCGAGCTCAAGGGGGTCATCAAGGGGACCCGTTTTGAAGACGTGGACGACGTCAAAAAGGCCGTGACGACGGAACTGCGGAGGATGCCGGAAGAATCCTTCCAGGCGTGCATGCAAGCGTGGCAGAGAAGGATTGCAAAGTGCATTAGACTCCAGGGGGATTTCTTCGAAGGGGAAAACTCTTAGTGTGAAGTTCGAGTTTCAAATAAATCTTTTGTGACACCAGTCCTGGAGCTTTTCTGACACACATCGTATATATATATATATATATAAATATATATGTGTATATATTTATATATATTATTGTATTTGTGCACTCCAGCTGTCTCATAGTAAGACAAAACTGAGACCGTTGTAAACCGGTCGCGTCGGCGCTCGAAAACGGCTGACGCGGTTCTCGTTATGAGTTACATCTCGTTACCATGGTAAAGTAGAAAAATCACCATTTTAAGTGGAAAGGATGCCCGAGAAGGTACACTAAGTTTCAGATGAATCAAACAAACCGTTCGGAAGTTATCCTCGGAAATCCTCAAGTGGGAATGCATCCCCCTATAGGCGCGAGGGTTAATGCATTTGTACGAGAGTATTTGAGACAAATAAAAATGTTGGGAAAATAGGACGATAGTGCACCACAAAATGTGCGGCTGAGCATGTGCTGGCTGTTGTTGCACAGCTTTGAGCTTGATTCCCACCACTGCAAATTATGTCTCAACCCTTCCCAACTGAGAAGAATAAGCAATGCTCCAGACAGACCATGGAACTGTCAGTTACATCGACAGTCCTTAATAACAAGGCACGTTGCTCTTGAAACGGTTTTGTAGGCAGACATAAAAACGTCTCGATCGTACACCGGAAGGCCAAATATCCTGCAATATCCAGCCAGATCCCCGAAATAGCCGGCCGGATACAGGATACCGGATACCGGATAATCTCAAATGTCCGGCCGCATATCCGGCCGGACCGGATATCCCGTGCATCCGTGGGTAGACCACCGTGCATCAGTACGTTTACCCCTTCCCTGCTTTATGACAGAAACATGTCTAGCCTCAGGTACCATCCATGGCAAATCAGTCATATTAATAGTCTCATCCATGACAATAACAGGTGACGGAAACCTATCTCCAGCCGGCCGAAGGAAGGAAGGGAAAGGTAAACAACATGGCCGACGCCGCTGCCAGTGCAGAAGCGTTAACAGTGGCTGCGCAGGGGAGGGTACAGAGGCACATTCCACTTCTATAAATTTGTCACAACCTAGTAAAGTTTGGTTTTTAGTACTTGTTAAGCAGTAAGATAGTGTGTTAAGAGTTTATCTCCTTCAAATACCTTCTCGTTCTTCAGAAATAAGGAGCATTCCTGTTACAAACCCTGCACACGCCCCTGAAAGCTGTGACGCCATTTTTCCAGGCGCTGGATTAATTTATCAAAAAGTGGACAGGTTTATTTAATTAGGATGACATCTCCCTGCCTGCAGTTCGGACACCGGATGAAGAAAAACGCTGCCACGCGCGTTTCTGCGCTAGCGCGGTTTTCGCTCAAACCATCTTCCGGTTTGCCGAAGCAGCCATTGCTTAGATTGACGTTAAAAGGGGGGGGAGGGATCGGACACACCATAGCCAGTTCAGCTGACCGATATCGGGGCATTCGTAGTCCAATGACGGAATTGGTATTCGACGCCCAAAAAGGTCATGACTTAATGACTTAGCGTCCGCCCTTCCCCCTTTAATACGCCAATGCCATTGTTCTTATCATTCACAACTGTATTCGCCTAATATCAGCCGGACGTTTCTTGTAATGTCTAGGCAAATTGCGTAATAGTCTTCATTTGTGAACATTATTTGTTCATTATTACATATTACAACATATTACATTATTTGCCCTAGAAGCTTCGAGCGATTCAAGTAACACAAACGTCTACGACATATAAAAACAATGTGTGACCTGCTGAGGTCAGTTTGTAGGATAACATAGGTCAATGGCATATTGCTAACGAGTTGCTGGCTCTTGCTGTCGTATTTTCTACAATATTCTAAGATAGAAAGTACCCATTTATCTTCCCCTTTCCTCTTTGACATATTACGTGCACAGCAACCCTTATCTCGACCCACCAGATGCGGATTCAGGATTCTGGAAATGGGTCGAGGTGCATGGCCAGTGCAGGAACTATTCATTTTCAGCTGGCGGTTACCACGTCTTCTGCAAGGGACAAGTTCATGAGCCTCCCTTCCATGGATCCGCACTGCCAACGCATGGCGGGATCACGTGGCCGTCGCGCCGAGTCGCCCTGCCGGATTTTGCGGCTCGGTTCGTCGGCCGGCCGCCGATGAGCTGGCCGGCCTACCTGCCGGCCGACGCGTTCCGAGGTTGAGTTTGCCATGATGTCAATAGTTAGGGTCCGACTGCGGTGATTTTTGGCAGTTCCATGCAGGGGTGTCGATTTGTGTTCTTTAGAGTAGGCCCTGGCGCACCCACTGTTGATTTGTGTCCTTCCAATGTTGGTTCGGACCCCTCCAACGTTTTCTGTGAGTTTTAAAGGGAATCGGGCAGAAATAACGAAAGAAACGGCCGCAATAGATAAAGGATAGCAGGAAGTATAGAATAAGGCAGAAAGTGATGAATCTATCTTTTTATATTCTATATGTATACATATATACCTATGCACCTGGCATATACACAGTTTTTTATTTCAAAAATATAAGCAAAAAACCCAAAAATTTCCACTGACCAAAATGAAGTGGGTTAAATCCGTTGAGAAACCGACATTTGGGGGACGTTAGGTTGTCGGGCCGGCTGCTCGGCCCACCCAATCATTTACAGAATTTGACGCCCGTGGCTCTGTGCACAATTGCTTGAACAAAAGTTACTGTGCAATATTTTTTTCGGACTCGCTTCCTGTTCCAAATATCTAAGGCAAACCACAGATGTGGTCAGCTCCGCCTTCGCTATCATTGCACAGGATGACGTGATGCCAGGTCTTTGGATTCTGCCTGATTTCAGTTTTCTACGGTATGAACTATCAAGCTCTTGAGACATTACCGCAGGAATTTGATGTCACCACGTCCGCTCTCTCCTGGCGACGTTGTTCTGGCAGCGCCATGGTCGCTATGACCTGACTACTCCGCTTCATGCCCAGATGGCACTGACGGCCAACTTCTCAGATGGCGCCACCATCACTCATGTCTAAGGACGTCAGCGTCGCCCTCTGATGGCGCCACCGTCGCAGTGCTCTGCGGCGCCACCATCGCCTCGCCCTGCTCTGACGGCGTAACCAGCCGCCATGACGGCGGTGGCGCCACCATCACCCCGTCTGATGGCTCCACCATCAAACGACGTCACCCGTCGTTGACGCGCCTCCCGCTGCACCAGTGCCTCGCGGCTTGCAACGAAGAGTTAGTTCTGTTATGTTTGTGCGTGTGTTCTGTGCTGTTGTTCTAGGGTTGTTACTCATGTTCTTTTTCCCTAATCCAAGCTGTCGAACGGCCACGACAGTCTGGAATGTTTCGTGTCCAGTATGGCTACGGTGCCAGGCCTGCATACTTGAGCCACGCTGCTGATCGTCCTTTGGACAGGCGGGAGTGCAGTGCAGGACGTTGCATTATATTACACACCCTACAGACAGTGCATTACAACTCTAGGCTGTCGCGGTCTGCCTGCTCGCTTCTCAAACGAGACCGCCACTGTCCTGCGTCATCGAGTCTGGTCAACGGGATGATCGCCACAGGCCGACGATGATCGTCGATGGTAATCGTCGCTGGTCTAGGCTGATCAGCGCTGGTGATCACCGCCGACCGCAGCTGATCAGCGCTGGAGACCACCGCCGGCCGCAGCTGATCACCACTGGTGACCACCGCCGGCCGTGTGGCTCGCAGGCCTTGATCTGCTGCCGGGTGCGGTCAGTACTCCAGCACGAACCGTCCGACAGTGACAAGCTGAAACAGTAAACGCCGCGAGAGGACGCCGGACCTCGGTTGCTGACTCGCGGGCGCCATATGACCATATGATATATGATGGTCTATAATATATAATGATACGTGGCAAATAGGCAGTTGGCGCGACCTCAAGCCCAAATCATCATCACTGTCATCATCGGTCGCTGACAGGCGGCTTCTGTAAACTGAGCCGAGGAGGCGACGTTAGTGACGGCATGAGCCGCTGGTCTCTCAGCACACGGCTCAGCATGGGTAACCGCCGGATGGCTGGGGGACATGTTCCTCCAGTTTGGGCAAAATGGGCTTTTGTCCCCCCGGCCCCCAGTTTTGGACGGAACGTGAGCGTTTTTCGCAGTTTCCCGTTGAGAAATATGGCTTTGGCGATCAGATTAACGCCCCAGATTCTGATTTACCCCTCCTCCTAATGCCTGGGATGTAGTTTCGCCTATGTTACTCAGAACTCGCGGATAACGGGAAGGCCTCAGGGCCGTCCGGGCTTATATGCATATGCGTAGGAGCGTTTTTAATTTCTTAGGGCCAGAGCCATCTTGAAGCCATATCCTTTCATGCAACACCACAGGGGAGCTTTTTTCCCTCGTGGTTTAATTTGGTACTGATAGACGTGGGGGGGGGGGATCTGGCCGGCTGTCGGTCGTTTGGACGTGATGCCGCCCGCTCGCAGTTTCAAAGACCCGGCCCGTGGAAGACACGTAACCACGTTACAACATCACCAAAACTATGATTGGGCAACGAACTTTCATATCATACCCATATCAGCTACGTTGCACGCCATTCACACCAACGATGTTTAAAGTCCCTGTCATAACCTCACTGTTGACCTTGGTGCCTCGCCACAAGTCGGGTTTCCAAAAGCTTCACCTCATCACTGAAGAAATGTGTTAGGAATCATTCAACGAACAAAATAGAAAGTTTCAGAGCGTGGCTGTTTCGAAAGGTCGCAGCAAAAACAAAATGCCGCGATGTCACGAGGCCGAAAAATGACCGGAAGTGATCATTCGTATTTTCTGGATGCAGCAGATCATCCACCTTCAAGTGATGTTCAGTTTTGGTCAGATGAAAGAAGCCATTGCATAGATAAAAATTAAACTCTGGTCCAACTATCCAGATGACCTTGAACATTCCGGGACTTACATCTGGTGATCCATCTGACCCCAAAAACGAAAAATTGCATGGATGTGGCATGGGGTATAAGCTTGCGTGCCAAATTTCATCCAAAATGGAAGGGTCATGGTGAACAACTGGGGCCATACCTTGATGATTATTCCTGGAAGAACCCGTATGTGGAATCTTTGAGCTCAGAGCATGGGATGAGACCTCGTTGAATTGGGGTAATTTTTTGCATTTTCACATTCGTACCAACAGAATTCACATAGCAATAAGTAATGGATGATACGAGAAAAAAGTTGCATTTTGGTTTCCCCAAATGAAACATCACAAGGGATCATTTTCTCCTTCGTGGTCGAAAATTGGTAGTGATAGACGTTGAGTGAAAATTGTACTGTAGATAGGAGAGCATATAATGATTATCATATATTAGTCCACTTTATGTGCAGTCGTTAGCGAACCCAAACCATGCCTTAACCCGTCCCCGACTGGGGGCAGTTGACTGCCCCCTGAGGTTTTTCTGGGATTGCGAGAGAACGAACAAACGCAGAGTCAGGAAACTTTGTGTATTTTTTGCCCTATCAATTCTACATCTCGTGTCAAAATTTTGACCTCAGGTGACGTCAGGTGCCTAACCTAGGCCTGGTCAAACGGACCTTTGTCAAAAAAGTTTAGCGCCCTGTTACTTTTTCGCAAAACAAGATATCTCAATAATACTTTCAGGGATTAGTGATCGGGATAGATGCAACAAATCTGCTATCTCAGATTTTTCGGAATTTTCCGGGTCATTGGCCTAAGGTCAAGCACATTTTTAAGACATATCGCCGTTTTTTGGAAATTGACGGAATATTCCATAACATTTTTAGTGTGGAGTGAAGCAGACATCTAGTCACCGTCATTGGGCAAAGTATCAGTGACTTCCAGCCATTGACCTGAGGTCAGGTCACGAATAACTGTAGTGGGCCAAAATGTACCACCGTCAAGATCGACGATGAATTACTCGGAATGGGTAGAAAATGGCAGAATTAGCTTGCACAGACGTAATTAATACCAGGAAGCTCAAAAGGTTTGAAAAAGTAGCATATTTTGGAAATAAACGGGCTCTCGCGAATAAAGCTCCGCTAACTTTGTAGATTGGTAACTAATCAATTTTTCCAAAATTTAAGCATGAGAAATCATCACAAGAACCACAAAGATCAATAAAAGTGACATAGATCGTCTTTTTTTCGCGAAAATAAAGGAACGCTAAAATTAGTTCTCGTCAATTTGGTACCGCATACGGCAGCGTCGCACACCGACAGCTGGCGGGAGAATTACGGTGTCTTTGTCTCAATGTTTCGGGGTATATATTGAACAAATCTGGGAAATTAGACGTGTATCGGCATCCGCGAACCTTTACTTGTGCGCTGGTGCCTTTACCTATGCGTTATTAGTCACAGCCCTTGAGATTCAGGCCATTTCTCGGTCTCATGCAGTCGGCTATGAGAAAACATATATAGGGCGTAAATTAGCTTACATATTATCTAAAACTAGAAATGAGACCAGTTTCCAGCTCTACTCGTCACAAGCTTTCCAACGGTATGCTTATTTTCATCGTGCGACCAACCGTTCGTGAGTTAGAGGGGGGCAGTCAACTGCCCCCCCCCCCCCAGTCGCCCATGTTCGAGACGGACCGACGGTCGAATGCGGGTTAAGGGGAGGCCAAGTCTCTGTCTATGTAATTTATCAGACCCGATATGATGATTTCTCCTTGAATTTCGGTCACTCTGTTTCGCTTTTTATTATCATTAACAACGCCGGCCTCCGAATCCACCTTAGCCAGGCCGGAGGGAGGAGGTGGGGAGGACATATTCCCCATGAGATCTCGGGGACTATATCCCTGATAAAAAAGTAAAAACACCGTTGGAAAACCCTTCGCGAAACTAGAAGAGAGCATGTGGTCTCTTTAAATGAGGTCATTATAATGTCATCGGAGGTCATCTTGCGTCAGATTATCCAGCTAACAACTTAGGCGGAAACTTTGACGACTAATGCTTGCCATGTGGCTTTATACGGATTTAACAGTAAAACGAAGACCTGATTGACCTGTGTGGAGCAGAAACAGGGCATTTGAGATCAAATTTGGTAATTTCGCGGAAAATGAAGGCAAAAAATCGTCTTTTTGTAAGGGCCGAAATCTCGTCTTTCTGAATGAACAAGTACGTTTCGGCTAGCATACGCTGAAAATGCGTCTGGCACGCATATGAAGTCTGCACCTTTGACATTAAGAGTTCACCAATGTCAACGTAAGTCAAGGTACGTTACGGCACGCCTGTACTATAGGTACTTACACCTATACGTCGGGCGTTTCTGGTGTTTGTCGTATCATCTGCCTCATTATCACTGATCAGACACCATACAGATCAACCATATGGATGTCATATACCTTCCACATCATGAAACTCGTGACCCAAAATTTTTTCATATAAGTCACTCAGATACCGAAGGTCGGGAACCGCCACAATGCAAAAGCCATCATGCAAAGTTATTCGCTCTGGAAACAAACATAATATTTCGAAGAGTGAAATCAGGTCATTCTGGGTCAAATGGGATTGGACCACCCTTGATAAATATGTTATCATACATTAACCCTATTCCAGGCAGGGGGGCTGAATCCGCCCCTCCTCGGGTTTTTTGCTTGCCAATTCCAGGCTTTTTAACGCAGCTTTACGAAACGTGGTGACTTTTCCTAGCTATTCTTTCTACGCGCTGTGACAAAATTTCACAATTCGACTTTGCTCAGGAGCGGAGCCAGGCAACGTTTTTGGGAGGCACCTCAGGCCATTTTTGGCCATGTTCAGGGTAAAAGGAAAATGTCTGCCAAAAACAGAGTTTTAAGATAGAACTTAAAACTTTATATGGCTGTATAATTAAATAGTTGGGCAATGTGCACACAAAATTTTGTTTATCTGAAGTCACTTTACAAGGTCAGGTCAGGGTCAAAAGTCAAAATTTATTTTTTTGCAATCATTTCGGCGTCGTTTTTTCAAATGCCAAACCAGGAATATATATGACGTAGAAAGGTACCCTCTACTTGTGTACCAAGTTTCAGCTTGATATCAGGTCGGGTCACGGAGCTATGACCTAAAATGTCAGTGCGCGTACCCTATATCGCAATAGCCATAAAATGAAATTTTTGGAATAGAGTGAATTCCAATGATTGAAAACGTTTACAGATAATATCAAATGCACACGAGATCATTGCAGATGATCCCAAGGCCACTGGAGATCATTTAAGGTCAAAGGTCACAAGTTGATCTGAGGAACGTGTGACCATGACAGTTCCCGCTTTTTTCATGTCCCTGGCACCGCCTTTGCTAAAATTGTACCAACATTGTGATGTGATTTGTACTTCTTTAGCATAGCATGACTAGTAGAAGCCAAAAAAGTTTTTTACCTTTTTTGTTTATTCATTTGTTGGAAAATTAATCCTCCTATTTTTGAAACCCTGTGAACGCCCATGAATTTTCTAAAAAATTCAGATTTGTGGACCCATGGTAAAAGCCCTATTCATAATCTCTCGATTCATGCCGGTTTCATTGAAATCGGTCCATAAACGACGGAGTTATAAGAAGTCCAAAAGTACCCCCATTTTGACATTTTTGGGCCCCTGTATCCACAAATTCAAAATTTTGAAAATTTCTTTTTATAAAAATGTAGTTCACGTCACGGCAAATCGATTGCCGTTTGTTGCGATGAAATCGGACCAGTAGTTCTCGAGATCTCAGGGGGGGGCCGAATCCTCCCCCCTGCCGGGAATCGACCATACCGTCTAGCCCTCCGGGAATAGTATTAATGCTTCCGAAGCACACATGACTACAGATGAGCATTTCAGGGCTGTAAACCGAAGAATTGTACTCGGCTCCGGGTCCGAAAATTCCGTATGCAACGTGACCTGACCCCACATCACGGGTCAAGGGTACTACTGAGTGTGCAAATGACGTGAGAAGCGCGATGGTGTACATCCAAGCTTCAAAATCGCCGAACCAGTCCCAAACTCGCAATAGCAAACGTAGAAAAAGCCGAAGGCTCAACTAACATGAGGTCAATTACCTGGAAATTTCCGGGAAAGTAGACAGCAGAATTGTTCGATGCGTCATGTTCCATCAGTTTGATATGCTTCATGCCATTTGATTCATTTCACAAGGCGTTGTGTTAGTGTTATTTTTCGGAAGATGGTCTTACTTGACCTGTCCTAGGTTAGTGACCTGAGGTGAGCGGACTTTAGAAATTGACATAAAGTGTAAAAGTGATGTATGAAAAGATACCCCAACTTTTGTATCTCTGTGCCTTTTTTGGCTGGCCCCAAACACTGCAGGAGATTCTCATGAACCCCCCTCTGGGTTCATGAGAACGGATGGGGTTTTCATGAACCCCCCTCGGCCCGGGGAATGGTAATAGAAAACTCATTTCCCAACAAGAATCCGTCACATGTCCGTCGGACAACAGGGCCAAAAAATGTTGGGTTTTCCCACGAAAGGTAGACGTGGCCTTGACGGCCCCTTCCTGGATCCGCTGTTAGGTGGAGCAACGTAAAACGTTCATCGATTAACGTGCATGTGAATATATTTCGTTTTGACCATTACATCACATTCACTGGTTAATGTACCGCAAAACTAACGTTGACGTAAATTAATCCCTTGTTTCGTTGACATAATGACTGTGTAGGACTGATGTGCTTACACAAACACCATGACATACGTAATTGCTAGGCCCGGGCCACCAAGCAGGCGCGGATCCGTGGCGCTATGTGTGTGGCTTGGCAGTAATGGCGTTACGGCTTGCGACAACCATCGGAACGTCGAAAGGAATGAGGCTAAAAAGGGCCGGAAAAAGTGACAAGACGCTTAATACACAAATATTGGGCAGAAGAACGGAGCCACAAATTTTGCTAACGTCCAACACATCAAGAAAACGCAATTCTGTCTCGAAACAACGCAAACAAAAGACAAAATCGCCGAATGTTTCCAGAGTCCGGGCACGATGTGCGAGTAAGATCCGAAGGCAGCAGCTGCCCGTTTGAGGCGGATCTGACCATCGCTGGCCGGTTTGGCGCGAGCCGCCAGCCCCGCACCGCGCGGCGGCAGCTCCACTTCCTAACAGCGCTGAGGCTGCAGCACCACCTCTCCCTCGGCGGACACGTACGGTTCCGGGCAGCATTCGTACACCTTTTCCACGCGCTTGAGCGCCGTGCTGGCCACCTTCCACGCGCCGTTCGGGACGAAAAGGGAGGTGTCGATACCGGCCTCGTCGGTTAGCTGCAAGTCCACTTCGTTCTTGCTGAGCGTCCAAGGTCCGATCTTGAGCGGACAGATGAGATGGTCCTGGTCTTCGGTGATGGTACGACGACAGCGGACCGTGAACGTCACCGGCGGCACGAAGAGCACGTGCCCGTTGCGCCTCACCACTGCCAGCGTGGGAAGCATCCAGTGGGGGTTGGCCGCCGGCACCATGTTGTACGGCACCAGGTCGGGCATCCATATGGCCGAGGGGAGCACCCGCACGTCCTCGACAGCGGCCAGCTCCGGCACGGAAGACCAGTTGAGCGCCGGGTTGTCCAACTCCACGTGCATCCAGCCGCCCAGCGTGGCCGTGTTGTGGCGCTCGTCGACGTCAACGTCCACCAGCGACAGCCCGAATTTCACCACCACCGAGCCGTTCAGGCCCACCGTCGGCCAGGCCAGGGCGTTGTGCGCGCCCAGGAGGTTTCTGAGGAGATACACCTCGTTGCTGGCGGCCCCGAGCGCCGCCAGCGTCAGCAGACCGAACAGCGCCGGGCGCAGCATGGTCAGCGGGGTACTCGACGGTCGCGGTTGGCCTGCACTCGCGGCGGCGCGGCGAGCGAGTCTCGGCCGCCGGCCCGGCCGGCCCCGCTAAATATCAGCGCCGCCGATCACGCGCAGGCCGGCCGATATTGTCTGCTGACGCTATGCAGACGACCCGGGCTGAATTAACAAACATCGCCGCCATCGCTGTGAAACGATCAGCACCGGCGACGGAGTGCCGGGCAGTGCTCTGTCCGGATCTAGCGCTGCGCCTAATCCGTCCCACCCCCCGCGGGATCAGTGTCCTGCAAGGCTCCAGCGATATGTGGCTCATCCTTCCCCCCCCCCCCCCGTATGCCGTCCTTAGGCACTTTGTTGCTGTCTTGCTAACCCCGTCTAATCAGTTCAAAATCGTTCTCCGTGGCCAGTTTCTTGATGACCGATGATGATACGCATTGCTGCCAACTCATTTTCCCGGCGAAATAACACAGAATGTACAGTTAAATCCGCTTATGATGAATACATTTCTATCGAAATTCGGCCATAGCGAAATAATTCGTCTGGTCTTCAAGTTCCATTTTTGACATAAGTCCGAGTTCTGCGGGATTTAGAGCAATTTTGGTCAAGCTGAAAAGTTCCCATTTTCTGGGCAATATGAAGGAGAACAAGAATAATCCGATATACTCGTGTTTATTACCCGAAATCTTTAAATAGGAGGCATCCTCACCAAAGATGGGAGTACGCTTGTGGTGAGCGCCATATTTTTGTTTAATAAGAGCACGTTCGTTTCTGGCCCGCAGAAAATTTTCACCTAGCACGCACGCTAGTGGACCTCAGAATGACGCGTAGTGATGGCATGGGCGCATATTTTCCTCTTCTCCATCTTCTCATCTACGCTGATGACTGCAACGAAGTTTTGTAGATTGCACGGTGAACTTACATTTCCCGGAAAATGAACGACCTAGGTCACGCCTGGTCAAGTGAGCCAACTGTCGAATTAGTACCCTCCCTCCTTTTTCCAAAACTGCGCAACCGATGGCAACAAAATTTCGTAAAATCGTAGTCCATACCGTGATCTTACATCCGCGAAGCAAGGCTGACCTGGTCCGGTCAAACGACGCCACACAAAGTCGACATTCGAAAGCATTGCATCTCATTGAAATCGATCATAATACAGTCTGGTGGGTTGTTAGTAGGTAGGATATGCTTGCATAGCCCAAGCTAAGTGATTTACTTAGGCCATCTGAGGTCACGCGAGGTCATCTGTAGTCAACAAAATGCATCCTCCTAAAATCCAGTTGAAATCGTTCGGTTATGTCCAGAGAAAAATGAATACCTTTTCATTGATGTTTATTGTCCCTGAATACTTCAATTCACCTGGACTAGCTTTCTCGTGCTCTAAGGCAACTGCAGTTATCATTCGGTCAAGATCCCACCACTTTCCCAATGTGACCCACTTACAGGATACTGCATTTTTATACATGAACCCAGTTAGTCTTGATCGACCTGAACCAGGCTACATGTGCTTTTGGATTGTGGATTTATCGCATAGGCTAGATTCATCCCTATAATGTCCCGCTACTGGCTGCGTATTTTGAGAATGGAACCTATCCCATTCTCAAAATAACACCCTTTTTGGCCCGATAAACGTGCTGTCGTCCGCCACCGATAACAGATCGGCCGCGTGACCGGCTGCTGGACTTCGCCGGGCTGTAGTGACAACAGTTGCCAAACAACGTTAAAATTTAAAACGGCAAAAGATCAGGAGCTCAGGAGAAGACACACAGAATTTCCTCGTCCAGATTTTTTGTCTCGCAAGTTATGCGCACAGAAACAAAGGGGTAGGCAAATTTTTGCGCCCACCAGTGTGAAGTTAAATCACTAGACAGGCAGCGCCGCCGGCGCGATCGGCAGCCAGAGCAGCATGCCTGGATACGACAAGGATACGACGAGCAGGCGGGGGTGAACGTACCCTAATATTTTCCCGGGACTGTGATCGTTCTGCGAGGACTGTGCCAAGAAACAGACGAAGTGCGCTGAGAAGCGAGGCCTGCGGTTGAGAAAACGAAATCGTTGGAGATTTTAGTATTCCGACCTCGGTATTGTCAGCTTGCGAGCAAGGATGACATCAAAAGAAAACTTTTGCCGTTTTCCTTTGCTTTTCTTAAAGCTTTTGATAACTCATATTCTTTGTTTCAACATTTGTTTGTTTCATGACTTCAAGACTATAACGGAGTTTACTTGTAATGAATTTTCACGAAGGTTACCACAAATCCGTTACAAGCGGATTTAATTGTACTACAGTGAAAACAAATTCACCCCAAGATACAGAGTTTAAGGCCGAAGAATCCTTAAAATAGGTATATTTGTGCAGGTGTTATTCCTTGAGCAAGAGTTTTGGCCAAGAGTAACGCATTGCACTCCCTTTCTGAAACTCTTCATGCATAGGTAACCTACTCCTTCTCTTCCTATCTACTCTTGATTCAATGGTAAAAAACACCTGCCACCAGTTCCGTTATCTGCCTAACTTATTATCTAACTTATTACTTATTATCTGCCTTACCGGGGTAAGTGATATTTACCACCGTAAGCGCAAAAGTAAACAATCTTCTTACGTCGGGAGTCGTCACTACTTTTTCATAAATTTGACGGTGGCCTATGCATGCTATGGAAATTTTTCCCGCGCGACACTTCCGAGGGACGCCATGTTCCCACCGCTGAATGAACAGGGACGGGGGTACGTGGCGTAACGCTCATAACGAACGTGAATTTTCTGTGGTAATTTTGCTCCAAAGCGTGAAACGAATGGTAATCTCCAAGCGAAAACCAGAGATCGCATAATGCGTGCCCACTTGACCCATGCCTACGACTGCATCATTATCAATGCGAACGTTTGGGGTCGGACACCAATCTGGCGCGATCCCAACTCCAACTTTCTGTCATCAAACAGCAGATTACATTGTTGTCTTGAAGCAGATATCACACTTAATGTGGTAAATCCTGCAGGATTCATTGTTTTTGGTAATTCATCATACCACTGTCGATATTTCATGATGAATCCAGGCGTGTGGAAATGGGGGGCGGGGGGCAGTCCAGTGTAGTGAGCAGAGTGGTTGTCAGCTGAAATAATAGATGTCATTGTTTTGCTCTTTACTTCAAGATTTTATCTATTTTCAACTCGATCGATATTTTGGCTTGCTTGTACCTACATTCACATAAGTTGCAAGAAATTTCCCGACATAAGTTCCGTGTACATCATACAGGTTTACAGAGGCAGTCACCCAAAATGTTGCAGAATTATTACCATCAACCGCGAACCGCTAAAAAGCCTGTACCGCTGAACTAGCCGAATCAGGAAGGCACCTCGCCACTTTCTGCGTCTTGACATCATCAATGTTTCTACCAGACCAATGACGTCATGCGGAAAAATATGAGTAAAACTCTCAACAAAAACACAACCAATCGTCAACAGCAAAAACAGGAGCGGAGCATATTCAAACACGAGCAAAGTTTTACATCTTTCAGGTGCACCTGAAGCACCATGGTGCTTGAGCACGACGTGAAAAAATGCACGACCTAGCAAAAAGTAGCACCACTTAGCAAAAAGCGCCAAGTGTGACTAAGATCTACATAGAGCTCTGTAACTTAGATCATAACCCTTTTTAAAAGTTCTCCGGATATTTTTTTCTACTTTTTAATGTTTTTAGTAGGTAGTAAGACTGATTTAACAGATATTTTAGGATGAACACTACATAGGCAATGATGTAGATCCAGGCAACAAAGTGCGTGCATCAAATTACCAGGCAGAAAAGCACAACCCACTGGAATGGTTATACAGATAGTATAAAACATTATGAAAACCATGGTTTGTTTCACTACATCGTGCTGAGCTAACTGAGTGAGTAGAGCCTGAGCACCAGCATCTGAAATTTGGGCCCGTTGTGTATATTTTAGGGTGGCTCTAGAAACCTTCAGGCAGATTCTCGAACCTTGGCAGAGTTGTGTGAAAGTAAGGGTCCTGGGACTGCAAATCTGTCTGTGTTCCACGATAGGACCAAACACTGCTCAAGTTTCGATAGCAGATTTTCATTTGGTTGCTCCCCCCCCCCTGAATTTCTGTCATACTTACACCATTGTTGCAAACTGGGATTTGGGTGAGTTGCATGGCAGTCTACGTACTGGTTGTCGTTAGGCAGCTATACACGACTGCTAATGCAATAACAGCTGCGTCTTGTTTGTTTGTTTGTTTGTTGTGGGTTAGGACGCACAGCCTCTTGGGCTCAAGCGTCCGTGTCTTAAGTCAAGTCTGGTGTCCTGTCGGGCGTCAGTCAGTCGTCTCAACAGCTGCGTCACCTAAGTCTCTTTGCAACTTTCCACGTATTCAAAGAAGAAAGCAGGAGAGAATCAGAGACGAAAACAAAACAATGCTGTTTGTAGGTTAGGGCACACAGCCTCTTGAGCTGAGATGTTCAATGGCGCAGGAAGTGAGGGGGCAAGGGAGTTGCGGCTCCCCAGAATTGACCCAAAATGCTTCTTCCCCCCCCCAACTGTAGAGGGGTTCCCGCGCCCCTGCTTGTGTCAATTTTGTCTTTTGCGCCGCTATCAAGAACCATTCAGTTTCTAAACTACGGCCATCCCCATGCTACGACTGCTAAATTCGAACGCATCATATCTCATTTCTAAGGACGTTTGACTACAAAACTTTAAAATTTTGAAAGAAGTTCAGAAGCTGCAAAGAGTAGGCTCACGCACACACACGCGCATTTTCCCCTGTCCGTGTATAAGCTTTTATTTTTTGTAGCCGACTATGTGAAGAACCAGAAGGCAGAAACAGACAAATATTGGCATACTGATACTTTAATAGGTAATGCAGTAATAGTCGCGTCACATCAGCTTTCTGTGCAGTTTTCCCCGTATTCAAAGAAAAGAGCAGAAGGGAATGCGAACTTGTCACAAAAGGCTCGGGGGAGCACCGACTTGACCGAAGGTCGTTCGCCCTGAATTACTTCTAAAATTCGGCGTATAAAATTACAGGTCCTGTGAAATGCATTACTCACTTAAGTTCTGCGAAATCAATTCCCCGTAAAAGTCATGAGGGACACATTTTTTGGATACTGACCCCTAGTCTGACCTACGCCAGTATTCCTGCGTGACCTTACAGCACAAATTTGACAGAAGGTGCCAATAAAGTCAGGAATAGGTAAACGAAATTCCACTGGGACCGCTTTTTGTGTTTCTTCTGGCTATCGCCAAATAAGTGAATGGGGGACTCGACTTTTCTTGGCTTGATGCGGGTTACTGATCATCTGATACGTCTACCTGGCATCCCAGGGAGTCAAAGGGAATTTCCTGCAGCCATGGCAAACGCACAACCACGGTGCTAGGCAGGAACCAACATTTCCGTGTTCTACATAGGTTCAGATTGTTTTCAACGGGCAGATACCTGTTTATGAAGCTTTCATATATTTCGTAGACCTGCTGTATTTTTGCTCTTGAATTCGCATGTTTTTCAGAGGAAGCAGCGGAGCACCTGCTGTACCTGCTGCAGGAGCACGGCATCATGTCGGACCTCCTGCGCCCGAACACCTTGTGTGGACGGCAGCGCACTGTACGTCGAGGGAAAACAGGTGTGCCAGTTCGGTCCCGCAGCTGATGACGTCATGAAATTGATCATTTGAGGAATCATTTTTCCAGCGTTTGCACATAAAATTCGTTATTTTAAGTGTAGAAATACCGCGGTCATGATGACCAGCTTGATCTTGGAAACAGACAGTGGCTTCAAGCTACCGCTCACAGTCGCCGGTGATGGGCAAAAGTTCTGCTTGCTATTCCAGAGGCAAGTTTGATTTAAGTTTTGTTTCTGGTCGGGTGAGTCTGGTTTTGCATTTGGCTTTGCGACTCTGTTGCTGCGCATACCCGTGACTTGGTGCGCGCATACTCGTGACTTGGTGCGCGCATACCCGTGAGTGATTTGTTCAGCAAACTCGATGGTAAATGTGATGTGAGGCCGCAGCATGCTGTTACCCATTTGAAACAGGTCAAAATTCATGTGGATTTGAGGCGAGAAGTTGACGGGTCAGGTTTACCCACGGAGCAGATGTACACTGAAGTCATAGTTATTCGCATAATATGGATACTGAACCTGCAACAGGAATGTAATTTTACTCCCAAGATTGGGATTAATACGTGGGCGGATCTCCCAGTCCAGAAATCGAGGGTTTTCGGGACCTAGGTACGGTAGTAAACGGCACGGGTTACCCGCCTGACGAGATTTCTTGGTTTGGGGTTTTAATCCTTGGAGCAAGAATATGTAAAAAGAGCAACTCTCAGAGAACGGGTAAGATACTCTCAGAATGAGCGTGGATTTCATCCCTATTTCGGGAGTGAAAAACGATTGTTGATCTTCTCAGCCCGTACAGAGGGTTAAGTCTCTAAGCGGGAGCAAAATTGTTTCCAGTGGACGTCCTATGTTTTATTCATCTCCCGCCGAGGAGAGAGAACGGTGTCCGGTGGAGATTAGCGAGACGTCACCTTCTCGTGCGATATCAGCCAGTGCACTCCTGTAACCGCATACGTGCGTGCAAACACCAGATGTGTTGTAGCGTGTATTCAGTGAACGTGGATACGGAGTACACGCCCGTTGTGATACAAAAAGTACTGACAGACAATGGCGGCTAGGATATACGGCGGTGCTTTAGGGGCGATCCTATTACCATCGCCCACCAGCGGTGCTTTAGGGGCGATCCTTTTACCACCGCTTACCAATAGACGAATACTGCAGGTTTAAGATGAACAAACTGTCACCGGAACTACACAAATCCATTTCTGTGCACAGCGACGTCACATGGAGAACTTCCGTAAGGTATGATTTAGCACCGCGTAATTTAAAAAAAAAAAAATATGAAAGCTGCCATTGCTACATGAACGTTTCAAGTGCAGCACCATTGTCCTGCTAATCTAGACACTAATAAGGCATCGCATGTTTTAACGAAATTTACCAATATTTTATGCAGCTCAGAAGCATCTGGCTCCGTGATGAACGCCTTAGAATGCACTCATTCTGGAGGGCAGATTCGTAAACGAGTTTTTTGGTATTTTCGAAAACAGAGGCCAAGTGCACTGAGAAACTTTCCATTGTGCTCGATGAAGTGTCCACGACGTGCACAGCATCCCGCTAAAGCACTGTCTACTCACAGAAGCCTCCGAATGGTGACGTAACGGTGATACATAAAACCGGACGAGATCACACGCACACCCTCACGTGCATACACAGACACTCGCGCAAATACATATAATCCTAGCCATAGTGGCCCGGGACCCCAATACGTGTTTGAACCCCTGCATGCAAGACATCCAGTTGATGAATACAGGTTAAAAACAGTACGCCGTTTAACGCCAGAGTTTTAGTGATTCAAACAGTGTGGTATAGTTAGCTATATATAAACGTAATGTGCTCCTCCTATGAGAAGAGCCTTAAGGTGTCGCCATCTTCGAAAAAAAATGTGATAAATATTAAGTGTTAATGAGCCAACTTTTGTCTTCTGTACAAATGCCGAGGGCTCAAATATCGTGAGATGATCGCACTGGAAACAATGACAATCAAATCCGCAGAAAAGACAATGTTAATTGGAAGTACGAGGGCCGTGAAACATAAGGGTGTTGTACGATGGTGTAAGTCAACGATTACTGGAGGAATTCGAGGAAAACAACGGCCAGAAACAACCAGGTGTTTCACACAGAAGTTACTCACATGATATTTGCATGACCATACGCTCTATGGCTCAGAAGACTATTGTTATAAACCAGATAAATCTCACGTGGAGTCTTTTGACTCGAGAGACTAAAAGCGGGGTGTTAATACTAAACGTCTAATGAAGCTTATTTAAGCATATTTTAGCATATTTAGTTAATTAATGAAATAAATACGAAACAAACGCAAATATTTTGAAAGCTTCATCATAAATACTGCGGCAGAATAAATTAACCATTTCAGACTAGGCATGCAAAGCCAGGTTTAGAAGTTCCGAGGACAGATGAATACGGATGAATGAGGACTAAGCCGTGTGCTGCGTGCATGGCACCGCGTGCACGCCATTCAGCCGTTCTCCATATCGAGGCCTAGTCAAAATTCGTCCGGTCCACAAGAGAACACTGTCCCGCTGACTGGGTCCAAACTAAATCGCGGTCGACCCCTTCGCGTCCAGAGTGTCCGGGCCGTCACCACATCCGTCCACGTGGTCCAGAAAGCTCTCGGTCTCCTGGGACGGTTCGGCGGCGATTTTCGCGCTCTGCGCCTCCGGGGCGTCGTCGGCGCCGCCGACGCGGCTGCCGCTCGGCGGGCACAGTTTGGCCGCCATGAAGCAGTCCTTGTAGACCTTGGCTGCCAGGCCGGCGCCGATCAGCGGGCCGAGCCAGTACACCTGGGAAGCGGCGGCCACTGACGTCATTGACGAGCACCGAGCCACTCCGCCGTGGAGGCGCAGTGATCTCACTGACGGCTACCAGGGACACACCAACAGCTGCCCGTAACTTTGTGACTGATAAACACTGTTAGGCGTAGGTAAGACTATGTTGCTTAATGCAAATCGTTGTTTCAAAGTGCAGAAAAGTCTGAGACGCCGATGTATGTGAAAAGCTAAAGACGTCTGAAGCAAGTCCTGTGCTGGATGCGTCCAAAAATACACAAATCTACAGGCTACAGTTCATGTGTCCGCACAGCTAGCCAGACATGGCAAACAATAATAGCATTAAAGGTCATGGTGAAAGCCTGGTCGCAGTTTCTTGTCAGTCATCGCCATGCGAGATTAACGGCCCCAGAAGCTGATCCTCAGTGGCGTTTAATCACAGCACGTCCAGACTGAGAGCTCAGTCTCCTCGAATGTCCTGCTGTCAAATGTCTGGCGCAAGATACAGACGCAACGGCAAGTTGACGTTAAAAAAGTGGTAAAGCATAATTGCGGCCCTTTTCGTGTTGCCTGCTAGTCAGCTGGCTATGAACGCTTGCACCGTCTGGAACAGAACGCCGGGACAGAAAACGAAACAGAGACAGACGAAGCAGAAGAGAGAGAAAGAAAGCGGAAGAAAACAGGACATGCAGATATGGACGGGAAGCTCACAGTGAACGACGGCATTCACAAGTAAATAATAAGCATAGTACTTGCTTCTCATTAACGAAATAGCCAAAGGCAACGGACGACAGACAATGTTATGAGAGCCAAGCAAGTGGCATCAGAAATCATACCCGAAATTTCGACTCTTTCACGTAACAAATACGTAAGCATCTCTTTCTTCTTCGCCTTTTTAACCAGACCAAAGGAATGCGTGGTATCGAGCCAACTTTACGCCTTTCCAGTCGCCGGCCCGAGTGCGTTCAAAGTGCAACGCGCGGCGGCAGAGCTGCAGCACGCGGTGCCGTGGCCGTCACGTCCGAGTGCGGCAAGCCTTTCCCGCCCAGGCCCCGCAAAAGGCCTGCCGTCGCCGGTGCGTACCTTGGCTTACTTATTGTTCGACCTCTGCGGTTTCACCTCGGTCAGCTCGACGGCCTCGACGGCCATGTTGCGCGCTCGGAAGGCGTGCGTATAGACCAGGCCGGCCAGGACGCCGCCGACCACCGGCCCCACCCAGTAGACCTGGAGCAACAGACGACAGTGACGACGGTCCCGCGGTCCCGCGCAGGCCTGCGCGGCGGGCACTCCGGCTCCCTCCTGCGTGACGGACGAGCGCAGCCGACACTCTCCCAGAGGACAGACCTGCACAGGTGGCACTCTCCCGCATGAGACCTGAACAGCGCACACTCTCCCACAGGACAGACCAACACAGCTCCCTCCCAAACAACAGACAAGCACAACTGACACTGTCCCACAGGACAGACCAGCACAGCTGACACTCTCCCACAGGACAGACCAGCGCAGCTGACACTCTCCCACAGAAGAGAACTGCACATCTGACACTCTCCCACAGAACAGAACTGCACAGCTGACACTCGCCCACAGGACAGACCAGCACAGCTGACACCCTGACCCACACCACACAACAGACCTGGAACACGGCCCCTGGGATGCTGTCCCATACACTCAGGTGGCACCCGCGCATCTAGCTCTACAAAGCGTGCAGAGGTTTCAGTTTCACATAGCCGGCCATCACCGGCGCTCAAATCAGCTTGAGGCTGCGCACAGCCCTTGTAGCAGCGAACACTGCACAGGTACCGATGCAGCCACGCCTCAGCTGTGCACCCATGCCTGGAATTACTGATGCCTGGGAGCCTGAGCGGGGCTTCCTTCTTCGAAACTATTGCAATCCACACTATGCGCACGGACACGCTTCCTCCAAACGTGGAGGGACATGCTAGATTTGGAAAACATTTTTTCACTCGTGGTGCCGACGTAATTTGTTTTTATTGGGAGAGCCAAAGAGGCCAGTCTCTGTCCAGGAACAAGACCACGCCATCAGACTGCCAGAAATAGTCGTCTTCAGAGGGGACGACAGAATTTTCACAATTTTCAACGACAGAATTCTGAGACATCCTGTATACTGGAAGTCGATTTGCAAACCCACAAGCTACAACTTGGCTGGACCAGTTCAAACGACGCGTTCAAGGTGGGACATTCCGATCCATGTCAGTGAAAAGAACCTTTAATTTCCAAATTATTCCGAAGCAGACTAAGGCATCACTTAGTTCAGGGCTCAAACAAAGCGCCATCAAAACTGTACATCAGCCAGCCAGCTTCGCTGGACACCTATTTGAGAAAATGACTGTTATGCCAGCCTGGTCAGATAGCAGCACGCTACAAAGCACGAATCGTAGAATGTGAGTGGTGCGGCATAATGATAGGATTAACAGACTGATCTGCTGGCTGGCTTCAAAACAAAGCATGAATACTGCTGAGTCAAAAGCAGCACCAGGGCTGAAGCTTCTGGAAAAGAAAGAAATCTATTGTGGATATCCAACGGGGCTGTCCGCAACATTTTTGTAAATTTAACGGTAAAGTTTTTTTAAATAGTTAAGCAAGTCATTGCTCTCCGAAATTTATCCAGGATTCCCATGTATGCGGCTGCGAGCAACTGCGAGCGATCGACCAGTATCTGTCAGTGTTGAGAAGTCCGCCCGTCACCAGCACAAGGGCACGGAATGACGCCTTTTACGTTCGGCAACACTGGGTGTCTGCGTCAGTGCCATGGTAACGCCGTGAAAATAAACCACTTGTGTGTGTATGTTATTGCTTAGTGTCGTCATCCATTTGTGGATAACTTAGGTACGCGCTTGCTCTTGAGTGTTTGTGTATGCAAGCATGGGTACATGAGGTGCGCCGCTATGGAAACTGTACGGACCAATATAAGCCGCCACTGCGTTCAGTGGGGAGCCTCCGGCCTACCTCCTGCTCACTGGAGGTGGTTTTTCTGGCTTGCGGGACACGGTCGGGACCGAGGCACTCTGGTTCGTGTCACTGCTGCGGACGGACCACCGCGATAGTATCGCTATGATTGAGTTGAGTTGATAATAAAGTAATAAATATGCAATGAAGTTGATATTAAAGCAATGGGTTCTGCTTAGCCGGGTGGAACCGTGAAACTGGGAGATTTTTTGCGACTGCCCATCGCGGAAGTTCCTACTGGAGTCTTCCTGGTCCGGCCAATCGCGCACTACACGCATTAAGAAATGCTGGTTGTCTTATTGCTAGTTTGACCGCGCCACGATCTGACATTATTCCCTGTTCACAGCCCATTGCTCCGGGAGTTAACGCACGGTTCTTTGCATCGTCGTGCACTCGGACGGGGGCACTCCACCTGGCCACCTTTTTACAGGTGGCGGTTGAAAAACTGCAAAGCCTGCTGACGTGCTGGCACGCCGAGGCATCGTCCCTGAACAGAGTTCTGATTCTGCGACACGGGCTGGACCGCCCCACAGCTGTGGCGCAAACAACTCTAAAGTTTCGAACACAGTCATGCCGTCATAACGTTGTGCCTCGAACGCTGACAAGTCGACAAGTGCTGCAGTCACAGTGACCCGAGAACATACTGGCAGCTTGACTCTGATGACCTTAATGACCTAATGACAGCACTGCGTACGAGACGTCTTTGAGAAAACAGAAAATCGTTTTCTCATTTTATAGCTCTAATTATTCCAGACATCTTATATGTTTCAGATATACCTGGATGTAGTATTCGTACATGCCTGTAACAATAAGGGGTAAGAAGGCATTCGGAAAACTCCTCGGTGTTTAAGTCAGGAAAGATGTTCCTCAATGCCCCACAGAAACCTCCGCATTAATGAAATGGCCATTGGCGGCCTCTAGGCACCAACGAGTACATTATGCGTACCAAATAGAGCATAAATGCAGATAAAAAATAGTAACTGTCATCACGAACGCGTACACGTCATTGCAAAGAACCGACAAAGAGTCTGAGAAGACTTCCATCTCAAATACATCATGCTATGCAGTGCACGTTGTGTGGCTTTTGCTTTTCCAGTAGCGTCATAAGGTGCTTGATGGTCTCCAACAACACGTCTAAATTCAGTCCCTAGAGCTGAGACTTCAGCGGTAGTATCTTTCCTTAGATTAGGTGTACAAAAAGTCATCAATGGGTGGCGACTGTGGCCAGAAGACTAATCCTAAGCATAATCATAAACATAAGCATAATTAAGATTAGGCAGATATCCAAGTTTTCATGGATTCGGCATCCCGCCAGCCTGCATGGAATCAGTCTACACAACATGAACAGGATAAACAGACACACACGAAGACAAGATGCGAATCGACGCCATCCTGGCCGCGCACTCGAGTTAGTACATACACACCACAGGAAGTGCAAGTGGCGTTAAACCAACCACACACCGGCTGGACAGACGCGGATAAGACGTGAAGCACAGCGCGCTCGGGAAACGTCGGCGGACGGACGGCGGAGCGGACCGTGAAAACACGACCGGCAGGGTGCAGCCGTCAGAGCGCGAAGACCGAGGACCGTGGACGTTCACGGCAGGGAGTCAGCCGGCGCGGCGCCAGGACGCGCCGGCTGACGAACGGAGCGGCGCCGCTGTTTGCCTGCTGTTGGGCAACCGGCGCCATTAGGCGCGCCGGCCGCCGGCCGCTCGGTCACGGCTCGGCCAGACCTGCCTCGGCCGCCGCCGCTCGGTCACGGCTCGGCCAGACCTGCCTCGGCCGCCGCCGCACGGTCACGGCTCGGCCAGACCTGCCTCGGTCGCCGCCCGGTTCCGTCCAGCCGCGGCCGGTAGCCGCCCACGGGGACTCCAGGCGGGCGTGTGCACACACCGGAACAATGCGGTCGCCCAGACAAGCAGCCATCAGCGGAATCGGACGGCGGAGGCCTTGACCGCGCGAGGTCCCGTGGGACGGCGGCCGAGGGAAAACCGCCGGCTCCAAAATGATCCGTAATACGGCCTCATCCGACGACTGTTTTGGCTGTATAATGTCGGACGTTAACGACGTTGAGAATTGTGAAAGACGTCCTGTCTCCCCTCCCCCCCTAAAAAAAATCCAAGGGCTGTGCTCAGACAAGGACATAACCAAGGTTCCGCCAAAAATTGCCCAGGACAAATCTAATCCCCCTTAAGAATTAAAACCCGACGGATTTAGGCCACTATATTTTCGCGTTCCGAAAATCTTTTTTTCATTTTTGTGAATAAAGAAACGTTAAAACTCTACTCTAAGGGAAGGCATGCCAGCTCCCCTTCTGTGGCTATGCCCTGGCGCAGAGGCTGGCAAATGAAACAGTAGCTCAATGTTTGCAGTCTCACTGGCGCCAAATATTCATTTCAAAATAACAGCACACCTTTTAAGATTTGGACGTTTCGAATGAACACTTTTCAATGACGTTATGTGTCTTTATCTAGAAAGTCATATTTGCGAAGCGAAATGAATGGAAAACGAAACGAAATGAACGAGATCAGCTCGCTCGAGCTCCGACAACCTGTCTTTCCGGTGTGTTCAGCAACTAGACATGGACAGACTGCGCAGGCTCCAAGATCACGAACCTCGGCGGTGGGTTTAGACCGCGGCACGTTTCAATTACCCAGTGATTACGGTGGGCAACGAAAACAACGGCTCACTCGAAAATGAAACATGTAAGGCTGCCCTGATCTAAAGCATTGTACTGACAGTTCTTTTCTACTGACTTCTAGCCCTGACCCCAGAGCATCCAGTCATCCCGATTTCCCATGCAAAGAATGACCCACCCGAGGCCACCCAACGTGGCAGCAGCATACAACCACTACGCAGATGGCGCCACCAGCGGCCGTTCTGTCAGGTCTTCCGCTGGGCCGGCGCGTCCCACCCCGAACGCAAACACGGCGCACCGCGGCGCGCCGCGTTTGGGTCACGGCCGCTAGCCGCCCGCGGCGGTCGGCGCTGTTTCGCCACCGGATGCGAGCCGCCCAAACTGACCTTTCCGGCGGCGCCATTTTTCGCGCGTGCCCGCCGGCGGTCGATTTCGCGCCGTGTCCCCAGCCCCCTGCCTGACAGCCGCACCGACTCACTTCAGCTGCGCCCCGAAACAAAAGCATCCACGGAGGCATTTCAAGCACATCGACGGCAGACGCACGAACAGGAGCACCATCGGACCACCACAGGACCGTCAGCGCACGCACAAACCCCGGCAAACGGCCTCCCGCCGACGGCGGCGGCCGGCGGACAGCGCCGGCTCGTGTCGGCCGCCACTCACCCAGTGATTGGCCCAGGCGCCGGTCACCACAGCCGGGCCGAACGTGCGGGCCGGGTTCATCGACGAGCCGGTGTATTTGATCTGAGGGCAGTGGCGACACGCGTCTCACAGGGTCGGCCCGCGGGACGGACGGGCCGCACGCACCACCCGGCCGCGCTGTTTGCGCTGATGAAACAGAGGTCAACGGTGACGCGGAGGAATCTGTCGGCTTTGGACAGCGAGGGCCGCCCAGGCGCGAGCCGGCAGGCCTGGGGCACGCGTCAGCAGAAACACGTGTTTTAGAGGTCTGGCGGGTAACGGCGCGCGAAGACGAGACTTTCCGAAGACGAAAGAAAGAGCAGTGCGCTCACAACGAGCAATGCACAGATCACACATCGGGCCTTGCGCAGGGATATCACTTGCGTGTCGCAGGACGCTGGCCGTTTTTTTTACTAAAACAACTTTTTAACATAGTTACGACAGAAAAATGCTACTTCTAAAAATAACAGCTCGATACTTCTATGATCTGTAAGCTCTCCAACAGTGTTAACGTACTATATCACCTAAGCATGTTTTGTTTTTCATTGCAACAAGATATTGTAAATGAACAGCAGGAACAACAGGAAATGCACAACGGGCAACTTTCCCATGTTTGCTGCGGTTTCATTTTCACACAACTACGTCCGTACGAGGCACCTCGCTTGGTGTGGGATCTGAATGAGCGATTTTGTTGACCGCCACCATCAACGGGCACCATTTACAGCCGTGACCGATAATTAAACAGCCACAAACAGCCGGGCTTGGTCAGCACACCACTGTTTGCCATGCCCATGTATTGAGCGGCATGTTTTTATCAGCTAGCCTCTCCGGCATGCACATGAGAAGTGGCCAGCTGAAAGGAAACTCCCAGGTCACGTCGTCCAACCGCCGCGTGTGCCAACAGACGACAGCGGTGGGCGTGTGGGGTGGGCGGGGGCGCCAGCCAGTGCTGCGCGGTGCCAGCGGACCAGCAGACCGGCCCGGCCCCGCCAATGAGCGGCTTCCGGTGCCGGCGCGGCGCCGCTGACGCGCGCCACGTTGACAGGCATTGACGGCCCGCGCGGCCGCTCTCTGGCGGCCTCCCGCACTGCCGGATCAAAACGTTCCGCTCATTACGGTGCCGATAACATCGCCGGCATCCGCCGGCGGTCGGCGGCACGCGCTCAGTGGAACTCGGAAGCGCAACTGGTGAACGACGGGCACTGCTAAATGAGGCCGCGCCGCCGCCGGTGACGTCGAAGTGTTTTACGACGGTGCGAGACCGGGTGGGTGGTACGGCGGCTGTTAGGTAACGCGCGCGGCAGGAAGATATCCGCTTCGAACGTCAGCGCTAAATTCCAACGCAAGTCGCTCTTTCCAGGGCTGGTAATTTGATGCAGCGGCCGAACAGATTATAGGACATATGCATCGGACAAATGCATTGTCACCTGGAGTGCGGCAGTCGTTTGCGGAAACGGCCAGGCTGCTCTGTCCCGGGACGTCGCTATTGAATGAGACATCAGCGTTGAACGATGGCTGAAGTTCAAACGTTTTTTCGCATTCGCAATGCGCAGCGAAAAAAAGTGGGCTGGGCAGTCTTAAGCACCTGTTAAGATGCTACGTGAACTGCTGGTTAAGCATGGCCACAATGGTAATGATTTATGATGTCCATCGTTACTCCGACTGCACTGGAACAAGGACAAGGTAAGAAGCCGCATGCCGCACTGACAGCTGGTCAGCTGACTTCCTCCAGCCCGTCCCCTGGCAAATTTGAGGCCCGTTTCTGCACCACTGCTACAGTTTCTCCTTCGCCGTCACAGACCGGGGCGTTTCTTACGAAAGACCGCAGAAAACATCAAAAGTACCTTACTGAAGTTTTGGTCTCCAGATTCGTCAGATTCAGCAATAGACCTCCAAACGGCTTACACCAAAGGCGCGGAATATGTATAACACCAAACTATTTTACAGTATACGTCCGCCCTAAAATACCGGAGCTCCACCCATTTAACACATCCTAATTTCTTTGTCTTGATGCTACCCCCACCCGCCGTCCCTCTGCTCGTCCCCCCTCCCCTCAGCCGTGCTCTTTGCCCGAGCGCCGGACCGGCGGTCACGATCTGACCTCCTTCCGGCCGCCGCGCGGCGGCCGCACACGGCGGCGGCAATCGGCGCCGTGTCGACGACAGGTCGATCGCAGACCGGGCAACGTGATCGCGGCCACAATGGCCCGCCCGGGGTCCCGCGGTGCGCGTGCCGGGCCGCCGGGCCGTCCGGCTCGCCCGCCCCGCGGCCGTGGCACGTGCCGGCGTCGCGTCACGTTCGCCGCGTCACGTGAACGTGACGGCTACGTGATGTCACCTACGGCTGCTGGTCGGCACGTTCACGGCATTCAGCCTCGTGCCGATCGACTCCACTCATTTCGTGAGTTATGGCTCTATTACCGTCACCGAACGGAGAAAGTGATGTCGACGTGAATGGCTAACGGAAGAGACGAAAAGGGCGGATGTGGGTAAGTGAGTAACTGGCTAACAACATTTGCTGCCAGACAAATGGAGTTATGATCACGGACAACAGGTCAAAACAACATAGAGACAGGCAGTTTGAAAACACATGGGGTCGAATTTCAAACGCGTGCAGGTGTAGCTGACATAACATGTGAAAACCTAGTCTCTGGAATCGGCGCTTGTTCCTAGTCGCGCTCCCGACTTTTGCTTGAATAATTAGGCGCACCACGCCGGCCAGACGGCCTGGCACCGTCGTGACGTCACGGCTGCCAACTTACAGCGCCCAGGTGGCAGGCGGTGATGGAGAGGCCGATGGCCAGCGGCGCCGAGCCCTTGACGTCATCCCGGCTCTCGTCGCAGACTCCGAACACGACGAACACCAGCACGAACGTGATGAACAGCTCGACGCCGAACCCTTGGAAGGCCGACAGCTTCGGGTTGATGGTCGTCATGCCCAGCGAGCCCTGCACATCCTCCGGGGTGAGAGCCTGCCGAAGAGAGAGCCCACTGTGTGAGTATCCATTCACGCTGAGAGACTGGCATGATCGAAGGTAAAAACATGGCCAAAACCCATACTTTTGCTGTGCTTACGACGCTTCATTCGGGTGACGGGCGTGTGAGTGTGGACGTGATCGTCGATCGCGTGCCTGACTGAAAGTCTGGACACACGCAGGACGCCCGGTTGCATTGGCGAATTTGCTGTGAGCTTGGGTGCCGGAGCCAGGGAAGGGACGAGGAAGACATTTTTGGCCTGCGGTGCGGGCGCCCACTTGAAGCTATAACAAAAAGATTGAAAAAAGCTGGCAAAAGCATTTTTTAAGCCTGGGCACAATGAGTGGTCGAAATCCAGAGAAATGTTTAGCTGGGAAGAGCGCGTTTTTCAATCAACAATCAACGTCTAGCCCCCCCCCTTTACAGATCAAGTGATAAGGCAGTCGGAACGCTCTGAACTCTAAGTTCCCTTCAGCAGGTGTCCCTCACTGACTTGACGCTCTTTCCAGACCGGAAGCTCCCGCACAAACGTCAAAATAATGTCAAATCTTTCAGACATCATCGTTAAAGGAGCACAAAAACTCACTTCATCTGGCTCCCTAGGGGCGCCCTTATTCATGCATATTTATCAATACAGAACCGCATTCAGATACTTGCAGTTAAATACGTTTTAACATCATACCAATCTCATTCCAAACAGATGCTGCCCTTCCTGAGGATCGGCGCCTACGTGGAGGTCGGCGTCCATTGAACGAATGATCCCCCTCGCTTTTCGTCGGGTTCGTACACCCCTGGCTGTGAGCGAGCCTTTGGTGTATTTGCTGCCGCGCGTGTGAAGATGGCTTTTGTGTAAGACCCGTCGGTCGGGTTACGTTGACCCGGGTCCGGGCGCGCGACGCGAGACCGACGACTTTAATGCGGTTACAGGTCGCACTTCGTACACCATCGTCCGATGGTCTCACCGTGCGGAAGCCATTACTTTACGGGCCTGCTGCGGATACGGCTGTAGACTAGGGAAATGGGCAGTCACATTTTTGACGCGCATATTTCATCTGTCAGACAGTTGGTTCAAAACAGTCTTTATGACAGTAATGACCGCAGCGGGCGTCGACATTAGACATCCTGAAGGAGCTGGTGACGGAAAGCTGTTTGTTTTCGCGCATTAAGTCTTATGAACATGGAGGGGGCCGTCAATATGTTAACACAAGAAGTGGGGCTGAGGACGTCCTGAGTTCTGTTGGCGGCCTCCATTCAATAAAAGCGATTCATGTTATCGTGGGTTTTGGATTAGTGTCGGTATGGCATTCTTATCTCTTTTATTGCCTGCTCATTGGGGCAAATTCGTCTTCAAATTTCCCGAAGCCATAGACAGTCTCGGCAATGGCCATTATCGTAATGAGGTGTTCGTCTCAATAGGCCCAGGTCAGGCCCAGAAATCCCGATAAGGTTCGTGTCAGACCTCCGCGTTATTGGCTGGGGTGCACACAATGGACAATGTCGCTCGTGTTCGACCAGCCGAGTATTGCCAACTGGAACGTAGACCTTCAACAGTGACTGCAACGGCGAAAACAGGACCCTGAAGACCCAAGTAAAAGGTTGCGTTGTCTGGAGTAGGGCTGGTACGTCTCTCGACTGACCATCGCCACATTGTCCAAAGCCACTGGCGGATCAAGGAGGGAGGGCGTCATCTGAGACGTGCTCGCCTTTCGTTGGAAAACCTGGGATCAGCGTGTCTTTTGGCCCCTTTTCGGACGTAAATTGTAAATAGTTTGATTTCGAAATAATTCTAGAGAAAAGACATGCTAGAGTTTGAAAATGGCAAAACAAAGTGGCCGAAATCGGAGGCGAAATAAGCACATGGAAGTAGGTCATGTCACATGGATGGAGATTTGCCCCCCTGCTCCTCAGCACATGATGCGGATCCACTCCTGTCCGGAGCTGACAGAGCTGACTGCCGACAGAAGCGCAATCACCGGCAGATCTCACCAGCAGGGCCGACATGCACCGACCATCAAAGAGCCACCGGCGGGCGTCGGGCATGATGGCGGGACAAGCCGAGCTGTGTGGTAAAGCCAGCACCAAGCCGCCGGGTGACGGAGAGAAGCTCAGCTCACTCA
The DNA here is from genome assembly GCA_030062745.1 of Capitulum mitella. Classification (NCBI taxonomy): domain Eukaryota; kingdom Metazoa; phylum Arthropoda; class Thecostraca; order Pollicipedomorpha; family Pollicipedidae; genus Capitulum; species Capitulum mitella. The sequence goes on along the minus strand of CP099850.1, from coordinate 1,215,081 downwards.
GGGACTCGAAAGAGCATCACAACTGCGCTTTGGAAAAGGAGATGATAGTATTGTACGGCTGTGCGGATGAGATAGTAAGCTCGCAATCCCAGTGTAATATTTCCCTACATGCTTTGAACGTACTACCCCAAGGTTGAATCACTATCGGGCCGTATCAGGCATCTGATCTGCTTAAGGGATAAACGAACCGACATTTTAACTTGCCGAAGGCACTGAAAATAGGCCTAGGATTCATGATTCTTGTTGGCACAGGAAATTTCAGTTACTGTTTCCCTGCAGCCAAAAACCATTTGTGTAGTGCAGTCCAAGGCTGTCTAAACGATGTGGTAAGATTTGATACTTACATCTGCGACTAACAATCGTTGCACGATTTCACAGGATCCTGACCTTTCGTGCTGACTGCAAACTATCACCCTCACACCCCCATCCTTCTCGGCGGTGTCAGATTCTCCACGCGCTGGAGACGCACGCGGCCGCTGAATGCTGTTGGGAGAAGGAACGGGCACATATGACCTTAGATTACTCTCATCCCCGAGCCGCGTCCCGTTTCCGAGGGAAGGCTGGGCACCACACGTCGTGCCTGTTTCCCGGAATTCCGCTCGACCCGAGAGCCCGGTCGGAACCGTCGGAGGCGGCGACTCTGGACTCAGGACTCGGCGACGACTCTGGACTCAGGACTCGCGGCGGCAGTGACTCGCTCCGCCCAGTCGCAGGCGCGGACCGGCCGGGCGCCGTCTGACCCGCGCCCGACCGGCACTACCAACTCGACAGTCTGCGCCCGGATCCGGGTCAACGTAACCCGACCGACGGCTCTTACACAACGCGGCCACTCTGACCCGGGTCGGCGTCCGGCACGCCGTCCGCGCGGGCGGCGTCCGGACACCGCCCGCGGCCAGCCGCCGGCCGGCCCCACACCGCTCCGATGACCTGCACAAAACTCGACCGGCGCCGACCCCGACCTGGCTCCCCGAACAAAGCGAACCGGTGGGGCGCGCGCAGCCCGTCTCGGTCCGGCCGCCCTTGCGTGGGAGCCGGCGGCCGGGATCCGGCCGGGCGGGCGACCGCCGGCGCCGCCCCTGGCCGCCGGCCGCCCGCGCGCACGCCGCTGACGGCGTGGGAACGGCCCTGGGTGCGGCGCCGCCGCGGGGCAGACCCCGACCCGAGGCGGGTCAGACGGACAAAACGGCGTCGGCGCAGCCTTGGAAGAGGCTCGGAAGGGGGCGCCGCGCCAATGTGGAGTGGAAACGCCGGCGGCAGACCGGACGAGGGGACAGCGGCCGGGCGATCCGCGCTGCAACAGACGGGTTACGAACATGAATCGGAAAGGCGCTTTGTGGAGTGATGGACGAGGTCTGCTGCGTCGCTCTTGAATATGAAAACATGTTTTCGCCTGTTTCCTATCAACTTGGCGGTAGATCGTGACGGGGACGTTACCTGCTAACATACATGGAGACTTGTTCATAATCTACGAATATCAAATATCAATAAAATATCATTATCACGAATATTATCGTTTGGCATCGTTATTTTTTGTGTCCCTGTCTCTGAATGGGCAGGCATGAGTACCACTCTGCGCCCGGGCGGTCCAATTACGTCAGGCCTGGCCAAGCCGGTTCGACCCATTCAATGGCATTCCTTCCGCCTGTTGAAGTGCTACCTGTTCGCTCGCAAGGACCCGCCCGTAGCAAGCAGACATAAACAACAAGAGAGAAACAGAACAAACTTCGACGGTTCGCTTCTTTTCACTCGCGTATTTTTCTCATGGTTACGAACACATTACTGACACATAGTCAGGAAATCCTTGATGTTTGAGAGGGTCTTGCAGCCTCCACTCTTCAGAAATTGTAACATTAGACCTATGGCAATGACTGGAAAGGAACGATATTACATCCTATTCAACCGACCGCTCCCGCCCCTGAATAATTTCCGGAAATCTTCAGCCATGCCTGTAGAAGTCGTTAAGAGGAAAACAGTTTTAGTAGTCAATATCTTAGTCCGTTCCCATAAGACTGTCCTCAAAAAGACTACTAAACCTCAGACTATCCTCAAACCGGGAAAAGAACTATGTAGTTGGCAAAGACTGGGCAATAACAGGCATAAGTGATTATAGCATGTAGTATGAAACTCCCATTGGTCAGTTTTGGGAACACGCCTTTGGATAATGACACATCGTGGCATTACCAACCACCATAATGGAAACCTCCCAGGGGAAAAACAGAGACAGATGGGGTAGAGTGCCCTAATTATGGCAAACATGTTTTGCTGCTCGTCGACGTAATTCGTACTACACGGTATTGGATGACTGAAGAGGACGCTTCTAAAGCACACACGTAGAAAGGACAAAACAAAACCAAGAAACATAGAAAGGGATATTCAGGTAAAAGACAACCTCTCTGAAACACGACACATATAACAAAACCAGTTTTGTTATCCTCATGGAGCGCCGTGGCTGGCAATTGTTTTTAAAATAACAGACAGTGCCGAAACCACGGCAGTTTAATCGGTGGCGCATTGCACTCCACAATCCGCAAACGCCACGACTGTTCCCACAGTCTGTGGGAACAGTCCAGGAGGATCAAAACTCAGTTTAAAACTTGCGTCTTCACATGGAAATGTAACGTGAATTTAACAATACCTAAGGTAAATTGGTGGAATCGAAAACCAGAATCATGTACAAGTTAACAATTTTCGCCTCATTTATAGCTGAGTTGTAGCAATCACTCCAAAAGAAGTCACATCGACAGTAATGACGGGCATCCAGCGATCAACGAAAGGCAACGATGTCAAAATTTTCGCCTTCTGCTCCAACAGTGCGAACACAGGCAGTCCGTTTTGTTGAATTCTGCTGAATCAGTGGTTTGCCTTATTTGAAGTCCTGGACGATAAACTGCTGCTGAGTCCATTCCTCGTGGCGATAAATTGTCGCTGACTTTATTCCTCGTGACAATAAACCACTGCTGACTCCGCGCAGCAGTGTGGATGTCTATAGACAGTATCCCGTTACTGCCGATTTCCAGCTGCTCCAGCGGTCGAACCGAAGCCCGTCCCCGGCGCCGGCAGGCAGCGGAGGCGGTCCTGGCGACTGTAACCAGCAGTGGTCTTGACGATCACGGCCACGACGCATGCTCGACAGACTGACGCTCGTGGGTCGCGGCCGTCGGACAGGAACACGTCCGGACCAGCGGTACCAGTGGCATCTGGACCGGCAGTGTCATTGACACCCGGACTGGCGGTGTCAGTGGCATCTGGACCGGCAGTGCCATTGACACCTGGACTAGCGGTGTCAGCGGCACCCGGACTAGCAGCGTCATTGCCAACCGGACCAGCTGTGTCACTGACGTCCGGACTAGCAGTGTCATTGACACCCGAACCAGGAGTGTCAGTCACGCCCGGACCTGCGGTGTCTGCGAGGCCCTCACGGCCAGCATAGTAACGGCGTGCAGCCACCCCGCACTGACCATTCAAAAACCGGCCGCCGCCCGCCCGCCGGGCCGCCGCCGCTGAGAAAACGAAAGTAGACCGCTGGACACGGTCAAGGTCAGTCGGGAGCCAAGCCCCAGCTGCTCGCGCAGAAACGTGCTCGGGTCAACGGGTGCGGACCTAGCGGCCTGCTGGCCGGAGGGGGGACAGTTGTCAGACTGTCTGGCTCAGTGGAGTTTCGCACGGACGTTCTAGGAGAGCAGGATCTGGGAGGGAACGTCCTCTCCCCTGTGTCACTTCAGATTAGTGTTCAGGGGGTCACGGTTTGAAAAGACGTTCCATCACATTGTAGAGGTCCACGGTAAGGTGCGCAACAACATGTAGCTCTTCAAAATCTTTGAAAGTCAGCGAGCGATGACGTCTGTGCTAATGTAACTGAAAAATGCATTAATCTGGGAAAATGGGAAAGAAGAAACATTGAACAAGGAACTGATCCTTTCGAGGTTAATCACATGGAAGATGTCTTCATATATAGTGTTTCGTTTGCACTTTTGCAGCTGTTAATGATCCTGTCGATAATACACACACTCAAAGAACCAATTGTTTGCAGATGATGTTACCACTTTATTAGCAGTACCAATACTTCTCCACTGCAATATTTTGCAGGTTTGTCACGTTATGTTGTTACAGCGTCGTTCGAAACGATAATGTGATTGGGTTTCACCTCATCAAATAATTTCTTGATAATGACCACGCAAGAAAGTTATTTTGAACGAAGCGGATAAATCATGACAGAGCGGTTGATTGTTTCGGTTATTTAAAATGTCGGGATGGTTGCAGAGGCCGGCGCCGTGTCCCCTGAGCCCCTCCCTCGCGGGTGCGTGTGTAATCTCGGCGCTGACATTAACGGCGGGGTTTCCCGAGTCGGCAGTGAATTACGCCGAGATCGACGCAGTCGATATCGAACGGAGCTCAGCCGGTCAGGTCCTCTGTGCGGCGGTACGCCGACGAATCGCTAGGAGCACGCGGCCATGACAAACTGGTCACGGAGTGACGTAGCGTGAGCCCAAAACACAACACACAGCATCGAACTGGGCGTTATGCATGCAGATGCACCAAGTGGGTAGCAGAAAGTTCAGAAAGCCCCTAACGTTCAAGGACAAACATAATACACCAACTCTGAGGGGATCACCAAAATGAGCCAAAACGTTCAATAATGATTAGCCGGACGACAAATCTAGAAACATCTAGAAGCACCCAGGAGCCGCGAGATGGCTGCCTGGTCCGTGCTGCTGGCAGCGGACTGTCTCACCTTCAGCAGGGCCGAGCCGCGAGATGGCTGCCTGGTCCGTGCTGCTGGCAGCGGACTGTCTCACCTTCAGCAGCGCCGAGCCGACGATGGCGCCGATGCACTGGACCAGGACGTAGAAGACGGCGCGCATCAGGCTCACCTGACGCGCCACCAGCATCCCCACTGTCACCGCCGGGTTGATGTGGCAGCCGCTGATGTGGCCGATACTCTGCGGGGCACGTCGGCCGGGTCACGGTGACGTCACTGGTGTCCCGGGGGGCGGCGGTAGGGACACCTGGTTGTTGATGAGGCGCCATCAGTCACGTGGCCGTGGGGATTAGCGGAATCAATTATTAGGCGATTCCATTACCAGCTGGAGCCGACGTGATCCTTGGCGGTAAAAATCGAACACCCATATACCATTGCTGTACCTTAGAAATCGTGTTCTAACGCTGGCCAAAACCCCGCATTCAATAACGGACATTCTTTTATTTTGCAAGGGACAATTTACGGACGAAAACAAATGTATGCAAAGCTTAATTCATGCCCATAACCAATAAGGCGTCGGCGCATCTTCAATGCAGCACCAGCAAAACACGGCATAGAAAACTCCAGCAAGATAGCATTAGTTTTCCTCATTTGACTTAATGCTTCCTGGACGACCCCCGGTGGTATCGTGTGAGAGCTACATTTGAATATGTCGCGCCGAACGAGGTCCTGCCGTGACAATGCTATCTGCTATAAAGCCCATACGCGTCCTATTCCGGGGCTTTGTTGTGAACTATGGACTGTTACCCCGCTTACTCTAAACTTACTCTATTATTCGTCCCACTCCGAACGGACCTTCCCTCCCTGGTTCACTAAAAAACGTTGTTTTTTTGTCGAAAAAAAACAAAAAAAGTGTTGTTTTTTCAAAAGTGTTGTTCTACAGTACATCTCACTAAAATAATACTAATTCTCTATTGCCTGGCTCACTGCGAAAAACTCCTCCTTCCCCTCAGCCCTTGAACGCAACGAAGGCGGTCCAAAATCGCGATCAGAAACAACTTCACGGCGACAGATTGACCACGAGGCGGGCGCCGAGACCTCCACCGCCGGCCACACTGAGCGCTCGGCAGCTGGACTCGACGCCCACTGAGCTCGCAGCCCCTGCCGTCCCTCCGCCGTCCGGCATACAGGGCCCGTGTGCCATAGGATTACAGGCACGACCATGGGGGACACGGTTTCTGTTCCCCTGCTTAAACCCTGACCTTTTAAGTGAAAGTCGTCCGTCTGTAGGGTAAAAATGTGATTAATTCCCCTTCTGGTCCAGTGTGGTCCGGTGCAGTGCGGTACCGTCCGTTACAGTCCCGTTCGGTTGGTTGTGGTCCCGTCCAGTCTGGTCCGGTACGGTCCGACGCGGTCTGGTCCGAGCCGGTACGGTCCGGTCCGGTCCCGCTGGGTCCGATTCGGTCCGGTACGGTCCAGTCTGGTGCAGTCTGGTACGGTCCGGCACAGTCCGGTCTGGTCCGGTCCGGCTCGGCGGACAGTGTCAGACGTGATCAGCATCACCGGGCCTCTCTCGGGCGCCGCCACTATCAAAACAAACTGCCTCCTCCGCTTGCGCAACCTCACGTGCTGCGTACGCGGAGCCTCCTCCCTGAGAACGCTACCTTCCGATGCAAACGCAGTGCCATCTTTGTCAATTTCGGCACTCCCTAGGTCACTGGAGGCGCAGTGTGGTGTCTGAGGCCCCCTGGACGTGCGCGATCTCCCGTAATTAGCATCACCGAGGCGGTTCCAAAGTGCCGTAAGGCCGCACGTCTTCAGAGCTAACGACACCCAATTATCAAGATGCATTCGCCCTCGCTACGTTCATAATCACTTTAGCAGTGAAAGTGCATGACCCACTACGTGATGGCAAAGAAGTGTTGAAAAGTCCTGGCTTAAGGGCTCCTGCCTGGCAGGGGAATTTTTCCGGAGTGTTGATAGTGGCGGGCGGGCTCCCCATTAAGGTAACGTGAGGGCGTGTTTCGCTACCCCCGAATGGCGTGACGGGCACTTACGAAACAGCCCACGCAGCGTCATGGGATTTGCCATTTCGTGACGCATGGAACGGTCTTCCCACCCAGAACAACCGGCCGACGCTGTCGGCGGCAGCCAGCAGGTCAATGGGCTAATGGCCTTTGAGGAGCGTCTTCGGCTATGAGTTTTCGCAGTGCGCTGGGCGCAGCGCAGCCGTCTTTCGCTGCGTTCGTGAGCTAGCAAGAGCGGGACACCTTTCAGTGTTTTTGATCGCGGAGATCATCAATGCGTTCCGAGAAACAAGTGATTAGCGCTGAAACCATGGACTGCAAATGCAATTCGTGTAATGGTGTTGAAAGTAACCGGTCATCCTATGTACACTGGCGGATTCCGGGGGGGGGGGGGGCAACGGGGCCATGGTCCCCTTTCTTTTGAAAAGGGGCTCAACATGCCTTTACACCCTCTTTTCAGGCGAGTGTTTTTTTAACATTTCTGTTACATGTAAATTCCCGAAAACGGCGAAGGAAGGTGGCCGACATCCGTGGAAAAAGCATTTGGGGTTAGGTTAGATTACACGAATGGAGACTTACCCCCTCCCCTTAACATATAGCGTGGATCTGCCCTTGCTTATGTATTTACGACATCAGTGACAAGTAGCTTCTCACCGTATCGACGTGGCTACCAGTTACCTCGACCTATGAGCAGATGTGAACGACATTGTGGCTTTCCATTTGGCAAAGTCCGGCTACGAAGAAGATACCAGTTCATCCAGCTTAGGTCCTTGTTTTATTTGTTTTTCTTCAGCAAAACATGAGCCCTGTCTTATTTTTGTCTCCCATTGCCAAGAACGTCATTCATCGGGCTGAATATAACGTTACACAGATGACTTGGAAGTCAAGAGATCGCTACATTTTCATTTCTTCATTTGCTGCGGTAGGTCAATGACAACAGGTAGGCCGAGTAATTCGAGATAAGATGCGGGTTAACTTTCCGGGTAGGTAAGTGCTCACCGCTGTACAACAGAAACTCAAGACGAACCTTCGAGTCGGACTCATCTAACACGGCGCCGCACACGAAACGGAAATTTGGGCCCGTCACGCCCCGTGTCGTTACCTCCCGACACAGACATAGATCCCATCCCATCCCCGCATTACATCCCCCATCCGGGTGTTCCAGGGACGCGCGAGTTACGTGAGCAGACGTGCCCAAATGAACGGCCTAATGAGCACGTGTCGGCGGCTGGTCCCGGGCGGCGGCGCGTCGTCAGTCGGTCCCGCCCACTTCCTGCGTGTCCCAACCCTGCCGGCGGGGTCGCGACCCGGCGCTTCACCGCGCCGGTGACGTCGCGGCCGGTCAAGCCGTCATCGGTCACGGCGGCCCCGGCCGTCACGGGCGTCCGGCGGCCGGCGGCGCCGGCGGGCGAAGAGCGCGGCCCGGCGGTGGCGGCGGCGCGCGGCGGCGTCTCCAGACGCCGGGGCGCGCCGTCGCCGTAATTGGCCGCAATTGGTCTGACCTCCGAGCGGGGGGCGCCCGATTCAGGTGCCCGCCGGCCGATTGCAAAACTAGGCCACTGATTCGATGAGTGGAAAATTGCCGCCGCCGCCGCGCGGCGCACGCACAAAGGCGCGCGGACGCCCAGACGCGACGGCGCCAGCCGGACACGGACCAGGCGCTGCCCGCCGCCGCCGTCCGAGCACGAGCTGCTTGCCCGTGGCGCGCTCCCGCTAGCAGCCCGACCAACCAGCGGCTGGCACAACGGGAAACCGCTCTTTAGCCTTGGGCTGCTATTTGAAACCATACTGCATAAAAATGGTGTCGGACATTCATGAACGGTCCACCAAACGGGTCACCTGCGGCCTGATGGGTTACAGATCTCCGTAAGGCCCAGCCTGGTTGCGCCCTGGCAGGCGAACGACGCCCCGCCGCTGGTGGCGGGTGCCTATTGTTCAACCAGCCCAGCCAGGCGCTGAAGAACAGCGGAGAAGATCAGCGGTGAGCAACGGGAGTGAAGAACTCCCGAAGACTGAGGCAGAAGACGGGTGGAAATGCGATGAATAGCCTTGCGGTGCCTCCTCATTGGATGGTAATTGGTGGTCTGGAAGGCCCGGGGACGCTGTCAATTTTCACGCAGTTAATCTGGTCTACATACCACCCTGCGAGTGTGGGAAAGACAGCCTCTGCTCCGGGATTATCTTCGGCGCGAATGGCGCTCTTACACGCCTCGAGTCGCAAACAGCAGGTCCCAGTCACGAGAGCAATAAACCCAGTCCCAGACTGAGTCATCATCTCAGACGCAGTCCCGTGATCCTTTCATCAATCTCTCCAGCAGCCCTTTTACCAGGAAATCATCTGACCACGGTTACCTAGATAGAAGTCCACGCTCATAGTAATTGCTTGCGTTGATTTCACCACTCGGAGCGGCGACTGGCAGTGCGTGGATGCGCGAAACTGCTACAGCGAGGCGCCCGGTCCTTGTGGTGCTCGAGAGGTCTAAGTCGATTTCAGGCTCGAGTAAATGCAAGTGCCGCAAACGCAGGGACCGCCAACGCCCGCACAACGTATAAAGTTGCTACCGCAAACACATTTCCGTCATACGTGCGCACACATAACGACTGTTTGCGGTCTGCGCGTCCGCTGGGCGATCGTCGGCTGGTCGACAGCCTCTATTGGATTTAAATTACGTTTGTGCACGTGTTGGCTTTGAAAGCCTGATTTCAGCGATCAGTGTTCATCACAACGTTTTCTTATCGCAAAGCAGCCGATGAAATGGCTTCGGAAAATGCTGAACCCTACATAAACTTCAGTTACCTATCACAAAGGCAAGCAGACAACAGCCTTAATGTTTGATTATGAAGAAGGCAAAGATCACACTGGTTTCCACAACACGAGCACAACCAAGAAACTGCTGAATATTTTACTAATAGTAGGCAGACGAAATTCGCCTGTAAGCGGACACGGCGGATTTCCCGATCAGCAGCAAACGCAACAGACCTCTCTGCAGGAAAAAAACATCTCCGCGGAAGTTGGGCGATCTAAGGTCAGACGGGATCGATCAGACAGACCTCTCGATGTTTACCGTGAGAGCCCTGAGAGCGATACACTATCGTATACGATTCGGGCGCACCTCCGGACAAACTATAAACACGTGACACTATCGTTATCCCATTTCGCCAGTGGGTACCCCGCATTGGCCATAAAACGGGCAGACGAAATCAGGACTTCCGCGACGCATCGTAAATTGTACACAGACGCAGCCGAGATTTCTGTCTGGTGTTTGTATGTCAGTATGATACGAGCACGATATGTACGGCTGGACCGAATTTCTGAGAAGCTCGCGTTTCCCAGTGAGTAATCTAAGCTCCTGCTGGCCTCACGCGTAACAAGCCAGGACAAAAACGGGATAAATTAGGTCACGGCTGCATTAAGACCACTAACGTTGAGTACCGTGGGAAAATTCGCCATGGACTTGCTATAAATGGCGCAGTAACTTGCGGTGTATTGCTCCCGTGGTAATCATAATCATCAGTGTCGTTTCGCACGGTGGCGTGTCCTGTTTGGGGCACTCAGCGGGTCCTCGCGCCTCAAGAACACAAATGGTGAAATCCGCTGGCCCGAGGGCTCAACTTGTGCGAGGTAACAGCGCAGCTTGGAATACTTGATAAATGAGGCGTCAAAAACTAATGGGCAGGGTTCCGACAGTCACATAGGGTTTCGCTAAATTTGTTGAGACCTCGTTCTTTCGCATGCCCTTCCGGACTGAAGCGGTCTTTGCCTCCTCAGCTCAGTGTTCCAACCGGTTGGTTTTCTCCATTAAGCATTGTCATTTGCCGTCTCGTCAATGTCTCAAAATCTCCCGTAACATTGAGCTAATGCAATGATCCGTACACACCGTTACCAGCGCCCTTTTTACGGGGCCGGTGTGTACTGGAAAGCTCTGACGCAGCAACGCAGTTCAGTTTTTCCGTCCATCAAAAGGATGCACAAACAAGCTTGGAGTACCTACAGCAAAACATAAAAGACCCGATTTTAGTCTCCCGCAGTCTGATACTCGTTTAGTCCTGAAACGAACTGACTGAAAGAACCCCTTTGTTCCTAAGTATACTCTGTCAACCGAATCAGTGTTTTTGCATTTGTGATGTGTTACGGTGCACAGCCAGGTGGCTCAAGCGCCCTACAGTCAGGCGTCAGGGAGACAGTGAAAGATTTCCCTGGAATCAGACTGTTCCAAATGATCCCATGTGCGCTGTAAATGGATATTTTACGTTCGACGGAGACGGTCGCCACGGGCATTTCGACTTTTGATCGTCAGGTTTCAGACGCCCTTTTTACGGCCGTATTGGGGGCGTAAAGCGGGTGGCGGGAGCGGTGTACCGGGCCTAAGCTTCCACATTTCTTATCTATCTATTGCTAGTCCCAGTAAGCTGATAACGGAATTCGTTCAGTTTTTTTTATATCACAAAACCACTCATGCCTTTCCTCGCACGCAAACAGGAAGTCTTAAATCAAGAAGGTAATGACTCCGAAGTGGAATGACATTGGCTTTGTCATGCCACATTCTAGAGGGTTGACGAACAAAGACCTGTAGCGGTGGAATAAAAATTGGTATCTTTGTGGGGGCACTCGTAAATTTTTATCTCGGAAATATCTGGCTTCATTCAGCCGCATGTCCCTCCACCATACATGGCCTGTCTTCTAGAGGAAGATCTTATAAGTTGCACGACCTTACGACAATTTTCCCTCAACATCATGGCTTTTTGCAGTGAAAGTATTGAAATTCACCGAGAAGTGGGTATGGTTTTAAACTTAGAAACCTATCGATCATATTCACTGTTCTGAAAAGTTGTATTACATTCGACACATTCTTGACCTACAGGAAACACAGAATGCTTTCCCTGTCAAGATAACAAAATCGTTATGCATCGCTCAGTAAGTTATCATATAATGACTATATATTATAATGATTGAATGCCCACTACCCATCCATGTAGCCAACGCCTTGTGACTGCCAATGGTCGTTTGACTCATCAACACCCGCCATTTCCGGCCCAAAATTGTGTTTATGTTTTCAAAAGCCATAAACAATGCACTTAAATAAGTAAGCAAGACTAATTCAAGGTTTTTAATCACCAAAACGCCATCGATATCCTATGAGACTATTGGTTATTAACGCGCCTCCTTTAAGTCTCGACAGGAACGTTCAGAAACGAGCTGAAAAGATGGACGCATAAACGACACTTTGCATCTACGCTTTTTAAACTGAATGGGGGGAGTGTACACGCACTTCCAGTGCCCCACGGTAGTGGCACCCATGCATCTCTGAATAAGGGCCGCAAATACGTTTAAGACAAATCAGAAGACGAATTGCATCTGTCTTCATGGTCATGTGGCTTGCAACATTGCTGAGACGGGCGTTAATTTTCCCTGTAGCGATGAGCATTCTACTGTGCGCGTGTATGAGTTTTTTTTTTAACTTGGCACGGTCAGAGCCACTTGGAGGCAATTTCTTTCCATGCAACACCATAGGGCTAATGTTGGACGTCATGCAATAGCATAGGATTAATGTTCAATGTCCCAAAATTGGTAGGGCCGCTGCCGTATTGCTTTATGGGCTCCTACACTCATGCTGGTGAGATACATTCCTTCCGTTTTCAATGAGCAAAAATGTTAAGTCTTCAAACCCAAAGCTGCTAATGATTATGTTCAATATGTCAGTAGCGTTGTGATGGTGGCCTTTAAGCTACTAACAGTATGTGGTATGTTAACAGATTGAACTTTGCCTTTCATCCTGAGATGCCGTGCACGTAGGATTTGAGCTTTTGTCTCCACCGAAAAACAACATGCACCGAAATCAAAATTATTCAAAGACTGGAAGCACAAGGCATTTGGATCTACGAGGCAGCACATGGACAAAAATACAGTGAATACCAAAGCCCCTGCGTTTCTAAGGAGATGCCACTACACATGCTCATCGGCCTTGCTTGACATATCGCGCCTCTTGAATGCACCGACTAATAGCAGCGGCACCTGGTGGGTTCGCAGGGTCCCGAGCATAGCCGCGGTACCTTGAGTAAACATGTTAATATCCAGTTTCAGCCGTGAAAGCCGTCGATTATTGCGTCAAGCCCACGTGATGATCAAGACTGTCAGCAAATGCGTCGTTTACTTAGGGCTACGACCCAAACAAGTCCTACGCGCCCGTCGCTATGCAGTCCTCTGTACATGCCAGTCTCACAATAGCAAGCATACACCCATGAGGCACAGACACCACGGGGCAATTGCCAAACGTGACGTCACGTGCCGCAAATAAATCACCGAACACAGAGGGCGGCGTCGCCTGGCCGTTCCTCCTGTGCGCACTCCGCCGTCCAAAGCCAGGGGCACCTGGACAGGTCAATAGGCGAGCACAAAGGCGTCACGTTACGCCCGCGAGCTGGGCCCTCGCGGCGACGCGGCGTGACGCACCGGCGCCGCCCGGCCCGGCCGGCCAGCTCTGGGCACCGGTACCGCCAATGTGGAGCTGTAATAAGCCGCGCGCAGACCACCAACGCGTATACATCACTGACAGGATTAACCCTATTGCGGGGCGCTTTAAAGCCTTAATCTCGTAACTGTTTCAGGAATCCCTCCCCATCTTCCGGGAATGAATCGCCCGATTTTGTCATGAGATAGCCCAAACAAACTCTTGGAAACTAATCTGTAGTTCTGAAGGTACATAATGTAAAAATACAAACGCCAGTGGCGTAGCCAGGAACCCCACATTGGAATTTGGAAGCAGCGTTTGCTGCTTTTCTCTCTGCGTGGTTTTGGAGATCGATAGGGTATGTGACGAGCTAAAAAAATAGTTACTGTAACCCAACATGTATTTGCTTCGAACGGGCAAGTCTGGCAGGAGGAGTAAAATGATCTGTGTACAACATGCGCATTTGTCATGGCATGCACGGTACCGCAGTACGTAGCATCATCACTGAACACAGACCGAGACTCCCGGCTCCACCCCTGGCTACGTTCACCTTACTATGCCCTTACTACGCACGTCCAAAATCATATGGTACGCGATGAAGTCACGACATAGTGCACGGTCGTCCTTGCAGTCGCATGGTACGGGACTGAGTTTCATAACATGATCTAATGGGTGTCCATGTTTGGTCCCCTCGATCCACCACTGCTGTCAAAATTACGGTCTGCGTGTCAAAATCAAACAAATAGAATCCCCTTCAAATAAACAACATATAATGTGTGACACACGACATCTGGCGTTTCGCCAACTCCTGATGCGATGAAGCGTACTACCTACTTTTCCAAACTTGGTGTATTGAATGTTCCTTTCTGCTCCCCTGGATCTGCCTTTGTCATTGTTAATGTAGCTTACTGTTACGCATGAGCTGCAAAAAAACGCCGAACATTTTTTAAGAGAACGCCTATTGGAATCGCCTACGACAAAGTTACAAGGTCATTTTTCACATCGTATACGAAAAAGAACGTGAACAAAAGTCGCCAGATTCCATGGTTTCACCTCAAACTGTACCGAGATGACAAGAGAAAAATCTCAGGGGACTACCAAACCCCCAGTTCGAGAAGTGCGCTCTTTCACCCAAATATAGGTTTCTGCGCCTGTATCGGCAAGGGTCCGAGGATGAATGAGGGAAACCCCGTTCCATCAAGCCACCTCGAAACCAGACGAACCGGTTTGGTCGAGTCATCGGGTTGGGGCAGGCGGCCAGGCATGTGAGACCGAGAGGTGATGTCGGGTTGGGATCAGGATTTACCGTTACAGATATCCCTCAAAGTCTAGGGTGCATAACAGTAGCAGCCGGGCCCTGAAAGGATGCGAGCTTAGCTCACAGTACGGTCAGTCTGGTCCACGGGGAACGAGCGATCTCGTTACCGAGAAGTAGCGAATGGAACCTGGTCCTCATAGCATAGGCCATTTATGGGATAGGCCGCCTGGTCCTCTGAAGACAGGTTGCCGGGTCTTGACGGGAGAGGTAGCCTGATCCTTAGAGGATACGTGGCCGAGTGCAAGCGTTTTGAACGTTCGCGGCGCCGGGGCCTTTGTGAGGCCGCTGCTGCCAATGCAGCACTACAGGGCTAATGCCTACACGTTGTTAAGTCCGTAGGGCCGCCTCCCAAGCACCCTTGTGAGTTCTTACACTCACGGGCGAGGATGGAACTTTTCGGAAATGGGGGGGAATAAGTTTTGGAGCCCATCCTTTCAAGTCAATGCCCATAGGACTCAGTCCCTCCTCACGGGCAATGGCACGGGTATTTGTCCTTGCAGGCACTCAGGCTGGGAAGTCCAGTTCCGCGAGCTTCAATGTCAAAAGACTGCACTTGCGCAGTTCTGCGCCAGGAAGTCGTGACTCAACCGAACTGGAAGCAGTGTGTCGGTCGCTGACCCCATGGTTAACACACCCGTCAACAGAGTCAGTGCCAGTGGCGGCGCTGGCGGGAGGGGAACGGACAGGCACGGTGCTCCCTAGCCTGGGAAATTTACATCATCCCTGCGGCGATGCGTGGACGGAACGAAATCGAAAGTGCTGTTTGCTCCCGATTTCCTGGACGCGTGGTGCCACTACTGGTCCGTGATATTCGTGTCCAGGACGTGACGGCCGTTCAGGCCATGACAGACGGTGACTAATGCAGGCCAATGCTGTGATGAATAAGACACCCATTGATGACGGCATCCGCTATATCCTTGATGCAATGGAACCAAGGTGAGCCGTCCAGTCTCTGATATCAGGGCCTCTCATGACATGACCGACAACGGCTTCAGCCTCCTCCCCCTCCCCCGCCAGCACTCCACGCGCCACCGTGGCCGATTCTCAGTCACGGGACAGCAAGACGGCAGCAATCGTTTAGGGCCGCTTCAGAGATTATGCACTGGCTTTTGATAGCAGAGTCAATCGTGCATGTCGTACGGAAACTGGTGCAGATAACATGTACGTATTCTGACAGCGCTGCTTTTTCCAATGATGCTCCTCACGTTTCCACGTGAAGCGATTTACTCTAAGCTATGCAGATGCTCGAAAGCAACCGCCTGTGTTGAAATACCTTGTTCCACTGAGGCAAAACGCAGCAAATCAGGATTTGTCCGAAAGACACCTTATGCCGTCTGCAACAGTGTTCTTGTGCTACAAATCCCATCAACACGCTGGTTTGTCTCACAGAGCATAGACGGCGAAACGGAAGGGGGAGAGCACGGGGGCACCGTGCGCCCCCTCCCATACTTAACTGGCGAAATTTAACATTAACCCTATGACGTTGCATGGAAAGAAATTGCTCGAAAAGTAGCGAATGCTCCCCCTTGCCAGAACACGTTCCGCCGTCTCTGTTACAGAGTGAACATTTCTTAGAGGATTGTCCGGAGAAGCCACTTTTGCCTGTGGACAGCGTAAAAGGGCGTTTACAGGACTAAAGTTGGTTAAAAAGTGCTACGATCTTCTGCGGTTCACATTAAGTAAATACGTCCTGTAGTGTTTCTGAAAGTCTTGCACACAGCGTGGTATGGATAAAAAATTATTTGTCCTTTCAGGAAACTTTCATTGGAGAGAGAAACACAAAACCACATGAGATTTACAAGACGAAGAGCTGACAGACGGGCCTACTAGAGGCCAGTATTTCCCCCATATGACACACCAAAACTGTGAGTGATTTCTTCAAACCAGGAGCGCAGCCAGAATTTTTCGTAGGGGGAGGGGCCGCGAGCTCAGTGTGAATCTAAATCATACGAAAACCGCCTGCTGGGAAGATTATGTGCAATGGTTTTCATGAAAATGCGAGCCTAAAGGGGAGGCCCCTACCCATTTTAGCTACGCCGGTGTTGCAAACTCACGGAGGCTTAGTTATTGAGCCGGTTACCTCGTCGATAACAAGATGAAATCGTCATCCATGATTATACGAATTGCTGAATGTTCTTGAACGACAGTCCATTTCGACAAGCACACCTACCGAGTACTATACTGTGGATGTACGAAAAGTCATGGACTGACAAAGTCCTGGCTCTCCAGCGGCCATTAGCTGAATGCTATGATCTAAACAAAATCGGTGGCGCTTTGAGTTGGCAACGGCATAACGTTCCTTGAGCCAGACCATGAGTGTGAACGGCACAGATATGGGGAACGCGATAAGCTGAAGTTTCGCCTCGCCGTCCGGACGCAGTCCACGCCGGCACTCGAGGTGACCGGAGTTCCGCCTCGCCGTCCAGACGCAGTCCGGCACTCAAGGTGACCGAAGTTCCGCCTCGCCGTCCGGACGCAGTCCACTCCGGCACTCGAGGTGACCGGAGTTCCGCCTCGCCGTCCGGACGCAGTTCACTCCGGCACTCGAGGTGGTCGGAGTTCCGTCTAGACGCCGGTCGTCTCCCGGGTACTGAGGCGACCGGCGTGCGGATGCGCTCAGCGTGCGTCGGTGTCGGAGCCGGCCGTAGGACAGGTACAGTTAGGGACCCAGCCGTGACTCTGATAAATCCAGCCGCCGCCTGCGTGGGCCGGCAGGATCGGGGACTAACGGTTCCTCCTCGCTTCCAAAAGCCGCTCCGCCCGGCGGCCCGGCGGGGTTGTGCTGTTCGGTAACGGCGCGTGCTGGCCGGTCCGCCGCCAGCCCCGCCGCCGCCGACGGCCAGCTGCCACCTCAGCACACGAGTCAGGATGTGATCCGTGCCTGCGGACCTGATCTCAAGCAGCCGTGCATTACAAGCATCCACTCACGGCAGCATTTTAGAGGCTGGCGCCGTCTCAGTTAACGGCAAGGACCTGTGTTTTGCCCAGCTCATCGTCTATAGACGAGTCACACCTGAGCCAAAAGCGTTTAGTCACAGCAGGAATCCGTGGGCCGTCCGTTGAACAGATCGAGCGCAACGGGTCGACGCACCCTGACGGGCTACTGCCGGAGTCCGATTTGTCACGAGTTAAAATAAGGTCACGAGTCCGGCGGTGCCGGCCGGACTCATGACGGTCGACGCGCAACCCCGTCCTGGCGCCGGCCGTCTTCCCGCACACACTGGGCGGGCCGGATGACGGGCCGTCATGACGGCGAGCCGACGGGACGCCGCACCAGCTGCCGCGGCGAAAGGTCGCGCGTCGCCCGAGGGCCGGGCGGCAGAGCGCGGAGCCCGCCCCGGCCGGCCGAGCGGGTCAAGAGCAGCACCGCCCGGCCCGGCCCGGCGGCGGTGCCTGTCCGCGGGCGACGAACACGACGCCACGCCGCGCCGGTCACAGCGAGATGGCCAGATACGCTCAAGGTGAGCGCCCGACGTCGGAGATAGCTACACCCGAAATGGGGGTCATACCCGCGGCCACAATGCCGCCAGATCCATCAGGACGGTAACCTTCCAGTCCCGGCAGTAATCTCGCGCGGTGCCGCTCTAGCCATTCCTCTACATCCCCGTGCCAAGCGTCGCTATCACGCGCATCTTTGCCTCCACCTTTCGGTCAATGTCACTCTCCACGGCCGCCCTCTTCCCACTCTGCCTCCGCGAAACCGCGCTCTGTCGGTATGCAGGTGGCCGGTGCAGGTGAGCGGACGGCTGACGGCGGGGGACAGCGCCCACGGCTGGGTCGGCCGGCTGAGGGGCGATCTCGGCTGGACGGCACTCAGCTGCCGGCCGTTCGGGCGGCCGGCGCTTCAGTAGAAGCCCGACTGGGATCCCCGACAAATCCTACCGTTGCACTCCCCGGGTCCCGTCCATAAGGCGTCTTTGCGACACCTGCGTTAGCACTTTTTGCACCAGATCAGGGCCCAAATTCTCGTTACAGTAGGCATATCTTAACGAAGGCAATATTAGCCAGGTCAGAATGAAGTGCACTGCGGCAAGAATGGCATCGCAGACATATGCACTGTGATGTGAACCAAGTAATGACAAGAAGTGTCCCCGGCCCTGAAGCTGAGGTTCTTTTGAGGACGTACTTCGCATCACCTTCCTTAAAAACGACAAGTGGGATACGCCACGTACTCTGACGTGCCTCTGCAATATTTCTCCACTGTCTTCTTATCTGTCGACTTTTCCCAGTCTTTTGGTGTCACGTGAACACGACCACGTCAGCCGACCAGGCAGGAACAGTGAGCGGACCCGTGGCCCTAGAAAGCCGACCAAACTGGGAAAGTGAGCGAGCCCGTAGCCCTGGACAATGAGCATCGGACGCCGACATCAGTGACCCGACCTCAAGAGCAGCCGATTGCTGCTCCAAGACCGGATGGCAGACAGCTGTCAGCCCGTGCCTTTCAGGTTTCACCCAATGAGTAACAAGACAGTTTTACAAGAAAGGAAGGAATTCGTCAGGCTCACCCCTCCACAAAGACCTACAGTCACTCACAGCGGCTAGAATGATAAAGATGGGGATTTGCGCGAACAAACTTGATCCTTACTTCCTGTCCATAAGGATATGGAATAAAGCAGACCCTCCATATCAGACGTGATATACAAGTGACGTCAATATTAAACCTACAACGACACGATACTCCAACCACATTTAACAGCTTTTCGCAATCGCCGCCCTAAAAGCGTCAGGAAACGTAAAATATCTGCTCCGGAACGGTGACAGAAGAAATTTATAGCATCGACGCACACCTGCAAGGCAGGATATGGCAGCAAGCGACGCAGGAGCAAGTCACAGGTGTTACATGACGTCAGCTGAGCGGCAAATCAGCTGAAACACGGCGCTTCCGATCGGTCGCAGCTCTGTTCCGCGGCCTGGTCATCGATCGAGCCGCTCAGAACAGCGAACAGCTGAGCTCAGAACGGCGAACAGACAGCCTCAGAACGGCGAACAGCCAGCCCCAGAAGAGCTGGCCGGGCTCAGAACAGCAAAAACCCAGCCTCAGAACAACGAATAGCCGGACTCAAAACAGGCAGAACAGCGACCAGCCAGGAAACAGCCGAGCGCGCCAAACGGGACACTTGGCCGCCCGTGTCTGTGTGGAGAGCGGGGATCACGCGCGACAGATAGCTCGCCAGATAGCACAGTCAATATTTGCCCGGAGGCTTGTTTGCCCTGATGAGAGATCGAAGTTGGTTTTCGCCTGCACCAGCGAGATCAGAACAGCCATCTGCAATGGTGCGCCATGTTTGCGCGATTATGATAGTGATGTGTGTCGTAACAGCTGCGTGAAGATCGCTTAGCAAATTTGTAACAGAAATGCTGTGAACTCGCTACTGGGGTTGCGTTCCTCAATGTTGTGCAGGCCGTTACAGTAGTGTAAATCATATTTAATTACAAACAACATCCTAGGTCCACGTGCCACTGCAGCAACTCCCCCGGCAGTAAACATATCCAAACAATGGTCCCACGTGACGACGCACCATACCGTTGCACGGCGGTCGTCCACGTGCAGCGCCTTGCCCAACAACGTCGGACTTGACCCTGACACCAGTCGCTACCCTGGCTCTGGTCTGTCCAGTGTGGACGTCCCAACAGCGCCCCCGGTCGACAGTCTGACCCGGTGGCGGCCCGGCAGCACGCGTGTCGTGACCTCTGACCCCTCCCGGCGCGAGGAACCTCGTCAGGCAGGCGCCGCCTCGCGCCCAGCTGTCACACGCTGGCCGATCTCGTTACAAGCGCTAGGTGGCGAGGGTCACGTGACCAGTGTGTCCTGTCGCTCGTGGCAGGCGGAAGCGCGTGTGCGTGGAAGACCGTGACCCGGAACGCTCGGACCCGGGCGACTTCTGTAGCCGTCAGAAGCGGGACCGCGCCCAAAAATGGCACTGTTCAAGGCTGGATTTCGGCCGTGTTTTAATTTTTCCCTGCGATGGTAGCTATTCAAAAGACGTCAGAGCTCGGAATGTGACTGGTGACCTCCAAACGTACCGCCGAACTGAGCTACGAAGCGTCGCAAATGAAAAACTACATCACCGGCTCACGTGATCGTCGCATCAAAACCACGAACATCCGCCAAGTGTAAACGCCGATCGGGAAGCATCCATAAGCATCCGGCGACATCGGAAAACACCAGAGAGGAGAGACGAGACACGCCGCCGAGTCGAGTTCCATCGAGTCGGAGAGCGTCAGTGGGGCGAGCGCCGCCGACGTCGGGCTCGACTGACGGGCTCGACTCGCCGGTCGGCGCGCCCGTTTGGACGGTGCCGGCCCGGCTCCGTGCGGTGGTGTAACCGCAGGCGGTGGGAGGGGGCCGCTTCACTGGGCACGCCCGCGTGATTGTAGAAACAGGCCGGCGCAGGATTGATGCGGGGCGGGACTTTCTCGGGCCGCTGCGCGGTCGCCGCACGTGGACGGGTTTCGTCCGCCCGGGCAGGACGCGCAGGCACGCGACAAACCGCACGTTACAGCCTCAGTGGAGCCACGTCACGACGACTGCAGTTTGCCTCCCGCTTGAGTAAGTCATTCAAGCTCATGGGTTAAATAAAATGTCTATTAACGAATTACCAAAAGCGTCATGGCTTGTCATGTTTGTGCAATGGACCCGTTTGGGCAAGGGAATTCGCAACGACACAAATGCTTTCGTTTCCGTTTTTTCTGCACGTAATTTGCAACAAAAGGTTGTCAGTTGCCCACTGGACGGCCATGCTCATCTAGCCAGACGCGAATGAGCAGAGTGTGGAAGGGTAACGATCTCGTTATCGAGCGCAAACTTTCACTCCTGACCACGGCTGCGGCCAAGCGCGACTCCGGCCACGGTTCTGCGCACAGTGCACCGCACAGATCTGGGCACGGCGCCATTGTGCTCCGGGCTCCGAAACCAGGCGGCTGAAGTCCAGACTATTCCCAATGGCGCAGCGGCCCAAGCAAGGAGCGATTTCGGGTCGCACGCGACCTCGCCGCCCGGCAGAGCCTGGAGCTGGAGGGAATGCGCTGCAGACCAACAAACGACCACCGCGGAGCTGGAGTGGAGGCGGCGCCACCGACGTCTCCAGGACGTCCGTGAATCACGACCGTCGGCATCTCCCGGCTCTAAACACGGCGAACGCCGACAGCCGCCCAGCTCCAGGACCGGGCGCCTCTCGGTGATAAACTGCCGGCCGCCGTCCGGTTCCATCTGGCGGCGTTCGTGACAGCCGGGCCGTGAGCACGCGCCGTCCCGAACGGCCGGTTTAGAAACCCCGGCCAGCCGCACGCCGGCGACGCGGCTCAGAGGAGTTTCCGTGCCACCTGAGCCTTGACTAACGGCTGCGGCGTGCTCCCGCAGCTCGGGCCTCTGACTAGGCGGCCTGTGCACCGTTCGGCGGCGGATCAGCACGCCGCCCGCTCCGGAAGGACAAGCTCTGACCGTTATCACCCTCACGGAAAAGCTCGACAAGCTGATTTGTCTGCCGACTCGAAATCGTTTTCACCGATGACAGTGTCGTCTGTCAACCCTTAAGCGTAGAAATGCGGGGCTGCCACGTCATCTGATGGTTCCCAATCGGGGCAGAACGACCGGAAAAGGGGCGCGGCCCGGCAGCGCGCCACCGAAGGCGGGAGTCCTGCGTTATCAGCCCCGGCTCGCTGTTGACCTACGTACCATCTGTCAAAACGGCCGACTCGTATCAGACCGGTCACCATTACGCGATTACGGCGACCGAGTTTTCGCGGGGACCGCACCCGGCCGTCCTCGGAGAGCCTTTTAGGTGGGGAGATACGTGAGCAGACTATCGGCTCCCGGACCGTTCACCGGCGGCTCAATAACAGCTCGCAAACAGCTCACCAACAGCTTGTCGCCTGTCAGCAGGCCGCGTAAATCTTCCGCCTACCTCCACCTCAGAATCGGGAGGATCCAAGCGAGCCAACTCCCGTCCGCCTGTACAGTGAACCACCTCCTTCCGTCAGGGGGCTTCCCCCACTAGGTCAGCAACACGCCGCCGGAACTGAACAGCTCCGCACCGGGATTTCGCCGGGCTGGCCCGGGCGCCCGCCGCGCGCTCTCACCTGGGCCAGCGTGGCGACGGTGACGCCGAAAGCCAGGGCGATCTGCACCATGGACGGGCTGTAGCCGTCGCCCCAGCCGATGGTGCTCAGGCAGCCGATGAGTGTCAGCAGCAGCGTGCCGATGAACTCGGCCAGCAGCGCCTTCCACAGGTCCCGGTTGCGGACCATCTCCTTGAGGCCGAGCCCCTCTTCGACGGTGGACCAGGCGGGCATGGCTGCTGCGTGCTGACGGGACGGGCGCGCGCGCGAGACTGACGCGCCGTCGTCGGCCGTCGGCGGCCGCCGCCGGCCGGCCGGGGTCGACGCGGCCTCCGAGGCGGCCGCCGACCTCAGCCTGACCGGGGGTCAGACGACCCCGTTCGCGGAACTATTATATAACGCGCCGCCGGGTTCTGCATGGTCTGGTTCCCCGCGCCCCCGCTTACCGGGTCACCGCCGGCGTCTTGTGCGCAGTTTCGTTCAATGAGATCCACAAACGCCGCAATAGTCGGGAGGATCCAGAAGTAAACTGGAGAGTATCCGAGGGTTAAACAGGATCTTGTTTATGCTTACTCCTTACCCTCTGCATTTCAATTCAAACGATAAGATGTATCGTTGCATCAGGGAAACAACTGTTCACCAGTCTTATAATAATCTAATGAATACATGTAGTGTAAATATAAGAACAAACTAAATAAATATAAGAGTAACAATTCGATGCATGGTCTAACCATTCAACTTAAAACATTGGGATGACCCGACCTTGCATACCCGAGACATACAAATGACAGTAATTCTGGGAAAACGAAACTACTGAGTAACCAATGCGATTAATCGATGTCATACATGCGATGACAACGAACAGCGCCACATGCTGGCGGCCAAAAAGGTGAGCTTTGTAGAACTGGCATTCTTTACGAACAGCCTACAATCGCTCCTCTTTCTCGGACTGCAACATACGTTCACCACCTGCACAACTCTCGCGCTGCCTAAACCCTTGAGAACTCCCTTCACCTTCGCTGTAGCCGTGAGCAAGCGGAGTTATACCGTCGCGTCGCCGCCTCCTGACGAGGGCCGTGCACAAACCACGCGCCTGCGCCGCCTTTTCAGCTGTCGCGGGCAGCTGAGATCGCAGGCCGAGGCAGGCGGGGGCCCTGCGGTGGCGCGGCGATCGCAGCGTGAGCTGTCTCCGAACACGGCCGGGCGCGGCCGGGCCAGCGGGAGACAGCGGTAACGAGAGAGCAGGGTGCTCGAACGGGTCGGCGTGAGGACGTGATGCGCATGAGATGTGTACGCGTCTGTGGGAGCGCTACATGCAAGAGGTTCGCCAAATAAGCCTCCGGATTCACGGAGGCGCTGCTCTCTGTTTCGTTGTGCTGGGTGCGTGCATGGAAAATAAAAGATTGCTGAGTTGAAGGCACGGTTGGTAATCCGCGACATTTTCTCAAAATCTGACACGAATATTTTGCTAGGGACCTTTGGAATCAGAGTCCGCCCTAAGCAGCGCTTGTTGCACGTACTATGACCCCTACATCTGATCGTACTACCCCGAACACTCTAGTCTTGATGACAGAAAACATTCCCTTCATCGACAGAACTTAGTCTTTGAATAATGATTCCTTCCTTCAGAAGTCGCAACATATACAAGCGCCACCAAACAGGGAGACGGCCACGCGCCAGGAAACATTAAGGCAAAACTATGAGATAACAGAGACAAACAGCTTCCGGACTAGCTCAGTGGCAACACTGCGAATGCTGCATACACAGGCTCAACACGAATACACTACGCACTGCACCACCGCTGGCGGTGTTTCTTTACATGGAGTCTAATCGAGACAGGCCGTTTAAAAACAAGCAATTTGACGAAGCATCAAGACTATCAGTCATTCGATGCCAGATTTCCCGTTTTCGTCCTTCCGTCCGCACTAAGTAACCGCAGTCTCTGCTACGTATGGCGCAGTACTTTCACATTCGCCAGAACGCGATCGCATGCACAGCTGGCACAAGTGTTGGTGACGGCGTCGAATGTGAAAAGGGGAGATATTCATATGACAGGCGATTTTTTACTACGAAACTTTTCCCGGTTCACTGGCGTTCTTTGTCTCTTGAAATGGATTTGTGAAGGTGGAAGCAATGGGGTACTGTAGGTAAAAAAGACGTGTGAAGATGTTCGTACACTGCCGAGAATATCCACTCAACTTACCACATAATGTAATGTCTTTTTTCGAAAATGGTAGAAAAACTCTCCGCCACTGAATATACTTTCCACGATCTTCAAAGATTCGAGGATCGAACGTTCCCGTGTCGCACTGCAATGGCATCACGACGTGGCTTCGCCATAGGTGTGTAACATTTCGACGGGGCAATATTGTGTACCTCTTGTATGAAAACGCAAGTCCTTGTATATCTCAAAAGAAGAGCACTTATGTCCATTTAATTATGCCATTAAAGTTCGCATGTAAAGCTTTGAATCAGTAACCCATGGGTGCGCCCCCTCCCCCCTCCCAAAAAACGGGCTTTCATTTCGGGCTTCGTCGTAAAAAATTTTCGTCTTAGGGGTCTAATAACTTCCCTCTCTCAAATATATATGGGCATATTTGAGTTCAGCGTCAGCCAATGTGGCCTGTCAGAGAATAAATGCTGACAACCCTGAGCGACTTACGTCAGGCATCCCCGAGCTGCATAATGTGCCTTGCGATTTTCCTGTTGTTAAGGCGATAACATCACTGACATAGATATCTGACTTATGGTCATGGAAAAACGAGGGTGCGCACAAGAAAGCGACGGTTCACGTCAGAAATGCAGGGAACCCGCGAACAGAGGACTCATACATGTGCGGTCGACTCGGTGTTTTGTTGTTCCACACAAACACAGTCATTTCGTAGACAAACGAGTCTGCCTCTTCTTGGAATTGGATAGCGAACACATCAGTTGCATGTTTACATAACGCAATCGTATTTGTCCTATTTCGCATTCAGATCTCGCGTCATTACGATCATCCATTTTTTCCTCAAGGATAATACCGCCAGTGGACCGTGCCTGACCGAGAACTGGTCGCCAGCTCCCCTGCCCGGACGGTCAGCGCTGCGCCACAACCGGTTGGGCCGCGCCCACGGCGTCACCGCTTGCGTTACGCGCCGCCCCGGTCCGCATCCGTGACCGAGTGAGCCCCGCTCTGGAAACCAGGGGCTGGCGGCGGGGCCGCCGCGGCACGCGTCAGCGCGGCGCCGTCCAGCCGGCCTGGGGCCGTCCCGGCGGCCGCCGGCCGGGCGGACGGCCAGCGCTGCTGGAGGCGGCGCCGCCGGCCGCCGCACCGGACCACGGTCAAGGCTGCGCAGGCCCAGCTGCTGCCGACGCCTCCCATGTGGTCTGGACGCAGCCTTGGCGGCGGCGCGCTGTCTCCGTGTGAGGACAGTGCCGCTCGGTCGGGCCGGGCCCAGCAGGCACCCCAGCGGGGCCACGTCACGGCACCGAACGGCCTCGCAGGGGCCCCATCAGGGTGACATCACGGCGCCGAGCGGCCCTGGACGGCCACTAAGGCGGACACGGGTCGGTCATGTCACGGTACCGAGCGGCCGTGGACGCTTCATACCGACCCAAAGGCTCCCGGCCAGAGCAGTAAGCAACCGATGATCACTGGATCGCAAGTCGCAAAAAAAAAACGATTCCAGGCGTAAAATAAGACAGATAGTCGTCATTTCTTCCATCTGGCCTCACGCCAGTCATAAACCAAGTCCTTCTAAGCGCTAGCACGTAACTAACGGTACACCCAAATCTGATATGTATATGCCTACCCACTTAAAGCCCCCTCTGACATAACCAGATGCTTTCAGTGGAAGATGTTCGGAAGAATGGCAATTCCTTTCTGACCCCCTTGCGAAACGAAACGGACAGTTTCTGGGTCCTGGTGAGCAAAGACACGACCAAGATTTTGTTCCGGGGGAGGGGAGAGGGAGCGGTGCGCGGACGCAACTTAGCCATGTGACCTGAGAATTGCTTTCATTTACTACGATGAGGAGTTAACGATACGCAGGACACATGATTGGACGAGCTTCCGATGATCAGTAGAACCGGCCGACCGTCTGTCTGTACATGACTTGTCTTGTCTACCATAACTGACATATCTTTATTGTAATATGTCTGTGAAAAAGCAAGAGTTCGATAATGATGTTCAAAACTCTCGGTATTGGTTCGTCTTCAATGTCTTCCGAGCAAATGACCCGACGACAAAAAGACAGCTATTACTACCTATGTATCTGAAGCTCTCTATGACAACCTCGTTGACCTAAAACTTACACATCACCCTGGCACTCGAAGGAGCGCGTGAACAACCTGATCCCATCCGCCACGACAAAAGAACACTATGGCAGCCAATAAATCATCGTGAACGGCTTTCCAGTCCACACCTGCACCGCCCGGCAGCATGGCGGGAGGAGTCTGTTCAAGAGGCACTCTTGACCTTTATGAGAGGGCCCCTCTCGTAAAGGCTATGAAACGTACAGGTTTTCTGTGTCAGAGACCACGGGTGTGGCCAAGACTTGGCATAAGGGGCGGCGGCGAGCCAAAAGGTTCCACTTCTCCCACAATACGCAAAAAGGGCCCGTTTTCGGCCACTTACAAGGCGAAAGGGTCCATTTTAGGAGTAAAAAGCCACTTTTTGGCGCAAAAGTTGCCGGGAGAAGAAATTCGTTTCACCTCGTTTGACCGGAAAGGTCCCTATCTCACCAAAAACTTACGAGATCGAGGACTCTGAGGGCATGGGAGTTTTCTCAAAGTTCACGGGTCCCTCCACCACACAGGACCACCGATCATGCCTGTTCCCGCTTGTCTACGAACTGAGCTAAACATCCCATGGACTTATCAAATCACTTGCACTAGACCCGCATTTCATGCGCGCGACTCAGCCTGTCCACAGAGCAGCGCTCAGGCGGCAGAGCGTCGACGCCAGTCCGCTGCAGCGGTCCCGGCGCCGGGCCCTCGGGCGGTGCCGGGCAGTTCGCGGCCGGCCAAGGCCAGCCGGGCCGTGGCGGCCGGCGAGGTCCGGCCGACCCGGCCGCCGCCGCGGCCAGGTCACCGCCGGGTCACCGGACGGCCGGCCCGGTTCTGTTCGGCGCGGCGTCCGCTCCGCCGCGCCGCGCCGCGGCCGGTGAAAGTGGCGCCGACGCGGCTCAGCGAGCTGCCCGGCCATCGGCGCGGCCCGCGGTACGGTCGGAGCACGCCGCTGCACGACACGAGCGCGGCACGGAGCGGCTGCCGGCTCGCGGACGGCGCAAAACGCTCCTCAGCAGCCATGACCGCTCTTTACCAGCGATGACTGCGTGCTCCGCGATTCCACGTGCCATCCGGACTGCTCATGCCTGAGCCGCCGGCGTCATCATGGTGTCATCATTGAGGATCAATAAACGCGATGTTGGTGCCGTTGTTCGCTGCGCTGCTGCGCGGGTACGCAGTCGGCCGCACTTTGACTTTCGCCGTTTGGAGAGTCGACCGCCTGGCCTGGTCAGTCCGAGCAGGTCACGTACGGCCGATGCGGCTGACCTGGTCCCATCTACCGACGTCATACCGACGCCTGCGGAATAGAAGCCCACCAGTGTCAAGGGCATGCCTTTACGCCCAAAATCAGCTCGGTTCCTCGCACGGACGGCGTCCATCCCACCAGGGATGTGGTTTCCTGTGTTCTTTGTGGGTGTCCCGGCACCCACAGAATGGAAATGGACACCCACAATACGATTTGGGCACGCACAACTTAAATTACGTTTAAATATTAAAACATACTTATACTCTCACTCCCATGACGTTAACCACCTAAAATCAGCTTTGTAAACAATATTCGGAACACATTAACTTTATTGTCACTTACCAGCTGCTTTTCCCCACCACCCTCCGAGTGAGATTGTGTCAAGCCGGGTCCTGGAGAAAGGTCCTCCATTAAAGGGAATGTATCTACTCAAATCGTGATTTTTTAACTGTGTACGTACGAATGAAGGGGACATTTTTATGAATCAAAGCGTGGGTACATAACATACATAACACACATAACAATCGTCGTTGCCGTTTGTAACTGTATCTGGTTCAGCAAGGCAGAGTGATGAGTAAGCATCGTGTGCGTCCAGGGTTTATCTACGTATTTTCCGCTCGCCGATTGGCTCCTTTCTCTAATATTTTCTATTGTATTTTGCCTACTGATGTCATTGTCGATAAATACAAAAACTAAAATACCGTCGGTTAATACTATAAGTAGCATGAAATGTTGGCCTAAAATGACCAAAATCCACTTTTCATTTACATGATAATCCATAACCCATCTTAAATGATCTCCGGGGTGCGTTTTTGGGACAACGGAAAAACCAGATATATTCCCTTCAGGGATGTCATCGCCATAAAGCCATCTACGATTTACTGAAGTCATCCTTCCGTAATTCACCTCCGGAAATACCTTTTTAAACTCCTCTGCACATTAGGCATAAACGCCTACCACGACCCCTCCCCTCCGATATGCATGTCTGGTTGTCCCCATATGCCTTCTGGGCAGCCACTTCTGGGCAGTTATTTTCCAAAAACCACACCCATGCATCCCATCCCGTCCCCGACAGAACCGCAGTCAGAGCAGCGACGCATCGCCAGCGGTCGAGTCGGCGCGCAAAAGGTCAGAGGCCACACGTTCTCCTCATGACGGGTGAGCGTCGAGCGGTTGCGCGCGGCCCGCCGGCGGACCGGGACGGAGACTCACGGTGACGAGGGAGCCAGCCGGGCCGGCCGACTTTTCCCCAGGTCGGCAGCGTGCCCGGCAGCTCGGCGCGCAGCACGACTTCCGCGTTGAAAGGGCGCCCGCGGACGGGGCGTCCCGCTGGAGCGGCACGTTTCGACAGGCAGCATCCGTCCCCCGGCCACCGGTCGGCCGTCCGACGGCGGCGGCTGACACTCAGGAAGACGGCAGCTGTTCGTCAGGAGACGGCGGCTGGTGGCCAGGGGACGGCAGCTGGTGGTCAGCATGGCAGCTGGTGGTCACGGGACGGCAGCAGGTGGTCAGGGGAAGGTCGCTGGACGGGGGGGACGGCAGCTGGTGGTCAGGGAGACGGCAGCTGGTGGTCAGGGAACGGCCGCTGGTGGTCAGCATGGCAGCTGGTGGTCAGGGGACGGCAGTAGGTGGTCAGGGGACGGCCGCTGGTGGTCGGGGGACAGCAGTTGGTGGTCCGTGGGGACGGCAGCTGGTGGTCAGGGGACGGCAGCAGGTGGTCAGGGGGATGGCCGCTGGTGGTCAGGGAGACGGCAGCTGGTGGCCAGGGGACGGCCGCTGGTGGTCAGGGGACGGCCGTTCGTGGTCGGGGAACGGCAACTGGTGGTCAGGGGGACGGTGGTCAGGGTAAGCGGCCGTCGCCAGCCGTCAGTGGGTGGTCGGGGGGGGGGGGCGATGGGTGTAGGCCCGACAGGCCCCGCGCACGCACAGGAAACAAATGCAATGCTTGTATCGTATATTATTCAAACTACTCTACAGCCAATTCTATCAACGAGTGCCAGCTTTCGTATATTATTCAAACTAGTGTACAGTCGTTCTATCAACGAGCTACGGCATCATTTCGGCGTCGGCGCTAGGCAGCCTACGGTGCCCCACCTGGGCACGACACGACCGCAAAACAGGGCGGCGCCAGGAGTTGATGATCCGGAGAACGTTTAGGTGTGTGCGATAGGCCGCCAGCGCTCGGCACCCGAAGTCAGAAAAAGCACCAGCTAGAGAATCCTCGCCAAACCACACAGAATAGGCCACGCCGTACCAGGTTACAATCCCAAGACTGTAACCAAAATCGGCGCAAGATCACCCATGAAAACTGCGGCACACTCGGTCCGCGTATCTGCCGCTTCCACCGCAGACGGACCGAGGACGTGGCACAGCCGGCTTTCGCAGCCGTCGCCTTCTGCAGCTTTCGTCCACGATCGTTCGCAGGGTCCGTAGAAAGCGCGACGGACGCCGACTGCGAGGCACAACCTTGCACCGGGTCGGCGACTGGTGGCCGCGCTCCGAGCGGTCCCGGGCCTGACAGCCTCCGTCGCAGCGGAGCCTGCCACTGGCGCATCCGGACAGCGAGGCGCCGTCTTGAACGGGAAGTCTTCCGGCCGAGCTCGTCCCTCTCGTCGCCAGGAAGCTGCAGCCCGCCTCCGGGGCGCTGCAGCTCAGCTCTGCCGGCGGCAGGGCGCTGGAGCCTCCCTCTGTCGGCGGCGGGGCGCGTGGCCGCATCACTCCCGCAGCGCCGCCAGCCTGTCGGCACGGAGAGAGAGAGCGCGTCAGGCCGGCGTGGCGTCGGCGTGGCCGCATGCAAACAGTCTCATTCAGGCGTGACGCGGCGGCGGCCGACCGCAGGCGCGCCTCGGAACAAACGGACCGCCTACCAACCGGCTCCGGCCGGCCGCGGACGACTCGGGCCGCCACCGCGTGTGAACGGGGCCCGCTTCAAACACGGTAACAGGGCCGGCCGCCCAGACAGGAGGTGGGGAGAGCACGGAGCCGAGCCGACGCCGGCGTTCGGCGGTGGCGGCGGCGGGCGCGCTGCTCGCGCCGCCGCCACTTTCCCTCTCGTCCGGAGCCGTTCTGGCCGGTTGCAGGGCTCTCGCGGCCGGTCACGGTCTGGGAAGAGGCCGGCCGGCCGGCGGCGGACCGACCGACGGACGCACGCACGGCGGGCGGGCGCGCGGCGGGCCGGCACGCACCCGGAACAGGCCCAGGCCCGCCCCACGCCTCAACAGGAGACAAAACGCAGCCAGCATCATCACCAGGAGAGTAAGAGTTACCGGGCACGACAGCACAGCGCGGTTCTGGCGCGGGGACGGTGCCGACGTTTGTCCGGGACGGGAGACGCTGCAGAGACGTGCGTCGTTTCGACACGCCATTAGCTGCACGGACGACTGCCGGCTGCCGTCGGCAGTAACCGGTGTTTACCGCCCGGTTACGGCGGCGAGACGCGGCGCGGCCCGGGGCGCCGGCTGGCACAAGCCCTGATAGCACAGGAACCTCTCCCGGGAACCGGCCATGTCACGGACCAATTCCAAGACTCTGGCCAAACCGCTTACGAAATCGCTTTACACTCTACGATCGTTACCAGGCGGCAGGAGGCAAACGCTGCTGTTGGCAGGATGGGCAACCTGAGCGATATTTTCACAATGACAGTTTCCGTGACGTATGTGCAGATTTCTGGGAAGGTCACAACAAACGACTGTAAGAGGACTGTGCCATTTGCGATAATGTGATGTGTGATACACGCAGACACCATCAACGCACTGCAACGCGGCGAACCTGAGTACAGGGTTTCAAAGTGTTCAATGTAGATTAACCATACAACAATTACACCAGTGCCAAAGCCACCTCATGACAAGTTGACATAAAAGCTTCTCATACGGTCGATTCGCTCGATTCGCCAACGTCCCAGGCTGAATCGTACTGTGCGTCTTTTCCCGTTGCATCCGTATGGAGCCTTATTTGATATTTGAAGCTTTACCCAGTCGATCTGTCAGCGCAGCGAAAACCAATTATAATTTCATTTATTCAAAGTGGTTAAGTCCTTGGGATCATGTTTGCCACCGCATTCCAGATAGGTCGCATCATGTGCCAAAACTTCGCAGTACAACTTCTATGATGTGTTGCAGACTCCTTAACGGCTACGAACACAACCTCACTCACCCCTGACCTTATCCTAATACCTACCTCCCGTCACATGGCAAGCTTGATACTTCTTTCACAAACAGTTTGTGGCCCACGAAAATGGGACGCATTATCATGTACAATTTGACTCGCGCCCATGGACAATAACGCCGAAAAATACGTCTCAGCTTACTGAAAAACGCAATTTCTCAATCATCGCTAGAACGAAATAGCAGGTGACAGTTTGAATACAAAAAAATAGGACAAGCGGTTTTCATTTGTTTCGCTGCGAGAAGCTGCGCTGTTTTGGGAGCTCCATATGGAGCTCCCAAAATGTTATGAGAGATTCAGGACTCAAGAATCCAAGCCGCAACCCACCGCGCCCTATATATGGTCCAATATGGTCCATTCTACCACAACCGGACATTTCGCCATCTGACTGAGACTTCGCAAACATAATTAAAATTAGATCCTTTGGGCAAACATCTTTTTTTGCCTGCGAAAACTGATCCAGTTAAATGCGTAGGTTGGGCGGGATGAGAATTTGCATATCTAATTTGCATTCCGTTTTGCGTTATGTATCACTCAGGCTCCCTTTTGCCGTGAGTTCTACCCGTAAACTTGTTCAATTCAAATAGATTCACCCGAATTATTGACGTAAATGACCCATCTCTTCACACTGAGCATCCTAAATCGATCGCTTTCCGAGCAACTGCAAATGTTTTTCAAGACCTGGCAATGTGCGATTAGTTTGTTATTGATAAAAGTCCGAAAACATGTCCCACCTCTCGCGCGTGCTGCGACGGACATCAGCGCCGGAGCGCCATTTAACTGCGTCATGGTTTGTCACAAACGCTGAACCTGTCGTGTGTGTACATTTCAACGTCACCGGTGTAGCCGCCCGTGCTTTGCGTCTGGCTAGAAATCCGGGCGCACAGGCACACATAAACGTGCACTTCCAGCTAAGTTGTTCAGATAGATTTAAGCCTCAAACCCTTGAGAAGGTCACAAGGACTAGCATAAATTAGGGCCAACGTACGAGTAACTCCAGTAACGCTTGCAGAATTCGGCACTTCAGCTATGGGAGTTGTATGGGAATGTCATGAAGCATGGCTTTTCCTCTCCCCTTACCGCTGGCCCGTGAGGTGGCGCTAGTGAGACGTCACGGTTCAGAAAAACTCTTCAGGCAGAACGCCTACAGCCATTCCAGTGAACAGGCCAAAAGGTGCGCTTCGGTAGGATACATGATAAACAGAAAAAAAAACAATCAGCGTAGCTCTGGCGCTCTGAACAAAACTGGACACTGCTACAGCTCACACAACACAACGTCCTGCCGTACAAAACTTGGGACGTGTGAGGATAGCAGAGGATCCTCATAAACAACTAACATGAGCCGGGTAAACACGGACGATACTGGGCAGTTCGACAGATCCATCCGGCTTCTCGTGCAGTCTTCCCGGCATGACTGACTCGCAGCGAGAATACCTCAACGCCCGCAAATGCCGTACACTCGGTGAGCATCTCGCAGTTACAATGCCTTGCCAAGAGACGTAAGCAGCCTGTGGGGAGGTTCCTGCCGGTCAACGCGAGTTCCACGATTTTCATTGAAATAAAATCAAATAAAATCGAGAAAAGGCGTTCAAAACAGAAGCATTTAAACAGAGTACACAAATATAATGAACACGATCAATATTTTCTCCAAAACGCAAGCTTATCCATTAAACCAGTTTCCTTCAAGAACTACTTTCTTATAAAATTCTACGCATGTAATAATAAGTACATATTTTCTTATAAAGCTAAACAGTATTTGCTGCACGGACCCTGATCCCTACACCCGATCGCGCCATCCCCGAGTCACGACATGACTCTGGGGCGACAGTTTAAAGCGCCGACATGAACGACACGAACATGCAGTAGCCGGTGTCTCTCACTCTCCATATGTCAGCTGCCAAGTGACCTACGGGAGAAACCGCGAGGCGACTCGAACCCAGCCCTGCCAGGATGGAAAGCGGTGAGAGACGCGCTATTAACGAGGGCGATTAAATAAGGAGCTTCTATTGTATTGGAAAATGCAGATCTGCGTTTTAACTGCATGTTTTCAAACCAGTGGGGTCGAAGTGCTGTAGCGATCTTCATGCAACATGGCGGTAATACGCTGAGTCTATGTTGCAGCACGTGTAATATTTATATGATAAACAAATCCAGTCAATACACACGAAATTGGTTACAAAAATGTCGCATCTAACAATGCTAAGTTCAACCGAATATTTCAGCCTTTGATATTCACGGATGACGGGCAATTCTCCCAATGTAACAGGAACAACCAAACAAAAGGCCTGCCCGGCAAACTATTTTGCCGTCGGTACACATGATCTGCAGCTAAATTAACCAGCCGAACATACTCGGGACGCAAATCATCCGTGCCGTCGAACATTACAGGTTCAATCAACGGCAAATCTGGAACGGCCAAACTGCGCCCGCCGAAAAGCTCTAGCAGAATTCGTCCCGGTGCGGCGGTACGGGCTAGCATTCGTCCCGATACAGAGACTCAATCGTTGCCTCAACACAGGACAAATTCACCGCAGTCCATCTACCCACGGTTTCGCCTCCTATGACGCTGATCACATGACCAAAGGTGTAACGGTGTCCGAAAGTAGGACTACTAAAATCAGTCACTGACGGTGTTCATCACACCAATACCATCAACTTACCAACCCAGTGGCAGAGTTGTTTCTCGTACGCATATGATAAAGGACGGAACCAAAGGGCCGTGCGCAGTGAAAAATGCCTGCCCGACGGTTCAAACGAAAAACGCGGTAATGAAAGTCCCTGGCGAATGTGCGAAGACAAGTCATATTCTTGTTGTACATATATACATATATATACATATATATATATATATATATATATATGCATATTATATATATATATTACATCTGTATGCATATATACAAACACACGCATATCCTAGCATGTTCAGTGACTCGTAGTTGCACTGGTTCTGAAATCTGTTTCCTCGCATTAAGCCAGCACCAATCGTCACAAATATAGTAGGCAACGAAGGAAATTCTAGACCTGTTCAATGTTCATACACACCCCACAGTTTTCCGTCGATGAAAAATCTTGTACCAGTCGACTCCTCAGAACACTGTTGGGGTAAAATCACTTCGGCTTTTCCAATAACTAGGACATGTTCTTCAGAGATCTTTGTCACAATACATGACAATATTGTCACTACAGACCAGCATTTGCTATTCTGCCTATTCTGTATTCTAAATACAGAAAAGCTGCAGTCAAACCTCTAAGCAAAGTAATGAAGGAACAACATTAAATTAACTGCAACGGAACGACAGCAAAAAAAACGGAAGCAACAAATACTGTGCTGAACACCTCGGGAATCAGGACCAATCCTGTGGTCTTCCTGAGAGCTTCGCAGCGTAAAGGGCAAACAAAGCCCCAAACTCTGCGGCCAGCTTCTGAGCTGCATTCCAGCCCACTCACAAGCCACATCAGCTCATGTCGGGAAGTTGAGGCCAGCAGTGGCACATGGTCTCATGGTCTGTCTCTACCTCATGGTCGCTGTCTCATGGTCCACCCACATCACCTGCTCAGTTCTGGCCTGTCCCCTGTCTTCATCCCTCCCTCGTCTCCGGTCAGCCCCAGTCTCTGTCCTAGTCTCCGTCCCCCCAAGTCTATGGCCAGCCCCCAGTCTCTCGTCAATCTCCAGTCTCCGGCCAGCCCGGAGCCTAACCCGCCCCCTGCTGGCGTTCGAAACGCGCACCCACCGTTTGGAGAGGACGTCCTCCTGAGCGGTGCTCCTCTCGCCAATCGCGGAGGGCACAGAGACGCCGCTCAGCTGACCGGACACTTCCAGACCGGCTTCGTCAGCCACCTGTAACAGGACACGGACAGCGGTCACACACCGCTGACTCCTGCTGCCCTGAGGTGCCGTCAGCCACCTGTAACAGGACACGGACAGCGGTCAGACACCGCTGACTCCTGCTCCCCTGAGGTCCCATCAGCCACCTGTAACAGGACACGGACAGCGGTCACACACCGCTGAATCCTGCCCCTGTGGTACTCTCCGGTGATTACGCGGCCCCGCCCGGACCGGCCAGCGTAGCACGTGCTCCCTGACTCCTGTGGAAAAGGAACCATGTAAGTCCCTCAGTTGGTAGGAATAGGGACAGATGGAACTTAAGGAGCTAAATCGCCCACGGGTATGCATCTGTGCATTTAGTTCTGAATCACTGCAAGATATTCCTAGTATAGATGACAGCAATGTGTTCGATGTGCTTTTTGACGTTTATCTCCAGGGTTAAATGAAAATAATAAGGGCAATGGTCAAAGTGAGCTCCTGACCTCTTTCACCATCTATTCCGCACCCAAGGGAGAAAAACTGGCATCACCCCAGCAAAGATGCCAGGAGACCAGGAAACAAACCAATAAAGAAAATGCATAGCTACCGCACAGCACGAGAAAAGGCAACTTGGTAATCACGCAATAGCAGCCTGTTGTAAGTAAACCGTTTAACAGCCCTCGGTCCAGCACGCTCACTGACCTGCTGAATGAGGGACTGGACCTGGTCCTCTGGGGTGAAGCTGGCTGTGGTCGTCCCCATGGCATCCTCCAAAACCTGAGAAACACCGGCAAACAGTGCTAACGATCTAATCGTCAGAATGCAATTCCGACCACCGCCATTGCCTCACTCGACGCAGTGACTACATTCAAAACTCTTCATTTACTGATGTTCTCGTTTTAAGGAGCTCAAGTTGACAGGTCTGACACACAAATAACAGTAACTAAAGGCGCTGTCTCCGTAGCGCTCAGCGCAACGCACAGGCAGTACAGAAGCAGAGGGGGGTGACAGGACTGGACACTTGACACCGGGAACCGTGGCAGGCCCCGGCAGCCACTTACACTACTCCGGACGTCCATGTCCTCGAACTGCTTCTCAAACTTCTCCATCACCGACGACACCTTCTCCAGGTCCATGGAGTTGAGAGCCTTGTCCAGTGCCTTCACCACGCCCTCCATGTTTTTGGTCACCTGTGAGCAAAAGGTTCGCCCGTAGAATTCGATTTGCCTGCTGCCGGCGCCCGAGGAGCTTTGCAGAGTCGTGAACACGCCTTCCACGTAAGTCAGTCGATGGCGTTGATCGCCGTGTGCCAATTAATAGCCAAGAACACATCAAGGAAAACGATTACAGTGCACACCACAGCGGTGCA
Organism: Capitulum mitella; assembly: GCA_030062745.1. Taxonomy (NCBI): domain Eukaryota; kingdom Metazoa; phylum Arthropoda; class Thecostraca; order Pollicipedomorpha; family Pollicipedidae; genus Capitulum; species Capitulum mitella. Next base: position 1,177,671 of record CP099850.1, on the reverse strand, counting down.
CCCTCTCTGTGGCTTAACTCAAACAGCAAAGTAACGTGCTGGACATCCCAACGGCGATCACATGTTCCAACGACGGAACAGGGAGTGGCGACGGTCAGAGGCCCACCGACGGAACGGGGAGTGGCGGCGGTCAGAGGCCCCACCGACAGAACAGGGAGTGGCAGTGGCCAGAGGCCCCACCGACGGAACAGGGAGTGGCAGTGGCCAGAGGCCCCACCGACAGAACAGGGAGTGGCAGCGGTCAGAGGCTCCACCGACAGAACAGGGAGTGACAGTGGTCAGAGACCCCACCGACGGAACGGGGAGTGGCGGCGGTCAGAGGCCCCACCGACAGAACAGGGAGTGGCAGTGGCCAGAGGCCCCACCGACGGAACGGGGAGTGGCGGCGGTCAGAGGCCCCACCGACAGAACAGGGAGTGGCAGTGGTCAGAGGCTCCACCGACGGAACAGGAAGTGGCTGCGGTCCAAGGCTCCACCGACGGGGTTTGGAGTGGCAGCGTCGGCGACCAGAACCCTGCCGCACCGTTCGCCACTCACCCCCTGCATGGCCATTGCGCTCTGCGTGCGAGACGCCACCGCGTCCACCTTACTCGCCATCCGGAGGTAGTTGAGACTCTCGTTCTTCTTGCGGATCGCGTTCTCCGCGTATATCCGGGCGCTCTCCACGCTACCTTTCTAAAACATGACGGCACCCAGAATCGTTCACAAATGATTCAGGAAATACTCTGTGTAAGGAAAAATAAACCCAATACACTATATAGAGGCAAATTATTTCACAAGGGTCAACACTTTTGTAATTCCACGTTCCACAATTTACACACAGACGGGTGCACATCACCAACAAATCTGGCTGCTTAGCTCACTCGGGAAGTGTTGAACATGTTCAAGATGCTGCAGCAAAATGACCTTAACAATATGACCAAACAGACACCCATACAATATCAAGCAATATCCCACCTTAAAAGATGTGCTCAAATTCACCTCAAATAGCACATTTTGTATGCGTAAAATATAACATACTGGTGACGACATATATCGCAATTTCACGTACAAATTTTGCCAGTTTGGGGGGGGGGAAGCAGCAATACCGTTCCCGACTACAGCACAAAAGACTGCCACAACAAGTGTGCCTGTATGTTTGTGTGGCCCGTCTGGTAATCTTCACCACGCCCACCTGCAAAGCTCTCTTCACTTTCCCCTGCTGCTTCTTCTGTTCCTTTTCTGCCCTCTTTGACATGCGCTCCATCTGCTTGGCGCAGAAACGCAGCTGGAACATGGTCTCTGTGAATTGTACACAAAGCGTGGTGATGCCCGTGACGTGTGTAAACGGCACCACTATCGTCCGCATCCTAACACAAGAAAGAACCGTGATCTACCAAAGCCAACTTCGGCTGCACACAGCTGTCACGTCTGTTCTATATCCACACGTTCCATAATGGGGGAGCGCAGGCATGGCAGAATCTTCCCGGCACATCTTGAACAAAAACTTCTACTTTTCACATCCTGGGAGATTTTCTTGTGAAGAGGATACAGAAGCAAAGACTTTACTCTCTCCCCCATGACTTGTGCTTGACTCATCTCAAGATTCAAGGCCTGATTCACTGAACTGAAAATCGAATCCGAATTCACACATCATCGAATAGCAACAAATTGACGTTTCGATTCTGACTGTTTCACAGCTATTCAGGAATGTTTCAGGAACGTACACAAAAATATGTTGCATTCGTTTTCAAGACCTGGCTGTAAGACTCAAATGAAGTTAGCTGGAATCGGAATCGTTGCAAATCAGAACGCAGTGGGGTTCCGAAACCTAGCACTGTCTTGCCGAGCCCCTCGCCGGCATTCGCTATTTGGCAGCCTTCGACAGGGGTTGGTTGGTATGCCCCTCCCAGTCATTTCCAAAACTGACGTAAGAGAGTGACAAAACACCAACCAGCAATAGATCTTTCCACTATACAATGATATCCAATTTGCTCTTTTTAGCACTCAAGGTAACCTTAGAGGCGACCTCAAAGAATGTGACATCACTGTATGACAGCTTTTATTGGATGCTGTGAGAAGGAATCTACAGGGCACCTCAAACGACTTTCGAAAGCGATACTGGACCAATACCAGAAATTTTCAGGAAATGCTGATGCTCTATGGAACCCTATTTTATAGCAGCCTCAAAGTCATAGGTCACTATTTTCCAGGCATGATGTAACCTTTTGGAATGGACTGGGATGTGCTTGCTAATGCCCATGTTAAATTCATAAATCCTTGGGGTTGACAAGGCTGCCCCACAAGAACTGAAAACTATGCTAAAGCTTCCAGGCCAAAAAAGCCAAATGTCCCAAATGGCCAATCTAGGGTTAATGCTATGGAGCTCCTTTTTTTATAAATCTCATCCAAATGGTTGCTGCAGCAATGTTAGGAGCTGAACCCTATGCAAGCATAGCTTTGTGCATATGCTTTGACCTCTTCACTTACTTCAGCTTCACAGCTATGCTGCTTGGAAATAATAATCATTATATGAAATAAGAGTACAAAATCTTAATGACATCAAGAGTCATACCAGGTCCGAGTCAAAATTGATTGCAATTTTCAGTACCTTTTGTTTTAATTTCAATATTTTGCCTTTAACTAACTTAGAAAAATATGATTTACCCCATCAAGTTTCACAATGTCCAATGTCCTTTCAATGAGTTCTGATATCTTGCCTTTAACCAACTCAGAAAAAATGACTCAGTCCATGTGAAGTTTCCCAAGGTTTTTTCAGTGCACTAAAAACTACAGAACATCAAGGTTCAATTTTTAGAGAAACCTTTTCCCCATTCACTGGTATGCCATATGGGTCTGCAGGTAACTGCCAGTTGCTACCAGACATGATCTTGATTGACCTGAAACAAGCATATTCCTATAATCCTGTTTACCCATTTAAAGATGTTAACACAAACATAAATGGCAAGTTTCATTTCTCTAAAGCCAATATCATCAAATGGACACATATCCAAAAATGGCAAATTTCAGTATTGGTAACTTTGGTAAGAATGCATTGGGTCTTCAACTGAAGGTACACCAGGATGCCATGCCTCACTCCACTTCATGGCAAGCTGCATGTGAAGAGCCTGAGAGAAGGGTGGATTGCTCATTCTCCACTGAAAACCTGATGGTCCTAAGAACAAGTTCCAGAAATTTCATTCCCATTAAAAAAATCACAAGGGTGACTGATGGATTAAATGAAAAATATGACATACAACAAACAATAAATGATTACCATGTGATGGACACAAAGGAGTTTATTTCTTTAACCATTCTTTGAACAATTTAGCCCTCTATAAAACAACAGCATGCCATTTATCTATAAAACACCACACATCTTTCAGAACACTTACCAAACATCTTGTCATTCATCTTGAGGCTCTGAAAGCAAAGAAATAAGTTTTACTTCAAAACACAAATAATTTCCCTCAGAGCTAACTATATCACATAACACTATTCCAAATATCATACAGAAAGAACAATGAAATCTAACAATGACATGTTTGCAGTTTCTGGCTTTAATAACAGACTGAAAACAATGAATTCAAATTTTGTCAATTTAAGTATGCAAATATCAATTTATGCCAAATCAGTCCAATACATTCAAGTTTTTTCCAAAATAGCACCTGCCTTAAGAAAAAGGCAAGTCACTTAGAAGACTTGTACCTGGAAGAGATGTCAGAACAACACACAATAGTTTGTTCATAATGCTAAAAACACAGCAAGGAAATGTTATATTTGTAATATTTTCTGAAATAAACTGAAAAAAACTAACTTTACCACAAACAACCAACAAGACCAAGTTAGAAGCGCACGCCATAAACCAAGCACACTGGATGACACATATGCGGCGCGCATGGCAAAAGGAGACGTCAGCTGTTGCAAGAAACAACAACATTATGCACTGGAGCTCCAGGGTCATGGATCACCTACTATCCTAACCTAACCTAACCTAACCTAACCTAACCTAAACTAATGTTTTGAAAAGGGAAGGCATTCCAGAATGCAGTAGCCAAAAGATAAGCTAGTATATGCCTACTGTGTGAAACAAGAGCGAATAGTAGGTGATCTACGACCCTGGAGCTCCAGCGCATAATGTTGTTGTTTCTTGCAACAGCTGATGTCTCCTTTTGCCACGCGTGCCGTGTATGTGTCATCCAGTGTGCTTGGTTTATGGCATGCGCTTCTAAAGGATTGCCCAAGACCAATCTGCTACTGCAGTACCACCTGCTGCCACTTGTCCACAGAGGAATATTTTCTGGGTTATTCAGTCCTGTCTGTTCTCATGCACAATATGCCTGATTATGGTGCTGCACCTATGTGCACAGAAGACCCTCCCAGCACATCATGGCAGACTAGGTAAATTCCATCACATGCACTGCTATGTTTGCAATGTGGGTGCTCAGTGTTTGGGGTAATACTGTGCAATCCACCTGTGGAACAAAATGATCATCCCCTTTGCCCTTCAGAGGTGTCATATGAGCATGAGCAGTAAAACTAGCCACAGTGTTCCTTAAAGATGGCCCTGACCTGCCTAGTGTTGATCTGCCTCCCCCCCCCCCAATGCTGGTTTGGACCTTCAGGTATTTTCTACCAGCTTTGAAGGTACATAAACAATCACAAAAAGAGCAGCCACAATTGATAAGAGATGGGCAGAATGTAAGGAATAAGGTCTAAAGAGACATATCTGTTTATTTGGATCTTTTGTGTACATGGAGATAAATTGCTAACTAGTAACAAAAAAAAAACTTCGGCCAAAATAATGTGGGCTGAATTCATTGCAAAACCACCATTAGGCCGGAGGTTAGGCTGTCAGTCCCTTGGCTCGGCATTCCCAATCACTTACAGAAACGGACGTTCCTGCACAGACACATCGTGACTGAACACAAACATATCATGGCTATCTAACATCAGCACATACATGGCTCAGCACCTGATCGTTCCTTACTGAGCAGGGCTGTGTGTATTCAGATTTGTTTCTAGCTTATCGCAGGACACCTTCTCCACAAATTTCCTGTACCACGCCCACAATGACGTATCCGCCTATGCTTTCAGACGCCTAATGTAGTTTTGTTAGCTATTGTTGCCACTGACTGCATTTTCCGAGGTTTCATAATGCCTAGCATGTAAATGTAAACAGATGACTATATCAAATGACGTCATCCAATAAATGTTATTGAGCTTAAATGTGGCCTATTCATGGTAATGGTGGGCTATCCATGCCGTTTTTAAGGTAAAAAAAATTGTTTTCTTAGTTTTATGAATCCTAATATATGTTTAAAAATATCCAAATGCCTTGATATCATCGAAATTCCATCCCATTTGATCGCGTATCTACGCCACCGTTGAGCCAAGGAGGCGTTTGTGGACGATCTTTACAATAAGCTGATTGCGTTAGCGCGTTAGCCTGTCGCGTGTTGGCTGAGAATTGTCCCAACGTCGTGCTATAAGGCTGAATCGTCGGATTTTCAGGTGTGTATTTTGCCGTCGTTGTTCTTTTGATATTCATTTTCTGGATCAGTTTATTTAGTTCCCGACTTCCCAGTCGATTTTTCCCCGTTGGTGTTGAGAAAAAAGAGCGTTGGTATGCGTCGCAATTGTACTTCGTACCGTCGTAGTCAATCGACAATCTATTTTTTTTGTGTATTTTTAGTCATGCAGGAGAAATTAAGAACATCCGTTGTGTGTAAAAGCTCAATTTCCTGTTTGAGTCATGGTCCAGGGAAGCTGTTTGCAGACCAGTTCACGTGCGTGAGCTGGCACGCGATTTTGTCATGGAAGTTGGCTTAAGGTTTTTTTTTTAATGGTAATGGAAGTGGTGGATTCTGTCATTTAAATCCATCAAAGGGGAGCATTTTGATGACTCCTGTTGCATGTGTATGTTTTTGTATGAATTTTGATTGTGAATATGTAGGTGTTTCAGTAGTGCTAGACAAGAGTTTTAGTACTCACAGACATTGAGATGGACATTGTGGTAGTATTTTAAAATGTAGTTGTGTCTGAAGTATTTCACTTTTGCTTTTTTGCTTTTTATTTTCATCACTGATTGTGCTCATATGCTTATGTGAACTGGTCATGCCCCAGTCTGCAAAGCATGGTAAAAGGTTTAACAGTCCACTGCAGCCCCACCAGTTCCTGTGTAGAGTCCTGTGCTGGTCTTAACAAATCCTTGCATTATGTTGGTAAGTGAAATATTTTTGCTAATTTTAGCATATATGTTTCTGGTCAGAACATTCCCATGTTCCATGTCAAAATATGCTGACTAGCACAGTTTGGTAATTTGGGTGGCTTGCAAACATAAACAAACTCCTTCACCTCCAGAGATTTACCTGTTTTGATGCAGGCTTTGTGCTGTATGCACTGCAGTGTGGTCCATCCACACTGAGCCTGCCCAAGAAACCCATACTGCACTAGCCACTGTTTGAGGATGACAAGATCTTGTTGAGATTTGCCATACTTGTGCATGTTATGAGAGAAACACACCAATCTTCACACATTTCTGTAAGGGTCATTGAGATACTTGGGCAGCCACAAGTTTATCCCAAATAGGGCAGCAAACTACCATTTTGGAAGGAATGTATTAACCTAACATACCATAAAATATCTTTTTTATTATTATAATATATTATATTATAATTATTATAAATTTCACCATATTTAGGTCACTTTTCATGATCCAGGAAAAAATGAGAAAATCTTCATTGTATTTTTATGTCAAAACAAGACCTTTCTCATGCATTTGAGACAAATTTGACACAGCAATGCTGTTACTGCTTGTTAAGCAATGTTTCTTTATGAGGGCTGTTGGAGTGCTGTGTGTCCCATCAAACCCTCAGTGTGAAGATGAGCTGTGCTGCTCCTATTTTGATAGTTGTGCCCCATTTTTTTTCCCAAAACTGCCTCAAATCTGGTTTCTGCACCAGCTTTGCAATGACCAGCCAGGCCATCCAGGTTATGTAGTCTGTGTTATGCTGGTGAAGTTTATTTTATTTTATTTATTTTTTGACAGACATCATATCTGTAAATTTTATTTGGCAGTCTGTCCTTTGTTTTCTTTGTTATTGTAGCTTGGACTGTAGTGCTTTATCATATGACAAAATGTCTTTTAAAAATTTTTGCTCATTGTAGCATGGACTGTAGTGCTTTATCACATGACAAAATGTCTTTGAAAAATTTTTGTGGTACTCTTTCAACCAAGATGATTAAATATGATTGTAGCTGCTGGGGGCCTCAAACTATTGTATTACTGGTTTGTGCTTTCCATATCAGTACAGAAATAAAAAAAATATGTTAGCATAACATAGCCTAGTGTAAAATGCCACCATTGTACTTATTATTAGTTGTGTTCACATATGACTGTTGATGTTTGCCATGACCAGAAAATAAATGGAGAGTCTTTGAAATTGGGGCAGCACAGTCCAGCTCAGGACTGCTCAGTAGGTAGGTTTTGGGGCAGCAGGTTGGACTGGAGCATATGCTGCCATCATGGTCTTCCAAAGGAAAGTGTTAAACAAGTAATGCCAGCATTGCCTGACCACATTTGTGTTAGTTATATCATTAGTCTTGTTTGTATGGTATTGATCTTTGTTGTTGATAGAAATGTAAGCCTGATAATCTCAATCTAGTCAATAAATCTGGTCAGAAATCATATTTCCAGTATAGGTTAAGCTCATACATTTTGCCCACACAAGGTGGCATGCATGCTTATCTGCAACAGGGTTGAGGTAGTATTTTGTTGATGCTATGATGTGGTGTGCAGGCTGGAATGATGTGAAGTAATTGCAATATCATCTTTTTACTTCCTGCCTCACCATTTCAGTTCAGAACTAGGCCTGAAATAAGGTTTTGTTTTCCACCATTCAGTAAATAATGTTTCAATGACATGTCCTCCCTATCCTTTTTATGTCTATGTTTGTATGTATGTTTATGTATGTCAGTGCATGGAACAGGAGCAGCTCTAGGAGGCATTTCTGGTTGGCATTTCAGGCCACGTTGCAGTTATTTCAAACATATGCTTGCTGGCATAGGTAGTGGTGCTGTGAGGTAATATTTAACAGTGATATGAGTAAGTGAGCAACATTTATGATAATTGACCTTTGATGTAATAAAGCTATTGTTTGAAGACTGCTAAGGGCATATGCAGAGAACATCACAGGTGATAATGAAATGTCATTTGCAAGTGATTTGTGCATGCTGAAAATGATGTTTGGTTCAGAAAGGAAATGCTTAAATGACATGACATTAATCCAAATAGGCAGTGAACAACTTGGTTACTTCTGTCCATGTGGGTCACCAAATTGACCCTTGCCTCTGCGTGAATTTCAAATGAAATCCACTTCATGAAAATAGGGCAGGACAATAACTAGCAAAATCTGCATTTTTTACTAAGAGTGGGAAGCTGCATCCTGGGCAGATGTGGAAATTTTTGGGAGCTATTGGAAGATTTCTGCACAGGTTGGGATAATTTTCTTGCAATAAATGCCCATCAGCACATAAGTTTCAGTTTAAGTAAAGTGTTCATTAGGACTCATAGTAATCCATTTCTTACCAGTGAGGGCTAGAAAGAATACCAAAGCTGTCCCCACTACTCCCATGGCTGCTCTTGCAACAGTGCATATGATCTGCAGCAGACTTCAGTCAAGGGAAATAAAAACGGTCCAAGTATACTTGCACTTCAATCTCCAGATTTAATGTTTTCAGTGTCAAAGCCTAAGCCAAAATGCAGTACATAGTGCAGTCCACATGGCTGCCTTCTATCCAGAAGTGTTTTTGATACATGGAGCAATACTACTTCTTCACTCCTGTATTTTGCTGCATGTAATGGGCAAATGAAAATCAGTGCTTGAAACTGCCATTTCAGCACATGAATCAGGACTTTTTGTTGTTTGATGCAATGCAGCAAAAAGGTTGCAGTCATATAGGAAGCACCAGGTGTAAGTGCTCAGTGCATTTTGCAGGATAAGGAACCCTAGGCTACAGGTAGTTTATTTGGGATTCATACCGTCCTTGACAACTGAAGCATAGCATGTAACAGATATTGTGACACACTATACATTACGGCCCATACGTCAAAATTTGGGTGCTTTATGTTGTCGTGGGTGATAGTTGTTGTCAGAGAAGACAATTTCTGACCAGCATTAAGACCAACCACCATTTCAGGGGGGATTTTGGCACTCCTGGGGACTGTTAGCAGGTTAGTTGTTTATCTCTGTCATGGTCTGGAATAGAACTGTTCTGCTCTGTATGTAACTCTTTGTTTAGCTCTGTATGTAACTCTATGTTTAAAATAGCTCACTGTTTGTTCTATGCTCTGTAGTTCTGTTTAAAACCACTCACATTGCCTTGATGCGTTTACGGGCAAAAAACTCCATACTGTCTCACAGAAACTTCCAGTGCTTTGAAAATTCAATTTTGCAAAATAATGGAAGCAGTCTTTATTTTTATCCCTGAAGCCTTGTTTCAGGGACTTGTTTCAGAGTTTTGGATGCATTCATTATTGTACTGAAGTGATACCAGAGTTCATCTATGGAATTGTTTGGTATCTTATGTCATTCAAACTTCCAATAAATGAGATTTGCCATAGAGTTATTAGACCAAAAGCTACAGGTGCTCATTTTCGCATTTCTGTCATATTCTTCAGATGGTGTGTCCAGTTAGCCATTAGCCAGTATGTGTTCAAACTCAGTTTAAAGTAATATTGAAGGGAATTGGCTGCCATGAGGGCAATTATATTGGGCAATGCTTTGTTTTCACAGTTTTTTACTTGCGTGCTTGGTTGGTACTGTGGTTGGTATCCACTGTTCTACTGCCAAGAGCTGCGGGTTGCTTATAGCATGCTGTCATGACATGAGTCAGAAATACAACTGTGTTTATATGGGCTGTAACCCTTATGTACCATATGCCATTGTCTGGTGCTTTTTTTGTTCTGTTTTATTTGTTTTTATATAGAGCTCAAGATTTTGGGCCTGATTGAGTGTGGAATTTGGCTCTTTTGCACCATGGTATCATGCCATGGGAGATTAGGGACTCCAGTAATGCATTTCTGATGGAGATCTCCAACCACACTTATGACTTGTGATGACTATTTCAAGATCAACAGTGGTCTTCAACAGATGTCAGTGGCCAGAGATTGGTCCATCACATACCAGTCAGGGTTGGCAGGTTTTGGCCACCAAGTGGTTTAAACCTGTTCAAGCTATTGTTTTAGCCAGCATGGCCAAAACCAGTTTGGGCACATATTTCTCCATGTGGTTAGAAATGTTTTAGAGGAGCATTTGGGCAGTGGGTCATGAGAACTTTCCACAGTGTAGGTGGTACCAAAAGGCTTTTATAGCACCATAGTTCATTGAGCAGCCAATGTCATGTCATTAGGCTCCTTTGCTTAACTGAAATGGTAATTCTTCAAAAATTTTAGATTTATTTTGCCATGGTCTTTCTATACTCATAAACTTACCTCAGTTCATTGGTATGCATTACTGTTTCATTCCACTTTGCCACTTTTCTGTGTGAGAAGTGTCTCTTGGGGTGAAGATCACTTAGTGTAGAATGACTTGTCCACAGCATTCATTCCATGATTAGTTCCTCATTTCCCTTCCACTTCACATGGTTCATGAAGGGGTGAAAATGGAAGTCCAAGGAGTAGATACCGGAAATTGAACGTGTAGTGCGTGATGACAGCTGGTTGTGCTCCTTTGTATTATGCATAACACCAAAGTTATATGAAATTGGTACAGTGATAATTCAGTCAAGTAAATCTTTGGTAATGTTAGAAACATTTTTGTCTCAGCACTGCAATAAGAGTGAATGGATAATTTTGCTGATGGGCACCTGCATGATAGGTATGTGCAAATGGAGTATAAAATTCTTGATTTTCTTCAGTGCCAGTGCTGAAGCGCAACATTTACACCATCACATGTCACCGGCAGCTCCATTGTAAGACTGTCAAATTTAAAAATGTGCATTTAGGAACAGGAAGCACTTCACATATGCAAACAAAGTAACAAGTACTTTTCATAGTTTTCAGAGCCAAAGTTTGAGACAAATTTTAAGACATTTCGTTCTTTAAATGTATTGATTGGGCAGTATCCATGTTTTTTTGCACATAAAGAAAAAGTCCTGCTGCGCTGACTCAGCACCTCTCTAACAATGAGGTGTGTGAACGATTTTCATGATTTATCACACATCAGGATTATCAGGCTGCAGCCCATGCGAGAATGGTAAAGCATTGTTTCTGGAGCTTCATTTCAGGTTCCAGCTGTTACAGTAAGTCTGAATTCATTTCCTGTAAATATTGTTCTTGATGGGGCCCTCTGCACATAACACCAATATACACGCAATTTCGGTCTTGTGCTCATTTTTACCACTCTGATTTTATCAGTTTAGATCGCGAAAACAGAATTCCAACTTTGCACGCCAGGGATGGTGTGGACATTAACCCAGCCCCTCCCAAAAAAAACTTTTTGGTGATAAGTGACATCTAAACATAAGCATTTTTTTCACTCTGAATCACATAATTTTCCACTTGCGAAATCATGGAAAATTGTCCTTGACAGACAGAGACCACTGGTCTTATGCTAAACTAAACAGATAAACAGATAAACTAACTAAACAGATAAAAAAAATTGCTATGAACTAGGCTGAGGGATGCATAATTTAACAGCCATCCAGGCAACATGTACAGTATGAACAACAGGCAGCAATTCAACAACTTGGCCAGGACATTGATTGATTGTCAGGTCCTTAAGTAAAAATGCGAATTTTCCGTTCCGACACCCTAGCACGCACGCTGAATTTTGGGCTCAGGACATGGAGGACATGGAGGGCTTCGGCAAGTCAACACAACGTTTTTTAGGGGAGGGGTAAACGGTTTTTAATCGTGCTCAGTCACTGCTTGAATGCACAGCCGAATATACCACTATACAAACCTATGCATCACAACATGGTATCCGCCGCGTGAAAATGGCCATGTTTCGTTTCCAAAGTGGTCTCGGTTCCAGTTAGCTGTGTCGACAACCGAGGATCAGAGGGACTTTGATAGATATTGCTTCGCAGGAAGTTGGACAACCATTCGCACAGCATCATGCGTGTGCAGTAGCGCACGGCACTCGTTACGTTCAGAAGCAAAAGAGAAAAATCGGCGTTTGCAACGTTTTTTACGTTAAGCGGTAGGCTTAGAGCCGAATTTGGGATCGCCGAAAGGGAAATTTAAAGGTATGGATAGATTGTGCATTGCACATGATACCCACCATGCACAGGAGTGTAAAACATGAAAGACATTGCTTTCACCAATAAAAAATTGTGCTTAGACCGAAAAAGCAGATTGAATCAGAATCGGTACCATTACAAACTAGGGAGTTCAAAAATACTCAGAATCGTTTTGTAATGAAGTAAGTGGCGAGGCCTAGTGTTTACCAAAGTGGCGATTCATAATGCAGTTGTCTGTAAAATGTCACGGTGATAATATGCCGGTCCATAATGTCAGGCAGCGTGCCAGCATTCTGTGACTCGTCATCAGCTCTTAGTGAGTTAGTGTCGCCTCACACCAGCTGTAAAGCAACAAGGCTAAGGCTATGCTAAGACATCGCTAAGACAACGTTAAGGCAATGTCACAGTGACATTGCTTTTGGTGGCTGGATATCTACAGAACAGACCGTACCAGGGTCTGGATTGGTGATGTTTGAGATGTGCGACGATGTCAGAAAACGTCGAATTCTTCCAGGCAAATGTCATAGCAGTCGTGCCTTTTTGCCCTGGCGCTTCTGCTGTGATATTGGCGCTGTCTGCTGGCGTAACAAATACCAGAGCTGCGCGGTCGTGTGCAGTGCTCAGTGACTGACGGTGCGTGTTCCGCCCGCAGGTGATGAGTGCGGAGGTGTCGTGTTCTGTGAGCAGCGCCGCGTACAGTTTTCGTGGGTACCACGCCGCCGCCAGTGCTGGACTCGCCTGTCCTCGGGACAAGGCCGCTCCTGACATGGGTACGCCGTCAGTCGGGCGCCGAGGCGCGGCTCGCCGCGGTGTGGTCGTCAATCCGCCATTTGTGGTGGATTGTAACTTACTGTGTTGGGTCGTGAGCCGGAGCGCTTGAATGTTTGAGAAACTTGAGGATTTCTCGGAGTTTTGCATGTCTTTTTCAGATGTCATGTCCGACCCGTGGTGTCCTGTGAACGATGTAATGTTACCGAACTGTGGTGTTTGGGTTGTCAGACGTTGCTTTTTGCATCTGCGGTCTGGGGACTGCCGTTGTTGTGATGAATCCCCTGCGTGCCGCCGCTGTGCGGTCATCGGCGGCGGCGGCGGCAGTGTGTGCGGCGCGGCCGGTCCCCGTCCCGCCGAGGCTCGCCGTGACGTCGCTCTGCGCGCCGCAGGTGCTGCCGGAACCAAGCCGCTGAACGGCGAGCCGCTCGGCGCCGGCCACACGTGCTCGGTCCGCGGCGACGACGACGCCGTCTGCAACTGCGCCCCCTGCAAGGAGAAGGTAGGCGGCCGCCGGCGGCGGCGGTCCGGTCGCTACTGCCGGCTGGTCCGTGGCGACGCTTCGTGGCGTGGCGTTTGGCTCGTGGTGAATTGCTTTTCATCACGTCGTGTTGCGGGGCGAAGTGTAAACTGCCGGTTGGTATGCAGTGCGTATCAGCAAACAGGTCTGTTTATAGCAGTGCTGGTGCAGGCGGAGTTAGAAAACATGCTTATGGCGGTATTGGTGCAGGCGGACACCGCCCTGATGCTGAGTTTGTTACTGGATGCGGCTTCTTGCTTGCGCTTGGTGCTGGATTGCAGTTTTTCCCTGCCACTCGGCCTTCCAGCTTCCTGACGCTCTTGTTTCATCCGATGTGTGGTGGCTTTGTCCGACTCACTGCCTGGTGCCCTCGTGCCTTCATTTGCCTGGCGGCTCTCGATTGTGGTTACCCGAGGCGGCAGTGCCGTCCCTAGTCCGCCGCCTCCGTCCCACTGCCGTTGCTTCGCCGCCTCTGCCGCTGCTTCGCCGCATCTGGCCGCCGTCTCGCCTCTTGGCCGGCTGATTTGCCCGGGACGCCGCGCAGTCTTTCGGTGCACGACGGCGCGCCTTTAAACCTCACTGCCACCGAGCTAATTTGCCGTCCAGCGGTGCGGCCGGCGCGCCGCCGGGCCAGGCGTCGTGAGCTGGCTGGCCTGGTGCGCTTCTCTGGCCACTGTTCGCCGGTCGCCGGGCCGCTGCGTGCCGCCACTGACGGTCGCGTGCGGCGCCGCCCTCAGCCTGCCGGCTGGCCGTGTGACCGGCAGAAGCTGGTGGCCGGCGAGCTGGAGGCCGGCCCGCAGGACGAGCTGCGCCAGCTGCACACGGACTGGATCGAGCTGCGCGAGAACCTTAAACAGCTGTACCGGCTGCACATGGAGGCGTCGGCCGGCGACGGGCCGGCCCGCCAGTCGGCCGCGCCCATCCAGGCTGTCATGAAGGAGAAGGTGAGCGGTGGCGGACGGCGCCACGCCAGGCGGTCCGGACAGGCGGCAGCGGCGGCAGACCGAACCTCGGTGACGCGCGGGGTCGGGGCGACGCAGGAGAAGCCCGAGGGGAGGCCGGTACGGGGCTGACGGCTCCGAGTAGGACGGGGACCACCGGGCATGGGCCAGGACAGGCGGGTGACGCAGGGTCCACGTGAAAGACGTCAAGAGAGGAAAGACTGGCGTCCGGAGAGAAAAACTGGCGTGACCACAGAATGTTAGGACAGAAGGATGGTGTCCAACTGTGCGTCATACCGTGCATTATGGTCATTGACAGAGAAGTCCAGGCGGTGTGTCTTGATGAGTTCAGGCGCCCAGCCACCTTGAAACAATATTCCGTAGAACACGATGTTCTTAGTATCGTCAACATCAGTACGGAAATTCCAGCACGTTGTTTAGCTTCAGTAAGAGACTCCAAGGAGAGTAAGAGACGTCAGAAGCTCGCCGTTCGACTTCCGTTGGCGCTGTACGTCCGTTTAACGTACAGAATTATGTTTCGCATTTCCGGAACATTTATCACGTACCGCACCGAAATAAATTGTGTCTCGTCCATTGTGCCCATTATTCAGTACAGCTGGCAAACCCTGGCAGTGAAATGGACTCGCCGTCGTGTCCCAGCCTGGTGGTAAGAGGCGGCCGTGCGTGGGCGCTGGGCGCTGGGCGCTGACGGCGTGCCGTCTGTCGCCCAGGTGGTCCGCCTGTGCCAGCGGGACCCGCACCAGCTGTTCCAGCGGCTGCAGGGCCAGCTGCAGGAGCTCACCGTGGAGGTGAAGGTGCGCCTGCTGGAGCACCTGAGCCGCGAGCGGCCCGGCCTGGCGCAGCTCTTCCTCACCTCGCTGCTGGACAACTACGACCGGCTGGTGACGGCCGCCGTCAGTCTGGCGCCGGCCGTCCACATCCTGGAGCACCATCACCTGTCCAGGTGAGAGCACCGCCGCCTGTCCAGGTTGGAGCACCGCGACCTGTTAAGGCCAGAGCATCGCCATCCATCCAGGTTAGAGCACCACCGTCTACCCAGGTCAGGGCGTGGCCAGCTGTCCAGGTCGGAGCACTGCCAGAGCGCTACCGCATGTGCAGGACAGAGCACCACGGCCTGTCTAGGTCAGAGCACAGCCAGAGCACTGCCGCCTGTCCATATCAGAGCACCATTCCCTGTCCCAGGCAGAGCACCACCAGTTGTCCACGTCAGAACACCACTACATGTCTGGATCGGAGTATCACCAGAGCACTGCCACCAAAGGTCTTCAGAGCGACGTCATCTCCAGCTAAAGGAGCTGACGCTAACAGTTGACTTGAACAGTTAGGATCGTCATCGACCCAGTAAGATCACTGCTGTCATTGTAACGATGGTCCTGTACACGGTATTGTCACTGCGTAACTTACGATGACAGAATTGCAGGGCATACATATTCCAGCGTACGCCTGTGCACCGAACACTCTGGTCCCAAAAATAGTGCTGTAGTGAATATCGTTTTTTCAGTGTCATATGGTATGACATCGAACCACTTTTCACGTCTTTTGACCGGTCGATATTCTCGTTCCCAGGTTCGGTCTGTCCTGGGAATCGCTCAACAAGCACGCCTACCAGTCCGTGGTGTACATGGACCCGATGGTGCAGAACAACCTGCCGACGTTCATCTCGCAGCTGCGCGCGCTGCTCTCCGGCCAGGAGCAGCAGCGCGCCTACGCCGACCTGGTGCGCCGCTACCTGAGCTTCGACGACGAGATGAGCACGGTGGCCGCGCAGTGGTCGGCCGCCGAGGCGCGCGTGCAGGAGTTCGGCCAGGAGCAGGCCACGCTCAAGGCCAAGCAGCGCATGCTGCGCGAGGACTGGGAGCTGCTGCGTGCCCAGCGCAAGCTGCTGCAGCAGCAGGTGCTGGGCCGGGACGGCGTCTCGCCCGAGGACGAGGAGGAGGCGCTGCAGCGGCTGGTGGCCGGCTGCTCGGAGGACGGCTGTGACGAGTGCGCGCTGGCGCTGCCGGAGCCGGCCGGCGGTGCGGCGCCGCCCTCCGAGCCGGGCCGGCCGCGCGCCAGCGGCCTCCCCGAGCTGCGTCAGGCGCTGGAGACGGCGTCGCGCGTGGCCGAGGCGGCCGACGCCGCGGACGGCGGCCGGCCGCCGGCCGCCGGTGCTGCCGCTGTCGCCGCCACCGCCTCGCACGCCAAGTCGTCTTGCCTGAAGAAATCGGCGGGTACGCAGGCGCCGCCGCCGCCGCCGCCGCCGGCCGCCGGCTGTCAGGCGCCGCTGGCCGCCTGCCAGGCGGTGCCGGCCGGCTGCCAGGCGCAGGCGTCTGGCTCGGCCCACAAGCACACTTACTCGAAGGCGGCGCCGACGACGCACCGGCCGCAGCCCAAGTTCGACCCTGGCCTGGAGATGGCCGACGACAGCAGCCAGAACGACTCGTGCTCGGAGCAGTCGTCGTCGACGGCGTCGCAGCACTGCAGCTGCTGCTACTGCGAGGTGTTCGGCCACGGCGCGCCACCGGTGGCGCCCGTCAGCCGCAACTACCCGGAGATCCGCGACCGGCTGCGGCTGCGGCTTGACCAGCGGCGGCGCGACAACAAATCCGAGTCCTCGGAGCGCAGCGGCGGCGAGCTCTCGGCGCACGAGGACCACCGAGACCTGGGCGACCTGCTCGAGTTCATCGAGGCCAGCGGCGCCGCCCAGAAGCGCAACGAGAAGCGCGCCGCCAAGCGCGAGCGGCAGCGGGTGCGCCGGATGGATGCGTGCGCGGCGCAGGAGATGGAGCAGGAGCAGATGCGCAACATCCAGGAGTTCCAGCGCCGAAACCCGGAGGTGACCATCACCGTGGTCAAGTCGGGCGAGGCGGAGAAGGCGACGGACGGGGTGCGCGCGTCGCAACCCGCCGACCGGACGGCGTCCAGCGGGAAGCGGCCGCCGCCGCCGGCGCCTCCCGCCGCTGCCGCTCCCGCCGCCCCCGCGGCCGCCGCGCCGCCGCCCAGCGAGCTGAGCGGCGCGCTGGCGCCGGCCGCTGCCGACGCGTCGCCCAAGAAGTCGTCGCCGATCATGGAGGGTCTGGCGCGGAACGGGCTCGTGTCGGTGCCGTGTGCCGGTGGCGTGGGCGACGCGCGCATGGTGACCATCCGGCGGGTGATGGAGCCCGGCGGCAAGGAGCCCAAGGTGACCATCACGCTCAAGGGCGACTCGCCCGAGAAGGACCGCGTGCTCATGACGCTGGTGAACGGTCAGCTGAAGAACGGCGCGGCCGAGACGGCGCCGCCGCTCGAGCAGACCATGACCAAGACGGCCAGGAAGAAGCTGAAGAAGGCGGCGCGCCTGCAGAAGCTGAAGGAGGAGGAGGAGGCCGCCGAGCGGGCGCGGCAGGCGGCGGCGCGCGCTGCCGAGGAGGAGCAGCTGCGGCTCCAGCAGCTGCAGCAGGCCAAGGGCAAAAAGAAGAAGAAGAAGGGCGGGGCGACGAACGGCGCTCAGGCTGCCGAGAAGCCCGCCCAGCCCGCCAAGGCGCCGCCGCCGGCGGCGGTGAACGGCAAGGACGCGGACAAGTGGCGGTCGCAGCCGGCGAAGAAGGCCGCCGCCGCCGAACGGACGCCGGCGCCGGCGACCCGGTCGGCGCCGGAGCCGGAGCCGGCCGCCAGGAAGCCGACCAAGAAGGCGGCAGCGGCCGAGCGCGGCGGCGGCGAGCCGCAGCCGGCGGCCGACGCGCGGCGACGGAAGGCGGCGCCGGCCGACCCGCGGCTCGAGCCGCCCACCCAGCTCCTGCAGGACCTGGCGCTCTCCTCGTCCGACAGCGAGATCGAGGACCTGGCGCGCGCCTACCGCATCCCAGCCGGCATCACCATCAGCAGGGTGCGCGGCGGCGCCGAGCCGGCCGCCGCCGCCGAGCGCGGCGTGATCGTGGTGGACCCGGCGCGGCCGTCGCCGCCGGCCGCCGCGCCGGCCGCCGACAAGAAGGTCAAGAAGAAGCGCAAGAAGAAGGCGGCGTCGGCGCCGGTCGAGGAGGCGCCGGCCGTGCCCGAGGTGACGATCCGGAAGGTGGCCGGCGGCGGGCCGGCGCGGCGCGCCGCCCGCTCCGTGGACGACTACGAGTCCGTGTTCATGCCGGCCGCTGGTGGCGACACCATTACCGACCTGGTCGACAAGGAGGTGGAGGCGTTCAAGCGCTTTTGCCTGGACGGGCCGCAAGTCAGTCGCGAGCACCGGCCCAAGGTCAACTTCAACATCAAGGACATCCTGATCAAGAAGAAGCCATTGTAAAGCATGGTTGTGATACACTGTCAGTACTGCTCTTACTTTGTACTAGTCTTAGAAATCGTCTGCCTTGTAACTTCTTTTAATACTTTGTTACAAGTACATCTTGCGTTCTCTAATTTGATTCTCGACTTGACTCGGGTTGCTGCCACGCGCTGAAGTGTTCGCATGCCGACCAGTCAAACTCCCGAACATTAATAGAGATCGCACGGACGTGTTCTGGTGTACGCTGGCCTTTTCTTCGGCGCCTGACTGGCGGCTGAACGAACGGTGGGCGGGATCTCGTAGCATCGGACGGGATCTGGTAGCATCGGACGAAACGACGTAAAATCGGGTTGTCTGGGATCTAGAAGTTGAAATCGTTCTGTCCGGCCCAAAAAACGGCAGCTTGTTGCGGTGATTTCGAAACCGCACCTTCCTACTCTGTCCGTTTGTTCCCGTTCTGTTTATCATTGGGTTCAGCGTATTGGCGGTGGAATGATTAGCTGAAGGCTGTGTCGCTGGACGGGCTGGAGTATCGATTCTCTTCGTGCTAGTACGGCTGCGTCGAATACCTTTCTCGAAGTCGTTCGCTTCCGCCTGTTTTCTCTAAAAAAATCTTTCACCCTGTACAGAACAAAAATTTCCTCAGGGGTCCGAGCACTCTAAGATTCCCGACATTTCTCGAGGCTGTATGATTTTGGGCATCACGGGCACTCAGGAGCCGTACCTGCTAATGGAAGACCCAGATCACAGGGACGGATGGCAGACTAAACCGAGTGAAATTGCTTGTCTCGCTTGGGCCGCCATATAGCAGCGCGGCCAAGAACTTCGACAAGGCAAGGACTTGTCGAAAGACGAAAAACAAGACTGACTAGAAGAGACGAGACAAGATGTACTTTCACCCAGCATTATACGTGCATCATATCATTATTTTTTATACGATGTGGGGCGCGTAACTGCATCTTACTCCGGCGGTCATTTAAAAACAAAATGGCTTGGCCTTAGCCTGTGATTTTGCCCGGAGCTTATTTGCCATTATATTCTGAAGTTGTCCGATAAAGGGCTGGATTTTTTTTTAATCGTTTACGAGATAGAAGTGCGCGAGTCGACCGTACATACACAGTTCAGCACGAAGGGGTACGCCAGGCTTTCACTGATTCTTCAGAACAGGGGCGTAGCCAAGGGAGGGCCATGGGGGCCATGGCCGTCCTCCCCCTGCGCCAAGCGGTCTACACTAGATATAGTACTTTTGCACGAATACGAAATAGTGACGGTATACGTGTTGCAAAAACAAATATGATATAAATTCCTTTGGGTTAAATATGGCGTCAGCTACTCAAAATGACTTTTTTCCTATAAATTTCGTCATATGCCAGTAGTATATGACAAGATTCGACATTTGCCCCCCCCCCCTTCCCCGAGGAAAATCCTGGCTACGTGCCTGTCTCAGAGTAAGGCTTGGTTCGAAGAGCAGTCAGACTGGAGCTTACGATGCAGAAGTCGGCTCTCCTGCGCCTGGAGCTTGCTGTCCGCATGTGTTTGACGAGACTACCATTTTTGAGATCTGAATCTCGTATACGTCCAGCGGTTCAAGAATACTCGTTTATCATGATCATATCATTTTGTTGATTTGATCATTATCATTTGATCATTATCATTTGATCATATCATGATCATATCATTTTCTGTGTCTCAGTTAATGTCATTACACTGGATGCCACAGTTAATGTCTGGTGTAATACGAAACGGCACTCGTTTTGTGCATTGCGCACCTAAAAATGCACAAGTTTTGTATAATTTTTGCAACTTCACGTGCATCTTTCAATCTATCAGAAGTATATAGAAATATGCTTACGCATTTCATATATATATATATATATATATATATCCTCAGACCGGCAGGTTCCAATATGGACGTGCAAATCCCATGGGAATGAGGAAAGGAAAATGCATCGTTGTCCAGCACCAATACTTGCGATACGTTTTCTCAGGCTCGTTTTGCTGGCCGACTCCCACAGAAATCATCGCGTCTAGGAAGCAGTCGATATCATAACTGAAATCACCTCAGCGAGGATGCTGATGACGTTTAACCTCCCCGCTCCCCTGCCTTTGCTGACTGTTGCGACGGCGATGCGCAAAGCAAGCTCCAGGCGACGAGAGCTGATTTCTGCAGTCAGCTCCAATCTGACTGCGCTTCGATCTAAGCCTTACTCTGCGATCAGTGAAAGCCTGGCGTGACCCTTCGTGCTGAACTGCGAGAACTGCGTGCTGAACTGCGGATGTACGGTCGACTCGAGAATTTTTTAGAAATTCTCGTCATTCCGCACGGCATTCCGTGATCGGCATGGCACAGCCGATTACAATACGGAATCGCATACTGGTCCTGCCGCGCTTCTCCATACGTGAACAGCCCACTGGCACGCTGAAGTATCCGCCGGCGGAGTTCGGCATGGAGGAATGCTAGCTGAACCGCGTGCCACAGATCATCGACCCGAGACCGGGACGCTCTAACAAAGCCGTCGCCTCCGTCTCAATTTATTGTCTCGCTCTTCCGTAAAGATTCACAGGCTGACTCCCCGATCTTCGCCGACAAAACAATCACATCTTAAACAGCGTCGTTGCGATACGTACCAAGTTTGAACTGGTTGAACAGGCATAAAAATACATGGGGAGTAAGCCGTGTCATCGCACTCGTCCACAATTTCTCTCGAAAACCATTAACGTCTAATCCCAGCAGTCTAATTTGACACAGGACAGCTTACAGACCAGCGCTCATTCAGTCGCTCAGACGTCGCACAGCGAACGGTCGCAGGAAATCATAATCGCCTAGCCAAGCCGGAGTGTCTGAGGCCACCTTCCACACGCCGCCGGCCCGCGTCTCATCAGCACTCACTCCAGCAGTCTGTCGCGCTAAAACCCAAGGGCCTGGCAGATCACAGAGTCTATCACAGTTGGCGTGGCAGTTCAGAGGCTGCTCTCATTGACGGGGAGGGGCTAAACAAGCTCGGCGACAAATTCGCGTGAACAATTGCGGGACGCTGCGTCGCCAGGCCCTTGGTGTAGTCAGCGTCGGACAGCGCGCCACCCGCCGGCCAGTCAGCCGGTCGGCCGGCCGGCCGCGGCTCGCACGGAATGACTGGTATTTGTACGCGTGCGGACGGCCCGCTCCGGCCCGCTGGCGGCCGGCGCCCGGTCCGGCCGGCCGCTCCGCTCCCTCGCACACTCGCACGTACCCGCGCCGGCGCCGCCGCGGCGTCACTTTTTCGTGCGGCGCCGCGCGGTCCGGATCCTGCGACCGGCCAGCGTGCTGGCGCTGGCCGTGGCGGCCGCGCCCGTGGCGATGAACGGGTTGCCAGCTCTGCGGGGAGCGGCGGTTGGTTAGCGTTCGGTCCGAGAGCGGTCGCCGCCGGCTCCCGACAACCGGGACCGCTGCGCCCGGCGCAACACGACCCGGAGCGATCGTCAGCTCCGGAAAACGAGACTGAATGCACAGCAGTCCATGATCACGTACATCATTAAAGATAAGTAAAAGAAAACCGGCAACCAGCTACCCACACAACGCAGAACATACGGGATTCTGTGGTAACAACTGGTGCTGCTGGACTGCAGGCCAGAAAAGCAAAGGCGAAAGCGCTGTCCAGACTCACTGAGACGGAGTGGCGGCTCCAAAAGCTGGTGCTGCTGGCCCAGGAGTCGCCGCCGGCTGCCAAAAGACACACGAGTTAAACAGAGCCACCAGACAAAAAACAAACCCACGCCGGACACGAATAACACGCCAGCACACACCGTCAACGCCGCATTGAGTTCGTACCACATAACACCACGTAAAATGCAAGATCACGAGACGGACGTATCCGACCACAACTGTCATTAGTCGTACACACGGCTCCACTGTTGGCAGCACTGGAGCCTGCCGGATGAGCCCGCCCACTCCGCTCACCGCTCCGAACAGGAAGACGCCGGGGACGGAGGGCGTCGCGCCGCTGGCGGCCGGCTGCTGCTGCTGCTGCTGCTGGCCGCTGCTGAAGTTGAAGCGCGGCGCGGCGCCAGCGCCGAACGCGAAGCCGGCTGAGGGCGCCGCTGGCGTCGCCGCCTGGCCGAAGGCGGGCCCGGCGCCGAACGGCGCGGCGGCCGGCGCCGCCGTCACCGCCGCCGCCTGGCCAGAGCCGAACGGCGATGGCGCCGGCGCCGCCGGCTGACCACCGAACGCGAAGACGCCCGGCGCGGCCGCTGGCGTGGCGCCAGCCGCCGCTGACGGTGCGCCGAAGGTGAAGACGCCCGGGGCGGCGGCGGCGGCGGCGGCGGCGGTCGACGCGGCCGGCGCGCCGAAGGTGAACACTCCCGCCGTCGTGGTGGTGGCCGGCGCCGCCTGGGCGCCGAACGCGAACGCGCCGGCGGCGGCCGGCGCCTTGGCACCGAACGCCAGCGGAGTGGCAGCCGCCGGCGCGCCGAACGCGTTGGCGGCGGCCGCCGGAGCCGGAGCCGGAGCCGGAGCTGGCGCCGCGGCCGCCGAGCCGGAGCCGAACTGGAACACGGCTGGCACCGGTCTCGAGTCCGAGGCCGCCTTCTTGGCCGACGGGCCGTTCACGCTCGTGGCGCCGAACGCGAAGACGGCTGGCGATGAGTCTGCCTTGGTCGCGGCCGGCGCTCCGAAGGCAAGGCCGGCGCCGACCGGTCGGTCGCCGGGCGCGCCGGACCCGCCCGCGGGGCCGCCGGCGCTGCCCGACGCTGCGCCGAACGTGAAGACGCCGGGGGCCGGGGCGGCCTTGTTTTCCGCCGCCGTGCTCCCGAATGAGAATTTTTCGGATGGCGTTGCCGTTTGCGACGTCGCGGCCCCGAACGCGAAGCCGGCCGACGGTTTGTCGGCGGACGCTGCTGAAGCGCCCGAGCCGAAAGAAAATGTCGAGCCCGGCTTTCCGGAATCATCGGGGGCCTTTGCACCGAAGGAGAACCCGCCAGACGGTTTGCTGTTGGCATCGGGATTCCTGGAACCGAACGAGATTCCCTCTGAAGACTTCGATGAGCTATCAGAGGTCTTCGTGCAGAACGAAAATCCCCCAGTGGTGTTCGCCGGTCCCTCTGCAGTTTTCGTGCCTAGTGAAAATCCAGCGGGGGTATTGCCTGGGACCTGTGGCACGGCGCTGCCGAATGAAAACCCTGTGGTCGATTTCAACGAGGTTTCGGTGGTCTTCGCGCCGAATAACAACCCTTGGGCGGACTTGCTGGAGTCCTCAGATGTCTTCACGCTAAACGGAGAACCTTCCGCCGGCTTGTCCGAAGTCACTGATTTCGCACCGAACGCGAACATCCCCGAGGGCTTGTCAGACACCCCGGACGATTTCGCTCCGAACGTGAACATAGCTGCCGGCTTGTCCGCGGATGCTGGCGTTCTGTCGTCCGCCAAGGCTTCCGACGGCTTGCTCGAGCCTTCCCACGCAGCGGCGCCCGCGCCGAAAGCGAAACCCACCGTGGCGGACGCCTGCGCGGCGCCGCCGGCCGGCTGCGGGTCGCCGGGCCTGCGGGCCGCCGGGACGGCGTCTTTGCCCGCCGACGGCACGCCAAAGCTGAACCCGCCGTTCGCCGGCAGCACTGTCGACACCTTGCCGGACTTGGCTTCGTCCGAGGCGGCTGCCTTCGCGCCGGAGGCCGTCACAGGTGGCTTGGCCGGCTCTGACGTGTCCGCCGAGCCCTTGCCGAGCACGTCCATGATGCTGCCAGTCTTCAGTTCTGGAACCGGCTTCTCGGCCGGCCGGGCCGCGGCCGGCAGCTTCCTCTTCGGAGAGCTTGGCGAGCCGCTGTTGAAGTTCAGAGCCGGCGACGCACGCGCCGAACCGTCCAGCTTGTCGCTGTCCTTCGAGGCGCCGGCGGCGGCGGCTGCCGGCGTCGCCCCTCCGAAGCCAAAAGAGAAGGCGGCCGAGGCGGGCGGGCCGTCCGGCGCTGAGGCGCTCGAGGCTCCAAAGACGAACCCACCGCTGTCGCTCGCCGTCGAGCTGACCGCGGTCGGCTTGTTGCCAAAACCGAACGAGAACGCGCCGCCGGCCGGTGCGGCCGCGGCCGCCGCCGGCCGGACGCCGAACTGGTACGGCACACTGTTCTTGGCGCCCGCCTCTGGCCGCGGTGAGTCGCACGCCACGCACCTGGAGACGGCCGGTCGGTTGCGCACCAGGCACGTGGAGCACTCCCACGTCTCCTGCGCCGGCTTGGCCCCGGCGGCGTCGACCGCACGGGCCGCCGGGGGATTCGCGTTCGGGGTCTCGCAGGCCACACACTTGGACGCAGTTGGCTTGTTCGTCAGCATGCACGTGCTGCACGTCCATTCGCCGACAGCAGGCCTGAACTTGTCGCCCCAGGATGGAGTCTCCTTGGGTGGCGCAGCAGCGGAGACAGGAGTGCTGGTCACTGGAGCGTTTTTGGAAGCCTTGGCGTTGGGCGTCTGGCAGGCGACGCACTTCGTCGCGTCCGGCTTGTTCGTGATCGTGCAGACGTCGCAGTCCCACTCCCCCACGGCCGGTTTGAACTTGTCGCCCCAGGAGGAAGTCGGAACGGGGGAAGACGTGCTCAGCCCTGAACTACCCGCTGCACTAACTTTAGCGGCCTGGCCGGACTTGGCGGCGTTGGGTGTCTGACAGGCGACGCAACTGGCCGCGTCCGGCTTGTTAGTTACCATGCAGACGTCGCACGACCACTCGCCGGCGGCCGGCCTGAACTTGACGCCCCAGGAGGACGAGGTGGCGGCGGGTGCCGGCGACTTGGGGACGGCTGCATCCACCGCGCCGCCGCCCGCGCGGGTCGTCTGACAGGCGGCGCACCGGGACGCGTCGGCGGAGTTCTGCAGCATGCACGCCGAGCACTCCCAGGAGCCGACCGCCGGACGGAACCTGCCGCCCCACGAGGCGGAGCCGGAGCCGGAGCCGGAGCCGGAGCCGGAGCCGGTGCCGGTGCCGGAGCCGGAGCCGGGGCAGGCAGCGGGCGCGGCCGGCGGCTCTCGCACGGCGTCCACGCTGGCCGGCGCGCTGAACGTGAACGACAGGCCGTCCGCGTCCAGAGGCAGTCCATTGGGCAGGCCGGCACCGGCGGCGCACACCACCCGCGGACTGCTGAAGGTGAAGTCGGCCGTGTCCGCGGGGGCGACGGCGGCCGGCGCAGCCGGCGGCCGCCTGGCGAGCTCGGCCGCCGGCTTGGGCGTCGACGTGGAGAGGCTGAAGGGCAGCAGCGTGGTGACCGGCAGGCTGACGTTCGGCAGACGCACGGGGGACGGCGGCAGCTCCTCCGCGTCGGCGCCCGGCCGCGAGGAGTAGTGGCGGGGCTCCTTCTGGCGGCGCATCTTGCCGCCCGTCGACGGCACGGCCACCGGGGTCGGCTGACTAGAGAACGTTACCCGTCTGCAACAGGCCGGAAACGTGACGGCAACAGCCCGAAAATAGCTGCCGACACAGACCAGCTGGCTCTACACAACAGGCCCAACGTCTACGGGGAAACAGCCGCCAGTGGCTGAAACGTAAACCGTTTACATGATCTTTATACACAGGGAAGACACCTGCGCCCAGCGCGCCAACGGAGGCCAAACATTACAATCGTCTGCAGGTTACTTGGGCTTCACAACACTACAAATACTCATACCGCAGCATCCATCGTCTGAGACCGACCACGAGCATCAAAGGAACAGCAATGTCTTCCCCTCCACCAACACATATCTAACGTTCCTCAAACACACAAAACAGCACGTCGTCGACCCTGACGACCCCGCCGACGGCCTACCTCGAGGCCGCGTCCTCCGAGGCAATATCCACGGCTGCCGAAGCCGGGGCCGCCGGGGCCGGAGCCGACACGAGACCGGCCGACAGGCTTCGGTTGGGCTCCAGAGTGACCTTGACCGGCGACACGACCCGGTGCACGGGCGGGTTCTCCGGCCGGCGCCGACCCAGCCTGGCGGCACGCCAGCGGAGTCAGCGACGCGTCGAAAAACCCCGCAGCGCGACAGCGACCGCCACTGCGCCAGCCGGCAGCCCCTGCCCATCTCGACCCCACAGTCGGGACCAACCATCGCACGGAGCAGGTCGGCTAACCACGACAAGGACCCGCCGCAGCTAAGCGACACATATCGGTCGAATGTCGCAGGACGTCAGCTTACGCCACACCCACGTCACGTCAGGCCCAGTCAGTCAGTCATTACGTCAGTCGCGTCCGCAGGGTCCACTGCGCGCGCGTGCCGCTGGCGACGGCCGGCCTCACCTGGCGCCGTGCGCGCCGTACAGGCCGGCGCGGCGCTGGCTGCCGAAGCTGGCGTCCAGCAGCTGGGTGCCGGGCGACACGGGCACCCGGCGCGCGTCCGTCACCGGCGTCGACATGCGCTCCAGCACGGACAGGATGCGGCGTGCCGTCGTCGACATGGCTGCCGGCTGGTCGTCGCCGACGGCCGGACAGACCGGCGCGGCGCGGGGCCGCACCTGCAACGGCGCCGACGGCCGGTCAGCGGCCACACGGCTGCTCTCTGCGGCACCGTCCAACGCACGCAACGAACAGAGATAACCGAAACCATTTCATGACAACGTCCGGCACACCGGACCGGTCATCCAGCCGCTCCGACCTGGACTGGAAAAGATGTTGCTCTCTGGTGTTGAAGAACACCAAAAAATCCGTCCTCCTAGGAACATTTTCTATTCCTCAAGTTTGATCCTGTGCCTCCATTGAAAAGCTTCATTATCAAAATAATGAAAAATTTCTAACACTGCAAGCAAATGGCTCTGTCTCCACTCAGTAAGAGGCAAGCATTATGTCAGAACTGACGTAAACCAAGAACACCAACTGAAGCCAGTATTACTCTGCAAAATTTTGTACTCCAAAACGAAAATTATAATCCGACGCAAGTAACAAAAAATGAATTTCCAGCCCTGCTTCTGACATCCGCCATGCTGAGCAAAGAGCACCCGACCCTCCTCCCGCAGCCACCGCCCAGCTGCCACACACCCGGCCACTGCCGAGCACACGGCACCCAACCTCCCACAGCCACCGCCCAGCAGCCACACACACCCGGCCAGTGCAGGCACGACTGCCGGCAGGCCGGCCGTACCTGGTACGGGCCGACCGAGGTGGGCGGCGGCACGCGCAGCCGCCGGTGGTTGGCAGCCCCGCCGTACACGGTCGGACCCGGGTAGAAGGGCGACACGGCCGCGCCGCTCCGGTTCAGCCGACTGTTGGCCGCGCCCTCCTGCCGGCCGGACCAGGGTCAACCTAGGAGCGCACGCCCGGCGACAGACAACATCACGGCCGGAAAGAAGCACGTCCAGATCGAAAACCGCGCTTTTAGGGGCCACGATTTTGTCAGAAACGTGTGCCTCCGGACTTGCAAAAACCTTTTGGCTTTGCTAGTTTGGTTTTGCTCGTCTCAGAGGCTTGGATGCCTGCAGGCACTTTCACATGTAAACACAACTGACGTCGTATTAGTTTCGCGCCTGGCCAAGGAAAACAGAACGGCGAGCCCGAAGACGAGACCGCGAATCACGAACAGCGATGGAATGTTCCATAGCATGGGAGACGAAAAATAATCCACAAGTAAATCATTTCCCTCTTCACTGCGCGACAATTCTCTCGCTACCTATTTACCACGACATTGACACTTCCAAGCTACATTAAAGTGCGATTATCGACATGACTATGACAAATGTTCACTTTTTTCTGGACACATCCCGCATCGCGTGCCGCAGCACTTAACGTCGCCTGCCGTCCGCGCAGTCTGCGCCGTGCCATGGGCGCCACAACCCGCCGACCGGGGACGCGTCGCTCCGCCTCCGTGTCGCGGCCGCTCCCGCTCACCTGGGAGAGCGATGCGTTGAGCGCCGCCGGGTTGAAGCGCGGCCGTTTGCTGCTGAGTGCCGCCGGCTGGGGACGGCCGGCGGAGGGGGCAGCCGCGGCCGCCGGGGCCCGGACCGGGGTCGGGGCCGTGACCGCCGCCGGCCCGCTGTCCTCGCTCAGCTCGTCCTCGTCCTCGTCCTCGGACAGCTGCTGGCGGCGGCGCCGCTTGCGCGCCAGGCTCTCGTCCAGGCCGGGACCGGGATGGTGGCGGTCGGCGACGGCGGACGGCGGCTCGGCGGCGCGTGGCCAGGCCGGGCCGGCCGCCGCCGCAGCGCCGTCAGCCGCCAGCCGGGACCAGGCGGTCGGGCCGCCCCCGGCGTCCACCATCAGCCGGCCATCCACTTCCTGACCCAGCTGCACGCCGCCCACTACAACACGACAGTCTTACGGTCAGGACGGTCCGTCTGACCGAGAAGACGGCCGCGTCCGCCAGCTGACCCATCGACCTTCGCCGCCGTCTGTTTGGGCCCGGTCGGGCCGCCGGCCGATGAAACATGACGACACCGGCCTGGCAGCGCGTCAAGGAAAACACCGCGGCCCACGATCACGAGGCCGGCCCGACTGAAACAGCATGTTTCGGCCCTGATTTAATCCCAGACGAGCCGCCTCGCAGCCGGCCGGGCTGCGGCGTCGGGCCCGCCGGCGCCGTCGACCGCATCAAACAGCGCCAGCGGAAGCCTGAGCCGGCGCCACCGCCGGTTCAACGAGCTTCCCGGACGCACTCACCTGGCGTTGTGGCCGGCGTGGCCGCGTTCAGGTGGTGCCGGCGGGTGGCCGCGCTGGAGGGCCCAGGCCGCGGCTCCGGCTCCAGCAGCTGCTGTTGCTGTTGCTCCTCCTCCTCCTGCAGCCAGGCCGGCACCCACGACTCGGGCAGCAGCCGGCTCATTGTATCCGTCAGACGGCCCAGCAGGCTCTGCAGCAAGGTCAAAACGCATCGTCGGCTCCCGCGCACCCATACACGCAACACAATCATGCGTCCAGATCACTGATTACGACTGTGGTCACGGCATGATAAATACCACTGTTGAAAGTCCTGAAATCTCGTGTTCAATTAATGCAATCCGACTTGTTCACCTTTACAACAACCTGGATATGGTATCTCTGTCCCAATTTGTCAAAAAAAATTGCGCATTAACCCTATTCCCGGCGGGGGGGAATCCGCCCCCCTTGGGTTTTTTGCTTGCCAATTCCAGGCTTTTTAACGCAGCTTCACGAAACTTGTTCACTTTTCCTAGCTATTCTTTCTACGTGCCGTGACAAAATTTCAAAATTCTATTTTGCTCAGGGGCGGAGCCAGGCAACGTTTTTGGGAGGCACCTCGGGCAATTTTTGGCCATGTTGAGGGTAAAATGAAAATGTCTGCCAAAAACAGAGTTTTAAAGCTAGAACTTAAAACTTTATATGGATGTATAGCTAAATAGGTGGGCAATGTGCATACAAAGTTTTGTTTATCTGAGGTCACTTTACAAGGTCAGGTCAAGGTCAAAAGTAAAAATTTGTTTTTTTGCAATAATTTCGGCGCCGTTTTTTCAAATGTCAAACCCGGAATATATATCACGTAGAAAGGTACCCTCTACTTGTGTACCAAGTTTCAGCTTGATATCAGGTCGGGTCACGGAGCTATGACCTAAAATGTCAATGCGCGTACCCTATATCGCAATAGCCATGAAATGAAATTTTTGAAATAGAGTGAATTCAAATGATTGAAAACGTTTACAGATAATATTAAATGCACACGACATCATTCCAAGTGACCCCAAGGTCACTGGAGGTCATTTAAGGCCAAAGGTCACAAGTTGATCTGAGAAACGTGTGACCGTGACAGTTTCCCCTTTTTCATGGCCCTGGCACCGCCTATGCTAACATTATACAAACATTGTAATGCGATTTGTACTTCTTTAGTATAACATGACTAGCAGAAACCAAAAAAGGATGTTTGCCTCTTTTGTTCATTCAGTTGTTAGAAAACTAATCCTCCTATTTTTGAAGCCCTGTGAACGCCCATGAATTTTCTCAAAATTTCAGATTTGCGGACCCATGGTAAAAGTCCTATCCATAATCTCTCGATTCGTGCCAGTTTCATTGAAATCGGTCCATAAACAACGGAGTTATAAGAAGTCCAAAAGTACCCCCCATTTTGACATTTTTGCCCCCTGTATCCACAAATTTCACAATTTTGGAAATTTCTTTTTATAAAAATGTAGTTCACGTGACGGCAAATCGATTGCCGTTTGTTGCGATGAAATCGGACAAGTAGTTCTCGAGATCTCAGGGGGGGGGGGGCCGAATCCGCCCCCCCTGCCGGGAATCGACCATACCGTCTAGCCCTCCGCGAATAGGGTTAAGTAAACATGTCACGTAAATACGGTCGGGCAGACGACATATTGCATTCATATAAGCGACCAATTAATTTAGTACGGTTCCGACCGGACGGTTGCTCACTATACCCATTCCAATCTTACTAGCGCTAATATATTCCTCTGCGTACCTACAGACGCTTTAACTTGCTAATATTGCGTCCAGATCTGCTACAGTGGTGTTTAGCATCAGGGTGCATCCTGTCGCAGACCCTGTTGCACCTGAACCCCAAAACCGATCGAGCGATGCCCGGTAGCGGCCGATTTTGCGGAAGAAGTCCTTCGTGCCGTCCAGGCACGACACGACTGTGTCGCAGTCGGCACATGACCCTCTTCTGGCCGGTCGCCAGCCGACCCGCCGGCCAAGTCGCCGGCACCAACGAACCTCAAACCCGACTTGCCGGGACGGAGACCCAGCGTTTTAACCACGTGAGCGGCCAGTCGCAGTGGCTGGCAACATTTCCACACATCAAACCATAATCACGCTCACCGACTGCCAATGCCACACATTGCTCCGCTCAGGCATCAGGTTTGCGCATAAGCTCGGTGACCGCGTACGACAGTTTCAGAGAAACGCTGGCTTGAGGTACTGGTCAGGACATGTCACGTCGTATGCCGGTTCCCCTTCTAGACCCGTCAGTGACAGCCGTCCAGCAGCTAGACATGCAAACTTTGCCGGTCGATTCATTTGTCCTTTGCGGCTGCTGCTTTGCGTTGTTAACTTGCTTAGTGCAGAGTATGTAATGGACACACACGCATTCCACGAGCCCACGCAAAAACTTCGGGCGCTGTCCGTGTAGCACCTCCACACACTGCGGTAATGTGCTCTGGTCGTTCATCCCAGGCGTCACAGAGGCGATGTTTGTTGGTTGTGGGACCTTGCTGTGCTCGGTCGGCGTAGCGGCGGCGTCTTTTCAAGCTCCAATCCGCGCCCTGCCTGTGAGCTGACATCCAATTCTGGACACGGACTCTGCGTGGTTTCAGCGGCCGGCTCACACTGGTGAACGTCACGGAATGGTTTGATCGAATTGGCGTGGCGTCCCGCAGATGGCAGTCCCCCCCCCCCGCCGCAGTCCGCTCGGTCCCCTGTGTCGCCTGCCGGGATCGGACGTCGTCCGACAGACCTCGACCGACAATGGTGCAAAGTTTACACCACGCGGCTGCCTGTTTATTTCTCCGCAAGATGACGTACATTTTGCTGTTTTCTTTGAGGTACGGCCACATTCATTGTCCGCCATCATGGGACTTCTAATTTGGGTGAAATTTAGCACACCAGTATTAAATTTCCTACAAAATGTGCCGAAAATAGGGCACGATTTCTGAACCCCAACACGGTTGCAGGTAATTCTACTGACATCATACGAAATACAGAATGGTTATCTTAGAATGGTGCACGACTTACACGTCCATTCGCGACGTCGTCGAGTCAGGAAAGGGGCCGTCCTACTCAGCATAATCCATTTGGGTTCCCTGAGATCTGACAACACAATCCTCTGCCATGTGACGACATGTCAAAAGAAGTTCAGTTCAACCATCGCCAGAGCGGGGGTTCATGAAAATTACCTTTCGGCCTGTGGAAGATCTCAAAAAAAATAAAGGCAAAAAAAATGATGGGGCGGAAAGACATAGAAATTATGATACCTTCTCAAATATTTGTTTTGTGCCAATTTTCGCGCCAACCTTTACACCCGGATCACGTCAGGTAACAGACCTAGCACAAGTCAAAGACCATGTTCTAAAAGCGCCAAGTGGCATGCATACAATTTCGTGAAATGTATCGACTACGATCAAACTCGTCAAAGTGACAAAACATGGCAGAAGCAGTAATTCTGCTCTCAAGTTTCTCGGAAACCTCAGTCACTGATATTACGCCCTCAGCTGGCGTAACAACACCACGTAAGCTAACCTAACCAACAATCTACCTAAACTCTCGGTCTTTTTTACGCTCGCTGTTGAGATTGTCGGTCTGGTTCGGCGCTTCTAAAGTTAGAACACACGCTTCGATGCTTCTTACGTCCTATGCATACCTAATTTCACCTCCTGTTGACATAGGGTCAGACCAGGTTCTGCACCGAATTTTCAGACCAGCAACCAAATATAACTGATCGGTTTGCAGCCTTAGAATGCTTATCTAAACTCATGTCCTCTGAAAGAACATATACGGCAGCACTCTCCTTCCCCTACGTGACCTAATCCCTTTTGACCCCGGCCGGCCCGATATGACCTTTTGAAAGATGCTGCTTGTTTTCAAAGCGAACCCTCTGTATGACCACGAGCGACTACACCAGTCTTCTTTCTATGCAGTTTGTGGTGCCTATGGCCTCTTATTTTTGGTCATCAAAAAAACCCTTTGATCGTGAAAACAAATTCCTACCAAATATCACACTGGACAATACAATACCATACTGCCAACGCATGGCTTTTGTGACAATCTTTAATAACTTGGGTCCGGTAGCACTGGGTTCGAATCCCAGAAAAAGTGAATTGCCTAACCCGACTATTGCCCAGCGGTCATCCGGCAAATGACCAGAGAGTCAGCCTGGCACGGGACGGTCGTGCCGTAGTTCATTTAAGCTGTTTCCTCGTAACCGAATTAGCCAATCGGCAGATCTCGGGGGATCGAATCGGTCATCCCAAGATGGATTCCCAGCAAAATCTGATGCATGAAAGTAGGGTTAACATGTATCTTGAACTTGGAGACCCAAGTTATAAACTGCCTTCTCAGGGGCCCATAGATTTCGGTTCAAAGTTTTTTTCCACAATGTGGTGTGCCCCACAATAGCCTTTATCCCATTCACAGCTGTTGCGTGCCGTCACCAGTGGGCGCCAGCCGGCGAACACTCACGTTCACTGGCCCGTGCAAGCTTCTTGTGACATGTTGGCAGGCTACAAGATAACATAGTTTTTCATTTGTTACATTTCTTGAACCTCGTGGAACATTTTGCAAGAAAATCAGCATTGTAAATATCATCAGCATCACTTTTCATACCAACCAAGTCAACTTATCAAAAGCTGATCAAGGTGGAGCACTTCTTTCATACAGGGTCATTTCCACTACGAAACAAATTAACACAGCTCTTTGGAGGTTCTGTGTTATCTTTCAGACTGTAAAACATGGATCCACCAACTACAGTTCCACTTTATCGCGTCCGTCTCTTAGTTCATGAGATAACACACCATTTGATATAAATTTTCTTTGGCGTTCACCTGTCACCAAACTGAACCTGAACAAACACTGACAAGGTTCACATGCTTATTCTTGAAGATTGCCTTAACTAGGTTATTTCTTATCGGTATGAATGAAACGCGACAGCATCTTACACTGTTCAGGTGACTATGAAGAAAAAAAACAATTCTAAATCCGACCTTGACTTCATTCTAGTGGTGCATGGCTGATGAAGTCATACTGTGCACAACTTACGGAAACACAGCTGTTATTCTGGACTCTGGATGGAGGGATCGGAAGAAGTGTACGCCACTTTCTGCGTGAGTTGACGCCTAAGAAACTGCGCATCTTGGCGCCGGAGCGCTCTAAAAGTACGGGTATTAAGTTAGCGCGCAAACGTAGCTGAGATACGCAGAAACTTACTTACAGAAACTTAGAGAAGCTTACAGAAACTTAGAGACCTGGTATGTTTAATCTGCATGGAAGTCGTTTCCTCATCGTTTTCAAGCGAATAATACGCATTTTCATCATCCCAGTATGCATTTGCACAACAGGTTTCATAAACAGCATGAAAAGTTATCCCAATGAGATGTCTTCGACTTGTTATCGGGGACAGAAACAGGGTTGGAAATTTGGTTTTTCTTCTTAATGTCAGAGTATAATTAAATTTATTAAATAAATTAATTAAACAAATAAATAAATAAATAAATAAATAAATATATATATATATATATATATCAAGTATATATATAATATATATTATATATATAATACATAATATATTAAATTTGTTAAATAAATTAAATAAAACCCAAGATCAAACTTTTGGAGCACAAAACGTTTTCAGAGCACATACTTCCTGGTGTTCAATACCAAAAAACTTGAGCGGCAATGATCGGGAATAACAGAACAGGAGACGATATCGCGGAGTGATTATCGCGTTATGGCTACTTAGTAATAGAGAAAATAAAAGCATATTATTATTGCGAAGCTGGAATTCATTCACATTCCATCCGTGGTTCTTTGTGCTTATTTTGCAAGGCATGATTACTTACAGGAAATGTTCCAGCATTTACACGTGTTTGAACCAAACGAAGCACGTTGAACCTTTCAGCCTTGGGTGCCTATCTCCAGTTTACATCACGCGTCAATCCTCTACAATTACGGAGTCTCAAAGCAATGACCGCGGAAATGCCTCTCGTCCTATCTATGCGTACTCCATCGCCCGATGTTGCGTCATGACACGATAGCAGCGGATGATATCAGAATAAAGCTTAGGACAAATCATTTTTTTCCGTTCAATCATTTTCAGCCATTTCATCTACATTGCCGTTTCTTATAAAAATGAGTTACGAGAACACGATGGCCGATTTCCTTCGCCAACGCGAATGATTTTTAATTCAGTAATCGACCAGGGCCAAACCCCTTCAAATATTTCAACTTCCTTTGCTTTCGTTAGCCCGGTTTCTCCCTATTCCGACCACGCTGCATTCATCATTTCTAATCACACCTGATCGTCTGTGTCAAAAACGCCAATGAACGCTGGCAGACGGCCGGTATTGTGTCAGTGGATGACGTCAGAATATAATTTGCGATAATCATTTTCTCGTCCACCCTGTTGTTTCTTATAAAAAATGGGCGAAGAAAGCATGATCGGCGATTTCTCCCGCCAAAACGAAACATCTTTTACTCATCGCCCAGGGTGGCACCACTTCAAATACCAGCAAACACTCTGTGCTGGGGCCGAACACTCTTGCTTTGGTATCGTCCTTTGTATAAGTTTTCGTTCTGCGTAACTTTAAAATACACCGATACTGATACAACTCTTTAACGAATCTATCTTAACATGGCATTCCATGGTTTGGTTTATGCTCGCCGTCCATCGTTAGATTCGGAAATATGCCCAGGGACCGCCGCCTCCCAGTCCTGTCCCACAGACGAGGCGGCCCCACAATGCCTGCCAGCTGTCCTGCTGCTGGCGCTTCTGCTACTCAGCGTCTACCTCCGATTCAGCTTTAAAATCTGCCGCTCAAGTTTCAACATTGAGAGGGTACGAGCCTCATTCGGAGAACCAAACCGGGCAGCATTTTCTTCAACGCCAAACAGTGTCTCGAAAACCTTCCTGTTGACCATATCGGCATTTTAGCGCTTCTCTGAAAGACTGCGACAGCGATGAGCGTCGTCACACAAAATAGTGTATGTGTGTCCAATGTATCGGAGCATATCATTACCTCATTCTCGTAACCGCACTTGCTTTTTTTCATTTGATCCAACTGGCTGCTGTGATGATGTTCAGGATCACAGCCTGTGCTCAGCAATGCTTGCTCCATTAGCTCAGAAACCCCTACACTAGATTGCACAATCCAGGTAATTTGTGGCAAAAGTTTAACCTGCATCCCAAGGTGTGATACCCTATCTTTTTAGAAGACAATTACCTCATTCTCTAGACTAGTCACTTTTTCTATTTGATCCAACTGGTTGCTGTGGCGATGTTAGCGATATGAGTCTGTGCTGTGAAAGGCCTGTTGCATTAGCTCACAGACCCCTACATCACACAGAGAAATTCCGGTTAATTTGTGGCACAGTTCCACATGCAGCCCAGTGCGCGACACCCTATCTTATTAGTCTACTGATAAAGCGATCCACAGCGACACGCTACCTACAGCCAGTGAGACCCTATCCTGGCCAGTTACTACATGACCACCACTTGACCCACGGACCGAGTATCAAATGCCAAAAATGTTTGCTGGTCTACCTGAATTATTCCACATCCTTCAGTCATGAGTAGGACCAGGCCACTTTGTGACTCTAATTCAAAGTGCATAAGGACCTTATTCAGTGATATGCAACCCATATGGGTGCACTGAGCTATGTAGCACTTCCCCAGGTGGGCATGTAATTGTTATATGGGTAGTCATAATGGTATCATGGCCCCTGGAAAACCAGCCATTACAGCCTCCTCATATTTCACCCAACTCACTCCTGACCACTGAAAGTTTAATGAGCTCTAGCCAGAGGTTTGCTTTGGTGATGATCTGGTCTGGCCTAAAACAAATCAATAAATGTCAGGTTTTCATCTTTCATAAAGCTACAGAGAATACTGAAGCATTTTTCATCATTTAAATATATTTTACAATTATCCTTCATCAAGACAGCAGTCAATAGACTTCCATAAAAGTGGGAAGCAAGCATCTAAAATTTCTGTTTACCTTCTATATGTGGCATTTCACGACATATGGCTTTACTATGCTATCTATGCCTATCTATGCTGTCAGGGAAGACTAAGAATGTTTTTAATCACCAATGGTAGCATCCAACCTGCAAAACATGAATCAGTCAAGCCTCACAAATCACATTCCTAGGGCTAGCACAAAGCCACCTGTTGTTTCAGCACTGGCCATGGCCCAAATCACCTCAGTTTGGCATCTCACCTGGTCACATAACATGTTACCTAGTGTGTTTCATCTTTGGTAATTAATGGTAATGTAAGTCAGGGTTGGCATTTCACCAACATTTTTTCTGCCACATGTCAGTTAAAACTGACATAACATAGTATTAAATGGCAAAATGGCTTTAACACACTAAACATTTCTAGTGCATTGAGAACAGCCCTTATTCTGCTTTTCACCTCTGTTTAACTCAATGTTGTGCCAAAAACATAAAATAAGAACATCTTAATGTGAAACTTTCACATTAAACATGAACTGGCCTGTTGCAGACAACAAACACTGTAAATTACTCACAACCCATCAGTGAAAATGTTATGCCCAAGAACAGGGATGGACAAGGTACAATTAAAATGCAATTTACAGCTAGTTAGTTAGTTATTGGGGCTTAGGGGCGCACCGACTGCAGGGTCATTCGGCGCCCAGCAATTTACAGCTAGTATATACAAAGAATTGCCTTTGTGTTTATTCCTAAGCCCTAACCTGAACCCTTAAAACTTTTTATTTTAGCATTAAGAATATAAGGGAATGCAGAAATTACCCGACACCAGCCACCACTACCAAAAAAGATTATACTGAAGACAGGGTCTTCAATATTTGCCTCCATGACATGAGATATAGCTAGCCAGGCCAATAGCTATCCAAATCTGCTAGCCAGGGGCATGGGCAGTAACATCACTATGACTTCTAAGATTGTATTTATTACAATGGTTTGGAGCAATTCCTATTTTGTGGCAGTTTATGAGCAACTGTTTGCTGATCCCCTACATGAATAGGACTTTAAGAGTGTTAATGAAATGTATTTTGTTTTGTTACAGCTGCTCTGATGTAGTTTCTAAACCAGATTCCAATTTGCGACTTCACATGGCCCAGAACACCTTTTTTGTGGTGCTGTATGGTGTATGAATATAAACACACAGTCAACAGTAAGATTTTGACCGAGTGCTTACAATGAGCGAAAACAATTCTAATAACAGGCAAATGGTGCTTGAAATACAATACTGATGCAAACCACTTACAATTTCAGCTGAATAAACTAAAATACACATTTCCAAAAAAAAAAAAAAAATGGGCTGCACTGTCACTGACATGCCAGCTGCCAAAATAGGGGTTTTGGGTATTTGTGTTAAATGTTTTCTTTACATGGCATCTTGACAATGACTGGTCATCTGTCAGATCTAAGGTCCAATAAAGAGTAATAAAGGTTTGGAAATAACTAATACGCAATGTAGTTTATCTTTACAATAGAAAAGTTAGGAATAGCATTACAATTTACATCAAAAACATGCAAACAAGGAAATGAAATTATAAAGAAACACATCAATAAAATAAATACAAAGAAGTAAAATAAAACATATGGAAAAGAAATCTCAATGCAAAATTGGAGAATATCAACAAACAAAATGAAACAACAAATAAAAATTTACCTAACCTAAAACTGTGATGTAACCTAACCTAACCCAAGCCAACCTAACCTAATCAGCACATGTTCCTTATTTAGATATCACCAAATACTGTGGTTCCCACCTCTTCCATGGACAGAACCAAGTCTGGTCAAACACTTTATCTCCTGCAGCTTCTAGTACTCTATATCGCACCTGCAGCGCTGGGCTGTGTCTTCAGCACAACATTTCAGTATCTTATTTCCAGGTATGTCCAGGGTGAAACAAATCCCCCCCCCCTCCTCCATCCAGGGAGCATGCCACATAATTGTATCCAGTAATGCAATCATACAATTCAACAATATTATCATGTACCACCATCACAGCAATCATATAAGACATTGTAACAATGATAAAACAGCATAATGATAATGCAACCACCCAAACTAATACAGGAATGCCCTTTCTAACAACATCCCTGTATTAGACATATCTAGTTCCCATGGAGCATAAAATGCAGTATTGTACTAATACTGGAGATATCCCAACAATCATCTAATACAATATAATAATTCAGCAATTGTTTTAAATTCACTTTGTCACAACAAAATGAAATTTTCATATATATCACACCATTAATGGCCTGAAGATGTGTGTAGGAGCTTCACACATCCTTAGTGTCAATAACCTTAACCTCAGAGGCATGTTTTGCACTGCAGACTACCATTGTTTTCCACCTGCTGACCCCAGCAAGGTAGTATGGCATGGTACATTATTATTACAATTTTCTTATTATTTTCCAAGCAATTCAGGCAGTCCAAAGAATCATTAGATAAAGGATACGTTCTTAGCAGTGGCGGAAGTCATATGGAGGATCACTGGGAATTTAGTTGATCAGAAACTTGCCTTTAGCCACACACACTATTTCAAGTACTTCAGTTTACAATTTGTATGAGCTACTTTCTTGAGTGACCTACTTGCAGTGACATTTATCACATGCCTTAAATTTCAATACAAAGAAAGTTATTATGCTATCTTTAGTCCTTCCAAGACATAGATGGGCTCCTTCCTTAATGAAAGATAAACTGAAGTATTTTTGCCAGTTTTAGCCAGCCAGTTCTCACCAATTAAAACTGGTGGCAGAAATCTATTTCAGCCTGCTGCTGCTGACTCTGATGGAAGTACTACTCTGTCTTACATGGCCTGGCATAAACTAAACTGATCTACATTTGCTTCCCAAATCCTGTTTCTTGTGGCACCAAATCCTGCTTCTCTCACAATGGCAATGTCTGCACAAACCAGCACTTTTCTTTTCCCTTACTTTTTCCATGTTTTTTTTTTTACTGACAGTGCTATCACACACTGCTGCATCCACTGCATTTGAATTGTTTGCAGAGCAAAAGAACTAGTGGTGCTCTACAATAAATGTAACTGATGCTTTTAAAATGTGTCACACCTGTAAATACAAAACAAGTCAACAAAGTTAGGAGTAGCCTAAGCAAGCTGAAATGGAGTCACAATTACAGGTATTAAGAAAACAGACAAGTTTAACCTAGCCACCCAAGGCCATAAACATCCTTTTGAGCTCAGCTTCTCAGCATCTACATAAACATCCTTTCAAACTCACTGCTCAACATCTCTAACCCCACAAAAAGATGTTTTCAACCTAGGCCTTATACTATGCATAAAATTAAACAGTCTGAACCTCTGTTTAAAAAAACACCAAGAAAAAATACAATGACTTTTAAAAAATGACTTTCAAAGTCTTCTACATTACAGATGCTTCAAACAGGTTAAGGGTTATATAAGACTCAAATTTAAAAGGCCTAAAGTTTACAAACCTTTACCTTTACAAACCAACTTGCAACAAGGAACACAACAGTGCAAGATGGCAGCTGAAGGCATATCAGCACAGTTCAGCAGCTCAAACAAAACAGGTTCAACCAAAATGGTATCCCAGTCACACTGATGATGCCCATTTTTAACCGCATGGAACACAGACGAAAAACGGCCGGGATGGCGTAGAACGAGGATGCAGGTCATTTCAAATCGTTGTTCTACTTCATCTTTGACACGACTTTACTCACTTCGTCCGTCCCTTTCCACAAACTTAGACCAAAAGTAATGTAAGAGCCATCGGTATTGAATTCACAAAACAAGCATGGACGGACATACGTAATTGGCGCACCTCGTGGTTCTCAGGCACTCACCTGACGCCGTTCATACGGTTTGTTCCGATGACTACGTTTATCCCTGGCCTTCCCCCCACCTTGGGAAGACATCACGGTCAATTTAACTTGTGAAAGGTTCCTATGCAGGTCCCGGGTACTCAGTTGCGCACCCAACCTGCCGCCCACGCTTGCAACTGCCGACCCGCTCCCGCAGAGAAAGATGGCGCTGGAAATTTTGTAATTCGGTCTCCAATTGGTCAGCTCATACAGCGCGACCATTTGTAAAAAATATTTTCGTTTCTGGGATGGAACATCTCATGGCTTAGATCC
Source organism: Capitulum mitella (assembly GCA_030062745.1). Taxonomy (NCBI): domain Eukaryota; kingdom Metazoa; phylum Arthropoda; class Thecostraca; order Pollicipedomorpha; family Pollicipedidae; genus Capitulum; species Capitulum mitella. The sequence continues at coordinate 1,136,264 of CP099850.1, read as the reverse complement.
ACCAATACAATTTACGCATTCGTATCTGGAATGGTCTTACAGAAATATGGTAAAATGAAATCTACATTAGGAATCCCGACGGCCGTGCTTTCCAACACGATTTAATATTGCAAAAATAAAAATACTGGGTATGCAGATTTACTGCCTAGACCTGGTTTTGAGTCCGAGTCGATTCAGACTCGAGCCCGGACTCGCTCTCATTTCGGCCTCGAACTAATCTGCTTCGGTTGAAAATTTCCCAGGAACGTGCTCAAGTCCAGACTCATTGCGGCTAGCCCAATTCATTCGTGGTCGAACTAATGTTGAAAAGCAGCATTGCTGTCATGGGTGGATGTTTTGGAAATAGTTGGTGTGGCACGGGTTATCCCGATCCGCCGGCACAGCCAGGGGGGGGGGGGGCTTGGCCCCTCCTCCCCTTAGGACCGCATTTCTTTGTGAAAACCATTGCACATTGTCTTGCCAGCAGGTGGTTCTCGGATGATGTTAGTCCACACTGCAAGCTCCGGTCCTCCACTTCTTAAGAAAATCCTGGTTGCGTCCTGCCCCGGTGATCAGTTCCATATACTGAGTTTTCGCCCTCCCCCCCCTTATCTTTTTACCGGATGCCAACCGCTTCATTTTCGATTTCTATGAAACTGGCTTAGAAAATACTTTTGTTTTTTTCCGACAGTTACAGGTGTATTCCGCAGCACTGTGTAAACAAGCATTAAAGAGCGCAGCGAACAAAACATTATACACTGCACATTCTTCACGCATAGTGCAGTATGCGGGCGCGGAAACGGCTGCTCTTAATGTCAGTTATTGAAGAAGCTCACATTTTCGTCACCTTCCCCCTGATCCAAGGAACACCCAGTGAGGCTGGTATATACATATGTGAGGCAAACATACATGGCGATATGCGCTGTCTGGCACTGAGAGGAAATCCGACAGATTTTCGACGTATTTCGTGTTATGACATTAACAGTACAGTTTAGAGATAATTAAACCCCATGCCATTTCAAATGTGATTTCACTGGACTGACAATGACATGATGTGCGTTAATCCCTTAGGTCTGCAGTCAATATTCATGACCAAGAACAAGACGGGCTTACTGTTATCAAGCAAATAGTTCTGTGCATCATGGTTTTTCGAAAAAAAAGGAAAAATCGGGATGTGGATAATCCCATGTCGGGCCCAATTTTGAACTCTCAGTGTTAAAAGTTGGTGTGGCACGTCATACCAACTTTTGAAGTTGTTGTATCGGAGACATCACCCGCCCCACCGCATTCTCCACCCATATGATTGCACTTCATGTTTTGGCCCCATTGAGGATTGAATACATAAGGGTCATGATGTTCTGCGTGTCAGAGTGGGTAGCCTGGGATCAGAGTCCGTGCTAAATGTTGCCGGATCCTGGCCCCGCGGGATATGCATTTATGTACATATATTCGAGAACACTTAATATTTCCAAACATGGATTAACCCTGCGCCAGGCACCGAAGCACCTGGCGCTGGAAGACCTTTGTCGTGCGCACCGCTCCACGGCAAGGCCGCATCGTGACCTGTTGAACCAGTATTCAGCCTCGGGCCAAAAACATCAGGCGCCCATTATTCTGGCACCCGAACCCAGTGCCCGTTACATACACTAGACTCCACTGTCTGGTTCCTCATACAACAGGCCACGGCAGTATAACTTTTCGGCTCTGAGCCCATTTCCTTGCAATTCCGTCGTCTCCTTTTACTGACACCCAGTGGTTTAACTTTTTGGTTTTCGATGGAGTTGCAGTTATGAGACCTATAGATAATCTAACCTAACCCCATTTTTTCTCCTCGGGTTTGGCCCATCCTACTTTGCACCCGGCGAAAACCTCGACCTTCAGCCTTCATGTACTGACAGGCTGTACGGTGGCGGGAGAGCATGGAGCCAAGCTCAACGCATCCGCGCTCCAAGCTAACGCTTTGTATACGCATGAATGAACTGAATAAATAAAGGCAGACCACACTGGCTGGGGCCATGGCGGACCTATGCATGAGCACTGGAAAAGCGAGAACACAAGCCAGAAACTCGTGCTCTGCAAACTCACAAACACACTCACGCACACGGAATCATCCCGACAAGATCTCGTCAAAGCTTGCCACGTTTTGCGGACTGGATAATTTCGCCTCGAAGTCGAGGCCCCTTGAAGTGGAAATATTCTTATCTATTCAGGGCGCGAATGGAGATGCATGCTTCGTTACTGATGTGCAGCTTTCACTAGTAGAAGTAAGCTGAACAAGTGCCAGCAGTAGGTAAGGTTATGTGCATGTCCAGACACCAGTTCTCTGGCGGGTTGCACTTGGACCCAATGGGGTTGCACTTCTGGAACCTGGAGCTGGACCTACATCCCCCTTATATTTAAAGTTATGCCACTGCTTGTATCAATCGCTTACACTTCATTTGGTGTTATTTATTTTCAACTGCTTGCCGTTATGACAGTTTCACCCAGTTCTTGAAACAAATGGCCTGTATGATGTATAATACAATTTTGAGGTACAACTAGAAATACAAGCAATAATTTCACCTTACTGCAAACGACATGGTCCGATTACCGTGGGAGGTCGAGCTAACTGCTTGTGCCTGACATCTGACGTTCTGTTCGGATACTGTCTCGGGGGCCAGCTGCTACACAGATGGCGCCACCATCACCAGCTGTCCCTCCTCCCAAGTCTGTCGTCTTTGCGTCAGTGGCTCCTGGTCGCGATGAATTGCGCCACGAACGCCGCCTCGGTCCAGCGTGCCTTTAACGGTGCCACAGGCGAATCCCTTGTCCGCTTTTGCCGCCGAGCGGGCTGTTGAGGCTTTCATAGCAACTTGCGACATTTCAGGACACCCAGCGCGGCGACGGGCTGCCCTCTGCTCGCACGCGCGGCCCGCATGGCAGCCCTTGCCGCTGTTGGCTCGGTCCGGCCGCTACCAGTGCCGCTAGCAGGCGAGTCGGGCTGCTCCATGGCGAGAACCACGACGCCGTGTGTTGCGGCGAGGTCTAACGCCAGGACGCTCCGGCGACCGGTCGGGGCAGGACCGCGAAAAAACGGTGACGCAGGACAGCGACAGCCCCCGTCAGGCCTGTGACGCGAACTGTTCCGTCAGCTGCTGGGAGAACGGGAGGGATGCGGTCATGGTAAAACCCTGTCCGGTATTAAAGTCGGGTCGACGAATTAACCAGAATGTTTCTTGGCACGTGACCGGAGGAAAGTCAGCAGACCACCGGAAAGGATTGCCTGTAGATGAAGTTTGGCAATACGCAGACAGTTATTCATAGAAGCGAAGCAAAGGCGCTTGTCATCGAGGGGCATTGATAACGGTCTCGGTAGACGAACACGATTCGTATTTGCGCCATTGTAAGTAAGAAAATATGTACCCTGTTCTGGGCTTAGGTGCAGACCCACATAGCACAATTTAGGTATTCACACGATGCTACTTTTTATTACTTTTTATCACTGGTGGATCCAGCGGCTCGATTTGGTTGGAGGCGAACCAAAAGTTGCTGGAAATGATAGGTCAGCGACCGGGGCGGGGGGGGGGGCGGAAGACGCTGTTCCTGGGTTCGGGGGTTATCATTGTCGTTTTGAAACACGTATGGAATGTATTCAGTCTCGTTACCAAGACGCAAACCACGCAAAAATCCCCGGCTAAAAGACAGACCCGGCGGGTCGCGATGTCTCCTTGCAACTGAGCGGCGAACAGACGTTCCGATCGCTCTTCAGCAGGGACTGATACCGGCTCAAACACACGGACCGTTTACAATCCACTCAAAACGGCAACAGCAAGTTTTGATAGTGAGCGAAAGGGGCAAAGTAGCTACCACTAGTCTCAGATCTAATTATTTCTATGGCCCCAACATGCACACCACTCTAAAACACGCGGTGGGTGGGCTGTCAAGCAGACTTATTTTTCGACTAGTCCCTGCGCTCTGATGAAGAACAACTCTTTGAGATATCGGGTGCGCATGGAATCTTCGCACGACGATCTCTCCCTCTCGTCAGAACTGTTGACTAATGAAAAATGCCAGGAGAACAAGATTAGTGCAAGACTCATTGTTTACGCTACTTTACAGAGGCAGGTGGAAGCCCAATTGGTGCGCTCCCCCAAAAATCCAAGGCGTGGTGGGAAGCGGGAAGTGGTTGATCACATGGTCAGCGGATGGGATGAGCTTGCGATTCGCTTGGCACATGAACATTGCCTCAAGCTCATGTGCCAAGCGTGAGGTCGCCTCCTCACGCACTGGGGCCCGGAGTGCAGTCAGCGTTCTCCCGACCTCGCTAAAGACCCATTGTGCCTCATCCGTCGACACCGGCGACCGCTAGGACCTATGGATTACAAGAATTGACTACTATGAATTTCTACGTGCGCCAGTTCAATGAATTAGCATACTGTAGAAATGATAAGCTTTTGTTCAGCTGTGAGGCGTAATCAAGGCCCTTTCATCGGCGTTGTTTTCCCTGTGGTAATAATTGCTGAGATGGTCAGTTCGAGTTTCACGTAACACAATCCCTGTCTACAGTCAGTCGGTTCAAATGTATCAGTGGTGCGTAAATGTTAGATAATTAATCGCAAACCATTTTATCTTCAACAATATTTGCCACGTGCACGTAAGATAAAATATGGAGGGTTCCGCGCGAATTTTAAATCACAATTTTCGGAATGATGGTGAGAACCATGGAAAACAAACCTGCAGCAAACAAACAAACAAAACAAAACCTGTGGATGATGGGGAAGGATGCTGGCCTGCATTCGTCCAGTGCGGCAACACCAGAGACGGACACCACGCCTTTGTGCCCTCTCCATATGGCCGACCACACGCGGAGCTCCGCCGTAAGCGCCTCCGCGATGGCTGTGAACAAGTCAAAGAAGCGGCTCACCTTTGTGAGCCGTTCCACGAAGCGGGTCTGGCACAGCTTGATGAGGCATTTTTAACGGAGATTCGTCTTCTTTTGCGCCTGTTTCAACGGGACGCTCCCTTGAGCGCAGTCAATGACGAACGAGATGACCGCCTCCATGGCTCCAATTGCGTTTCTGACTACGTCCATTTGGTTCACTTGCGATATTGCTGGATTCAGAGCGTGCATCGCGCAGCCAAAGCAGTGGATAGCCGGTACTACTCTAACCCTATTCCCGGCAGGGGGGGGCTGAATCCGCCCCCTCGGGTTTTTTCTTGCCAATTCCAGGCTTTTTAACGCAGCTTCACGAAACTTGGTGACTTTTCCTGGCTATTCTTTCTACGTGCCGTGCAAAATTTCAAAATTATATTTTGCTCAGGGGCGGAGCCAGACAACGTTTTTGTGGGGCACCTCAGGCCATTTTTGGCCATGATGAGGGTAAAAGGAAAATGGCTGCCAAAAACAGAGTTTTAAAGATAGAACCTAAGACTTTATATGGATGTATAGCTAAATAGTTGGGCAATGTGCAGATGTAATTTTGTTTATCTGAGGTCATTTTACAAGGTCAGATCAAGGTCAAAAGTCAAAATTTGTTTTTTCGCAATAATTTCGGCACCGTTTTTTCAAATGCCAAACCCGGAATATATATGACGTAGAACGGTGTCTTCTACTTGTGTACCAAGTTTCAGCTTGATATCAGGTCGGGTCACAGAGCTATGACCTAAAATGTCAGTGCGCGTACCCTATATCGCAATAGCCATAAAACGAAATTTTTAAAATAGAGTGAATTCAAATGATTGAAAACGTTTACAGATAATATTAAATGCACACGAGATCATTCCAAGTGATTCCAAGGTCACTAGAGGTCATTTAAGGTCAAAGGTCACAAATTGCTCTGAGAAACGGGCGACCATGACAGTTCCCCCTTTTTTCATGTCCCTGGCACCGCCTTTGCTAACATTATACAAACATTGTAATGCGGTTTGTACTTCTTTGGTATAACATGACTAGCAGAAGCCAAAAAAAGGTGTCTGGGTCTTTTGTTCATTCAGTTGTTAGAAAACTAATCCTCCTATTTTTGAAACCCTGTGAACGCCAATGAATTTTCTAAAAATTTCAGATTTGTGGACCCATGGTAAAAGCCCTATCCATAATCTCTCGATTCATGCCAGTTTCACCGAAATCGGTCCATAAACAACGGAATTATAAGAAATCCAAAAGTACCCCCATTTTGACATTTTTGCCGCCCCCCGTATCCACAAATTTCACAATTTTGAAAATTTCTTTTTATAAAAATGTAGTTCACGTGACGGCAAATCGATTGCCGTTTGTTGCGACGAAATCGGACGAGTAGCTCTCGAGATCTGGGGGGGGGGCGAATCCGCCCCCCTGCCGGGAATCGACCATACCGTCTAGCCCTCCGAGAATAGGGTTAAGTAGCCGCACGATCACACCGACCTTCTCGCTCGACATAGCGAAGGCCCGATCATGGCACTACGCGATCAGGCGCGTTGTCTCTAGACGAAGACGGCTAATGGCCTGCAGGGTGGTCTTCGATATCTCCAGGCTCTCTCCAGGCAGCCGCATTTCTTCGCAGGCTTCGGCGGCATCCAGCTCAGCGAGAACGTCGATCAGCGCGACTGGGTCTTCGCGGACGACGTTCTTGTTGAGCACCTGGTCGAGGAAGCGGACGACCACTGTCATCTGCTCACAGTGCGCCCGGTCGGCCGCTTCGTCTGCGACAACTGCACGGAGTGGTGGCGCGGAGACTTCCTCAGAAATCGCTCGCGTCAGCAGATGCAGGATACTCTGGAGGAGCTCGTTCTGCACCGTCTTGATTGCATTCATCGCTGTGCTGGAGGCTGATGTCAGGTGTTGCTGGAGAACAGGTCAGGCCAGTTCCGCTTTGAACGCGGAGACGCAGCAACACCGGAAAATTTCCGCCGCTGGCGTCCGGATACTTCGCAGATGGGTTGATACTGCCGCCAACGCAGTGGCCGCGAAGTGGCAGGTTCTGCACTGCGGTGAACTTCTCCATGTCTCCACCATGTTGGCTTGTCCCGCCCAATTTCGTCCTGCTTCCCTCTGCATGGCCGTGTCAATGACACGTGAAACGCCTTGCCCGGGATTTGACGTCGTGCGCATGAAATCTCCTCCCCGACCAGCGCTGGTCAAGGTGACACCTTGACTTATGGTGACGGCTGAAGCTGCCACTGTTACCGGCCAGGTCAGAAGAGTGGACGAGTGACCAGGTTCCCAGTTTCGGGTGTCAGCGCCCGCACGGCTGCCTGCTTCTGGCACGCCCAGTAGCACACAGCATGCACACCAGGCGTCCCGGTGTTCTCCGTATCAGGAAATGGCCAGCCACGGGACGAGCCTCAGGTGGTCGACGTTGGCAGGTCTCCTGCGGCGCACCCCGCCACGCAAATGATGCGACACCGTGAACTCTTCTTTCTTCGTTGGCTTCCGTCTCTCAGTGAGCGCCGCTGCGATCGTCTCCGCGCCACGTGGTACGGAGATCAAGGTGCCGAAGTCAGCTGGTGCGACCGGTTGAGCCTGGACGGCCGCCGCCGCCGGAGGTGTCTCAGTGGAGCGTGACGCAGCTGCGGTGGCGCCACTGGCCGAGTCCGGCGCGGCAGCGGGCGCAGAATCTGGAACAGCTGGAGCGGTGGGACGGTGCGGGAGCGACCCGACGATTGGCAGACGGGCGTGGATCTGAAGGTGACAGCCGGCACCACTAAGCAATGGGCACGTCTCATTCAGTCTGGATATGCTAGCAGCTTGGTCTTGTTTATTTTGTCGGTTTAACTCTCGGCGACCGGGCAGTTTTCTTGGTCTCGCCACCAGCAGGTATAGTGTCCGTTTCGTGGATGCGATTTCGCTGATATATCTTTGATATTTCGAATCAATCGGTGGTCCGAATCTTTGAAGAGCTTGTCACTCAATGTTTGATAGGGATCATTTTTTTCAAAAATTGGTGTGAACCACAAATAACTGGGATCAATATTGAAAAAACTTGCATGAATCACATTTCAATCGGATGAAATCCAAAAAATAGCCGTGATTCAAATGCTGATCCGGATCAGGTCACTGTAGTTCGGAGTCTGATCCGCATCAATGACAAGATGTCGACACAAGTCTGCAGGGTATGCAGAAAACTGGTCTGATGTCAAGAGCGTACGCCAGGGCCTATTTTAAGGAATCATGACTAGGTTTCCAAATTTTCGTGACTGGTCGTCCAATTTTCGTCACTGGACGTTCAAATTTTTTCTGAGAGTGTTTGTGGTGACTGACTATTTAATATTTACTTTCCAAAGAAAAGTTCTTCAAGGCGGTTAACGGAGACAGAGGCTGTAAGCGCCATCCCCGCGTTGCAAGGAAGATATGTTCTGGCAATTAATATCTGCAAATCCGACTTTAACGACTGTTCTACCTGTTTTGGTCCAGGAATTACAAACATGGCCACAGCACCATAGGTGGTCATAATCGGAGTCAAACGTAAGGTATTATACCCACGACACAGGACAGTTGGTCGCACGATAAAATGAGCACATCGTTGGAAAGCTCGTGACAAGTAGAGCTCGAAACTGGTTTCATTTTTAATTTTGGATGATGTGTAAGCCATTTACGCCCTATATATGTTTTCTCATAGCCGACTGCATGAGACAGAAAAACGGCCTGAATCTCAAGGGCTGAGACTAATAACGCTTAGGTCAAGGCATCAATGCACAGGTAAAGGTTCGCAGATGCCGATGCACGTCCAATTCCTCAGATTCGATCAATATATGCGCCGAAACGTTGAGTTAAAGACACGGCAATTTTCACGCTGGTTGTCAGCTGGCGCCACAGCCGTATGCAGTAAGAAATTACCGGGAATTAGTTTTAGCGTTCCTTTATTTTTGCGATATAAGCCTATCCTTGTAAATTTTATTGATTTTATTGGTTCTTGTAATGGTTTCCCATGCTCAAATTTTGGAAAATTCGTTAGTTACCAGTCTACACAACTAGCGGAGCTTTATTCGCGAGAGCCAGTTTATTTCCAAAATATGCAACTTTTAAAAAAAAAATTTGAGGTTCTTGGTATTACTCGCATCTGTGCAAGCCAGTTCTGCCATTTTCTACCCAATATGAGTAATTCATCGGTGATATTGGCGATGGCACATTTTGGCTCACAGCAATCATTCGCGGCCTGACCTCAGGTCAATGGCTGGAAGTCACTGATACTTTGTCTATTGACGGTAACTAGATGTTTGGATCACTCCACACTACAAAAAAATGTTATAAAAAATTCCGCCAATTTCCGAAAAAAAACTACGATATGTCTTAAAAATGGGTTGGACCTTAGGCCAATGACCCAGAAAATTCCGAAAAATCTGAGATACCAGATTTGTTGCATCTATCAAGATTTCCAATCACTGACAGTATTATTGTGATATCTTGTTTTCCAAAAAAGTTGCAGGGCGCTAAACGTTTTTGGACATAGGTCCATTTGACCTGACCTGGGTCAAGCACCTGACGTGACCTGAGCTCAAAACTTTGACAAAAGGTGTAAAAATGACTAAGCAAAAGGTACGCAAAGTTTCGTGGCACTGCGTTTTTTCGTTCTCTCGCATTCCTAGAAGAACCTCAGGGGGGCGGTCAACTGACCCTCCCCAATCGGGGACGGGTTAACTCAACGTTTCCGAGTACACATCAAAGAAGTCAGAGAAATTAAGCGTGTATCGCCATATGCGGACTTTTACCTGTCCGCTGGTGCCTTTATCTAGACTTTATTAGTCACAGCCCTTGAGATTCAGGCCGTTTCTCGTTCTCATACATAGATCGGGCATAAATGGCTTGCATATTATCCAAAACTAAAAATGAGATCAGTTTCGAGCTCTGCTCGGCACGAGCTTTCCAGCGGTGTGCTTATTTTTTTTTATTGTGCGACCAACTGTTCGTGAATTAGGGGGGGGGGCAATCCCCTCCAGTCGAGCGTGCATGGCGCCGACCCGCAGTCGGGCACGGGTCAACAAAGACAGTAACAACAGGCCCCATGGAGCCACCACCATCTCACGTGTTGGCTGAGAAGACGAAACATTCAGGCAGGGATAGGGTTCGAAATCAGGCCCTTGCAAAACAAAACCGGCCATTGTCATTGCCGTAACTCAAATCGGTTATTGCCATCAATCAAAACCACGTCTATTGTCAACTGAGCCATCCCGCTTGTTTGTACTGTGCACTGCTGGATGCTGGCCTTTGATGTGGGTTAGGAACCATCTGCATGCCTTAGCACCTGTGTACCATTTTTCTTCCTTCCGCCCGGCAATAGCCCGTGCTGGACATACAAATGTGTAGGCGAAGCTGCCTAATTTGAGCCACATTTTCGAAAAAGGGATTTTTGTGAAAAATGGAAAAATTGCGACTATGATATGGCAAAAAATCTCTCATTTCTTTCTCATACATCTTCTCTAGTCTTTGACCACCAGAATATCTGGTGCCTTAGACCTACTTTGGTCTTTGTCTACTATTTTTCATTTAATTTCCAGTAAAGCACTGCAAAAGGCGCAATTAAGGCAACCCCGCCATATTTGCGCCACATGATGTGCCTAAATGCGCCACCATAGATATGATACGGAGTTCCAGGTACTTTTGCGACAGGAAAGGAACCAATATACCACAAGTTGATATATTTGGGCAGTTCCAACTATTGTTCCTTCTAATTCCTTCATATGTCTCCTACATCTTCCCTCTCCTTCCTTTTATTTGATATACCGTTAATCGTTCTTTCTCTTCGCTGTGCACTTGGCTTCAACACGCATCCTAGGTACATCATCTCTTTATTGCAACACACGCGCGAAATTTTTGTTCATAAAAGGTAATAGAGCACAGCGTTATGAGGGCGAAATGCCGGCAAGGAACAAAAAAGAGCATGCCTTCTTTGGTTGTGGTTGCCCTCCCACCCTCCTATGAACATGTTTCATTGGCAGCGGCTGCCCTGCCGAATTCAGCGACAAAAATCGCACACGTAGCCGTGAGATGTTCCAGCGCCGTCTGTGCAATCACTGTGGCTGCACTTCTTGCACTTCGTGCACCTGAGCCACACCTCATCTTCTCCTACAACTCCTTCGCCACACATCAGACACGTGTCTGTGTGGCTTGCGGACTCATTTATTTCCTTGCTCTTCTTCTCTTTATTTCTTCGAGGTTTTGCCTTATGCCTGTTCTTCCCTTTTTCCCCTGTTTCATTTTTTGATACTCTAGTTTTTATGCGCAAGCTAGACAGAATTTGAGACCTCTGGCAGCGCCGTTTGCGCTTTTCTTCCATCTTACTTGGCTTTGGCAGTGCCAGGAGCTGCTCAATGTCTGCCTCTGTTGCAGACCTATTCTCATTTGCTGTCACCTCCATCAATGTGCTAGTGATGACACTGATCAGCTCTGTGTCAGCGCTTGACAGATTGCCGGCCTCTCCCACGCGGGCAGTTGGCACGCCTGTGGCTGTCTGGAGCCGCCGTTAGCCTCGCTGTCAGTCGCAGTGCTGTCTGGGCCTATATTATGAGGGCTGCGTGAGGTCGGGCCAAGAGGTGCGGAGCTGGCCTGGTATCGCGCTGTGATGCCTTCAGTACTGATGGGATTCTCCTGCTCCGCGTCCCTCGGCACCAAGACGTTCTCCACGAGCTGGAAGTCACTGTCACCAAATGGGCAGATGAACGGAGGTGTGAGTCCCGTAACCCTGAACGCACTCACCGCTTTTTCAACCGAGGCAACCTTAAGGAAGGCCTGGCCAGTGATTTCTGTCATCTCATACTGTGTGATGTGCTGACCGGGGTGGGCCCGCATCCACTGGTGGGACAGCTCGGCCGTCTTTGCCTGGTATGATCTGAAGAACTTCACTAACACTAACACGAACTACAGAAATGCTTTCTTGACAGACATTCAACTCGCCACGCTGTTCCTTGCTTTAGCCAAATCTCTTATGATCCACAGTGGTTTAACCATTTTTTGGTGTTTAACCACGTGGTTTGCGAGCTCTGGAACAATACAAAATTCGCCGCCCAATAATGAAAGACTCAAAGTTGTGAGTAGGGGCCAATACTTATCTATCGTAAATCCAACCCACTCGGAGCTTTGCCAGGATGCACCTATGCACTGAGGGGTGGGCTACCTCACAGACGGTTAGAGGTCTTTGGAGCCCGACACGACGCTGGGCAGACCCGAAGGAAGGGGCTACATAGGCGCATGCTTGGTAGACGATGTGCTTGGTCCCTTTTGGTCCGAAAGCGTTTCGCCCTTGAGCGACCCCTCTAAATAAATTTGGCAAAATTTGAAAAAAGGTTTTTCCCCGCAAGATCTATAGCAGCCCGTGGGTGTCGCCATGATTGTCGTCCTGGAGAGATGATTGGGGCTGCGATTCCATGCTGAATGATAAAACGCGATATTTTACACAAGTTTGCTGGGCCGGCATTGTCGCAGGGGGCTGAACGGGCTCTTTGGGGTAGGCTTCTGCAGCTCCCCCCCCCCCACGAGGGTTCTGATGACATTTCTGCCTCACTCCCAAAGAACCCTCTCTGCAGTCGAAATCTGCCCGTGGTTCCGTCCTTAACCCTATTCCCGGAGGGCTAGACGGTATGGTCGATTCCCGGCAGAGGGGACGGATTCGCCCCCCCCCCCCTGAGATCTCGAGAACTACTTGTCCGATTTTATCGCAACAAACGGCAATCGATTTGCCGTCACGTGAACTACATTTCTTTATAAAAAACAAATTTTCAAAATTTTGAAATTTGTGGATACAGGGGGGCAAAAATGTCAAAATGGGGGTACTTTTGGACTTCTTATAACCCCGTTCTTTATGGACCGATTCGATGAAACTGGCATGAATCGAGAGATTATGGATAGGGCTTTCACCATGGGTCCACAAATCTGAAATTTTGAGAAAATTCATGGGCGTTCACAGGGTTTCAAAAATAGGAGGATTAGTTTTCTAACAACTGAATGAACAAAAGAGGCAAACACCCTTTTTTGGCTTTTGCTAGTCATGTTGTACTAAAGAAGTACAAATCGCATTACAATGTTTGTATAATGTTAGCATAGGCGGTGCCAGGGACATGAAAAAGGGGGAACTGTCATGGTCACACGTTTCTCAGATCAACTTGTGACCTTTGACCTTAAATGACCTCCAGTGACCTTTGGGTCACCTGGAATGATTTGGTGTGCATTTGATACTATCTGTAAACGTTTTCAATCATCTGAATTCACTCTATTCCAAAAATTTCATTGTATGGCTATTGCGATATAGGGTACGCGCACTGACATTTTAGGTCATAGCTCCGTGACCCAACCTGATATCAAGCTGAAACTTAGTACACAAGTAAAGGGTACCATTCTACGCCATATATATTCAGTGTTTGACATTTGAAAAAATGGCGCCGAAATTATGGCAAAAAAATAAATTTTGACTTTTGACCCTGACCTGACTTTGTAAAGTGACCTCAGATAAACAAAATTTTGTGTGCACATTACCTAACTATTTGACTATACATCCATATGAAGTTTTAAGTTTTAGCTTTAAAAGGTCTGTTTTTGGCAGACATTTTCCTTTTACCCTGAACATGGCCAAAAATGGCCTGAGGTTCCTCTCAAAAACGTTGCCTGGCTCCGCTCCTGAGCAAAGTAGAACTGTGAAATTTTGTCACAGCACGTAGAAGGAATAGCTAGGAAAAGTCACCAAGTTTCGTGAAGCTGCGTCAAAAAGCCTAGAATTGGCAAGCAAAAAACCCGGGGGGGCGGATTCCGCCCCCCCTGCCGGGAATAGGGTTAAGATCTGAAGCATTTCAGCGATTATCAATCTACAGAACTGGTAGGAATTTATTCGCAAAAACCTGTTCATTAAAAAGCATTCGTTTTCTAACTTTTAAATTTAGTCGTAACATTCGCAACTATGTGAGCCAATCATGCCATTTCTTTTATACGTTTTAAGCCATTCATCGCCTATTTTGACAGCGGCACATTTTGGCTCATAACAGATACTGGTGACCTGGCCTGAGGTTGATGTTTGGAGGTCATTGATACTTTGCCTAATGACGGACATTGAACGCCTGCATCACTTTATTCTCAAAGTGTTATAAAGAAAGAAATTACTGAATATCCGAAAAAGTGGCGATATGTCTTGACATTAGGTGAATGGCCCGGAAGTTCCCGAAGAAATCCGATATGACAGCTTTGTTTCATCTGATAAGGTCTCTGATCCCTTGCGTTTATTGCATTTATTATATTATTATTATATTATATTATATTATATATTATTATACATATCCCTGAGCATTTATTGCGATACCATGTTTTGCGAAAAAGTTATAGGGTGCTACTGTTTGGACAAAGGCCCGCCTGACTTGACCTAGGTCAAACATCTGACTTGACTTCTGACGCCAGATGTGAAAAGGATAAAAAAGGTACACAAAATTTCCTGGCGCTACGTTTATTCGCTCTCTCGCAATCTGGAAAAATTTCGGACGGGGTTAAGGTGCGGTCAACCCCCCTCCCCTTGGGGGCCGGGTCAGTTTTATCATTTGATGTGGCAGCATAACCGTTTAGTCAGACAAAATCAGATGGTAAGCTATGGCGCTGCGGGTGTTACATTCTGCTACGAACCGGGATTAGATACTAATATTAATAGTACCAATCATAAAACTAACTGAGCAATGAAAATACATTGTGATTTGTCGAGTAACACTCCAGCACCATGATCTGCGCCGGTCGGACAAGTCGGCCTGCATGGGCCGACTTGTCCGACCGGCGGCGGTCCACTCATCCCGCTGGAGAACAACAAGTACGTCCTGATTGGCGTCGTCTCATTCGGAGTTCATTCACAGTGGTTCCAGGTTTCAGTAGAATGGCAATACGTCAGAACGTCAAAACGGCAGAATGGTCACACGGCAAAGCGGACCCGAGAGTGGCTTCGAGGTCATTTTCGCGAGAGGATCCTCTTATCGAAAGAACTTATGAGCTGGCCGCCCTGTTGTCTGGACTTGAGCCTTTTTCCTACATAGGCACCTCAAGTCCAAAATGCATGCAAGGATGCCCCCCCCCACACACACACACTGGATGAGCTCAAAGCAGCCATCACGGCAGAGGTTAGCCGTGTAAGGCTGGTCACGTGCCGGATAGTGCTGATGTCCATGGAGCGACGTTTTGCGAAGTGCCTTGAGGGAAATGGGAGACATGGCCTCTAACGTGTCTCATGTGTGTTTTAGGCGCCTGAGGTTACTGCTGTTGAAAATGTGTTTGTGCCATATAATGGCAGCTTTTTATTTGCATGGCACGTATATCTATCGAAACATACGCAATTAAAATGTGTCAGTGCTTTTAAGAACTCGCTGTAGTACTGAAATATTCAGTTTCAAGCACTAATCAGGATTGAAATTTAACATCCAAATCCCCGGTATTGGTTTTAGGTGTATTTGCGTTTTTAAACCACGCGTGGACGGTGCGTTAGATTATTTGCCTATCTCTGAAAACTTTCCCTCATGTGGCACCCGAACGGAAAACTTCTGGAACGAAAAAAGCCATTGGAAAGATCTCTCGAGTGCACGAAGTCATCCCAGATTTCGTTGTGCTACATTCTGAGGTCCGTGCGTAGATGAACTGGTCCTAGGCGGAAAATTTTTCACCACCGATAGTACTAAAAATGAAAGAGGGCCGGACGCAAAACCTGCCATCTAGACTCAGTCTAATCTAGACTCGAAAACCAAAGGTTTAGTGGACTCGTAACGGACGCTATTGTAGTCAACGAACCACTGTAGTCAAAATTACACGAACGGTGCATGCCGTCCACCACGTACCAATGCGCGTCACATGTGCCGCATGCCAGCCACGAAATTGCGAAAAATGTTTACAAAGGCCTTCTGGTTTTGGGGGCAGAGCTTCCCATCACAGCATCGCATCCACTTCAAAGGCCGACGCACTGCCACCCAGGGAGCATCAGAGCGACGATCAGTCCGGCCGTCGGTTGCGACACGTGACTGCCTCGTCCCCGATGACTGCTCTGCGCCTCAGGCGGCTGGAGCGCCGAGACCAGTCCGTTACAAACGTGCCGGCCACATGTCACGGCTGTTCCAACGCCACAGTTCTACCCTCGTAAGCGTTCGCATATTATTTTGCAGACGCTAGCGACTTGGAAAGCTCGGGAATAGTAGTATAGTCTCGTCTCGGTACCCGCCGATGAACAGTCTGCCTCATAGGAAAGCTAGTGGGCTTCTTGTTACATACTGAAGGACTGGGCGCAGCCAGGATATTCTTCAGGGAGAGGGGCGGAGGTCACTGTGAATTTTGTGTTTTGTGAATTGAATCGTGAATTGAAAAAAGGTACGAAAACCGCCTGCTGGGAAGATGATGTACAGTGGTTTCCGCAAAAAATGCAGGTCTTGGGGAGCCCTCTGGGTCCCCCTTTAGCTGCGCCGGTGCTGAAGGAGAAGTTTTGGTGAAGATCCTGTCCGGAAGTTCTCAGCCACTGTTCGAAACGTGGTCGCTGTAAAATTGCACACTGCACAGGTCACAGCATT
The DNA here is from genome assembly GCA_030062745.1 of Capitulum mitella. NCBI lineage: Eukaryota > Metazoa > Arthropoda > Thecostraca > Pollicipedomorpha > Pollicipedidae > Capitulum > Capitulum mitella. Next base: position 1,119,827 of record CP099850.1, on the reverse strand, counting down.
CATAGGATGGAGCAAAAAAAGACTGCATGAATCCATATGTACTGTAGGAATGACACCAGCAGACATCAGCTTGCACCTGTAAATCACTCAGATGTTCCTTGCGTTCCAAGGAGTCAAGCGCTGCGGAAATGTAGTGACATGTGTCATTGGCTTAGCCAGACTGAGATGCATTCCTCCGAGTTTTGCAAAAGTTAATTTCATTACTATAGTACTGCATAAAAAAGACGTACTAAAACACCTCAATGGACTATATTTTCAGTCTCCAGCTGTTGATGTAAATTTGTCTCCACCAGAGCAATATCGCCTAATCAATTTATAATTCACTGCGACGTAGACTGACTGTCCGGAATTTAAAGCGTTTACAATTCTCCGCTCATGACACCGTCCTTTTTAATAACAGTTAACGATCCGGGCTCAAAACACAAGTGAGACAACGAAGCCTTGCATTCAGTGGAATAGCCTGACGCCACCTGGAGATGTGACAGTGGCCAGCACGTCAATAATTCTATTGCCTTGGGCCAAAGAGAATTCATCATTTGGCTCCGGAACGGCGCGACAGTCTAAAGAACCTGAACCCTGAAGGAATCGCCTCGTCCCAACAATTTCCCGAAGTTTAAATTGCGCGTCCCAAACGGCATAACCGGTAACGCGAGGGAGCGGGGGCGTACGGATGATCTAATTCGGCCTGCCTTTGATTTCCCTAAATGGTCCGAATTCACGCCAAAGAACGGAGCCAAGATGCACTTCTCGGAGCTGATCGGAGCAGCGACGTGACGCCATCCAGGGGACACCTCCGGACAGTTTATTGGCTGCTTCCGCCGCCGACTCCGTCCTTCCGTTCGCCTGCGGGCAGAGGGGGACGGCCTCCCGTGACCGACCTGCCACTGGTGCAGGAAGGACTGAAACACGGTGGGTGCACATTGTGGTACTCCGTCGGACCACACAACGTCCGGAACTCGGACTCGGTGAAACGTATCACGATGGAAGGACATCAGTTTATTAGCGGGTGCACTTGCGCCCAGGTCGACGACGAACAGCCATCCCGAGTATCCGTCCACTGCTACGAGGTTCGTACGCCCAGCATGGTCGGCGAACTCCGTCTCCAGTGCTGGAGGAGCCTTTTAGCCGGCTCCCGACGTAGTGGTCTCCCGCTGCTGCGAGGGTGGCTTCCTCTGGCAAAGCCGACATGAGCGGGTGATGTTCCCGATGTCGCGGCCGGGTCCAGGCCAGAGAACGATCTGTCTCGCGCGAGTCTTGCCCCTCTCCTTCCCGAGGCGGCTGTCATGCAGGGTCTCCAGCACCGCTCGTCGAAGACGTTGTGGGATCACCAGCCGGCACCCTCAGACAGGCGGTCGTGGACGGGCCAGTACTGCCGCACGGGCTTCGGCTCAAGTGACCTGGAGACGGGAAACCCCCGCTGCACTGTAGTCAGAAGCAGCTGCATTACAGGTCGAATGCAGCTCGCCGCACTTTGTCCAGGAGGATGTCCGTCTTGTTCTCCTGGAATCCCATGGTGATGATGGAGGAGACGGTGGACATCGATGCGTCGTCTGCCTCTGCCCGCCAGAAGAGCGTCAATGCGACCTACGACCAGCAGAAGGGACGACGGGATCTTCCGGAGCCGGGTGTCGGCAGTCAAGTGGCGGTACGGGAGCCCGGCCTCGTTGTTGGGACCGGTACGGGGCGGTCGTCTAGCGGTGGCCATACCGCCGCTGCCTGGTCTGCCTCCCGCGCGGCCGGGTCCTGACACGGAGCCTGCGTCACCTCCGCCACCGCTGCGGCCACGCTGCACGTGGGTGCGCGCCGCCGGACCGCTCAGGTCCGCGCCAGACGACGCTGAGTCGCCGGAGACGCCCGGCGGTGCGGCGGCTGCCCTGCCGGCGCCGCCTGCCCGGGGAACCGACGGTCGCCAACCCGCCGGCGCCCCCGGGCCATGAGACGGCAGTGGGCCGCCGTCTCCGCCGCGGCCTCGCCGATCTCAGCGTGCCCGCCGTCGGCCGCGGCGCTCATTAGAGCAGTTATGTAGTGTTCTTTCAGCTTCGCTGCGCTGTTCTGTGACTGCGCGAATAACTCTGTGGCGTGGGAGGGGGAGATGCAGCGGCCAATAACTCTGTGGCGTGGGAGGGGGAGATGCAGCGGCCAATAACTCTGTGCCGTGGGAAGGGGAGATGCAGCGGCTTGGTCCTGCACCTTTCCCCGCCGTCCGCTGGCACCGGCTCTGCCCGGCCGCCGGCCGGTCACCGCCTCCGGCGCTGTCACGTGACCTGAGCTGGCTCCGGCAGGCGCACCGCGAACTGACGGGCCCGGACTTGCTCGGCATACCGATAACGTTTCACACTGTTCACTCGCCGTGCAGTTGCCGTTCCCCCTGTTCCGCAAATATACTTCACAATACAAGTTTGCGTGCAACTCAGTTTTTGGCCGAGTCCGTCAAAGCCACGCCCAGGTAAAGCGCTGCTTCAGTGTGGAGTCTCCCAACATATGCCAACAGCGATTCTTCTAAAAGATACCGACGGTGCTGCAGTGGTAGAGGCTCAGCAGTCGCCGGCATTTTGGCCTGTCATCTGCAGGTGTTTTCTGGAGACATCCCATTTCATCCCAAAGGCAAAACATGAAGCCCATTCATCACCAGTGTCGTCTGGAGAGTCGCCCTTCTTTCATGTAAGGACGCATCTCAATGCAACAGATGTTCCGATGGTGCTGTTTCGCGTTGTTTGCGCACCTGGCAGGTGTCTCATTGAAAGCACTATGACAGGAAAACAGCACTGTACTGGCAAACTTGCAGTGTCTTTATTGCGTATTCACGCTCGAAGGTGTGCTGCAGTGTTTTGTTGCACTTGCCCCAGTTTCAGTGTTTTAGTGGCATTTGTTAGCTACTGCCTTGGACCGCACGGTCGGTGGGTGTGGTAGCCCATTGGCGGACGTTTGAACTACGTGCAGCCCAGCATACATGTCGAGAAGCAATACTTGCGCCTAAGAATTGAAGAACCTTGAATGGAGCAACCACGAAACGTGGTGCCGAAGCATGTCGAACCGGCAAGGGATGACTGACGGAACGTTCATTTTAAAACGTGGCGTTACCGGCGCATTGTCCCCGCAATGGCGGCGTACTCGCCGCCCGGAGAATTCGGTTTTCATTACCCATCTGGCTGGAGTAGGCGGCTCAGGGCATCTGGGACATTCAGGAGTTGGCCGAACTTGGCCAAAAGCCAGGTGAACGTCGCGCTGTGAGTCCCAAGACCGAGAATGTTTTTGTAACTTTTCGTGTGCGTGAAGAAGACGGCCAGGACTATGTAAAGGCTGTACAGAAGTATGATGCATAATTTCAGCTTGATATGAATGCACTGAGACTGCGGCAGGCTTTCCGCAGAAAGAAATGGGACCTGGATGAGAACATTGAGGCCTGTGTAAGACGCCTGTGCATCCTTTCGGAGAACTGTGACTTTGGCACCTCAAAAGAGGACAGGATCAGAGATCAATCCATCGCGAGTATGGCCAATGCCGACCTGACCCAGCGATTTGAGATGCCGTATCTTACTAAGAAAAACATGCAGTTCCAAACAATGATTAGCTATGCAAAAACTTACGATGAGGAGAAAGGAGAAAAGTGCAGCCGCGAGTGGATGAAGCCCCGAGGACAGAAAAACGTGAGCCATGTCGTGGCCTGACAGTCCCAGAAACCCAAGGTTCAAGAGTGCTCATTCTGTGGATATTGTCACGCTCCCAAGGTGGCCCGCCTATGGGAAGACTTGTGCCAAGTGCAGGGGAGGAGCTACTTCGCAAAAGTGTGCATGGCCATTGAGAAGATCCGGGAAAAGGGAGAGAAAAGTTCATGGCCTCTGCCGAAATGACGATGACTTCCTTGTGGAAGGGAAAGCTTTTCAGCGGGAATATCGTAGCAACTCGTCAAATGAATGTTTGACTGTGGAAACAGGTCTGAACAACGAAAATGTCACCTTCAAGGTTGAAAGTGGTGCTGACGTGACTTGGCAACGTAGGTGAAGGTGAATCAGGGACCAGGACTTCAGAAGCCGTCAAGCAAGCTGCTCACAGTATCAGGGAACCTGAATGTAGAGGGGGGATTTGAAGGGCATGTCAAGCATCAAACGAAATAAGTGGTTGTCCCTGTGAATGTGACCATTGCGGACGGCACAGACTTGAAGCAGAATTTCCTAAGCAGTCAGCAGCACAATTTCCTAAGCAGGCATTTGACGTGGTCAGGTTTGTGGGAAATGTTGACAAGTGTTCCACCCTCCAGACTGTGTGGATCTGGAGAACTGAACACTGAGCCAGTGAAGTTTAACCCTGAGAAAGATGCCGAACCATATGCAGTGTCAGTTGCCCGAACTGTGGCAGCTCCACCCAGGAAGCCAGTGGAAGAGGAGGCAGGCCGCCTGGAGAGGCAGGCAGTGACAAAAATGTGACGCACCTCACAGCCTGGTGTGCGCCAGATCTTCCAGTCCTGAAACGTAAGTTTCACCCAGAGGAGCAAACAAGTGTACGTATTTGTGTGAACTTTAAGACACTGAAAAAATCCTGGCCCGGGAGAAGTTTACCATTACAACCGCGGTTAAACTGACTATAGAGATGGCTGGAGCTAAAATATCCAGCAGGTCGGATGTGTCAGGAGGGTTCCACCAGATCCCGACTGATGAAGAGTCGCAGGGCTATACGACGTTCATAGCACCCTTTGAACGTTACAGGTTTCTCAGGCTGCAGATGGGGATCAACATTGCTATAGAAATCCATCGGGAAAGATGTCCGAACTGCTAGACGAACTTCCGGGCATCGTGTGCTGCCTGAATGATGTGGTTCACCGAACCGCGCAGCAAGAACATGAACCAGCACTTGCGTGTGAGGACTGAACAACCTTGAATGCAGTGACCACGAAACAGAAGGGGATAGAGAGAACTTATAACACCCCTGATAAATGAATAGCAATTTGAAACAAGAAATGGTATCCGTGAAACCGGCCCTACGAGACACCGTAGCGTGAGAAAGTTCTCGAATTTCGGGCCATCGAATGGTCTGTGTTTGGACATCATGGTAACGGAATAAAGAAAGTCGTAATGTTTAATGCACCGGAATAAACATTAAACATCAATATGTAGTCAGGTGGCGGCGATGCTGGGTAGGGTTAACCTGTGCACACCTGTATGTCCGAATCACCCTTCGCGTACACTTGGGCTCCTAAATCTCGAGAACTAGGAGAGCTACCGAGATGGGAATGGCACCAAACAAAAAGGGAGTGAAATTCTGGGTATGGACTCATCTTCATCACCCCTGATTCAATATGTTAGCGTCGGGGTGGTGACTCATCAGCGGTGTCGATTTATTCTTTAGAGGGGGTGTGGCCTACCCACTCCTAATTTGGGCCCCCAGTGTTGGTTGGGTCCCCCAATATTTTCTGCTGTTTGTAAAGGAGCAATAACAGCGAAAAGAACGGCCGCAATAGATAAGAGGCAGACAATAAAGAATAAAGCCTGAAGCGATTTACCCGTCTATCTGATGTGTATATATATATATATATATATATATACATTTATGTATTCAGCAGTAAATGTAGTTTTCTGTTTGATTAATAGTAACAGAGTAACAAATAACCTATAAATTTCCGTTGATGAAAATAAAATGAAATAAATAAAAAGCCGTTGAGAAACCCACACTTGGGGGAGGTTAGGTTGTCCGGCTTTCGGCTCTGCCCCCCCCCCCCCATCATTTACAGAAAGCGACATCCCTGTGACTTACATATGGCTGCAAGGCGGCTCAGACGGCCCCCCAAGTCGAAACCGACCCGTCCGCTCTGCGGCTGCTCCATGACCCTGCCTGGCGACGAGAGGCGTCACGGGCGGCCGGGCCGGGGGGGCAGCGCTTGGCTGATCCGCATCACGTCCGCTGGCCCGCGGATCATTGAACTCTGTCGCTGTTGGTGAATACTTGTGTTGTCCCGTGATGAGAAACAGTGTGAATATTAACCTGGGGAATGCCTGAGCCTGTTGGCCTGGAAACGGAGTGACCAGCACTACAGAACTGAACACGCGATGTTACACTGGCGATGAAGATGGGATGTTCCCGGCATCGCCATCCAGTGTTGTAAAATGCGAGTGCTACGTGATGCTGATATTACGCAATGCTATGCTACGTAATGTTATGCAATGCTGATAATTCATAACTGTTAGTAATTCGCCGTGTTAACACGAGTGCTATGCAATGCTGGTGATCACGTGATGCATTGCTATGCAATGCTATGTGCTGCTGATGATTAATGATTGCTGAGTGAGTATTGGCCCAGTATCGGCCAGAGGCCGACACTGTGTTTGACACAGAAGTGCGCTGATTTCCTGGTGTGTGGCGAGGCGTGTCGATGGGCGGGGTGGTGCGCAGCCACACGGAGAGCACTCGTTTGGCGTACAGTGGAAGCAGAGGCCGGCCATCTGTTTCGGGCAGTTGAGTTGCCGGCCCGGCAGAGGTCAGTTCAGGTGGGGATGAGATGTCCGTGTACGACCTGACTGTTGGAATCTTTGAGGAACTTTTCGTGAAAGACTCAGATGTTCATACCGACAGGGTCAAGTTCAGACGATGTTTTCAGCGACCAGGGAAGTTCATCTTGGCAAATTTGAAAGAAGCTGTTCAGAACTGTTCAGTTGTTGCCTTACGTGATGAGATGGTGCACGATCAGTTCATTGAAGGATGTCTGTCTGATCCAGTGTGTGACAGGCTTCTGGTGAAGGACAATCTGACGCTGAGTCGGCTGGAGAACATCACAGTCAGTACACCGTAGTCGCCAGAGACACTTGACCCTGAAGGAGCCATCTCCCTGTCTCTGTGAGGTGCAATAGCATTGCTTGCAGGCGTTTGTGCAAGACTGCAATATTGCAATATTTACCGAATGGGGACCTGGATGCCCCTGGTCGATTTAGAAACTGCCATTACGCTGGCGCTGTCGGTTTGGTGCTCCGCCCTACTTTTTCTAAGATATCTGCCCTTGCAACATTGTGCAGCTTTGTGCAACACTTCGCAACAAGGACCAAACCGATCCGCCGGAGCGCGTCTCCGGTCGCGCCAGGTGCGTTCGGTCCTCCCCAACAGCACCACGCCCGCCAGACGCAGCTGTGGCTTCTTTCACTTCCGTCTCAGAGGAGCCGTCGCCTGTCGTGACTTGGGGACGTCGCGCACCGCCGGTGTGCAGGTGGTCAGCACGTTCCGTCAGGGCCAGAATTTGTGGTTGGGGGCTTGCAAATGACGATCGATGATATTGGCACTTCATGATCACGGAAAGGACTCATGCCACGATCGGTGAGCGGGGAAAATTGGGGTGGCCGAGTGGTTTGACGGGTGGGTCCCTCTGCCCTTAACCGACATCCGGTCGCTTGGGATTCCAAAAACATTGTTTTAATGGCGGTTGTGTGGATTTCACACCTGTTTCGGCAGCCTGTTTGGTCTTGACCGGTCCATAGGCTCGGAAGTTGGGATAACCTGCAGGCGTAAATGAGGATTTTTGTTGCTTTTGGAGATGATTGACCTGACCTAAGTTTGCCGAGTTTTGAGAGAAAAAATGAATGGCATATGGCGCGCCGGTTGGTAAATATTTCGTTTCCATAGATCCCTTAGGTTCGGAGTATGTGGCCACCTACCGGCGTAAATGGAGTTTCCGTCGCTTTTGTAGGTGATTGGCCTGACCTGAGGTCACCAAGTTCTAGGGAGAATAGGATATCGCAAGTGGCGTGTCGATTGGTAAAGGTTTCATTGGGATGGGTCAGGTACGCCTGGAGCATCCGGGACATCTGCAGCCAAAAATGGGGCTGGGGGATGGGGTGAAATGGGGTGTTCATATCGCAGGTGACCCGATACTCCGAGCCTATGGGACCAATTCCTTCAAACCTCCACCAGCCGACATGGACCAGTAAATGTCGCATATTTCCAGCACCCCTGAGAATTCTCTCTGACCCTAGGCTAGGTCAGAGGTCAACAAAAAACCATCGAACATTCCAGTGTTGCCATATCCCAGTTGCGGGTGATCCTATGATCGGAGCCTTTGATACCGATCAAAGCCAAACCTTCACCAATCTGCGCACCTTATGCAATTTTCCATTCTTTCCAGAACTCAGTGACCTCAGGTCAGCTCAGTCATCTCCAAAAGCAGATCCCAATTTCCGGCTGCAGGCGATTCCATGCTCCCAGCCTAAGCGAATGGTCGCAATGAAACCTTTACCAATCGACAAGCCATATGTGATTTTCTATTTCTTCCAGAACTTAATGGCCTCAGATCAGGTCCATCACCTCCAAAAGCAACTAAAACACTCATTTATGCTGCAGGTGGTCCTTTTGCTCCGAGCCCACGAAACTGATCAAAACCGAACCTTCACCAAACGACACGCCATATGCGTTTTCTCTTTTTCTCCAGAACCTGGTGACTTCAGGTCAGGTCAGTCGCCTCCAAAAGCAAACTCCCTTTTCCAGCTATATCCCTTGCTCCGTGGCTTTGGGGCTGGTCGCAATGAATTCTTCACCAACAGACGCACCATACGATTTACTTTCCTTACTGGAACTTGGTTACCTCAGGTTAGGTCAAACAAAGGGCAACGAAAGCTACCATTACGCCTGCAGATGACACCATGCTCCGAGCCTCTGAGATACCATGCCTCGAGCCTATGGGCAGGGATGCAACTTCATATCACTTTGTTTTCAGGTTTCATTTGGTTCCCATCCCATTCATTCCCAAGGTTTCATTGGGATGGGTCAGGTACGCCTGGAGCATCCGGGACATCTGCAGCCAAAAATGGGGCTGGGGGATGGGGTGAAATGGGGTGTTCATATCGCAGGTGACCCGATACTCCGAGCCTATGGGACCAATTCCTTCAAACCTCCACCAGCCGACATGGACCAGTAAATGTCGCATATTTCCAGCACCCCTGAGAATTCTCTCTGACCCTAGGCTAGGTCAGAGGTCAACAAAAAACCATCGAACATTCCAGTGTTGCCATATCCCAGTTGCGGGTGATCCTATGATCGGAGCCTTTGATACCGATCAAAGCCAAACCTTCACCAATCTGCGCACCTTATGCAATTTTCCATTCTTTCCAGAACTCAGTGACCTCAGGTCAGCTCAGTCATCTCCAAAAGCAGATCCCAATTTCCGGCTGCAGGCGATTCCATGCTCCCAGCCTAAGCGAATGGTCGCAATGAAACCTTTACCAATCGACAAGCCATATGTGATTTTCTATTTCTTCCAGAACTTAATGGCCTCAGATCAGGTCCATCACCTCCAAAAGCAACTAAAACACTCATTTATGCTGCAGGTGGTCCTTTTGTTCCGAGCCCACGAAACTGATCAAAACCGAACCTTCACCAAACGACACGCCATATGCGTTTTCTCTTTTTCTCCAGAACCTGGTGACTTCAGGTCAGGTCAGTCGCCTCCAAAAGCAAACTCCCTTTTCCAGCTATATCCCTTGCTCCGTGGCTTTGGGGCTGGTCGCAATGAATTCTTCACCAACAGACGCACCATACGATTTACTTTCCTTACTGGAACTTGGTTACCTCAGGTTAGGTCAAACAAAGGGCAACGAAAGCTACCATTACGCCTGCAGATGACACCATGCTCCGAGCCTCTGAGATACCATGCCTCGAGCCTATGGGCAGGGATGCAACTTCATATCACTTTGTTTTCAGGTTTCATTTGGTTCCCATCCCATTCATTCCCAAGGTTTCATTGGGATGGGTCAGGTACGCCTGGAGCATCCGGGACATCTGCAGCCAAAAATGGGGCTGGGGGATGGGGTGAAATGGGGTGTTCATATCGCAGGTGACCCGATACTCCGAGCCTATGGGACCAATTCCTTCAAACCTCCACCAGCCGACATGGACCAGTAAATGTCGCATATTTCCAGCACCCCTGAGAATTCTCTCTGACCCTAGGCTAGGTCAGAGGTCAACAAAAAACCATCGAACATTCCAGTGTTGCCATATCCCAGTTGCGGGTGATCCTATGATCGGAGCCTTTGATACCGATCAAAGCCAAACCTTCACCAATCTGCGCACCTTATGCAATTTTCCATTCTTTCCAGAACTCAGTGACCTCAGGTCAGCTCAGTCATCTCCAAAAGCAGATCCCAATTTCCGGCTGCAGGCGATTCCATGCTCCCAGCCTAAGCGAATGGTCGCAATGAAACCTTTACCAATCGACAAGCCATATGTGATTTTCTATTTCTTCCAGAACTTAATGGCCTCAGATCAGGTCCATCACCTCCAAAAGCAACTAAAACACTCATTTATGCTGCAGGTGGTCCTTTTGTTCCGAGCCCACGAAACTGATCAAAACCGAACCTTCACCAAACGACACGCCATATGCGTTTTCTCTTTTTCTCCAGAACCTGGTGACTTCAGGTCAGGTCAGTCGCCTCCAAAAGCAAACTCCCTTTTCCAGCTATATCCCTTGCTCCGTGGCTTTGGGGCTGGTCGCAATGAATTCTTCACCAACAGACGCACCATACGATTTACTTTCCTTACTGGAACTTGGTTACCTCAGGTTAGGTCAAACAAAGGGCAACGAAAGCTACCATTACGCCTGCAGATGACACCATGCTCCGAGCCTCTGAGATACCATGCCTCGAGCCTATGGGCAGGGATGCAACTTCATATCACTTTGTGGGTGCACATAGACCCACAAAGATGCCCTGTGCACCCACAAGACAAAAAAATGTTTATGACCCCAAATGCAAAACTTGGACGTTTTCCCAGCACGAAAAGGACCCGTACCTATACGTATATACAAAGAAATCAGGTATGCATACATGTGGGCATCCACTAGTCATGACTGAAAAATGCAACTCAGAAATACACTTATAGGTGCACCCAAGGGTCTCCAACCGCCTTTATGCCGTCAAATTTTTCGTTTTTTCTACTCCCCAAAAGTAAAAAATCATGTATTTTTGGTAGATGGGAATAAAATGGCCAAAACCGAGGGTTTTTTAGCTTTCAGAGAGGTAGGACTGCTAGAGCCCCTCCCGCACAAGAATCCTGTCGCCCACATACATTCACGAAGGATTTTGGAAAGCTACACCCCTGAGAACATGCACTGGATCTCATTAAGGTGTAGAATGAGCAACGTGCAGAATGAATGAAATAATGTATAAATGTCAGAAAACAATGCAGTGTAACCTGGTGACGCTGTTACAAGGGCGTGGTAAACGAGGGGGAGCAGCTGCCTTCCCCTCCCCCCCAGTATTTTCAAATTTAACATTGACCCCATGGGCGTCGATTGGAAAGAACTGACCCAAAATGCTTCTCTGCCCCCTTCCCCCCAGACTGTGGAAGAGCTCCCGCGCCCTTGCGCTGCTAGCAATCTATCGAGAAGCGTTTGCACGCGCGAGCCTTTGTGGCAAGGACCGGAGACCCGTCCCGTCGTGAAACAGCTGCTAAACGGTTTGAATACTTTTATGTAAGGAAAAGGCGATGACGTCTTCTATGTAAGCCGTGAGATCCCCGTGCAATCAATATTTGGCATGCCGACAGTAAAAAGAATCGGGTCACAACGACCCGCGAACGCTAGAGCTACTATGAAACTGCTCGATATCGAAATCGAAGTCGGATAATTTCATACGAGGTCAGGGCCAAACGGTGTCATCGTCCGGGCCAAGATCCTTGCGCACCTGAGCTTTGACGCACTATAGTGAGCCGTGCTAACTTGCAATCGTGACGAGGGAGAGGACGTGCACCGGAGGTTTTGACCTGATGCCAGGTTCAGACGGCTGCCTTTACTCGGTCAAGCGCAAGGGTGTCGTTTGGTTAACGTTTTTTGACTGGTGAGGCTCCGAGATACCGCTGGTCATTATAACGTCCCCTAAACACGAATTTTTCTGTGGATTTCGGTCAGTGTATTCGTATCAATGACACCTAATCAACCTTGACCAGTTGATGCATAAAAATTGCTTTGGCTGTGCGTTGAATAGACAGTGCTATGCAATTAGTACAGCTCATTTTTCATCCAACGTGTCGTAAATAAATTGCATGGACTTGTCAAAAACGCAGTTTTCTAGAACGGCTGTCATTACCAGCTCTGATCCTAATTCCTTAAGATCGTTCGGGTCAGCTGCGGTGGCGGTACCCAAACCCACATTGACGGGGCTCGCATTTATATTTGTGGGGCTCTGCCCATACCAGAGGAATACAACCGAAGCCTCTGGTCAACATTTTTTGAGAAATATTTCATAGCCTGCTGAGACCCGCGGCTGGTCGTAAGGACTCGCAGAGACATTTATAGGGGAGTCTGGCAGTACCGGAGAATAGGCCTGACATTAAACCTCTTCACTATAAGCCATTTGGCCATCTCCGGTTGGTGCGATACCCCAGCCATTTCCAAACCTGATATGATAGATCGACGAAATAAAAACAAACACAGAGCTCGATATTTTGGTTCCACAGAGATTTTCCGTTTGACCCTTTTTACCTGGCCCCGCGGGGGTATCAAACAGGATACGCCCCTCGGTTTTTCTTGAACTTCTTCTGAACCGTTGAATTCAGCCAAACCAAATTTTCAGGACCTGTTCAACAATCAATGCTACGTATTCTGACATCAAAACCATTTTCATGGTAGGTCAGGTCATGGAGATATGGCGTCATAAATAAACCCTTGCATGCTTGTTTTTGCCTATTCAGGCGTTGGTGCAAACATGCTTCGTTCTTTTTTTTATAATATTTGCAAGTATAACGCATGGGTTATTTGGATTTGCATAGGAAACAGTCCTCAAAGGAATAGCATATCGTTACATGTCATGGTCAGCCGTCATGCTAGGACACATGCGTGACGGCAATTGGACTGATTCGCATTGTGGTTGATGGAAGCTGTTGCCGCCGAATTTTCCCATCGTTCCGGTCAGACAAGCAAGTCTATTTGCGCTTCTTAGCAAAGTTCACCAAATGCAACGTGAGGTCATGTCAGGTCAGGTCACGTCATAGGTAATGTGAAAACGGAATGAAATACAACATTGCCTGTGGAAGACCTTTTAGTAGCAGCAGACAGCAATTATTGTTCCTAGTCACAAAAAACGACTGTCTGTCCTGACCTGGCTTGACCTTGACCCGTTTAACAGCAGACAGAGCATATTTAATTATCACGAGATGTCATTTCAGTTCTGTTCTTGACGCAGTTAAGAATCGCAGAGAGCAATGTTTGCTCTTTGCCAGGAAGAATAATGCAACCTTATCTGACCTGACCTTGACCGATCTTGATTGGATGAAACGTAGATAATGCAAAACTGACCATAAGGAGGTTTTGTTTTCATTGTTTCTGTCATGTAGTTGAAAACGGCTGGGAATAGTATCGATCTTGGGCATATAAAGTATGACCATTATTTCACCTGACTTAGGCTGACCTTGACCCAGCATTTTTTAACATTTTGGCATGCATTTGTTGCAGCAGATCGTGACCCTTCGTTTGATGCTCATATGAAGGCCTCAAGACCACTATTACCCAAATATGAGGTGCAAAGCGATGCCAGTTTTTCCGACGTAGTGCTATGCGTTTTACGTGACCTGTGACGTCATCAGTCACGTGATCAAGGCTAACATAGTATTTTCTGAATCGCAAGACTCAGGGCTATCGAGTGGTGGTAGACCGATTCAGATCCAACAGTTAGATCCTGAGAAAACAGGGGTGCCCTTTTTGACACCCCCAGGCGGTCGGGGTACGAAAACACGCTAGGCGGTGCCGGGTTGTCACAGAGTCACGTTACAAGAGGCTTCAGACTGGGTCATGTTAGTGGGTTCTGTTTTTATCGGGTCCTATATAACCATGGGACGTAACCTATAGGGGCCCTTTTTAGGGGCCCAAAACGATTTCTGGCAAGAAAGAACTCAAATTACTGTTGTTACGTAATTCAGCGTTTTTGATCTTATCATACCTCCTCAGAGTTTAGAATAAATAAAAGAGGTAAGTGACCTCAATTCAAGATTTTGACCTTAGATGACCTTAACCTAAGAAGGAATTGGAGTTCAGAAACAACTGACGCCACGAATGATGCCCATACACAATGGTTAGTAAGACTGGCTATTAAAACTCACTTTTTAATACTTACTAAAATTACTAAGACGTTTGTTATCTGATCACGACCGTTGCCTTATCGCGATTTGGCTATGACATGCCATAGAAGAGGCCATAGGTCAGCGACTTGTCGAGGTATTTACCTCAAATTTTCGGAAAGTATGTAAAAATAGTCAAAATTCAGCTGTACAACATTTCAGACCGGTTGGAGTATTTGCGCTGTGACAACTTGCGAACAACCTCAGGAGAGTTGGACTTAGCTCTCTCTGCAACGGTTAAGTCTAGACCCAGGGTGGGGATTCGTCTGTGGTTTTAATGCACCCTTTTAATGATTTCCATTGGCAAAAGTTTTGATTTGAATGCTTTTCTGTTTGTACGCTGAGCGGTTCAGGCATTCTCTGTTGTCTCGGATCGGACGGTTGCCACTGTCTGGGGTGATGGGCTGGTTGCCACTGTCAAAGGTGTTAGGCTGGTTGGCGCTGTCTGAGGTGTTACGCTGGCTGTCGGTTGATTATTGGGGCTTAGGGGCGCACCGACTACAAGGTCATTCGGCGGCCAACGCTGGCTGTCGCTGTCTGGGGTGTTGGGACGGTGCCGCTGTCTGGCGTGCTGGGATGATTGTCGCTGTCTAGGGTGTTGGGCTGGTTGTCGCTGTTCAGGGTGTTGGGGCGGTTGTCGCTGTCTGGAGTGTTGGGATGATTGTCGCTGTCTGGGGCGTTGGGCTGGTCGCCTCGTAATGCCACCAACTTGCCCCATGCTGACTGGCCGAACCAGGAACCCTTGCGACCCTCCCGTTGGCGTTGGAAATTCCTATGAAGTTGAGGATGTGCTTTGTGTTGAGTTTATAAAATTTATGTCGCCACCAAAAAAACATTGGCATAAATCTGGTGGCTTAAATGCGTTGGGATAGATGTAATCGGGCTCGTTTGCGTTGCGCTAAAGTCGGATAAACGAATGTGTGTGCTTGCGCCACTCCGCGGTTAAAAGCTGAAGTAAAACTTCTTGCATAGGTTTCACCGTGGCGCAACCTTCTGTTGTTACATCTGCGATTGTGCTGCCCTCTATGTAGACGTAGCATGCTCTTGCCTGTTAACACCCCAGGTCACACATTGCTATCATAGACTGAAATGCATCACAGCTACAACTGGTATGCCTGTTAAGGCGTCCGTTGTGGATTAATTTCCTTCTTTACCAACAGTTTCCAATCTGCATCGAACCTCCTGCAAGAAACGGTTGACTGAGTGAAAGTGAGATGGGGAAGGAGATGGTCTTCGGCATTGACTTTTATGGTGTTATTTGTTTCCTGGCTTTTCATCCCGTAAGAGACAGGAATATACTCGCAGATCTCAAGTAGTAGATGTCTGTGTTGCATCCGCACTTTCCAATACAGCGATCTGGCGTAAAATTGCGAATTTCATCACATTGACACTTTATTAGCCGACGTCAGCGCCCCCTATCTCCAAGAAACACATCATCACCATTATCATCATCATCATCACCATATCCAGCTATATCGCTTGAACACGCCATAGTTATAGAACACATCAAAGCCGTCGCCAACCCAGGCTATCTCCAGAAACACATCACCACCTTCATCGTTGTATTCGTCGTCTTCGTCGTTGTCATCATCATCATCATGGTCATCATCATCATCATCATCATCATCATCATCATCATCATCATCATCATCATCATCATCATCATCATCATCGCATCCAGGTATATCGCACGAACATACCATAGTTTCGTTCGGTTAGGAGCACCCAGTAAACATTGTTACGTGACTATTGTCAACGTGACCAGCAGAAGGTCCAAAATTTTCTGGAAACCACTAGGAAGTCCACAAAACGTTTTTTTCACTCGGATTTTTTTAGGGCCTTTCGGAGTATGGTGGAAGGTTTTTTAACTTTTCCGGATGCTCTTTACAATGCTATGTTTTTCCAGTGCTATTCGATCTAACCCAGATTCTTACATCATCATGAAACAACTGAAACGTTTGCAATTGGAGTTCAGTTGCAAAATTGGGAGAACCTTTTTGAACTAAACGAGGGACTTTCTTGAGGAGATAAAGAACTAAAATGCTTTAGCACTTTGTCGTAGACCTTTTCGGTTTAAACTGCTAAATTTCTTGAGCGTATAAATGACTAAAATGCTTTGGCTACTTGTCGCAGACCTTTTCGGTTTAAATTACTAGACTCTTTTCAGTGATAGTCAACAGTAACAACACCAGCCTCTCTGACGCCTTTAAGGCCAACTCCACCCGAATTGAACAGGGTGTAGGATAGCAAAGGCTCAAAACAACCAACAGATTTATTCAAAGAGTACTTGGAACTTGACGGTTTAAAATGGGCCAAAAACGTCTCCTGCCAGGTTTGTGGACAGCCAGTTTACCAGACCTCTGCAAAGCCAGTTTTGTCCAAAATGCCGGGAAGCGCAAATTTACGAAAGCAAATGACACTCAAGAGGCAAGTAAGGATCAAACGACGTGTAAAGAGACCGCACCTATGGCTTCCACTAAGTTCGTGACGCTTGTATGGTTGCCCAAGGTCAATGACTTCAGATACCTAGGATGATTTTTCTGGCGTTGGGTCTATTGTGAGGCATTTTGAGGCCATGATTTTGGGTCTGAAATCCGTAGTAAACCATTCTGATTCATTTACGGACTCTGAATGGCCGCGAGAGGGCTCAGATTCTATGCCTTTCCAGACGGACACAGGATTTTACTCGAGATGACCTGCATCATTAACCGGAAGTTGCCATACTGGGCGCAGTTAAATTTGCAAAGGTGCAGTGAGTCCTATGCCTTTTGCCTGATTTCTCTAACTGCAAAACTTTTTGTTTTATTCCCCTCCAAACAACGCGCTTGGCGATTCTCACCAATTTCGGGTCATTGATGTGACTTGGGAGGGCACCGGTTGACCTAAAACGTTAACACCGGGTGCCACTGGCTTCCCTTCGTGACGATCAGCACGCTTGGCTTTATTTGGCGGCTCTAGCTTATTTAGGGGGAATCAGCAGGGCAGGGGGTCTTACCTCGCACTATGCACAATCAAAATTGTGGGAGTACCGCACAATGGCGAGGGGAAAAACACTTAAAAACATCCTGAAGGTAGATACTGACGTCATGGATGTATTTCACATAACATATGTTTTCAGATAATACTCGTATTGCTTATATTTTCGAATAAGCTGAGGTTAGTAAACCTGCGGTTCAAACCACGTCATAACATACGATCCCCGTTGCACCCAGTGAATTCACATTACAAAACAAGATTTTGTCATCAGGAGCGGCGGAAGCTATTTTGGGATGGGGGGGACAAACCGTTCGTGGATCCAGCCATCCCATTCGGTGAGACCTAAAGTACCCATAAATTCTGACTTTTCTTCGGATTTCGGTCACTTTGTTTTAGGTCTAGAACAGACATAACAACAAATAAATGTGACGAAATTACAGTGATATTATCAAAGAATCATTGGACTACTCACTGTCCTCCGGTAGAATGTTTTTAGTCTGTAATGAGGTGTTACTAATTTGCCATACACTTTACACATAAGCCAGACGAACCAAAAACATATCGCGTAATTTGATGGGCGTGGTTAGGTCTGGTGCGCCGAGGTCGCGAAACGTCCAGCCTTAACAATAATGTTAACCGCGTTTTTACCCAGTTTCTTGTCATTTGCGCCAATAATTCATCTGGTTCAACATACTGGAAGGAATGGGACTGCAGTGTGCAATCGAACGATTCAACTGACTTTATTGGGCTCGCATGCATGTAGAACACAGTGCAAATACTTTGACAAAAAACAAGGCTTCAAAAAATATCTTAAACACCAGTCAAGACGGTTCAAGTTAGTGACGTAGCCCGGATTTTTTTCTTGGCAAGGGGGTAAGAGAGTGGGGGGAGCAGCACTGAGGGCGCCCCTTGAGAACTACGCGTGTCTCTATGGCTAGAACAGTTGGGGTACCCAGTACTTCTGTTTCAGTGCCATCAAGAATGATTGTGCCCAACAGCGCTAAAACACAGTGATTCCATGTGTATGACTTTTGACTCGTGCAGTGCGAGGTTTCGAACCGTCTCTGTTTTATCCATCGGTGCACTCTGCATTTCAAAAAATGAAAATTGCAGAGGTTTTTTGAGGAAACGCTCAGCGCTATTCAAATTACTAGTGTCTTACGACGCTACGACCAAATCTGATTATGTTGTCCAGGGATTTGCCCGGGATCATGCACCCTGTCCCGGGGTCTGACCCACAGATAGGTATGCTTCAACAGCGCAGAACAAATGTCATAATTTGGTAAATGTGAGCTGGTTGGTTATTGGGGCTTAGGGACGCACCGACTGCAGGGTCATTCGGCGCCCATGATGCCAATGTGAGCCCATACTCCTAAATGTGAGTACTTATGCCAATGTAGGAACTGCACAAAAATAACGACCAGGGCGAATAATGTGTGTGTGATAAATATAATAATACTAATAATGTATGTGTGTGAACACATGAATGTGCTCCTGTATACATGGTGTACCACATTTCGCCGACATATCAGTTTTCATTCGGTTTTATTGTGAAAAAAAACAGAAATATAATGAACATCTTGAAAATGTTGCCCTCTTTTTACGCATATTCCCAGTCCGGGACGTACCCACGCCCAGCCCGGTTTGTGGTGCGGAATGTCGGCGGAGCTGCTGACTTCCCGCGCCGTGGTCATAACTAGTGGAGTTGCAAGACACAGAGGCGGTGCTGCGTACCGGCATTACGGTGACATTCATAACGTGGTTGTATCGTTCCTCGGCAAGTAGCTGGGGAGTGCGGTAGGCGTTATGTTGCCCTGTTCAAGTTCCGAAGACTTGTCGTGTGGGTGCGACTGCAGTCAGACACAAGTGCTCTCCTCTCATCGAAAATCTTCCCATGCGCGTCCACATCTACACCTATCTACAGGGATGTTCAAAATGTTTTTTTAATGCATTTGAGTGTTACTGATTGAGAATTTAGTTGGCTGTGAATTGGGAATTTCTGAAGCTGGGATGATAACACCCCCGGGACCCTTGGCTTAGGTTACGTCACTGGGCTCCCCTCCCGACACGCCGACACCATCCCATGGCAGGAGGATCTTTCCTGACTGGCAGCTCTTTCGCCGAGGAGCATCCCTTCCCGTCCTCGCATGTACCTTTTGGGAGGTACATACATCCCGGAGGGGTCACTTGCCTTTCCCGGCCAGGGGGCACCCCGTTGCCTGCCAGAAGGGTCTTTGCCTGGGGACTGAGGAACCTTTACAGAGGAGTGAGTTTGCTCATCCCAGCCAGGAGAGTCGCTTTAAGCAAATGCCAGGGGACCCCTTCGTGTGCCACAAAAATTCAGGGGATCCTGCGACCCCTGGGGCCCTCCCTGGCTACGCCATTGGCTCAAGTACTTGTGCACAGAGAGGCACACGTGCACTCACAATCACTGACGAAACCATCTTGTTCTGATTCCGTTCTTGTCCAGAGCCTGTCTTTCGGTCTCTGCCTAACTTGCCGTCTCTCTGTCCATCGCTGTCAAGATACCATTTCTTATGACGTGTTTGAAATTCCGAAATTGGAGGGTGCCTCAAACCCAACACCGTCAAAAATTCCATTTTCAGCCAGTAACAAAATGGGCCAGTTTGGTTCGCGATCGGCAAATGCACGCAAAACGCGACATGTATACCTTTATTTAAATCGGCCGCAAAGAAACATGACCAATTATTTTTAAAGACATATCCAGAATTGATCTAGGAACTTGGTGGCGCAGCGGTAGAATAACGTAACGTCATAACCAGCTCTATTTCAAAGCTCGGCTGCCGCAAACTTCTACGAGGTAATCGGCCATTTTTGCAGGGTCAGAAAGATATGTTTGCCCCATATCTTTGGATGGGGTAGAGGCACTTTGCCCCCGCCTGCCCTCGCGCTTCCGCCGCCACCGTCTGTCAGTATTTTATCAACAATGTTACCTATCTTGTTCGTGGGCTTAATAGAAATCAAGATGCACAAAATGCGTCTGACCTTGATCTTGAAAGGTAGGTCATGAGGTCAAGTCTGCAAATGTCACCTGAGGTCATTTGCTATGGGAACAGGTTTCTTGGTTCTTCCTCTTTCTAATGGTACACAGTTTTGTTCTTGTATGTTTTTGATGATGGTCGTAACTGGTCGTCGGCCTTGACTTCTCATTTTCAGCGTTTAATGACTTGCATCTCGTGGCCTGTTGAACCCCGGCTTTATGAACGCAGAATTAGGAATTTGGGTCTAAACCAACCCCAGACACCCAAACAACCATACACCTATTTTTGAGCAAGGGTGTAGTGAACTGGCCTCGATGATTTGTCCTAGAATTACCCATCTACGAATGAAAAAACTCAAAGTAAGAACAAAAATCTAAATTTTTCCTGTCAAACCCCGGATCTCCTACACGTTTTGTCTTCCGTTGTGGTGGCGCGACGCAGACTGTTTCTATATTCACATTGCTATCCACTGACATCTGGTGGCGGTATTTGGAACTGTTACGAAGTAAAACCCCACTTTTATGACACAACTGTCCTGCGTGCCATCAAGTTTAGGACATAAGTGCCCTAATATTTGCATCCGCTCTTCGGACTTATACATCCTAACATTTTAGGGGATGTGTAGTCGCGTGTGTTTGACTACACTACAGTGCCATCTCGCGGCGAAGGCAAGTAATGTAACCCGTCGACATCAACGTCCGGAGATCAGCACTGCGGGAACATCGCAGCCAACAGATGCTGACGCCCCCAGGGCAGTGGCTAGCGTCGCTGACGGTACCACTGGTAAGCCAGGTACGTGTCATACCCGTGGACACAGCCGACCACTATGCCGAGGCACTGAAACAGGAAGCGGAAGTTGAAGCTCGCGCAGACGATGACGGCTTGAGCTGTTTCAAATGGCAAGCAGCTTTTGATGCCGAAAAACATCTGTCTGCAGGCTGGCCTTCAGAATGGACGCAATTCATGATGCTGAAGGCTATGGCCGTGATGATATTCGGCAATCTTTAGCGACGCAGCCGTACAACAGCAGTTCGACATGAAGCTTGATGTCTGCAGTCCAGCTGCGCAGCGCCTCTAGCAACGGGGCGAATGAACGCCAGTGTGATTTTTCACAGTTGTATTACTTAGGAACATGAGTATGGTTCTCTTAAGTCCTTTATGAATCTTTCAGCATTCCCAATGTTCAGTCTGCGCCCTGTGAGTCCAGCATGGGACCATATGGAATGAGCACCCGCAATAATTTCGAGTCCCCAAACGCCATGAGGAACCATCCCACTCCGTTTCAAACGGTTACGTTTCTGTGCAGGGGCTTACACCATGAATGGAGAGAGCAATAATCAGTGGATCGGTGACGCCAGGGCATCAGGTCTTGACTTCAACGAAATCGGAGTGTGGCCGCATAAACACTGGAAACGGTGCTCACTGTGTCGCAGCTCACGCGGCGTGCCACGCGACTCACGTAAGCGGCGGTGAGCGCGGGGTACACCTGGAAGTACGGCGTCACCACGTACTGCGGCCACAGCACCGTCTGCACGGTGAAGGACAGGAACGATGATGCTGCGAGGTACAGTGCAGCGGCCAGCCCGTTAAACAGCGTCTCCTGGCGACAGAGGAAACACAGTCGGGAGATAGCGGGAATGCGGTTCTAATGGAACAGGACGTCGTGTTTTTGATTGCATCGCTTAACGTGATACTTGCAGGAAGCCATGCGTTGTTAATCTGTAAAGTTCAGACACCGCTGAATGGAAATTTGAAGTCTGATTCTGCATTTTTCATCTGTCTGGAGCCATGCACTTATGACGTAGCAAATTTCTATTTAAAGAATCGAGTTGAAAGGACCTGCTCAAAGCAGGATAATTTTCCGTACACCCGTAAAACATTGCCCATTACATCGCTTGTTTCAACGGGCCGATACGGGAACGCAACGGCGGCCACCGCAAATTCTGCGGATCAGGTTAGATCGACACGCGGCTCGGGCGATCTCGCGGGGTCCACCGTCCGGGAACACGACAGCACTCACGAGGGGGGCGGCACTCACAAACAGCGACTGGCGGACCAGCGAGACGGAGGGCGCCGAGAGCAGGTAGCAGAGCAGCAGCACGCTCGTGCTGAACAGGCAGGCGCTGGCCGTGGTCAGGAACGTCGGGTAGGCGTAGCCGAGCGATGCCGAATAGGCGATGCCGTACTTGATGAGCAGGGACTGGCAGATGCCGCCCAGTACCTGATGACGTACGCGATCGTAAGTCGCATAAAATCGAGCGTTTCCGTAGTCCGCTAAGCCAGATTGCAACACATGTTCCACCGCGAGAAGATAATGGTTAATTTTGGATGTATGACGCTCAAAACGTGTACAGGATGACACCGTCGTTGGCCTTCAAGTTTCGTGTACCGGATATCGCCTCAAGGACAGCAGAAATGAACTCCTGATTAGAACCCATCGCACTTCCGATCGTTCGAAAGACTCGCAGATTGCAACTCCATGTTTGCCCTTGACGTGACATAGAGGAAACGGGCAAGCCTGACGTGTCCGTCACCGACAACCTCACCATTTCGACGACCTTGAGCAGGCCGATCCTGGTCTTGAGGAAGGCGAGGTTGAGGCAGGAGCAGCAGGGGCAGCAGGGGCAGCAGCAGGCGCAGGGGCCACAGCCGTTCGAGCGCGGTGCCGACCCTCCCCGACCCTGAGTCCCCTGGATGGGAACCCTGCGGCTCACCGTCGGCAGCATGGCGGCCAGACGCGTGCCTGCGAGTCACCGTGAAAGAGTGAGAAGGCCGACCCTGCCATTTCCCGCGCGCCGGTCAAACCTCGACTCGCTTCTGTCCATGAATGGGCGGCGAAATGGATCCTATGAAGGGAACGTGAGGCCGAGTGGGCCAGATTTTTGCTGCTGCTGGGATTCAGAGGAGCATCACGCGTGTGGGATAGTGAGATGCACCCTGTTGGGACATAACATTCATTCACCCTAAGACGAGTCGTAAAACTACATAGGAAAACAGGACGTTTTCATTTGCTACATTTTTCTTCGTGTCAACCCGCGCGTGCATCACTAATGCTAAGCTTAAAATTGATCATGCGATTATACGAGCCACAAAGATCTGGTCAGGTTAATGTGGGGCAGATTTTTGGGACAAGCAGCGCATCGAATATATTTGAGCCATTCTTTGGCGTTGCTAATAGTCAGTTCGTAGCTTGGATTATGTCTCCGCGTGGTATCGCCGAATAGTTCCTTATACAACCTTATACAACAATTCCTTATATAATAAAAATATCTCTCCCGAAGTGCCGTATGCCCGAGCGATAAGCCTTGCCAATGGGTGACGAGAAGCTGCCTTCCCGTTCATGGTTTCAATTATATATCTGCCGCACAAAATAAAAGGTAATGCGCCCTGATGGGGACAGCTTTCCGTACATTTCACACAGTCTAATGGAGAAAAGGCGTGCTCCTCTCTATCGTCATCGGTGGAAAACATTGCAAGATCGGCATCCTGAGCCGACCGAACACGGGCGCAAAAACGGCCCGTTCGCAGAAGCCAGGATTAAGATCTTTGTCCAGACGCTGTGGCTGCTCTCTCTGGCAATCGAGTTCGCAAAGACCAAGCGAAGTCGCCTTCGACTCAACCCCGCCGGCTAAAGTGAAGGAGGGCGTATGTGGTGACGGTGGATAAACGGGCAAGAGGGCTCTACTCTTAAAACATATTCTGTGCAGGGGCGTCGATTTCCGTAAATGATTGCGGGGGCCGAGCCGGGAGTCCAGCAATCTAACCTTCCCCCAAATGTGCGTTTCTCACCTGATTTAGCCCACTTTATCTTGACCAACGGAAATTTAGAAGTTTTTCATTACTATTACCAAATAAAGATGCGTTTATCCCCCATGTATATAGGCAAGTGTATAGACAGAAGATAGGAAGATGGATACATCGCTTTAGACTTAATTCTTTACTTTCTTTCCGTCCCTGATCTGTAACGACCATTCTTCTCGTTATTATAGCTCATTTCTCTTTAAAACCAACAGAAAATATCAAGGGCCCAAATCAACAATGAGGCCCCCTTCTCAAAAGAATATGAATCGAACATCCCTGATTTTGTGGCAGGCACTAGTTACAGCTGGGCCGCATACAAAACAGCTCGATAAGAACCAATCTGTCTGTCCAGATTCTTGTGATATGTCTGGGGCCATGCTTTCATAAAATAGCTGATAGTGTAACGGAAACCGTGCATGTGTTTTACCAGATGACGTTTTTGTTTTGTTTTCGCGTAAATGCGTAAAAGGATGTGAAATTGCGTACTGGACCGTCGTGCACTGGCGTTGCTATTCCAGGGTTTTGGTCATCCAATAACCGGCTGACGAGCTGCGCTGCTGACTGACAGGCGCCGGAACAAAACGTCCCATTTGCCACAGTGTACAGCACCGCCGGCGGCTGACATCATGAGCTCTTCATCTCGGTGATGTGCTGGCAGCGTCATCGCAGACGCAGTGCACGTCTTGCTCTCACAAATATTCGTCACGCAGACGCCGTTTCCAGCCGCGCGGCCAAGGTCACGGCGCACGGGGGCGGACGCCCGACAGCGCTGCGTCGGGACCGGTGGCAGCCTGTTTACTGGCCCGTGCCCCGCTGTGGATAGCGCCGGATCGGCACAACGGTGCCGGTCTGGATGATGTAACCGTTTACGACTGATCGCTGCAGGGGCTGAGTACTTAATCTGAGCAGCCATGACAGCCATTGATATAAACGAAATAATGCTGCAGTCTGAGGGCTCGTGTCCTCAGACACCTATTCCCGTTTGCCAAGACAGATCATCAAAAAAATCACGAAATCACAACAACAAAAGACAAACGCGGAACGACAGGGTTTCTTGACGACTGGATTCCAAACTGCAAAGGGGCATTCCAATTTCAAGTTTTTTTCCAGGTCACTGACCGCCTGTCGGCCAGACGTGCGGACAGACGGACAGACAGACGGACAGAGGGCAGCTCAGAACTGCCCACTCACCGTGTCCGTAATTGTCTGCGTCCAGATCACGCCGTGCTGGGCCGCTGCACACCTCTGCACACCTCTGCACGCCTCTGCACGCCGCTGGACACGTGCACAGTCGGGCGGCCGCCGGCGCCGCCGCCGACGCCGACGTAGCCGCAGGCTATAAATACCGGCACCCCGCCGGACGCCCCCCGGTGAGGGGAGGGAGCTTTGTGGGGGTCCGAGGACAAGAAGTCTCCCGGGGAGATGGCTCGTCCCTTGCAGGCACCTCTGCAGAGGGATGCGAGGTCCCTTATGCTAGGGATACTCCCCAAATATGACTCAGCGGAGGTGGAACTGTACCTGCGGTAAATTTACCTGATAGATTTACGGTAGATTTACCGCATTTACCGCAGGCAAATGCGGTAAATCAACCCCCCCGGATGATGGGCAGTCTGAAGACCGTCAGAGGAAAAGGGAGTTACGCCAGCCTTCAAATGCTGGGGTGAACAGAAGCTTGCCCCGAGCCCTCGGACGGCTGCCGCTATTCTGTAAATCGATTTAGGTTGGAGTGTGTGTTGAACGACGCATCTGACCAGTGACAGTTTTTTCGCCGATTTTTTCACCGATTCCCAACAGTCCTGCAATTACAGACCGACCAGCAGTGATCGGTGCTCGTTCGCAGCAGAATGCGTTCATGAAGGTGCTGATTTCAGTAATCTGGCTGAAGTCACTGGGTTACTGATGCTAGGTCAACTTGACCTTTTCCTCGGCCGGGGCTTGTGAAAAACAGATTGCACCCTGGCCTGTTGCCATATCCCTCCGTAACACGCTTGCAGCAGTGCTGGAAGCTATTGCAGGGATTAATGTGAGATGTTCTTGCTACCACGCGCAAGCAAAACATGGGAAGGTAAGGTGGAGTACGAGCTTGTATTTCATTGCAACACGTTATTCGGAGACCGCGAGAAGCGCGGTGCACTGTAACTGTCAAAAGTAATATGAGGCCTTTCCACGTTAAAACTGAGCTAACCCCAGTGGTACATAAATCACGAGTTTTATGTATAGTCACTGCTTCACTCTATGCATAACTGACGTCACTCCGCAAATACTTCATGTGCTTGCGCAACGCTTCAGTAACATCGACTACATAATGAACACTACACAGGCACTGGACTAAATAAATACCACAATCTTGCAGAACTAGACAAACATAAATAACAGATAACGCAAGCATCTCATCACGATATTGTTCGCAAAGTACTTAAATCACATCTCGATGTCAATGGCTTGGCATGGCCTGTGACAAAACGCACGATACAGAAATCGTTCCCAGTAAAGACGGCGACGATAAGGCGGCTAGTAGACCCAGCAGCGTCATACTGGTACGTATGCACTGCGGCAACAATATGTATACACAGCGACAACAATATGTGTACACAGCGACAGCAGTGTGTGTACACAGCGACGACAACATGTGTACACAGCGGTGACAATATGCGCACACAGCGGCGACAGCATGTGAACGCCGGCGGCTCCATGTTGGCCTGAGCGGCCGGCGGCGTCTGGGCGGCGGCTCCATGTTGGCCTGAGCGGCCGGTGGCGTCTGGGCGGCGGCTCCATGATGGCCTGAGCGGCCGGCGGCGTCTGGACGGCAGCGCCCGCGGCGACGACGGCGCGGTCCGGCGAGGTCGGCCGGGCGCGGCCTCTCAGAGCTGTTTACGTGTCGCCGACCACGGCGGCGGCGGCGGCGCCAACACTCGGTGAGCTCACCGCCGCCGCCCGGCGCCGGCTCGTGATCTCAGGCCGCAGCCATCCGGCGCCGGGCGGCGACACGCGCGCGCGTGCCTCCGTCCCCGCCTCCGCCCAGCAGCACGGCAACGGTGAGGTCGAGGCAGGCCGGCGCGGCACACGGTGTGGCTCTTACGGTCCGGGCTCACTTTGGTACGTGCCATGTCGTGCGACAGTTGCGCGTCGTGCAATGACCAGAACGTATTCGTTGCTCTGAGGGCTTTCACGTCGCGTCACGGCTTCTACGTCACGTCACGAACCTCTTTGGCTATCGCTGTGTAAGCTCCGTGTCTTTTAACTGCCTTCTCCCTCCATCCCCACGTTCCTTCATCGCGTTCACACAATACACTTCCGTAAAGTCACGAGCTTCAGTCACGAGCTTCGGTCCCTCCCAGTCCTCCGCAGCCTCAGCCGCCACACAGCCAGTGTTGTCGGCTCGTCTCGGGCGCGCCTCCGCTCAGCTCCGCCAGCTCCGCTCATCCTCGCTCAGTTCGGCTTCACTCAGCTCCGCCAGCTCCGCTCAGCTCCCGTCCGCCTTCCTCTGCTCGAGCAGCTTGAGCCGCTCGCTGAAGCTCATGCCGGCCGGGTCGCCGGCCAGGTGGTCGGTGCTGGCGAACACGGGCTCGTCCACGGCCGGCATCTCCTCCGCGTCCACGTCGTTGGGCGTGCTGACCGAGCGGCGCATCTCGCGCACCTGCGCCCACTGCTTCGAGCGCAGCGGCGGCTTCCTGGAGCTGGGCGGCGCCGCCGGCGGCATGGGCGGCCGGCCGTTGGGCGTGCGGCCGCGGGCGACGGCCGGCGGCGCCGCCCGCGGCAGCGGCGGCAGCCGGCCAGAGCCCCCGCTGCCGCGCCGCCGGCCGCCGTCCGCGTCGGCGGGCGGGCGAGGCGCCGGCTCGCCGCCGCCCGCCGAGCTGCCCGAGTCGCGCCGGCCGGCCGGCCGCGAGACGCGCGCGTACTCGGGCGTCGACTCGGCCGCCGGCGCCGGCGAGCCGCGGCCCAGGCTCACCGACTGGCTGAGCGTCTTCTCGGTGAGGCGGCGCACGCTCTCCGACGGCGTGCTCAGGCTGGCCACCGAGCCGGCCGGCGCCGCCGCGAACGCGAACGGCGGCACCGCCAGGCCGACGCACGGCGGGCTGCTCGGCGGCCGCTCGAGCCGCGGCCGCGCCGGCGCCGCCAGCGCGCCGTTACTGCCGCCCAGCGGCGAGCCGGACACGGCGGCCGGCGGCCGGCCCAGCTCGCCGGACGAGGCCGTCTTGGTGCGCAGCGAGCCGGCGCCGGTCCGCCGCCGGCGCAGCAGCACGCAGAGCGCCGCGTTCAGGCACGAGGCGGCCAGCGCCAGGACCTGCGGGCGCGCGGTGAGACGGTGAGCGGCTGGCGCTGGCATGGGCCCAGCGCCGAGGCCCGCCAGCGTAAATGTTTAACACCGTCGGGATATCTCTCGCGGGCAGGGCTGTGTGAAGAAGAGAGGGTTTGGTGCACGTGGAGCTGAAGACACCATGGCAGACCGTTTTGGGTCAAACTAATCATATGTTAAACATACACATAGTTATGATCAGGAAGCGAGCAAGTGACATTTGGTTAAATTAAACATACGGCCAAATATATGGAATCCATCGCATTCCGTAATCATGCCAAAGGGTTATAAACTGATATCGTCACGCCTTCTATATGCGTAGGTACGCCCTGAGGGAAATATTGCTTCATTCAATATTTTTAAATTGAAGTGGATTAAAAAAAACGTGGACAACGAAAAGACAGTAGCAAGCGCCATTCACTAAAGAAGCGATGGTAGTGTCTCGAGGGCATACGACCATGGACGTTTACTTGGCCTTTTCCCTCCGATAAAATGCAATCCAATATGAAGCACACTAGTTCCACTGCAAGTTTTTTTTTCATTTGTCATTCATCCAACCCGAGCTGAAATCCTAATGATGCTCCGATGTAAATATCACAACGGTGGCGTTTAATACGTGAGTGCGCTTACGTCTTCAGTGATTACGTTGACGTCCAAGCTATGTGGTATCATGGCATCGTTCAAGCCAAGTGGTATCGTGGGTATCGATGTTTCTTCCGCTTTGCAACTTTCATCACTAATTGGCTGGAAACACTTTTGAAAGATTATGCATTGGCCATGTAATCGAACGGGATAAATTTTAGCATGCTTTACACGATTCTTTCTCCTGCACTTGGCGAACATTGCGTGCGCGTTTACAGTTAATTTGTCCGGTTCGGCATTTTACCGCACCACATTTCTGCGTGTTCTGTTCTTCACGTGCTTCACGATGGCATGGTTTCTGCAGGTCTTTGAGGGGCTTTCCTTTTAAAACCGACACTGTTTTCATTCTCATCGAGAAGAGAGGCGACGCATTCTATGTCTGAAAATACACCAGGAGTGCAGGTCATAAAAAACACATGTACGTGTTTATAAATGTCAGGTAGAGGTAAACTGATTTAAAATGAGTAATAGGTAATACGCAGGGAAAACCCGAGACAGAGAATTAGGGGAAAAGACAGGTATGTTTGTAATCTTACTCCGCTCGTTCAACTTTGCCGCCAGCTAAAAGGCCATTGTTCACCCTGCAAGGATGCAAGAGCTTTTATGCTATGTCGAAATTAGGTCACCGACAGCGCAAGTGATTGGAGCATGACGTGACGTCAGCATTCACAGATTTAGCGCGGTTCACACCAACATTCCGGACGTCGTTCGCCGGCCATCGGAATTTCGGCCTGAATCGGGCCTCAGCTGCTTATGGGAAGTGGAACGCAGCAGTTCACGAGAAACGTTTTTGCATTCACGAGGTCAGACATTTGCCAGCTGGGTTTCCCCGGCAGTTCGCTCCTCCTCATAAGTTCTCTGGTGGCTTAGGCCATTCGTCTGAAGCCAGTGACTACGACAAGGCGATCTCGCAAAACCTAGTCGCTTCAGCAACTTTACCCCAGTCATCCGGTGACCTTTCAGCACGGTCGTGGGAACACTTTTCATACTCTCACCGGGAATGAGCTCATGCACCTCTCGTAACTGCGACTCATCGCAAGAAAATCCGCTGCCGTCGCTGTCGGCAGCAGGTCGTCGTACTCACGCCAGCCAGGATCTTGAGCGCGAACCCTCGCTCCCTCAGCGTGTAGCCGGCGTTGCGACCGACGATCTCGGCCAGGTAGACGATGCAGGCCACCAGCCACAGGACCGCCATGGCTCCGAACGCTAGCTCCGGCTGCACGGAACAGAGGCGAGGGTCACACGGCGGGCTCAGGGGCTCCGCCATAACGAACTCAGCGCGAGGCGGCTCAGTCACAGTGAACTCAGAGGAGGGCGGCTCAGGGTCACGAGTCGAGTGGAGTCTAGTCATGAACTCCTGTAGCGTTCATGGACCTCTTGAACGCCTGTAAAACGACGGCGTTTAAAGCGCACAGTTACATAACTGCGGCAAAGGTCTACACCACAGAGCTACATGCTGCAGTCTTACAAAGCCCCGTCCGTTACGTGTGTACTGATCAATACTACCTGAAGACTGGCAACTAACGAGCACTATGCCTCGTTTCCTGGTTTGAGAGGAAAGCGTAAAATTAAGAGCGGGTATCCTAGACTGAAACATTCCTTGCATCATGCACATGCATTGAGGTTGGTGGACATCGTGAACGCGTAATCTGAAGCGTGCGAAAACGCAAACTTTCTCATTCGCTGTACACCCAGGTAGAGTCAGGCCCCGTGACGGCACTTTGCTGCGTTTCGGTTTGGTGTTTTCACGGCCTGACACGTTCCAGCCCGAATTTTATCCATCTGGAGCTACGTGACACTGGCCCGAAACAGCGTCCATTCCCCAGGCGGTGAAGCCAAGCTGATCACAGAAATACCAGCACAGCACCACCACGGGCAACAAAACTCGGCGTCGGTCGCCAGCAAAGCCAAGTCGGTCTGCATTTCTGCATTTGCTCAGTGTGTGCGCGCGCCTTTCCGCAGCAGTCGGCGGTCGTGCACCGCTGCGCTGCCCGGCGCTGTTATCTGCCCACATTCCAGCACGGCAGGAAAGAGACTTCGTGCCGGCGGCCGGCGGGCAGCAAGCACCGGAAAACCGTCTGCACGGCGGAACGGGTCAGGGGCGGCAGCCGCCGGCGCGCCGCACTGCGCCGCCGCCTCCAGTGTCGGCGGCCTGGCGATGCCACTGCGACGGCTGCGTTGCTGCCCAGCTGCGGTCGCCGTCGGCGGGGGGGGGGGGGGGGTCCGCCGCAGTCACCGCCAGGACAGGCGGCCGGAAAACGGCCGGCCGTAGAGGACGCCCAAGTCCTGTCCGGTTTCAGCTGCTGATATTGTGTTCCGTTTACTGCATCTAAAATTAAATGTCTGTATGTGGTATGAGCAATGCGCAACGAAGGGACCGGTTCCCGGACACGTACAACTAGTGCAACTATTTTATGTTAAATTTAATACCTCCTTGACAGTGTTTTAAACAATGTAATGAAACCTCATCATTCGTTGGAATACAGCAGTTCTACTTGTTTCTCTGTATGACTCTATCTTGTGCAACATCCTTCGTTTATTTACTTGATTACTTTACTGTATATTCGTTCTTTGTCTTTTCCCATTGTCTTACATAACGTGACCACGTGCTTGTTATGGTTTGTTTGCCCTCCCTAAATCATTCAAATAAGTGACCAAGGATGCTGGCAGACGTTAACATTTAGCTTTCTCTCTGTCTTTGTCGAGACTCTGGGTTTAACAGCACACTAACGCTGGTGGTGAGTTGATGTTAAAAAGTTAGAAATGATAATAAAATCATCTCGAGGAATGGTGTAATCCAACGTAATGTTTTTTTACGGAATTTCCGAGTTTGGTATGCAATGCAGCTGGATCACATAAGCATCGAAGGTTCTTCTCATCACGCATTAAAGGGTTGGAACGCTAAAAACATGTTCGCGGTTCACGTTTACATAGCTTCCTGTTGACATTGCCATCATCCCATGGAATGGAATCAGCGACATCCAAAACAGCGCAGGGTGCGTCATGTAGACTTGCGGAGTACGAGTGTGATCAGGCAAGCTGGGATAATGGGCAGGTAGGTGAGGAGCAGACTAGCACGACAGCAGGTCAGACCGAGACCAGCTGGTCTCTCTTCAGGCTAGGCCGAGACCTGGCGACCTCCTTGCAGGCCAGATGGAGACCAGTTGACCTTCCTCCAGGCGAGGCCGAGGCCAGCTGACCTTCCTCAAGGTCAGACAGAGACCTACTGACATTCGCCCAAGTCGGACCGGGACCTGCTGATCTCTCGTCTGAACGATTGACGATTGTCCACGGACGCCTCGCCCTATGCAATTTCAAGACACGCCCTCCGCGAATATTCCTGTCGCCGGACGGGACTTCTCGCATTCACCGTCAACCGCCCACAGCTGGCGGACACAGCACCCCTCAGCGAGTCGCGCGACACACCTCCACGACCGGCAGCGGGCCGGCAGGCGGCCGCCGGGCCGGCCGGAGCCGCAGCATCCTCACCGCGACCGTGCGGAACAGCAGCTCCTGGGAGTCGGCCGACAACAGCACGGTGGCCAGCAGCAGGGCGGTCACCATCAGCGAGCCGGCTGCGACGATCACGAAGAACGCCTCCGGCCGGAACAGGTCGTAGCCGGGCACGTGCACGCCCTGGTACATGCCCAGGTAGTGGCCGGCGAACGCCACGCACAGCACCGTCACCACCTGCGGGCAGTCGGGGGAGGGGGGGGGGTCAGGGCGACCGTTACCGAGCATGGACAGCAGCATACCTTGTGTCATCGGTGGCACGGGGCGACGCTCGCGTCCCAAGCGGCCCGCGCCACGTCAGTAATCGCCGGTTCCGGCTGAGTCACGCGCACGTTGAGCAACGACGGACCGGTTTTTACGTTGGGGAGATCACCGAGCAGTGAGTAGTCACCGCGGCCGGAAGCATCCGAGAGTAGCTCGCACTCCAGAGACGAGCCACCCATTCACAAAGCGCGACCCGGGTGACGTCACAGAAACCATGCTGGCCCATGTAAGCAAGAGAATTGCCGCAGTGAGCCTCGTGCCGTTCATGAGGTGGCTACGTATACGGCGGGGCTTGCGTTACGTTTGACGCCGGGATTTGTCGAAAGTCTTAGGCCGCTCTTGGCCGGAGATCTAATGTAAGTTGCGGATGCAGGTTCATCCCCATCTTTACGAAATAGCTGCATTACAGATATAGCGTTGCATGGAACTGATAAGGCTCAGATTGGCTTGCGCATGCCAGATGATCTTGGAGAAGCTTTGTTCCTGAAGCGGTTTGCATTCAAGCAAGCACGGACAATAATTTAACCCTATTCCCGGCAGGGGGGGGGGCTGAATCCGCCCCCCTCGGGTTTTTTGCTTGCCAATTCCAGGCTTTTTAATGCAGCTTCACGAAACTTGGTGGCTTTTCCTAGCTATTCTTTCTACGCGCTGTGACAAAATTTCAAAATTCTATATTGCTCAGGGGCGGAGCCAGGCAACGCTTTTGGGAGGCACCTCAGGCCATTTTTGGCCCTGTTGAGGGTAGAAGAAAAATGTCTGCCAAAAGCAGAGTTTTTAAGATAGAACTTAAAACTTTATATGGATGTATAGCTAGATAGTTGGGCAATGTGCAGATATAATTTTATTTACCTGAGGCCATTTTCCAAGGTCAGGTCAAGGTCAAAAGTCAAAATTTGTTTTTTTGCAATCATTTCGGCGCCGTCTTTTCAAATGTCAAACCCGGAAAATATATGATGACGAAAGATGCCCTCTACTTGTGTATCAAGTTTCAGCTTGATATCAGGTTGGGTCACGGAGCGATGACCTAAAATGTCAGTGCGCGTACCCTATATCGCAATAGCCATAAAATGAAATTTTTGGAGTAGAGTGAATTCAAATGCTTGAAAACGTTTACACATAATATTAAATGCACACGAGATCATTCCAAGTGATTCCAAGGTCACCGGAGGTCATTTAAGGTCAAAGGTCACAAATTGATCTGAGAAACGGGCGACCATGACAGTTCCCCCTTTTTTCATGTCCTTGGCACCGCCTATGCTAACATTATACAAACATTTTAATGCGATTTTTACTTCTTTAGCATAGCACGACTAGCAGAAGCCAAGAAAGTGTTGTTTTTGTTTGTTTTTTTGTTTTCTCTACCTTTTTTGTTCATTCTGTTGTTAGAAAACTAATCCTCCTATTTTTGAAACCCTGTGAACGCCCATGAATATTCTCAAAGTTTCAGATTTGCGGACCCATGGTAAAAGCCCTATCCATAATCTCTCGATTCATGCCAGTTTCATTAAAATCGGTCCATAAACAACGGAGTTATAAGAAGTCCAAAAGTACCCCCTATTTTGACATTTTTGCCCCCTGCATCCATAAATTTCGAAATTTTGAAAATTTCTTTTTTTAAAAAATGTAGTTCACGTCACGGCAAATCGATTGCGTTTTGTTGCGATGAAATCGAACGAGTAGTTCTCGAGATCTCAGGGGGGGCCGAATCCGCCCTCCCCTGCCGGGAATCGGCCATACCGTCTAGCCCTCCGGGAATAGGGTTAAGGAACGAAACAATTAAGAGCCGGATCGATCAGTAACCAAGGCGACTAGCCCGGCACTGCCTCGCTTGTTTTTGTACCCGCGACCGCCTGGGGAATACCAAAATGGGCACCTCCCTGCTATCTCAGGATCTAACGCCGAATCTAAAACGGTCTACCATTAACCGATAGTCCTGAGTCTTGCGATTTAGAAAATACTGTTAGCCCTGACCACATGACTGATGACGTCACAGGCCACGCAAAACGCACAACACGACGTCGGAAAAAGTGGCACCGGTTCGCACATCATATTATCGGCAATACTGGTTTTAGAGCCTTTAACTGAATATCAAACGAAAGGCCTCGATCTTCTGTATCAGGAGAATGCCAAAATCTAATCAAATATCGCGTGAAACTCAGCCTAGTCGGACGAAATACTGCTTTTACTTCACATGCCAAAGATCGCAGCCGTTTTGATCCACATGACAGAAAGGACGGAAGTTAAACCTTCTGATGATCAGTTTTGCATTACCTGCTCTCCATCCAGTTAAGGCAGACACGTAACCAGGATTTTCCTCGCGGGGGGGGGCCAAATGTCAAATTTTGTCATATGCCACAGGCATATGACGAAATTTACAAGAAAATGCAGCAATTTTTGGCAATTTATCTCATATTTACTGCAGAGGAAAACTTACAATGTTTGTTTTTGCAACATAAATATGATCATTATTACGCATTCATGCCAAATCGCCATGTATCTAGTGTAGACCGTTTGGCTTAGGGGGGCCATGTCCCCCATAGCCCCCCTTGGCTACGTCCCTGAGTCAAGGTCATTTTAGGTGCGGTCATTAAGATAAGGCTAATTAAGATAAGTCCGCTATAAGTCCGCTAGATAAGCTATTAAGATAAGTCCGGTCAGATAAGGCTGCATTACTCTTCCTGGCAAGGAACAATAATTATTTGCTGGGATTCTCAACTGTGTCAAGTACAGAACTGAAATGGCATTTCGTGATAACTAAATCTGCTGTCTCTGCTCCTTCTATGATCAAGGTCAAGCCAGGTCAAGACCAACAGTCATTTTTCATTTTCTGACTAGGAACAATAATTGCTCTCAGCGGCTACTAAACGATCTTCTACTGAAAATGCTGTATTTTATTTCGCGTTGACAGCAACCTACGACGTGGCCTGATATGACCTCTCGTTGCATTTGGTGGACCTTGCTAAGAGGCCCATATAGATTTGCTTGTCTGGCTTGAACGGTGGGGAAGGTCAGCGGCAACCACTTCTATCACCCACAATGCAAATCAGTCCAATGGTCATCATGCATGTGACGTAGCATGACCTCTAATGTTGACCTGTCACAGTTGCCTATCTTTCTGGGGGTCGTGGCCCATGTAAATCCAAGTCATTCACGTATCATCTTCGCGCATATTATCAAAGAAACGAACCATCTTCGCGCCACCGCCCGAAGAGGTGAAAACGTGCATGAAAGGGTTCACTAATGACGTCATATCCCTATGACCTGACCTGTCATGGAAATGGTTTTAATGTCAAAATATGCGAAAATGGTGGGCAAATTTAAATAATCATTTGTTTGGGTTGTCTCTAACGGTTCAGGAGTTATTTACGAAAAACCGAGGGGGTTACCTATTTGAACCCCCAGCGGTGCCGGCTTAAGAACCGAACCGATTACGAAACAACCCGACAGGTCGGGTTTTACTACATATTCGAATGCTGGCATCGCTGAGATCGAGCCTCGTGAAAACATCAGTATATATGCCATACTTGGCCTGGAAACGTCTAATTGCATGTTTAGATTTAACAGCAGAGTAATTGACGGCAGCGAAGCATACAGCAGTGACAAGGACGGTGAACACATGTAAACATTGGCGTGAGCACTTCCGCAAACATAGCCATGCTGCTGTCACTGAACCTGCCGGCGTTTGGCAGGGCAACTGTCACGACTCACACCAAAGATACCAGGTGCAGGCACCATGCTATCCTTACTCACCACTCGCCATTGACACCAGGTGCAGACACCACACTGTCACTCCTCACCAGCGACACCAGGTGAGGACACCACACTGCCGCCATTCACCACTCACCAGTGACACGAGGCGCGGACGGTGCACTGTCACCACTCATCATTGACACCAGGTGCATACACCACACGTCACCACTCGCCGGCAATACCAGTGCAGACACCACATTTCACCACACACCAGCAACGACAGGTGCAGACACCACACGTCACCACTCGTCAATGGCACTAGGTGCAGACACCGCTCTGCCACCACTCACCAACGACACCAGGTGCAGACATCACACCTCACCACTCATCAGCGACACCAGGTACAGACCCCGAACGTCACCACTCACCAGCGACACCAGCTGCAGACACCACACGTCACCACTCACCAGCGACACCAGGTGCAGGCATCCTGTCAGAGAGCCGGCGTAGCGGCAGGGCCGCGAGCGCCTCAGGACGCGCCACTTCTCGCCGACGCCGTCTGCCATGTGTCCGTGTCGACGGGGCCGACGGCGCGCTCACCGTCCGCTCCTCTCACCAACCGGCCTCCGCGCGCACTGAGTCCGAGCGCCACCCGCCGCCGCCGCCGCCGCGCCGCCGGGAGGGCGGGGCGGCGGCCGAACTGCGGAAACGTCCGCTGACGACGATAGCCGCACTTCCGCCGCCAAGCCAAGTTCCGCAACTGCCTGACTGTCCTGTCTGTCTGCCTCTGCCCGTCTGCTTGCTTGCCTGTTTGCCTACCCGTGTCTACGTCTGTCTGTGTCTATGTTTGGACTTACGTATGTCTATCTTTAGATCTACGTATGTCTATGTCCGTGCTATCTGTTTCGCTATCAGGCCTTTGTCAACCCCTCTCTCTGTCTCGATCCCGTCATGTCTGACTGCAGAACAGAAGCCTTAGTTTTGCGCGAAACCCGTGGGACGGGAAACCCAGACCATCACAGCTGTGTCCTCTCCGTGCCAAGTTATTGATGCGTCACAGTGTGGTTCACAGAACGTCACTTGACAGGGTCGCCGTCCCGTCGAGGTCGGCCGGATCCCCCGATCTGCCAGCAAAAGTCCCCTGAAACCTCTCTGAAACTGAGTGTCAGGTGCGGCATTCGAACACGGCTTCCGGCGTGCCCTCTTGGCATCAAGGCTGTGAGCGCTTTTAAAGTGAACTTGCCGCTTGTCGTTGCTACCTGCTAACGCAAATTGGGCGGGAATCATGAAGGTCGATGGGTCCACTGGTCTATGGAAAATTTCATTTTTACGTTTCATTTACTGCCTATTGATGGAACGATTTAAGCCGTCTGAAACGGTTTCATTGGTCGAACTATACTGGAAGCCCTTACAGGACTGTTTCATGGAGTCTGAGAGAATGTTCCACCTTAGCAGATTTTCCATCCACTTGGATGCTCTCAAAAACGCCGCGTAATGCGTTAGCTCTTACCATTTGCCGAAAAAATAAAAAATGGAAGCTTTAGAAAACGCAGTTAGTCAAAATCCGTATCCTGCTGTCGTCCAACGAAGTGGCACGATACAGACCAATGAACGCACGCTTTTTGCGAACGTGCCTTGGCCACCCTTGACGTCACGCAGAAGCCGTGAGCAGGACAAAACTGATTAGGTCACGGAGAAAACCGTGGCAAATCGTTCTTTTTTTTAATCTTTTTAGTAAAGGATTCTGAGGCATGTATGTTACATACTGGCTTCTAAGACCACGGGCTTCAACTTGGCTTTCTAAGTTTACAACCCGTGTTCAGAAGGAACATTCGTTTGAACATCAGTCACCGCCATTGATCCTTGCATGGCACGGTATCCTTCCTCTTTCCAGCGTCGCCGAAACGACATCAGCACAGGAGTATCGGGAAGAAACCGTTTCTAAGCTACATCTTTAGATTCAACGTCACATACGGTCGTACTGCACGCATGGTTCCTCGGATACCGGGATACGGGCAGCCGAGTAGCCTTTTGTTAACATGTTCTGTATGTGACGACAATAGAGGCAACCGTCCTTGGTTCGTGGGCGCTGAGTCAACAAATGCCGCAGGCGGAAATTTGTGTCCGGTAAGAGGTTGATGACAAATACAGCTCCCGGCCGTCCTTCGGCTCACATGCTAACGCTGATTCAGACAGCCAGTGGTAAAGGCTCGCAGCTGCACCATGTTCACGGGCGGAGGCGACGCTTACAGTATTGTTGCTCAGTGCGTGTTACTGGACAGACTGTCCATGAAGCCTACGCAAATCGTTTCTAAACAACTGCTGAATCCCTCTCCAAGGATGTCATTCAGTTCACCCAGCTTCATAACTTTTTCCGATTTGCAAGGATATTATGTGCATATGCAGGTGTGATTCATTGCTGTAACTTCCTCACCAAAATGGCGTGTTTCATTTCACATACACCATTAACATCCTCTGCCAAACTCTGCTTATCTCTGTCTTTCACTGACTGCATGGGACCGACACGCACGAATCACACTCCAAGTTCGAAGCGACACGGCATATGTATATTTGTCAGCATGGCATGGCAGTTAGCAGTTTACAAACCTATTCGCTAATCACCAAAACATCACCACGTGGTCAGTAAAAACGGCACGCGTGAAAAAGCAGAGCTCGCGGTCTACCGTGCCGCTGAGGGATGAAAATGAACGCAGGCACACCGAATCTCGCGCCATTCTGAAAATGGCGGAACCTGAGCTGACCGCGAAGAGAATTTGTCGCGCACATTTACAGCGGGCATCGCTCCCCGGAGATGGCGAAACGACGCAGCGAAGGTCAACTCGAGCACAACCAGTCGACGACGCGACCAAGGACCAGAACCGGCTCGATGTTCTCCTATGTGCTGTACATTTGATTTTGGCCGACATTGCCGCTAAGACCGCTAGAAGCGTCAGGTGATTCAACGACAGCGGCAATTCTGGATTACAATGCGAAAGGACGGCTTTACAAGAACGCTTAAGGCAAACACCACGACGGGAGCAAGCAGGCATTCCATTCTTGCGCGGCTCGTCGTCGTTGAGTTTGTCAGGTCTACTGCATCGCTCAGACCCCTTTCACCGACGCCAGGCCACGATCTATAACTACGAGACTGCAACATGTACATTGTTGTTCCGATACATGTTAGCACGGCGTCTAAGACCATATCAGAATCTCGCTCGCTGCAGCAATGGAGCCCAGACGCCAGCAGTGGCGGGCGCCGCAAGCAGTAGTTTACACCTCTGGCGGTAGACGTCACTGCTTACAGCAGTCGCCATGAACGGATCGCCAGACCAAAAGTGCAGAGGTACAGGAACGAATTGATGAGCCCGATCGCCTGAAGCAACGAGAGCAATTACAAATGGCGATATCTGGCATACTTTCGAACTGTTTAAAACTGTCAAGCATACCTTACTGTTTACACATAATACTAAAATGAGCCCAACAACATTGTGCGACGTCAACCGAACGGCAACACGAAATAATGCCAAATACAGGTTAAACAAGTGACTTACACGCCTATCACATTTGAAGACCCGGATTGTCCTCTTAACTTGTAGCATAGTCAATCTACCGGATGTATGACGCACATCACATCGCCTTAACGCCACCAGTTAGCGTTAAGCGACGTGCCGGACACTGTTAAATGCAGATATGCAGAGACAGAGGCGAAGGTGTCCTCACATGTGACAGCTCACGGACAACATCGATCTTATCAAGCGTTTCTTTGCATGCGACTGTACTGTGTATGCGTCTGCATGGTGGGGGTACACGACCACGCCTCCTTCGCTGATGCCTATGCAAAAAGCTTCTGCTCCAGACTTCAAGCTTCATTGTTTCCAGTCAGTCACATACCAGAACTTCCTCTGAAAACTCTACCGGGGCGCGCAAGGGTGTCAAGTTTGAACGGCAACGGCCGGCCCGATTCAAAACGGCACAAATAAAGTGACCCAGTCTCGAGTCAGTGTGTCCGAGGTGGATGACACGCAGGCTAACTCATGGCCCGACCACAACGCCGTGCAAAGGTCAGACCGAGAGCCAGCTGCCGGCGTGGCGCCGCCCTGGTGTCACGGTGACGAACTGCGCTGGCAGATACGACCTCTGGAGCACGTCGCTGACCCCAGGCCAATGACCCACAGAGCGCGCAGGACATCGAATCACTCAATCATTTAATCCAATCGAATCAATCAATCACTCCATCAAACTATTTCCATCGAAAAGGGGAAATGATCCAGCTAAGAAGCAACGACGTGCTTCAAACTGTTGGTGTCCCAAGCAAAGGACAGCAGCGAGCTGTCCTCTCCAGTAGCCATCGCAACTTTAAGACCGCCATTCTGATACCAGGATTACTACGTTGATGGACGGCAGGGGTCACCCCACCATTAGTCAATTAATGACCAGCTGAGGCTTTCTTGTCATTAAGTTAATGGAAAGCTGCAGCGACCACGTTAGTCCGTTCCTGGACAACTCCAGTGGCCTAGTCCATAGGTGTAAAAGGCTTCTGAAAGTTTTTTTTCAGACGGAGCTAGGGCCGGAGTATTTCTGGGCAATTTCCGTCCACGCGCTTTCATGCAATTTCCAGCAACATAAAACTGATGTCAAAATTATTCCAGGTTTGCCTGGTAACTGCCAAATTGACAGGACCGCTACCCTACCCGCCTATGGGCTGCTACACACACGATTCAGTTAGTCTGCTGGCGAACAGTAGAGGCAGCCCCGTTAGTCCGTTAGTGGACAGCTGAGGCAGCCCCGTTAGTCCATTAGTGGACAGCTGAAGTGGCAAGGTTAGTTCGTTAGTGGACAGCTGAGGCGGCCACGTTGGTCAGTCAGTGGACAGCTCAGGCGGCTCCGTTAGTCAGTAAGTGCACAGCTGAAGCTGCCCAGTTAGTCCGTTAGTGGACAGCTGTTGCGACTACGTTGGTCAGTCAGTGGACAGCTCAGGCGGCCCCGTTAAATGGTTAGTGGACAGCTGAGGCGGCCTCATTGGTCCGTTAGTGGACAGCTGAGGCGGCCCCATTGGTCCGTCAGTGGACAGCTGTGGCGGCCACGTTAGTCAGTCAGCGGAGAGCTGAGGCGGCCACGTTAGTCAGTCAGTGGAGAGCTGAGGCTGCCACATTAGTCCGTTGGCGGACAGCTGAGGCCAGCCTGTTAGTCCGGTGGTGGAAAGCCAAGGCAGCCCTGTTAGTCAGTCTGCTGAGGGGCCCGCCGCCCCAGGAGGCCCACTCACCGCCGCCGCCAGCTTGGGATGATAGCCCGGCTCAAGAAATCTGTGGTTCTGGTTGCGATCCCTGATCTCAACGACGGTGAGTGCGGCAGACAGCGTCAATAGAGCCGTCTGCACACCGGACAGAAAGACCATCTGGAACCGGTGGCGGGGCGGGGCCGGGTCAAGTCACGTGATCTCGGGTCAGGTCAGGTCGGCTGGAGGGACGCCGGGACCGGGCACTGCACGCCGGACGGGCCGGGCCTGGGGGATGGGGCCGGGCAAGGGGAGCCGCGGGGGGACCGGAGGGGGCCGAGAGGGGAGCCGGCGAACGGGGATGGGGAGGCGGCAGCGTCATAAGAACCCAGGGTAATGCCTGACCCACACCGAAGCCAACCTCAGAGTAGGATGCGGTTTGGCTTGGATGAAGAGTGCCGTCAGTTAAAGCCACCCGGGGGTGAGAAAGCGTTAGAAGCTGACCGTGCAAAACAGCATGCGCGCTGCCGTGACCCCTCCCCGTGGTCCTGATGTGTTTCCCAGGCTGGACCGACCTCCGGCGAGAGTCTCAGTCCCGGACGGACCTCAGCCGACCGAGAGAGGCGGAGAGAGACACGGACAGAGCGCGGGCGCGCGACGCACACACATACCGCCGCCGCCAGCTTGGCCTCGTAGTTGCGGTCGCGGTAGTAGGGGCGGCCCCGCTCTGTGTAGACCACCAGCAGCGTGATGGAGGCGGCACACAGCAGCAGGAACGCCACAAAGTGGTACACCACCTCCTGCAACAGCGGCCGTCAGGCACGGACACCACCACACCTCCTGCGACGGCGACCGTCAGGGACGACACTATCACGCCTGTAAAAGGACTGCCAGGGAAGGCGCACCAGCTCCTGCAACAGCAACCATCTGGCACGGATATCACCACACCTCGTGTGAAAGCACCGCCAGGGAGGGCGCACCATCACGTCTCCTGTAACAGCAACCGGCAGGGACGCCACTATCACATCTGTGACAAGACCGCCACGGAGGGTGCAACGGCTTCTGCAAAGGCAGCCAGCAGGCACGGACATCACCACGCCTCCTGCAAAAGGACCGCCAGGGAGCGTGCACCACCACAGCTCCCGAAACAGCGAGCCTGGAGGGTGCAACACCTATAACACGAACAGGCAGCCGTAGTAGACCATGTCAGCATTAAATGATGACTAAACGCCGCCACTTCAGTACAAAACATGACGTTAAGGTCAATGTTAAGCACAGACATCAAGCAAAGCATTCTACGGATCCTACAATACAGTCAAATCTCGTTACTATGCCATCTCGCTACTATGCCACTCTCACTATTATACCACTTCTGCTCGGGCCCTACAAAATTCAATACAAAATAAATTTACTATGCCACCCCCTAATCTCGCTACTATGCCACGATTGTATGTGTTGTATTTTCGAATTCAATATTTTTTTTCAAATTCAGCCCACAATGTCAGCTCAGAAGCGCAAGCGAACCGACTTTACGCTGAAGGAGAAAAAGGAGATCATCGATGCCGCGAAGAAGGAGCCGAATCAGTCCAAGCTGGCCAGGGAGATGAGCAAGAAATGGGGCGTCGAAGTTAAGAGAACCACCGTGAAGGGCATTCTCAGCAAGAAGGATGCAATCGAGGCGGCCATCAAAGCTGGAGTTCCATCGAAGCGCATGAAGCTGACGCATGCTCACGACCCAAAGCTCGATGAGGGGGTGCTCATGTGGCTGAAGCAAGCAAGAGGACAGAATCTGCCAGTTAGCGGCGATCTGATCAAGGAGAAGGCGATGAAACTGGCCGAGCTGATGCACATCCCGGACTTCATGGCGAGCGACGGTTGGCTGGACAATTTCAAGAAGCGCCACGGCATCACGTTCAAGACAGTGCAGGGCGAAGCTGGAGCGGTGGATTCGCAATCCCTTCTTTAGTGGCAACAACAGGTTCTCCGGCCCTTGCTCGGGCAGTTCTCCGCAGACGACGTCTTCAACCTGGACGAAACTGGACTCTTCTGGCAGCTGCTTCCGAACAAGACCATGGCTTTCAGGGGAGAGCGGTGCACTGGAGGGAAGAGAAGCAAGCAAAGAATCACTCTTCTGGTCGGGGCAAACATGAGCGGCAGCGAGAAGTTCCCTCTTCTGGCGATCGGCAATTCCAAGAGACCCCGTGCCTTCAAGAACAAGGAGATCCCGGTCAAGTACAAGGCGAACTCGAAGGCGTGGATGACGGCGGAGCTTTTCGAGGTGTTGCGTGCGTGGGACGGACGACTCGGCCAGCAGGGACGCAGAGTGCTGCTCTGTCTCGATAACTTCTCTGGCCACCCTCCCGAGCTCTAGCTGGACAACATCCAACTGGTCTTCTTCCCACCCAACACGACAGCCAATTCTCAACCAATGGATCAGGGAATCATAGAGAACCTCAAGCGCCACTACATGAAGTTCCTGCTATGCCGCCGGCTCGAGGCCATGAACGAGGGAAAAGAGTTTTCAAGT
Organism: Capitulum mitella; assembly: GCA_030062745.1. NCBI lineage: Eukaryota > Metazoa > Arthropoda > Thecostraca > Pollicipedomorpha > Pollicipedidae > Capitulum > Capitulum mitella. The sequence continues at coordinate 1,075,821 of CP099850.1, read as the reverse complement.
TCACATTGCTCGACGCTCTACACGTCGCCCGGCGTGGTCAGGTCTGCAGGTCAGCGAGTCGACGATCAGGAAATGTTTCGCGAAGGCCATGTTCATCGAAGAGGAGATCCAAACTGAGCCAGAGGATGCTGAGCTGCTCGAGATCTGGGAAGCTCTGCCTGCCGAGGAAAAGATGCAAGAGAACGAGGAGATCGAGCTGTCTTTCTCGAAGCCGACGAGCGCCTCGCAACTGGCGGGTCTTGCACGCTGGAGGAGATTGCGGAGGAGATGCTGCGCAGCGAGGAGCCGGTGGAAAGCGAAGACGACGAGGTAACTGTCGAGGAGGAAATAGTTCCGTTCGAGGAAGCCCAGCACGCATGGAGCACCGTCCGGAAGTTCATGCAGCAGAGAAGCGGGAAGCCCGGTGTGATGCAAGCGTGCGATCGGCTAGACAACGAGATGCACGAGATCCGCCGAAAGAAGATGCGCCAGCCGACGATTCTTGAGAGCGTTGGGTTGAGTTGATGGGTAAGTTGAGAGAATAAAGCCGTTTTACAAACCCTCGTTACTATGCCACTCTCGCTACTATGCCACTTTCGCTCGGTCCCCACGGGTGGCATAGTAACGAGATTTGACTGTAGTAGATTTCTTCAAAGTGAGCGTTTTCACACATCAATAAACCAGGCTCATCACTTCATGACTAGTTACCTCCGCACATGCCTTGTGTGCGTGTGACGCAGTAGCTGGGTCACGTGACGCGCCGGCGGTACCCGGACGCAGAGGGGGAGGGGTGGACCAATCGATAGCGGGTCGGACTGGAACGCAAGTCTAGCCGACAACAGCGGCCACTGCCCGGCACGGACAGACCGCAGCCGTCACCAGTTGCGCCCGGCCAGGCCAATGTCCGGCTCTCGGGCGGAGCCAGGGCTCGGCGCGAGGGTGTGGTGAGTCCAGGTCTAGTGCTAGCAATGGTCCGGTCCTTGGCGTGGAAAACTTCACTGGTCCCGCGGTCGGACACGCAACCTTTCAACATAGGCGTCCAAAACCACCGCCGCAGTACAAAACAGATACTCCACCCGACGCCACGCTGAACCAGCCACGAGACGCAACGGAAACAGTCCTCAGCGCCGCCGTTCGTCTGCCACTCACGAAGAAAGTGCGCGGCAGGATGGACGCCGTCCCGATGCTCAGCACCATGGAGATGATGACGCACGCCGTGGTGATGAGCGCGAACGTCGAGATCAGCAGGAAGAACAGCTCGGGTCGGAACTGGTACAGCTGTCCGAAGTTGCCCATGAAATAGCCCATGATGGCCGTGGTGATGATGCCACACGCCTGAAAAACAAGGACTCCGTAGGGACGATGCCAGTGTTTTTCACGTAAATACTGTCGTTTCACACTCAGAAGAAATTTCATCGAATGGTCGCAAACTTGTAATCCAGGCCGTGGTTGAACAGCTTTGTGAAACGAAAGGTGCTCATGATCGAACGCTCGACAGCGGCCTGACCTCCCAACGGGCGAATTTCCTTTGCAACGAACGCTAATCAAGATTGCAGCGGCGACGACGCGCGAGCAGCCGCCCCACGTCTGAGGGGTGAGAGGCACCAACCAACTGCAGCAGCTTCAGCATGCCCGGGCACGTTTTGAAGATGCCCGTGTTGACGACGAACGCGGTGCCCTCATGGTGCGACGTGGTCACGGTGCGCGTCACCGTCATGGAGTGAGACATGGCTGCGGACTACTCGATCCCTGGAAGGTAAAAGCCCGTCAGCGATGCATGACTGTGGTTCTCAAACAGGCGGAACGCACAAACCGGCCATACACGGCAGTGATAGGACTTTCACATCAATTGAACAAAGTTTGGGTCAGGAACGGGATCGACAGTTTTCAACCCGAGCAAGAGAGACTTATTGGTCAGATACGGAGCCACAGTGGTTCCCAACAACCTGCTTATTGACAGGATGGTAGTGGTTCTCAAACCAACCGCCACTTAAAAGGGACGCGGTGACAACGCTGAGATTTTCACCGATGACCAGCCACTCAGCTCTCCAGCGCTCATAAAGACCGCATGTGAAAAAAATAAGCACAGTTGAGCTGTCCTCCAGCTTCAGCCACAACATACACGGATTTCAGAAAACGATCTCTTCCCTTTCGCTCACAAAGCCCGCGCTCTGCTAATAGCCGGCATACCTGGCACCAGACGCTGGTACAAGAGACGACCTGTATATACGGGGTCTAAATCCGAACGCTCACCCCGCCGCCGCCAACCCGACAGAGATTCGGATACATGGATGCCGACCATCGCCTTCATGACGTGGCAAAAAGGCGATGGTCGGCGTTCTCTTTTTCTTCACCCAGGCGTAAAACCTGGGTTTTTCCGCGCAAGGCATGAGATTCTGATCTCCATGCAGTGCTTGAACGCACAACCACAGACTTTTGCAATAAAGTACAAGCTGAGATCCACATGAGTATTTTCGGTTTGGCTAATTTTTTCGATATTGATAGGTACCTGCTTGGGCTTATGATAAACATGACGTGCACTGCAACTAAAGGCGAACATTCGTAAAGAAACTGTAACACGGATTTAAATGGAATACCCACGTCGATGGGGTTACACCTCAAGGAAACCAGCCGAGCGAGGCACGGAACATATTTTAAATAAACGACAAAATGGGGAACGGAATACTGTTGCTACAGCTGACTACACCGCGTGGCTAAAAAGTACCATTTTTATCTTTCCATCTACCACACACCGGCCACGGCTTACTTCCTACTAACACAATCCATCTGCGTGTCAGACTTCGCATCGGCCCCACAGATTAACCACCTCCAAATGCTTGAACCCTCCGCCGCTTCCCTTCGATCAAGTCTGAGGCCGTCGTCATCTGCTGGGAAGCCAGCTCGGAAGCCACAGCAGACGTCTCGGCCGTCGTCCGCCGCCCCAGCACGCCAGGCCCACGCCGACCCGGTGACGCCATCGCCGTCCGCCCGCTGACGTCACCGGTCTGCCATGCGGCGGGATTGTGGTCTGAGGGTCGGCCGCGCGCCCAGTGAAGCGTTGTGACCGGCAGCGATCCGATCAATGCACGTCCGTTCTGAGAAACACGTCATCGTCTTGGTCATGGAGGGAGCACGACGATCATCAGCGGGCGTGGACAGCGCGGTTCTTCGAGACTCCTACGTTCGCCGGGGTGGAAATCGAGTCCCGAGCCACTCCGAGTTAGAATGGCTTGATTCTCGTGTAAATTCAAGTTAGAATGGTTGGAAATTCGCCTGACCAGCGATGATTGGGCTACGCGTAATTCGGCGCCGATAACACGAGAGGCAGCTCTAAAAAGAACGCCAACAATCATACAAAAACCAAAATCAGAGCGCCTAGCCCGCCACCAGTCCCTCGCGTCACGGCCACACGTCACGTTACGGCCTGCCGTCACGTCACCGGAGCGCGATGCAGACACCTGGCCGCCGGACGGTGGACGGGGCAGGGTCGCCGGCGGCGGACTCCGGCCGGGCCGCCGCGGGCACGGCGCCAGTCCAAACAGGCCTGACTCCGGCCGGTAAACAACCGGAAAAACGGCCGCCGCCGGCCGCGCCGCACGGCTGACCCGGTTCTTCTGCCCGGAGGCGCGGCGCGGGCGGCGGCCGAGGTCGGGATTCTGCACAGAGCGGCGGCCGGCGGGAACCAGGCGGCCGGCCCGGGGCCTGCCGAGCGTTATCTGTCCGGCCGGACATCGCCCACCGGCTGGCGGCAGGACCGAGCGGCAGCCAGTCTGCGGCGGGAGCGGGGGGGGGGGGTAGGGGACTCGTTCACGGTCCTCCCGGCCACCAAGGCGACCTCGGCGGACCTCAGGTGAAGAGATCAGGGTCGTCGTCGCGGCCGTCCGCTGCCCGATGCCAGCCCCAGGAATGGATTGATCCCTGGTCTACTCTATTCTAATATAATCTACTACTAATCCCCGGTCTCAGCCATAACAAGCCCGTAAGGGGCATTTCAGAAGCAACGTTCTGTTCTGTTCTGTTCTGTTCTGTTCTGTTCTGTTTTGTTCTGTGTCCATCGTTACGCTAAGAAACGCCGCCTAGAGCCGCCAGCGGCGCTCCAGAACAGACCTCGCGAACATCCCCGAGAAGAAGGGGGGGGGGGTGACAGGGTGAACTCAGCCGGGGAAAACCACTGCGGGAAGCCGTCCGCCAGTGAAGGCCGGCCGGGAGAGGGCGCCGCGAACAGAGGTCGGACCGCGGGACGCAGTCTGTCGCACTGACCGGTGAGACCAAGGTCACCCGCACGAGTCGCGCCGGCCAGCAGCACCCGTCACGGCCGCCGACCGCCGGCACGCACGTGGCCGGCCCGCGACCGCTCCAGCCGGGCACCATCACGGCTCCAATGAGCACGCGGACGGGCGGCGGTCACTCGCTCAGCTGAACGTGACGCGCTTCCCTGACTGACGAGCGGTTCATTTGTAAGTGTGCGCAACAAATTTGTAGCGGTTCTATTCTTTGAGCGCAGCTACCAGTTTTGTTTAAGTAAGGAAATCGCGCTGCAAGTTTCCAAGTCTCCCTCTGGCCAGACAGTACCAACGCCGTGCAAAACGTAGTCTTCATTCTTCACAGGCAGCCATCAACCAATACTGAGTACTGACTGTTGTGACGTATGGCAGATGACAGCTTCAGTTCCATTCACATTCCTCTGCACCACACCGAAGGCACTGTATCTGCATCTGATGGATCAGTAACGAACGACGATTTCGTATTTCGGCAGTGTGTCAGGCAACGATTCTCTTACAGAACAGACAAGATGTCAAGAGACATGTCGCCGAAAATTGGAAAAGACACGTATTCAATAAAATATGTAGTTTTCAAGGTACTTCAAGCTATTCACTAAACACTCATCTTCCAGATACAAATGCAAACAGCTCCGATTCATCCCAGCCATCACACAGCAAGTGCCGGCAACTAACAACTATTTTTCTACGTTTTTTTTCACTTAACGGGAAGGTCGGGGAGCTTTACGACAAATACATTCATTTAACTGACTTACTATCAGTTCCCCCAAAAATTTCAGTAACTCCCACCAAAAAACAGAATCACTGGACAAGACAGAAGCGCACATGCGCGACAAAGAATGGTTGGAAAAGGAAAGAACTAGAGACAACTTGGTCGGTGGAACACTTACCCTCTGACCCACCCGGCGCGCCATTACGATTCGTCAACGCCAGGAGAGACGGTCGCAGATTTCTAAACAGGGTTTGGGCCCAGTTTCGCTTGTCCGAGTTTCCCCCACAGCGTGGGAGTGTTCACACTTTGCAGGTCGCGGTATCAGCGGCTGGTTGGAGTCTCGTTGGCATGCGGCTCTCGCGCGCAGCTCTTATCGGAGCGGAAATAAATACCCCGCGGCAGACCAGCGTCTGAAGTCGGGCCCACCAGCCGTCAAACGGGCGCCGTTCAGCCAGCCCTGACACCCGCCCGCCACTTCGAACGGCCCGCCGCCGGAACTGCACCGCACAGCAGCGCTGTTCCGACCGTGGCAGACAGCAGCGCTGTTCAGCTGAAGCAGACAGCAGTGCTGTTCAAACTCACGGCACGTCCCGCGCATGCAGAAAGTGAAAGTGTTCGCGTCAGAGGCGCATGCAGAATAAGCCATCAGCTGGTCATGAGGTCTCAAGGTGCGGGAGGGCCATTTTCTGCCGAGTCTCTGAGCCGGGTACGAAGGAGAGCATGGTTAACTAACACTTAAGAGACAAGGCGAAGACACGATTTTCTCCGTGCCCTCAGCTGTTTCGCACACCATGCCTACGTGCTCCTTCCTGCAGCTCCTCGCGCTTGCCGCCATGGCCCACGCCTGGTGGGCAACGCCCCCTTCCGATGGCGTGTCCACGCCTCGAACTGAACAGGCCAGGAAGCCCATCGACCACGAGTGGCCCGGCGGGCAGTGCCCGTATGTGGGCCGCGGCGGCGGCGACGGCGTAACGAGCGTGACACGCGCGGCGGCGAGCGTACGCTGCGGCGGTAACGACGTGGCCGCCGTCGCGAGTCGGCGGGCGTGGCTGCCGGGAGCTGGGAGCCACGACGGCCGGACAGTCGTCCTCGTTTTCACGCGGCGGTGGAGGCGCCGTAGCCGCCAGAACGTGAGACTGCTGACACGGCACTGCGTAATCGGTGGAAGTAGGGACGGTGTTGGGCTTGTGGCGTGGGCGAAGTTGTTTTCATTCATTAGTTGACTGGCCCAGTCGTGGATGTGGGTAAAAATGAATCGGTTTAAGGTGGCGGGAAGTTGAGGCTTCGTCGATGAGCGCAACGTCGGCGAGAGACCACACCAGCGTGACGATACGAAGTCCTGGGAATATCTGGGAGAACTGCCGTCGTTTGACTCGGTTGCCGCCGCTGGAAACTGATTGCCAACGGTGGAGCTGAAAACAGTGGCTTTTCCGCCGTGGGACAACCACTGCCATTGAAAATGGCGGCATCCTGGTCGCGAAACAGCCACCGTCAGTCACTCAGCCACCGTCAGTCACTTACCGTTTGCTCGGGAGATGGTGCATTGTAACGGCAGGACTGCCAGGCGCGCCTTTCACGACAGTGGAGGCTGTCAGCAAGTGGCCAGGGGGCGTCTGGGTTCAGAATTCGGCCCACCTTCCGGGCGCTGGAAGAGCGTGGCCGTGCTGCCGTCCTTCGTTCCGGATGAACAGTATAAGATTAAAAACAGCCCGCTGCCTCGAACCAGTCAAGGAGTATTGTGGCTGAACTGGTCATCAATCCTTCCGATTGTGTGCTACGGTTCCTGGTGTGGGTGAAGGTGTTTATGACGTGACCATACTGCCCTTTTCTTCTGTTTCTGTTTGACCCAGCGAGCGGCAGCCGCACGGTTGTGCCTAGTCGCCGTCCGGTGCCAGCTGCCAGTTATTTTTGTTGGACGGAAGCTGAGCTAAGTCTGACACCATGTGCAGACTGCCCCCCTCCCCCCGGCCTCCCCGGCGACCTCTCCACTGTCTGACACAGGCCCGCGTGCGCTATCGCCCGTCGAATCGCATCGCTCCCTGTTTTGCTGTTACACGGTAGAGTGCGTGCGTTTCCGGTGTGGGCGCTACCCTGCCTCGTGATGCCAGGTGCTTGACGCCGACGGTGAGCAGGTGCCCACAGGTCGGAGGTCGGGTGTTGCCAGCTGGACCACCAGGTGGCAACACCACCCGCTGAACCTGGTTCTAATCGGAAACTGTTGTAATCCGGGCCTGGTAGGAATGGGGCTGCGTTAAGTTCATTGTAAGCGAAAAGAGAGGCGTGCATTCTTTTATTCGTGGAGGCTTCGGCAGCGTGCTGCTGGGATGACGGGTTAAGCCGACAGATTATTGCGTCCGAGCTAAGAAGGATTAACTCCCGTTTGTGAAAACAGGGCCGTCATTTTTCGACACAAGTTCGGTCTGAGACTGTCTCTGTCGTTACACTGGGATCCGGGCTTTCGTTGATCTGTTTTACAATGGAGGTTCCTTTGTTGTTTTTTGTTGGATGCTTTCCACTTTTGTTCACCCACCGTAAGGCAGAAACTTTGTGTAGTAGGTTCGGTATTTCATAATGCTAGAAGCCTTCGAAATTGCTGGGTAAAAGTGACAGGATTTAGGGTGACATCGTGGGAAACCGATGAGATATGGGTCACGTTTGGTCTGATTTTGCTCCGAATTTAATACTTGGCCTCCCCCATGGGCTGTTCGTCTTTTCTTCGCCAGTCAGGGAGCAAATCACTGTCTTCATCGGTTTCATTATAGACTCCGGTTGGCCGTTGTGATCAGTCTGTGACTCGTTGACGTACTGGGACCAGTCGGGCCAGGTAGTTGGGTTCATTGCCGGCTGACAGGCAAAGCCCCAACCGTCTTGAGCTGTCGCCAAGTGCCGTTATACCCACCCCAGCTGTTTTCCTTTTACGGCAGAATGTTTTTTCACGGCCGGCGATGGGTAAAGTGGCATTGCCTGGTATATCGAGCATCGCATGAGAGTCTGTTAACGGTGTACTGAGCTGGACAGGTTCCTGGTGAATCCTTTTAACGTGTGGGGACAAGTCTTCGCGTCTCTCGTTGACTCAGCATTTCCGTGACGTTCGAGCGACGAACTGGTTCTCGAGAGCACAGCAAAAGCCGCGTGACGGGGCCAGCCAGACGTGCGTGCTGTCACGTACAACGCAGATGTCTCCCGCTTTGCGAAAACGTCACCCTGTTCGCCGATGACCTGAGGCCAATGTTATAGCAAATTTATATGAATTTGTTATAATAATGGCGTCATAATATAAAATTGGCATATTGCCAGTTATATATAATTGGCAATATTAACGTCGGCGACGATATTGTTTTTTTGTGATTTGCCATCACTTATCATAAGCCACCTAGAAAAAATGTACGAGAGCTGGTTCACAAAAGCCCCACAGCAGCTGTTCTGAAGATCAGGTTCCTGTCACCGCTTCCCTGTCGCCTCTGTCGGACCACGTGACCACGCTAGGGGAGCGGCTCGGTCGCTGCACGTGCAGGGCGCTGCCCGGGCCGAGCCGACACACGTGCGACAGCTCACTCGCCGTCCAGCAGGATTTAAACAGACCGGACATCGGTTTAACGCCGCGCCCTGTCATCCCGTCTCGGGACCCCAATCGAGTGGTCTCAGAGACTCGCCTACAGTGCATGCCAACACCTGAAACATCAAACGCCTGCCGTCTGCCGACACAGCGATACACCTGAGCGCACGGGTGTAACCGCCGGGGGCCTGGGGGGACATGTCATCTCCAACTGAGGCAAAATGGGCCGGTCAGAAAGTGGGCGTTTTCCACAATTTCCCGCTGAAAAATGAGATTTTGGGTCAGACTGTCCCGCCCAGGTTCTGATTTATCCTCCCCCCAGTTTCGGGGACGAGGACCCATGTCTGACCCACGCCTGAGCGGCTGGTCCGCGTGGAGCCTGCGCATGACGCGGGTCGGACCGCGTCAACATGACACGGCGCGCAGAGCCGAGCGAGCGAATTAAGCGGTGTCGCGTCCGACCGCGAGTCAGACTCGGCCCAGATCTCACGCACTCTGACTCACCAGGCTCGGCGCCTGGCCGAGGCCGGGGCCGCAGGGCGTCCCCTGGACGGACGCTGCCGGCCGGTGCAAGATGGCCACTGTGAGTCAGCGGGCAGCGACGGTATGCTCGGCCCTCCTACACGAAACCAGATCATGCAATTGTTGCCGAGAACCTCCAGGCTCGTGCACCGGCAAGAGGCGTGCCAAAAACACGCTCTGTGGGGACAGGCTGAAAACTCTCAGGAAAAGATTGCCGGGCCGGTTGTATTTCGGAGTGGGTACGTCAGGCCAGCAGTACCAACAGTCACCAAGGACATCCCGTGTCGGCAGTGGGGGATTCGATCGCTGGCTTGGGTTTGAGGAAGGTCGGTGACCTGACACGGTCGGGTTGCCTTAGTCACCACCAAGCTCCAATTCGATGTCTGCCGTTTCGCAACATACACGACAGTGAAGCGGAGCAGAAAACGAGGGAGGGGGCACTGGCCGTGTCCGAGTAATTCAAACGTTGAGGTTGGAATGGACACCATGACAATGTTGGCTTCGCTTTACACAATAATTTTTAACATCACGTATAAGGCACCCAATGAAGACTTCCCTTATAATAGCTTGCCTGCCTCCTATCGTCTTTTTTCCTACTGATGCTAGCACACAAAGCGTTTTTGCACACCGCGTATGCGGCTCTGTAAGTCCCTTCCAACACGAACGCTGTGTCAAGCCTTCGCGGTGCTTCTTACACCGACTCACAGGTCTCGTTGTCGTGGTTGAAGACACGGTACTACGCTTGTATTGACTGTCATTCGTTGCGGATGATTTCGCATCGTATTCAACGAACATGGGCTTCATTTTTGTCACCGAAACGTTAAAGGCGTTTTCAACAAAACCGCACGTCCATACCGGAATCAATCTTCCTCAGAGACTGCCGCAGGCGCTCCACAAACTTCTCGAAGCGGCCCATCACTGAATCCATCACTCAACAGGCCCTTCGCGCGCGCGACGCGCCACCCGCCGCATAGCAACCGTTGAGGACGGGTCGCCAACAGGTGACGCTTGGTCTGCCGGGCGTCTTGACGGCCGCTTCAAACGCAGCACCACGCCGGACCAGTCGATCTTAGAGCAGCGCCGAGCGCTCCCATTCGAAGGACGCACGACTCACCTGACGACTGAAGACGCTGCCTGCGGCGTGTCGGACGTAGCCTGCGTCTGTCGGCCGGCGTGCTCCGGTCTACCGTTCCAGCACGGACCGCGGGACGCACCCACACCGCTGACGCCTGCGCGCTGCCACTGGGCCGGCGACGCCTGGCCACCGCCCCGGTACAGTCTCTGGCAGCGAACGCCGGCGCGCCTCTGGCAGGCCAGCCGCGCCCTGCACGCGTCGGGTGGCTGGACTGGACCGCGAATGCAGTGCAATGGCAATTTCTGATTCGAAATCGGGAAACGTCTACGGGCTGGGCGGCGGAAAAGCAAGATTTACAGAGGCTGTACCATGCGAAGCGTCTCGCTGTACAACTTCACATTCCAATTAGACTAGGGTACGGGTAGGCGGATCCAGACGAAACCGGTCCTTCTCTGGAAAGCAATGCCTACCATCGGAGTGTGGCATTCGGCACGTGCAGTTTTCCTTCTTTCTCCTCATTATAAAACAAAATGTCGCTTTCTTCGGCATTCTTTCTGGAGTCTGTTTGAAATTCGAAGGCAAAAAAGATAAATAATGTTGCGTATTTTATCTCTTTTTTTACTTGAATTAAGTGAGATGAAGTGGATAGTGAAGTTCGTCGCAAGATGAAGCTGTTGCGTCAACTGGGACTAACATCGCTTTCGAAATATTCACATAGGGTGATTTTGTCTCAGGACAGAATCACTCTAGATGGCGCTGTAAGGCCGCGCTATGCAACTCCGCAACACGGCCGCCTCGTGACTGCCTGGCTCATACGTGTAGGAACGTTCCGGAAAGTGGCGGTGTCAAAGCCAGTCTTTAAGTCGATTCTTCCCATGCATCGCCATAGGCTTAGTGTTCAGCATTCCCGGAACGTGGGGACGTCATGACACCCACGGACTCCCCATTCCTACGCCTAAGGGTTGGCTCCTGTCTCGCGCTAAATACAGGCAATCGTTCTCGCACTCTAAACCGGTCTGGAAGCCCTGGCCTACATTTTGTTAATAAACGTGACCCGAGTGGTTGCTAGGGTGATGTTAGGGATCGGTGCCTGTGCTAGACATAGCTTGTTACATAGTCCTATTGCTACATCCGATCGCGCAATTCCTTGTGACGGCTAATTTTCTGGCGAAAGTTTGACATGCCGCTGAGGGTACGACAAGACCGTGTGGTAGTCAGGTTGACCCGATGTTGGTCAATTGGCAGATGACCCGCGGGCCAAATATCGAGCGCTGGGGCGACTCGAACCCGTCTTGCCAGGACGGGAAGACCAGTCAGTGCTCTGCCAGCTTAGCTGCTGATGACACTAGACCCTATTGATGCTGTTTCGTTTTCCTCACCACGGAGGCCGTCGTGTAATGCTTTCCCGTAATTAATGCGTCTGCACTAAAGGGTGAGCGGTTTGCTTTCGCCATCAAAATTTCCCTACTTTCAAGTCTGACTTGACCCTCGCCATGCTGATGCGCTTGCTAAAACATAAGTGTTCCTTCCTGGGGTGAAAGCTGAAAGCCGAAAAGTTCATCACGGGATGATGATTGGCGAATTCGTATTTTACATCGCTTCTTCGCATGCATCTCCGTAGACGTAGTTTTAAGCTTCGCAAAAGTAGGGACACATCCTCTGTTCTTTAATAATGATCCGAACGATCTGTTACGGGGATGTTTGGTCCAGTTCACATGCTTAGTAGCGCTTGTTGCGCGAGCCTCACTCTCAGTCGAACAGCGTGCAGTCGAGTTGCCTGCTGCAACTGAGTGCAACAGCGTGCTTTGTAGCCGAAGTTGGAAATGCCATGACACGACCGTGTCGTGTTCAACATGATCCTTTATCCAGCTGAACCGCAAGAAAAGCAGCAAGTGCCAAGGTGACTCGAACCTATCTTAATCCTCCGTCACAAACACAACCAAGGATATGCTTTTAGTCAATGAGAGGGAGGCAAAATGTGTTCATGACACTCGCTACATAGGTAGGTTTTCAAGAGTTTTCTTGAATGGGAAAATCGTTGGGTTTGCGTATATCGACGGCACACGTGACGTGCACTAAATAATTAAAAAGAGGCTCCTCACCTCCCTTCGATCAGCCAAAAGTTGACACAACCGAGCGAAACGAGGCAGAACGGCTGTTCACGGGCCGTACAGGCAGCTGGAACAAGCTGGTTAAAGTCGGGCAGTTCCGGTTAGCTTTTAGGCAAAAATAACGTGAGTGGAATGTTTCATGAAATGCCATTTACCCGCTACAGATGCCATGAAAAGCTGTGGGTCAAATCTGATATACTGGGGGAACAAGCACTGTCATATCCCTGCCAACAAACTATTGACCTAAAAAGTGCAGACATGAACTCAAACATTGCGACTCGACGAATCAGGAAAAGGCAAAAAGATGGTACGTTTGTTAGAGGATTGTAAGTTAAAGGATCAAGTAATGCAAGGGAGAGGCCCGATCAAAAGAACTGTTCTATCTCTATTAAACTGTTGCTTACCTCTCTGCGTTGCAATGCTCAAATCAGTTGATTCGCGCCGAAGTGCGTCTCCCACCCGCGCACGTCCTGTTGATCTGTTTCACTTCCAACTCCGTGACACCTGCCCTACAAAGGTGAGCGTTAATAGTATAGTTCACGATGCTCTCGATAGATGGCAGGACTACGCGCCGCGAAAGGAAGTCAATGGGGCCGTGGTTAGGCGCTGAAGCAGTAGAAAGCGCTTGGCAAGGCCACGCGAATTGCAGAGGGTCGCGCCCCGCCGGCCACGCCGCTGCTATCCGGCAAACCTGGCAGCCGGGGCTCAGCATGCGGCTTCCCATCATGCATGCAACGTCGGCGCAACATCGGGACCCAGTACCCGTCGCACCGCTTGGCCGCGGCGCGTCGCACTTTCACCAAGATTTGCCGCGAGTGAGGCCGTCTGCAGAGGGGTGTCTGCAGGCCGCGGAGACGGCCGCCGGCCGGGATATGCAGGTCACCGTGCCGGTGCGTCCCACTCTGACGGCTCGGGCAGCCGCGGCCAGACGGTACTTTTTCGCAGGTCACGGGAATGGAGCGTAGTTGCAGCTGCTGCACGGCTCGAGTGCACTGGTCAGAGCGGTTGCTTGCATGGAATTAACAACTGGTCAGACGGTCGGGAAAGTGCAGGGAATCCACCGCCCCTCACTCTGAGGCATACACTTTGAGTGTGAAACTACCTTGAATGAAATAAAATACGTTTAGTTCTGTTTGGTTTTCCGAAACTGCTCCAAGAGCCACGCGCACGCTATTGCGTGCGTGTATGCGGATTTCAAACGCCAAGGGACAGTAACACATGCCTTGAAGCCCTTTCGAGCAGACTTCGGTAGAAACCCAGCCGCAAGGGAATGATGCTCTTGCACCGGAGAACGCTGTTACCCATTGCTTAGAAGGACGCAAATGCGACTGGAAACTTCACAAAGGAACTAATCCGTGCCTCAGGACAGTGCAAGAGGTGACAACAAACGTGACCCCGCAAGTGGCTCACGTGGATGGCGAAAGGTCGCCCGTGACGTAATCAGACAGAGGAACCACCATGCTGTGGCGGGGAGCGCGACGGGCCCGTTATCACACGCCCGGCAAACCCAGGCGAGCCGCGTGGTTCCGACGTCTCCGCTGACGACAGCGCGTCGATATCGTGCGCCATTGATCGGCCGAGATCGAACCCTCATAACGATGTTCAGAGTCACGACCGGAGAGCTACCGCCGCTGCTGTGGCTGTCCCAGCCTTCCGTCTGCTGCTGCGGCAGCGCCAGCCGTGCTTCGAGCGCAGATACGTGACCGCAGCCGTTTACGAAGCACTAGGAGTATGTGGCAGAGTCCAGCCGGTCTACCGGCAGAAAAATGAGTTGATGCGCACGATTTCGTGAAAGAAATTTTGAGCACGCTGCAGGCAGATGTCTATGACGTCTTTCAAGCCAAAGCCTGAACGACGTCACAGATTTCTGAAGGCGGTCGAAACATTTTCAGCAATGTTCATGAAGTTTCCTCCAACATAATCGCGGCTTTTTCACTGGGTGGTCGTTGAGTAAACGCGGGGCTGTAGCGCAAACAAGGGGCTAAGAACGGCTGATATGCCCGTCCGTAAAAAGGGTGTTTTCATTGCCGTAGCATCAGTTTTGTTTAACCGGTCGTAGTTTTTGCGCTTTCAGGACATTTCCTAGCCTTCTGAATCACGAAGACTCTGCCCTGAACATTCTGGATGATTCCTTCTATGGCTGAGGCTATTTCATGCGTTGGCGTTGACTAGAAGGGCTGCTTGCATTTTATTGTGATTTTCGCAGACCAAAACAGTTAAAAGAATGTCAGCACATTCTTTAGGGGCGACGTTCATGACAAAGCAATGATTTTCATTTATACATCTAGATGCGACTCGTCTGAACTACATAGATAGAAAGCGTGCAGTCTAGAAACGAATATCAAAAAGGGACATGGTGTACCAGAGAACAGCAATGATAGTTACACCATGCTTGCCGTTTTTAAAAATGGGAAATATGTTCAGCTTTAATGTAAACTTAAAGCAATTGCAGACACCTTTATCGAAGCACATATATGGCTGCAAGACGTATGCGTGGAAGGTATTTTCAACATCATCGCCGCAAGCGACTGGCAAGGCTTGTATTTGGACAAAAAATCTTTGGCCTTCAAAGAGGTGTCTTTAGTACCGAACGGAATATAAGAAGTTAATCAACCCAAAGTCGCCCGTCCAGATATAAAACGCATTAATTCTGGCTGTAAAAGCTACGATTGTACGCCTCGTGAACAACGAACTAAACTACTGACAAGAGTTCACACTCTCCATTATTCACGTTGTTAATCCAGACCCAACATGGAAAGAGGGTAAACGACAACACGTGGCAGTGAAACGATGAATTCATAATGTTAGCGTGTTAGGTTATTTCACGCCAATCTTTGCACATCCACTGTTCCCTTTAGTTACAACTTTTGCAATCCTGCATCCCGAAGCAACGACGACGTATCTACTACACAACCTCATCATGAACTCTGTGTCCGCAGTCAAGTTAAGAACAAACTGTAAACATCATCTGCCACCCAAAAGACTCAATAACGCGCGCCGACATGATTCAACGAAGATAAGCGCGGTGCCGTTCGCTCGTGGGTCTGGCCAGAAGAGCGCCTTCCGCCCCTGCCACCTCCGGCTGCGGAGCGCCTCTCTCTGTCGCCGTGTCCAGCTGCGAAGCGCCGCTCTCGGTCGTCGCGGTCGGCGGCGGAGCAGCGCGGCGAGTTTGTCGCCGGCGGCTCGCGCGCCGTCCTGAACTCGCGCACCAGCTCTGGGCGGCCCCGCCCATCGCGCGGCGGCCCCGGGCCCCGCCGGCCCCGCCAGGGCCCGGGGTCCCGCAGAGCACGCCGACGGCTCGCCGGCCCTCGGCGGACCGCGGGCCGGCCGGGTCAGGAGCCCGCGGATCCTGGGCGCGGCACCGGCGGAGACTGCGACGCGCGCGGGCAGAGTGGCCGCTAGCACTGGCGGCGGCGGCCGGGCGGTGGCCGTGCGGCGCGCTGGCCGCGGCGAGGTACTCTCTCGGCGCGCAGGTTACGACTGGCGGTACTCCAGGTACAGCAGGTACGCGCCGGCGGCGTACACCAGCGTGTTGAAGAGACCGAACACCTGAAACAGTGTGCAGTTGGCTCAAAATGGGAGCCCAGTCGTGCCAAGGAAAGCAATATGACAGAATCCACAATGACAATACCTAGGTAGCATTTCGCTACAGCACAGTGTTGGAGTACACTTCCTTTAGACCTTCGACATTTCAAGATTATTTCGTCATGCGTCAGAATTTACAAACGGGCTGTCTCATGGAGATATGGAGGTCAAGTACAGAACCATTACTTTGCCTTTCGATTGTATTTTGCCCAGCTATAAATAGCATACAGGTTATGAACGCAACTGTTCTGCCTTCAGAAAGGACAAGACAAAAGAAGATCTGATATGGACATCGGTTTCTCGGCTACATGCCAAAACATAAACAGCGCAAGACTATTGGACAACAGGAAACTAGCAAAACCAAAAGCATGAGTAGTAAGCAATCTACATCAGGAGGCATCAGTACATGAAAAGTTAGTATCTCGCATCGTAGCACTGGATACTTTAGTCCATTTTTCACGTGTTATGAGGGTTTCTAGTCACGTCTGTCTAAGCTGGCAGTTTGCAATGACCATTGCCTTTCCGACACACTAGCTAGGCACAGATGCGTGTACTCATCCTCTTTGGTTTTGTGAATCCGCACTTATCCAGTTTAGCATAGCCCCCTCCCCGACCTTTCAACGAGTTGTGTATAATAACAACAATATACACAAATATATACAACAATGTTGTGTATAATAACAACATGGAACATGACAAGGATTGAGTTAACGATTGGAGAAACCGTCAAAGTACTTCAAATATTTTTGGCCATGGCGAGATCTGATATTTCATTTCGTTGACGTACTTAAACACAAACAACATGCATGCATGCATGCTTCATGCATCATCAATTCAAGCAGCGACGAGCGCCTTTCCGACTTACCATCGACAAAGTAATTTTTGGTAAAACAGTTCTGAACAACACAGCTGAACTGTGTAGTAAAGCAATTCCAAGCTGACATCATATGTCCAACGTCAAGGTGGACAAATCGGGAAATCTTCCGCTCTGTACTTACGCCGGCTGCGATATTGGCGCCAAAGCCGATGACCCTTCGTAATCGGGCAGCCCATATGGCCAGCTGGACGATAACGCCGACAGCGTACAAAATGGTCAAGATTGACGTGTTAACCAGCTCCTGCAACAGACAAGGTCGGTCGGCCATGCGGGGCGGCAGTTTCGCACCGAGGTGCAGGGTTAGTGCGCCGGCCGCTGCTGCGACGGGCCGCCTAGACTGGGCAGAGGCGGCCGGCCGACCTGACCTTGACCCGAGGCGGCCGAGCGCTACTTACGCCTGCCGCAATGTTAACGGCGTAAGATGGGCTGTTGAAAAATGGCGCCACGGTTGACAGCTGCGAGATGGTGCCCACCGCGAGCACAACGGTCATGATCACGGTGTTGACCATCTCCTGAAATACGGCGCCAGGGTGAAGCGGCCCTCTCGCGGCCACCCTCGGCCGGGCTGCGCCCCTATCCCCGGACGGCGGCGTTCTGCGACGCCACCGCATGGCGGGCCGTTGTTGGCACATGCGCAGAGACGTCGTGACGATCGGTGGCGGTTCTTGAAAATGCGTTTAAAAATCGGCCACGTGTTAGCTGCTCGATAATAGCTGGGATTTCTAGACCGCATGTAATCATGGCTCGTAAAA
Source organism: Capitulum mitella (assembly GCA_030062745.1). Lineage (NCBI taxonomy): Eukaryota > Metazoa > Arthropoda > Thecostraca > Pollicipedomorpha > Pollicipedidae > Capitulum > Capitulum mitella. The sequence goes on along the minus strand of CP099850.1, from coordinate 1,058,372 downwards.
CGCTGTCCGTAGGTTACCTCCTTAATACAACATTACAGACATCATGGTCGTATCAACAACAAGAACGATTCTTTCACCAAAACAGGCGACTGTGCACTCTGTATCAGACAATCGTCATGGCTTACTTATACGCAGCATCTTTGCACATGAAAGTGATGGGTCAAATTACGGCCAGCTTGGTAACGCGATTTCAGCATACCAATGTCGCATTAAAACGAGTTCACGAAGAGTTCCCATTGCACGAAGAAAAACCAACTCACCGTCAGCACCCACTGGATGGGGATTTGCGGCAGCGCCTCGCGTATCGACAGCAGGTAGATGAAGATCCAGACGATGGTGGAGAGGAAGCTGATCACCACGGCGAACAGGAAGAAGCCGGTGCCGGTGAAGATGGCGGGGCTGGCCAGAATAAGGCAGAGCAATCCAATCGCCTGAGAAAAACGGCAGGGCCGGCATGACAAACACGAGTCCGGGAGGTGAACAGGGCTCATCTGCCACCTGAGAACGACGTCCGAGTCAAAGAGTGTCTGTCAGTCACGCCGGCACGCGCCGAAAAGTCGGCCGCTCTGGCTGGCAGCGTCAGAAGCAGATCAATGGACGGAAAAGAGGGAAGTCGTTTTTTGAAGTGAAAGCATTGGAGTAACGGCGTCACGATAGAGCTAACAGTGCGCCGTCTGACGGGTCTGGCCTTGTGCGATATACCCGGGGAAGAACCGATATCGGGTGATGTACAGCGGGGAAGTCCGAGCAGCAGTGCTCAGCGGTCCAGACGCGCTCCCGTCTCCACAGACGATCCACGGTTCGCCTCAACCCGCGACCGACGAACGCGAGCGGGCGGAGCGGCGCCGGCCGCCAGCACGGTGCCGGAGGGCGGTGCGCCTGGGCGCCAGCACGCTGCCAAACACGGCCGGAGCACGGCCCGGAGCACGCCGCCGGAGCACGGCCGGAGCACGACCGGAGCACGGCAGCGAGACCGGAACTGTTGGCCCGGAGGCGGAATGGTCTGCAGGGGATCACCGGGCCTGCCGATATTCCTGATGCTCAGTTTCTCGTCTGCAGTGAGCTTAATGAGAGCGCAGCGAGATCGGCTGAAAATCCAGCCGGCTTGGTTTAACGACATTACTTTTCGTTGCTAAGATAAGCCAATGGAGTTTTGTCCATTACTTTCCCATTCTCTCTGCTACGTTGGGGAATAAGCATAAACCTGGGGGCGGCAATATGCAACGAAATGTTTCAAGAAACTTCGTAACAACGTTACAGAAAATGTTTATTCTGGAGAAATTGCCCCCATGGACATCTTCGCCAATATTTCGCCGAACTAGAATCCCCAGAGGTTGCATGTTTATTAAGAAGACTTAAAGCACAGCTAAATTCCGTTATATTCAACAAATCGACTGAAATTTATTTGCAAAATTTGCAAATGCGTTTCCTCAGAGCGGGCAAAATTTCCAATCCACCCCAATGTACTAGTTCTTTGTCGACGTGATCAAGCACTTTTCGAGACGTACCCATGGCGTCGTCTGCTGATGTCATGAGCACGACGTCATGGACTGGTCGAATGCAGCCGGGCAATGACTTAAATGGCCGGCACGTTTGTCAACGTCACATGTAGTGATCCTTAACAACAATCGATTTACATGCCACATGTCTTGCATAGATGCGACTCATAAAATGAAGCTCTATCTACTTTCCGATCTGCATAATTTTCTGGTTTCGGATGGCCTTGGGTTACTGGTCCCTCGCGTGCAGCAATAGCCAATTATCTCCGCATTGTTCCATTGTTTCTCATCGAAAACCTCCAGCTGGCCGGCCTTGTCATCTGCAGCCGCTGGATGTCACGTGACGAGAGCGGCGTACAAACGGTGGGCGTCACGGGAACCACGCGACAGCCCGGCAGCGCGGCTCCCCTCCCCCAGCAGCCGGCGACCGTGCACCAGGTCACGGCAGCTCCCCTGCCCCGGCAGTGTGCACCAGGTTGCGGCAGCTCGCTCCTCGGCAGTCTGCACCAGGTCACGGCAGCTCCCCTGCCCCGGCAGTGTGCACCAGGTTGCGGCAGCTCGCTCCTCGGCAGTCTGCACCAGGTCACGGCAGCTCCCCTGCCCCGGCAGTCTGTACCAGGTCACGGCAGCTCTCCTGCCCCGGCAGTCTGCACCAGGTTGCGGCAGCTCGCTCCTCGGCAATCTGCACCAGGCCACAGCAGTTCCCCTGCCCCGGCAGTCTGCACCAGGTCACGGCAGCTCGCCTCTGCCGCGCCGTCAGACCGGTTACCATCTGTCCCCGCCAGGTCGGCCCCTTTGCGCCTTCCGAGCTAGCCACTGGCAAGGCCGCATGCTCTGCTTTGCGTCACCGGCTGGTCACATGCTGTGCTAACAGCTGTCAGACTGTTACAGGTGTGGTCGGAGGCCGCACTTGCTGTGGCAGAAACTGCATCAGCTTTGCCCAGACTCCGTAACAGCCGTGGTCTGGCTCCGTAACAGCTGTCTTCAGAAGCTGTACCAGCTGCAGTGAGACTCCACCTCATCTCACGTTACTCTCATCTCCGGTTATCCCTCCCTTCTATTTCCGGTCACCCCTGCTCCCACCTCCGGTCATCCCTCTTTTCCAGGCCCGGCCATCCTTCCCTTTCAACGTCAGTTGATCTTGACGACTTCTTCTTGTTTGTTGCTCTTACCCCATTCTCACCAACTTTCCAAGGTGCGCACCGACTCATCGGTTTGAAATTTGAGGTTCTCGCAAGAAGATTGTATTAAACTGCTGACAAAACGTTGCTTGCTTGGACCAAAACTGAGGTTATCCGGTTTGCATGTGCCCACGGCCCAGACGGGCTTGACGGGCTTGTTTGCACCAGCTCGCGATCATGAGGCTCCTCTCCGATAAAATGTGGTTTTGATGGAGGGCCAGGTCGAGCGGACTGCTTCCTTTAAAGTACCAATTGCAAATCAAAGTCCAATGTGCAAGCATTCTTTTCAATAACGCATCGCTGCCAAGAGTAACATTTCTCTCGGATTCGCTAACGCACGATTTACCGTCGCCAGGTTTATGTTTATGAACGTGTCTGCCGCTTGGTTGGTTGCACGCGCCCGAAAGCGTGTTTGGCACAACGTTCGAGGCCGTCTGATGCCAGGTCAGACAGCTCAGGCGGGGCGGGCTACGTCACCGCTCCCCCCCCCCCCAGCCCACCCCACCAGGCCAGCGTGCGTCCGTCAGTCTGACAACCGTTAACACCGCCCACCACAGCGGCAGCGGCGGCAGGGACGGCAGCGGTGGCGACAGAGGCGCCGACAGAGGCAGCAGAGGCAGCGGCAGAGACGAGAGAATTCAGATGGGAGTTCAAGAGACATCCAAGCATGAGTTTCGAAGTCCGGAGACTTCCAGTTGAAGGTTTTGGGCCTTCCAGACAATAGTTCTAGAAGCGTTCAGACAAGAGACCTAGACACATTCATACCGGAATTCCGAGACGACCCAGAAAAACAAGCATTCCACGCAAAACTCTGGACAACAAGGTCATCCATCAACGGCCTTGCCACTCTACAACTGACACTTTTCCTAGCACCGATCCTCGATTCATTCTATCAAAACCTTTGCACGCTTTGTTTGAAAACAATTATTTGACGCCGAAACCGCATTTTTATCCTTCATTTTTTCTTCACACGGCTATGACTCCAATCCCACAGGGGCTCAAACCTCTCGCGTTTGGATAGCACGACGATTCTAGGCACCGTAAAAATTAATTTCACTTATTTATGAGCATCCTATCGTTGCAAACTTCCCGGTTTCTTCAGAAACTATGTAAATATCACAATCAAGCGTCGGGCAGCGAGGGTGTTTCAATCCCCGAAACGCGTGCCCAGGTGGCGTCAGGTTCCTACAAAAGATATCATGACGTCATCAAGGCGTACAGTGCTGCCATCAGCGTGGCGTGCCATGTTGAGCCACGCGTGTCTCGCCCGGCGTTGGGACCGAGCTAAAAATGGCGCGAATTCGTGGCGCGCCGCCCGTTCACGGCAGTGGCGCGCGTCGGGCGCCCGCCGGCCAAATAAGGCGACGTGTGGTGCGCCGACCGGCCCGACCAGACGGTACCGCCCGAGGCCCTATTCCAACAGCTGACCACGACAGATCACCGCGCAGGACGGCCACTGGGGCCAGGAACTTGTCGTGTCGCCCGGGGCAGAGCCCAACAGCTGATCACGCCAGAGCACTATACAGGACGGCCACTGGGGTCTGGGTGGTCGTGCTGCCGCGTGAACTGTGACGGTCCACGGCAGGGTTCTCTCGTTATCCCGCAGCCAGCCGGTTCACGCCTCGTCTGCGCTGAAGCGTCCGTAAAGCAGGAATTCCGTGCCTCGCGCTGCAGGAAGCGGCGCCGCCGTCCGCCCCGGAGAGGAGCACCTGTGAGCCGGGCCGGCACCTGTGGTGACTCAGGGGGTTCCCAGGCGGCGACGACTCGGAGGCCTCGCGGTCACGACGTCCCTTCTGCCGCACGTGACCGAGCAGGCACCGACTGGTTACGGGGTGGTGAGAACGCCGGCCAGGGTTCATGGTGACAGTCTCCAGTGGGGTTCATGGTGACAGTCTCCAGTGGACTGCCAGGAAAGTGTCGAGCATGGTTGTATTGCTGAATATGCATGAGTTTGGCGCAGTGTTGCGTATGCGGCGGTACAAGGTGACAGTTCACCCGCTAGTTGTCATGAAACGTTGGTTATTTCTCACCACGTGGTGGAAGGGAGTAGCTGAGAAGTATCGCGCTGGAACACTGAGGTGGCGAGTAAAAACTGGACTTACTCGCACCGCGTCAAACCGGTTGGTTTCCCGTTTGCTTCGTCGGCCGGCGCCAGAGGTGGACCCCAAACAGCCCTTCAGTCCCACCACAGCAGGCAAGTGCGCTGACAGAAGGCGGCCACCGAGGTGTCTCGAAACACGCCGCCCACCTGCAGGCCTGTTTCGTCAGTCGGGCCTGCCGTTGGCCGTTTGACGACGGCCGCGTCGCGCCCGCCGTCCGACCGCAGTCCGCACGTGACCCCTGAATAATGGACGCCATCGGCCGCCGCCACGGCACGCTTTGATCCGGGCCGATAATGAGCCGTCCGGGAGCTGTCGGACGCCGGATTACACGGCACACGGCGTCAGGCCGACTGCAGCCGTGACGGGGGCCGAGCCAGCAGCAGTCTCCCCCCGTACAGTGTCAGACCGACTGCAGCTGTAACGGGCGCCGAGCCGGCAACAGTCGCCCCTCCGCTCAACACACAGAGAGTCAGGCCGATTGTGACTGTGCCACGAGGGCCGAACAAGCTGCAGGCGTCCCTCTGATCGACACACCGAGTCGGGCCGACTGTGGCGGTCAGGGAGGGGGGCCGCACGAGCTGCAGTCGCCCCTCTGTACGGACGCATGTATGTCACCATGCACCATCACCATCATATGTATTACTTCCCGACGACAAACTGATCTTCTGGATGCTTACTCAGGGGAAAAGATTGGTCTGTTGCTGGGTCTGATTTATGCTGCCCGGTCTGTAACGCAGACATATGGCTCAGAATTGTGTGAATCTCAACCAACCTGCCATGAAAGTCTCCCGGCGCTGGAAAACCTTTCCAGCGCATGATGACGCCCATTAGCCAGTTTAAATAACCATCAGCAAGTGCACTCACGTTGTTTCCACTCAATGTTCTGCCGCAGGGAAGCAGCTCACATCTATTTGTTAAGCTCTCGATAATTTAAGCTCTGCTGCGGGCTTACGTCGGCAGCAGGGTTAAGCCATGATTCAGCACTGGCGATTTTATCACGTCGCGTGTAACTGCGCCGCCACCGACCACGTGACGCCACGCTGTTGTTCGACCTTCAAACGTTGTCCGTACTTCGCGAGAAGGGCGTGTCGCACGGATTGCATCGAGGCAGGCTGAAAGGCGAAAAGGGAAAGGCGAACTGCGAACGCAGCGGCGCCATTTCGCCACACCTTTTATTGGCATTTGATCGTCTGTGAAAAAAAACTGGTGTGGTCCCCTTAGTTTAAGAAAATATGCGTTTAAGAAAATAATTAGTTTATTTTATTTTAAAATTTTATTTTATTTTATTTTAAAATAATTAGTTAGTTTAAGAAAATAATAAAAAAATAAATATGTCTAGCCTACAAGGCGGCCTGAAAGAGCGCACGAGGTGTGAGACACAGGCACTCTGATGTCAAACGTGCTAAGAGTGGCAATGGAAGAAAACGAAAGGCGCAAAAAATGCATTGAATCAGACGGATGACTGCATATGGATGCGCTGCCTAAGACTTGTTTGCGTCTTGCCATCACTACAGCAGGTCGCAACAAACACGCGTTTTTCGGGGACAAGATTTCATCGTCGTCCATCCTGCAACAAGCGAGACAGATTCCACCAATTCCTGCTCGTTTTATCACCACCTGCAAGCCCGAGTCACGTGGCTCCCGTCAGGCGTAACGCACCGCACGGCCCACGCAGAGCCACTGCTGAGGGCGGTCCGGCCTCTCGCGTTCCCAGCCCTTCTCCCCCCCCCCCCCGGCGCCGGAGCCAGAGCACCTGTAAACACCCCGAGCGCCCCGCCCTTCCGACGACGGAGGCCGCCGGGGCATGTGCGGGCTTGATATGTAGGCCAGACGGCGACTGTGTGCGGGCGACCGCGGCGGCGAGGGCGACAGCGTGCGGGCAGGAGAGACTCACAGGCCGAGGAGTCGGGGAACGATGGGGAGACGACACCAGCGGAGTGCAAGGGGCGCGGGGAGGAGAGAATGAGCGGCCGAGGAGTCGGGGAACGATGGGGAGACGACACCAGCGGAGTGCAAGGGGCGCGGGGAGGAGAGAATGAGCGGCCGAGGAGTCGGGAGACAACGTGGAGACGAGTGCAGCTGCTTGGAGAGACCGTGCAAAGACGAGGGCTACGGCTGAGGTGCTGAGGAAGTCGGAGAGACAAGCATGGCTGTCTGGTAGACGACAGGGGGTGAGCACGAGGAACAGAGGGACGAAACGCCACCTGGCTGAGGCTGGAAACGGCTGCCACATGCGGTGACTGACGAAAGACGAGCTCCGCACGGACGGGAGTTGGCTGGGAAGCGAAAGACTCGCAGTTTCGGCAGCTTGCCTCGGCTGGCCGGACACCAAACGAGCAGACTCCAGAGCGCCGCCGCCTCAGCAGCCGGCAGCGTCACGGCGCGGCCTTCCGCTGTAACGCCGTGACGGCGTGACGCCGGCCCGCCGCCGGAGCGGGTTCAGCGCCGCGGTCGGCCGGCGACCACGGCGGCGCGCCCGGCAGGGCCGGCTAGTCGCGGCCTGCCGGGCCTGCCCGCTGCCGGCGGATCCACGACAGATTCTGCTACCTGCCGGCCACGCATCTGGGCCAATGGGCTTTCTAGGCCGCTGCCGGCCGCCGAGGCGGCCCGGCGGCGCCGCGAGCATGCGTGCTACGTGCTCTGGAGCACCGAGAGCCGGACAGCGCGGGACGCCAGCCCAGCGCAACACGAACGCCGTGCTGCCGGTCAAGGTCACCGCCAGTTGCCACGTTATCCGGCAGTTTGCACTGACGTCCGGCTGGCCGAAAACGGATTGGTCCGCAGCGACGCGGGCTGCCTCCGTCGTGCACCGCGGCAGTGCACCCGGTCGTGCGCCGAGATCGTGCACCGCGCGCCGGCTCGTGGCGGGAACGGCGCGGGCGGCGGCGGCCGGGGCGCCGGCTGCCGCCTCCCGGCCGGACGGCCCGGGTGACCTGGGCGAGGTCGCCGGGCGTCGCACGGTCGGCGACCCGCCTGGCGACCGCCGCCTGCCGGGCGGTCGGTGAAAGTGGCCGCCTCCGCCGCCGGTCGACGCGGAGGCGGCGGCGCGGCGGGAGGCGCCTCGCCTCGTCTCGGGCCGAGCTGTGGTCCGTAATCCGAGCGACGACGGGCGAGCGTCGGCGGTCCGTCGCCGGCGACACGCGGATGGCGGTCTCGCGCGACGTCGGGCAACGCTGCCGGCGACCCCCGGACACAGCACGGCCGAGGCTCCGCCTCATCCCCGGTATTCCACCGGTCGATGTTTTAACAGCTGGCTTAGACACTGTACAAACTGGACGGCCGGCCCGGGCCAGTGTTTAGACAGCCGATAATCACCACACCGAAAAACGCGTCTGGACAACGTGCAACCATTTTTTCCGCCGCTAACCGGCTTACGATGTTTACAATAAAAGTATGCGTTCAGTTATGCCCGCTTAGCGAAACGAGTGACGTCATTTCCCGCGACCATGGTTAAGATGACGACGAGGGAAGGTTCTAGCGAGTCAAGAGACAGAAACCTAATGTCGTGATTCAGGAATGACCTCACGTGCGCACCCTTTTCCACATAGCTTCTCGTTGGAAAGGTGCGGCTCATGCAGCCATGCACAGGGCGAACATTTCCGGCTCAACACGGCAGCCCGCAGCCTCGCCGTGCCGCGGTCCGGCCGCGAAACGAAGCTAGCGGCGCTCGCTGTCACAGCTCGGCGTCGCCGCGCACTCACCACTTCGACGATCTTGATGATGCCCGGCGTGGTCTTGAAGTGCGCCGGGTTGAAGCGGATCCCGCTGCCCTGCGACGGCGGCGGGTCGACGTTAGTGTGGCCCGCCTCGGGCATGGCGCCGGGTCGGGTCGGCTCTCGGGTATCGGGTCGCGGGTCGCGGGTCTGCGCGCTCGGCTCCGCAGGGCGGCGGCGCGGCGGGGGTCGCGCGAGGCAGCTGGCCGACTCGCGGCGCAGGCTCGCCGCGCCCGCTTCGGCCGGCCGCCGGCGACCTGTTGCTGCCGCTGACGTCAGCGCGCGCATGCGCAGAGCGCGCGGCCGCCGGCGCCGCCGCCGACGCCCCGGCCGGCGAACCGGGGCGACGCCCACCTACCTGGCGCTGCGGCAGCCAGTCGCTGAGGCACACCCGACTTCGAGAGGCCGGAAGTTGGCTGTGAGTTGGTGGAATCGTCCGCCATGGCGCCAAACATTAATCTGGTGTCACATTTAGCGAGAAACGGCCTCTCATGCTTCAAGTACTTGAACGCGAGGAATGAACGCGCGTTGCAGGGGTGTCGATTTCCGCAAATGATTAGGGGGGCCGAGCCGAGGGCCCGACAACCTAACCTCCCTCCCAAATGCTGGTTTCTCAACAGGCTTAACCTACTTTATTTTGACCAACATAAATTTATAATGGTTTTTGTTACTATTTATCAAACGGAAATTGCGTTTCTCCCCGTGTATATAGGTATGTATTTACATAAAAGATAGAAAGACAGATAGATACATCGTTCTAGACTTAATTCTTTACTTTCTGCCTACCTGTTATCTATTGCGACCGTCCTTTTCGTTATTACTCATTTCCCTTTAAAACCGGCAGAAAATATTGGGTGGGACCAAACCAACACTGGGGCTCCAAATCAGCATTGGGTGGGCCAGAGCCCTCTCAAAACAATATACATCAACACCCCTGCCGCGTTGGTTAGAGATATGAGCTCTTTCTGCATGGCCCCAGGGACCGACTGCTCTTAGTGATTTGCAAGAGAGGGTTACTCTCATAGCGATTTGCTGTATTTTCGTTTTATGCCTGTTCCGTGACTGAGTTTCGCGTGAGGTCAAAAGTTGTCCAAGAAAGCTTTCGTTAAAAACAGGAAAATGCTCCATAGACAAGCACTTTCAGAGACGTCGTAAATATAACAATGTGATGCCAAGAACAAAATGCGACACAGCCTTTTTTAAGCCAGATGCAGATCGTTTCACAAGCAGTTCATTTCCGTTTGTTTCTCACGAAAACAGCGCAGTGATCCAGAAACCCTGGCGTTTCTCCGGAGCTATTCGATCGTGTCCGCTCCGCCGTTGTCTGACTGCCAACACTGGCCACGAGCTTTGACAAGGAAGTAGACAAGAGCAGGGCGCAGCCAGGATTTTTTAACGGGGGGAGGGGAGCCCGGACCTCAGTGTGAACTGAAGCCATACGAAAACCGCGTACCGGAAAGACGATGATGGTTTTCACAAAGAATGCGGGTCTGGGGGCGGCCCCCCCGGCCCGCCTTTGGCTGCGCCGGTGGACAAAAGGTAAACACCTAGAAACTAAAGGACATGACGACTCCCTCAAGGCATCCTACGTTTACCTTTCCTCTCACTCCGATCCACTATTCTTTCCGCCTCGTCATATTATTGTGCCAGCCTGTAAATACTTTTGTCATGCACTGCTCGTCTATTCATACAAAAGTGCCTGGAGCGTTTAGCGACTCACACGGTTTTTGTGTCTACGTTGATGGACCATTAACGGGCGCACAACCTGATGACGGCCGATAGCAGAACTGGCTTGCCGGCCATAGCGATTCTCATAACGCGTCACGTCACTTTGCCGTTATCTGGCGTGACAATTCCGGGCCGCCATAGCCGCGACCTCGCGGCGGCGAGCTCACAGCCAGCGGCCACATCTTGACGACCTGTACACCATCGCGTTTAGACATTTGTCCTTTATTTTTCTTTCGCGTCGCTTTATTACGCGTGTACGCAGTAGCCCCGGTACAACCGGGATGCGCATGTGTAAGAAATAAAGACATAATTAATGACGCTTTTGCTACGACAGCAGGACCCTCTCGACTCAACTCGACTCGACCATCTCGAGAGGATTCTGCTTCAGATTGCTCTTGCTGCCTCGTCAGGTCGTGCTACCTGGGCAGGGCTCTGCTCAGACTGCCTCGTCAGGTCGTGCTACCTGGGCAGGGCTCTGCTCAGACTGCCTCGTCAGGTCGTGCTACCTGAGCAGGGCTCTGCTCAGACTGCCTCGTCAGGTCGTGCTACCTGGGCAGGGCTCTGCTCAGACTGCCTCGGATCGCGACGATGGACCCTCGGGTCCTGAGCGGCTCTGAGGCAGGGCCTATTTTAAGGAAAAATGACTGCGGGGGCAATTCTGCGAACGAGACGCATTGGTTGAGACCACCCCCCCCCCCCGGCATTTGTGTTCTTATTGAATTTTGTCCACTTCATATATATATATTTCTAAGGAAAGGACATATATATATATATATATATATATATATATATATATATATATATAAGGGCGAATTACGATGAACACTTCCACAGCGCTTTGTCATTAACTGATATGTCTTTTGGAGGAAACCATGTGTGCAAAATATGGCCTTGGTCCAGCACTCTTAAGCACTTTCACACGAAGACTGTATGTCGTTTGTGCTGGATTTTATTTTATTTCGATGAAATTCGCGCTGGCGTTTGTGCATTCCGAGCCCATTAAATTCAAAGGACACCATTTCATTTATCCCCAGCAAGAACTCATTCTCCCTGGACTTGTGATCCCTGGGAGATTCGCTAAGGGATGTCTGAAATGCCCCCAAACGTGTTTTGTGCTTAAGTTTTTTAAAAGAAGCGCACGATATGCGTAAAATGCACATCATAGTACTCCTTTTGACACACTGGATCGAAAGACACTTCGCATTCTGTCTCAGGTCATTGGTCACTGGCCCTGTCGGCAGCAGTGTGGCTTAGGTGGGAATGATACTTCAGTCCTCTTAGTGGTCTCGGGGTTCTGGCGACGATGCTATTCGACGACTTGCAGCAGGTACTGCTTGTGCCCTTTATCCTTCGTCAGTACCTTGTTGTATACTTGGATAAGAGTCTAAGTAGAGTCTAGAGTAAGAGAGCTCGTTCGGCGAAGTCGTTAACTACCGCGATCCCGCACAGGACTTCCTTAGCGTTCGTGAAGCCAGGTGCTGTCTCCCAATCAGCGGGATCGGCTGCAAGGAAGTCCATGTTGATGCCGTAGGCTTTCAGATTTCCCACCGACTTTGCGGTAATGAAGTCGACGATGATCTTCCTGGGACGAGAACCTCCTTTCCTGCGAGATCCACCTGCGCTCGCTGGAAGGACTCTCCGATCCCTGTTCCTGGAGTGCCGCGATCATCCTCGTCTTCATCTCACACGGCACGCCCTCGTCGAAGAACGACACACCAGCCAGTTCTTCGCTGGGGCGCCATAATAGGTGATTGTTATAATAAATCATATGTCGACTATAATGTCATAATAGATAATAGGTGATCGGCAAACTCCTTGGAGATCCCCTTCGAAATTTCAGCATTCACATCAGGCTTGGCAGAACGGCCAGGTCGTGCACGGAAGCGCTGACCGCCGATGAAGAACAGAACCATGCACTGACGTACAAAACAACCATGAAAGAGACGAAGCGCTTGAGTGCTCCCAATTCACTGAGAGTCACGGAGAACTGATGGCAAAGCCAGAAGATCTTGATCCCGCAGATTATGCGCCCCATCCATCTGGCGCGATGGAACCATCTATCTGGCACGTTGGAGAGCACCCGGCTGGGGAACTTGATTCGCCGTGGAGGCTCTTGACCAAAGGGGATAATCGAGACCTCAAAGAACCAACGATGATCATCGCTAGGCTGGATTTCGGCGAGCTTCTCACGGCAGAAGGCGACGAAACGATCATTCGAAGAGAAAAACTCATACAACATAGTCTCGGCCACTGCTGGCTCCAGGTCTTCATACACCACAGGTTCAAACTTGTTCCAATCAATGAGTCTCCATCTCTTCTTGAAGCTCTTGAACAAGGAGATCGCGGTCCCGAGGACGGACCGAAGCGCGCGGAGAAAGCCGCCTCTGCCACCAGTTCGACGATATGATGACGACAAGCAAAGTGAAAAGGCCGTCACTCAAGCTTCTGCTGAAGAAGCGTGTTTGCTCCCACAACTTGTCCAGTATTGCTGGAGGTGGTGTCGAAGCTCATGCCGACGACGTTGTCCGAAACCTCTCAGTCTTCCAGACAAAGCGCGACAACGTCGGCTGGCGTTGCTCCGGCTTTACTTGCAACTTCCAAACACCGAAGAGCTTGGCGGCACTTCTTGGACCGGCTACAATGACAGAATCGATCCACCTTTTCCTTTCCATCGTCAGTAACAGTTTGCCGTCCCAGTGGACCACCAGGTTGGGTGACGCGGAGAAAGAATGCTAGATTTCGTCCGCAATGGCTTTCCTCTGCGATCTACGTGCGCGCCTGCCCGAGCTTCTGTGATCGCCAGTTCAGAGGAGTCGTGGCCGAGGACCGAAGCCGTCGCCGATAGGAAGTGAATTGCAGAATGATCATTGAGCTTGGTCCGATCGAGGGCTGCTGCCTGACCAGGAGTGGCGATGTTCTTGGCTCTCCTGCAGGGCCGCTTCGAAGGCATGGCCAAGGGCTGCGGGTCATCCTGATCTGTCAATTATGTGTTGTCGGTAGGCGAGTATTCCAGCTGGGCAGTTGCCTCATGCTCGGTCTGCTGTTTAATCTAACGGCGGGCCCTTTAAAGCTTCGGCCTACTGTTGTTGTTGAAGAGCTCGCTCCTCCTTCTCAGAAGGGAACTTATCGAATACCACCATGACGCCTCGGCGACCTGGATCCCTTTGGGCCTAGAGAATGTCTTTATCCTCTTGGTTTTGATGATCTTAATGGTGCCGACAAGGGCAAGGTCAAAAAGATTGTTAAGGTTGTCCCTAAATCCATTCTTCTTGTCAATTTCCGGGCTGAACCTCCAGAATTTGCCTTTGGTACTGGTCAAGCTTCCTGTTGAGCTTCTTTATCACGTTCCGCTCCGGTGCAGTGAGAATACGGGCTTTTCGATTCGATTCGATCCACACCATCATTTCGCGGACGATCTGTGTTTTGACCTACCTCTGGGTAAGCCTATGCACACGGTGGGACTGAAAATATTGCTGCAGCACTTCTCCCCGCAAAGGCAGTTCTGAGCACCGGTCAACCAAAATTCGGCTTTTTTCTCGTGGTGCAGCCATAGTGGCACAGACTTCCATTATAAAAGGTACTTTCTGCATTGACGCAGGTGGTCCTTAAATATCCTGACGTCTAAGAACGCGCGGGAAATTGCCAGACCGGCACCGTGGGTTGCCGTGGCATGGCAAGGCGTGGTACTTCAAATATATAAGTCACAGTCTGCAAACGATGGGCAGAATATTGGCGAGATGTTGCGGCAGCTTCGATTCTTCCCTAAATGAGACAGTAGGTTGCCTGTCCGGGATAGTTTCTGTTAATCTAATCTATCGCCAAAATACATTTTCTCACCGAATTTTGGCCATATGTTTTTCAACACTGCGCAGAAGTGTAAAAGCTGTCCTAACACAGGCAGAACAAACTTCTCCATTTCCAGGTTATCGGCCCCAAAATAAAAAAGTCACCTCAGATTGAAATATTCGCCTTAGGCCCGCCTCAATGAGATATCATCAACATTCGTCATTATCTGCAGTCTGGGCCATGCCATGTTCGTTAAGCAGATGAAGCATGTTCATGGGATGCTCAAACCCATGCACTAGGAGCAGCAGGATTGACGGTTTTAATATATGACTGATTAATTTTCTGTTTTCCTCGCGTAAAACTCGGGTTTAACCGCCTAGTTCAATGAAGTTCTACCAATCAGGTACTGGGATTTTAGCAGGGTTTTCGGATCAGGATGATTGATGATGACTACAGCACTGCTTGACTGTTACCGCATTCATATAAACATTATCTCACCATAGCGAAACCGCCCTGCGCACCAGCTCGCCCTTCAGTTTTCTTGCGCTTGAACACATCAAAGATGGTTATCATCATTTTTAACGTGCTCACGATGCAATGAAACGCCTTGGCCGCCCATCAGACAATCGCGGCATCGGGTGCCGGCGTACTAATTGCGGAACACGCTCGCCAGCGGTCACTAGGTGTGCCAGCAATATGTATTATAAAGTGATGCTTCTAAGTGTGCTCCCACATTACTCAATGATTCAACACATCCTTCGTTGATAAGACGCTGCTTTGCGAGCGCAGCGCGTTATAGAATACCTTCCTGGGTACGCTAGTACACCTGGCTGTTTTTTTCCTTGCATGGGCAAAGGATCTTGACTGGGGGGGCAAAGTGCCCGACTGGGGGGGCATTTGCCCCCCCAGTTAACATGTTAAAATAGGCCCTGCTCTGAGGCACATCACGCCCACCCGACGCCCCCGGAACCGTGCCGACTCAGCTCTGGGTTTGGCTGTGGGAGGTCGTCCAGAGTCTGATCGGCACCTGCTCTTGAACTGCGAGGAAAAGAGGTGTTTCTGTGCCGGTGGACTTTGTTGCTGCCTCGACTAAAGCGGAAGCCGTCGTCGTAAAAACATTCGGTCTTCTTGAAACGCTTTCACCTGCGTCCTTCATCAACGACGCAATCTCCTGCACCGACGCGACTGTCGCGTTCTGACTAATGTGTTTTGACCTGTGTGTTCTGGTCAGGGTGTTCTGACAAGGACGTCAACATAGCTGGTGTACTTCGAGCCCGGTACCCTGTCTTGTCAAGACTAAGCTCTGCCGACAGGTGTAATTTTCTTTACTTCTGTGGATGTTTCCGCAGCCCCCGCCCCAATATTGGTTAGGGGCGACGACTGTGACGGCACCCACAAGGATTTGTGACTTCCACGTGCGACCACATGAGATCGGCACCCACAACGATTCGGACCCCCCCCCCCAAGATAATGCACGGACGGGCACCCGACCTGCCTTACAAAGTTTCGTGTCAGGCTCTGCCGACCCCACGACAACGACGGCCGCCGCCGCCGCCGCCGGCGCCGCCCGCGGGCCGCAGTGGACGTCGTTAATTCGCGCGGGCCGCCGACGCTGCCGCCGTCTCCGGCACGGTCCACCTGGCGCCGTTCACGGCCGTCCTGCTGGCTCCGGTCCAGCAGGACCGCCGGCCGACCCAGCACCAAAACGTCTCGCTTCCGGCGCGGGCGGCAGCCGGCCGTGTTTTCCGCATGGTAGAGAGCATTAATGATGCGCTGTGCTGACTTTTAATTCCGATCCGTGGTTCCTGCTCGGTTATAAATTGATCGGAAGCGGTCACAAAAGTTGTGGCGGCACAGTGGCGTAATGACTGTTGACGGTACAGTGTATTTCATGCAATTTGGCCGTTTTTTTCTAAATCATCGGTCTGCGAGTTTCACGAAGACTTATTTATGATCGTATTTCATATGTCTCACGCGTTTTATGTGGCGAGATCAAAGAAGTTTTGTCCCATTTTCTGTGTACGTGGAGATTTGTATCTCTGTTGCATTGCCAAAACTAGGTGTGTCTGTAAGTGCCATATTAATATCAGAACGACAAGTGCGTTGAATACTATCCTGCAGCGTGCGTGGGTAGCTGTTCCGACCCACGCAGCCTGGCTCCGGTGGTGAATCAAACGTCCGCCAACGTCCTCGTGCAGCGACACCTGGCTTCGTCGTCCGAGAGCCCCGAGACACGCGGTCCTGTGTGGGTCTGTAGACCCCTGCACTGGTCTCCCAAAGCCAGCTTTTGATGTCGACGTCCTACCAGTTTGGTGGCCATACAGGCTGTGCTTGTGCGTTAGGCCTCAGATGCCCATTGTGTCGTAATCGGACGTGCTTCGTCGCGGTTTTGGTACTGCTTCTGGGTACGTAACAATGGCGAATTATTCGGGGTGGCTTACACAGGCACAGCCAGGAGCGTCGATTTCTGGAAATGATGAGGAGGGGGGCCAAGCCGAGGGAACGACAACCTAACCTCCCCCAAATTTGGGTTTTTCAACGGACTTAGTCCGCTTTATTTCGACCTGTGAAAATTTCGGTGTTTTTTTGTTACTATTCATCAAATAAAGAACTTAATTTATCCCCATGTGTATATATATATATATATATATATATATATATATATATATATATACAGGGAGAGAAAGAGAAGGTAGAAAGATAGATAGATACATCACTTTAGACTTCATTTTGTACTTTCTGCGTGTTTCTTACCTGCTGCGACAGATTTTTCGCTGCTATTACTCATTTCACTTCAGAATCGGCAGAAAACATTGGATGGATCCAAACCAACATTGGGTGGGCCCAAATCAACTTTGGGTGGGCCAGGGTCCTCTTAAAAGAATATAATTCGACACCGCTGAGCGCAGCCATTGTGCGGAGTATTTCATTAAATGGCTTGTTAAAAAAAAACGGTTTAGCGCTTTGGGTATGCGATGAACAGACGCTAGATAACCGCATTCGTCTGGCATGATTCACGGCAGTCTTAAACTACTTAGCATATGTGATTCATTTGTACATGACTGCATTTTTTCGGAATCTCTTATAGGAACTCACAGGGGCGATCGGTCAGCGAAAATAATTCGGAGGGTCGGTGATAACTGAGAAGAATCGTGTCTGAAGAAATGCGTACCAAACGGGTCTCCCGCACCCCGCTCGTTTGAATTTCCACTTCTAGCGCTTCAACGCGGCGGCGGCCGGTTGGGTAAGACATCCTCGGGCTCGGCCACGTCACCGCCAGCGCCTCAGCCGACCACGGGCAGCGCGTGAGCCGCAGGGCAGCTGCCGCCGCCAGCCGGCGCCGTGCGAGAGGAAGCTCCTCCATTTGTGTTGGCACGCCGGCCGGCCGGGCTCCTGCCAGCGGCCCCGTCCGAGCCCATCGGTGGCTGGTTCCGTCGCTGTTCGGGGTTGCGGCCGGTGAAGGGTGACGAGCCGAGGGCGGGCGGCTCGGCAGAAGACCCTGTGGGGGAGGGCCGTCTGGCGCTTGACAGATATGTCAGGCAGACTGAGGTTCGGCGCCTGCCAGTGCGGGTGGTTGTAAGGAATTCATTCATATCCGACAGCACACAGGGAAGGGCTGCTTTTCTACGTCACGATGGTTGTTCCGAATGATATCGGATTACGGTTGTGTGTTGGTTCTGTACAAAAGTGACTGAACGACCAAAAAGTGTTGCGCATGTTGTAGAAGGGCCGGATGACGACGTAAGTGCATAACTCACACCACAATGATGTACTTCGGCGGCAATCTTTCTCAGTTTCTCACAAGTGCTTGTCACTTTAGCGAAAAATTCATTGAAGTAAATGACTAACTAACTACGCGACGCCTACCTGAAGCAACCAAAAAAAGACATGTCATTGTGTGATTGGTGGTTGCAGGCACGTAGCCAAGATTTTCCCGGGGTGGAGGGGGGGAAATGTCAAATTTTGTCATATGCCACTAGCATATGGCGAAATTTATAGGGAAAAATAACAATGTTTTGCAAATGACTTCATATTTGACCCACGGGAACACATATAACGTTTACTTTTGCAACATATATATGATCACTATTCCGTATTCCTGCGAAACCGCTACATATCTAGTGCGGGCCGCTTGGCTCGAGGGGCCATGGCCCCTCTGCCCCCCCCCTGGCTACGTCCCTGGGTGGTTGTTGCCGAGCATGTTTCCAGCGTTTCCCGCACTGCCTGCCGCGGGCGCAGCATACCATCCGTGTATGCGTGCCGTCCGTTGGAATGCGGATGATTGCGGGGTCTGGCGCAACCATTCTGGCTCTTTGGACGCGCCACCGGAGAGTGCCTGTCTGAAACAGATGAGGTCTTTTCTGCAGTGATGCCCAGGTCCTCAATTGTTTTTGGCAAGCACTTACCGACGCTCATGTAGTCGATTAACAGCTGTCCACTCTGGCGGCAAATCATATTGAATTCATTGGAAGTTCAACATCCACACTAGGTGGGAAGCACCAAAGGATTGGAACAGGTCAGATTCATAGGGTCTCATGTTCAAATATGTGATCATTGCCTGGGGGCGAGTCAAACACTGAGGATGCTAAACTTCTCAACATTAATGAAAACTCCTCTCCAACGCGCACTCGTTGATGCCGGAGTTTAAGCACATGAATGGGGAAATGTGGAACACTACTAGTGTAGCTGGCAACTTTCGACCCGATTTCAAGGCCAGCTACATTGCAGCTCCAGACACTTGCAACTGTCGACTCGGCTGGCGCCGCCTGGCTTGCATGGA
Organism: Capitulum mitella; assembly: GCA_030062745.1. NCBI lineage: Eukaryota > Metazoa > Arthropoda > Thecostraca > Pollicipedomorpha > Pollicipedidae > Capitulum > Capitulum mitella. The sequence goes on along the minus strand of CP099850.1, from coordinate 1,039,583 downwards.
GGAATGTAGAGTCATCTGTTGGGCGATATATAAAGCTTTCCTGCAGTAGTTCGACGGAGAGCGTTTCAGTCTACCACAAACGCGCGAAGACCCTAATGAACGTATTGTTTATTTCTGTACATTACTGAGGCCATGGAAGTTATCGCACTTCAAGCCAACGTTACTCATCATTTGTCAGAGAAACCTGCGATAGAGGCTCTTTTGAGAGACGATGGTCATTGTCCAAAAGTGTCTACAAAAGTTCTGTGGAAGTGATTTGATGTTTGACTTCAGGCCGTGTTCGATGAGAACGAATGTCGCCTTTGAGGTGGTTTCCTAATGCTAGTTGTTTTTCTTTGGGATGATAATGGAGTAAAAGCATTTGGCTCGAAGTCGAAGCATTCCGTCTGTCGTGTAGTACAGCGTGCCCATCTAACAATATTACAGAAATATATTTAGTCACGGCTATTTTAAAGCCGACACACGATTTACATAGCCAGTCTGAGGACATAATGTTACAGAAATGTGTCACTTGCAACTGTGCTAGACATAAAGTAAAGCACATTCGTTCGAATTTCAGCTCTCATCCCACATTTCATCGCAAAAGCAGATACCACATCTCAGCTTATTCCTCCTGGTGTAAGCAAGTATCACCCACGCCTCCATCCTTAGTTCCAAAGCTCAGAAAATACCAGAAATGGTCGAAGAATCACACCGAAACCAACTCCATCCTTGATAATAAGAGTGGTGACTTTTGAGTGGTGACTTGACTTTTGGGAAGACTAAAAATGGTGATGTTCTTGTTTTCTCTTTGGATTGTGACGTCTGCATGTAATTATTGGTTGTCTCTAGCATTGTGTGCGAGATTGCTATGTTCCCAGTCTACCAGCAGCCCGGCTACTGCGAACTGTAGTAGAACTGTTCTTCATCAACATGTCGCAGACTGCAGGCCAACAGAAGGAGAGCAGGGTGCTGCCCTGCCCTGTGCACTTGCCCCACGATAAATTCCGTCCTTTACCTCAGTTCGTTCGAACGTTCCAACTAAGTGGTGAAAAGTGCTTTGGAAGTACTTTCATTTTTAACACAATGTTTTAAAAAGTAAGCGCTTGCTTAACATATAAAAATAAATGGGCTTAATATGACGAAATTGTTCAAACGCATTCTTAAAACAAAACTGATCCTCAAAAGTTGAATAAAATTACTGGCATGGTCTGACACCTCCATCATTTCGTAGTAGCGAATTTTCGCCGTCCCCCATGACAACCAGCGTGAGGGGGCGTGACGCGAAATGACCCTGGCAGTCGAGAGGGTCGTCATGTAACCCAGTAACCAACCATTATTTCGTAGATGAAACCAACCATCAAAGAATGAGTTGGCCGAAAAGTAAGAACAGTGCCAATCAATCATATTTGTTTGGCAACCGTTACTCTCCCATAAACAGCGTCAGTTAATTCGGGTTGGTGTCAGCACGTGCAGAATTTATCGCCGACGCTCTGAGGATTTCCCAAAACACACCGTGTTTTCGATGAGCGATTTGAAGACTATTTCGCGTTTGTTTTCCCCTAAACCATCTGTGTCGCTGGCTCTCTGTATCCCACCGCTGACTTCGGCGTCCCGCTACCTTTCAAATACTGGAAGGTGGGGGGGGGGGCACTTCCCCTTGTATTTCTCAAGAACTGATTTGAACGATTAAAATTAAGGTCGACAGCCGGTCATCCTAAGACCCCAGATCTGCGTAATTTGTCAACCATAAGACAACACGGATGGCGTCATTGCCCGGGTCTAAGTCTAGATTTGCCTAATATTCGTCAGCTGCTCCAGAAGCAGATAATCAGGTTAAGAAAGGTCGGAGCTAGCCATGATTATCATTACGCTGGTGAAGTCATAAGACCTCATCTATGGCGATCTGCTCAACCATTGCTGTCAAAAGGTGGTTGTGACGTTCAGGTGGAGGTGCTGAAAATTTGGGTTCTCTGGATTTTGCTGTGCGGAAGTGATGCCGGAAAGACCAAAGGGGGCAGCAAATGCCCCCAGTACCCCGAGGGTTAACCACTCTCGGCCGGAGGGAATTCCTCCGCCAAACGACCCAAAACAACACCGCTCGAGGCTGCGGCCCTGTCCGCGTTTGGCCCGGCCGGGCAACTGCGACCGTCCGTAGCCTGGGGCGAGTCGGCGGCCGGCGCGGCGGCGACCGACAACGCCGCGAGTTGCCGGGAGACGACTGCCACACAGACACACACGGGCCGCGTTTCGGGAGCTGGGCCGTATTGACCGGCTGGGCTCTGTGGTGACCGGAGGGCCAGCGTACAGCCGACACCAGGTGAGCACAAACCGCGCCGATCTGGTCAGGCTTCAGGCGGCAGGCGTCAAGTGTCTCGTCACCTGTTTGTATGAGTGTTTTTGATTTCGTGACTCGATTACCTTGTGTGTTTTTCGTTTCTTTTTAACTCAGGGACATAATAGGCACTTGACATACGTGGACGGCACACAAAAGGCAAACAAATAAACAAAAAACAGGCGTGTGGCACCAGACATAAGGCGTCAAGTGGCAGGAGTCAAGCGTGTGTCGTCGGGCGTTGGTCGACAAAGATCGGGCGTTTGGCTTAAGGCGTCAGGCGTCAGGCGTCTGCCGTCGAGCGTCAGAGGTCAGGCGTCAGGTTTCAGGCGTCAGACGCCGCAGGTTTGATCGCTGAAGGGTCGCCAGGCGTTGATGACGTAAGTGGTTTCGCTCTGCCCGTAATCTCGGCTCAGTTGAAAGGCCGGTTATTGGTGGAGGCGTCCTCAGGCGTTCTGTTCGTAGAGGAATGGCTGAGATTGATTCAGTAATGGAGACAAAAGATGAATGAGCACTTGTGATTGCCATCTGAAATGTGGGGGAGGAACTTTTAAGGCTTATCGCACGTGCGGCGGAACGTGTTCAGTTTCCGATTCTCCCCGAAATCCATCGGAATATGTCTTTATACCAAAAGAATCACGATTGTACAATTCCTTGAACACGGGCAAAATCACGAATCACGAGCATATATCACGTGTCACCCTGAGACATCCATGATGTACACGCACGCACACACACACACCTTCATGTACCCGCTCGCTTGTCGCACAGCACAGTGCGTAACCCATAACGAGCACGACCCGCCACGGTCGCGTCAGTCCCGGGACGTCTTCAAAATTGGGAAAAAGTCTGCTAATTTCATTGCAACGCCGTGAAGCTCGTGTTCGATCGCCCTGATCTGCCCGCATATGGCTGTAGCTTCCGCCGTCGCTGATGCCAACGCACCTCTTTCAACAGGAATAACGAAGATTAAATCCAAGAGAGAGAGAGAGAGAGAGAGAGAGGGAGGGAGAGAGGGAGAGAAAGAGAGATAGAGAAGAGTGTATGTCTGTTTGTGAACGTGTGTGCTACAGGTTTCCTTTACAACGAGCTGGGAACGTGAACATCGGCGGTAGAAAACTGGGAGTCGCTGTGCCCGATTGCTTTCTAAAGTTCAAATTTCGCTGCGATTTTACTTGCCAGTTGCGTTTTTCTGCTACGACTTTGAGAAGCCGTTGCTGGGACAACGAGATGCATCAAACATTGTCTGAAGTAACGACTGTTTAGCCCACTGGACCGTGAGTCATTTGATTTTCAAGTCCTGCTTGTCCATGCGCATAATTTGCCCGCCCCAGTTTCTGATGCAAAACATATGTAGGTATGTTTGTTCTTTTTGTTCATATGGTACTGTTTTCCATTTTTTCTTCAAAACAGGATTATATGACGTCCTGTACTTTGAATGAGCTACTCCATGCACATTTCAAATGCCGACGCCAAAGACAACCTTGAGTTAGTTAAATATGTCGAAGGAAAAATAAAGAAAATGTTTCTAAATGATGCCAGGTCATACTAGGACGACTAGAGTAGGACATAGGACACTAGAACGACATAGGAATAGGACATAGGACGACATAGGACATAGGACACTAGAACGACTAGAGTAAAACGCCGCTTGCTTCAGTCAGCTAAAGGCAGCTGGTGAGTAATGAAATCCAGAGCTGACGACACCTGGACCAAAGCATAACCGACTGCGCCGAAACTCTCCGTCCACCAAACCTGTGTCCATAAAAGCATTTTAGACTGGGGATGCATTCAGTTTCATGGACAGAAACGAAGATTTGCATAGGCGATGCCACATTCGGTCAAGAAATGATCTTAGTTACGTCGGCAAATCGGGACAAGTGTCATGGTAAACGACACATTTCATAAAATGTAATGCCACGTTATTTTTTTGCAGCTTAGCACTCTTACACGTGTCCAGGTCCGTGACCTAGAGTGCTCCTTGTGTTCACATTTTTTGTCTCCTCTTAAAGTCTTACGTGAATAATCACAAGAACTTCCAAAACAACGAGTAGATCTGCGTCGCAATAGCCCCGAATACCCAAACGCAATATTTTCTTACGGAACATCAGCAGCAGTGTTTGTTGAAAGTATTTCATTGGTGTCCTATCTGTCTTCTTTGTATCGATGTCTTATAGCCTGCAGTGTCTTGTCGGTGATTTGTATGTTTATGACGCAAATCCTTAACAGCCACTGAATGAATGAGTTTTAGATGCAATACATACAATGCATACGTACATACATACAGCCAGCAATTTACGATGATAATGTACTAGTATTGAAACAGTCATAATGAGGTTTCAGCTTGTCATTTGGGAGCTGTATCATTGCATACAAAATTTATGAAAAACGTGCGGATATCAGTGGACTGTTCTTGGTTTCTTGGTTTGTAATTCGAAAACAGAAGAGTTTGACAGAGTTTGAAGAGAAGAGTTTGAAGAGTTTGAAAGAGTTTGAAGAGTTTGAAGAGAAGAGAAGAGTGAAGAGTTTGAAGAGTTTGAAACGTTTGACATCTTTGACCTTCATTCTTGAGGACGTTCAAGGACGAGACCGACCTCTGAGGCGGGGTGAATGGACAAACATGCCACACTGTCACGTCACGTCACGTCACGTCGCACTGTCGCGTCACGAGCGTATGACGGTCGTACGCTGCGGGCCGTGTGCCGGGTGTTCTTCGTTACATGATAGCGAGCAGCGATTAACCAGTAACGTCCAGAGTCCCAAGCCGAGGCATCCTGTGAGCGTTCCTTCATATACAGTTAAACCTCAAACTCATTTAACCACAGCCAAACAACGATAACGGACCCGAACTCACTTGCAGTCGCAGACCCCTTGGTCATACGAAATCGTGCCCAGCGTGTGAATAATGCATGCCGGTAGAGTTCCGAACTGGTAATGGCCACACCAGCGCTTTGCACACGCTTCAGCCTCCGCCCCGACAGCCACCGACCTGAGTCGAATCCAGGGGCAGACCCCGACCCCCGACAGCGTTTGACCCGATGGCTTTTCGCTGCGCGTGCCGTGGCCGCACTGTGGCTTTAACGGGGCCCACGCTCGTGACCGTGGCTGGACCCGGGGCCCACCTGAACCCGCCACTGACCGCGGCTGGACCTCGGTCGCACGTTGCAGCACCGGCCGCCGGCGTCGTCTGGCGCTGCCCCGGCCGCGGACTGGTGCTCGCGGCGGCACCAGCATGGTGCGGCCGGGCGAGTTTTCGCCAAATGCCGGCCTGGGGCCCAACAGCGCCCTGCCCGGAGGCGGCTCCAGGGTTAGTGTGCTCCTGCGGTGCGCTCGCTGCTGTTTGCTTTTTTTGGTACGCTTGTTATTTGATGATGCTGGCTTATGATGAGTTTGGAAGGTAGGCGTGGAAGAGTCTTCAAATAAACCGTTACCAACGTCGGAATCATATTTTTGCAAATGGTAACAATGCCGACGTCTGTTTCCCTTGAAGCTCATTACTCTGAGAAGCGAAATACGACCCATTGCAAAACCACCAAAACATACACTGCTTTTGTGCTTGCCTTTTGGTTTAAATTCTTCGTCATCGTAATGCTTTCTCATACATATTACCCTTCATGAAGCATCATGTTATTATTTTGTTAGCCAACATCTTTTCTTTTTCTGACGCAGCGCACGCCTTTGATTGAGCATCCCGTTATTCACCGTTCTGGTTTCCTCCATCTGCAACAATCACCTAACCAGCGCGCCATTCCCGCTTCCGCAGAGGAACCGTGGCGCGATGGACTACAACGGCCTACTGTCTCAGAAGCGGGCGGAAGAGAGCCGCTTCCGGTCCGGCTGGGACCCGATCGGCTCCCCGACCGGTCTGAGCCGGTCCACCCTGGGCACCTCCTACCTGGGCGGCAACAATCTCATGTCGGCTGAGTCCTCGGTGAGAGGACACGCCACGGAGAATGAGCGGGCAACGGAGCGAGCCGAGTGTCTTAATGCTACGCGTATTAGGCGGCTGAGTACGGACACCAATTGCCGAAAGCCGATGTCTATATTCAATGCAAGGTGAATACAAATAGGCTATAATGGTTAAGATATGTCATACGTTAGCCAAAGGGGTGAAAAATGGGAAATGGAGCAGCAGGGCGAAAAGGGCGAAAAACACCATCACGTGTCGCTACGACTTTTCCAGAAGGCAGTGGCCAGACCGCTCATTTGATGCAGGTATACGGAAAAGAAAATCACGTTTTGAACGTTTTTGCTGCACTAGTGCGGAAAGTGGCGCGCATTGACTAAAGCAACTGCTGTCAATGCGATTGAAAACAGAACTTGGTCACTTAACACGTAAAGTAAAATCGGCAAGATTTTCTTCCAACTTTTGGAGAGAAGGGTGAATTTCACCGATGTATTCTCTTGGTTGAGTCTGGCAGACTGAGGTGAGAAGTGTACACATGCTGGGGCCATCTCAGTCGTCATAGTCATCAGACATCTCGCTGCCATTACCTGGGACAGTCCGTAGTGGATCAACAGTCTTGTCATTTGGCGATTATACTATGCCTACCTTAATGTAATAACAAAATTTACGTTAATGATTGTGCTAATTGATCTATTGCTCACCGGCAGTACGTCATTATTGACGTGGACACTCTATTCAAAAATGAAAATACGACGACAAACCATAAGCATGTTTCCATAACAAATAAACAGAGGCATTCAATGCAGTTATTTACAACCTAATGGCACCAGGCTTCAGTCGAACCAACTAAGTGACAGGGGCATCGACCACTGTATCACCCACTGCAGTCTTTGAGCAGTCGCAGGTGACTGATTGATGGCCGCGTTATCGTATCTGCTGACAGCTGCTGCGGCTGGATAGCTTCAGTGGCGGCTTCGGTGGATCCAGCTACAGCGGATCAAGCTACGGCGGATCCAGCTACAGCGGATCCAACTACGGCGGATCCAGCAGCTCCCAGGGTGGCTTCCTCGCCGCTGGTGGCGGTATGTCTACCTCAAACTCCAACATGCCTGGAAGTAAGTACAGCAAACAATAGTAGAAAAGGAATGTAGCAAAGAGTTTTGGTACGGTAACGTAAAAATGAAAGGTGGTAAATAAGGTAGCGTTTCACAATGTGAAACCAATTTAGTAGTGACGTACCGAGTCGGTTTTTATTAGTGTTTTGTGATGTAAATAATATCACGCATCACATGAATTCCTTCGTTTGGTTTTGTCCCCTCGACCTTCGTGCGATTTCCTTTTTGCTTTTTGTTTTTTCTTGTCGCTATTGAAAGGCAACCATTTCCTTCCCGATTAGCGTCCCTGGAATTTTATTACAAACGCGCTTTCCACGGCAGCTTTAGCGTACCTTTCGCTGTTGAAGCCTTCAACACAGAAAACCCTCTTTGTAGTTGTGTCCAGTACTTCAGAGTGGTCGATGCCGCGTTGCTGCAGACGCTGGTGACCCCGGTGCTGCCCGCCGAACAATGCAGGAGAACTATCGGCGCGACCTTCAGAGGCAGGTCGAGGAGGACAGAGCTCGAAAGCGGGCCGAGAAGGAGCGCGAACAACAGGTCAGGTTCACTGATTACGGCTTGGTCTCGACGGCAGCTCGTTCGTACGTCCATTATGCACTCCGCAAGCAGACATTAGGTCCGGGCCTCCTGCTGTAGTTCAGCGATACGGTCTCGATAGCCACCCATTCGTAAGCTGATTATGTTATTTTTAACGAACGTACCGGCCGGTGTTCGTTATTACGGCCGGTGTACGGTGTTACGGTCCTTTCTTCATTAGTACGGCAGTTACGTGCTCTGGAAGGAAATAGCAAGACCGGTATCACTGTTAAACGATCTTGTAGTCGTTGCAGGCAATAATTAATTCGTCTTATCGAACTCTTTTATTTCTACGTACATATCACAGTGAACCAGTGACGCAGAATAGAGTGTTCTAAATGTCTCGGAATTAAGGCAAATGTGGGTTCATTCCTTGGGAATTCTATGGCCTACTAACAGTTTAGGTATAAAATATGAGACAATTGCAGGGGTGTCGATCTGTATCCTTTTGTCAGGACCCTGGACCTCCAATGTTGATTTGGGCTCTCCATTACTGGTTTGCGCCCCCCCCCCCATATTTTCCGTCGGTCTTGACAAGGAAAATAGGCAATTACAACGAAAAGAACGGTTGCAGTAGATAAGAAATGGGCAGGAAATATAGAATAAAGCATAAAATGATCTATCTATCCCCCTATCTATCCATATGCACATATATATATATATATATATATGCATATATAAACTTGCATACTAAGGATATATGCAACTTATACTTCATTAATAGTAACAAAAAACTTGTAAATTTCCATTGGTCAAAATAAAGTGGGCTGAATCCTTTGAGAATCTATGTGGGTAGCGGTTAGCTTGTCATGCCCCTCCCAATCATTCACACAAAGCGACATCCCTGGACAATTGCCAGTTACCTTTCGTGAGAGCTGAGCAGGAAACAATTAGTTTCTGATTGCCTAATGTTCACAAGAATGGTTGGAGCGAGCTTCATCCTTAAGCCATCGCTGGAAGTCCATCGGTTGGAAGTTTGTGATGGTCTGTACCCCATTTCCAAAGATACACTAGGCCTATAACAGTGACCAGAAAAGAAACGGACTAAGACCCTATTCAAACCCTGTCAGAATTTTAGTGGATCTGCAGCCATGCTCAGGACCAACTGACGAGATTAAAAAGGAAAAACGGAGGAATCAAATCCTGTATATTTTGGTTACAAAAGTTATCTGAGACTTAGCAGGGCGGAGTTATTGACTTGGACCGCCTTGTCAGGATGGCTGTAGACCACCACATGCGTGGATCTAAAGAGCATGGAGCCATCACCTCCCCTCCCTCCCCGCCTCCTGAGACCCGAGAAGGGGGCCCATGAGAGGGGCCCCGAAGGGGTCCATCTCGGACCGGCCCCGATGGGCCCCTTTCAGATTCAAAAGAGGCCCCGAAGGGGCCCCGTATGAGCTTCACGGGGTTTCTGTGGGAACTTGGCGGGCTCTTGATGCAGTCAGGGGCCTCTCGGAGGGTTAGATGACCCCCGAGATGCACAAAAAGACCCCTGAAGCTCCCGAAGGGCCCCTGAGACTACAACAGGGCTCCAGCACGGCAGATTGACCCTGAAACCACCAGAGGGTCACAGTTCCCCTGAGATGGCTAAGACGAGGACTGGGTTCCTAGGACGGTATAGCGGCCCCTGGAATGTCATAGGGGCCCGAATGGGTTTCACGGGTCTGTGTGAAATGCTGAAGATTCCTGATGCAGTCAGAGGGCCTCCGGGAGGTTTTATGATACCCTGAGACGGCAACATGGTCCCTAAGATGGATAGAAAGGCCCCTGAAACTCTCCAATGATTCCTGGGACTGCAAGAAGGACCCCAAAACGGCAAAGGGTCATTGAGACCACTTCAGGTGTCAGAGAGGCCTCCGAGACGGCAAGAACTTAAGAGGGTGGCTAGCACGGCATAAGGAGACCCTGGCCAGCCAGAGCGATTCCCTAAACAGGAATTCATCAGTGACCTCAACTTCAAGAGGGCCCAAATGGGCTACACTAGTTCTTTTAAAAACCTAGCGGTTTTTGGTGCAACCAGGGGCCCTGGGAAGGCCAGGTGGGTCCTAAGACGGTAAAATGGGCCCCTACACGGCAGACAGCCTCTGAGACCGCCAAAAAAGTCGGAGGGCCCCTGCGACGCGAAGACGATAAGAGGAACTCTAAGACGGTATGGGGGCCCTGGACGGCCAGAGGGCCCTTGAGTGTGTTAGGCGGACTCCTGACACGAAAATGGTCCTCTGAGACTGCCAGTGAGGTCCCGGAAGCGTCAGCGAAGACCCCTGATATGGGTAGGAGGGCCACAAGACTGCCCTATGTAACAGAGGAAGACCCCTGATACAGCCCTGGAGACCATGGAGACGTTCAGAGGGCACGTAACACTGCACAGGGATCATGAAATCGCCAAAACGTCGTTTGTAATTGCCAGAGAGCCTCTAAGACGGCAAAAATGTTCTCCAGAGACGACAAGAGAGGCACTTAGAACAACAGGGGGTTCTCTGAGACTGCCAGAGGGGGGCCTTTGAGACTTCTAACTAACAGTCTCTAACAACAGCGGCCCCTGAAACTACTAAACCTTGAGACTTCCAGACACGTTCTGAAACGCCCAGAGGGTCTAGAGCATTGTCAGAGACACTCTGTCACGGCAGAGAGAGACTCATAGAGTGGTTTTGTGTCTGCCTGAGGGGTTCCTTAGACGGCAAAAACTCCACATGGACGGCAGGGAAGAATCCACGATGGTTTAAGTGATCCTGAAACTGCCAGATGGGTCCATGAAACTACTCGAGGTGCCCCTAAAACCGCCGGAGGAGCGCATGAGACGTCCTGAGGAACACGTGGAACTGTAAAAGGAACAGAGACCACTAGAGGGCCCAGACATGGCAGACGGCCCGAGACCACCAAAAGCGCCCCTGTAAATGCAAAAGCTAGCAAAAATGTGTCCACAAACTACGAGGGGGCACAAGGGCTCCTGGACCAGATACCTACACGACATGTCAGATAGAGGGAGGGACACTGGTGCCTAAAGTTCCGTTGTTGTCGTCATATTTTGGCCATTCTTTAGGGAACCAAACGCACTTTTTCAAATAAGTTGACGCGCTTGGGTTTATAGAAAAAAACCAAAATTATATAAAATATTTCCTCCCCCAAACCAGAGCAATTCTACGTTTTTTTCATATCTGAAGAACAAAAAATGGGGACCCGGCCAGAAGGGCGTCCCGCGCTGACTATTCGCTCCCACTTTCTCACCCCCTTTGGCGAAAGCTTGGATCCACCCCTGGACCACCACATTCATTTTTTGCTAAAGGCGCGCAACCAGAATTTTCTTAAGGAGGAGGGGGAAGGCGGAGCTCAGTGCGAACTGAAATCATACGAAAACCGCCTGCTGGGAAGACGATGTTCAGTGGTTTTCATAAGAAAAAAAATATGGACCCCCGCCCTCCCCCCCTTGGCTCCTCCGGTGTTTCACCGCATTTCATTTAGCTTCGTTGCGTGATGCATTGTAATAATAAAAAGTCCAGAAAGCGCACAACAAATGTACTCATTTCTCTCAAGGTGCGAGGCATTCCCATTCTTACATATGTCTTGGTTACACTTCTCGTTGTCTTGGTTTCATTGTCCACGGCGATTTTCATACTGTGCCGCAATGCATGAGGGAGCACAACGACGTAAAAGAGCCTAACCATGGCAGAGCCCAGCATGCAAGCGACTTCGTCGCTACATTCCGCCCTGTCCTCCAGATGACTCCGATGGCTTCGACACAGTAAGCGGGAATGCACTTTGTGTTTATGATAGCAGGAGTTGCGTTGACAGGGGAACACGGAATGGCTACCTAAACATGCTGAAGAGTCGTTTTCGTGTTAGCGGTAATCGTGCAGATGCGAAGTGTATTTGAAGAAACGACCAACGTTCAATGCATCTAAATCAGTTTCGTTCTCTCCATCTCCGAACAGCACCCGCTGGCTAAGGTACAATGTTTACCGAAAATGGTGTCAGTGTCGTCTTGCATTCGATGTGTAGTCCCGTACTGCTCTTCTCTCTTCCTCACGCTATTCATTGTTTGGATGAATAGATCTGAACATTTCTTGCACTTGCTTCTTTATTTGCTTTTAAATATACTCTGTTCAGCACCAACGCACATTTTTTACTTTAAGCGTTTTAAAAAAGCATGCGTTTTGGCAAGCTTGCGTATTTTTACTTTCGAAACAACGCAGATATTTGTTAGTGGATAAAGACAGTTTGTTTAACTTAACACAGTCTGAGTGCCTGTCGGTTTTACCTACCGCTTTCATCACGAGCGAAGGAGCACCAGAAAGTGGGAAGGGCGGGGACATTGCCAGGTTTTGAGTGATTCGTGTCATGCAGCACAACAGCATTATTGTTTTCATAAACAAGCGGGAGCGCGTCTCGCCCTGCCGTTCCCACACATTTCACCACCAGTGCTGGTTCACAGTTACCATGGCGGCACATTGCCTCCGGCATCAGAACTCCGAACTGGACCTCGGAGTGGCTTTTGGCGGGATGAAGGTTGGTTGTGTCGGTATTTTACGAAAGTTCCTGATCGGAAGTCGTGTCGTTGCCAGGAGACGACCGGCGTCATCTCGACCATCTATCGGCCAACGTTTCTGGACGCCGGACCCAGCAACGGACGACGGAGAAGCGGTAAGCCGTTCTGAATGATGGCGCTTATACCAGAGCTTGGCTTCAATGCTTAGCGAATATCAGGCTGAGTGGCAAAGGTTACCAATGATCCTACGGCTGGGTTAGCTGCGGCAGGAGATGAGAGCCGTGGTTTGCTCTAACACTCCTTTCTTGCACAGGCATGGGGGAAATCGAATTTATATGTTTGACAGATATATACGTGATAACTGCGGACCCGGTTTAAATGAATCCTGCCTCGGGCAATACCAGCATGATGGTTCGTGACGCCGCTCTTTCCAGCTTAAAACTCGAGTGCATGCGGAATGAGTCGAATCATTTTTATTCCAGACCTTTATCAAGATCCCTCGTCACACGGTCCAGAGGGACGAACCCCACCCCACCGTCTGTCCATCCTTCCGGGCCTGGAATCCCCCCGCAGGCTCTCCTGCGCGCCGGGACGCCGATTCGAGTTCTCGCCTCACGCCCCGCCCCAGACCCGGCGCGAGGGCCCGGCCCAGGCCCCAGCTCAGTCGACGTCACAGCAGGGGGCTGGAGCGCCCTCTTCACAGCCGGCGCAGCCCTCGCCAGCCTCCTCTGAACCCGCCGTGACGTGCAGTCCTTCACGGACGCCCGGCGACCCCGGTCCTCCCTCCGTCCCTGCCGCCGAGGCGAGGCCCGCTCAGAACTGCGAGCCGAGCGCGGCGGCGGCGTCCGGCCACAAGGTCTCGCCTCGGCAGGCGCTGGCTCGGCTGGCCACGTCGCTGGGCCTGACGGCCGGCGGCTGGCCAGCCGGAGGACGCTCCGGCCCGAACTGCGCCGCTCCGGCGGTCCCGGCTGGACTCGAGCAGCCGCCCGTCTTCGCAGGGCAGACCCTGCCCAACACCGCGCACGGCCAGGCCCTGTGTCGAGGGCGGGGGATCAGCGCCGCGCCGCAGGGCCCTCACCACGCCCAGCTCGGCCAGGTCCCGGTGCAGGCCCACGCCGAAACGTGCGCCCGCCGGTCTCCCACCCTCGGCGTCGCCGCCACGTGGAGCCCGCAGCACGCGTGCTCGGGCCACGTGTCGAGCGGGCCCGGCGCGTCGTGTCTCGACGCCTGCGCGGCCGTGACGCCGCTGGCGCCGTCCCCGTGCCGGCCTGAGGTCGCCGCCTCCGGCCCGAACCGCTGTCCTCAGCCGCTGGTGGTTGGCGAGCTGCGCTACCTGCCCGAGCGGCCGCGGCCGCCGCCGGTCCACCGGCCGCCGCCGCCGCCGCTGCCCCCCATTCCTGCCGCCCCGCGGCCCGAAGAGCTCGCCTGGACCGGCCCGTCCTGCCAGCACCGTCCTGACCCGGCCCCAGACGTCCAGCCGAACTGTAGCGCAGGTACTGCATCCACCTTCCGCCTGATGAAGATCACTCAGCTTCGTACTACGTGAAATTCTGGACTCAGGAGGCTTTACGACTGCACCATTCCTTCTGACCAATGCCTCCACTTTTCTTACATCCTCGGCCTGCACTTGTCCTATGGGCATTATCGGACCTTTTCCTCAGCCCCTGAGCAGGACGTTCTTTTTTTGGCACCCTGCTGACCAGACCGATCGTTCGCGCGTGACGTTTGCTTGGTCTGTTCCAGTGGCGAACGTGTACGGAGACGACCTGGCCCAGCAGATCGAAGAGCGGCGTCAGAAACAGGAGCGCGACAGGAACAACCTCCTGATGTGAGTTTACCCGACTGGTTCACAGATGGCGCCGTCTGATGGCGCATTGTCTTCTTCACCATATTCTGCCGTCTCTGTATACGGTCGAACTGTACTCCTCCTGTCTGTGATTGCTGTCTTTGTGTGGACGGCATAAAACCTTGTATACCTGAGAATATCGCTTGTGGTAGTGTGAATGCCATTGAAGCACGACCAAATCCCCTTTGTCAAATGGTTTTGGCTTAAATGGTACAGTGCCATTGGTGCAGAGGTAAACTCGCATTGCAACGTGACGTTTAAGTCCAGAGAATCACCATCACACTGCGCACACAGCATACTACCGCTTTACTCGATCACGCGCGCAAACATCTCCAGGGCAAGTGGGGTCTGTGCCCTACCGTCTCCGTGGTTAGGGGGACAGGTCCCCACCAACTCCAGAAATCCAAGGCTCCGAAGGAATGATAAAGTTAAACTGAAGCAAATAAAAATATCGTTTCATCTATGTAAATAAGTGATTTGCCCAGAAAATACGTACCACGAAATAGGAAGAAAACTCAACTGGATAGATTTTGGTCACAAATAACTTTCAGCTGTTTCGAACCGTTCTTGGTCGACACTACTATCTTTTTTCCCTCCTACACCCATGTCCACAATTTGCTGCACCTGCCGCCACCACATCCTCTTCCCTCAACTGGCTTCGTATCCCTCTCGTTCCTTCGTAGGTCAGCATGCAAACTGTCGGCAGGTACAACCAGCAGCAGAACGGACAGAGCGGCTTCAGCTTCGGCGACAACAGCAACAACGGAGGCAGGCGCCGCCCCCACGTCTCCGAGGTGAGCTCGGTGTGGGCTGTGGAGCACGGGACTCTGGTCTCCATTGAAGATGGTATTGGCTGGCGAATACTTGCAGGAATCATCCAGTGTCCTGAGCTGCTGAGGATGCCACCGAAGAAGTTCTTGCACGCTATGTTGGCGATGAGTAGGTAAGCAGCTGCCGTCCATGGAAAGCAGTCAGTAGGACGCCTTGTCAGGAGGATGAAGAGTGAGGCATACTGCGCTTCTCTGTGAATGATATGACCCTGACCTGGTATTTTGCTGCGTGTTCCTTGACAAGACATCCCGGTTACAGTCACATGTATGTGTCGGATTCTAACATGTCCCTCACAGCCTCGTCTTCTCTGCGGCTGAAACATTTTTCAGCATACGTCGTACCGTTATGCTACTGTCTTCGTCTTTAGCCTACATGGACATTATTTTGAAGCGGTGTTTAGCGAAATGGTTGAAGATAAGTGTCACGTCTTCAAGTGCTGTGGTTTTATGCGAAATGGCTGAAGATTACTTTGTCACTTCTTCATGTACTCATTCTGCTTTTTCTCGTTATAGTACAACCGCGAGGTAACGTGTAACTCCTGTACATTCAACTCCATCAGTTGCATGCAAAAGGCCTTGCAGACAGGTCCGTTTGCCTGCGTGGGCCCACAGTCTGCTTTTGACAAGAAACGATTGTGTCACGCTTATGATCATGAAGATCAAACCGATTTTGTTTCGAAGCGCCAGCTGCAAATGAACATGATTTGTGGCAGCAGTTTCCAAGGCTTCATCTGTCTGTCTGGGACAGTTTTCTCATTATTTTTCCAATGGAATACCACGTTTGTATTCAGTCCCCACATTCACGCCATCCCATTCTTCCTCATCGACACCATTTGTGACGCTGGACTACTGGACTGGGCTGAAGTGAGGCTGATGATCGACAACCCACATCACATTGTGCCAGCTGAGGAACATATGCATGTGCAGCGTTTTCTCTTGCATCCTGCCTAAGACCGAAAAAGCCTGTCCAAACCGCGCTTGATCGCGTTTTGCTGCCTGTATATTCGCTAACTTCCTTTGACAAGGTAGCTCACATCTGTCACCTGCATCAGACCAGTTCCAGAGAGTAAGACACCTGCGAACCAGCTCCACGCTTTCCCGGAAATCCACAGTTGCCTTGTGAATATGTCTGCATGAAAATAAGTTTACCTAACTTAACAATAGTCCCCTAAATCCTACCGTGAAAAGAAAAGCCTTCCAACCGACACCACTGTAATGCACCATGAACACGCGTGAATAAGATAAACTGCTTCTTTGTTGACATCATGGAAGGACCACAACGCCATGTCCAACATTATTTTAACATCTAAAGCCGGAAATGGTGCGGCTCTTAAGTCTCCAGTGGGTGTGGGTGGATGCCGCCATCTCCAGCCTCTAATGCCGGGACTGCGTTTCAGACCTCTTATGACCGAGCCCAGCGTTCGCAGACCGGCACTGTGCAGGGTAAGCCTAGCTGCACAGTCACCTCATGTTGCTACTAAAATCGAAATAATGGTTCAATTGATGTTGTTGTCGCTACGATGAGATAGGCTCTGCGCGCAAGGTGTTTGGTGTACGTCTGCTGAACCTCTGTGACACGAGAATCGTGAGGTGTTTCAACGTGATCTGTTTTCTTTGTCCACGGCGTTTTCTCAACACCACCTTCTAACGCCTCTCATGCGACCCCACCACACGTGGAACCTTCCTCGACCCTCGTGACCCCGTTGACCTACCGTGACCGCCAGCCGAGCTGCAGCAGCAGATCGCCGAGAAGAAGCAGCGCGAGCTGGAGCGCAAGCAACGCGAGGCCGAGGAGGACGCGCAGCTGGACGCCCGGCTGGCGGAGCAGCAGCGCAAGATCCGCGAGGAGCTGGAGCGCGAGCAGCAGGCGCGCGAGCAGAAGGAGCGCAGCCGGCTGGAGCGGCAGCGGGTGATCGAGGAGCAGCAGCTGCAGGCGCAGCGCCACGCCGAGGAGCGGCGCCGCGCCGCCAAAGACCGGCGCGGAGGCGTCGAGCGCGGCCCGGCCACCGAGTGGACCTCCTGGACTGACGAGTCAGTGCCGCCGCCGGCGGGCGGCCGGCTCCGGTCCGGGGCTGTCAGAGCCTTCGCCCGGCCGTGGTCAGGGTTAAAAACTTGCCAGGGTGCGGCCGGACGTGGACGTGGTTGAGATGTTAGGCATGATAGTACGGGCCGCCCTCCTAAACGTCCGCTTGTATGTTGGAGAGCACGTTTCGTGGGAAAAGTACGATGAAAGGCATAGTAAACTATTTAAACCAGCCAGTAATCGTGAAACGGGGCAAAATATGATCGTTTTACTGAGGCACCGAGAGCTGATCTATCGTGGATTTCCCGTGTACCTGGTCGCCAGGGGTCTATGCCTGCCTGAACTAGCCCGTCCGTTGGCCTCCGCGACTCAGACCAGACCAGGTCTGACCCGTCGTCATGCCGTCTGTGCGCTGTTCCAGTCGGCCGGCCGGGTCCCAGCAGCCGGCGCCGCCTCTGGAGGAGCTCTGGTCGCGGCCGGAGGAGCCGCCCCCTCCTCCGCCAGTCGTGGAGAGGTGGGGCACGCGAGCCACCGCAGCGTGGTGCCGTCCCCGCCGACGCCGCACTCAGTGGTCCGGAGCTGCCTCGTGGTTGTCAGCCTGTAGCCGGACTGGGCCTTGTTCACTTCAGTTTGTGAGCTCAGTGGGGATGTTAATGGCAACGGGTTCCAGGGTGTTGAAGAACGATGGCAACTTCAACTGTGGATCTGTTTCGTGTTTCATTTGCACTAGTCTGGGAAGGAAAATGCTGGCCGCACGAAAGTATTCATGCAATTTCCAGCACCATGTATAGCCGTTCGTACCGCAGCACATGTTGTTTCGCCCACCCGAGATCTAACGCTTCACTCTCGCCCGCATGCAGCAAGCCGTCGACGCCACCGCCAGGTAAGCCACCCCGACCTGACCTGCGCCCGCTCTGAGACCGTGCTGCCGGTGTCCCCGGCAGGTGGTCAGCGGCTGCGGGTTCGCCCTTTGGCCCGGGCGCGGCGCCGCCCCCTCCGGCGGTCAGGGCCCTGGTCAGGCCCCGCCTGTCGCCACCGGTGCCGGCGCTGACTCGCCGGGCCGCCTCACCGGGCGGGGACGCCGCCGCCGGACCGTTCGACATCCCCTGCCGCCGGGGGACCCGGCCCGTCCCCCGCCGGAGGTCCCTGCACACAGCCCGGCCCAACAGGTCGCTGACCCCCGCCGAGGAACGGCTGCAGGGTTCAGTAACCCCCGGACGTAGCCAGACGGAGAGGTCACTGACCCCGGCCTGTGACGAGTCGGAGGGGTCACTGAGCCCATGCCGTGACCAGCCAGAGAGGTCACTGACCCCAGGTCGTGACCTCTCTGACGTGACCCCAGGTCGTGACCGGATGGAGAGGTCATTAACCTCAGGTCGTAACCAATCAGGGAGGTCACTGACCCCAGTCTGTGACCGGTCGGGAAGGCTGCTGACCCCTGGATGTGATCAGCATGAGAGGTCACTGGTTGCTCTTTGTGATCGGCCTGAGAGGTCACTGACCCCTGCCCATGACCAGTCTGAAAGGTCGTTAGCTCGCAACATAGACGAGCCAGACAGTTTGCTGACTGACACCCGCGACGAACCGACGAAGTCACCGATCCCCACCTATGGCCGGCCGGACTGGTCGCCGACCCCCGTTAATGGTCACTGGGAGAGATCACTGACTCCCGGCTATGAACGACGGAAGAGACTGCTGGCATCCAGCCAGAACAGACAGAAGTCGTTAAGCTTCGGAAATGACTCAGCAGAGAGTTTATTGAAGCCCCTTGGTAGGCAGGAAACGAAGTCAGCGACCCCAAACAGTGGCGGAGAAGAGCAACCTTTGGCATGCCCTGTTGAACATGCGGGGAAATCGAAGACCCCTTTAAGCGAACGTTCGGCCGAGTCTTCGGCAGCTTCCAGGGCAGACACGTCACAGGCGTATGGCAGTAAGCACGGTGAAAGGTCACAAACGCTTAACAGACGAAAGCCGAGAAGACAACACGCCACTGTCGAGGCCCAGGCTGGGACGCCTCAGGCTTCTCTAGACCTCCACCAGGAAAGCCCACTGACCCCGGCCTCAGCTTGCCTGGACAGATCGCAGACGGCCAACTCGCCCCGCCCAGCAGAACCGCCGACCCCTGTTCCGGGCCGTTCAGGAGAGTCCCAGAGCCCGGCCACAGCTCGGTCGCGCGAGACACAGCCTTCCGACCCGGTCCTCCCAGACGGAGCTCCGGTTCCGGTCAGAGGCCGGACCAAGAGGTCGCAGATTCCCACCCTGGCCCGCCGCCGGCAGCGCTGGGCGGTAGCCAGGCCGCCAAAAGGGGGCCTCCGTGCGGAGAAGGCGCTGCCGACGAATTCGGACGCGGCGGCGCCCGAGAGGGTCTCTGGCAGACGGCGGTGGAGTCTGCAGGACAAGTCCGTCTCCTGGGAGTCTCCGGAGCTCCCTCAGAGCAGGCAGTCAGGGGCTGCCGTGACCTTCAGGGAGCGGACCTCTACGGGAGGTGCGCCGAGGTCAGGTCAGGCCAGCGACGGCCGTCGCCAGCGGTCTGGGAGCGGAGCAGCTGGTCACGGATCTGAGGCGGACGCGGCCCCTGCCGGAGGCGAGCAGGGACATGAACAGAAGCCTGTTGAGGGCCGGACAAGCGGCGACTATCAGAGTGATGGGGCCTGTGGAGACAAGGCGGAACACACTGACCGGCCAACGCCTGCCCGAAGATCTTCTGTCCACCTCGCCCACCTCACTGACCCAAACGTAACTGGTGATGGAATCGCTGAGAGTCGTTCCGACGTAACTCCCCCTTCGACCCGGTCCCGGCCCCAGCCAGAGGTCAGGTCAGCGCTGCGCCCGCCGGTGGTGCTGGCCGGACAGCAGAGGTCGCCCATCCCCACGCCGCGCCTGTCGCTGGCTGACCCGAGGTCAGGGCAGACGAACCGGCCCCAGCTGCGCCAGCTGAAGGAGATGCGCAGGACGCTCGAGCTGCAACACGATGCCCTCAGCAGAAAGCTGGCCAAAAAGGAGGCTAGGATCAACCAAAAATCCTCAGGTGTGTTTCTTTAGCTTCGCTGGATTAATCTTCAGTTGGACCTTTCAGTATTTTATAGACTGAGCCGTTGTGTTTCCTCTGAGGAAACGTTACTGGACGAGTCCCTGCAATCCTGTTTCCTGATTGCCGTCACCACGTCCTGGACGTCCTTCCATACTTTGCTGGTCCAAACTCGTTCTAGAGTGTCCCGTGCTCCTTAGGACCCAACCGTTCCGGCCCCGATCCGCCAGACTGTTGGGATCCGAGCCCGTCGCCGCCGCTGTCCCCGCTCGAGGCGCAGAACCAGCAGCTGCTGGCGCAGCTGGAGGCCCAGATCTCGCAGATGAAGAGCTGGATCACACCCGCGTCCGAGAGGTACCGGCTTGTTGACGGAAATCCGCGCTGAGGCCCGCCTCTGTGAGAAACGGGGCGTCGCAGTGAGATGCTCTTCGTCGTGGAGGAGACGAAACGCGGGGATCGTGGAAAACATGTCCGGACATGTTCAGATCTGTGTTTTTTCTGCTCTGCGGAAAACGCGTTTTGACCTACCGCGGATCCAGAATGCCGGCTGATGTGGTTCCCCGCTTTACCGTCACCGAATCTGTGCTGCTGGTATTTGTCTTCATTCCATTTTCACGGCTCACTGGGCGGAGTGGATTTTCTGCTAGTCGGTGTTTCGGTAGTGGTTCCACACCTCAGCCACAGACGCGATCTCGGCGGCCAGAGTTCCGCTGCTGCTAGCGCCCCGCTGGCCCCCTCGCACAGTCGTTCTGTTGCGGCTCTGTTGTTGCTGACCCCACCATTTTGTTGCAACTTTGTTGTTACTAACTCAGCCGTTGTGTTACAGCTCCGTTGTTGCCGAATCCGCCATTCTGTTGACTCGAACATCATCTGTTCGCCTTCTGTTCTGTTGTTCAGCTCTGGTGTTGCTGGCTCCGCCGTTCTGTCGCAGCTCTGTTGTTGCTGACTCCGCCGTTCTGTTGTAACTCTGTTGTTGCTGACTCCGCCGTTCTGTTGTAACTCTGTTGTTGCTAACTGTGCCGTTCTGTCACAGCTCTGTTGCTACTGGCTCCGTCGTTCTGTTGTAACTCTGTTGTTGCTGACTGTGCCGTTCTGTCACAGCTCTGTTGCTGCTGGCTCCGCCGTTCTGTTGCAGCTCTGTTGTTAATGACTGCGTCGTTCTGTTGCAGCTCTGTTGTTACTGACTGCGCCGTTCTGTTGCAGCTCTGTTGTTACCGACTGCGCCTTTCTGTTGCAGCTCTGTTGTTACTGACTGCGCCGTTCTGTTCCAGTTGTGTTGTTCCTGACTGCGCCGTTCTGTTGCAGCCATCCACCCGTCGCAGGACACGTCCGACCTGGAGATCGGGTTCAAGTGGGACCGCTCTGAACGCCAGGCGGCCACCGACGTCCGGCTCGACTCTCCCGAGCTGGACGGTCTGGCGCAGAGGAACCGCGAGCGCCAGCGGCGGCTCGAGGAGCGCGGGAGGGCGCAGTGAGAGGCGCCGGGCTCCTGCCAGCAGCGCCAGAGGCGGCTCGAGGGGCGCGGGAGGGCGCAGTGAGAGGCGCCGGGCTCCTGCCAGCAGCGCCAGAGGCGGCTCGAGGGGCGCGGGAGGGCGCAGTGAGAGGCGCCGGGCTCCTGCCAGCAGCGCCAGAGGCGGCTCGAGGGGCGCGGGAGCGGGCGGAAGACGGTCCCGTCAGCAGCAGCAGAAACGTGTCGAGGAGTGCGGGAGTAGTAGTGTATCGCACGCAAATAGCATGCGTCATTGGCGTCAAAACGCGAGCCCACCGGATGTTGGTAACATGTTTGGAGACCTGGACCTCGACAAAAAACGCTGTAGTGTTTCCGAGAGTGCTGCGTGGTGCAACTAGTCCCGGCTCTCACAAACCGCCGGTCGCTATCGCAGGAGGGACGAAACGTTAAACCCCCACCCCCTGCAGCCGCACGAGACAACGGTTTCAACTGGCAGAACCGGGCAGTGGTCTGCCACATGCTCCCGTCTCATCAAGCAGTAATTGTCTGCCTCATTCAGAGTCCTGACCGTCACTGTTCGTCCAAGATGCTACGCACGGCGCCGCATACAATTCCTCGAGCTACTGACAGTTATTTTCGTGAGGTGGGTGCTGTTGTGACACGTAAACACATTGGGTCGTAGACGATGGCCTGCTTGCGTCAAACCGGTCTGTTTTGTGAATACACCTGCTGAGCTTTCTTTTACACATAATAGCAAAGATTTGCTGGAGGGCTGGTGGTCGCTGCTCGGTACTGCATCAATGAACATAAATTTTCAGCGGACGTGCTAAGCACAGCTGCATTGATTCCATGTCACGTGGAGTGGCGTTGAATGGCGTTCCTGGGCGACATGTACCCTTGTACCGGTATGTGCCGTTGATACGGCAGATCCACAGCATGTGATATCCTGCCAAAGCCACAGGACCGTGCTATGTTCGAGGCCGCATCATTCAAGGCTGCATAGCTGAAGATGAATCTGTCAGCAAAACTGGGGAACATCACCGCTAGTAAAACGTTGACAGAGGCGCGGCACGTCGTCCCCCATCACGTCCTCTGTCCCCGCCCCCTGCCCACCGTTCCCCGTCCCCCGTCCCCTTCCGCTCTGCAGCGGATCGCGCGATAGCAGGCGCAGGAGCCACGGTGACGGTTTCCGAGCGTTGCGGGCAGTGTCACACGTCACATACAGCGCCGATTTCGAAACGCCTGTATTCATTGATTCCATCTTTCGTGTTGGTTGGTTCTGGCCGAGGCCATTTTGCGTCAGCCGCTTTTCCGGTGATGCGCTCGCTGCCGTGGGAATTTGTGCGGATTCCGCGCTGCACGTAACGGTGTACTGCGTAGTTGACTTGCACAGATAGGAAACATGAAACACCTATCAACACCTAAACTGACAACTGGACTTCCTGTCACTGACGGTCAGTCAGCCTCTTTGTACGTCCCCGTTTCCAACGGTATTATTCAGCTCCAGTTGAGTGCAGACGGCAACACACTTCAACGATCGTACGCTGTTCGCAGTCTTAACAGACAATCGCTGTCATTACGTCGGTTGCCTATTTTAGCAGCTTTACACCAAAATGTCAGCTTTTACATGAACTACTTTGGCTGACTTAACGAACGCAGTGTAAAGGCCTCTCGCCGCAGGGTGTTTTTTTGAATACCCAGTTTCTTGGTTCATACACAGTGCTTGTGTAGCGTCGCGTGGTCTCTTGATCTTCATACCTCCATCTGTACTCGGCCACGTCACACCGAAGCGACAGACATTGCGCGTTCGGAGCTCCGTCATGGCCTCGGTTGCTCCATCGCTACGTGCGCCACTAAACCAGCATTTACTTTGCGTCCAACACTACCAGCAGCAATACGCATGTTCCCAACTTTTGATGGAAATTCCGAATAACGTGACATTATGCAAGGGTCAATGGATTTCTGGCGTGAACTGAGCCAAGACTAGAATTCAAGAGAACGTTGTCCTGATCTCACATACCCATACCAATATTTTCCGTTTTCGAGGCCGTCTTCTATGTTTTATGTGATCTTGCAGTTTAGGCTCGGAAAAGCGCCGCCTCGGAGCGAATTCCTAAGTGACGTTACAAGTAGGTGGACGCTGTGGAGCAGCCCGAACGAAAAAGCGCACGCTATGCTACAAGGTATAAATGACTTGGAAGCAAAGGTCGGCTTGGGCTGCAATAATGGTACGACGAACAGCGTCAAACTACCACCGACGGCTTACGAAACCTGGTCAGCGCTGGCAGGAGCGTGGTAAAAATTTACACTGGTAAAGTATAGCAGAGGTGATCGGCAGCTCATTTGGCACAGCGCTGGTCCCCCGTCATGCCAAGGTGGATTCAAGTCGCATGGGCTCTCGATATTTGGTCCGCGGGCCAGCTGGCAACTGAGCAACTCAGAGTCGAGCTGACCACTGTACGGTCGTGTCGCACCCTTGGCGACACGTTAAACTTTCGCCACAAAATTAGCCATTGACTGGAACTGTTGGATCGGGTGTAGGGGTCGGAGTCTGCGCAACAAGCTATGTTTGGCAGGGGCCCCGATTCCTAACATCACCCCAGCAACCATTAGGATCAGATTACATATATATATATATATATATATATATATATATATATATATATATATCAAAGAAATTCCTTGGAGACAAACGAAACGGCGAAACTTGTGCTATTTTGTATATCTCGTGCCCAGATGTGACGTTTAAACCTCAGAAACCAGTAATATGTGTTTTAGTGTTTATATAAATCTGTGCGTTTGAACTGAATTTTAAGGAACAAAACCCGAACAAAAATGACATGAATGGCATATTTGGAATCGAGGCCCCCAAAACAGCCTAGTACGACCATTTTAAAGAACACGTGAACTTCACGTCAGAAATCTGTTGTGAGAATTTAGGGGAACAGAACTCGTTGCCAGATTCTACATGACACATAAACCATCCAGTAGTGCGGAATGTCCACCCAAGGCGAGCGGCTCTACGCGACGCGGTCTTAGGGCGTTCTTGTTCCTGGGTCCTGCCCTCTGAGTGTCTCGAGGGCTCCCCGGCGGAGATGTCGGCCCTGCCGACCATTGGAGGCGTGTGAAAGGAGGAGGAAATGTCCGCAGGAGGAACAGGTGAGCGCGTTGGCGAAGCCGCGTCCTCCTGTCGCGACGCAAAGCGATCATTCGATAGCTTCGGCCGGACCGGCGTCGCCTGGTGACCCGCAGGTGTGGTGACCTCACGGCGTGTTCAAACGTGTCGCGTTTCCCGAACAAACAGGCCTCGAATCAGGCGAACGCCTGCCAGGAGAAGCTGAACCCCGAGAGAACCTCTCGCCACACGCCAGAGCTTCACAGCTCAGTTCGAAGGTGGCCGGTGCACAGTTCGTCTGCAGCCAGACTACCGCTTATCAGTCCATACAGCAGCAGGAGGCGTGTCGCTTTGTATTCTTTCGTGAGGGCCCTGGCCCCTCTCCCACCGCCATTTGATTGGGGCTCCTCAATGTTGGTTTGGGTCCTCAGTATTCTCTGCCTGTTTTGAAGGGAAATGGGCAATGATAAGGAAAAGAACTGCCGTAATGGATAAGAGATGGGCAGGAAGTATAGCATAAAGCATAAAGTGATCCATCTATCTATCTTCCTACCACCTGTCTACATATAGGGGAGGGTGGGTATGGTTCGAACGGCAGGATAGTTCGGGCAAGCGTGATTTCTCGAAAACGCCGGAAGGTGGCGACACCACCGGCTGTGTGTTTTTGCGCGCCAAGGCCATGGTCAGTTGACGCCATATGGTTTGCAAGAAGGTTGGTTACTTTTGTGACTGTCACTAATTTTCCGTTTTTCACCGATCGCGTTGTAGTTTTTGACTTCCACATTGAAGCATGCCCTAGTTTTTTAATTACGCTGTTTGGATTCATTATGCATTAGTGCTTAAGTGGAGTGTCCTGGGCTTACAGAGCCATTAGTAACCTTGCTCAAACAGGCCATCTTGACAACCAGCATTTCGTCTACGGAAGGGGTGTGTGGGGAAACTTCGGGCACTGAAGAGAGGGAATGGTTCGGGCTGACCGAACTATCCCCATTAACTCAACCTGCAAAGAGTTTGTAGTCCGAGGAAGGTACTCATGTGTAAAATGACATATTTCGTGAAATTTATCACGTCCCATTCAAATCCTTGCTTTTGTTTCCTTCATTTACGTCCTTAAAAAATGTAGCGTGCCTTGTCTGGTCGAATTCCCAAATTACTTTTTTTAAGGTCAATCAGACTTCGAAAAAAGTTTAGCATTATCCACACGTGCAAGTGTACTAATCTCCTAAATCCCAATACCTACCTATATTGCAAAGTTCCTTGTAAAGAAAAAATACAAAAAAATAGTTTAAATCAAATATGGCTAGGTGTTGAAATAAATTGCTTTTACTTTATATTTAACTTCATCGGCAAATGAAAAGTCTAATAGTTAATTTGACAACTCTAGGTACTAGTTAATTTGTATAGTACTACTAATAGTACTAGCTACTAGTCTATTAGTTAATTTGAAAAAGTCAAATAGTCAATTTGTCACACCCACGCACCCTGAAGGGTTTTCGAAAACAGCTCGAGAACGCCGAAAGCGAGGCCGACAAAATTTTGCACAATTCTTTGCTAGTGAATACCACGTTGTATCGCGTTCGATTTTTTTATCTAACACCAAAGATCAAGGCGGTAGGCCAGGTCAAAGTCAGATCAGTGGTTCAGAAAATCCGACTAAAAAGATGAATTTCAAACTGAAACAAGAAATCATACTTCAGAGGGAAACTTACGGAAATCCGCCACCACCCCGGCCTTGACCTTTCGAGCAACTTGGAAGGTCAACGGCATAACATCTACAAAGTCGGAAAGCCATAGTAGAAAAGAAGGATGGCGCTGCTTCTTGGTGAAATCCGTGTTTCTCTACGTAGCTCACCTTTGGGCCTTTAGCTCACCTTTCTTTACGTAGCTCATCTGTGGCCGCCCGAACTTACCCCACCTTCTGCCCGATCTCACCCCACGGGTGGGGTAGGTTCGGACAGTTGACATTGGGTGACTTTTGGACTCCTACTGTCATCAAATTTCGATGTAGCTCTAATTTTTATGCTGTAGTATGTGCAGCACAGACCAGCTTATTTCCACCACACGGAGACTTTCTAAAGACCAGTTTTCAAACTATGCCCAGAATTTGAAAATTTGTCCGAACCATACCCACCCTCCCCTACACTTATAAACATGGGGGTATAAGCGGTTTTGTATTTAACAGATAGTAACAAAAAACTTCTATTTTTCCGTTGGTCAAAATAAAGTGGGCTAAATCCGTTGAGAAACACACATTTGGGGAGAGGTTAGGTTGTCGGGCCCGCGGCTCAGCCTCCCCCCAATCATTTACAGAAATCGACGCCCCTGCTAATCAGTGCTTGTTTGCAGACCCTAATCCCGCAGCTGAAATGAACCGAAATATGGAGTACTCATGGCCCACGCATCGGATCAGATCAGATAATGCTCAGGGATGTTCTACGCACCGTCAAAACCACGATAAAGGCGCTACGTGGTCTAAGTGATTTTCTATTTCGGGTCAAATGGCGTTGGGGGGTGCGGGAGCGAAGGGGGTGCCCCCTCCCCGTTGAAGTTTGGCGCTCTTATGTGTCGAAGATTGGTGAGAACATGGAAGTTCTTCACAGACGAAAGTTCCCATTTATCCGTGACGGCCGTTATTTTCGCTGTTGGTTTGACTTCATATGCTTCAGACTTGAAAAATTCCTGGACGATTTTTGGTTTCTTTGCGTCAATCGACGAGTTATCAACGAGATTTTAGAAAAAAAAAACATGTGGGGAGGGGCATAAAAGTGTCCCTCCTTCCAGTGCATGTGTTAAAAAGAAGTTCCTGTAACATGGAAGAAGTGGCTATGGTGCATGTTCTGTGCGCCCGTCCTTAAAAAAGTGCGCTGTGCTAAAAAACCCTGTGCTAAAAAATTAGCACAGAACTCTGTTGCACAGACAGGACGCAGAGGACACAGAGGCGCCCTTACGATGGTGTACGGGCGCCCAGGCGTTGAAAAGGCGCCCTCGTGACACAAAGAAAGCGTCGCTGTGATGAAGCACGGCGCCATGACAGGATTTATTTCGTTAGTATAACGACCGTGTGACACAGAGGCGCCCCTTCGATGGTGTAACATTCAAAAGACGCTCCTTCGATGGCATAACATTCGAAGGCGCTCCTGTGATTTATCATGGCGACATGTTATTTGAAAGGCGACCCAGGCGGTATTGAAAAGACATTTGTATATTAGTATGTGCATGTACCAATGCCGTTCAAAGGGCGCCTTATGACACCAAGGAGACGCCTCTGCGAGGGGCACTGGCACTATGTCATTCAAAAGGCGCCCAGGTAACACCAAGAGCGCGCCCCCTGCGATGGAGAATGGGCACTCCGTTATTTAAAATGCGCCCCTGAGCCACCAAGGAGACACCTCTGGAATGGCGCATGGGTGCCCTGTCGTTCAAAAGGCGCCTCCGCGACACACAGAAAACACCTTTGCAATGGCGCATGGGTGCGCGTTGGTAAAAAAGAGTGGCCCTGCGACACCAAGGATGCGCCCTCGAGATGGACCATGGACTCCCTGTTGTCCCGTATGTTTATGTAACATCAAGAGGACGCCCATGTGATGGTTCATGGTCAACCTGTCGTTTAAAAGGCGCCCCTGCGACAGAATATGGCTGCGCTGTCCTTCAGAAGAGCTCCCTGTGACACCAAGGAAGCGCCTTTCTTATGGAGTACGGGCACACTGCTCTTTAGACACAAAGGCATCCGGTGAAGGATCACGGCACATTGTTAAAAATAACGCCCTAGTAGCATCAACATCAAATCAAAGAGACGCCAACGTTTTAGTAGCAGGCACCCTTTCGTTAGAACGGCTCCCTTGTGACACAGAAGCGCAGAGCCAGACCTTGCGTGAAGCCT
This sequence comes from Capitulum mitella, assembly GCA_030062745.1. NCBI lineage: Eukaryota > Metazoa > Arthropoda > Thecostraca > Pollicipedomorpha > Pollicipedidae > Capitulum > Capitulum mitella. The sequence goes on along the minus strand of CP099850.1, from coordinate 1,011,016 downwards.
GGTGTTTGATTCAGTTTTTCACGGGCGAATTTCGTCCGTTGATACAAAGGTGCCCTGTCGCTTAAGAGCACATGTGTTATCGTGCACTTTTGTGATGGGACATGGGAGCCCTTCTGTGAAAAAGGTGCCCTTTTAGCATCGCGAAGGCGGCCGTAATATGCATATGCATATATATGCATTATATGCATACATATACATATATATGCATATAACATCACCATGTACAACATGAGCATCCTGTCTTTTAAATGAGTACGAGTCAAAACGTCCTAGTGTGTCATTTTGACACCGCCCGTCAAATACAAGTGAACGGTTCGCGCAATTTACTCGTTATTACGATCGAGTTTGACTCCGCCCCGGCGAAATCCTGGATTCGTCCCTGCTCCTGACTCCATGTACAGGGCCTTTAGATGTTTGTCTTTCATTTTGTCATGAGCTATTTTTTCGTGTGGTAATAGCCATGATTCCACGAGGATGCACATTTGCCATGAAAATGGAGTAGAATGAAATGAATTAGTGAATTGGAATCAGAGGTGAATTGCATATTTGTCCATAGTAGAAACCGTGAACTGATTCACCAAAAAGTTCACAGAGCGCAATGACAAATTAAATAAGTTAAATTCCCTACCATTTTACATTTCTTTGTACATATTTTGCCACTTCTACTTCAATATTCTACAAGCATGTATGAATGAATGAATGAATGACTTTAATGCAGATTATCAGTCCATAGTGGTGCAAATGCCAACACTAGGGCAAAACAGTTTTGGTCAAGCAGGTGCCATAAAAAGTAATTTGATCCAGTGAGGTCGAATACGAGAAGTGTGCAATAGACTGGACCTATGCAGGTCAACAGTGATGTTATTTACAGAACATGTGAAGCGGCAAGGGAATTTGTGGCACATTTTTTGCAGCATAGCTGTACATGGTGAAACACAACAGAATGTACATATCTGACTGGTACTGGCGAACTTAGACAAGCCAAAGAAGAGTTTAAGTATGTTATGGTAAATAAATGAAAGGAACTGTATATATATATATATATATATATATATATATAGTTCCTTTCATATATATGTATATACATGTATATATATATATTCATATATGTACATGTATATATATTCATATATATATATATATATATATATATATATATATATATATATATATATATATACATATATATGGAGTCCATCTGGTTCTGAGTTTAATCAAAACTGAATCAGTTCACTTATGACTGGACCCGAATTAAATCGATTCACGTTAAAAAAAGCCCTCAGCCTTAATCTGAATGGATTCAAAGCTCTGGAAATCCGAAAGTGAATCGATTCACTTAAGGTGAATCAATCACAAGCCTGATACGTACGCAAATGTACCGTTAACAAATATATGTAGGTGCACATTAGATATCGCATCCTCAAAATCCACTGTCCCTTGCGTGGCTTTTTGTGTAATTCAATGCCGGTGAGACATTCGGGGCCGTCGTCTTGCACTGCTTCCTGCGCCGCGAAGGCCTTTGCACGCGCCGGTTCGTGGGGTACGGGCGGTCTCGGGAACTTGGCTGAGAAAGGTATGTGGTGGGCGGATTATTTTCTTAATTTCACCACCACAGAGGATTTCTTATATTTTTTACGTGACTTTGTGTCCCTTACCTTTTTTCGAAAGAAGATGGCAGGATCGGGATGATATAGTGCCGGCTCTGACATGGCATTTTGCCATCCAGGGAAGGACTCTATGGCATTTGCATCACACGCTTGGTTGTCAGATACCAAAATGTACCTTTTAGTGGTGTAGTGACCAACGACTTCACTTTTTGGTTGGTTTTGTCCAACCATGCTTGAAGTAACTCTGTACATCGTTTTACATAGAGTAAATTTTTGCATCTGTGTCATCTTTGGAACCAAAAATTGCCATCAAAATGATGGCAGTTTTCCAATCAGTTCTGCTGGCATCATTATTTTGTGTAGATTTTTTATTAGGGTGTAGATAAAATTGAGTCTGGCCAGTATATACATCTCCTTTTTATAAATGAGCTTACTTTTGTTTCACTCATCTTCACTGCAATCATTGTCCATTCCACACATAATACTTATGATTATGGAGCTGTGCTATGCAGATTGTCCAATTGTAGCAGTTTGATTAAAATACTTGGTTATGTTATTTTGGCAAATGTTGGTACTTGTTTGGTCTTAGGGAAAACAAGCACATTATTTGTCATGAGAAATACTTGTTGCCTATTTGTCATGAAAAAATATTGTTTAATAGAAAGAATAGGAATTTACAGAACTGCTTCTTAGAATTGAATGAACTGGGTGCCAGACCGTCGTTACTTATTATATGTTCTCATAGCAAGTTTTAACTCATTTGTTATATCATAGGTTGTCATCAAATCATCTGTGGATCAAACCTTTACAAAAGGAATGTTGTACATCCTTTTCCACAAAGATTGCCACTTTTGTGGGCCTAATTGCATGGTTCTTCATGACTTGTAATGATAAAGAATTTTGAGTTATTTAAATTTCAACATTGGTGCAAAATTGATGATTTTTATTGTAGAAAATCAGCATTTTATTTCTTCATTTACTTTTTCTGAAGAGTTTCTTGGGAGACAATCAGTAGCCAGCTGTACACAGAATAGAACATTCTGCATATTCACGATGTTCATGACCAATGATTTGTTTTTGGGGCATTTGTAAGGTATTTTCTTTCCGCATTGCCTTTGGCATAAAAAGATTTAGAATTATCTTCTAAGGTTTTCTTTAATTTTGCCATGCTTCCAGTCTAAAACAGGGTTGAAAAGTTGTCCCCTTTTGCTGGAGTCCAAAAATTTTGGGAGTGGTGTGACATGAAAGCATACAAAAAGCACAACAGTGCACTACACTTCTGAAAAGTACATCTGCATGGCCTTGCCTGTGATGCCTACATTGCCTTTGTAGTTCCTGACAAATGCACATGGTTACATGCATATATATGTGTGTGGAAGTTGCAGTATTTTCAGCATTTACTTTGTGCAGCTGATAACTAATTTCATCATTTTCATGCTGAATGTTGTTATGTTATTGGAAAGGGGAGTATATTCAACCTCATTTGACCATGCAACTTTGGAATTATATAGCTGCTGGTTCCTTGTACATTAAAAAAATATCATTGCTGCCATCAGTGACTTGGAGTTTTTTTAATGTCTTTGACAGTCCTATTTTCCAGTTAATAGTTTTTTACATTAAGTGATATTAAGAGGCTACAGTCACTTGTGTTCCAAAACACATGAGCACCAGCTGCATGGCTATAAACACATTTACTCCCTCCTTGTAAGAGCATGACAGAACAGCATATGAAAACACAATTCATGACAATAATTGTTTATTTCATTAGGCTCAATATGTGTTATCCTTACTACATGACACTGATTGGTTTCCATGGGCCCTTCTTTGTGCCATTATAAGCTAAATCCTCAGACATTCTTGGATACATGTTTTTCTGCTGTGTTGAAAAATGGCTTTTAGCTTATGAGAAAAATGATGTCATTGGGTAATGTTTGTGATGCTCATGATGACCATTTTGTTCAACATGGGTTTATCTTGCTACATATTTCATGTAGCCTTCACAGCAAATTCTGGGTTAGTTTGCTTAATTGTCTGTATAATGATGGTGTGGATTCTTTTAGGTGCTCTCAGTCAGATACATTCTTTTCATTAAGTGCAGTTGTATCTTGCATTTGTGATATATATTCCAGCAGCAGAAGGTGATAGGGCAAAGGGCAAGCATAATTGCACCTTGAGAGTATATCTTGAGCTTGCTCTTTAACCTGCTATAATAGTTCCCCATTTTGCACCATGGCTTGCTTGTCACCCATGCCCTATTTCTCTCATTATGAAGACTGAGCAGTGGAACAAAAAGGGTAAATTTTTTATTTTTCGTTTTTTTCATTTTATTGATGCATAGTTTAGGCCCTTCAGTCATCAGGGATATAAAACTAGGTAGTTTTGACCACATGACTATTGTCAGTACCATAATGGTTTTTCAGGACTCTGTGGAAGCAAGTTCAGTGACATTTTTGCTTGAGAAGGCATTTGTTTGTTATTGCTGTGAAGCCAGCAATAAAATTGCCTGATCACCTGCCATAGGTCATTTTAGCTGATGTCAAGGACATCAGCTTAAATGACCTATGCCTCACATGGCCTTGGAAAAATGATGTTCATCAGGGCAGGCATATGCTGAAACATGCTAGTTAAAAAAGATTGTATGATATCAAGTTGTGGAAAAGACAAATTGTAGCTCACAGCAATGGCAGTCTCCAAACATGCCCTTGAAAATGAACATAACATGGTCCCCTCATGTGACAGGAGCAGTTTTTATGAAGGAATACACAAATGGCCTGCCCAGTTTCAGAATAGTTCAGCCTTCTACTATCATCTTAACCCTATTCCCGGCAGGGGGGCTGAATCCGCCCCCTCGGTTTTTTTGCTTGCCAGTTCCAGGCTTTTTTAACGCAGATTCACGAAACTTGGTGATTTTTCCTAGCTCTTCTTTCTACGTGCCGTGACAAAATTTCAAAATTTTGTTTTGCTCATGGGCGGAGCCAGGGAACATTTTTGGGAGGCACCTCGTCATTTTTGGCCATGTTGAGGGTAAAAGGAAAATGGCTGCCAAAAACAGAGTTTTAAAGGTAGAACTTAAAACTTTATATGGATGTATAGCTAAATAGTTGGGCAATGTGCAGATGTAATTTTATTTATCTGAGGTCGTTTTACAAGGTCAGATCAAGGTCAAAAGTCAAAATTTGTTTTTTCGCTATAATTTCGGCACCGTTTTTTTTCCAAATGCCAAACCTGGAATATATATGACGTAGAAGGGTGACTTCTACTTGTGTACCAAGTTTCAGCTTGATATCAGGTCGGGTCCCGGAGCTATGACCTAAAATGTCATTGTGCATACCCTATATTGCAGTAGCCATAAAATGAAATTTTTGAAATAGAGTGAATTCAAATGATTGAAAACGTTTACAGATAATGTTAAATGCACACAAGATCATTCCAGGTGACCCAAAGGTCACTTGAGGTCATTTAAGGTCAAAGGTCACAAGTTGATTTGAGAAGCGTGTGACCAGGACAGTTCCCCCTTTTTCATGTCCCTGGCACCGCCAATGCTAATATTATACAAACATTGTAATGCGATTTGTACTTCTTTAGTATAACATGACTAGCAGAAGCCAAAAAAGTGTTTTTGCCACTTTTGTTCATTCAGTTGTCAGAAAACTAATTCTCATTTTTTTTTAAATCCTGTGAACGCTGATGAATTTTCTCAGAATTTCATATTTGCGAACCCATGGTAAAAGCCCTATTCATAATCTCTCGATTCATGCCAGTTTCATCGAAATCGGTCCATAAACAACGGAGTTATAAGAAGTCCAAAAGTACCCCCCATTTTGACATTTTTGCCCCCCTGTATCCACAAATTTCAAAATTTTGAAAATTTTTCTTTATAAAAATGTAGTTCACGTTACGGCAAATCGATTGCCGTGTGTTGCGATGAAATCGGACGAGTAGTTCTCGAGATCTCAGGGAATCGGGAACCGTCCATCAGGGAGCCGGGAATCGACCATACCGTCTAGCCCTCGGGGAATAGGATTAAAGAAGGGACCAAAAAGGGGGATGGCATGTGTGTGGTGGTGAAGGCCAGCTGATGAAGGCCAAGTATTATGTGTGGCCACTAGCTTCCAAAAAGCCATTTCACAGGACCAGAAACCTGTTATAATCCCGACCTTGCTGCAGTTGTTCTTCCGCACTCCCCGCCGCGTTGTGTCGTCGCCCGCGGGTGTTTTAGTAGCGAGATCCGGCGCCGGCCTGCGAACGGCCTCAGCCCGTCTGTTCTTCCCGCGTGGTCCGTCCCGGCTGACAGAGGACTCCCTCGGCTCTCCGGTCCCGGGTCCGTCCCGGCTGATGGCTTCCTCAGCTCTGCGGGCTCTGTCCCGGCTGACAGAGGTCTTCCTCAGTTCTGCAGGGTCTGTCCTAACTGACAGAGAGCTTTCTCAGCTCTGCAGGGTCTGTCCTGGCTGACAGAGGGCTTCCTCGGTTCTGCAGGGTCTCTCCCAGCTGACAGAGGGCTTCCTCAGCTCTGTGGGGTTTGTCCCAGCTGTCAGAGGACTCCCTCAGCTCTCCTGACGGCTCGGGCCGGTGCCGGCCGGCCACAGCCCGCTCTTGTGACTGTCTCCGGTGGCTGGAGCCGGGTACGGGCATCTGCCGTGCGGCTCCTTAGTTGCCCCATCCCTCGGAACGACAGAACGGAGAGCGGAGGGGCTGATTGGCGCCGGGCGCTTTGTGCGTGCCGACGTTAGCTGGTCTGGCTGTGGAGGGCTATGAGCCATAGACACGCTGGCTTGTTTGGCGTGGAGGCTGTTTGTGACTGATATTGACAAGCGGGTGCAAACTCGGTAATTGGACACCCTGGATATAGGAAAACACTGATGAGGCGAGCATGTAGCGTACGCGGCAGATTGGCGGCCAGAGGGAACATAATGAGCACTGGCATGACGCACCTGCGAGATAAAAAACGAATAATGCCGTGAAAAAAACAATGTTGTATCGTATGGGAAGTGGCTGGAATGTTATGTGCTGATGCCACTAACAGTTTTCTTTGATACATTGACATAAATGAAAAATAAACAAACCTGTGTGCTTTTATCCAGCTGTGTTACTTTACTAGATGCTCTAGTCGACTCCCAAGCTCTTTTAGCACGCTTTTGGAGCTGTTTGCGGTTCACAGTAACTCTGCTCCAATTTTGCGTTATGACTGAACTTTTGAAAGGAAATGTTCGCTTTGGGCAAGGTTTTTCTTGCAAAACGTTTCCCTCCCAGCAAACGGTACACTGTGCCCGCATTAACGGCGCAATTTGTAGAGTGCTGCTTTTGTGACAGAAATATCCTGTTTGCCATCCTCAGTGGCTGGTTGTTCCACGTACTGTAGCCGGACAGTTTGCGTGAGGTGCTGTGACATTTTCGGTAGGTAACAGTCGACGTCTCCGTCCAAGGGTGAAGATGTTTGGTTGTAAGATGAACAGACTTAATGCGTTTCCGAGGCGCGTTGAGACTGTTCGGTCGGTGCAGGGCGTTGGCAGCCCATCATTACGGCTCGGAAAAAAGAAATGCGCCTGGCAGTTTCTTCAAGCTTTGGCTACACTCCCCTTATTAAACTGATTAAATACAAACGAAAACCTGCGCTGAAAATGCGTAACAACGTACGTAGTCGTAGAGTTTTGCGGAATGATTGAGACGAGGTGTTTGCATTACGGATGGAGGAGTTTTTCGGACTTTCGTCCTCGTCTCGTTTGTTATTATGTACACGACGTTTCGGCCAGTTCGTTCTCCGGCCCATTAACACCTAGCCAATGAACACCTGGCGACTGCTGGACAGCTAACTGGTCGAGTTAAATAGTAACATACAGGACTAGGACGAAAGTCCAAAAAGTCCCTTCATTCTCCATATCCGTAAGTTTCTGAATGTTCGTTTTTGTGCTTTCTTCTATATTCTTTTAGATATTCTTTTATATTTCATACATGTTGTTGTGGGAGACTGCTGTGGAATGCGGCAGGCGACGGCGGCTGTTTAGTCGGAGTGGGTGTCTGTGCTGCCGACTGGTCACTGGCGACTGGCGGACAGCAGTACCGTCCCTGCCCGGCAAATCTAGAACAGGCAGCACGCCGGCATAGAAAATAGCATACCCAAGAACTGTGAGATATAGGCATGTGCTGTTTGGACGACAGACGGCATGTTCGAGGCGTCCGCTGGGCGGGAGTTTGGAATGGTTCAGTAAATACCCGTTGCATCCGTGGACCTACTCGAATGGATGCGCCATCCTGGTGCTCGTGTTGCAGCGCACGGCCATGGGGGCGTACCTGAGTCAGCCGGTAACGAAGAAGGTGTCTTCCAACGGGGGAAATGACTACCTCATCTACGGCGACTCGTCGATGCAGGGCTGGCGGGTGTCGCAGGAGGTCAGTGGGGAGTCGCGAAGGCCGGCGCATGACTTAGACGGTGCTGCGTGCGCCAGACCAGGTAAGCGTGTAGTTTGCTGCTGTCGAGAGGCTCAGGTGCCTAGATGTCATGTGAGATCGAGAGAGATTATGATCTGGGAGCTTGCGTGATAATATTGAGGACGATGCAGCCCACATGCCATCACTCTCTGTTGTCTACAGACGGGGCGGGGAACGGGGCACGGCCCTTGGTCCTCCCCTCGCCGGCACCGCCGTCACTCGTCGCCCTGTCACGCTGGCCGCCGTGACGCTGACGCCGTCCGGCTGCCGGCAGGACGCGCACAACAGTCTGCCGGACTTCGTGCCGGGCTGCTCGCTGTTCGCCGTGTACGACGGCCACGGCGGCCACGAGGTGGCGGCGTACACGGCGCAGACGCTGCCGGACGTGATACGGCAGAGCGAGCTCTACGGCGCCGGACAGGTGCGCGAGGGCCTCCGCCAGGCCTTCCTCGACTTTGACCGCACCCTCACGCAAGCGGACGTCATCGAGAAGCTGAAGGTCATCGCCGGCAGGGACGTCGAGTCGGGTCAGTTGGGAGGGGGCGTGACTGTCGGAGGAGTACAGGGTTTCAGATGGGACGAGGCGTGACGGGAAACGGGTAGGGTCGTGTTGAGTGGTCTAGGCGGGTCATCCTGTTGTTAATTAACAGTCTTGCTGCGACTAGGGACTCGATGGTGTGGTGGAGGACGGACTAGTTGTGTTGTGACGTTTCCTCGTGGCGCTGGCGCAAAGCGTTTCCCTCGTGCATTTCGCGTTGTGACGCGTCTTCCCGGCGGTTCCTTGGAGGACGTGTTGGGACGCGTCCGCTGACTGGTGCTTAGAGGACGCGTTGTGATCCGTCCGTTGTGCTGTTTCTCGGAGGACGTGTTGTGACGCGTCCTCTCGGCCTTCCTCAGAGGAGGAGGAGGAGACGGACCGCGAGGTGGACGAGCTGTTCCAGGAGGCACACATGCCGCTGGACGAGCTGATGGCGCGCTATCAGGGCGACGGGCCGCCGCCTGCCGACGCGGCCAAGCTCAAGGGCAAGGAGAAGCCGATGTCGCCCTTCCTGCGGGCGAAACCGGGCGGCTCCGGGATCGGTGGGTGGCTGTGCGGTCTGGCTCTGGTGCTGTGCTGCCGCTCGAAGATCATGCGTGTTGCGCTGGACTGGGGCCGACGCTCTTGCCACTGGGCCCCGTTGTTGGAGATTGCAGTCCATTGTGGCTGATAAGTCTTGCGAGGTTTCCCGATCGTTCAGAGATAAGGGTTCAGGGTGTGTTTCGTCGTTGATTTTTGTTTTTGTACGAAGGTAGCGAAGTTTTAGAGATTGGAGAGGGAATTCAGTTTTTGCTGTTTATCATGTCTGGAAAATCAGTACCAACCACGTTTGAAACGATTTTGTAGAATTCCCTGGCAAACTGCGACAGTTGCGCCTGATGTCTGTAATAATTCCGATGCTCAGATTACTTTCGAACTTACTGTGTTCCGTACGTTTAGTTTTAAAACACACGTTGCTCAGGAAACGACCGCTGAGAGCAGGAGGATGGTGTGTCTGATCAAGCCGTTTCATGAACAAAAAGTGACAGTGGTGAAACATGTCCGCTCAAGTGTGTCGACTCTTGGGATTGGGCAGTTGAATGATTTATCCCTTAATCTACGAGCCCTGCTGAGCCGTCCTCTGGCTCTGTAGTAGCACGGCGCTGTGATTCGATGGTGGAAAAGACCCAGCACTCTCATATCAAACGTCACCCAGGCCACAAAAAGGCGATGAAGCGGAGTTGAAGGGACGTAGACATTGACGTCTTGTGAATTGGTGTCAAGCAGAAGTATCCGACATTAATGGGAAACAAGGGTATTCACGACGATTTCTCTGTTGCTCCCAACCAGTGTTGTAAACGTGGTTTTACTTCCTGGTGTCGGAGTACAAAGTCTCTTTTGGAGTATACATTGTCATGCTTTTATGTGCGGTGTTTTGCAAGCAAATGTGAGTAGGGGTGGACCCAGCGGAACCGTTTTTTTTGGGGGGAGGGGGGCAAATCAGTTTCCTGAGTCTACATGGTAGGTCAGCGGAGTCGTTGACGGGGGGGGAGGGAAGGCAGTGGCCGTGGGTTTGGTGTGAACTTCAGCGGCCGAGTATGCATGATAAACCATCAAGCGGGGTGGGGGAGACACTGGGCAACTTCAGACTCTGGTTGAGTAGGAATACCCATGTCTTTTGGGGGAAGAAGGTCTATGGCCATTTTGGAGTACAAAATTTTTCTTGGAGTACAAATTTGATTTAGTAAAAAAAATTTGAGTACAATCCTTGACACCAGAAAATGGCACCGGAAAATGTTTTTCCAACATCGCTCCCAACCCAACTCCAGGTTTTCAGATAAACTGTATAACAAGTGAGCGTATAGAATTGATTCTACTGTCGTCCGCTCTCAGTATTGGGTCCGAACTGCAGGTCATTGGACGATGGGACGGAGGAAAAGTTTGTGTGTTGCCTACGTGCCTGCTACGCCCACTGTGGCATGTTGAATTGAAACTTCCGACTCGAAACACCTGCCGTTGCTTTGAGACCCAGGCTGCATCACGACTGGTCAGTAGCACAGGACGAAGGGCGCCCGCGACCGTCCATTTCCGAATCGATTGTCATTCCGCTCAGGTGCGCCACTTTCAGGTGCAGCTCATGCTCGTGCATTAATAGCTGGCGATCGTGGCTGCAGCCGTGTGACGCCGTCGGGTTTTCAGCATCCAGCGCCAGCGCCAGCGCCGGCGGCAGCTCGGTCGGCGACGGCCCCGTCGAGAAGGACCTCACGCCGCAGCCCTGCGACGCCAAACTGGAGCCGGCGTCCGACGCCGAGGAGGCCAACTCCGAGCCGGCGCCCGAGACGGAACCCAAAACGAACGGCGCCGGCGACGCGGCCGACGCGTCGGCGCCGTCGGCACCCGGCCCGCCGGACCCGGCGGCCGGCGGCGACGGGGCCGCGTCGCCGGCCGGCGGCGACGCGGCCGACGCGTCTCCGCCGCCGCCGCAGGCGTGCAACGGCAACGGCGCGGCCGAGTCACCGCCGGTGAACGGCCGGCGGGCCAAGGGCGGCAAGGGAGCGCGACCCGGCAGCGGCAAGTCGCCGGCCCCGGCGGCGGCGCGGCACGCGACGACCGCCGTCCGCGCCACGCGCCGCCTCCCGGAGCGGGCGGCCGCCGAGATCTACCGGGACGTGCTGGCCGGCGCCCGGCTGGCGCGCGAGGCCGGCCAGGCCGACGACGAGGACCAGGAGGCCGAGGACGAGTCCGATGACGACGACTTCAACGTGGAGCAGAGGTCAGCCGCGAGGACGACGGCCGGAGGACGGCACGTGGGAGGACGGCGGATGGGGAGGACTACGGTCAGGGAGGACGACGGTCAGGAGGACGACACCTGGGAATGACGGGAGGATAGCGCGCGCCGCGACATGTACGATTACGAAAAGTATGATGC